>JALAZF010000124.1:12787500-14197674 GCA_022829125.1 Lathyrus tuberosus | reverse complement strand
CAATTACTGGTGGAAGGAAAACGAGATGAGACCAAGTGCCTTAGTTGTCAGAGCCTTTGACGGGTCTCGAAGGCAAGTTATTGGAGAAGTGGACTTACCCATCAATATTGGGCCGCATTTGTTCACCATTACCCTTCCCAGGTGATGGATATCAATCCGGCGTACAGTTGCCTACTGGGTCGTTCATGGGATCCACGCCACAGGGGAAGTTACCTCCACTTTGCATCAGAAGTTAAAGTTCATGTTTGATGATCAGCTTGTCATCGTTTGTGGTGAAGAGGATTTGATATGTAAGCGAGTTATCATCTTTTCGATACGTTGAGACCAAGGAAGGCGGCATATACTGAGGTGTCCGTTGCAGTGTGGTCGAGTTCGAATATGTCAGCTCTGCTTCAACTAGTCAAAGTAGATCACCACAATTGACTTTAGCGGCTGCTAAGAGTGTTAAGGAGACTATCCAGAAAGGTGCTTTGTTAGGCTGGGGGCATGTGATTGATGTGGTTGAGAAGCATAATCGTTTTGGATTGGGTTATCGTCCTGGTCAACAATCTAACTCACTTGGGTCGAAGCAGTGCAACTTGATCAAGTTCTATAGCGCGGGTTTCCAGCAAGGTGACATCGTGGCAGCTATTGATGATGCTGGTCACCACTAATCAGACTTTAAGCCCTGTGCGCAAGTGCCCCCCAGGTTTCAAGCTCAACAATTGGACATCTGCCATGATTCCTGTGGTTTTCCCATATAACATGTAATGCATTTTTCTTTCTCATTCCCCTCGTCCTCGCCCGAGACGAGTGGATAGCTTGTAAAGGGCTTCACGTTTTTGCAATATTATGTGATCAATAAATAAAAGTTTTTGCATTTCAAAATCATGCTCTATTTTCTTTCTTTATTTTACTTTTTCACCAAATAAATGGCAAAAGTTTATTTTATTTTTCACATTTCAAAATAGCTCATTCTATTCATAAACATGCAGAATTAATAAAAGCATTGATAACAACATGGCAAACATCCATTGTAATTTCTGGAATTCCAATTAACCAAGCCGAAGAAGATGGTGTAGGAAGATTGTGAATTATCGGCAGAACTAGCAAGGCTCCTTGAGGCACGAGCAAAAGAGATTTATCCACTCAAAGAGCCAGTGGAAATTGTCAATCTTGGTACTGATGAGATCGGAAGAGAAGTCAAGGGTTGGCACATCCCTCGCAGAGCATGTACCACTCTGAGTTGGTCAAGTTATTAAAAGAGTATGTTGATATCTTCGCCTGGTCCTATCAAGATATGCCCTGGGTTGGATACCAACATCGTTGAGCATCACTTGCCCACTCAAGCCTGGATGTCCTTCTGTCAAGCAGAAACTCAAGAAGGTCTAGACCCGACATGGCACTCAAAATCAGAGAAGAGGTAAAGAAGTAGCTTGATTGCTGGGTTTCTAGCCACTTCTGAATATCCTGAATGGATTGCCAACATTGTCCCAGTTCCTAAGAAAGATGGTAAAGTCAAAATGTGTGTGGATTATCGAGATCTCAACAAGGCGAGCCTGAAGGATGATTTTCCTTTGCCTCATATTGATGTCTTAGTAGACAACACAGTGGAGTTTTTTTGTCTTTTCCTTTATGGACGGTTTCTCAGGATATAATCAAATCAAAATGTCCCCAGCTGATATAGAGAAGACTACTTTCATCACGCCGTGGGGTACATATTGTTACAAAGTCCATGCCAATTCGGTCTAAAAGAATGCAGGGGAAACATACCAACGCGCCATGACAACCCGCTTTCATGATATGATTCATAAAGAGATTGAGGTTTACGGTGGACGATATGATTGCCAAGTCCAAAATTGAAGATGATCACCTGGTCTTCTGAAGAAACTGTTTGACAGACTCCAGAAGTTTAGATTGCGGTTGAATACTATAAATTGCACCTTTGGAGTTCGATCTGGTAAACTGTTGGGTTTTATTGTGAGTCAGAAGGGCATTAAAGTTGATCCTGATAAGGTTCGGGAAATTCAGAACATGCCACCTCCCAAAACAGAAAAAGAAGTCTGTGGCTTTCTGGGCAGACTCAATTACATTTCAAGGTTCATTTCCCATTTGACGGCTACCTGTGAACCAATGTTCAAATTACTAAGAAAAAATCAATCGGTTGAATGGAATAATGATTGTCAGGAAGTATTTGATAAAATAAAACAATACTTGCAAGAACCACTGATCTTAGTACCCGCCGGTTCCTGGTAGGCCTTTAATCATGTATGTCATCGTTCTCGATGAATCAATGGGATATGTATTGGGTCAACATGACGAAACTGGCAGAAAAGAACATGCAATATACTATCTGAGCAAGAAGTTCACTGATTGTGAGACCAGATACTCACTCTTGGAGAAAACCTGTTGTGCTCTGGTTTAGGCTGCTCGACGCCTACGACAATACATGATTTGCCATACTACTTTATTGATATCCAAAATGGATCTGATAAAGTACATATTTGAAAAGCCTGCTGTCTCTGGAAGGATTGCTCGGTGGCAGATGCTATTAACCGAGTATGATATCCAACATGTTACCCAGAAAGCAATAAAAGGGAGTATCTTGTCTGACTACCTTGCTCATCAACCTGTAGAGGGTTATCAACAGATGAAGTTTGACTTTCTCGATGAGGATGTTTTGTTCATCAGAGATTATGAGACTCCACACCCTGACATAGGACCCGAACCAGGGGCTCGATGGACGCTCGTGTTTGATGGTGCCTCTAATTCTAAAGATCGTGGAATCGGTGCTATCCTCATCTCTCCGACAGGTTTTCACCTTCCCTTCACTGCTAGATTATGCTTCGCAAGCACCAACAATATGGCTGAATACAAAGCATGTATCTACGGTATTGAAGCGGCTATTGACATGAGAATCAAGATTCTTGAGGTCTATTGAGATTTTGCCTTAGTCATTGGTCAAGTCAGAGGGAATTTTGTGACTCAGGATTCCAAGCTGGTTCCGTACCAACAACACATTGCGAAGTTGATTCCTTACTTTGATGAAATTTATTTTCATCATATCCCCAGAGTGGAAAATCAACTAGTTTATGCTCTTGCCACCTTAGCATCCATGTTCAAGGTCAAGTGGAAGAATAAAGCTCCTCATATCCGCATTGATCACTTGAACGAACCAGCACACTGTTTAGCAATCGAGGATGAGTCTGATGACAAGCCCTGGTTCTAAGACATTAAAAGATATCTAGAAAAACAGGAATATCCCAAGGGTATCACTATCACTGATAATAAAGCTCCTAGGCGGCTTTGCGCCAAATTCTTCTTAAGTGGTGGTATACTGTACAAGAGGAATTGTGATTCCGTGTTGCTCAGATGCATGGATAGACACGAAGCAAACACGATCATAAGGTCCATACATGAGGGCTGCGAGGGTGTACATGCTAAAGGTCCTGCTATAGCCAAGAAGATCTTTCGTGCTGGGTATTACTGGATGACAATGGAGGTAGATTGTTACAACTTTGCCAAAAGATGTCACAAATGCCAAATCTACGGAGACAAGATCCATGTGCCTCCAACTCCATTGAATGTTTTGACTGCACCTTGGCCATTCTCCATATGGGGTATAGATATGATTAGAATGATCGAGCCGAAGGCTTCCAACGGTCATCGATTCATTCTGGTTGCTATCGACTACTTCACCAAGTGGGTTGAAGCTGCTTCTTATGCAAACGTTACACGATAAGTGGTTGCCAGATTCATTAAGAAGAAGATAATCTATCATTATGGCATTCCTAGCAGCATTATCACGGACAATGCAAGCAACCTGAACAAAAATATGATGAAGGAGTTCTGTCAAGAATTTAAGATTGAGCACCACAACTCTTCGCCATATCGGCCCAAGATGAATGGCGTTGTTGAAGCAGCAAACAAAAACATCAAGAGGATTGTCCAGAAAATGGTCAAGACTTACAAAGATTGGCATGAAATGCTTCCCTTTGCACTGCATGGCTACCCAACTTTAGTCCGCACTTCTACTAGGGCAACTCCGTATTCACTTATGTATGGTATGGAGGCAGTTCTACCCGTTGAAGTCGAAATTCCTTCGCTCAGAGTCATCATGGAAGCAGGTCTTGACGAAGCTGAATGGGTTCAATCCAGATACGACCAGCTGAATCTCATCGAAGAGAAGCGCCTTACAGCTGTTTGTCATGGTCAATTGTATCAGAGACGCCTTAAGCGAGCTTTTGACAAGAAAGTTCTTCCTCGAACGTTCTGTGAAGGCGAGCTCGTGCTCAAGAGATATTCACCTGTTTACTCGGACCCACGAGGCAAATGGACTCCCAGTTACGAAGGACCTTTTGTTGTTAAGAAGGTCTTCTCAGGCGGAGCCTTGATCCTCACCACAATGGATGGGGAGGAGTTGCCATCGCCCGTGAACTCCGATACAGTCAAAAAATATTATGCTCGAAAAAAATGGATAAAAGTCCGCTAGATTGATATCCGCAAGGACAATTTAGGCAAAAATGGACGTCCCGATGAACCAAGAAAAAGAGAGATGTCCATGCAAAAGTTAGGGACAATGGAAAAAAAACAATAGTAGCCCGCTAAGTTGAAAACCCAAAAGGGATACTTAGGCAAAAAATGGGTATCCCGGTGGACGAAAAAAAAATAATAGAAAAACATGTCCAGGCAAAAATTAGGGATAAAGGCATTGACTATGAACACTTGAGCCTCTCTTCATCATGACTAGACCTCAGACGATAACAGAACATTCCAATCATCATCAACAGGTGCAAGGCGTTGGGACCTAGACTTACAGTGGATGGTAGCCAATGTTGTAATTGATGCAAAACATGAATTCCCTTTACCATTTACATTTGTTTTTCAATTTTATTGCAAATTTCCTCATTAAGGATTTTGCATCTTTGTACACACTTTATGTACAAAAATTTTACATTCAATAAAATGCATTCTTTGTTATCTCAATTTGTTTCATTCCAGTATTTTGTTTGCAAAATAAACAATTATTTGCGATCACATAATACTAAAAAGCGTTGAGAACAATAAAAAGCTAAATCAATCAAGAAAGCAATATGCATTGCATGTGTTACTGGTAACTCCTGCAAGATAATCAGTAATACCCATTGGTAAGCCTAACGTCTGGCCGGCAATGTGATGGTTCTGTGAAGAAGTTGTTGTTTCCTCAGCAGCTCCTCAGTAGAGTCATCATTCTCCCCAGTAAGCGCCATTACGATTTGTCGAAAAGCTTGTTTGTCTTCATATCTTTTCTCCGACATATTTGTAATGTCTCTAGGCAGGTTGCCGAAGTGTTCCCAGCAAAGACACCTTGCTCGCTTTTCCCCAGCAAGGGTTGTACATCATCTCCAATAGTTTGAAACTGTCTGTCCCCAACAACAGTGGTTTCTCCTCATCAAAGTCAACATGGTTTGGAAGGATGTTTTTCCCCACACAGAGTCAGCCTTGGTAGGAAGGATTGATTTAATTCTTTCATCCCCAACAGAGATAGCCATGGTGACTTAGAAACCTGAGATATTCTCGGTTTCTTTTCCCAGCGGAATCATCATCCTTTGTGAACTCTCTTCTCCAGCAGAGATTGTCTTTATTTGTGGGTCCTCTCCCCGACCGAGGGTGTCGAAGTCGTTTTGCTACGATTTCTGCCTAACCGCTTCACAATATGCTTATCTTGCGCCTTTGCATTGCATGATATCAAGCATCATGTAGAAACGCATACATAGCATATGCATCGATCATACTCCCTCTCTTTTTTCCTGACTTATCTCCCAGCAGATTTTCAGCCAAACTTTGCACTTATCTATTCTTTCTTAACACTCTTCTTTTGTCGTCGTCGGCCAAATTCTCGAGCTAATCTTTTATTTAATCCCCTTTTACCTCGAATCGTCGAAAAGCTGGCGCAGTTCGTAAATTCAGGTCCAAGAGGATTAAATAGGGGCAGTTGTCGTAACCCGAAATTTTACCTCCCTCTTTTGCCTTTTGCATAAGCATACGCATTCGCATCGTTAGCATGCGCATTCACACTTTTCTTTTTGTGTTTCTTGTTGCAGGACATTCAGGTTTTCCAAGCCCGATTAATCATATCCTCACAAGGTCATCACATAATCAAGACAAGCACAAAATGAGGGTTTTTGTGCCTATTCATCAATACAAGAAGTGGAAAATTCAAGTCGGGACCACAACACCTTTTATTTAGGCAAATTGGGCATATTTTGGTCTGGTTAATCGATTAATCATTTGTAGTGCAATTGTGTTAATCGATTAACACAGGCAGAATAGGCACAATTTGCTGCTTTTTCATGACAACACCTTTGCACACACTTGGTCTTGGATTCTACAGTATTATAGCAGCAAGGGGAATATTCTAGACATCTCTAGACATTAAAAAGCTATTCAATTCATTCCAAGTGCATTTGTTCTAATGTTTCACTTTAAAGTAAGTGGACCATGTTCCTTGTTTTCCAAGTAACGTGGATCTTTGGATGTTGGAGTTCACCTTGGGATTGTTACCGAGTTGGTTCTAACTAACCGAGTTAACCGCCTTGACTCAGTGAGTCAAGTCTAATTAACTTCTAGCCTAGTTCCAAACCCAAAGCTAAGTCCAAACCAAATTTCGAACCACTCATACTCCAAACCTAGAGTCTATATAAACACACCTTCGCTCACTTTTCAAGGAATCCACCATTCCCTCCATAATTTCTCAACCATTCTACATATTTCACTCTTAATTCTCTCACATTCTCTCTGATTTTTTCTGCTACATCTTCATCTTCATCTCAATTCTCTTCCAAAACCTCACCAAAGCTCTTCATTCTCCATTGAAGAAAAATCTACTTTCACCTTGAAAGTACTTTTTTCTTGAGCTTAACCTTCATTTTCATTCCATTATACTGGTTTTCGGTAGAGTTTCAATAGCTTTTGGATTCATCTCAAGTGATTGATTCAAGCTTCTTCGGTGATAATTCTCATTTTGGAGTTTTCGTCGCGATTTGATCGATTTCGATACATTTCGGCTATAATTGAAGACTCCTCTGATTTTCTTTGATTATCTTCATCAAGATCATATTGCAACATTTACCAAGGCACATCTCAGCCTTATAGGTTGGTGGATCTCATTCATTTTTCTGTTTCGATCGTTTTCGTATCATTCGCGATGTAGTTTCGATGTTTTTTGCGTGTGAATTGATTATACCTTTGCTTGATCCATGATCTTGATTGTTTAATTGATTCTATTGTTGATCATTTGCTGCTTCTAAACTTGATTTTTTGTGCATAATTGTTTGCCCAAGCATTGGAGTGATTACACAATCAAAAAGTTGGCCAAAAGCACTTTTCAAAACTGATTTTATGCTCCCTGTCCAGTGTTAATCGATTAACACTTTGCAGTGCAATAGTGTTAATCGATTAACCAATGTTATTTTGCACTTTTTCAAGTGTTAATCGATTAACACTTTGCAGTGCAATTATGTTAATCGATTAACACTGAACCAGAAGGCCATTTTCTTGCATTTTCAAGTGTGTTTGCCATGCTTTCTTCATTTTAACTTCCATTGATTGTCATGCGTGATTTTATGGATGTTTTAAATGTCATTTAACTTCTGTTTGAAGCTTATTCATAACTTTTGTTGCATACTTCCGATTATTCAAATTGTTCATATTTTCGGCATCATGTGAATATAATCATTCTTGCATTTTTCTTTGATCACATAACATGACTTTGTGTTGCATATTTGTTGATCATTTGATACTGTTTTGTACTCCCTTTCTTGGTTTTACATTAAGTTCATTCTTCATGGATGAGCTTAATCTTGTATAATCAATAATTCGCACCTTTTGCCTTAATGATTTTTCACTCTCTTTGGAAAATTATTGGCATGGCATTTTCACATTGATTAATTGATCGAAACCATGTTTTGATTAGTTGATCTTCCCCTTTCCTCTCTTTAGGCTTCCTTTATAGCTTTCTCTCTCGATCACCCGTGGAGTTGGAGTTTCGCGCTACGCCCTAAGTCGGAGCACTATACAAATTGGAGTCGTTATGCCGTCCGTTTTACAGCGCAGGAGCACCGTACAACTTGGAGCTATTGTGCTGTCCGTTTCAATTTCTGCATTACACCCTGTGTGTTAGAGAAGGAATGAGAAGGGAGAATTCCTACTCTCATTCTGACTACTTCAGGTAAGGGACGACTGACCTTGTTCTTGGCTTAGTCATCTCTATCTCCATGCGGTAGTGTACTTTCTTTCCCCAGTCGGGTCGATCCTTGATCACTCCTATCTCTTTCGATATCTCTTTTGATCAATCACTATTCTACTTGGTTAAGATCAATGTTCATTGGGTTCGCAAGCTCTCTTTGTTTCAATACCCTATTCTTTTCTTGCGGTCAATCATTGTTTTTTGATTCCCCTGAATAGTCTTTTTTCCCTTTCTTTGGTTAAACACAGTACTCCTGTTACGACCGATTCTCCTGCGGAGTTCGCAACCTTCTTTTGGTTCTTCTCCCTTTGTTCCTTAATCACTGCCTGTCAGTTAAAACACCAATACTTGCACTCCCTCACAGTTAACCACAGTCCATCAATTAAAACACTGAGTTCCATGGGTTAATCACCTATTCTTGGTTAATCACCCTTTTCTTCAATTAACCACAGTCCGCCTGTTAAAATACTGAACCCCTTTTTTAGTTAATCACCTCCTCTTGGTTAATCACTCATTTTTCTCGGTTAATCACAGTGTTATGTTAAAAACTGAACCCCAGTGGTCAGCAACCTCTTTTGGTTCAATACCCTTCTTTGTCGGTCAAGTGTTGTTTGTTCAGTCAATACCAACACCCCTTTTGGGTTACGACCTTCGATCGGTCCTACACCCATTATTCTGTTAAAACCAATGCTTCTCTATCCCTACAGAGTTGCAATCCTTGTTCCCTCGGTTAACCACTATTCATCAGTTAATATACCGATGGCCCCTGGAGAGTCAAACACCTTCTCTTGGTTTAGCACTCTCTCTCTTGGTTTATCACAGTCCGTCTGTTGACACTAGCCTCTTTTCCCCGCCAGAGTCTTACTCTCTTTCTTCGGTTAACCACTGCCAGCCAGTTAATATACTGAGTCTCCCTTTTCTCTTGGTTTTGACACCATCCCTTTATTTGGGTCCCCAGTAGAGCCCTTTCTATTCATTTTGTTCTTACTTTCTTGATTTCGACACCAATCCTCTTTGTTATCCCCATCGGAGTTTCTTTCATTCTTGGTTTTGACACTATTCTTTTTCTAGTCTCTTTTGCAATCGCTCTTACTGTGTGGTCTTCCCCAGTAGAGTTTTTCTTTCACTCTTGCTCTTGGTTTTGACACCAATTCTTTTGTTTTCCTATTTCTTTCTTGTTTTGTTTTCCGTTTGGTTCCACGAACTACGGAAGCTCTGATTCTGCATTCTTCCGAATGTCAGATACGTAGGCACGAGATACGATGTCTTGGCGAGCACACTTCCACCTTTCTTTCATTCACCCTTTCTTCCTTCCTCTCTGTCCCCTGTTTCCATGAACTACAACGCTCTGATTCCCTCATTGCACTATGAGGGTATGTAGGCACGAGGGCCCCAATCCTCCGTGAGCACTTTCTTTCTTTTCTTTCTTTTTCCCCTTTCTTCTCTCTCCTTTTCTTTTAGCTAGAAGCCTTTAGATAAATAACCCATCCAAGCCTAGAAGCAGGCGAAATGGTTCCCGTCGAGTACGACGGATGCGTAAGGTGCTAGTACCTTCCTTTCACATAACCGACCCCCGTTCCCTTTTCTATTCCCCTTGGGTTTTATCGATATTTTCCTTATCCTTCGGGACTAAATAAAGTTCGGCGGCGACTCTGTGTTATCTTTGAGTGTGCGATTCACTCAGGATGTAAACCAGCCATCTTCACATACGATCCAATGCCTTCTCCCAACTTTGAATTCCCGGTATTTGAGGCTGAAGAAGAAGTTGACGACGAAATTCCAGAAGAGATCTCCTGATTACTCAGACAAGAGGAAAGGTCCAGAACCTCACAAAGAGCCGTTGGAAACGGTCAACTTAGGTTCAGAGGAAGAGAGAAAAGAAATCAAGATTGGTGCACTGCTCAGTCCAACTGTCAAAGAAAATTTGACAAAGCTTCTCAAAGAGTTTCCCGATGTATTCGCTTGGTCCTATCAGGACATGCCAGGGTTGGATGCCAGCACCGTGGAACATCACCTACCGTTGAGATCAGAATGTCCGCCAGTGAAACAAAGGTTGAGACAGACTCATCCAGACATGGCCATCAAAATCAAAGAGGAAGTACAGAAATAGATTGACGCAGGTTTCCTCGCCACATCAGAATATCCTCAATGGTTAGCCAACATAGTACCAGTTCCGAAAAAGGACAGAAAGGTCAGAATGTGTGTGGACTACAGAGATCTAAATAAGGCCAGTCCAAAGGAAGACTTTCCTTTACCACACATTGACATTCAGGTAGACAGTACATCAAAGTTCAACGTCTTCTCCTTCATGGATGGATTCTCGGGCTATAATCAGATAAAAATGGCGCCGAAAGTCATGGAGAAAACTTCGTTCATTACCCCATGGGGTACTTTTTGTTACAAGGTAATGCCATTCGGTTTGAAGAACGTCGGGGCAACCTATCAAAGGGCCATGACTACTCTGTTTCATGACATGATACACAAAGAAATCGAAGTATATGTCAATGACATGATTGCCAAATCTAAGACAGAAGAGGAGCATGTGACCCACCTGTCAAAACTATTCGAGCGGTTGAGAAAGTACAAACTCCTCTTGAATCCCAATATGTGCACATTCGGTGTCCATTCAGGCAAACTTTTAGGGTTCATCGTCAGCCAGAAAGGAATTGAGGTTGATCCTGACAAGGTCAAGGCCATTCAAGAAATGCCTTCTCCGAAGACTAAAAACCAAGTCAAGGGATTCCTAGGACGGTTAAACTACATTTCCAGATTTATATTCCTCATGACTGCGACATGCGCGCCAATTTTCAAATTACTCAAAAAGAACCAGGACTGTGTTTGGACATAAGACTGCCAAACCGCCTTCGACAGTATTAAGGAATACCTGTTGAACCCACCAATTCTATCACCTCCAGTAGAAAGAATACCATTGATCATCTACTTAACAGTCTTGGAAGACTCCATGGGTTGTGTACTTGGTCAACAGGATGAAACAAAAAGGAAAGATTATGCCATTTACTATCTGAGCAAGAAATTCACAGACTGCGAGACTCGGTACACTATGCTTGAGAAACTTGTTGCGCTCTAGCTTGGGCAGCCAAACGTCTTCGCTGGTATATGATTCGTCACACTACTTGGTTAATCTCAGAAATGGATCAAATCAAGTATGTCTTTGAAAAGCCTGCTCTCACAGGAAGAATTGCCCGTTGGCAGATGTTGTTATCAGAATATGGCATAGAATACCATGCTCAGAAAGCCTTTAAAGAAAGTATTTTCGCCGATCATTTGGCTCATCAACTGATTGATGATCAAGAATCAGTCGGGTTTGACTTCCCAGACGAAGATGTCATGTATTTGAAAATGAAAGATTGCGATAAACCGCTACCCAGTGAAGGGCCAGAACCAGGTTCCCAATGGGGACTAATCTTTGACAGAGCTGTCAATCATTATGGAAACGGAATTGGGGCAATCATCATAACACCTCAGGGTACCCACATTACTTTCACCGCCCGACTGACATTCAAGTGTACATACAATGAGGCTGAATACGAAGCTCGTATCATGGGTCTCGAAGAAGCGATCGACTTAAGGATTAAGAACTTGGATGTATATGGCGACTCAGCCCTGGTTATCAATCAAATCAAAGGAGATTGGAACACATATCAATCAGGATTGATTCCTTACAAAGTCTATGCGAGAAGGTTGTTACCATTCTTCAATAGAGTCGAGTTTCACCACATCCCTCGTGAAGAGAATCACATGGCTGATGGATTAGCCACTATCTCTTCCCTGATTAGTGTAGGTCAATGGAATGACATACCTAAGATCAACATAATGCGCCTTGAACGACCCGCTTACATCTTCGCAATTGAAGCAATCATAGACGACAAACCTTGGTATCACGATATCAAATGCTTCCTTCAGAAACAAGAGTACCCACCTGGGGCATCAAAAAAGGCAGAAAGACCCTCAGAAGATTGGCGGATAGCTTCTTCTAGAGTGGTGATACACTCTATAAGAAAAATTTGGACATGGTCTTGCTCCGATGTGTAGACAGACCAGAAGCAAACATGCTGATAAAAGAAATTCACGAAGGATCCTTTGGCACTCATGCCAACGGACACGCAATGGCGAGAAAAATTCTGAGAGCAGGGTACTATTGGTTGACCATGGAATCTGATTGCTGCAAGTACATGAGAAGATGTCACAAGTGTCAGATATACGCTGACAAAATCCATGTACCGCCTACGCATCTCAAAGTTCTCTCTTCCCCATGGCCTTTTTCCATATGGGGAATCAACATGATTGTCATGATCGAACCCAAGGCTTCAAATGGACATTATGGTGTTCCTAACCAGATCATCTGCCGTTATGGTGTTCCGATTTATCAAAAACAATATCATCTGCCGTTATGGTGTTCCTAACCAGATCATTACTGATAATGGATCCAACTTGAACAATAAGATGAGGAATGAGTTGTGCGCAGAGTTCAAGATCGAACACCATAACTCATCTCCCTACCGACCTAAGATGAACGGAGCGGTCAAGAACATCAAGAAGATTGTTCAGAAGATTGTTGTAACCAACAAAGACTGGAACGAGATGCTACCCTTTGCCCTTCACGGTTATCGCACATCTGTCCGCACTTCAACAGGGGCAACCCCTTTCTCTCTAGTATATGGCATGGAAGCAGTGCTTCCCATCGAAGTAGAGATCCCATCAATCCGGGTATTGATGGAAGCTAAGCTAACAGAAGCTGAATGGTGTCAGAGTCGACACGATGAATGATATCACGAATTTATATCATATTTTTACTTTGATTTATGTTAGTTTCTTATTCTGTTTTTCGTCTAATATCCGATTTTCTCGAGATTATTTAAGTGTTTTTGCAGGTAATCCCATTTTCAAAGTCAAAGTATGCTAAGTGTGGAAAAGAACCAAAACATGCAAGAAAAGAGCAGAAAAGAGAAGAAAAATTGCAGAAGCTAAAAATTGCTGATATCACGACCGTCATAGGCATTCCACAACCGTGGCAGCTTCAAAATGCACCACGACCATCACACTTCCTCACGATCGTCATGCGCCTAATTTTACACGTTGGAGCAGAAACTGGACTACGAGTTTTCAGAGAGCAGTTTTCACACGATCACATTTTCCTCCGAGGAATGCTAGGTTCAAAGTCATGTAACCGTCAATGTGAGTGGCGACATTCTCTCCAACCTCCACCTAAATTCAGCCTATAAATACAAGTCATTACGAAGACTAAAGGGGTAGCCAAATTTTCCTTTCAAGTGTACTGTCTTGCTGCCAAATTATTTCCAGAGCTTTTGTTTCGTTTTTGCTTTGCATTTCCATTTCCTTGTCAACCATTATCGAACAAAGTAATAGTTTCTCACACTGAGGAACTATTACAACTTAGATTTAGTTTTTTTGTTTCATTACCTTCATCATTCGTTATTTAATTTTATCCAAGCAAGAACCTACCGGCTTGTGGAGGGATTGTTGTTGCTGTTATTACTAATTACCAGGTTTCCATTATTTAATTCAAAGCATTGTTTATTTCTTTCTTGATTATGTATGTGTTTACTTATTTCCTTGCCTTTGCATTTAATTTCCTAATTATGTCTAGCTAAACCGATCTTATCGGTATGTAATGAAGTAACTTAAATGGATTAATTTTCTCTAAGCTAAAATCAATAATCACACCTTCTTCTGGCTTCGATTTCTTAATTTAAAACCCAACTTTTATTACAAGAGTAAAAAAGTAACATAGGTTAAAGTCGAGACCACGGGAGTGTGAGGCTTTACCCGGATAGCTGAAATCGGGCATTAGTTTTAAAAACAGCGGAAGCGCTTTAAAGTTAATTAGGTTTAACTAGTTTTCAAAAAGTAATTTTAACCTCGTACGGGCTAGCGAGAGCAGACGTATTGACTTAGAAGTATAGTCCGAAGCAATAATCACGGGAGTGTGAGGTGAGGGCTTTTAAACCGGTTTTTCTTACAGATGAATGGGGTGATAAATCTTTATACGCTTAGGGTTTAATCAAATTCCACGTAGGTTTACCGAATTATATACCGATAATTTATTCATAACTAGTATTCCCAAATTTTAATTTCCCTTTGATTTCTAGTTTGAACTAAAAACCCAAATTCTGATTAGCCTTAGATAAACATAGTAACGATAGATAACGGTGCGTTCGATTTCTAGTCTCTGTGGGATCGATAATCTTTTAAAACTACACGATACGACTGTATACTTGCAGTTAGACCTATTTAGGCACACTAAATAGAGCGATCAAGTTTTTGGCGCCGTTGCCGGGGACTAATTAAGTCGACATCGTAATTCCTTTGTTACATTGTATAGACTAAGGCAAAAACCAAAATTCCCTTTCTGTTGATTGTATGCCAAGTACTCGCTCTTCTGGCGAAGACCTCGTACGACCGACAGACGAACCTGAACGTCTTCTTACCGTAAAAAGACGTATCCAAGAATACTGCTTAGTTCACGATATCCCTTTTCCTTTATCAGAACCTGAATCTCAATCAGATCCTAAACTTGAATCCGAATCAGATTCCGAATCAGAACCAGACATGGCTGATCCACCACAAAACTGACCTCTTAAGTATTATGCTGCCGCATCTCAACAAGAACCTCACAACAGCATTGTCGCTCCAGCTATCAACCGAAACAATTTCGAGTTGAAACCCTCGCTGTTATCTGATGTGCAACTAAATCAATTTTCTAGAAACCCAACAGAAGATTCGAACGAACATCTGACTAAGTTTGTGCAGTACGCAGACACAGTGAAAGCAAATGGTGTAACCGCAGACGCCATAAGACTACGTCTTTTCCCTTTCTCATTAAAAGATAGAGCTTGGGCTTGGTTGCAATCCTTGCCATCCAACTCTATTACTTCTTGGGAAGATTTAAAGAAGGTCTTTCTGGCACGAAATTTTCCGCCAAGCAAAACAGCTATGCTAAGAGCCCAAATCAACAGCTTCAGACAAAAAGACAACGAGTCTTTATATGATGCTTGGGAAAGATACAAAAATATGAGGAGGATATGCCCGCATCATGGTCTTGAGGATTGGTTAATTATCCACACGTTTTACAATGGTCTCTTGTACAATACAAGATTGACAATAGATGCCGCCTCTGGTGGTACACTCATGGACAAACCCTATGATGAAGCCCAACAACTCATCGAGAGTATGGCTCAGAATCACTACCAATGGGGAGGTGAAAGAACTCAAGTGGAGAAATCCCAACCAAAAGGAGGAATGTACGAAGTTTCTAGCCTAGATCACGTCCGTGCTAAGGTAGATGCAATCGCTCAAAAGATAAACAACTTGACCATGACACCCACAGCCACCGTGGCTGCTGTAGCGCCAAACTGCGAATTATGTGGAACAGCTGGACACACTGCCCTTGAATGCCAAGTTTTAGCAGGAGCCTCTACAGATCAAGTGAATTATGCTCAAGCAAACCCTTATGCAAATACCTACAATCCTGGTTGGAAGAATCACCCAAACTTCTCTTACAAAAACAACAATGCACTGTATGCACCTGGTCAAGCACCTGTTGCGCCACCAGGTTATCAAAAGGCTGCAACAGCTGCTCCAAATATTCCTAGGAAGTCTAACCTTGAACTGATGATAGAAAACTTCATAGCTACCCAAACTCAGACAAACAAAGAGTTCCTAAATCAAAACGTACACACTAGTGAACAGATTAAGCAGTTGGCAAACAAAGTAGACGCTTTGGCCACTCACAACAAAATGCTTAAAACATAAATTTCCCAAGTGGCTCAACAACAAGCACCTACTGCTGCTCCTGCCAGAACATTTCCTGGACAGTCACAACCTAATCCTAAAGGACATGCAAACGCTGTTATACTGAGAAGTGGAAAAGAATTAGATGGACCCATTGATCCAAGACTTCAAAATCCAGCCATGTACCAAAAATCTGCTACCGACCAAACAACTGAGAAGGAGAATGAACCCAAGGAAAAGGAAGATAATGACCAAGAGGCCGTAAACAAAGAAAAACCTTATGTGCCTCCACCACCTTATAAACCACCTATTCCGTATCCTCAAAGATTGAAAAATTCCAAAACTGCAGGGCAATTTAAGAAATTTGTTGAACTTCTGAAACAATTAAACATCACGATACCTTTTACAGAAGCCATCACCCAGATGCCCTCGTATGCTAAGTTCCTAAAAGAAATCTTATCCAATAAGAAAAAGATTGAGGAAAACGAAACAGTTACGCTTACTGCTGAGTGTAGCGTAATAATTCAAAATAAAATGCCTCCTAAGCTAAAAGACCCAGGTAGTTTCTCCATACCTTGTGTAATTGGGAAGTTCGTCATAGACAAAGCTCTATGCGACTTAGGAGCCAGTATTAGTGTTATGCCCTTATCCATATGCAAGAAGCTTGATATGGGAGAATTAAGACCAACTAAGATATTTGTTCAATTAGCTGACCGCTCTGTTAAATACCCAGTTGGTATACTAGAAAATGTTCCAGTTCGTATAGGACAATTCTATATCCCTACTGATTTCATAATCATGGATATTACAGAAGACTCTACTACTCCTATCATATTAGGAAGACCATTCTTAGCTACTGCTGAAGCAATTATAGATGTAAAGAGAGGCAGGCTAACTTTTGAAGTTGGTGAAGAGAAGGTTGAATTCATTTTGACACAATTCTTACAAGCTCCAGCTATAGACGACACATGTTATCTACTAGATGTCATAGATGAGTGCGTAAGAGAAATAGAGATGGAACCAACCACATATTCAGATATTCTAAAAACTCCAATACCTCCGATTTTCGAAGGTGATAACTGGTGTGGACCTTATCAAGACGATAGCCTAAGCGAATGCTTAGTACTTACACCAGATCATCTACCTTGCCCGAAGAATTCAGCCCTATAACTGAAAACATTACCCAAAAATTTAAGGTATGAATTCCTAGACGAAGCTCTCGAACGACCTGTAATAGTCAATGCAGACTTAGGACAAACTGAAACCAAGAAACCGTTAGACGTCTTAAGGAAATACCCAACTGCGTTGGGCTATAACATTGCTGACCTTAAAGGAATAAGTCCTTCTATTTGTATGCACCGCATTATGCTGGAGGAAAACTGTAAATCCTCTAGGGAACATCAGAGAAGGATTAACCCGATCTTGAGTACTGTAGTCAAGGACGAAGTGAAAAAACTTTTAGAAGCAGGAATTATATACCCGATATCAGACAGTAAATGGGTTAGCCCAATACATGTCGTTCCAAAGAAGGGAGGTGTTACAGTTGTTAAGAATGAAAAAGGTGAATCTATAACAAAAAGGGTTGTAACTGGAAGTAGAATGTGCATCGATTATAGAAAGTTAAATAAAGCCACTCGTAAAGACCATTTCCCATTGCCTTTTATCGACCAAATGTTGGAAAGATTGGCTAAACACTCATACTTCTGATATTTAGACGGTTATTCAGGATTCTTTCAAATTCCTATTCATCCTGATGACCAAGAAAAGACGACCTTCACATGTCCCTATGGTACATTTGCTTATCGACGAATGTCGTTTGGACTATATAACGCACCTGCCACATTCCAAAGATGCATGATGTCAATCTTTGCTAATTTTATAGATGACATTATGGAAGTGTTTATGGATGACTTTTCTGTTTGTGGGCAGAGCTTTGAAGGATGTCTATCGAACCTAGAAATTGTACTGGAAAGATGCGTAAAAGTTAATCTCGTATTAAACTGGGAGAAATGCCATTTTATGGTAAATGAAAGAATTGTACTTGGATACGTTGTGTCCGATAGAGGAATTGAAGTTGATAAAGCTAAGATAGAAATTATAAAAGTTCTTCAACCTCCGAAAACCGTACGAGAAATACGAAGTTTCTTAGGACACGCCGGTTTCTACTGACGATTCATAAAGGATTTCTCAAAAATCACTAAACCTCTTACCAGTCTATTAATGAAAGACGCTGAATTTATCTTTGATGAGAAATGCCTAAAAGCGTTTGAATAGCTGGAACAGCTCTTATCACCGCACCTATCATGCAACCACCATATTGGAGATTACCTTTCGAAATCATGTGTGATGCAAGTGACTATGCTGTAGGTGCAGTTTTAGGACAGAGGAGGGATAGAAAACTTCATGCCATTTACTATGCAAGTAGAACCTTAGATTCCGCCCAAATGAACTACGCTACCACAGAAAAAGAACTTTTAGCCGTGACCTTTGCCCTTGACAAATTCCGTTCCTACCTAGTGGGAGCTAAGATCATCATTTATACAGACCACACAGCTATTAGATATTTACTTAACAAGAAGGATGCAAAACCTAGACTGCTAAGGTGGATCCTACTTTTACAAGAATTTGATTTAGAGATCAAAGATAAGAAAGGAACTTAAAACGTAGTAGCAGACCACTTATCCCGATTAGAGGGCATTAAACCAGAGCCAGTACCCATTAATGAGGATTTCCCATATGAACGACTCATAGCCAAACTAGAAAGTGATATGTCTACTCTTCAGTTGAATGACCCAAAGATGGAAGAAGTCGTGGAAGAAATTAACATACACACAACCCTGCCATGGTATGCTGACATAGTCAACTACTTAGCAGCTGGAGTACTTCCACCAGACTTATCGTATCAACAAAAGAAAAAATTCTTTCATGATCTAAAACATTATTATTGGGATGAACCTTTGCTGTTTAAGAGAGGAGCCGACGGTATCATCCGTCGTTGCATCCCAGAAGAAGAAATAGAAAACATCATCTCTCAATGTCATTCTGCTCCTTATGGAGGACATGCTAGTACCTCAAAGACATGTGCTAAGATTTTGCAATCCGGCCTATTCTGGCCCAACCTTTGGAAGGATGTCCACATTGCAATACTAAACTGCGACCGGTGCCAACGCACTGGTAACATATCAAAACGCGATGAGATGCCTCAAAAAGGTATATTAGAAGTAGAAGTCTTTGATGTATGGGGGATTGATTTTATGGGACCCTTTCCATCATCCTTTGGAAATAAATATATACTCGTAGTTGTCGATTACGTTTCAAAATAGATTGAGGCAATAGCTTCTCCTACAAATGACGCACGAGTAGTCATAAAGCTCTTTAAAAACACAATCTTTCCCAGATTTGGTGTGCCAAGACTTGTCATAAGTGACGGTGGCTCTCATTTCATATAAAAAATATTTGATAAATTACTATCGAAGTATGGAGTAAGACACCGCGTAGCAACACCATATCATCCACAAACAAGTGGACAGGTTGAGGTCTCGAATCGAGAAATAAAACAAATTCTAGAAAAGACCGTAGCCACCTCTAGGAAAGACTGGTCATCAAAACTCAACGAAGCTTTATGGGCATATAGGACGGCCTACAAAACACCAATCGGAACTACACCTTTCAAGCTTGTCTATGGTAAATCTTGCCATCTACCAGTGGAATTAGAACATAAAGCCTATTGGGCTATTAGAACATTGAACTTAAGGTATGATTCCGCGGGTGAAAAACGTATCCTAGATCTGCATGAACTAGAGGAGTTAAGATTGGACGCTTACGAGAATGCTAAAATATATAAAGAACGAACTAAAAGATGGCACGATAAGCGCTTATCTAGAAAAGAATTTAGTGTGGGAGACGTTGTACTCCTATTTAACTCAAGATTAAAACTCTTTCCTGGGAAATTAAGGTCTAGATGGTCCAGTCCTTTCGAGATTACAAAAATTCTACAAAGTGGAGCGATAGAAATAAAGGGAAGGAATAGTAATCCATTTTTAGTTAATGGACAACGTCTAAAACACTATCACAGCATTGAAAATAGAGATTATTTGAACTGCCTAAGACTTTTAGAGTTGCCCACCGAACCCCCTAACTAACCATCAAATTGAATTCGTCAGGCTTTCGACGTTAAAAACAACGCTTAATGGGAGGCAACCCTTGATTTTTGTTTTTCTTGCTTTATATTTGTTATTTCTTTACGTTTCCTATGTTTTATGTTTTATTTTTATTTCGCAAATTTTTAGTTTCATTTATATCGTTTTAAATTTAATTTGAAAATATTGTGTTGATCTTAAAATTGAAAAAAAAAACTACAGGATTATAAAGTCTCTCTACTCTTTCTGTTCTCCTCTTCTGCTTTCATTTTTGCAAAAAGTACTAACTAATGGCAAACGAGGATAACATGTCAGTAGAATTCAGAGATGGAGCACAGTGGCATCGCTATGAGGCTTTCTCTTAGACCTTTTGCCTTGACAAAATTCGCCCACAGACCCACCATGACCGCCTTAGGTGTAGGTGAGAGCGTAGACTTTCTGTTTAGCCAGTTAGGTTGGGAAGGTTTTGCCAACAAGAAACATAAGTGCTACCGTAGGTTGACTTTAGAATTCCTGAGCTCTTTAAGCTATAACCCTCACTGTGGAAAAGGTTTAACCACGGGAAGAATTACCTTTAGACTATTTGGATACAGCTGCCAGTTCACCATAAAGGAACTGTCGGATCTTTTAGGATTTCCTGAAGGACCTACTGTTTTCTCTGTGGTTCAAGAGGACTTAGTGTTGGTTGGAGAGCTGAGTGATTTTTGGGGTAGAATTTCAGGGAAACCAGATTTTGACATGGACCCTATGCATTCAACAGAAATACATAACCCCGATTTCCGTTACTTTCATATGATCCTGGCCTATACTTTATTTGGTAAACCTGAGAATGATAACACTGTTTCGAGGGACGAGCTTTTCATTATGTTTTGTGCTTCTCAGTCTAGAGAGGTTAATGGACTCACTTTTATGCTGAACAACTTTTGTAAACTCATTAATAATGATAACAGTCCAATTTTGATAGGTAACCTAGTTACAAAAATAGCTGATGCTATGGGATTTCGAACCCGACTTTCTAAGATTAACCCCTTTGGAGAATTTAGACCCATGAATATCACCTTTTGCTTCAATAGGGCTATGATTAGGGACCAAGGTCCGAACCATTTCCAGCTTTTAATTAACAATGTTGTCGTACCACACTTTACACTTCCAAATCATGAACGCACAAGTATGCACGATCAACATAATTGGCTATATGACCTTGATGAACCCGTGCCTGAACCGGAAGAAACCTTTCCTGAACCTGAGATCGACCCAAAAACACCCCCTCATTACCATGATCTTGACTATATGGAATTCCAAGATAACATTGACATTCCTAAAGTTGATGCCACTAATTGTGCTTCTAATCTGAATTCTATTCTAAAGACTATGGATGAGTATCATAAAGAAATCACTTCAGTAAAGGATGAGCTAAACACTATGCGAAAAAACATTGTTGGACTCATGGATTTGACCATCGAACAATTTGATCATTTAAATCAAGTCATCGCATCTTTGAAGAAACGCCTTGGCTAGATTTATGAAACACCTTATTTTCAAGATTTTTATGCATTTTACTTTAGAACAATTTTACATTATTTCAGTTTTAATTTTTCATGTCGGGAATAATTTGATTTCATACAGTTTTAATACATTGCTAGTAATTTAACTAGTACCTCATTGGTTTTACAGAATAATTTCATTTGCTGCTGATATTAACTCTTTCTGATTTCAATTTCATTCCTGTTCGTATTTTTAATTCTGTTTTAATTTATGTTGTAATGTTACTTATCTCTGTGTATGCAATATAATGCTATTTCTATATGCTTCCCATAACCTGTTACTAAAGTATGATGTTTAGAATTGTGTCTGTCATAAAACAAATTAACCACCCAGAATTTGTGAACGTCACGATCGTGACGACCCCGTGACGACCGTCACGCGGGTTTGAAACAGATTCTGCGTCAAAACAGAACTGGTTCATTCGTTCCCTCTTCTTTCCCTCATTCTAACCCTAGCCGTCCACTACCTTTTGCCATTCCATAACCATTCCACATACACACATTTGACCCATATTAATCATCTTCCGTAACCATTCATCTTACCATTTTCACTATATAATCAAACCATACACCACCTCTTTTCACAAACCCTCAAATTCCATAACCCACTTTCTTTCCTAATTCCTCTTTAACCTAACAATGGCACGTCAAATTCCAGACCTAGCTACATTGAACTTTAGAGATGGAGAGGCAGGAGAACGCCAAAGAGCTCGGTACATTGATTTCTATCGCTATTCCGTTCAACCGACCCGCTACATTAACGTTGCATGTTTAGAAGAACTCGGAATGCTTGAGGGAGTTCAATGGATGTTACAAAATGTCGGTCTTTGGCAACTTTGCACTCAAAGCAGGCCCACTTACGAAGACCTAAGTTTAGAGTTTCTCAGCTCATTCACTTACATTACCTCTCCGGGAGAAACGAACCAATTATCCGGAGTAGCAAAGTTTCGCATGTTTGATACAGAGTACTCAATCGGCCAAGAGCAACTTGCCAGAATGCTCGGTTTCCACCATGGTGAGGATTTTCACCATCGAGTACCACAGGAAACTTTCTATAAAGCAGCGTTCCAACTATGGAATCAGTTAACGGGAACAACAGTCGACAGCTGGGATAGCCTAAATGAGACTTTCATCCACAACCCAGCCGTCAGATACGTCCACCGCGCACTTGGAAGCACCATCTTTGCACGAGATAGTAACCATAAGGTGAATTCTAAGGATTTGTTTTTCCTTCATTGTATGTTTCACCCAGAGCTAATCAATGCCGCACCATTTTTACTAGCACACATACACTCGAACTGTGCTAGAGGCTCCAAACCCTTCTATTTTGGAGGGATTGTCACCTCTATTGCACTCAATTTAAATTTGGAAAACGACCTTGCTAGACTACCCTCCTTGCCTCCAGTGTTCCTTGATATAGATTATTGCAGAAACTCTCAGCTCATCAAGTTACGACGAGATGGGAAATACCATCCTATGGTCCGCGCAAAAACCGTAAGAAGTATCATCATGCCCTGCAGGAGTCGCATTGACCCTCAGAATATGGCCAATTGGCTTTTTTATCTTAATGCTCCTGAGTAAAATGCGCCTGCTCCTGATGATCAAG
Organism: Lathyrus tuberosus; assembly: GCA_022829125.1. Classification (NCBI taxonomy): domain Eukaryota; kingdom Viridiplantae; phylum Streptophyta; class Magnoliopsida; order Fabales; family Fabaceae; genus Lathyrus; species Lathyrus tuberosus. The sequence continues at coordinate 14,174,406 of JALAZF010000124.1, read as the reverse complement.
AACATGGACCTGTTGATGAGATGGAACAAGAGATGGATAACGCCCATGAAAACCAACCACCGCCGGCCAATGATGCTCCTTCGACCTCCAGACGTCGTCGCCGCCCTGACCAAGACCCAGTTACTAATGAAGAAATCTTGAGGGCTATATGGAAACAAACCCAGCAACAAAATGAAATGATGACACTTATGCGTCAAATCCAGCAAGGGCAAGTTGACCAAGGTCAGAGGCTTGACGGTGTCGTCAAGGAGATGGGTGCATTGACACTGCGAGTGCAGAGCCTACACGAGTACATCCATCACGTGGGCATTCCTGATCACGTAGCGCAGCATGGAAGAGGACGCTCTAGAGGCAGAGGATGTGGTCCACCTTGATTTTCTTTTTTTTTCTTTTTAGTATTTCTTGTTAATCCCCTTTATATCTTAACATTGAGGATAATGTCCGATATAGTGTGGGAGAGTTAGTTTATTTCCGTTTTATTTCCCTTTCTTGTACTTTCTTTTTCCTTATCAAAGTAATATATGAATATTTTCGTCAGTAATCCGATTTCCCCATTTTATTTCGCCATAACGAAAAAAATTTTTTTTACGATTAATGCACATCTGTGACATACCAAGCTTTAAACTATGTTAGGAAGCTGGGAAAGTGCTAACAAGATTGATACCGTCTTGACACCTTAGACCTCTTGCGTATGCGATATCAGTTTCGATACTTATTATACGATACCTTGAGTTCAGTCCTAAATTAACCCCTAGTAGTTTATATTAGCAGTCAGCACCGTCTAAATCACAAACCACGTGGGGAATCGATGAATATAAGTGTTTGATGCCCAGATCATGAAAAAAAAGCTTTCTTATCTATATGCCGAGAAAAACAGAATATGTAACAACTCTCATAGTTGTGAAAAGATACAAGTAAAGAAAGAAAATTCGTCGTCGATTGGTTCAGAGGTACCTGATTCTGGACTTGGTAAGGCGAACTATGGTTCGATCCCCCGCAATCTACGAATGGGATATATAAAGAGTTACCACACTTGTGTATCAGGCCCCGTGAGAAAATGGGATCAAAGTCACTAACCGGTTACTCCACTACGTGCGTGAATAAGGCAAAGGGCTTAATGTGATTGCGTTAGAATGAAACCGGGTAAAATAGATACGAAAACTTACGGTTGAACTATAATATAATGATTAGAACTGGATTGTATAAAAGAGAGGTCTATGACAAGCTTGTTGCTTTGTGTCATCATTGTATCCTTAGTGTTTTACACTAGTACCTGTCTAAGTAACAAGAAACTCCTTTTCAAATCCATTGGTATGCCAGGTATGTGCATTTGATGAAGTTTGTCCGTTTTAATAGATTGATTGCTTGAGGACAAGCAAAGATTCAAGTGTGGGAGAGTTTGATAACACGAATTTATATCATATTTTTACTTCGATTTATGTTAGTTTCTTATTCCGTTTTTCGTCTAATATCCGATTTTCTCGAGATTATTTAAGTGTTTTTGCAGGTAATCCCATTTTCAAAGTCAAAGTATGCTAAGTGTGGAAAAGAACCAAAACATGCAAGAAAAGAGCAGAAAAGAGAAGAAAAATTGCAGAAGCCAAAAATTGCTGATATCACGACCGTCACAGGCATGCCACGACCGTGGCAGCTTCAAAATGCACCACGACCATCACACTTCCTCACGATCATCATGCGCCTAATTTTACACGTTGGAGCAGAAACTGGACTACGAGTTTTCAGAGAGCAGTTTTCACACGATCACATTTTCCTCCGAGGAATGCTAGGTTCAAAGTCATGTAACCATCAATGTGAGTGGCGACATTCTCTCCAACCTCCACCTAAATTCAGCCTATAAATACAAGTCATTACGAAGACCAAAGGGGTAGCCAAATTTTCCTTTCAAGTGTACTGTCTTGCTGCCAAATTATTTCCAGAGTTTTTGTTTCGTTTTTGCTTTGCATTTCCATTTCCTTGTCAACCATTACCGAACAAAGTAATAGTTTCTCACACTGAGGAACTATTACAACTTAGATTTAGTTTTTTTGTTTCATTACCTTCATCATTTTTTATTTAATTTTATCCAAGCAAGAACCTACCGGCTTGTGGAGGGATTGTTGTTGTTGTTATTACTAATTACCAGGTTTCCATTATTTAATTCAAAGCATTGTTTATTTCTTTCTTGATTATGTCTGTGTTTACTTATTTCCTTGCCTTTGCATTTAATTTCCTAATTATGTCTAGCAAAACCGATTTTATCGGTATGTAATGAAGTAACTTAAATGGATTAATTTTCTCTAAGCTAAAATCAATAATCAATCCTTCTTCTGGCTTCGATTTCTTAATTTAAAACCCAACTTTTATTACGAGAGTAAAAAAGTAACATAGGTTAAAGTCGAGACCACGGGAGTGTGAGGCTTTACCCGGATAGCTGAAATCGGGCATTTGTTTTAAAAACAGCGGAAGCGCTTTAAAGTTAATTAGGTTTAACTAGTTTTCAAAAAGTATTTTTAACCTCGAACGGCCTAGCGAGAGCAGACGTATTGACTTAGAAGTATAGTCCGAAGCAATAACCACGGGAGTGTGAGGTGAGGGCTTTTAAACCGGTTTTTCTTACAGATGAATAGGGTGATAAATCTTTATACGCTTAGGGTTTAATCAAATTCCACGTAGGTTTACCGAATTATATACCGATAATTTATTCATAACTAGTATTCCCAAATTTTAATTTCCCTTTAATTTCCCGTTTGAACTAAAAACCCAAATTCTGATTAGCCTTAGATAAACATAGTAACGATAGATAACGGTGCGTTCGATTTCTAGTCTCTGTGGGATCGATAATTTTTTAAAACTACGCGATAAGACTGTATACTTGCAGTTAGACCTATTTAGGCACACTAAATAGAGCGATCAATGAACTCAATCTGATCGAAGAAAAGCGAATGACGACACTATGCCATGGTCAGTTGTATCAGCACAGAATGAAGAAGGCGTTTGACAAAAAGGTTCGACCTCGCGTCTTCAAAAAAGGAGACCTTGTGCTCAAGAAGATACAATCATTCCTCACTGATTCCCGGGGCAAATGGACTCCGAATTATGACGGCCCCTATGTGGTCAAGAAAGCCTTCTCAGGCGGCGCCTTGAGACTCGCAACCATGGATGGAGAGGAATTTGCCTATCCCACGAATGTTGACGTAGTCAAGAAATACTTCGCCTAAATGAAAAAAAAAACGTCTCGGTGGATTGAAAACCTGAAAGGGCGGTCCAGGGAAAAATTAGAGACATAATCAAAAGTCATCCCGGTGGATTGGAAATCTCAAAGTACAATCCAGGCAAAAGTTAGGGATTAATGGCAAGTAACTACGTCTGATCAGTTCAACTCCTCAGTAGTAATGCCATCCATCAGAAGCAACTCCAGTCAAGGTCATCTTCAAAAGAAGCTCAGGATATCCAAAATTCAAAGTTGGTAGAAGGATAGCGGTCGTTATGCTTCAATGTAGCCCTTTTCCCTTAAATTACCATTCTCTAAACTTTGTAAATACTCTGTGGAATCATGCGCTTGGCTGATTTCCATCCTATCAATAAAATTTGAGCCCTAGTGCTTTTGTTTGCAATTCTTATTTGTTTTAGCTTTACAGAACGACATTTTAACATGATTAACGATTCTTGAAATAAAACAAAAATGAATTTACTTGCAAACTTTTTCTGCTTTTAAAATAAAGATGGCAATTCTTTTGATTGTTGAACATCGAAAGGACATCGATCGCTACTCCCAAAGGCGATTAAGCTTCAAAGTGCAGAATCAAAGTACTCCTTCTAAACGGGTACGCCTGAGTGAAAGATCAGTTGTGTCAGAGACCACGTTTCATCTGACACCTCCGGCAGAGTTCTTACCTCCTAAGCCAAACCAACGGTGTTCCCCGCAGGGACCATCTTTCTCCTAAGCAAGGCAGAATTGCTATCTTGAACCAGTGATACTTTTCATCCCCTGCAGTGTCCGAATATCCAGTCGTATTCATCTATTAGTCTGTATGTTGCGTTAGTTTTGTCGGCATAAACATACATACATCATGCATTATTGATTTACATTCATATTCATATTGCATCACTATCACTCTAGTCGGTCTTGTCCCCTAGTGTTAAAGTCCTCTTGTCAATCGAGTTGTCAGTTCTTTCCTCGTCAGGAAACGCCTCATCCGAGCAACCTCTCCTCTAGTTTATTTCTGGGATGGAGAAGACCCTTGACCACTTTGATAACTTGAACCGCTGAAAAACAAGAAAACTCTCGACGAATGTCACTCTTCTCCATTGAAGATGACACCTTTGCTTTCCCGGATTAAGGAAAATCCCAGAGAGAGTCTCGCAACTAAAGACTCTCAGCAACATAGTGGTTCTTCTCTCCAGAAAATCAATGTCACTGAAGTCATCAGCACCTCAAAATTGGGGTACATTGTATGGCATTTCTCCGAGAAGGTCTCGAAGAAAAGTATGATGTAATATCCCCAGGCGAAAGCAGTCTCTCAAGAGACTTGTCTTCCCCAGTAGAGTTAGCAAATGGCGTCTCCAACAAAGAAGTTTGTGCACCTCTACAGCTCAGACCAATGGGTTCCCCAACAAGTCTGACGTCAAAACTTTTTCCATCAAATGGCATCTCCCCAGGAAAATTCGGCGAGATGTTTGGGGAAAACCGCTACAAATAGCGTCCCTTGTTAAGAAAGTTTATTGACAAAAGAAACTGAGACCAGTTCCTTGGTGGGAAACCAGGATCGAGGGGATGTTTATATCAGAAACTGAGACCAGTTCCGTGACTAAAAACCAGGATCGAGGGGAAATTTATATCAGAAACTAAGACAAGTTCCGTGGCTAAAAACCAGGATCGAGGGGAAGTTTATAGACAAAAGAAAACTTAGACCAGTTACGTGGCTGAAAACAAGGATCGAGGGGAAGTTTACCCCTTTCTAAGCATCATTGTTTAGCAAAAGAAGATGGATGAGGAAATTTCCATTCATAACCACCATCAAAATTTTCGGTATTCCGATATTTAATCCTCTTGTACCCCGAATGCCCGAATACCTTCGCCATTCACACCTTCGGGTCCAAGAATATTAAATAGGGGCATCTGTCATACCCCAAATTTTGACCACCAAGATTTCCCATCATTGTCCAAATCATCACCACAATATGGATGTACCATTATGCCTCATCAGTCTCCCCAAAGAAGGGTGAGCATTCACTACAATCAAGACTTAGGGTTTCAAGCCCTCTCAGAGCCTTAGACAAAGGATCAATCAAGAAATAACATGATCTTCAACTTGTCTAACCTCTCAAATCTCCATAAAGAATCAAGAGGACTCACACATCAAGGATTAAGCACAAGGTTGCAACCTTCCAAGTGGATTAAGCCTCAAGATCGCCAGTGTCACTAAAATAGGGTTTTGGTCGTCCAAGGCATCCAGATGGAAATTTTCCTCTGGGCATGAGCCAATGCTTCAAAGCATAACCCTAGATACTCCATGGGATCTCATGGACCCAATCATCAAGTCAATTTAACCTCAGAGGATGCATTTACCAAAAATCAGGAATTAGGGTTTCTTGACCTAATTCACCCCTAAGTTGACTTTTGGGACAAAACATGAGCCAAGACCTCAAGACGTGATTTGAGGGCCTCAAATACACCACATTGATCCATTTGCAACAATGGATTAATCCAAGAAGCTTGATTCACAAGTTTCAATTTCATCTGAACCACAATTAGGGTTTTGAGGGAAAAGTCAACTGTACCTTTGACTTTTGACCAAGACATGCTCCCAAACCTTGGGACATGATTCAATACACCCTATAACACCTATGGAACATATCCATCAAGTTTGATTTAGGTTAAGTGTAAGTTATATGTGTGCCTAAGAGGGGGGTGAATTAGGTACTTAGACAATTATCCGGATTTTTTACGGTTTCTTGTTTTTACTTTCCTAAAAGTTTCTACGTGAGGAAAGCGGTAAAAGCGGAAAGTAAAGAACACTAGGAAGTATAGTGGTTCCCCTTACAGGTCGAGAGTACTCCACTCCCCTTTCAACATTAAAGAGAGTTTACTATTGTTTTGACTTTACAAGACTCTTCCTAGTCTTTCTATACAAGTCACTCACAATCAACCACCAAGAACACCCTCTTGGATTTTACACTTTTAAAGTCCAACCAAGAACAAATCTTACAATGGACCTCTTGTATCCACAATCCGAATAACAAGGATTCTAACAAACCCTATAAGAGAAACAATCCTTCCCTTATAGTCAACACCTAAAACCAAACACTTGTTGGACCTTTAGGATTTTACAATAGTTCTAAATTTTGAGTAAGTAGATGAAACTTTGATTCTTCAATATATCAATCCAAAGATTGATCTTCTCCTTTTTGTAACAATCACTCTTAATGATATTATACAAGTGTTCGACTCAATAAAAATGAAACTAATGCAAGGAGTATGAAGGTTTAAGTGCAGAAGTTTCTGTTTGAAATTTTTTGAAGAACACTCTTGTAAAAATGCATCATCATCATCCATCAAACTCACATATTCATCATATCATCAAATACGTCATCAAAACATCATTAATCAGCATCTCATAATCATCAATATAACTCATGGTAATTCACATCAAATAGTCATGTATCATCGTTATAAAATCATCAACATACCTTATAGTAACTCACATCATCAATTATTCATCAAAACATCACAATATCATAATCTCATATTCTTCAATATCATCATGGTAAATCATCATAAACATCAAAACATCAAAACATCAAAACAGCACAGCAACACAAAACAATTTTGCGAATAGCAGATGTTCGCTCCAGGATTCGCTAGGCGAACCTATTCGCTACAATCTTCGCTTAGCGAAGCGGCTAGCGAATCCCACAGACACCACACTCAACACCAGAAACACAATCATCTGTCATGCTCGCTGGTTTATTCGCTGGGCGAAGCTACTCGCTGACTCATTCGCTTAACGAGACTTCCAGCGAATCCCCCCCTTCTACTCAAAAATAATCTCAGTCTCCACACTCAGGTTATTGTGCACTTACTGCGCTGTTCGCCTAGCGAACCTTGGCGAACATTCGCCTAGTGAAGTGATGGTTCGCTTAGCGAACCTGCAATTATAGCAAATTGCTGTTACGCATCAGTAACTCTACAACCTCAAAGGTACCAGCGATTACAGCTCCAAATGACCCAAAAACATCCCTACAACAGTTCTAATGCATCACGGAAATTAAAGGCCTAAAACCTATGTCTTTTAGGTCAATTCAGGACACTACGGGAAACCTTAATTTCCCTAAACCTTCAAAACTCTCAAGCTTCCTATAAACTCCATAAATCCCTATCGCCACAAGGTCGAAACAACATCGATAGGGAAGTCATCCCCAAGGTCTATTTTACCGATTCAATTCAACATTATTAATCGATTCACAAAAAAATTCCCTTAAATTCATCAATTTACCTCAAAACCCATAAACCCTCACAATCCCTTTTTTTTACAAGGTCAAAACAACATCAAAGAAACATTAGCCTCAAAGGCCAAATTTTTCCCAATTCAATCCAACCCTTCATATTCATCATCAACCCACAAAAACAACACCTAAATCATCAATATAATCATAAACCCACATAAACCTCAAAATCGGCCTTAAACACGTCGAATCCCTATATTGAAAACAATGAAAGGTAATACTCCCCATACCTTAGATTGTCGATTTGAAGCTTTCTCTCTGAGCCTTCGGAAACCTTCTCGAATTCCTTGGCTCCTCCTTTTTCCTCAGAGCTCTCACCTTCTTCTTTTCACGGTTTACCAAAAAAAAATGAAACCTATTCTCAAATCCTCCTTTTATATTCAACCTAACCCTTGGGCCTCAAAATTGGGCTTTCTCCATAATACCCTCACTAATCCTCCTCAAAAGGCCAATTTACCCTTAATTCCTCTAATATTATTTAAATTAATAGTAAGACATTATACCCCATATAATATACTATTATTTAATAAAATAACCAAGCTCCACAAAATTCCACGCAATGCCCCAAAACACTAAAATTCCCCAAAATCACGAATATTATATTTAAATAAATTAAATAAATATTCTTACGAATTTGGGGTGTTACATAGGGAAGCTGTTCAGATCATCACAGCTCATCTGTAACACCTCCAACTTAAATATCAAATTGCTCTTGCTGCCACGACCTTTAAGTAAGCCTAAACTTGGTCATCTCTTAATCTATGATATTTCCTCGCACAATAATTTTGCCAAATGTTCATAATCATGCATAGAATGTTTCCCCTCAATTACTTGCTTTGTCTGAATCGTGTATCAAAATTCCCAGCCTTCACGCAGAATTTAGGGGTCTTGAGGTTTTGTCTTGATTTCTTATTCCATGCTTAAAATAAATGAAATTAAATACCATAGACATGATCGTGAAGTGAAAACGAGTAGATTGATATGTGGATTGTGTGATTTCATCAAGTATTCAGTGAGATTGATGAGAAAACGCAAATCAGCCAAGAACAGAGCACGCGGGCAAGACCAAGGTGTTCTTGGCGTCCTTTTTCAAATATTTGAATACTTGAATTTTTGTGATTTTATTTAATTGATTCAAAAATTAATTTCTCTCTGAATTTTAATGATTTTGAGTTGATTCTTTTTTTAATAATTCACAAAAATGTTAAAATATTGTATTTTACCAAAAATTCCCAAAAATATTATTTATTTCATATACTTGATATTTTTGCAAAGAATTAATTTTTATTTGTTTTTTAACATTTAAAATATTTTTTCCTCCTTGATTTTTCAAACTTAAATGGTTTCCAATCATTTTGTGGATAAAAACATGATTTTTCAAACATTAATCCAAGATCACAACTTGTTTTTCACACATGTTTGATAATTTTGGTCATTTTAATCAAATTTTTATTTAATTAAAATGCATTTTGAAATTAATTTAGGGTTTTAATCTTAATCACCCTAAACAAATCTTTTTCAAACTCTTTGGGCCTCTAATAGAGTGTAAGACCCAACCCTTGTTGTACATAACCAATTTTTGGGCCTCAGATATTGTATAAGTCCCGACACAATAAAAAATCTCGGCGCGATCGCCAGTTTAAAATCACTTGGGCCTCTCCTTGAGTTGTAAGACCCATCACTTGTACAAAAACACTTTTGGGCCTCTAATAGAGTGTAAGACCCAATCCCTTTTGAAAACCAAAATAATTTGGGCCTCGGTCATCGTATAAGACCCACTGTGTTTTCAAACCTCGGCGCGATCGCCAGTTTTCAAACAAATAATCATCTGGGCCTCTCCTCGAGTTGTAAGCCCCGTCACTTGTACAAAAAAATATTTTGGGCCTCTTTATAGAGTGTAAGCCCCGCCCCTTTGTAAATAATATCTTTTGGGCCTCACACATTGTATAAGTCCCTCTGTATATTTTCAAACGTTCGACGAGATCGTCGGCTTTTTAACAAAATCAACTAGGCTTCTCCTTGAGCTATAAGACCCATCTTTATTCATTTTCAAACTCTTTGGGCCTCTAATAGAGTGTAAGACCCAATCCCCTCTTGACCAAAACTTTTTGGGCCTCAGTCATTGTATAAGTCCCGATACGAAACAACAGTGCCATCACTGTTATAATTTGGGCCTCTCCCTGAGCTGTAAGCCCCGATCTCTGTTTAAAATACTTTCTCCTTTGATTTTGAATCCAAATGTATAGTTTTTATCAAAACTTCCTTTAATTTCTTCGTTGAACAACTAACAAAACAGTATGGAAGCTCTACAACAGGTAAGTGTTTATTCGCTTTCTTTTATACGCTTTCATATACATAATTGTATTGTGGGAAGCTGCGTATGGTTAGTCTTCTTTCATCCTTTTAAATACATGTCAAATATATATAACTGTATTGTGGGAAGCTACGCATGGTTAGTCTTCTTTCATACTCTTTTAAATACTCGTCATAAATCAACTGTATATATACTAGTATAGTTATTTAGAGTTTTCCCCGGCAACTACGTCTAGAACTAGGTAACGCCCTGTTGGTCACTCTTTAAATACAAATAAAACTAGATCCCCCATAGGATTTCCAGATACAGTCTTCCCTTCTCTTGGGGTTAAACAATATGGAACAAAGAGAAAGGCAGTATTCTCGGTGAACCTTTTCTCAGACTGTCACCCCTAGAAATTGTCAAAGAAATTCTACTCCCCAGAGTTGATCTATTCTCCGTGAATAGCATCTCTTGAGTTTCTTCCAAATACTCGAACTTTCCTGGTATGATCTCTTCTCTGTGAATTGCATTTCTTGAACTTCTCTTGGTTTGGGGACCCACAGGTTTCCTAAAAGCATCCCCGTCTCCTCTTGGGCTTTGTACAAGGACCCTTCGGCTTCTTAGAAGTTCTCATGCCTTCTCTTGGGATTAATACAAGGACCCTAACAACCTCTTAAAGGTATAAGACAGAACTTAGTCATCCTTTGCTAGAGCAGTCTTTCCAGTGTCAAACCTCAAGCCACTTTAGGGTTGATTCTCATCCCTTAAGGCCCTTGCCCTCTTTTGGGCATCCTACAAAAGATAAAACTCTTCAACACCAGTAGACTTGGACAGTCTAAAACCCCTTTGAGTCTCAAAGACATTCTCAAGTTCCTTTCAAACATAGGAAAAAACACCGATCACTCTAGAGAAATCTCCAGTAGAAACCCGGTCTCTCTCATGAGAGTTCCCCACCCTTGGGCCTGCCTATGGATCTAATCCTCAACAGTAAGATAGCCTCCTCTTAGGCTGTGTATAATAATATTTCCTCAACACAGTCAGCCTCCTCTTGGGCTTTGTACAATGATCCTCCCCCAGCGGAGCTAACCTTTTCAGACTCTCTTGTTGAGTCAATCACTTTTCAGACTCTCTTGTTGAGTCAATCATTTTTTCAGACTCTCTTGTTGAGTCCATCACTTTTCAAGACTCTCTTGTTGGGTCAATCTCCTTTTAGCCTCAATCTCGGGCTTCGTACGAGACAACAAATCACTCTCTTATTGAGTATAAAAGACTCTCTTGTTGAGTATAAAAGACTCTCTTGTTGGGTCAATCACCTTTGCAAGACTCTCTTGTTGAGTCAACTCTTTTAGCCTCCGTCTTGGGCTTTGTACAAGACATATAAAAGCACTCTCTTGTTGAGACAAACTCATTTCAGCCTCCATCTTGGGCTTTGTACAAGACACATATAAAACTCCCCAACGGAGTCAAAAATCCCTTTTAGCCTCAATCTTGGGCTTTGTACAAGACAGAAAGAACATTTTTTCTGGAAAAGTTAAACTGTTAGCCTCCTCTTAGGCTTTATATAATGATATCCCCAAAGAGTCGGTCTCTTTTTTGCCTCAATCTTGGGCCTGGTACAAGACATATACACTCTCTTGTTGAGTCGGTCTTATCTAGCCTCCTCTTAGGCTTCGTATAAAGAAATCCCTAGCTGATTCAATTAACCTTTTAGCATCAACCTTGTACTTTGGTCAAAGCACACAAACATCAACAGTTCCTCTTTAGAGATGACAATTTCTCTCTCAGCCAAAACCCTTTAAGCTTCATATCTTGGGCTTTAAACAAGATACAAATACTCCTTTTAGCCTCTGTCTTGGGCTTTGAACGAGACACCAAATATCTTTTTCCTCCCTTAGAATAGGAGGAACTACAATTGCTCTGATTTCCCTGTTTCGTTTAAACGGGAATACGTAGGCATAAGATTGTGAAATCTTAGTGAGCATACTAATCAAAAACTCTAGGTCCAGTACCTTTACACATCAATCAAAACTTAGGTCTAGTACCTTACCAAAAACATCGGGAGTAACCCGAACATCAAAAACTCACCCACTCACTCATACTTCCCAAGAAACTTTCCAAACCCATTAACAGATAAACACCATCAATTACAAAGCGAAACCTATAAGCTAACATCCTGTGGATAACCACATATAGGATAGGTAATTGACAACAACCCATTGTATATCCTGACCCCGGACCCCCCAATCTCTTTTAAGCGTTTGTTCAGTTAAACAATCGCGTGCAAGGTTAGTTTTAGATAGCTTCCCTTTCCCTTCTAGCTTCACGGGATAAATAAGAAATCAGAAAGTAGCACCCTTTCTCCTCGAGTAGGAAAACCCAAACTTCAGAGATAAGGTGGTCGCGTCACCGACAAAAATCGCTCGCTACATTATCCTTCTATAGTTTTTTTTATTTCTTGGAACTAACATGTCAAAAGTTATTTCAGGACCTTGAAATAACCTCCAACCATGACCCATACCCAGTTATGCCTAATGCAGCTTCAAAGAGGGTTGCTACACAAATTTCTACTAATTCAACTCCACCTAGCCAATTATGTGATTGTGAGAATTCCTCCACGAAACTAAAGAATCTTATCAAATTGGAAAAGTAGTAGTAATTTTATATGTTTCCTATGTAACTGGTTTCATTTTGGCTTTGTGTTATATCAACATTATCCTACTCGTGTAACTTCCTTTTGAACCATGTACTATCTATGTTGTATGACAATCTGCTTTTGTGTAACTTTCTTTTGTACCATGTAACTTCCTTTTGTGTATCAGTTTGTTGGTACGACTATAATAGAATTAAGACAGTCTGTCTATATTACATACTAATGAAGACTATTCACAACTTGAGTCTACAATTCTAAACTTAAGTTATTTTCCAGGTACCCGTATTTCACCTATCACAATATTCCAGTTTTCATATCAATGTATAAGTAATCAACTTATCTATTTCATAAAAGAGTCACAAACATTTTTACTTTAAATTTAATATACAAACAGTCAACTATTTCATACAACACCTGTAACAGTTTTAAATAGTTGCAATCAAGTTTCATAAAACAACTCACTTTTTTTATCCTTGCCATCTTATTTCATTTCTAACAGTCGTATATTTTTACATGTTTTTTTTCAATTTATTTGTATCTTTTTATTTTCCAATATCAGTCCATGTTAAAATAATATTTACAACTAACATAGCACCTATATACCTTCCATTGTAACACTCACCCTAATACTTCCTTGACATGACATGCTCTCCCTCACTTATCACTTCAGCTATTTATTCTCAATTTTTTATACACTTTTGTTATCTTTCCCCATTACTTCACAACTATTAATACAGAGTACAAATCTATTGCCTACCAAAAGTCAACCACAATTTTTTCATTATGGTTCCTATTTTAAAATTATTCTAATTAAATGCGCCCTTTACTTTTTGCAAATCAAACATCTAACTTTTACACACCTACACATTTCATTGTAGCAACGTTCATGGAAGACATGGGGATCACATTTTCTTTCTCCACCTAACTCAAACATTCATAGTAGGAAGCAATTCATTTTTTCAAGCAAGTATTGTTAAATTAAGCATGTCTTACCTAGGGTTCTAAATCCTTTCAAATTTACCTACCAACATTCATCTTCACTACATACATGAGGTCTGTCATTCATTTACCTTTAATATTAAACATTGCCAGAAGAATGCTATTATCATTGATGCACATATCTAAATTTCTTTCTACACTTTATATTATTTCTTCTCATTTTTAATGCATACATATTTGTTCTCACTTTTTGTAACTTTTTGTAACACACGCTACATTTTTCAACATTACTGTCATTCTTTCTCATTTAATAACCCTCATGTATAATTTTGTTCATCAGATAAACACATAAGTGATATTGATCAATCCAGGCATAACTACAACTAAACCCATGCATTTTTGCTAAAAAACGAAAACTATGTCTGATGAATAATAAAAATAGTTTATTTAACACAAACAAAAAGTATGTTAACCTCTCTGAACCATTAGTTCAACATCTCACTCGAGGCTCAAGAAGTCGTCCAACACAAATGATGCCTCTTTCTACGAATATATCAAATACAATTCATACTACTGAATCAAATCGTAATCAGTTCCAAAGAAACATCGCTAAGAGACCAAGAAATCCTCAGCCGAACCCAAATAATCTTCTCAACGTCTTCAATGTTGTCACACCTCCTCATATCATCAATTCTAATTAAGCTCAAATTAGGAACCATCCTTCAACTTCTACCATGACTAAAACCAATCAATCTTCATATAATGCCAACCTTAACAATGCTACATACTCTGATACTGACACATCCAGCCATTCGAAATCGAACATCACTTCTGATCATAACTCTAAAGAAGATGATGACCAAAAATCGATTCCTTTGGGAATTTCTCACCTAAAAGGTTTATTTTGTTAGAACAAGATTTGTTCATTACATATTTTCCTTGGGTTGTGATGATAACAAAGTATTGAAAGAACAATGGTTTATTTGATGTGTGTTACATGTGTGCAGGTTATAATACTTGTAAATATTATTGTCAGAATCTGTTCTACATTAAACACACTTTGAGAGTTGCTGCATTGCTAGCTTCTTATGGCAGAATCTGAAGAACACTTGCTAAGTGTGTCTGGCGAAGACTCTGAAGCTAAAGGTCTCAACATGAGAAGAAGCAACATAATTGTCTCTACACTTAGTGAATGCAAATTGGCTTTCGGTATCATTCAGAGTTAGTGATAAAGTTGAAGATATATGTACTGTAGAAAGTAAGTTGAATTGTGAAATCATTTTGTCAGGTAGAGTCTACAGATTGCAAAGACTCTTAATCAAGTTATCTCTTCAATGGCTAGCTTTTGAAAAGGCTATAAATATGGCTGAAGGTTCAAGCTGAACCTTTAACAAGGATCAACCAGAAGAATAAGTAACAAGATCATCAATTATTAACTCATTGTATATGCAGATTTTTCTGATGTAGGTTGTAATTGTAAAAGCCTTAAGATTTTGTACACATTGAATATCTTAGAAATCTTAAGAGCTTTAGGTCTTTGTTATGGTGATTTCTCGTACCTCTGATACTTGTATCATGTACACCTTGCTCTATATTCTGCTGAGCTTGTTCAGCAGTTTAGATAAAAGTCTTATATCATTGGGATACAAGCAAGGAAGTCTCGATCCAAGATGCTTGAGCCACGTAAGTCTCTTGCTATGTGCTTGAGTAGTGAAAGTCTTAATCAAGTAGATTGATTGATTAAGAAAGTCTTGAGCCAGTGTAGCTTGAGTACTCTTATAAGTGTAAAAAAATGTTCTAACCCTTCGGTTTTCTATTTAAATGAGGCATAAAATAATAATATTTTACTATAAAAGCACTCGTTAAACAGATTTTACCCTAATCCTTACTAATATAAAGCCGCCTTAAACTTGCAAGCATCACTCGTAGTTGTACTTTTAGGATAACCTGCAATTAAAAAACATAACTAAACTTTGAAGAGTACTCGGTTGATGGATTGCAAGTGCAGAAAATCATTCTTGTTTAAAAAAAAAATGTTTTAAAGGGTATGCAACAAAATTTGGATATCACCGAAAAAAATTTCTCTTGGTTGGAGCTCATAACATTTCAAAAATCTGAAAACAGTATAAATATAAAAAAAATCCCTTGTTTGGAATAGATAACTCCTCTGGTTTGTTCTCCAAGAATCCATTATCAAACTCTTGATTTTTTAAGTAATGTATTTTAATATTTTGTGTAAACAATATAAATATAAATATAAATATAAATATAAAAAAAAAAGGGTTTTCCCCTCGGTTTTAAAGAGAAACCAAGAGGTATGTGGCTTGTGATGGAACATATTTTATTTTTTTATTTAAAAGAAACAAAATTTACCTCTGTTTTGAGTGATAACCGAGGTAAAATATAAGCGTGTTTTTTCAGTTTCCTCACTGTCCTTAAACAAATCTTTGTCGTCCATTTAATGACTATCAACGCTTAAGACACTGCAATTAGTGATCCTCGTGAAGCCTAAAACCCTCATTATAAAAGCATTCTAAATATTTAAATTTGATAGTAGTAAATCCATAAGAAAACCAAACGTTGTTGTGAAACTCTCTATGTTTAATTAGAGCGCCATGAGATTTTACAAAGTAAAAGTATCACTATGATAGATTGCAAGAGTAGAAAAAAATAGGTTTACTTAATATGTGGTTGGTGAGAATGTATTTACTTTACCAAAGATTTATGTGATGGATTGCAAGTGCAGATAATTATCATGTGTTCAAGGTTTGTGTTCTTAAATAATCATATAACTGAATATTTATTTTATTTAGCTAACTTTTTTTGTTTTATATCAGGAACATATGAATGCAAAAGCCATAGAGAATATATTTTATTCAATATTTGATCTTCCTCAATATCAATGAAATAAGGATCCCCAACGTTTGATCTTCTCCAATATATCCAGTATATGTTCTTCACTGATAATGATGACGATAAAGAATGATATTTTTACTTTAATATTCTATGTAAAAAATGTAGTTTGTAAACAAATTAATTTATTAATGTTCTGTGTAAATAATGTAATGAGTTTTATTTATAAAAAAAATTATCTAACCCCTCGATTTTTAAAAAGCCAAGAGGTATGAGGAGTTGTTTTGTAAATAATTAAAATGAAGATGCTGGAGTTCAAACTCATGATCATATAACTTTACCCCTTGGTTTTTCTTTAACAGAGGTGTTAAGTGGAAACTTTTCATGTCACCCTTCGTTATGCCGCCCTTGTAGCGGAGGTTACATCTCTTTCGCGTGTAACATTATAAGGGTTATTTGTAGTAGTGAATGAATCCAACCTTACACAAATTCAAGATAAAATGGTCAAAGACGGAAGAATTATGCTACAGGAGAGATTCCCACGACAAAGGAGTATTTAATATTGTCTGAGCCTTATAACCATAATAGTCAAACTAGTGACTTTAAGAAACATTAAATAGGAGGCAACCCATGTTATTTTGTTTGTTTTCATGTTTGTTAATTTTGTAGTAAAGGTTATAATACATCGTATTTCTAATTTTTTAATTAATCAAACTTTCGTATATTTAATTGTTTAAATTAATTTCTATATGCATTTGGGCGGTGTTTAGAGGGTTAGTATTCATATATTATGTTTTGGGTGGGTAGAGCATAGTTTTAATTATTTAATTAATTATTAAAATTAAAAGTATTAGAAAATGTTTAGGAATATTAATATTAAAATAAAATTAGAGTCAAAAGGGTATTTTGGTAAATAGAGGAATAAATAAGGGCATGATGGGAATCACTAATTGAGGAGGATTATGTTTCTAAAAAGAAGGAGTTAGTAGAGAGGTTTTGGGGTTAGTATGTAAAAAAATAGAATTTGGGAAGGAAGAGACAAGGAGAACAAAGGCTTTAGGAAAAACCTCCATTGTTACAGCTTAGAGGTACTTTTGCTGGAAATTCAAAGTAGGGGGATTACTCCAAATATGATGTAGAATTCATGACTGGTTAGAGAGAAATCTTTAATCCTGTTAGTTATTTTCCCTAATTTTCCCTTATGATGAATGATAGGTGAATATGAATTTATTTATGTGATAGCATAAATTATGTGTTTCACTATGTGAAATTCGTGTACTGATTTACTATGGAAATTGTATGTTCTTATTAGTGATGATAGTTTAAGTTGGTGTTTATATGTGTGTTGTGATTTTGATGAATAAACCATATAGAAACCATGATTAATCGAAGAAAATGCATGTTAATTGATATAAACAAGATGTATATATGTTAGATATTGTTTTCCCTGATGTTATTGATCGATTTGAGGGTTGGGAAAGGAAAATCGGAGTTATGAATTGAGCTCCATGGCAAAAATGCAGTTTCTGCCTTCTGCCTTAGGGTGAGGGGCATCACTCTCATGGCGACCAGGTCGTCACATCCTTAAAGGCGCTGACGGGCGTCAGCTGTTTGACGGGTAGATCATCATTATCCCCAAGCCCAGTTTTGTGGGGCGAGCGTCATAAGGATGACGGGTGAGGTGAAGCGGATGGCTAGTTGGCGTCACTCTAGTGATGGGAATCCCATCATGCTACAAGAATGAGTGTCGTTTGCTTAGTTGTGTGGAATTGAATTGTCGGTTCTGATTTTTGAAGTTATGATTAGGCTACCCTTGCGTACTTTTGCACCATTATATATTTTGAGTGTATTCTCACTCTTTTGTTGTTTGTGTGGTTCTGTGCTCCTACTTGGGTTACAGGTGAGCAGGTAAATGAGTAGGTACTTAGAAGCTGAAGGATGGCGTTGAGGTTATTCTTCTTTTCCCGTTTTATGCGATATTTATATTTTGTTGCTTTGATCTGTAATAGTGGGCAGACTAATGTTATGTTTTTTTATTTGTTATTATCTATGAGCTTGTTGATGTTGAAGACATTCTTCCATAACCAAGTTTATGTTTAAAAGAAAGTGTTCTGAGATTTAATCGTTTATTGAGTTACGTTATTTGATTTATTTCCCGCTACGATGAGCATATGTAAAGTTGAGCATGTGATGACATGTGTTTGAATTATTACATATTTCATCTAACCCGTATTACGGAGCAGGTTTGTGTTGTGTTTGTGTGATACCCTATATGTATAGTTGTTTAATTACAGATTATTTCGCATTGGGTTTGTTAAGGTGTTATAATGGTGTGGTTAGAGATGAAAGACTTGGAAAGCTGGATTTTTCTGAGTTAAAAAAAAAAGGCAACTACTGGAAAATTTGTGGCACGAATTATACAAACCTTGGCACGTTTTTTTTGTAAATTTGTGGCATGATAAAAGGATTTGTGGCACGATTTAGGAAAAGAGACATTAGGTTTACCATTGTAAAATCGTGGCACAATTTAAAGGGATCGTGGCACGATTTTGGGAAAGTATTTCCAATAAATAGTAAGTGTTTATTATTTTGTACTTCCACCTTAAAAAACCCTTATTCCTTATTCTTTCCAATTTTTCTCTTATTCCATCATCTACTAACCTCTTAACAAAATTTCTTTTCTAATCTTGTTTTAATAGGAATGGATCCGTCTACCAATAGAGGAAGAACAATATGATTATCAAACAACACTACTCAACAACGTACACTACTACAAAATTTATCTTTGATAACACTCTATTACTACAATCCTTTTGTCAACCGTAGTAATATACCATTTTTAACTCGCCTGGGGTTTTATATTAAAAGACTTTTCATCACGATTCTTAATAACAACCATGGGCATAGATTAACTGTTACAAGCTTTGAATCTCAACATCAACATTTTTCCATTTTTTTAATAAAAAAAGTGTGTCCCATAACATTCATTATTATATAAAAATTGAAAAACATTTAACTACGGTTAATGAAAACAACCATAGTTAAATGTTCCATATTTAACTACGGTTCATATTTGGAACCATTGTGAAATTCTTTCATACAAAATTAAAACATAACAGGTTATTTATTTCATTCATAACACACTTGGGTGCCCCAACAAACCAAACGACAACGATATCAAAATCTTCACCATCTTTATTCATTTCTTGGAACGTCCAATCTTCACCATCTTCATTCATTTATTGGAACAAAAATCATTTCTTGGTCTATTCCTCCTCTTTGAAGTACAATACGTTACCTTTTTGTGTTTGTTGTTCATTGTTCATTTCTTGGTATCTCTCGCGCGATGTGGTGTTGTTCATTGTTCATTGTTCATTGTTCATTGTTCGTTGTTCATTTTTGTTTTTAAACAAATGCTACCAGAAGATAACAATTTTTTGGATCGTTATTATGATGCCAAGATATTATGTCCAATGGGTTTTGATTATATAAAAAATACATGCATGCCCTAATGATTGCATATTATACAAGAAAGAGTATGAAAATTTGGATCAATGTCTGGAATATGGTGAGTCACGCTACAAGTTGAAGGATAACAACGGTGATGACAATGGAAATGTTAGCAAGAAGCGTCCTCCTGCTAAAGTGTTATAGTACTTGCGAATAATTTCAAGGTTCAATAGATGTTTTTCTAATGAAAATGACACAAAGAATATTAGATGGAATGCAAATGAAAGAAAATATGATGCAGACATTTGCCATGTAGCTGATTGTTTACAATGGAAGAAAATTGATTAACTGTTTCCAAATTTTGGCCTTGAGCCAAGAAACCTTAGGCTTGGGATTTCCACTTATGGAATGAACCCCTTTGGTAATATGAGTACTAACCATTCTTCGTGGCATGTTCTTCTCACGATTTATAAGCTATCTCCTTGGTTGAGCATGAAGTGCAAGTATTTAATGTTAAGTATGATGATTTCTAGACAAAAACAACCTGGAAATGACATATATGTTTATCTAAGTCCATTAATTGAAGATTTAATACTTTTGTGGGAGGAAATAGTTGACATTGATGATGTATATTTTGGTGAAAAGTTTGAGATGCATGCAATGTTATTTTGCACAATCAACGAATTTCCTGGATATGGCAATTTGGCTGAATACAGTGTCAAAGGACGTAAAGTGTGTCCTATATGCGAATATAATACATGTTTTCACCAACTTGAGTTTGGAAAAAAATACCGTTTATCTTGGACATCAAAAATTTCTAAAACGCAATCATCCTTATAGTAGATTACGAAGGTTTTTAACAGAGAGCAGGAGTTTGAAATTGCTCCTAAACCATTAAATGGAGATGAAGTTTATCAACAAAAAGAAGATGTGTTAGAAGAAGAGGATGCAATAATATTGTGTCAATTGGAGATGTATTTTCCTCCATCATTTTTTTGACATTATGGTTCACTTACTTGTTCATGTAGTCAGAGAATTCATATTTTATGGTCCAGTTTATTTAGATTGATGTATCCAAGAGCGATACATGAAGATCTTTAAAGGAAATACTAAGAATCATTACCAACCGGAAGAAGTTGTTGAGTTTTGTTCAAAGTATTTGTCTGAAACAGGGTCTATAGGAATTCCAAAGTCTCATCATGGTGGTAGATTTGGAAGTAGAGCTACTCAAGGTTTAAACGTTAAGTCAATGGCTCGGGATGTAGTTCTTGAAGCACATTTCTATATATTGAATAATCTTAATGGAGTTAAACCTTACATAACTACTCGCAAAATAGTTATAGAGAAAAAAATATCCCCGAATGAATGACAAGTGGTTGTTGATAGAGCATAACAAGAAATTTATAAGTTGTTTTAATAAGATAATTCCTAATGATAATAATGCATCCAAGACAATTAAATGGTGTTCGTACATGCCAAAATATAATGTGATAACTTGGACTTCATACGACATTTCTAATTTTTCCTTTTATTCAAAAGCTAAAGATAATCATAGTACAATGCAAAATAGTGAGGTTATGTTTGAAGCCGAATCCATGCATTTCTCTAGTTCGAAAGATGAGAATCCTATATTGGCATCTAGAACATTTTATGGTGTCATTGAGGAGATTTTTGAGATTGGTTATGTTTTTTTTTAAAGTGCCTTTATTTAAATGCAAGTGGGTTTCCAATTACAATGGTGTTCAAACTGATGAGTTAGGATTCATACGGGTTGACCTTGGCAAGGCACCTTATATGACCGAACTATTTAAGATGGCTACTCAAGCAAAACAACTTCTTTATGTGACATACCCTGCAGACTTATCAAAGAAGTTGATATAGATAATGTGCATGCTATTTGTAACGATCATCAAGAAGGCATATGAGAAAATTAACAAGTGAGTAATTTTTATTCTTTATTCATAATTTATTTTAAGTTATAATTTCTAAGGTTATTTACTAACATGTATATTACTATTTGAAATTATAGGTGTTTAAAATCAAGACACCAAGAGGCAAGACACCATGACTACAAGATACTAATATTTGATGAAATGATGTGTAAATTGTAGGTTGTTTTGTGCCATTTGTTTTTTGATGTAATATACAAAATTTGATTCTTAATGGAATTTTGTCTTTGACGTAATACAATTTTTGGTCTAATACGATTCACAAATAGGTGTGTTGTTGTTTTTGGTCTCATACGACTCAAAAAAATTAAAGTTAAAAAAAATGGGAATTCTATAAAATAAAAATATATATTAAAAAAACAAATAATTTCACAACGGTTGTTTAATATAGCTGTTGTTTTAGGATGAGCGCTATCCAGAATAATAAATACAAAATATGGCGTTGCTAGGTATCAAACCCATGACCTTTAAATAATTTTACAACATTGTATTAGTACAACCCTTGTTATAAGTAACACATTTTCTAGTTTATTACAACGGGAAATTGATTGTGGTTGTAAACTACATACTTACAATCACACCCTACCTCACAATTGATGGCCAACCATGATGGTAAACCTTTATCAACCGTTGTTAAATGTGTTTTCCATAGTAGTGGTACAAAGCCTATTTTTTCTCATCTAACAAAATCATTTCAAGAAATCATACTGAGCGATTTTTGCACGTAAAATAATATCCGTGCATTCAAGATAAGAGGTTCTAAGTAGAAGCTTTGCACGACCATCTGATCTTTCTTGAAGAGCTAGGGTATAGAAATTGGATGAAGTTGAACAATCTGATCAAGGAGAGCAACAAAACTATTGCTCTTGAATTTTAAGCAAACAATCACATTAGAAACCCTGGTCGATATGTTTCTTTTGTAAGGGCTAGTTACATTGGTTATGGTAGTGTTGTTATTAACAAGTTATTGGGTTTGTGTGCACCCAAAGAGTTTTACCATCAAAATTCCCAAAGAATATACCATTTGACACTGAGTCGAAACAAATTTTAGATGAACGGTGTTACCCATGAGCTAAATGGATTAGAAAGCCTGGTCATAATTCAACAACAACAACAACAACAACAACAACAACACCATCATGTGAGATACATTGTAAGAACAAAAAAATATTTTTTTCAAGGTTAGTTTTAGAAGAACAACAACACATAACCTTGAAATATTTCTTAACTAATTAAGAAAACTTGAATATTTTTTTGTCTTACAATCCATCCCAAAGAAGTCCATTTACGAGTTTGGAGTGGTTGTAGATAAGTTAGGTTTATGATACAATTTAGTGAATGAATCCTTTTATCGTTAAGTTTATCAAACCCCTCGGCTAGTAATGTAACAAAAGAAATAGTTTATTTAATTTTTAAATTAAAAATAAAATAAAAAGAAAGGAACCACATTTAAAGAAATAAAAAGATAAACTATAGTTGTTGGAATTCGAAGTATGTATCCTGAATTAGTTTTCCCCTCGGTTATCTATTAAAACTTAGGGAATATATGACACTTAAAAAAACGTGACATGTCTAGGAATTATACCTCGGTTTTTTATTGGGTGAGGTGAAAGCGTTGTCATAAAATATATTATTTTTTGTAATGGTATGAAGGTCAGAGTTAGATAAAAATTTAAAAAGAACAAGAACATATGAGGCACTACTAAAAAATAATCTTTTACCATGGTTGGGAGAAGGATTCCACCATGGATAGTGGCTCATGATAACATAGGGTGTGGTAGTATGTGCCCTCTTAACTACTACGGAATGGTATACGTTGTTAAAATATAGTAGCGTGTACATTATCACTATGGTTGTAGAAATCAACTGTAGTAAAATGTGGAGGTAAGGGGTTCGATATCCAAAGTCGTTGTTTTGAGAAAATTTTCAACATTTCACATATGTTGAATGTTCCAACCATATTGAAAGACCTAGCAAACAACTTTTCACCATATTTATAACTTTCAGCTGTGGTGATATGTTCACTTGAGTTTATTATAACTTGTGTGGAATGCTTGTTTCACCAACTTCTAAATAAACTTATAACTTTCCAATCTGATTTAAAAATTAATAATATGAAAAATTTAGTTATATTAAAAGAACAAGTTACAATAATCAATATTTTTTGAGCTTTCTACAACTCATTATCCATATCTCACTCTTTAACAGTTAGAATTTGGTTCAATACTTATAATTCTTCAACCATAACTTCTTTCTCTATTATTTCTTTCTGCAAAGTATTAATAATTTTGTAGAATGAACTGGTAAAAAGAAAGTGTTAATTAAAGAACTACAAACATTAAATCAAATTATAACCGTCAAAGAGCGAGGTACGAATAATGGAATAAATATATCTCGTAAAATATTGATCAATGTAAGTTGTTTTCTAACATGGCTTAATTTTTCATATTATTATTTTCTAATTCAATTCAAAAAGCTATATATCTAATGACGGGTTGGTTGATGGGAAACTAAGACACAATAATATACCAATACGTAGCGGATATAAAACTCCCCCAAACTTGTAGGAATCTTGAGGGTCAAAAACAAATAACAGATGGAAAATCAAACAAATAAAGACACAAAAAGAACACCAATATTTTTAACGTTGGAAAACCCCTCAATATGAGAGTAAAAACCACGAGTCGTCCATACCAAAAAAATAACTCCACTATAATCAATTAAGGATACAAGAGAGTCTTAAAGTGATTCACAAACTAGTGCTAACAACCGCAAATCACAAAGCAAACAAGCTTACAAATAAGAATCAAAAAGCTGAACGGTCAAAAGTTAGATATATGTGTTACGAACCTACCCACCAAATTTGAGCTCGATCCAACGGTTAACGAATCATGGATCGTCGATTTAGTGAGACTGGTTGCAGAAAAACGAGAACGAGTTTCTCTCCTCTTTTCTCTATTTTTGAATCCTTATTTTTCTATATCTCTCTCAACCCTAAATTGATCCTCTCCTTTTAAATAAGTGAGACAAATGGGCTAATCATATTTGGGTCTTTCTCCACATAGGAAAGGAGCTCAAACCCAACAAGTCTCCCCCTCACAACTATGTGGAGGAAATTGCCAAACCGGGGATATCACAACAAGCTTCACATTTCTGTCTTGGTAATGCTTTAATCATCATATCAGAACCATTATCATCTGTATGAATTTTAGCTAACTCCAACACCTTAGCATCCAAAACATCATGTATCCAATGATATCTCACATCAATGTGTTTGGACCTATTATGAAAAGTCGGATTCTTACAAAGATGAATAGCGTTTTGACTATCAACAAATAACACATATTTATCTTGAACAAAACCAAGTTCATGGAAAAATTTCTCCAACCATAGTAACTTTTTGCATGCTTCGGTAAATGCAATGAACTCAGCCTTTGTAGTAGATAGTGCTACACATTTTTGCAATCTGGACTGCCAAGCAACAGCTCCCCCTACAAATTTAATCATGTAACCCGAAGTGGACTTTCTGGAATCAATGTCTCCTGCCATATCAGAGTCAGAGTACCCCACTAGAGTAGGCGTATCTCCTCCAAAACAAAGTACCGCGAAGATACCTTAAAATCCATTTTACAACATTCCAATTCTCTCTACCTAGATTTGACAAAAATCTACTGATTGTACCAACAACATGATCTATATCTGGTATTGTACACACCATTGCATACATCAAACTACCCACATCAGATGCATAAGGAACACGTTTCATATCAAATATTTCATCTTCACTTGAAGGACTTTGATTAGAACTCAATTTGAAATGAGTAGCGAGAGAGGTGCTTACCGCCTTAGAACTTTCCATTTTGAATCTTTGCAGCACTCTTTCGATATAATTTCCTCGTGACATCCAAAGTTTCTTCTCTTTTCTGTCACGCATGATTCTAATGCAATGAATCTGTTTAGCTGCACCCATGTCTTTCATGGCTAATGACTCTCCTAATTACTTCTTTAACATGTTAATGTTAGAAATACTTTTCCCTACAATAAGCATATCATCAACATATAACAATATGATTATGAAGTCATCGTTAGAAAATTTTCTAACAAATAGGCAATGATCTGAAGTAGCCTTCTGGTATCCTTGACCACACATAACAGACTCAAACTTCTTGTACCACTGCCTTAAAACTTGCTTCAACCCATATAAACTTTTTCTCAATCTACACACATGATCTTCTTGATGCAATTTTCTAACATGCAGGCTTTAACCGGTTACTAAAATCTTGTAACCGGTTATAGGTTCAAAAATTCCAATTATGAGAAAGTCGGAAGGCCAGAACAGCATGACGTCGAATTCCGAAATGAATAAAATGTCAGAAGGTTAACAAGGAAAATGGGGTTTGCCTCAGAGACTCCAAGATTGTGAGCTTTCTCGAGACAACGAAGTCAATGATGATGGTGATTTCGTCCATTTTACACTTATGGACGAATTTGAACCCATTAATACAAAAGAAGCCTTAAGAGATCCAAAGTGGATTTATGCTATGAAAGAGGAGTTGGTATCCATTGAAAAGATCAATACTTGTGAGTTAGTTGATCTACCAAAAGGAAAGAAGTCGATTGGTGTGAAGTGGGTGTTCAAAGTGAAGGCAAATCCCAAGGGTGAGATAATCAAACATAAGGCTCGATTGGTGGCTAAGGGATTTTTGCAAAGAGAATGCATAAACTTTGAAGAGGTATTTGCACCGACTGCTAGGATTGAAACCATTAGGCTTGTTATTGGTATTGGAAATAACCACAATTGGCCTATCTACAAAATGGATGTCAAATCCACTTTTTTGAACGGACCGCTTGAAGATGAGGTATATGTAGGACAACCCCTTGGTTTTGTTGTAAAAGACCAAGATCTGAAGTTCAACAAGTTAAAGAAAGTGTTATAAAGTTTGAAGCAAGCTCCAAGAGCTTGGAATAAACGAATTGATGGTTTCCTAAAGGAAATTGGCTTCAAGAAATGTGTATCGGAGCATGGAGTCTATGTGAAGACGGATGCGAGTGAAGAAGTAATCATCCTTTGTCTGTATGTGGATGATTTATTGATAACGAGTAGCAATGAAAAGTGTATTTCAAAGTTTAAGAGTGAACTTATGGAAGAATTTGAGATGACCGACCTTGGTCTCATGACATACTTCCTAGGCATTGAGTTCCACAAGTAAAAAATGGGACTACTCATGCACCGAAGGAGATATTCTCTTAAGATATTGAAAAGGTGTGAAATGGAGCATTACAATGTTGCCATTTCTCCAGATGAACCGAGACTGCAGTTGCCTAAGAATGAGGATGAGCAAGATGTTAATCCAACTCAATATAGGAGTTTGATTGGATCCATGCGCTATTTGTGCAATATGCGATTAAACTTGGCGTTTAGTGTCAGTATTGTGAGTAGATTCATGGCGAGACCGAAGATGTCTCATTTGGAAGCAGTAAAGATAATCCAGAGCTATTTCAAAGGTTCTGTTGGCTGCGGAATTATCTTTTCCGCAGCAAATACGGGCACAAAATGAAATTTGCTCGATTTTACCGATTCCAATTGGTGTGGAGATAATGAAGATGAAAGTCTACAAATGGACACATCTTTATGTTCGGTGCAACACCAAACGTACGGTGTTCGAATAAGGAACCGATAATTGCACTCACATCTTGTGAGGCCAAGTACATTGCCACTTCATTATGTGTGTGCCAAGCCGTGTGGCTTATGAATCTATTAGAGGAGCAGTGATGATGTGGTTGTCGCACTCTTAGTTGATAACGTTTCTGCGATTAATCTTGCTAAGAACCCAATTGCACATGGGAGAAGCAAGCACATGGAGAAGAGGTTTCATTATTTGAGGGAACTTGTTAGTGAAGGAAGGTTACGATTGAGATATTGCAGAAGTGAGAACCAAGTTGTTCATTTGTTGACTAAGTATCATACCCTAAAATTTGCCTTACTTTTTTACTTTTTCATCTGGCCCATGGCTCATTCATCTGCATATTCATATTCATACGACATTAATTTACAATTGCATTTTTAAACAAGCATCACTGATTCAAGGGTTTTGCTAATTTTGATACAAAGACCTGGATCAAGTCAATTGTCTTAGCAAGCACCATGAGCTAGGGTTTCGTCTATTACATATGAGGGAAACAAACCTACAAGATTAGGTTGCATTTGGTTTGAAGTTTTCATCTTTTGGGTCAAGCCCTTTTGGAATCCTAATTGGAGCCTGTGGTGCTTATGAATCATTAGGCGAACCTGCCTTTTACCATTGCATGTTGATTAGGTTACATGGTTTGTCTGTCTAGTTTTGTTTCAAGGCATTACAACTTAAGGCTTATTCAAGATTGAATATTTATGATCAAAGTCAATCTAGATGCAAGTTCACTCAAAATCCAAGATTCAAGACATGGTCATTTTTCAAGAGTATTTGAAGTTCAAACAAATTCAAATGGAGGGAAAAAGTTTAATTTGGGAGGCAAGACACATATTGCATACAAAAGATTATTTGTCATTACAAATCATTCATTACAACATTCCAAAATCCAAAACTACAAGCTTTACACACAAAAATTACAAATTATGACCAATAGTTGACTCTGGCCAAATGTTGACGTTTTGGTCAACCAGTTGACCAAACTCAACTACCCAGACCTAAGACCCTAATTCTCACAGTGTCTTCTCCCACAGGCCATCCCTTCTTGTTCACAAATCCTTCATAAGACTTGATCTTTCAAAAGTGTCTACTTGCTCATGGCCTTGTCCGTATTCCTCAAGCACATTGGCCATGCAATACAACCACAATGCATCATTAGAACAAAGACACCTAGGCAAATTGATCTAGCATAACATATAGAATATTATTCATTATACCACATTTAAGTCCTAATTCCTAATAGTTTCACTTTCTAATAATCAAAGTCAACCTAACCAACTAACTTCAACATGTTCACATTCTAACTTCAATAATCTAATTAATGCATTCACAATCAGTTCATTTCCAATTCAATTTAACACATAACAATCACCAGCTGAGTTTTGTTTCTAACATACCTGCTAAGTACAATCCAAGTTCAACTTAGTTTGTTAACATGTTGCAATGTCGTAGCCTTGATTTCAACAAAAGAGGGAAGCTGTCAAAATGATGATCATCTTAAAGCATGGCCTGCATGATTTCAAAATGCAAGACATATTACAACAAACATCCGACATCATTCTCTTAACAATTAACATATATTTTCCAAAAAGCATACCTAGCATTTTAACACACCAGTTACACTGCAGAAACTTAACTTTCAAGGTAGCTTTTAATTCAATTTCAAAAATTCATTTAATACTACTATCAGTACCTAATTGGTATTTCGAATTCACTATAAATAATTTAAAACAGCAGTAACAATCAATACCAAGTGGCTCATAAATTAAAACTAACACTTAACTGCATTCTTAACAGAGTATTAACAGTTCACAACTCAACTTAACTGAAATTTCTAACAGAGTCCCTAACACTTAACTAACTCAAACCTCTCAAATCTAATTGTTAACTAACTCCTAAAAAAACCTTAACACCGTCATTAACTTATAACAAACTTCAACTTCAACAAAACTAACAGAGTTAGATTCTGTTATCTTTCTCCCTCCATAAATCAACAACATCATCAATCATTGGGGGACTAAATCTCAATCTTAAAATCACTCAAAAAATCTCTCTCATTCTCCAAATCTCAATCTCATATTTTTCTCTCAACCTCACTACATTAACATCATTGCATCAACATTACAGCTCTCATCACTCTCACGCATCACAAGGAAAAGCAACAACAACACAAGCAAATGCCATCTACGGACTAGGAGAGAAGAAGAAGAACAAGAATTTTAGCGTAGGAGGAAGATAGTGAAGCATACCTCTGATTTTCCCTCACTCTTCATCTACATAAATCTCTCATTCCACAAGCTCCAAGACGAACCCTGGTCTCGCAAGTAGGTGCTCCAGACTCTCCTAGTCCATGATATAGATTCCATCGTCACCATGTAGTGTTAAGAATTTCGAACCAAACCCCTAGGGTTTGGTTGTGAGACCATTTTTCACCTTTTAGGGGGTTTTATCGTTATTTTCTCTTTCTTCGGAATAAGTAAAATTCGATGGCGACTTAGTGCATTTTTCGCATAGCGACATTAGTGATGCAAACTAAGGCCAAGAAGCAATATATATATATATATATATATATATATATATATATATAAAAGACACTTTTAACACAAAGTGCACTCTCTCATAATCGTTTACATATGACAAATCACTTAAGTCTTGAAACCATAAACCACTCTTCACAAGGAAACATCAAATTACAAATAAGGAGCAAAAATACACATAAAGATATTGGTTGTAATTTGTAGCTCAACAATTGCAAATAGTGCGAAGAACCAATAATTTCTAGCAAGGTTAGTAGCACTAGAAGCCACAAACAACACCAGATAAGAGAAATAAACAAGAAACTATGACTTTACTTCACTTTTCAACAAATTATACCCCAATCTATTGATTTTAAACATTCAGTCAATACCAAATTCATTCAAATTCACCTGTGAAACATACCAACTTCTTCATGTTGCAGTAATAACAACTAACGATGATTCCAAGGTAATAATAACAAAGTTAGAATCAAACCAATCTGAACCAGAAAAGTATACTTCCATTGATATCATATTTGCAATCAAGAAAATTTTCAAACCTGATTTGAACAAAAAAGATTATTAAAATGGTGATATATGATGCGCTCTCAGCGATGTTTTCTTCAAGATTTGGATCAAGAGAATTTGAAACTCAAAATTATTATCCGAAGATGAAGAGAGAAATTGAAGAACAGTGAAGTTAGAAGCACCAAATAAACTATTCTCCACAACAATTTTTCAATCAATGAATCGCATTTCAAATCGAACATCAAAACAAGAATCAGATCCTTCTCTAATGCATTTGAGACACAAATAATGTAACGTCAACTTCTGTAGGAGTATCAAGGCAGTGAACTCAAGTATCTTTAGTGAAAACTTTTCACAAATACATTGGTGTAGCGGGAAAATTTGAGATTAAACTATTTATTAACTTAACTCATAAAGCAAGAGTCGTCACTGCACTTTTATTTTTCCAAAAGAATGGGGAAATGGACGAACACAACCCAAAGAAGTTTTAAAACAAAACTAATAAAAAAAAGAGACAAGAGTAAGGGGGTTGGTTATGCAATGGGAAGGTGTTAGCACCCAAAACATCTATAGTACTCTATAGGAACCTCTTGAAAATCTATGTTTGGCTTAAAAAGTGTTGTTTACAAAAGATGGTGGAGATGAGAAGAGAAGTATTTTTAATGATTTTTGTGTTTGACAAGACTTCCTGAGCCTCGTGCCTACGTACCCACAAAGTGTAATGGAGGATCAAAACCTCGTAGTTTGTGGTAAAAATAAAAAAAAGAGATTGATTTTGATTGATTTTAAATAGAAAGACAAGTTGTCATTTTAAGGAGAACACTCAACCAGTCACCCACAAGTGTATGACAATAGACCTTTGCATCACTATTGAGAAGGGCTCCAACTTGGATTAAAATCAACAAGTATGCCACTAGCTCTATCAAGTGGAAAAGAATCAACATCAATCATAACTATGGAGATAGGAGAATTACATCACTACTATGAAAATGACTCATGTCTAAACCTTAAGAAAAAGTTTAAAAGGAAAGGTGCACAAAGGGCACAAAAATGGCTTGAATGAGTTAATATATTTTTTAAGTCTTATGAAAAGTTTAAAAGGAAAAGTTTAAATATTTTTTAAGTCTTATGAAAATGGTCTTGATATGCTTAAGATTGATTAACACTTTATTCAAGAAAAAGAGTTTGAAAATCACTTGACAAAGTCAAGGTTTATTATGAAAGTGGTTAAAGTTTGAAATAAGAAGGTTTTGAAAAAAGGAGAAGAATTTGAAAATCTAAGAAGGGGAGAAGGTGAAGAGACTACCCTAAAGCATAAAGTAAAAGTTAAGGAAGGAACGATCTAACCAAGATACCAAACTATCTCATCCTTTGGATTCAAGCAATAAGCAACCAGATAAGCAGAGATATAACCAAACATCATATAAAGGAGAACTTAAGCCAAGGCCAAAGATTAGGTAACAAAGCTAAGTCTTCCAAAGATCCACTCAAAGTCAAAGCACCAGATGAATTCCAAGGTCTCAAGTCACAACTCCAAAGCATAATAAGAACCTAATTCTAAGTCCAAAAGTCCATCATCCAAGCAAGGGATAGTAACCAAATATTCCAAGGAGCATTAAGAGTCTTTTAATGGTTTAAGCCTTTATTAATGTCTTAAAAGAGAAAAAGAAAGTCCAAGTGGATAAAAGAAAAAAGGAATAAACATAAACAATAGCAATTTGATATGATAATGACAATAATAAAGCAATATAAGGTGTAAGAAAGTAAATAACTTAAATATAAATGTACATAAAAGTAAATGACATAAAAATAAATGTTAACACAATTATATGGTTAGTATTAGTTTTAGTGATTAATAATCCGATTCAGGACAAATTTAGAGCTTTGTTAAGCAATCGCAACACAATCTATAAGGAAGATCATACTGTTGTAGGTCGGTCAATAACAATTTATGTACCATACATATTAGAGATATGATAGAGTTCATACTCCTAAAACATGTAGCACAAGTCAAAATAAGTTGGATCAAGACCTAAGTCGAGGAAAATTGGTCCATTGCATCAATCAACCCTTCATAATACTTAGGACAAACTTATGCATCAATCCAAAGTACCTCAGTTGGTCATTGATCAATCAAATGGTAGATTTGAAATGATGAAAGTTCATCAAGCACCAATCAAGATCTCATGAACAAGATAGA
The DNA here is from genome assembly GCA_022829125.1 of Lathyrus tuberosus. NCBI lineage: Eukaryota > Viridiplantae > Streptophyta > Magnoliopsida > Fabales > Fabaceae > Lathyrus > Lathyrus tuberosus. The sequence continues at coordinate 14,141,832 of JALAZF010000124.1, read as the reverse complement.
CTACACATCATCCAATTGATCAAAAGGAAAGGTGAAAAAGAAAAAGAAAGAGATGAAGATAGAAGGAGATAACAAAATAAGAGGCAAACCAAGTTGGATCAAGGAATTAATCAAGTTATCATCAAAATCAATCATCCATTTTGGTGGATTAGGGTTTTCACCCCATAAATACCCAAGATCAATTGAGTTTGACGAATCTTATGATCAAATCAACCAAGATCCAAGGCCAACACAAGTCAACATAGGTCAAAGAAATATAATATGCAATAAAATGCATCAAAAATATTTTTAAAAGAAAAATAAAAGAGAAATTCCATAAAGTCCTTCAAATCACCAAATAAATGGCCAAGAAAATTATGGAAGGTCTGAAATAAATCAAGAAGCATATGGAAAATTTTTCAGAACTTTTTTAAAGCATAAAAGCATTTTTAAACCAATTAAAACAAAGGAAAAAAGAGAAAATCAAAGAAAAATAGCAAATCTTAAAAATAAAATCTCCAAAAATAAAATCAAATGAAGAAAAATAAAAGAGAATTTTAGAAATTATTTTACGAATTTTTGGATAAAAATGGAATTATTATGAGTTTTAGAAGTTAAATACAATTTAAAATGAAAATAGAAAAAGAAATAAAAGCTGAAAAAACAAGGTGTGTTGGATCCATATCATTAATCTGATCTGGCAGATATAATGGTCTATAAGCGCGCGCTCATGGTGGAATTTAGCCAAGTAAATGCACCATATCTGATTCAAATCCACCCAACCAAAACATTTCACGTGGCACATCCAAACTCAGACAACCACTCTAGCCTCTTCGATCATCTTCTCCGGTGAGCTCTCGCCGAAGCTGGATGTTTTTGTTACATTTGGGTACCAAACCAACATCATCATGATCGTTTCATCAAGGTGAATGCAACTATGGTTTCAAAAATCATTTATGCGAACTGTGTGCAGAGAATTGTGATTAAACTCGTAGCATCTTCAAAAACGAAAATCACAATTACATGGTGAAAACGAAGTGCAAATGAAATCAAAAGGTGTAGTGAGGATCATTGAACATCAAACAACATCTCAGCAACTTGAATGAAGAAGAATGATGCCTCTAACTACTTGTTTAACATGTGGTGAAATGAGCAAATCATAGCAAGTCGTGTGAGCAATTCAGAGCACCTCAGGCCTTGGTTCTTGATCTTTTTGCTTCAGAGAAGAACAATGAAGTGAATGGAAGAGGAAAATGGATTGGAAAGGCTTGGAAATGTGAAAACGAAACTCACAAAATGAAGGTTCAAGTGTGATCTGGGCAAAGTTTTTTTGTCTCTCTAAAACTTGGGAAATGAATGGAATGTATTGCTCTATTTATAGGGAGGTGATTGCTTAGCTCATACGTGTGAAATAGATCTAAATTCGTGTAAAGAAAATTTGCTCATGATGTGAGAAAAGTGTGACCCATTGTTATACCCTAATTTTTTACCATGAGATTCTGTTTTTTGTTTCGCATCGTCTGCATGGCATATCACGCATCTCATCTGTTATACCCCAATTTGTCCTACCTTTCTTAGTTTTTCTCTGTCTATTACACATCTTTGATTATCACTCTCATCAGAAAAACTTCATAAAATGAAAGCCATATAAAATGCTGAATTACCTCAATTTGTTGTGGTATTGTTAGCATCTCATTTTACTGTTGGATTGTGGAATACATATCTGAATCTGAGCAAAACTAAAATGGTTAACTTGTATTATCAGAGGAATCATTTGAATTTGTTTCTTTGATTGTTCAGAGAATCAAATGGATAAGAGTATTAAACTATATATGGTGGTTATCTTCTTGTGTATTTTTTTCATCGCTCAACATTGAAATTTTATTCCGAAATCATGCAATTGGAACTTTTGATATTGTACAATGGCTTGTACATTTCCTTCTTCTTTATTGTGCCTTAAAAGAAAAATCTTGGTTATTTGGGAATTCATAGTATCCAACAAGGTTTATCTGAGCCACTGTTGGATAAAAATTTGGAACTAAACAAACGGGACTTGGATGAATTCTTTACTCATTTTTGAAGAAATTATGCCCCTTCTTTTTGAAGATAATGCGAACTAGGCCTATAAAAAATTCTTTTGTGCATACTTAGAGAGAGAGCAAAGAATAGTACAAAGAGTTTGGAGAAAACATATTAATAGTTTTTTATGGGTTAATCAGAACTGTTTCTATTGCTGTTTCTCCTTTAATACTCTATGCTTTTGCTAACTACTCAAATAGAAATGAGCAAGATCCTAGACAAGGTCTTTCCATAATTCTTCGAGTCTTTGTCTCAGGGACATTGTTTTTTAACTCAAGGAGACCAGGTTTGGAAATGAGATCAGCTCTCATGGAAGCAATTTATTGAAAACAGCTAAAGCTTTCTAGCTCAGCAAGATCACGACGTACGGATGGAAAGTGGGGGAAATTCCATGGTGGTTCCATGTAATAGGGACTTCTGCATCGGTGTCTTTTTTTTGTGTTGTTGGTATTGGTACTTTTCCTAGTTTGGTTCCTCTTCTTATATGAGGATTTCTTAATGTACCATTTGCAAGGATCATACAAAATTGTCAATCACAATTTATGATTACATAGGACTAGCATCTTCGATCCAGTTCAGAAATTCTAAATAGTATGAATATCATTAAGTTACAATCATAGGAAGAAAACTTCACGAATTTAGTCCAGTCACCACGCGATAAAGAGTTCGCATGGTTGTCTAAGGCACAGATCTTGAAAGCTTCTGGTTCATCCCTTATTGGATATCTCCTACTGTGGTTTCTGTCGTTGTTTTTCTTGGATGTGTTGTTACAAAGAATGCACCATTAAGTGCCGAAATTATTTTCACAGTTCTTGCAACTCTGAGGAACTTAGTAAGAAGCTTAGTGGTCTTGTATTTCCTAACATGGAGTTTAAAACATGATCAGACAAGATAACACAGAAATGGTAAGATTGCAATCATGAAAGCAAGTATCCAACACCATTATGCATTTCCAAACAAAAAGAAAACACGTTTCAAATGAAAAAGGAAGGAAATCTAGACATGTTTGGACATACAACAGCAGCAACACAATCGCAAAGTCGAAGTGTACACACCTGATTCGCTGTAAGTAATTCGTCTCTGATTTCGCCGATTTCTTTTTTCGCCTTGCCGTTATTTGCCGTTGAGGATTCGATTTGAAATTAAGAGTGATGTGAGGGCGAGGATACATGTGGTGCGTGGTACGTCGCCACGAATATCTGGTGCGTCGCGGTTTAGATCGAGGAGAAGAAAAAGGCAAAGCATTACTCGAGAGAAAACGACTGAGAGATGGCCAAGGAAGTGGGTGAGGAGTTCAGACGATTGTATAGTGTGTTTGAAGAAGAAGAAAAACGTTGCGCAGGGGAGAAGATTTGAAGTTGAGATCGAGAGGGAGAGTATCAGAAGGGGAAGGGAGATATGCTGAAACCTTTGTTCCTCATTTGATTTTTTTTCTCTTTTCTTTAAAAAAAAAGTGTGGGCTTCAAGTACATAGCCCATTCACATCTTATAGCACCCATAAGCCTTTTTGCACACTCTCCTTTAAACTTTGTTTTTTTTTTCTCTTTCTTTTCAATTTTTATTAATTTTATTTTGATACTTAGTGTTAGTAGAAGGTTAATTGTGATATTATATTTTTATGATTTCGATTAATGATAATGATAGTATTTGTGTTGAGCTCGATTAAAGAGAAGTGTGAATGTTGACATTTATCTTGACTAATCTTAATATTATTTATAATATTAATTTTTAATTGAATTTCGATATTAATTTCAATTGAATCTTGATGTTAACTTTAATATTAATTTTGATCGAATGTTAATATTGATGCTGATTTTGATTTAATTTTTAGATTAATCCTGACAAATAGTGGTTAAATCTTGATATATCATTGTTGATGTTTTCTTGCCACGACCTGGAAAGGTTATTACTCGTTGTGATTTCCTTATTCCCTTAGGATCCTTGATTCAATTTTATCCTTGATAAATTGAACCATGGTAGGCCATAGGATCGATCTCTGACATGACAATTTTTAGGATAGTTTCCCTTTCAACTTATCTTAGGTCATATAATTAGGCTAGTTCCCTTAGGATGTTAACTTAGACAACCTACAATTAGGTCCCCTTTTCTCCCATGAGAATTAAACATGAGTCATCCCTAGTTGAGATGTAATTCTCCTACCCTATGACATTGTTGAGAAAGATGTAGATTCTTTTCCAATTAAGAGAGGTATGTGGAATACTCGTCGATTCTATATCCGAGTTGGAGCCCTTCTCTCAATGTGAAGCAAAGATTCGTCTTCCGCATGTTTGTGGTGGATTAGTTGAGTAATCTCCTTAAGATGGCAACTTGTCTCTTCTCTTAAAACCAATCAACAAACATTGTTTTTACCTGTAGTCGTCCAAACTACGGACGCTCTGATTTCTCAAAGTTCCTTTTAAGAATACGTAGGCACACGATAAATCCTTGGCTGGCACACTTTTCTTTTTCCCTTGTTTACCCTTTATGAGGGAACTACGAATGCTCTAATTCCATTCCCCTCAGGATACGTAGGCACGAGATGCGATGTCTTGGCGAGCATACTTAGGAATAATACCTTAGGTTTTCCCTTCACCTTTTCACCTTTAGCAGAAAAATTAACAAATAACACAATAAAACAAGAGGTTCATGTAGAGTACTACAGATACTAAGGATGTTAGCACCTTCCATAGGTATAACCAACCCCGAACCTTAGATTCTCTTTTGCTTTGCATTGCATTGCATACTCATGGGTTATTCATTCTTTTTCCCTTCCCTTGGATAAATTAAAGATCGGTGGTGAATTAAGATTGGTGAACCTAGTTAACTTAATAGTTATGATCTCTAATTCTCTCTGCGACACCCATGTACTTCCAAATGCAGCTAATCCATGCGTTTTATGAGTCATTTTTCTTCTGGGAACTTCACTAATCATGTTTAGATGGAAAACACGTGATAATTTAGCTTGTAATTGAGGATTAGTGAATTCTAAAATTTGATCATGGTGCAAAGAATCAGTTTCATGAGGTCATGTTTACACCAATAAGGCATCTTGTACACGAGACTTTTTCATTCCATTCTTTTTGCAACTAGTTAAAATCATAACAAAGATCACAATGTGCCAATAAAGATTGCATTTGGACATTCGAGGAAAAAGTAATGCCACGATGCTATGTTGTGAACGTTGTTGATTAATTGATGATGTTGAACCACGATGCTATGTCGTGAATCTTGTTAATTTTGTCTATGGATTTTACACGATACTTTGCCGTGAATGTTGTTTATTGATTATGTGATGCTTTGCCACATACCTCTGTTGATTTTGTGTATATTGGTTACAGGATGCTTCACCATGAATGTGGTTTATTTTGTCTGTGGATTTTACAAGATGCTTTGTCGTGAATGTTGTTTGTTGTTTTATATTCGTGATTCTTTGCCACATATCTTTGTAGTTTTATGCTACATGATGCTTTTTCATGTACTGTTGTTGATATTATCTTTTGACTACCCTGATTTTTTACCACACGTCTGAGGATTATATCTGTTGATTCACATGATGATTTGCCATGTGTACTATGTTGATTTTATATGTTGATGATACCATACATGATGTTCTTTCCGTGTGTTGTGTACCTTATTGATTGTTGATACATAATGATTTTCAATGTACCTTGTTGATTATATCTGTTGTTTTATCACGATGCTTTGCCGTGTATTTTCTGTTTGTTGATATCATTTATCTTGATTCACATGATTCTTTGCCATGTGTGCTTTAGTGATTACTATAGCGTGCGATTTTTGTCGGTGACGCGACCATCTTATCGCCATTTGGTTGGAATTGGGTGCTACTTTCTAATTTCTTATTTAACCTATGAAGCTGGAAAGGAAAGGGAAGCTATCTAAAACTAACCTTGCACGCAAATGTTTTCTTTAACAAATGTTAAGAGATTGGGGGTCCGGTGGTCTGGTTATACAATGGGGAGTTGTCAATCACCCGTCCTATATATAGTTATCCATAGATCGTTTAGCAAACTATAATGTTATCTATTTACTGGTGTTTATCTTGTCGTGGGTTGGGAAAGTTTCTCCTTTGGGACTGTTTGAGAGAGATTATTTTTGTTGTTTTCGAGTTTTCCGATGTTTTGGTAAGGTACTGGACCTAAGGTTTTTGTTATGTGTGCTCGCTAAGATTTCACAATCGTATGCCTACGTATTCCCGTTAAAGAAAACAGGGAAATCAGAGCAATCGTAGTTCCTCCTATTCTATGGGAGGAAAAGATGTTTGGCGTCTTGTTCAAAGCCCAAGATTGAAACTAAAGGTTATTTATGTCTTGTTCAAAGCCCAAGATTGAAGCTAAAGAGTTTTTTTGTGTCTTGTTCAAAGCCCAAGATTGAAGCTAAAAGGTTTTGACTGAGAGAGAATTTGTTATCTCTAAAGGGAGAAATCTCATCTGTTTATCACAGTTATTGGGTGACTGGTTATAAAGGAGAATTACTTTAAATGGGATATGTGAATCTAGTAATGCCATAATTTCCTTTATAAGGGATTTGTCCTGAAGGAGAAAACTTTAACTTAGTATTGAGCAATGCCATTTTTCCTTAGGAATCTTTCATGCTAAGCGAGGGACATTGGCTTGGATGTAAATAATCCAGAGGCTTCCCACTCATAGCAATTAGATGAAAGAAGGGTTTTTATCAAGATAAGAGATGGACTACAGCTTGAATTTTTGAATCAACAAGTGTGCCACTTATAGCAGTTATCTGGGATTAAGGTTTGTTTTGATTATCTGTTTTGATGTGTGATTGTACAGAGAAATGTCTTCCTGCAGAGAGTTTTTTATTTCCTTTGAGGGGATGTTGATTTTTGTGTGTGCCTTGATCAAAGCCCAAGGTTAAAGCTACAAGATTGACTCTATTAGGGAGTTTTATATCTGTCTTGTACAAAGCCCAAGATTGAGGCTGAAAAGAGACTGACTCTTTTGGAGAGATCATTATACAAAGCCTAAGAGGAGGATGGAAGGAATTGACTCTTCTGGGGAATATTTTGTATATGTCTTATACAAAGCCCAAGATTGAGGCTAAAAGGATTGACTCTACTGGTGAGAGGTTTTATCTATCTTTTATAAAGCCCAAGATTGAGGCAAAAAGAGAGTTGACTTCACTGGGGAAGTTTTAATGGTGTCTTGTACAAAGCCCAAGATTGAGGCTAAAAGATTTAACTGACTCATCGGGAGAATATTTATATGTGTCTTGTAAAAAGCCCAAGATTGAGGCTAAAAGGCTGAGGGATGATCATTATACAAAGCCTAAGAGGAGGCTGCTTGGAGAATTTCTTATATAAAGCCTAAGAGGAGGCTAACTTCTGCTGAGGATTATTGAGATTCAAAGACAGGTCCAAATTTGGGAATCAACTCTTGCTGAGGGTTGCAGAAGAGTTGAAATATCAAATGCCTTGAGGTTTTGATAGAGGGTTTATTGGTGGTAATTTTACCCTAGCTGGGGGGATTTAGAAGTGAGAGTTTGAAGATTGAGTTTTGAAACCTATGGAGGTTCTAACTCTGTTGGTGATTAATGAAATGATCAGGGTTTATCCTATATTTTTAGGAAACTTGAGGGTTTCTGGAGATCCAAAAGGAGGTGAGACTGTCCAAGTCTACTGGTATGAAAAAGGTTTATCTTTGTATGATGCCCAAGAGGAGGCTGATGTTTTAAGGGTTGAGAATCAACCCTAAACTGATATGATGTTTTGAGATTCTGACTCTCTGGAGGATTGAACTATCAAAGGATGACTAAGTTCTGTCCTATACTTGTAGGAGGTCTTTAGGTCCTTATACTAAGCCCAAGAGGAGGCATGAGAACTTCTAAGAAGCTTGAGGGTCCTTGTACAAAGCCCAAGAGGAGGCTGGGAATGCTTTTAAGAAGCCTGTGGGTCCAAACCTAAGAAAAGTTCAAGAAAGGTTTCACCGGGAATAATCCATTCTTTAGTGAACAAGTCTAGGGTTTGAAGAAATTCAAGAGAGGTTTCACCGGGAATTAATCCTCTCTAGGGGAAAATGAATTTCTTGACAAATTTCTAATAGTGACAGTCTTGAGAAAAGTTTCACCGGGAATAATGCCTTTCTCTATTCCATATTGTATAAGCCCAAGAGGAGGCAAGAATGTATCTAGAATTTCCTATCGGGAACTAGTTTTGATTGTGTTGAAAGAGTGGCCACTGGTTTGATCTAATCCTAGACCTAGTTTCCGGGAAAAACTTTAAGCAAGATAATATATATATATATATATATATATATATATATATATATATATATATATATATATACAGATGAAATATATACAAGTATGTAAAAGAAAGCTGATAGAACTTACAGGTGAGCAAGCTTCTAGTACTACAGTTGTATGGTTAGTTATTCAAGAATTTAAAGAAAGTTTTGATAACAACTATGAATTTGAATCTAAATCAAAAGGGAAAGTTGTTTTGAAAAGAAGATTGGGGCTTATACTCAAGGAGAGGCCCGAAAATAACAGTGATTGCACCGTTGTTTTTGAAATCGTGTCGGGACTTATACAATGACTGAGGCCCAAATTTGTTTTATTCACAAATGAGGTTGGATCTTACACTCTATTAGAGGCCTAATTTTTGTTTGAAAAAGAAGAAAAATTGGACTTACAACACAAGCGAAGGCCCGGATGAAAATGTTTTGAATACAGCGATCGTGCTGAGATTTTTTTAACGTACTGGGACTTATACAATGACTGAAACCCAAAAAAGTTTTTATTTATAAAGGGTGTGGGTCTTACACTCTATTAGAGGCCCAAAAAGTGCTTGAAAAAAGAAAGATGGGACTTACAACACAAAGGAGGCCCAAAATGATTTTTGTTTAAAAGGCGACGATTGTGCCGCGGTTTTAGAAACACAGTGAGACTTATACAATGACTGAGGCCCAAATTATTTAGGTTTGACAAGGGATGGGTCTTACACACTATTAGAGGCCCAAAAATTTATTTTTATACACGAGATGGGGCTTACAACTCAAGGAGAAGTCCAGATGAAAAACAACGATCGCACCGTTATTTTGAAAACTGTACCGGGACTTATACAATGACTGAGGCCCAAAAATATTTATGTACAAAGGGGTTGGGTCTTACACTCTAATAGAGGCCCAAAGTGTTTTTGAAAAAAGATTTGTGAGGGTGTGAATGATCAAGACCCTAATTTGATTAAAAATGTATTTTTATTTGAATAAAAATCAAATAAAATGATCAAAATTAACAACTATGTGTGTAAAACAAGTTATGATCTAGGATAAATGTTTGAAAAATCATGTTTTATCCCTAAAATGATTTAAAAATCATTTAAGTTTGAATCTTTATGAAAATATTAAATATATCAAATAAATAAAATTTTTGTGAAATTTTTGTATAATAAAATGTTTGAACATTTTTATGAATTTTGAAAAAAAGAATTAATTCAAAAACATAAAAATTCAGAGAGAAATTAATTTTTGAATCAATTAAATAAAATAATCAAAATTCAAATATTTAAAAATTTGAAAAAGGGCGACAAGAACATTTGGTTCTTGCCCGCGTCCTCTGTTTTCCCCAGATTTTCCTTTTCTCACTTTTCTCTCTGATTACTCAATCGTTTTGCACGATTCAAACACCAATCTTGCTCGTTTTTGAACAAGGATCACAACCATATAGATTAATTGCATTTATATTTAGTGCGGAGTAAGAAATCAGAGAATAACCTCAAGAACTCTAATTTCAGCATGAACACAATGAAATTCCATACACGATTGATTCATGGCAATTGATTGAGGGTTATTACACTACATACATGGAGAAACAAGATGGTAACTCAAAAATTCATTTATGATGCATGAAATATAGAGTTTGAAGGCTTCAGGCTTACCGCTTGCAGCTGGTGATCGAGCTTGATGATGGAGATGTTACAGATGTGTTGTAAGGACCTGGACAACTTCACTATACCATATGGAGTGTGTTGAGATGCTTAGCCTTGATTGGAGATGCTTGGATCACCTTGTGGCACCTCAACTGCAACTCTGTCAAAAGCTTGAGCAACTGACTGGTGATTTTGTGATTCAAGTGTTTCAGATGTGTTTCAAGGCCATGGATCACTCATATATGATGTATATGAGGTGTTGGCATGATTGGTTTGGTTTGAATCACTTCCAATTTCAAAACCCGATAGTGACTTGAAGTGGAAGGTAAATTTGGAGTGAAAGAGAGATTTTGAGGAAAACATCAGTTTAGGTGCTTTGGTGTACTCAAACTGATCACAAATAAGCTCTATTTATAGTAGAGCAAGTTTGTTTTGGCATCAATAGTGAATGGCAACTGGTACAGGTCTGTGGCCAATAGTTGCATAAAGGAATTCAAGTCTTCTCTATTCATTGACTTGAGATTAGAGCACAGGCCTATGGCCTTCTGTTGCAGGGATAAGGCTTGACTCATTCAGTTGGGTTTGCTTCAGTCCATGCCACCTTGATGTATCCATTAAATGCTTGATACCAAATTTGAATTTCAAGGTTCCTTTCATGATGATTTTGCACATGGAAGGCTAAATTCTTGGCATCTTGTGTTATGGATCAGAGCCCTCATTCATTTGTGTTGTAATTGGACAGAAATTGAATGATCAAAGTGTCCAAAATTAGTCTAAGGAATCGTGGGATGCAAGTTTGTACCAAATGCTGTCAAAAAAATAGTTTGTGTTTAGGAAGCTTGTGAGATCCATAACTCCTAGCTCAAATGGAGTTTGATTTAGTTCTTGGACATTTTGGAAAGCTCTCATGACATACTTTAACTTTGATGTTCAAGGTTGGTCTTAGTTCAGCTTGGATGAAGGTGAAAAATGGCCTCAAAGTAGGTGAAAAACCAAGACAGATTATGTCCAAAATTTTCACTAAGTGTTGGAAAAAGTGGTCATTTTCATGTTTTTGTGATTTTGATCAATCCATAACTCAAAATCCATGAGGATTTGGAATTTCTTGTAGTTGACACTTTTGAAGTATGTAAGATGAACTTTCATTTGAGCTTTGAATGGGAGAAAAAGGCTTTATGGTTTAGGAGTTATGACCTTGCAAAGTTGGTACAAAATCACTTTTGTTCCATAACTTAGAAAATTTTTGGTTTGTCATGGTTGCCCCTTTTGCAAGAAACCTCACTTTTCTTGATTTTTCTTGATGAATGATGATCAAAACCATACGTTAACATTGTTTTTTACTTAGAGGAACCAAATTTGTGAAAAATTCCAAAAAGTCAAACTTGATTTTGGGCACAGTTGACTTTTTGTCAGATGAAATCCAAACTGTGTGATCCTTTGTGCAATCAAGTTCTTGACCTAATTTAAACCTAATGGATGGATTCCATAGGTTTTGTAGGGTGTATTGAATCATGTCCCAAGGTTTGGGAGCATGTCTTGGTCAAAAGTCAAAGATACAGTTGACTTTTTCTTCAAAACCCTAATTGTGGTCCAGATGAGAATGAAACTTGTGAATCAAGCTTCTTGGATCAATCCATTATGGAAAATGGATCAATGTAGTGTATTGGAGGCCCTCAAATCATGTCTTGAGGTATTGGTTTATGTCTTGCCTCAAAAGTCAACTTAGGGGTGAATTAGGTCAAGAAACCCTAATTCCTAATTTTTGATGAATGCATCCCCTGAGGTTATTTTGACATGATGATGGAACTCATAAGGTTCCTTGGAGTATCTTGGGTTATACTTTGAAGCATTGGCTCATTCCCAGAATAAAATTTTCATCTGGAGGCCTTGGTCGACCAAAACCGTAATTTGGTGACACTAGCGATCTTAAGGGTTGATCCACTTGGAATGTTGCAACTTTGTACTTTATTCTTGATGTGGGGAGACCTCTTGATCCTTCATAGGTGTTTGAAAGGCTAGAAAAGTTAAAGATCATGTCATTTCTTGATTGATCCACTTGGAATGTTTAAACCCCTAATTCTTGATTGTGGTGAATGCTCAACAATCCTTGAGGAGATTGATGAGGTATGATAGTACCTCCATATTGTGGTGATGATTTGGAAAATGATGGGAAATATTGGTGGTCAAAATTTGGGGTATGACAATTACATGATGATTTTCCATGTATCTTTTACTTTCTACATGATGCTTTGCCATGTATGCTTTGTTGATTCTCTTGTTGTCCTTACACGATGTTTTGCCATGTATCTGTTTATTTCCTGTGACACTTGTGACCTAATCCAAGGGAAGGGAGTGTATGTTGACTCTTTGCCATGTACATGTTCTTTGTATGTTTGTTACTTTAATTTACCTGTATTTTGTATTTCTTTGCCCATCTTTTCACCTTTTAGCAAACAATTTTAGCCAAAACACAAATATTTCAAGAGGTTCCTGTAGAGTACTGCAGACACTTAGGGTGCTTGTACCTTCCCTTAGTATAACCAATCTTCGTACCTTTGATCTCTCTTTGCTTAGTGTTAGGCCTTGCTTTCCGCTTTGCATGTTTACTTAGGGTTTTTGTTCGATCTTTTCTCTATTCCTTTGGAAAAATAAAAGTTCGGTGGTGATATCTTTGTTTTGCAAGTCAAGCTAATCCAATAGCTTTGGTCTCCGATTCTCACAGCGACAGATAGGCTGACAAGTAAGCGTGTAGGTCGACTTATAGAAGCTTTTGCTTCTTTATAGGTCGACACACAGATTGCTTAGGTCGACCCCTACACATCAATAATAATGCCTGTAGCCACTGTCCATAGGTGGACCAACTTGGGTCGACACAAGAAATCTATAGGACGACCTAAGACCTTTTTCAGTGGTCGACCCAATTGCTTTGGTAGGTCAACCTATACAATGCTCTCTTTCAAAAATTTCATGTTTCCTCCATCCACTTGCATTCTTTTTGCTTCATATCTTACATACATATATATACTCATACATGCATCATTTTCTAGCAAGGTTCTAGTGTAAAACCTACACAAAACCAGAATTTTAAAGCATACTCATCATCTTCAATCTCTCTTCTATGCATACACACAATCAAACTACACATAGTCATTTTTTGATTGGGTGACCATCTAGATTAGGATTGATGACGTCCAATTAGGTTTATGTACCGAGAATATTGGGTTGAATTCTTTGAGTGTTTCAAATGAGAAAACCAAGGTGGGGATTTCCTTCAATATATGCAAATACAGATCCGATCGAGAGAAGCCCTTGAGACAAGGTGGTTCCTTGCAAGGAAGTAATGTGAGACGGTGGATCGTGTTCGTAAATATTGGGTTTAACAAGTGAGTTTGAAATTAATTCGAACGAGTGAAACCTTGAGACTGGAGGTCTTGCAAGGTAGTAATCATAATTGGTGAATTGAAGCAGCATTGTTGGTGACTTGTTCAATCTTTGATCAAGGGTTTTAGAGGTGGTAGATTCAAGAACAAACACTACTACAGAAAATCCATTTTACAATGGTTGGGAAAGATATATAATCACGCGAGACCAAACGTTGTTATGTAGAGTGTGGTTGTATATATGATACTTACAATCACGGCCTAGTAACCGTTGTAATAAGCTGGAAAGCGTGCGCCCTATCACAACGGGTTTTCCAAAAGACCGTTGTGATAAAAATAATGGTCCTAGGTTCGATTCCCAGCTGCGCCGTTTTGATATTTATTTTTTCTGGACAGCACGCGAGATATTATCACGATCATGATATATAACCGTTGTTACATTTTCTGCAGAATTAACAAATATTATCCTGCTTTTATAATTAATCCCATTTTTAACCTGTATTATTGTTCACCATATCACAACAGAAAATACAACTCACATTTGTGATAAAGTTATCATAATAATATTAATTGTATCATATTCATAATATCACATAATTGTATCATATTCAATTGTATCAGAACAAACATCCTACAATTTATCAGAACTAACAACCTACAGTTTACACATTACATAACATCATATAATTGTAACTTGGTGTTTTGGTTTATTGTCTCTGGGTGTCCTGTCTCTTGGTGTCTTGACTCTAAAGACCTATGATTTCAAATAATTATACTTGTTAGTAAAAATAATTAGAAACTATAACATACAATTAATATATTATGAATAAAGAATAAATTACGTACTTGTTAATTTTCCTATATGCCTTCACATATAGGACACGCTCTATGACCTTTGACACTATATCCAACCAAGTTATCATAAATCTAATCCAAAAAACTTAAGCATATGCATATGAAACATGTACTCTCATATTAACTTGAGCATATACAACATAAATAAAGAAAAAAGGAATGAGGATGTTGAAGAATACCGTACTTCGAAGCTAAAGAATCTTATGCACGTATGGAATGAAGATGTTGAAGAGTACCGTACTTCGAAGCTGAAGAATCACATGAATGAAGAGGGTGAATATTTGAGCAAATACAACATAAATCAAGAAAAAAGGAATGAAGATGTTGAAGAGTACCGTACTTCGAAGCTGAAGAATCAAATGAACAAAAAGGGTGAAGATTTAAGCTCCAAATAAATGGATACGAAAAGGGTAAAGATTACGCCACCGCTGTCGTCTCTGACTCGCTTGTTCCCCTATGGCGTCTTATGAAAGAAATACAGAATAAGTTTTGTTTTAATTTATCAGTAAACCCTTTAATCGCGGTTGGACAACCCAATCGTAGTGGAATTATAACTCCTCTAACTGCAGTTGGTTTACTTCACCGTTGTAAAATCATTTACAATTTATTTTTTAAATAATGGACTTAAGTGACACATGCTTAATGTACTCTAAAAATGGAAAAAATGTAGTTGTTGGGAATCGAAGCTTGCTACACATCATTTATTACTACTCTGTTTTAAGACAACCGTCATTAAATTACTATTTATAAATCCATCTACTCACTGAGCGCGAAAATTTTAACCTATTACAACGGTGTATATGAATCCGTTGTAAACCTGGCATTTTTGTTTGCGCGTTTTGTAGTAGTGAAACCATAGGGTTTGTAGGGTTAGAGTCATTCATCTCTTGTATATATACTTTTTGCAAAGTAAGGTTAATTGTAACTATCTCAATTTGAATTTGAATTGAGGACAGACGTACCCATAGCGAGGCCGATTGAGAAAGTGCTTAAATAAATCTCCCTCTCTCTCTCTCTCTCTCTCTATATATATATATATATATATATATATATATATATATATATATATATATCTTTAATTTTATTATTTTCAAATTATCGAGTTTGTTGTTGTTTTGATCAATTCATTTGGAAATCAATATATATATATATATATATCTTTAATTTTATTATTTGCAAATTATCGAGTTTGTTGTTGTTTTGATCAATTCATTTGGAAATCAATTTTTGATTAAATTTTGAATTATGTTTTGTTGATATAATCATAATCACTTTGATTGTGATTGGCTTTAAGATCAACAAAACTAATTAAATTTCCAAACGTCATCAATTTGCACACAAAGTGTTCGATAAATTGCCATTAGTTCTTTTATTTGGTTTTTGATGATTGGAAATAAGCTCTACTTGTTGCTTAGCATTTAATTGTTTGTGATTATTCGTTGTTGAAAAATTTGTGTTCAGTATCATTTAACTGTGTAACTTTACGCATATCCAAGCTTTTTAATAGTAGGTTCGGTTAGACGATTCGATTCAGATTGTTTCCGTTGTGCCATAAAACTTTTGAGAATCATATTTTCCAAAAGTTTAAATTTTAAATTTTTGATCTATTCACACCCCCTCTAGATTGAAGCCTATCGTCTAACAACATGTGATTACTGATTTTTACTATCTATCTAGATTGAGAAACGGTGAGGGGATTTCCAAACCTAGTGAACATAGAAGAAAGTTAAATTGATTGCTTGGTTGGGAAGAAACACAAAGATCCAATTCCAAAACAAGCAATTTGGAGAACAAGTGTAAAACTAGAGCTTGTACATGCTGACATTTGTGGGCTAATCAAAACTGAGTGACATGGAAGAAATTGGTATTTCATGCACCTTTACATATCACTTTAGTTGGAAAACATGCTCTATATTTTGAAAGAAAATATAGTGCATTTAATGTCTTTGAAATATTCAAGGCATTAGTTGAAAGAGAATCTAGTTCCTTGATTCAATTTCTCGAAAGAGATAGAGGAGTAGAATTTACATCAAGTGCTTTCAATTATTTGTGTATCTTGAAAAGGATAAAAAGAAAACTAGCTACTGCATTTACTCTACAACAAAATGGAATATATGAGAGAAAAAAATAGGACACTCGTGAATATAGTAATAAGTATGCTATCATGTAGAAATGTTCCCAAACATTTATGGCTTGATGCAATGAGATGGGATGCCTATGTCATGAATAAAACTCACATCCTTGCAATCATGAACATGACCCCTAAAGAAGCATTCAATGGAGTAAAGCCATCAGTATATCAATTTAAAGTGTTTGGTTGTGTGGCTCATGCTCAAGTTCACAACACACAAAGAAATAAATTAAATGACAAAAGTGTAAGGTGTGTACATCTTAGATTTAGTGAAGGATCCAAAGCCTACACACTGTATGAACCTATTGAAGGAAGATTCACCGTCAACAAGGACGTTGTGTTTGATGAAGAAAAAGAATGGGATTGAAACAAGGAGAAACAAACAAATCTATAATCTCATGTATATGTGTCATACCCCAAATTTTGACCACCAAGATTTCCCATAATTGTGCAAATCATCATCACAATATGGATGTACTTTCATGCCTCATCAATCTCCTCAGACTTTGTTAGGCATTCTTTACATTCAAAGATTAGGGTTTTGGGCCCTCTCAGAGCACTTAGACATAGGATCAATCAAGAAATGACATGATCTTCAACTTGCCTAGCCTCTCAAACACCTATAAGTGATCAAGAAGACTCCCACATCAAGAATCAAGCACAAGGTTGCAACATTCCAAGTGGATCAAGCTTCAAGATCGCCTGTGTCACCAAATTAGGGTTTTGGTCGCCTGAGACCTCCAGATGAAAATTTTCACCTGGGCATGAGCCAATGCTTCAAATCACAACCCAAGATACTTCAAGGGACCTCATGGACCCAATCATCAAGTCAATTTAACCCCAGGGGATGCATTTACCAAAAATCAAGAATTTGGGTTCCTTGACCTAATTCACCCCTAGATTGACTTTTGGGACAAAGCATGAGCCAAGACCTCAAGACATGATTTGAGGGCCTCCAATATACTACATTGACCCATTTGCAACAATGGATTGACCCAGGAAGCATGATTCACAAGTTTCAATTTCATCAGGACCACAATTAGGGTTTCGGGGAAAAAGTAAACTGTGCCTTTGACTTTTGACCAGAACATGCTCCCAAACCTTGGGACATGATTCAATACACCCTATAACACCTATGTAATCCATCCATTAGGTTTGATTTAGGTCAAGGACTTGATTTCACAAAGGATCGCACAGTTTGGATTTCATCCGATAAAAAGTCAACTGTACAAAAATCCAAAGTTTGACTTTTTGGATTTTTGGTCAACCAAGGTTCCTTAACCCTAAAAAAATGTTAATATGTGATTTGAATCATCATTCATCAAGAAATACCAAAGAAGATGAGTTAACTTGTAAAAGGGGTAACCATAAAAAACTTAGAATTTTCTAAGTTATGGAACAAAATGGCTAGGGTACCAACTTCTAAGGACCATAACTTAAGATCCAAGCAACCATTTTGGATGGTCCAAAGCTGGATTTGTAACTCTCATTACATACTTCAAAAGATTTAACTACACCAAACTCAAATTCCTTATGGATTTTAAGTTATGGAGTGATCAAAATGGCTAAAAACATGAAAATGACATTTTTCCAACACTTAGTGAAATTTTCACTAAGTCAGAATCTGCCTTACTTTTTCCAAAATGTAGGGATATTTTTCACCTTGATCCAAGTCAAACCAGGTCTAGGGGTGAACATCAAAGTTAAAGTATGCCATAAGAGCTTTCCAACAAGTACCGGATCATCTCCAAATTCAATTTGAGCAGGGAGATACAACCCTTGAAACATGGCATCATGAACTGGTTATACAAGGCAGAATTGTGCATATTTGCTAGATTTGTCAAAATCTGATAATTCCAAGCCTTGTCATCAATTTGGACACATCAGAGGATCAAATCCAAGGGGGGTGATCTGATCTCCAAGCCTCACAAGTCCAAGAATCTACATTAGGCTTGTCATCCCTAAAAAGGCTACAAAGATGCCAAGACTCCAATTTTGTTTCCAAGCATTCAAAGGATACACCAAGGTGGCATGAACTAAGCCTATTCCAACTGAATTCAGTCAAGACTTATCTCTGAACCAAAGCTACAAAGCCTGTGCCCTAATCTCAAGTCAATAGCTAGAGGAGACTTGAGATTCCTTTTGCATAACATTGGCCAAAGGCCTGCTGCAGCTTCCATTCACTATTGCTTGCAAAACAAACTTGCTTTACTATAAATAGAGCTCATTTGTGCTCAGTTTGAGTACACCAAAGCACTACAACACTTGCTTTCCTCAAAATCCCTTTTTCTAGGCCAAAATGCCTTCTTTTGCAAGGTACCTCTGAGTTTTTGAGTTAGAGAGCAATTCCATCACAACTCATAATCCAAACACCTCTAATATGTTGTACCTAAGCTGTTCAAACTCTCACATGTGACCTGTAACACCAAAATCACAAAGTCCACTTCCAAAACTTCAAAATTGGACTTTTTTGCATTTTTCAAGCCATGTCTTGATTCAGTCACTTTAAAAACCAGATAAAACCTCAAACACACTCCAAATATCATCCTTGAACTGTCCCAAAGGGTTCCCCCCATCTGGAACACCATTTGAGAGAGTTGCCATATTGGTCACTTTTGCCCTTTTTGCAAGAAAGAGCTCAAACTTGTTCCCGAGGATTCCACCTAGTTCTAACCATTCTAAAAGCTTCTAAGGGATCAATTGAGAGTGTCCAAAGCATCAAATTACTTCTGGCACAAGGAACTTGGCAGATAGCCCAAAAAGCTCCTAGAGGTAAATGCATCATCACTTGAACTTTCTAAATTATGCATTGCTTTGAAGTCCACTGATCATAAACATCTCATACATGTTGTATATGTTGTGTTTGAACCAATTCATCATGTAATTCTTTCCTGTACCATGAGGTAGCATAGAAAATGCAAATATAGGCCTATTTCAAAACCACTATCGAGTTTTAAAATAGGGACCTCATCTGAAAAAAACCATGACCACCATTGGATTCCTTGGGAAATTCTAGGCCAGATGCATATAAATTTTGTCCCAATCCATGGAGAAATGAGAAAGTTAGAGGCTTCACATAAATGGCCCAAAAGCTGGCCTTGCCTTGCCCAGGCCTAAAACAAGGCACCCCTTATGTATTTATGGGGTGGTTTTGATACACGGATGTATCACCACCCCAGTGGTTGCACGCTCATGTGTTTGGCTTGGAGGTCTGGGGTTCGAATCCCCCTCGCCCCAAACCCTTTTTTACCATTTTTTTTTCCATTTTTTGTATTTTCATATTATTTTCTTAAATGATTTGAAAAATTAATTTCTCTCTCAATTTTAGTTATTTTTTATTGGTTTTTTTTTGCAAAAAAATCACAAAAATGTTAAAATATTTTATTCCCCAAAAAAATGAAATTTATATTATTTATTTAATATAGTTGATATTTTTGCAAATAAATTCATTTTTTCATTGTTTTAAACATTTCAAAAATTAATTTTCATCTTGGAAATCAAAACCAAATAAGTTTTAATTCATCTTGTGATTAAAACATCATTTTTCAAACCATAACCAAAAATCACAAGTTGTTTATTCAAACTTATTTGGTGTTTTTATCATTTTTATTAATTTTCTTTGAATAATTACATTAAGAAAATGATGAAATTAGGGTTTTGTTGATTTTCACCCTAAAAAACCTTTTTCAAACATCTTTTGGGCCTCTTGAAAGAGTTTAAGACCCAACCCTTTTGTAAATAAACCTTTTTGAGCCTTAGTCATTGTATAAGTCCCTCTGCGATTCTCAAAACAACGGTGCAATCACTGTCTTTCATTGGGCCTCCCCTCGTGTTGTAAGTCCCGTCTTTCTGTTTCAAAAATATTTTGGGCCTCTAATAGAGTGTAAGACCCAATCCCTTTTTAACCAAAACCATTTTGGGCCTCAGTCGTTGTATAAGTCCCGGTACGATCTTTAAAACAACGGTGCGATCACTGTTAAACCTTGGGTTTCTCCTTGAGTATAATCCCCAACAATCTTTTCAAAAACAACTTCTCTTTTGATTTAGGTTCAAATATACAGTTGTTATCAAAACTTTCTTTAATTTCTTTGAACAACTAACAATACAACATGGAAGTTTACTCACCTGTAAGTTTTATCAGCTTTCATTTACATGCTTTAATATATATAACTGTATTGTGGGAAGCTGTTCCTCTATAAGTCCTTCTTTCATATCCTTTTAAATAATTGTCATATATCAACTGTATATATATACTAGTATAATTATTTATAGTTTTCCCCGACAACTAGGTCTGGACCTAGGTAAAGCCAGTTGGTCACTCTTTAAATACAGTCAAAACTAGATCCCCATAGGACTTCCAGATACAGTCTTGCCTTCTCTTGGGCTTAAACAATATAGAACAAAGAGAAAGGCAATATTCTCGGTGAACCTTTTCTCAGTCTGTCACTATTAGAACTTGTCAAAGAAATCCAGTTTCCCCAGAGAGGATTAATTCTCGGTGAAACCTCTCTTGAATTTCTTCAAACCCTAAAACCGTTCATTAAAGAAAAGATTGTTCTCGATGAAACTTTTCTTGAACTATTCTTAAGTTTGGACCCACAGGCTTCCTAAAAGAATCCCGCCTCCTCTTGGGCTTTGTACAAGGACCCTCTGGCTTCTTAAAAGTTCTCATGCCTTCTCTTGCGCTTAATTCAAGGACCCGGAAGACCTCTTAAAGGTATAAGACAAAACTTAGTCATCCTTTGCTAGAGCAGTCTTCCAGTGTCAAAACATCCAACCATTTTAGGGTTGATACTCATCCCTTAAAACACTTGCCTCCTCTTGGGCATCATACAAAGATAAACTCTTCCATACCAATAGACTTGGACAGCCTGAATCTCCTCTTCAGTCTCAAAGACATTCTTAAGTTCCCTACAAATATAGGAGAAACCCCGGTCATTCTGGATCAATCTCCAAAGGAGTTAAAACCCATGGGTTCTAAAAAACCAGTCTCTCTCCTAAAAAACCCCCAGCCAGGGTCAGTTTATCATCAGTATAACACTATCCCAAATCAGAACCTCAAGGAATCTGATATCTCAACTCTTCTGTAACCCTCAGCAAGAGTTGATTCTCCATATTGAACCTGCCCCGGGATCTCAATAATTCCCAGCAGAAGATAACCTCCTCTTAGGCTTTGTATAATGATCTTTCCTCAGCAAAGATAGCCTCCTCTTGGGCTTTGTACAATGATTATCCCCAGCGGAGCTAATCTTTTCAGACTCTCTTGTTGAGTCAAAACTTTCAAGACTATCTTGTTGAGTCAATAACCTTTTCAGACTGTCTTGTTGAGTCAAAACCTTTTTTCAGACTCTCTTGTTGAGTCAATCACCTTTTTCAGACTCTCTTGTTGAGTCAATCACTCTCTTGTTGAGTCAACCTTTTTAGCCTCAATCTTGGGTTTTGTACGAGACAGATAAAAATACTCTCTTGTTGAGTCAAACTTTCAGCCTCCTCTTAGGCTTGATATAAGGATTTCCCCTAGCTGAAGTTAGCCTCCTCTTAGGCTTTCTATAATGATTTCTCCAGCTTCTTCTGCCACAATCCTGGGCTTCGTACAGGACAGATAAAAGCACTATCTTGTTGAGTCAAACCCTTTTAGCCTCAATCTTGGGCTTTGTACAAGACATAAATCTTCATAACATTCTCTTAAGCTTGGGACAAATATCTTCCCCAACGGAGTCATTTCCTCTTAGCCTACCTTTAGGTTTTGAGAAATAAATTTCCTAAGCTGAGTCAAACTCATTTCAGCTTCTATCTTGGGTTTTATACGAGATACTTAAAATATCCTCAGTCGAGTCAGTCTCATTTTAGCCTCAAATCTTGGGCTTTGTACAAGACAGATAAAGATTTCTCTCCCTCTAGAGTCAGTACCCTTTTAACCTCAATCTTGGCTTTGTACGAGATAGATATAATCTTTTCCTCGGAAAAATCAAACTTTTAGCCTTCTCTTAGGCTTTGTATAATGATATCCCCAAAGAGTCAGCCTCTTTTTTTTGCCTCAATCTTGGGCTTTGTACAAGACATATATAAACACTCTCTTGTTGAGTCAGCCATTTCCAGCCTCCTCTTAGGCTTTGTATAAGGACTTCCCCAGTGGAGTCAATCAACCTCTTAGCTTCAACCTTGGGCTTTGATCAAGGCACACAAAAATCAATATCCCTTATAAAGGAAATTATGGCATTGCTGGATTCACATATCCCAGTTAAAGTAATCCTCCTTTATAAATAGCCACCCAACAACCGTGATAAACAGACAAGATGCCTCCCCTTTAGAGATGACAAATTCTCTCTCATTCAAACCTTTTAGCTTCAATCTTGGGCTTTGAACAAGACACAAATACTCCATTTAGCTTCAATCTTGGGCTTTGAACAAGACACCAAAACATCTTTTCCTCCCTTAGAATAGGAGGAACTACGATTGCTCTGATTTCTCTGTTTCGTTTAAACGGGAATACGTAGGCATAAGATTGCGAAATCTTAGCGAGCATACTAATCAAACACTCTAGGTCCAGCACCTTCATGTCAATCAAAACTGAGGTCCAGTACCTCACCAAAATCATCAAAAACTCACACTCTCATACTTTCCCAAGAAACTTTCCCAACCCATTAACGGATAAACACCATCAAGTACAAAGCAAAACCTAAAGCTAACATCCTGTGGATAACCATATATAGGATGGGTAATTGACAACTCCCCATTGTATAACCTGACCCCGACTCCCTGAATCTCTTTAAGCGTTTGTTCAGTTAAACATTCGCGTGCAAGGTTAGTTTTAGATAGCTTCCCTTTCCCTTCCAGCTTCACGGGATAAATAAGAAATCTGAAAGTAGCACCCCCTCTTCTTTGTTGAGGAGAAAACCCAAATTCCGCGATAAGGTGGTCGCGTCACCGACAAAAATCGCGCGCTATAGAAAATGGCGACTCTGATGGGGAGTCATTTTATTTGTTTAAGACTAGGATTATAGCTCCTAAGAGGTCTAGGATGTTAGTTTTATGAATAAATATATATATCGCTTTTCCTAATTGATATCTGTGTTTATTTTTCTACTAATGGGACCGCGGGTGATGCCGCATCTGGAATGTTTGAGTGATACCTAAGATAAGTGATGGCATAGACGGGTAATCTTACAGGGAGTGACTCCCGAATAAGCGATCCCGGTAGACCATCGAATCAGTGGAGATACCCTTTGCGGATTCGATGTCTAAACGACTTCGGTTGTTGAAAGCAGATTGTTCGATTGTGGTATCCATTAGACTGAGGACTTAGTAGACTGAGACCATGTGACTATTTTGTAGTGCGAAAGCTATCGAAAATAGTTTTCATGCGATACTACCTTCATTTGAGATTACCCTAAGATAATACAGCTTGCTCGGGTGAACCAGCCTGCTGTTGCTATCCCAAGGGAGGTCAATGATTTTGAGGACAGGTACAAAAATTCACCAGTACAAACTTTGGGAATGGGTAGAGCCACGACTTCATGACACTGAACCCTTGACCCCATGTTTTTTCTATGTTTTTGTGTGATGCATTCATGTATTCATTTCATTAAAAAAGACTTCAAACAAAGAATAAAAATCTTCTTTTCTAGTCTCTCTTTTTCAAATTAAACTAAGACAATGATTGCAAATATCAGAAAGAAAGATTGCGTTATGGATTTCGGTAGAAGGAAGACTCACAAGTACACCTTCAAGGTTCCAAAACTAGAGGATTTAAGAGGGTTGGCAATGATGATCACTAACCCTGATGCTTTCAGAGCTAAGTACAGAGGACTGCTGTTTCTGTTAAGGGTCCATGTAATTGAAGGAATATTGACCAAGCCCCCTTTCTGGACTGGAAGAAATTCCAAAGGATCAAACCATTGCAAGAGCAATCTATTTGGACGAGTCAGAAGTCAGGACTCACATGACCATTAAGGGTGGAATCCAAGGTTTATCAGCCATGTTCTTGACATAGAAGGCCCTGTACTTTGCCAGTATAGGGAATGTGACTGCTTTCGAGAGCATCTTTGTCTTACTCACCTACGGGTTATTTCTGTTTCCCAACATTGATAACTTTGTTGATATCAATGCCATTAAGATATTTCTGATTGGAAACCCTGTGCCGACCTTGCTCGTAGATGCCTATCATTCTGTACACTTAAGGAATTTGTACAGCGGAGGAATAATCACATGCTGTGTACCCCTGCTATACAAATGGTTCACTTCCCATTTACCCAAGTCTGCTGCATTTTGGGATCATAAGAGTACTCTACGTTGGTCGCAAAGAATCATTTCTCTTACCAACTCTGACATCGATTGATACAATCGGATCTATGACGGGATAAAAATCATTGACTGTTGTGGAAACTTCCCTAATATACCCCTCATAGGAACTAAAGGAGGAATCAACTATCATCCAATTTTAGTTCGTCATCAACTTGGATACCCGATGAGACATATCCCGCGTAATGTTCATCTGGAAGGTCTTTTCTTCAAGGAAGGAGAAAATGACAGGGCATTAAAGATGGAAATAGTGCATGCTTGGAAACACATTCACAGGAAAGGAAGAGAGTCTCTAGGAAAACCAGACTATGTCTCAATGGAACCTTATCTCCACTAGGTACAAACTAGAGCTCTAAAGTTGAGGATGCCTTACACTCGTCAAGAAGTTCTGTCGTTAAAGGAATCTGTTCTTTATTTTATGTCTGATACGGAAAAACTCCAGGTCACTCTCAACGAAGTTCAACGGGAAAAGAAATCTTGGAAGAACAAGTACCGCATTCTCAATGTGGAGTGTACCAAAATACAACAACTGTTAAAGGAAAAAGATGCTCTGATCGAGATTTTAGAGCAACATGCTATAGAAAATCAAGACAACCGAAGGAATTTGCTCGCTCCTTTCACTTGGCAAAAGGATGACAACCCGACAACGGCTCAAGAGCCCCGGTCAAAGAAAAGGAAAATACCAGAACCAACACCTGAGCTCTCCTCAGAGAGGACTCAGGATCCATAAGCTTAGACATTTCCTTTTACATCACTTTGTAAATCACTGTATTTCCATTTCCACAATCTTTGAATTCAATAAAACGGGGTCTCCCCACTGTATGATATTTGCAATCCAATTGTTGAAGTTTCTATTGATTAAAACAAAAATATTAAAATATAATTATTGCATATCATTCATCATTCTCACATAACGCATTCTTCTTCCCTACGAATCTCACGTTTGTGTCTCGATTCTAGAGTCAAATTGTCTCATTCGTACAATACTCGGGCCAATCGACAAAAGAAAATGGATGATCTCGAGGAAGAGAACAAAGATTTGAGAGAAGAAATTGACACTCTGAAAGAAGATCTGAGGAAACTTCACAATGACATGCAATCTCTGGCAGCAGTTCAGATGCAACAACAAAGGACTGTGATCTCAGAGATCACATCTACGCCCATAGTGGAAAAGTATGATCCTCGGTATAACATCCCTAAAGATCGTCCCTGGGGCATGCCACTTAACTATATCCCGGAAGGATATATTCCTCCGATCACAGAAGATTCGGAAACTACAGCAGGAACCGTTGGACCTGAAGGTTACAAATTTTGGGAAAGCGAAGATGCAAGGGGCATGACAGCAACTCCTGAAGGTTACAAACTTCGGGATCAGGAAGCACCAAGAGTCACTGCCATAATAACTATACCACCACCCGTGGTACACACTCTCCCAGAAGGACAGATTCCACAGATACCTTCTGGTGGAAACAAAAGTATGTACGATAGATTGAATGAGTTTCAGGAACAATTCCTGGAGATGCAGAAGGAACTGCATGCCATTCGCGGTCAGGATCTATTCGGAAAGGATGCCGCAGACCTTTGTTTGGCCCCCAATGTGAAAATTACGCACAAATTCAAGGTGCCCGAAAGATGTCAACTCAGACAGAGAATCAATAGCTACTGATCCACTACTTCTAAGATAGTTTAACCGGTGCCGCACTCAAATGGTACATGGGTTTAAACCGCACTAAGATCATCACCTTCAGAGATCTTGGCGCTGCCTTCATTCAGCAGTATAAGTATAATCTGAACATGGCACCAGACAGAGATCAACTTAGAGCCATGTCGCAGAAGGACAAGGAAACCTTTAAAGAATATGCTCAGAGATGGCGTGAAATTGCCGCCTAGATTTGTCCACCTCTTGAAGAAAAAGAGATGACAAAGATCTTTTTGAAGACCTTGAGCTCATTCTATTAAGACCGAATGGTCGCCAGTGCGCCAAGCGATTTTACTGAAATGGTGAACATGGGAGTACTTCTTGAAGAAGCAGTCCGAGAAGGACGTCTGGTCAAAGAGGTTGGACCATCAAGCAGTACCAAAAGATACGATAGTACTTTATCTAAGAAAAAAGAGCAAGATATTGGTAATATCTCTCTCGGAAAGCAAAGGCGACGGTACCAACCAGTAGCAACTATAACTCCTGCTATCAACCCTGTGCTTATTCCAACGTATCAACCTCAGGTTGCTCAGAGCCAACCGAATCAACAACAATATCAGCAAAGGACACAACAACCTCTTCAGCAGGCTCATCCTCAGTACAACAACAATCATACAATGCGACCACCAGGGTTCGACCCTATACCAATGATGTACGCAGAACTGTTTCCACTACTACTGGTCAAGGGGCACGTCCAAACCATGGCTCCTCTTGCAATACTGGAAAATCCACCTTTTTGGTTCAAAGCGGATCATACTTGCTCTTACCATCAAGGAGGACCAGGGCATAACATAGAAAACTGTCTCAGCTTCAAATCCGATGTGCAGAAGCTTGTCAGGAACAGGGTCCTATCCTTCAAGGATACAAATCTAAATGTTCAGACGAACCCGTTGCCTCAACATGAGAAGGTTGTGGTAAATTTGATAGAGGAAGAGTCTGACCATAGCTATCAAATTCATGGTGTACTCTTATTGGGAACTAACCAGGTCAAGATGCATTACAGATAGAGTGGATACGGTAATGTACCGTCTCATAACTATCACCGATGTGATATCTGCTCTAAAGACAATCAAGGATGTTCTGTGGTGCAAACAGCTCTACAAGAACAGATAGATCTCTGTTGGATCCAAGATCACCGAATTCGTGAGGTCAACATGACTTATACAAATTCCAACATCATTCAAAACTACGACATCCGTGCGATGAATGTCAACTTGGTAGCAATGCACTCAAGGTAAAGCCAACATCATAATTCGCCACGACACGATTACGATTCCTGTCTGGTCTGCTCGGTAAGTAATTATGGATGCTCTTTTGTACAAGAGGCCCTCCAGCGTTAGATGGATCTTGGATGGATTCAGGACTACCGTGATAGAAGTCATTATCAAGTTAATATGATTCAAATCTTTGATATTCGTTTGATGAATGCCATCTTGGTGGAATTACATGCTAAGCAAGTTCAGCTCAGTTTTCTGACTTCGCACGATTATCAGAACTATAAAGTATGTCGTGGAAATGACCAAGGATGTGCACTTGTTCAAAGAACACTGCAACACTTGTTGAACCAATGGTGGCTTCTGATCTATCTAGATGAAGAAACACAACAAGTCAGTATGACTGACGGGAACCCTACTAGGCATCAAAGTTCGGATGTTTGATCAATGGAAACAGATCTAGTAAGGTTACACTGCATACAAAGCAGACGTGGCCGGGTACCACGACACAACTATGAGCGCTGTAGAGTTTGCTCAGAGGATAACCAAGGATGCTACCTCGTGCAAGCGGCCCTCCAAAGCCAGTTGGACCACAAAGAGATTCAACCATGTTCAAGCTCTGGTTCAATTAACATAATGTCAGACTATCTTCCCAATCGAGGCAAAGAAGTTGTCTTGATCCCTAAGCGAGAAGTGGCCAAAGATGTATGCGCCATAATTCCTTTACTCCATGAATCAAAGGGTTCCTCTTGATAGCGGAAAGATTGTCAACCTCGAACCAATTGAGGCCGGCTACGATGGTCAGAAAAATCAGAAGGCTCCTGTAGTTTTCTATCTGCCGGGACTAGTACCGTACGAATCCGATAAGGTTATCCCTTACAAATATGGTGCAACAACAATTGAGAATGGAAAGGAAACTCCATTACCCTCCGTCGTGAATATTGCAGACATCAGTTGAGCAACACGGACTGGTCTAATCTTCAACCGAGGAGTCGGTCAATCCAGTGATCCCGACGTTTCAACAAACAACGATGAGATGTTGAAGCTCTTCCAGAAGAGTGACTACAACATTGTTGACCAACTGTTGCAAACTCCTTCAAAAATCTCCGTGCTATCTCTTTTACTCAGCTCCGAAGCCCATAGAGAGGATCTACAGAAAGTCTTAGAGCAAGCCTTTGTGGAACAAGATGTGACAATAAGACAATTCGACAACATCATCTCCAACATCACTTCCTGCAACAACTTGGGATTTAGTGATGAAGAACTGCCGGAAGAGGGCCAAAATCATAATATGGCACTCAACATTACAGTTAACTGCCAGGACAATGCTTTAGCCAGCGTACTGGTAGACACCGGATTAACTCTAAATGTTATGCCGAAATCCACTTTAATGCGACTATCCTTTAAAGGATCTCCAATGAGAGGCAGTGAGGTCATCGTCAAAGCATTTGACGGATCCCGGAAAACAGTTATCGGCGAAGTCAACCTTCCCAAAACTATCGGTCCTTACACTTTCCAAGTCACTTTCTAGGTCATGGATATCCGGACAGCGTACAACTGTTTGTTAGGAAGACCTTGGATACACGAGGCTGGAGCAGTCACCTCGACACTGCACCAGAAGCTGAAGTTCGTCAAGAACGACCAACTAGTCACTGTCTGCGGAGAGCAAGCCTTGATCGTGAGCAACTTATCATCGTCCACTTATGTAGAACAAGAAGAGGTTGTTGGAACCCAGTTCCAAGCACTTTCGGTGAGCAATAACAATTAATCAAAAAAGTGAACATCGATTTCCTCGTACAAAGATGCTCTCGAAGTGATCAAAAGTAATAATGCAAAAGGATGGGGAACTCTTGTCATTCCGACTGACAATAAGAAAAAGAAAGGTCTTGGTTTTTCATTAACCTGTACCTAGACTGCTATTAATAATGAAAGTCTTCATCCCATCCAAACTTCTTCCAGTGGAGGTTTCCTTCACCCAGTGTCTCAAGAAGTACATACCATCAACGAGGGTGATTCCTCCGATACATATGAAGAGTGGAAGTCCTATCTTAACAAGGACGGTTATATGTCTCAGGGAGAGGTGCCAATGCCATTTTGCTATCCCGCACAGAGTCCGAGATATATACCGAGGTCAAATGTCAAAATGATGTACGGAGATTGTGATCCGGAAGGATGCCGTGCTCCACCAAACTCATTAGAGGAGGACACTCTGATGAAAGACAACTTTGACCATGACTATTATAACCCAATGGATGGCCTGCCTATCTGGCAGCCGTACCCAGGAGACTTGGGGCAAAAGAGTCAGCCCAATGACACATATCAGCCGAGCATCATTGAAAAGAATACCTGTGTCCCAACCGAATCATGGGGTCATTACACAGGGAATTCAAAAAATATCCAGCACGACGATGAATTTGCAAAGATTGTAGGACAACAGTTCATCAACTATGCTTTTCCTGAGGTCAACATCATTAAAAGGGATGACTCCTCCAGTTCCAAAGAAGTATGGGACACCTTAGGGCAACCGAGTGGCAAATATAACTTCATGGTCAAGTACACCGCTCCTGAAAGCTCTCATATCAGGCTCGAAGACATCCAGCCCACTGGATGGGGAGATCCACCTGAGAGCGCAAATACTTGTGAAAAATACAACAGAAGAGTTCGCCTACGACAACTCTACCTGGGAGACAGATTCCAACGATCATGCTCCACCAGAAATCAGCGTTATTTCTGAAGACAAATCAAGAAGGAAAGTACCATACTTTGTGATTCACCGAGGAGTTCGCCGCCAATGGGTCACTGTCAACGTTCCGAAAGTCGTTCATAACTCTAAGTAATTGCCGTCTTTGTTTTAACCTTTCACTCTGCCCAGGTGAAACAGATGTTTTGATAGGGCTCACTTTCTTTAAATGTCTCTCTTCGCTTCGCCCAAAGTGAATGAGTTTTGTTTTATAGGGTTGTGGTTTCAAGAATCGACAAGATCATAAATAAAATAACGTCGTTCTGTAATTTCCACATTTATTGCCGTTTTCTCTTTTCAATTTTTCAGAAAATGGTAATCCTAAAAACAACTCAAATAGTAAAAACAAGCAGTTTTCAAAAAATACACTGCACACACTCTTGCATTCTCTCAATCTCTTCTAAAAAACAATCATCACGTCATGCAGATTGCTTGTTTTAAACCCTATTGAAACATATGATCCAATGCCTTCTCCCAACTTTGAATTCCCGATATTTGAGGCTGAAGAAGAAAATGACGAAGAAATTCCAGAAGAGCTCTCCCGATTACTCAGACAAAAGAAAAGGTCCATTGAACCCCACAAAGAGTTGTTGGAAATGGTCAACTTGGGTTCAGAAGAAGAGAGAAAAGAAGTCAAGATTGGGGCACTGCTCAGTTCAACTGTCAAAGAAAGTTTGATAAAGCTTCTCAAAGAATTTCCCGATGTATTCGCTTGGTCTTATTAGGATATGCCAGGGTTGGATACCAGCATCGTGGAACATCATCTACCATTAAGATCAGAATGTCCGCCAGTAAAACATAGACTAAGACGGACTCACCTGGACATGACCATCAAAATCAAAGAGGAAGTACAAAGACAGATTGACGCGGGTTTCCTCGCCACATCAGAATATCCTCAATGGCTAGCCAACATAGTACCAGTGCCAAAAAAGGACAGAAAAACTCTCAGAAGATTGGCAGGCAACTTCTTCCTGAGCGGTGATACATTCTATAAGAGAAATTTCGACATGGTCTTGCTCCGATGCGTAGACAGACCAGAAGCAAACATGCTGATAAAAGAAATTCACGAAGGCTCCTTTGGCACTCATGCCAACGGGCACACAACGACGAGAAAAATTCTAAGAGCAGGGTACTACTGGTTGACCATGGAATCCGATTGCTACAAGTACATGAGGAAATGTCACAAGTGTCAGATATACTCAGACAAAATCCATGTACCGCCAACACATCTCAAAGTTCTCTCTTCCCTATGGCCTTTTTCCATACGGGGAATCGACATGATTGGCATGATCGAACCCAAAGCTTCAAACGGACATCGGTTCATCCTGGTGGCCATTGACTACTTCACCAAGTGGGTCAAAGCAGCGTCATACGCCAATGTAACCCGACAAGTGGTGGTCCGTTTTATCAAAACAATCTCATCTGCCGTTATGGTGTTCCGAGTTAGATCATTACTGATAATTGATCTAACTAGAATAACAAGATGATGAAGGAGTTGTGCGCTGAGTTCAAGATCGAACACCATAACTCATCTCCCTACCGACCTAAGATGAACGGAGTGGTAGAAGCAGCTAACAAGAACATTAAGAATATCGTTCAAAAGATGGTTGTAACCTACAAAGACTGGCACGAGATGCTACCCTTT
The DNA here is from genome assembly GCA_022829125.1 of Lathyrus tuberosus. Classification (NCBI taxonomy): domain Eukaryota; kingdom Viridiplantae; phylum Streptophyta; class Magnoliopsida; order Fabales; family Fabaceae; genus Lathyrus; species Lathyrus tuberosus. Next base: position 14,109,906 of record JALAZF010000124.1, on the reverse strand, counting down.
GCTCTTCACGGTTATCGTACATCTATCCGCACTTCAACACGGGCAACCTCTTTCTCTCTAGTATATGGCATGGAAGCAGTTCTCCCCATAGAAGTAGAGATCCCATTAATCCGGGTATTGACGGAAGTTAAGCTAACAGAGACTGAATGGTGTCAAAGTCGACACGATGAACTGAACCTAATCGAAGAAAAAAGAATAACGGCTATGTGCCATGGTCAGCTATATCAGCAGAGAATGAAGAAGGCGTTTGACAAAAAGGTCCGACCTCGCTGTAGCACCTCAAAATTTGCCCTAGTGTTGCTAACCTTTTTGGCTTATGCTTCATTTCATTTGCATCGTCATTTCTGCATTTTGTATATTTCTTTTGGGCAAGGGATCAAGGTATTCTCTAGCAGCTCATGGCGTCATTAGTTCCAGTATGATTTTTAATAGTGTTCAGAGCCAAGCAAATAGCTTTCCAAGTCTTTTTTAGCATTTATTTTGCTCATTAAGCGACTGGATGATCAGAAACTCTGGCAGTTAATTTTTGATCAGTTATTCAGCACCAGACAGTTGTTATCAGCAGTTTAATCCGAGTGCGAAAAAAAATTTCGCAGCATATTTTAAGTGTATTCCAGTGGTAATATCAGATGGCAAGTTTCAGAGGTCTATCATGGTTCAGAACAGGTGGAACCGGACGAATATCCAAGTTTCCCTCCTTTTGGCGCCAAAATTTTGAATTTTTGAATAGAGTAATCGATTACTCAAAGTGAGTAACCGATTACTCTGGGCGAAATTGCAAAAATATGGCAATTTTCAGCACTGTAGAATTTTTGAGCATTTGTGATCATGTGCTTGGCTTGTGCATGTGTGGGAAGGATCTAGAACTAATATATTTTCATCATTTTCCATCCAAAAATTCAAATTCTTTCCACTCCAATTCTACATTTCCTTTCCTAATTCACATTTCACCCCAATTTCCACTCACTTAACCTCACTCCCAACCCAAACTTAACTCCTAACCTAGGGGTTATTTAAACCAATTCATTCCAAACCTCAAAGACCTAGATCATTTTTTCATTCCCAATTTTCAGAATTCTCTCAATTCTCTCTCACTTTTTTAACTCTCAACCTCCATTTTTCAACTACACTCAAAGCTCTCTTTCAAAGATTAACAAGTTCTTCATTGGAACTTGTTAATTCTTGAGCTAAAGCCTCTCATCATCCTTGCATTTTAGCTTTTCAATTTGGATTTTCGTTTGGATCTGGTGCTGAATTTTCAGAAGTGACTTTTGGAAGTGCTTTTGGAGTTTTTTTTGCTTATTTGCTTGGATCTTCAACTTTCGAGTGCAAGAAGCTTGTGGATCTTGGATTTCTCTACTTGAATTCATCCATTTCTGTTTACAACACTTACCAAAGCAAATCTCAGCTTTGTAGGTTGGTTAATTTCAGATCCATACTCATTTTAGCTTAATTGCAACTTATACAATGTAGATCCATGAATTTTGATATGTTTTGATTCATTTGGTTGATCTTGATTGTGGATGTTGATGATTGTTGGATCTAATTGATGTTTGATTGCTGTGATTGAACTTAATTTTCGTGCATTAGTGTTTACATGATCATTTGGATGTTTGGATAAGTGATTTGCTGCTGAAAAGTGCTTTTCAAAGTTGAATTTCTGCCTCTGTTTCAGTGGTAATCAATTACTCTAACAGGGTAATCGATTACTCTGCCTTATTTTCACGTTTTTAGCCAATTTTCAACTGAGTAATCGATTACCCTATGTGAGTAATCGATTACCACTGAAGCAGATTGTGTTTTTCTTGCATTTTCTTGCTTGTTTGAGGTCTCTTGCATGTCTAAACTTCATGGATTGATACGCTGATGATTTGTGGATTATTCTTGAGCTGTTTTGCCTCACACCTTTGCATGAGCACAATTCTTCGACACGTGGCTTTTGGTTTTCATTGATGAATGTTCATGATTGTTTTGTTGATGTGATGAACACTTTGCACACACTCATTGCGCATGAAAATTGTTGATTATTGCTGGTGTCGCTGGAGTTGTTGTGTTGCGCATGCTTGCTTGCTTTCAATTTCATGAGATGCATACTTGGTTTGATGTGTTCATGTGCTTAATGTTGTGCATCATCTCATGATGTTCTTTCATGATGTTTACCATGGTGTTTGGTATGATTTGTGATCATGTTTGATTGAAGAATATGAGATGCTTGATGCATGTTTGCCTTTCCATGAGTGAATCATTTTTGAATGCATGCTGCCTTGTTGTTCTACTGCTGTCTATGTGCATATGTGCTGTTATATGTACTACTGTTTGACCTTTTTACACTCATTCTTGTGATGAATTGTGTGCTGTGGAAAGCTGTCTTGCTGGCGTGTTGTGTTTTACTGCTGTTTTGGTGAAGGGGCGTTGTGGTAGCTGCTGTTTTTATTTATTCGCTTCTTTTCCTCCTTCGTCTCCTTCACTCTTTCTCTTCCCTTGAATCTCAAGACTTGTTTAAGTTTTGGATTCACTCCCTTAGAGCTACCAAGTCCAACTTAATTTTCGATTAAGCTTGGAGTAGGATTAGCATTAGGCTTCCCTTTGCATGCTAACTTAGGTAGACGTTTCCCTTTCAAACTCAACTATAGGGCCACCTTTGCATGATAACATTAGGAACATTTAGCTTCCCCTTAGTGTTTTCTTTTTCCTTGAGTCTTCTCTTCTCATCTCATAACACTTCTAAAACACTTAATAAATATAACGAATATTGCGCTCAAGCCTTAAGTGTAGGAAATGAAGAACGGGGGGTCTCCCCTCCTCTTCTAGAGTGTTTAGAATACGTCCCATTTAGGGGCGACCATGCGATTCACTCGTTCCCGCATGGAAGACTTTAGTGCAATGTAAGTTACGAACTAACTTCAATCCACTCCTGTCTAAAAAACACAAAAAAAACAAATTCAAAACCTTTTTCATCCTTCGGGATCGTTAAGTTCAAATCATTTTTAGAAAAGGGCACGTTACTTCCGTCTCGTCGCAAACAGGCATCGACCCTAATTGCCGGACGTGAATCTAACGTCGCTCATAAAAAACACTAACCGACCTCGTTAGGTCGAACTACGACTGCTCTGATTTCCTCTCCCTAGTCCGATTGAGGATACGTAGGCACAAGACGACGATGTCTTGGCGAGCAACCTCCCCCCTTAGTTCGTGTCTGAACTACATTGACTCTGACTTTTTCATTGCACGAGGGAATACGTAGGCATAGGACGAGCGATGTCCTATCGAGTCACTTCTTTTTCTTTTCTTCTTCGTTTCTTCATTTCTTTCCGTTCCCGTTTCTTCTCTTTTCCAGTAGCGGCCGAGCTCCAGATGACGACACCCTTTGATCGAGACAACAAGCATGGATCCCATAGAGTACGATGGACGTGTGGGGTGCTAACACCTTCCCTTCATGTAACCGACTCCCTTACTCGTTTCTCTTGGTCGTGAGACCATGCTCTTTCCCTTCCCTGAGGTTTACGCAGTGTTTCCTTTCCCTCTCTTGGGATAAATACACATTGCTGGCGACTTTGTTTTCCGCACCACTTTTGCGTTTGTACCCTGGATGCAAATCCTCGGGAGCGACAGCTGGCGACTCTGCTGGGGACAGATAGACCTCTGGCTGGTCCATCCCCTTTTGTGAGTCAATCCTAGCGCTTGATTATTTTATTTCATTGGGTGTTTATATGTTGTGCTTTATGTTGTTGTATATTACTGTTTTACTGTATTTACCGCATTTATAGCATTGCATTTCATTTCATTACTGTCATATGCTGTACTATTCTGCTACTGGTTTTCATCTGTTTGAAGGGTGGGTTGGATTCATGAGAGAAAAGCCCAATACCCAGGCTTGAGCATATACCTATGATTAGCGTGAAAAGTAGTGTGACTTGTTTGGCATTTGGCCAGACTTAGTATACATGAAAACTCCACATCCAGATGAGGTTTCCTTGGTAATATTCTATCCTGCACATTTGGGGCAGACGATGGAATATAACCTAGAAAATTGTCGACTCTGGCGACCGTCTCTCGAGGACTCAGCAACGCCTCTCCTCCTTGCATGTGATAATGGCAGGCCAGAAACGGCAAACCCATTACACTTGTCGATCCGAGGACCCAATGCTGGGAACTTACTATAGGATGACCTTTTTTTAGGGGACTCAGTGGACGACCTCTTTGTTTGGCGATAGTATTGTACCCTGAGGGATTAATGTACTATTGCTTCTCAAATCGAGATTCCGAGACTGAGGATCCCGTCTTCTAGAACCCACATGTGAGAGGGGATGGGTGTTTGCAGATTTGCAGGTGACTTTGGCCTTCAACCTACCTGGTTTTCTGGATCTCTCATCAGTGTACTGTTATTATCTTGATTTTTCTGGCAGTTTGAATGGGCCGTTATTCTGAACTTCTAGGTTTTTGATATTTGGGGTTTTATTCAGTCAGCAGAACAACAACAGTTTTGAGCATCATGGATACCTTGATCCCATGTTTGCATTTGCATCATCATTTTGCATTCTAACATATTTGTTCATTTGTAAGGTTGCATCCTAACTTTGATTCCGGTTGTTCGAAGACTATTCATGATGAATATTGGCACTGAAGAGAGAAAGAATATTATCCCGTACAAGTTCCCGGAGCTTCATTTAGATGCTGTGCACAAGATCTCGGCTATGGCAAAACCCAGGGTATTGGCAGACTTTAAAGGAGAATATGGGAGGATTTTGAGTTTCGCCTGAGATGTTACCAACTATGAGTTCAGGGCTCTGCACACTCTAGTGCAGTTCTATGATCCTCACCTGCGGTGTTTTCTATTCGCGGATTATCTTTTAGCTCCGATAGTGGAAGAGTATGCTCTCATTTTGGATGTTTCTGTCAAAGAAGAAGTTCCCTTCTATCCATCTAAGGAATTTCCCGATCTGGAAAAGGTTGCTGCTGCGTTACCTTTGGATCAGTCTTTGCTGAAGAAGAATTTTGCGAGTAAAGGAGGTTATAAAGGCTTTCACACGAAGTTTTTGATCGAGCAGGCTGCTATTTGTGCTAAAGCTAAGTGTTGGTCGGTGTTCAATGCAATTCTGGCTAAGTGTGTTTATGGAACGACGTTGTTCCCTAATGTGAAGGATTTTGTAGATGTGCACGCTGTCTGGATATTCACCACGAAGAATCCGGTACCTACCTTGCTTGGGGATCTGTATTATTCGATGCACTATAAGAATGAGAAGAGGAGAGGAGGAACTCTTTACTTTTATGCTCCAGTTTTCTACAAGTGGTTTACCGATCGCCTTCCCAAATCTGGGGCATCCGTAGACACCAAAGAAACATTGGATTGGTCGAGGAGATTGATGGGATTAAGGGCTGACAACTTGATTTCGATCAATCGTGATTTGGTTGGCCAAGAAATCCTAATTAGTTGTGGAGGTTACCCAAACATACCTTTAATAGGAAGAAAAGGGGGAATTAATTATAACCCTATTCTTGCTGTTAGGAAATTTGGGTATGCTTTGAAGGAGCCGCCAAAGGACCAAGATGTTCAAGAGTCTCTATATGCAAGTGGAGAAGCCAATCTGGAAGTATTAAAAGAAACTGCAAATACTTGGAGAGATCGCCACAAGAAAGGAAAAACTTCTTTTGGAAAGTGTAACAATAAAGCCTTCCCTGCGTATGAGGACTGGATTTAGAGGAGAGTAGAGAGTGTACTTCTACCGTTCTGCAGAGAACCTCCGTCTTACCCCCTGCTGATTGAATCTCCGGCCACAATTGAAATAGAGAAGTATAACAAGCTGTGGGCTGAAATGGAGAAGCTTCGAGTGGAGAACAGTGAGCTGCAAAGAGAAATTTACCAATTGAAACATGAGCGAGGTGAAGCTGTCCATGTCGCTAAGTTGAAAACAGAATTGCTCGCTAAGAAAGAAAAAGAGCTAGCTGAAGAGGTCATAGCCAGACAAAAGGTAGGGCAAGCTCTGAAAGGTGTTAGCAGGATTCTCAAATCCAAGAAGGAAGATCTAGCCAAGGTTTGGTAAAAAATTCACAAGTTCAACGCTTACCGAGATACTGCAATCACAACCAACAAGCAGAAATAAGATAAGTTCCTAGATCAGATCGAGAGTTTGAAGACAAAGCTCAAGAAGAAAGACGAGGAGATCTTATCAGGGACGTTCCAGAGACACGCAGTTGAGGAGCGACTGAATGAGGCAATAGCGACCATAGCAGAGCTGAAGATACGAGCTGAAGTGAAGAGGCCTACGGGTGAAGGCTCTAGCTCAGGCAGTGGGTGACACTCTATGGTTTGTTTTTCTTTGTATCTCAGGTCACCACCAGAATTATTGGCTGGGATCTTTGCTTCTTTTGTTTTCAGACTTATTATTGTTATCTTGGGTTGTAACCTCTGACGGTGATTTTTCCTCTGATTTATATATGAGCAGTAGCTTCATCCTATCTCATCTTTAAACTGGAATCAAGGGGTGGATCGCCCTGCAAATATTCAAACATGTTCATTTGCATATGCATAGTCATATTCATTTTTGCATCGCAGGTGCTCATTCCGGGTTGTTCTAACCTTTATTTGGTTGCAGGCAGGATTGATAACCAGCTGTTTCACCGGTATTCTAGTAGTTCAAATCAGAAGAGAATTATGGAGAAGATGCAGGCTGATATGGCTGCCATGCAGGCCCGTATAGACCAATTCATGGAGCTGATGCAAGGTGTTGCCCAAGGACAAGAGCAATTGAGGACTTTGGTCCAACCCTTAGTGGCAAGGGTGGATGAAGACGGGGTTCTTCATGGTGGAGTCCATAATGGCGTTGTTGGTAACGGTGCTCAAGGAGGTCCTATGGGCGTAGAGATCCTCATTCCTGGTGTTGTGATCCCTCCCGGCGGAGGAGAGCAGCTTGTGATTTCTTCTGTTGTGGGAGGAGGAAGTGTTTGTGCTGTTCATGGTCGTTGTTTCGAAGACCAACAAGATGACGTTTTCTCTATGCCAGGCGGGGGTGCTGGTCCTCAGGCCGACAATAATCAAAGGTTCAGACTCATTGAAGAACAACTAAGAGGAGTGGTCAATCAAAATTCTGTAGGAATGGATCTGGAGGATTTGGGGCTGGTTCCCGGAGTTGTAATTCCGCACAAATTTCAGGTGCCCACTTTTGCGAAATACAATGGTACCACCTGTCCCAAGATGCATGTCAGGGCTTACGCGAGGAAGATGGCCGCGTATTCTAAAGATGAGAAATTGCTGATGCATTTTTTCCAGGACAACCTGTCTGGGGCATCCTTGGAATGGTATATGCAACTAGAGAGATGCCATGTCCGTAATTGGAGAGAGTTGGTCGAGGCCTTTATCAAGCACTATCAATATAATACTGATATGGCTCCCAACAGGACCTAGTTACAGAATATGTCTCAAAAGAATAATGAATGCTTCAAAGAATATGTGCAGAGATGGCATGAACTAGTGGCAAGGGTGCAACCGCCCATGTTGGAAAAGGAAATGCTGAATTTGTTTATGGATACTTTGCTGGGACGTTATTATGAGAAACTGTTACCTTGCGCGTCAGGCAAGTTTGCTGATTTGATCATGGTCGGGGAAATGCTAGAGAGTGGAATCAAAGCGGGGAAGGTAGCAGGTAATAATGGGTCGTCTTCTGGTCAAGGGAAGAAACCCTATGCTAATTATAAGAAGAAGGAGGAAACAAATTCTGTGTCGTCTCACCGAGGTAAAGGAAAGCAGCATCAGAGTTATAACCAGCCAGTAGCTTCAGTGACAATTACTGTAGCGCTTCCACCTCAGCAGCAGCAAAATCAGGCTCCGCGTCAGTATCAGCCAAGGCCTAAACAGAATCGACATTTTGATACTCCACCTCTACCGTATTCGCAGTTGTTTCAGCATTTGCTATAGTTGCAGTTAATCCATAAAAGAACTCTAGCTCCTCCCACCAGTAATCCACCTCCGGGTTATAATCCTAATGCCCACTGTGACTTTCATTCTGGGGCACCCGGACACTATATTGAAGACTGCAAAGCTTTTAAGCACGCAGTCCAAGACTTGGTGGATTCAAAGGCCATTAACTTTTCAAATGATGGGCCAAATGTCATCCAAAATCCAATACCGAACCATGGTGGGCCAAGGGTTAACGCTGTGTTAGAGGAGAATGAATCTTTGAACTTGGTTACGGATGTTAATGAATTAAGGACTCCTTTGATGGTGGTAAAGGAGAGGTTATTGAGGGGTAGGGTGTCCCTCGGACGTGATGAGATTTGTTCAGAGTGTATGTCGAAAGTGAATGGGTGTTATTTGTTGAAGTCAGGAATCCAAAGGTTGATAGATGAAGGTCGATTGCAGTTTGACTGATGTGGCCAACAGAAAGAAGTCGTCAGCAGGAAAAGTGAGGTTGCTACCATTACTATCCCTTTAAAAACAATCACTATTTCAGGGCCGATAAGACCAGCACCGGTTATTATTACAGCTCCCGGACCCGTGCTATATGAGAGTACGAAGGCCATTCCTTGGAACTATGGAGCCGAAGTATTCATTAATGGACAAAAACAAGAGCTGGTGGGAACTTCTGTGGTGAACTCTCGTGTTGAGAATGATGATGAAGCAGGGGCTATCACCAGAAGCGGCAGAGTTTTCATTCCGTCAGATAATCAAGCTGGTAGTTCTAGACAAGACAAAGGGAAGCAGGTTGTAGGTAATTCTATGCAAGCACCAGTAGTGAATGACTCCACGGCAGGGCCGATTGATAATTCTTTCTCCGAGAATGTAGAAGAATTTATGAGATTAATCAGGAAGAGTGATTACAAGATTGTTGATCAGTTGCATCAGACTCCGTCCAAGATCTCTATCTTGTCCCTGTTATGGTGTTCTGAGGTACACTGAAATGCATTGCTGAAAGTATTGAATGCTACTTACGTACCCCAGGAGATCTCTGTTAATCAGTTGGAGGGGGTAGTGGCCCTTGTCAATGCAGGCAATGGTTTAGGTTTTACTGATGTTGACTTGACTCCAGCTGGGAGAAACCATAACAATGCCGTTTCTGTTGAATGTCGTGGATCGTTGATGTCTCATGTGCTGGTGGATACTGGGTCCTCTTTGAATGTTCTGCCTAAGAAAGCCTTGATGAAGCTGGACACCCGAGGGTTGATATGCACACCTAGTGATTTGGTGGTGCGCGCTTTCGACGGCTCGAAGAGGTCTGTTTTCAGTGAGATTGTGCTACCAATTAAGGTTGGGCCGGAAGTTTTCGATGCTACCTTTTATATCATGGACATCTAACCTGCTTACAGCTATCTACGGGGTCGTCCATGGATTCATAGTGCTGGGGTTGTGATGTCTACATTGCATCAGAAGTTAAAGTATATGGTAGACGGGCATGTGGTGACGGTTTGTGGAGAAGAGGATATCATGATAAGCCAGCTATCTACTTTCAAGTATGTGGAGGTAGATGGTGAAATACATGAAACTCTATGTTAGGGTTTCGAAGTAGTGAAGATCACTGAGAAGCCTCTCAAGGAAGGTAGCCAATCTGAAGGGGCTCAGCCTATAGTGGTACATCATCCGGAGATTTCAATGTCTTCTTTCAAAGATGCTCGGGCCGTGGTTGAAGCCGGCGGTTCACAAAAGTGGGGTCAGATTATTGATGTCCAAGAAATGCGGAATACTCATGGGCTGGGTTATAAGCCACCCAGGCGTCCTGAAGAGCCTCCCAAGTTCTATGGTCCAGTTCGTTTCACCAGTGCAGGTGTTTTCTTCAACAGAGTCAATGCTATTGAGGAGGATGGGGATAGTGATTGTGATATGGATAGTTGGATCCGCCCCTGTGTCCCAGGTCAAAGCCTTCGCAACTGGTCGTCGGAGAAAGCCATGCAAGTGACCGGACCAGAGTAATTGCTCCTGTTTGTCATCTATGTTAATCCTACGTTCTGCCCAAGACGTAGTGATTCTTGTTTGTAGGGCTTGAATGTTTTTGTATGCTTTTTCTTTATCATTAATAAAGGACGTTTTCGCATTCAAATGTTTTGATCCTTGTCTTTCTGTTTTTATTTTTTTGCATTAAAACCACAGCAAAATGGCAATGTGTTTTTGTTTGATGCATCCATAATAAACATATATCATCAATCATGCAGGTTTTCTTGTTCAGATTCCACCCATCATGATTCAGCTATGGCTCGATATGACTTCGATAATCCCATATATCAGGCTGAAGAGGGGACTGATGAAGATTGTGCCTTACCAGAGGAATTAGCCAGGCTGTTAAAACAAGAGAAAAAGGTCATTCTGCCTCATCAGGAGGAAATCGAGGTTATTAACTTGGGAACCGAGGATGCAAAGAAAGAGGTACAGATTGGGGCTGCTTTGGAAGACTCTGTCAAGGGAAGATTGATTGAAATACTCTGAGGGTATGTGGATATCTTTGCCTGGTCTTACCAAGACATGCCTGGGCTCGACACTGACATTGTGGTACACCGGCTGCCGCTCAAAGAAGGATGTGCTCCGGTTAAGCAGAAGTTGAGAAGAACGAAACCGGAAATGTCCGTCAAGATTAAAGAAGAGGTTCAGAAACAGTTAGATGTTGGGTTTCTTACTGTAACGAATTATCCTCCATGGGTTGCTAATATTGTACCTACCTAAGAAGGACGGAAAGGTCAGGATGTGCGTTGATTACAGAGATCTGAATAGAGCAATCCCAAAAGACAACTTCCCGCTTCCTCACATTGATGTGTTAGTGGACAACACTGCTCAGTATTCTGTGTTTTCCTTCATGGATGGCTTCTCTGGGTATAACCAAATCAAGATGGCCCAGAGGACATGGAGAAAACGACGTTCATAACACCGTGGGGAACATTCTGTTACAAAGTAATGCCCTTTGGATTGAAAAATGCTGGGGCAACATATCAGCAGGCGATGGTGACTCTCTTTCATGATATGATTCACAAAGAGATCGAGGTCTATGTTGATGACATGATTGCGAAGTCACAGACAGAGGAAGAACATCTGGTTAATCTTCAGAAATTGTTTGAAAGGTTGAGAAAGTTCAGACTGAGGTTGAATCCGAACAAGTGCACCTTCGGGGTGAGGTCTGGAAAGTTACTGGGTTTTATTGTCAGCGAAAAAGGTATCGAGGTTGACCCTGCTAAAGTAAAAGCCATTCAAGAAATGCCTGAACCAAGAACAGAAAAAGAAGTTCGTGGTTTCTTAGGGAGGTTGAACTACATTGCTAGATTCATCTCTCATCTTACAGCCACGTGTGAACCGATATTCAAGTTGCTAAGAAAAGATCAAGAGGTCAGGTGGAACGAGAATTGTCAAAAGGCGTTCGAAAAAATAAAAGAATATTTGCAGGAACCTCTGGTCCTTATGCCTCCAGTGCCAGGAAGGCCTTTGATTATGTATCTTACGGTTCTTGAGAATTCAATGGGGTGTGTGCTCGGTCAACACGACGAGTCAGGTAGAAAAGAGCATGCCATCTACTACCTGAGTAAGAAGTTTACTGATTGTGAGTCGAGGTACTCAATACTGGAGAAAACATGTTGTGTACTCGCTTGGGCAGCTAAGCGTTTGAGGCAGTATATGTTAAACCACACAACCCTCTTGATTTCGAAGATGGATCCGATCAAATAAGTGTTTGAAAAGCAGGCGCTTTCTGGTAGAATAGCCCGTTGGCAAATGGTTTTGACAGAATATGATATTCAATATGTTTCCCAAAAAGCCATTAAGGGAAGTGTTTTGTCAGAATATCTCGCTGAACAGCCAATTGAGGATTATCAACCGATGAAGTTCGAATTTCCTGATGAACACATTATGTATCTGAAGATGAAAGACTGTGAAGAGCCTCTACCTGATGAAGGGCCAGAGATTGGATCCCAATGGAAGCTGGTTTTTGATGGGGCTGTTAATTCATATGGTAACGGAATCGGGCCAGTCATTACGACTCCATAGGGTTCTCATATACCCTTCGCTGCCCGATTAGCGTTCGTATGTACCAACAATGAGGCGGAGTATGAAGCATGCATTATGGGGTTAGAAGAAGCGATTGATTTGAGAATCAAGAACCTCGATGTTTATGGTGATTCTGCATTGGTAGTTAATCAGATCACAGGTGAATGGGAAACCCGTCAAGCGAACTTGGTGCCTTATAACAACTATGCCAGAAGGTTGTTCCTGCTCTTTGACAGAATTGACTTTCATCATATACCCCGGTTGGAGAATCAGATGGCCGATGCGTTGGCAACGTTGTCTTCGATGTATCAGGTGAATCGTTGGAATGAAACTCCTTCGATTAGAATTATGCGTCTGGATAGACCAGCTTTTGTGTTTCCAGTTGAAGGTGTATCAGATGGAAAACCTTGGTATCATGATATTAAGGTTTTTCTGAAGAGCCAAGAGTATCCAGAAGGTGCATATGCCAAAGACAAGAAAACTCTGAGAAGACTGGCGGGAAATTTCTTTCTGACAAGAGACGATGTGCTATACAAAAGGAATTTTGACATGGTCTTGCTACATTGTGTTGATGAACACGAGGCAAACCTGTTAATGGAGGAAGTTCATGAAGGATCTTTCGGTACCCATGCCAATGGGCATGCTATGGCCAGAAAACTGCTGAGAGCGGGGTATTATTGGATGACTATGGAATCTGATTGTTTCAAATACGCCCGTAAATGTCATAAATGCCAGATTTATGCTGATAAGGTGCATGTGCCGCCTACTCCTCTGAATGTATTATCATCACCTTGGCCTTTTGCTATGTGGGGTATTGATATGATCGGAAAGATTGAACCTACTACTTCCAATGGGCATCGTTTCATCTTGGTTGCCATTGATTACTTCACGAAATGGGTGGAAGCAGCCTCATTTGCCAACGTCACCAGACAAGTGGTAGCCAAATTTATTAAGAAGGACATCATCTGCCGGTATGGAGTCCCAGAGAGAATCATTACTGATAATGGTTCAAATTTGAATAACAAGATGATGAAGGAGCTATGTCAAAGCTTTAAGATTGAGCATCACAATTCTTCTCCCTACCGTCCAAAGATGAATGGGGCTGTTGAAGCAGCAAATAAGAACATCAAGAAGATTGTGTAGAAAATGGTAGTGACCTATAAAGACTGGCATGAAATGTTGCCTTATGCTTTACATGGTTATCGTAATTCAGTACACACATCGACTGGGGCAACTCCTTTCTCACTGGTATATGGTATGGAAGCAGTTCTACCATTAGAGGTTGAGATTCCTTCTTTAAGAATCCTGGCAGACGTGAAACTTGATGAAGCTGAGTGGGTGCGTTCCAGACTGGATCAGCTGAAGCTTATTGAAGAGAAGAGGTTGGAAGCCATTGCACATGGTCGGTTGTATCAGAGCAGGATGAAGAAAGCCTTTGATCAGAAAGTGTGTCCTCGGTGTTTTTAGGCTGGTGAATTGGTTTTGAAAAGGATCCTTCCTCCTCAAACAGATCACAGGGGCAAATGGACTCCAAACTACGAAGGGCCATATGTAGTAAGACAGGTTTTCTCTGGTGGAGCCTTATTACTCTCAACTATGGATGGCGAAGATTTTACGGCCCCTGTGAACGCAGACGTAGTCAAAAAATACTTTGCATAGAAGAGACCCGCTGGACATAAAAAGAAAGTCCAGGCAAAAAAGGGGCATCCCGGCGAACCATAAAAAGAAAGGGTTCGGGCAAAAGTTAGGGACAAAAAGAAAAAAGAATAAACCCGCAAAGTTGAAAACCTGAAAAGGAAACTTTGGCAAAAAAGGGTATCCCGGTGGATTGAAAACCCGAAAAGAGCGATCCAGGCAAAAGTTAGGGATTTAAAAGTAAACGGCTACGATCTGCGCTCGATCTGTGAGCATTCTGGATACATGGAAATTTTGAAGGAAAGGAATCAGTCCAGTCAGTCTTTTCGAAGGTCAGAGCATCTATGGATAAGCGAAGGCATACTGGGTCATGGCTGAATTGAATCATGGTGGATATCTGTTCCCCACATTGCCGACATGTGTATTTTCTTTTATTTCTTTTGTGCAATTACCTCTTTTTAGGAATTGCTTCCGAATGTAAATGCCTATTTACAGGCCAATTTCATTCAATAAAATCTTCATTTCACTCAAAAGCTTTCCATTTGTGTTTTTACTTTTGCTGTTTTGTTTGTGAAAACGTCCGATATTTTTATAAAGCATTGCATGTAAAATGTTAAGCTTTATGAAGCGTATCAGAAAACAGTGGAAATTGTTTAGGCAACGGTCGTTGTAATGGTAATAGAAACAGCCTTTTGCATATAGAACTTTCTGTTGATTCAGTGTGCAGGGTAACAGGTTGGTCCTTCCCCAGTAGAGCTTCTTTCCTCAACATCGAAAGATTCACCCTCCTCGGCAGGTTGTTATGTTCCCCAGCCAGGGTGTTGAGGATTATCTTCCTCAGCAGAGTACAGAGGATTATTGCCCTAGCTAGAGTTATGGTTGTTTCATTACTCTTTCTGCAAGCAGTCAGAAGTTGATGCTGACGCATCCCTAGCAAGAGACTTATATAATATCTTCTTTGGACGAAGACGTTATTTTCCCCGTAGGGCCTGAGCATTCATTTTCCTCAGCTCGTCAAGAAACGTTTTCCTCACCAGCAATGGTATGAGTTAATCCCCTCAGATGAGTAAGCTTGATGTTATCCTATAGCAGGGTGGATGTCAGCATCTACCGTTCCTCAAGCAGGTTTGTTGGTCATGGCCGGTACTCCCCAGCAGGGTAAAAGTACTGATATTCCCTGGCAGGATAAAAGCAAGGGCATCTCCCAACAGCAGATTGAGTTCAGTAATGTCCCCAAACAGGTCTGGAATTATTGACTTGTCTCCCCAAGCAAAGTTTGATGGTGATTTTCACAGTGGTTTGTTCAACAACAGTTGAAATCCCCCAGCGGGTCTTAAGTCCAATGGTAATTGGCATACTTCAAATCCAGGTGTTGAGTTCTGTCTTCGATGGAAGTCCTTGGTAATCCCCACCGGAGAGAGTTTCTCTTTGGGTTCCACCTTCAATTATTCGTTTTTATCCATCTCCAGCAGAATGGATCTTCTCTCGGAGTTTTCACATCCAACAGAGTTTGTGATCAGGATCTTCCTTAGTGGAGTGAAGTCTTTCTTAGCAGGGTCTCTTATTTCAGAGGACAATTTAGTTTGTCATCCCCAGTGGAGCTGCCTTGGTCTTCAGCATTTATTTTGCTGAGGCGCCTCTTTTGCATTGCATAAGCATTTCTGCATGACATCCTCCCAAACGTGTAGCATTTCCATTTCGTATGGAGCATTACGCCATAAAATTCAAACATATGCATTCGAAGCATAAGCCAGGTTTGATATCCTTTACCAGATTCTTTCCCAGCAGAAAGTAACATGATTCAGGAGATGTTGTTTAACATTACACCTCAACCAGTGGATTCGTCCTTCTTGTTGGTCCTTCCTATACTCCTCTGCAGAGTTTTCTGTTTAGATTTCGCTTTTCCCCGACGGAGTCATCTTTGTGGATCTGTCGATTCTACATATTGTTCTTTGAAAGTCCACCTTCGGTTTGGTCTTTCTCTTTTCTCGAGTTC
Organism: Lathyrus tuberosus; assembly: GCA_022829125.1. Classification (NCBI taxonomy): domain Eukaryota; kingdom Viridiplantae; phylum Streptophyta; class Magnoliopsida; order Fabales; family Fabaceae; genus Lathyrus; species Lathyrus tuberosus. The sequence goes on along the minus strand of JALAZF010000124.1, from coordinate 14,094,322 downwards.
GCCCTCGGCCGTCCTTGCACCCGCTGTTATCTTGTTATCCCCAGTAGGGCTATCTTGTTGGGTGTGGTCTTTCTTTTTCGAGTCCACCTTCGGCATGGTCTCGTACCCTTCGTTTGAAAGTCTAACTTCGGCTTAGTCTTTCTTTGAAAGCTCACCTTCGGCTTGGTCTTTCTTTTTCGAGCCCACCTTCGGCATGGTCTCGTATCCTTTGTTTGAGAGTCTACCTTAGGCTTAGTCTTTCTTTGAAAGCTGACATTCGGCTTGGTCTTTCTTTTTTGAGCCCACCTTCGGCATGGTCTCGTATCCTTTGTTTGAGAGTCTACCTTCGGCTTAGTCTTTCTTTGAAAGCTCACCTTCGGCTTGGTCTTTCTTTTTGAGCCCACCTTCGGCATGGTCTCGTATCCTTTGTTTGAGAGTCTACCTTCGGCTTAGTCTTTCTTTGAAAGCTCACCTTCGGCTTGGTCTTTCTTTTTCGAGCCCACCTTCGGCATGGTCTCGTATCCTTTGTTTGAGAGTCTACCTTCGGCTTAGTCTTTCTTTGAAAGCTCACCTTCGGCCTGGTCTTTCTTTTTCGAGCCCACCTTCAGCATGGTCTCGTATCCTTTGTTTAAAAGTCTACCTTCGGCATAGTCTTTCTTTGAAAGTCTACCTTCGGCATAGTCTTTCTTTGAAAGTCCACCTTTGGCCTGGTCTTTCTTTTTCGAGCCCACCTTCGGCGTGGCCTCGTATCCCTTATTTGAAAGTTTACCTTTGGCATAGTCTTTCTTTGAAAGCCCACCTTCGGTTTGGTCTTTCTTTTCAAGTCCGCCTTTGGCCGTTCTCGTAGTACCTTTATATCTCCCCAACATGGTCCGCCTTCGGCCGATCTACCTTGTCGAGTTCGCCTTCGGCCGCCCTCGTTTATTCTTATATCCCTAGTTTAACTCGTATTTACGTTATTTCATCATCCCCACAGGTTGCAAATTTCTAAGTTATTTTGGTATTCAATCTCCGTGTATCCCGATTGTCTGAAAGCCGTTGCTTCCATACCCTCGGATCCAAGAAGTTTGAATAGGGGCAGCTGTAGCACCTCAAAATTTGCCCTAGTGTTGCTAACCTTTTTGGCTTATGCTTCATTTCATTTGCATCGTCATTTCTGCATTTTACATATTTCTTTTGGGCATGGGATTAAGGTATTCTCTAGCAGCTCACGGCGTCATCAGTTCCAGTATGATTTTTAATAGTGTTCAGAGCCAAGCAGATAGCTTTCCAAGTCTTTTTGAACATTTATTTTGCTCATTAAGCGACTGGATGATCAGAAACTCTGGCAGTCAATTTTTGATCAGTTATTCAGCACCAGACAGTTGTTATCAGCAATTTAATCCGAGTGCGGAAAAAACATTTCGCAGCATATTTCAAGTGTATTCCAGTGGTAATATCAGATGGCAAGTTTCAGAGGTCTATCATGGTTCAGAACGGGTGGAACCGGACGAATATCCAAGTTTCCCTCCTTTTGGCGCCAAAATTTTGAATTTTTGAATAGAGTAATCGATTACTCAAAGTGAGTAACCGATTACTCTGGGTGAAATTGCAAAAATATGGCAATTTTCAGCACTGCAGAATTTTTGAGCATTTGTGATCATGTGCTTGGCTTGTGCATGTGTGGCAAGGATCTAGAACTGATCTATTTTCATCATTTTCCATCCAAAAATTCAAATTCTTTCCACTCCAATTCTACATTTCCTTTCCTAATTCACATTTCAACCCAATTTCCACTCACTTAACCTCACTCCCAACCCAAACTTAACTCCTAACCTAGGGGTTATTTAAACCAATTCATTCCAAACCTCAAAGACCTAGATCATTTGTTCATTCCCAATTTTCAGAATTCTCTCAATTCTCTCTCACTTTTTTCACTCATAACCTCCATTTTTCAACCACACTCAAAGCTCTCTTTCAAAGATTAACAAGTTCTTCATTGGAACTTGTTAATTCTTGAGCTAAAGCCTCTCATCATCACTGCATTTTAGCTTTTCAATTTGGATTTTCGTTTGGATCTGGTGCTGAATTTTCAGAAGTGATATTTGGAAGTGCTTTTGGAGTTTTTGTTGCTTATTTGCTCGGATCTTCAACTTTCGAGTGCAAGAAGCTTGTGGATCTTGGATTTCTCTACTTGAATTCATCCATTTCTGTTTACAACACTTACCAAAGCAAATCTCAGCTTTGTAGGTTGGTTAATTTCAGATCCATACTCATTTTAGCTTAATTGCAACTTATACAATGTAGATCCATGAATTTTGATGTGTTTTGATTCATTTGGTTGATCTTGATTGTGGATGTTGATGATTGTTGGATCTAATTGATGTTTGATTGCTGTGGTTGAACTTAATTTTCGTGCATTGGTGTTTACATGATCATTTGGATGTTTGGATAAGTGATTTGCTGTTGAAAAGTACTTTTCAAAGTTGAATTTCTACCTCTGTTTCAGTGGTAATCGATTACTCTAACAGGGTAATCGATTACTCTGCCTTATTTTCACGTTTTTAGCCTATTTTCAACTGAGTAATCGATTACCCTATGTGAGTAATCGATTACCACTGAAGCAGATTGTGTTTTTCTTGCATTTTCTTGCTTGTTTGAGGTCTCTTGCATGTCTAAACTTCATGGATTGATAGGTTGATGATTTGTGGATTATTCTTGAGCTATTTTGCCTCACACCTTTGCATGAGCATAATTCTTCGACACGCGGCCTTTGGTTTTCATTGATGAATGTTCATGATTATTTTGTTGATGTGATGAACACTTTGCACACACTCCTTGAGCATGATAATTGTTGATTATTGCTGGTGTCGCTGGAGTTGTTGTGTTGCACATGCTTTCTTGCTTTCAATTTCATGAGATGCATACTTGGTTTGACGTGTTCATATGTTTAATGTTGTGCATCATCTCATGATGTTCTTTCATGATGTTTACCATGGTGTTTGGTATGATTTGTGATTATGTTTGATTGAAGAATATGCGATGCTTGATGCATGTTTGCCTTTCCATGAGTGAATCATTTTTGAATGCATGTTGCCTTGTTCTTCTACTGCTGTCTATGTGCATATGTGTTGCTGTTTGACCTTTTTACACCCATTCTTGTGCTGAATTGTGTGCTGTGGAAAGCTGTCTTGCTGGCATGCTATTTTTTACTGTTGTTTTGGTGCATGGGCGTTGTGGTAGCTGCTGTTTTTATTTATTCGCTTCTTTTCCTCCTTCGTCTCCTTCATTCTTTCTCTTCCCTTGAATCTCAAGACTTGTTTAAGTCTTGGATTCACTCCCTTAGAGCTACCTAGTCCAACTTAATTTTTGATTAAGCTTGGAGTAGGATTAGCATTAGGCTTCCCTTTGCATGCTAACTTAGGTAGACGTTTCCCTTTCAAACTCAACTATAGGGCCACTTTTGCATGATAACATTAGGAACATTTAGCTTCCCCTTAGTGTTTTCTTTTTCCTTGAGTCTTCTCTTCTCATCTCATAACACTTCTAAAACATTAATAAATATAACGAATATTGTGCTCGAGCCTTAAGTGTAGGAAATGAAGAACGAGGGGTCTCCCCTCCTCTTCTAGAGTGTTTAGCATATGTCCCATTTGGGGGCGACCATGCGATTCACTCGTTCCCGCATGGTAGACTTTAGTGCAATGTAAGTTACGAACTAACTTCAATCCACTTATGTCTAAAAAACACAAAAAAATAAATTCAAAACCTTTTTCATCCTTCGGGATCGTTAAGTTCAAATCATTTTCAAAAAGGGCACGTTACTTCCGTCTCGTCGCAAACAGGCATCGACCCTAGCTGCCGGACGCGAATCTAACGTCGCTCATAAAAAACACTAACCGACCTCGTTAGGTCGAACTACGACTGCTCTGATTTCCTCTCTCTAGTCCGATTGAGGATACGTAGGCACAAGACGACGATGTCTTGGCGAGTAACCTCCCTCCTTAGTTCGTGTCCGAACTACGTTGACTTTGACTTTCCCATTGCACGAGGGAATACGTAGGCATAGGACGAGCGATGTCCTATCAAGTCACTTCTTTTTCATTTCTTCTTCGTTTCTTTGTTTCTTTCCGTTCCCGTTTCTTCTCCTTTCTAGTAGTGGCCAAGCTCCAGATGACGACACCCTTTGATCGAGACAACAAGCGTGGATCCCATCGAGTACGATGGACGTGTGGGGTGCTAACACCTTCCCTTCGCGTAACCGACTCCCTTACCCGTTTCTCTTGGTCGTGAGACCATGCTCTTTCCCTTCCCTCAGGTTTACGCAGTGTTTCCTTTCCCTCTCTTGGGATAAATACACATTGTTGGCGACTCTGTTTTCCGCGCCACTTTCGCGTTTGTACCCTGGATGCAAATCCTCGGGAGCGACACTCGCGTCTTCAGGAAAGGAGACCTTGTGATCAAGAAGATACAATCATTTCGCACTGATTCCCGGGGCAAATGGACTCCGAATTATAATGGCCCCTATGTGGTCAAGAAAGCTTTCTCAGGTGGTGCTTTGAGACTCACAACCATGGATGGAGAGGAATTTTCCTACCCCACAAATATTGACGTAGTCAAGAAATACTTCGCTTAAATAAAAAAAAACGTCTCGGTGGATTGAAAACCCGAAAGGGCGGTCAAGGAAAAAATTAGAGACATAATAAAAAATCATCCTGATAGATTGGAAATCTCAAAGTACAATCCAAGCAAAATTAGGGATTAATGGCAAGTAACTACGTCCAACAAAGGGGAAAATCCCCTAGCAGTAGTCATGCCATCCATTAGGAAAACTCCAGTCAAGGTCATCTTCGACAGAAGCTCAGGATGTCCAGAATTCAAAGTTGGTAGAAGGATAACGGTTGTTATGTTTTGATGTAGCCCTTTTCCCTTAAATTACCATTTTCTAATTTTGTAAATACTCTATGGGATCACGTGTTTGGCTGATTTCCATCCTATCAATAAAATTTGAGCCTTAGTGCTTTTGTTTGCAATTCTTATTTGTTTTAGCTTTACAGAACGACATTTTAACATGATTAACGATTCTTGAAATAAAACAAAAATGAATTTACTTGTCAAAATTTTCTGCTTTTAAAAGAAAGATGGCAATTCTTTTGACTGTTGAACATCGAAAGAACATCAATTGCTTCTCCAAAGGCGATTAAGCTTCAAAGTGCATAATCAAAGTACTCCTTCTAAACCAGTACGCCTGAACGAAGGATCAACTGTATCAAATGTGATTTTCCCATCTGATATCCCCGACAGAGTTCTTATCTCCTAAGCCCGACCAACATTTTCCCCACAGGGACTATCTCTCCTAAGCAAGGTAGAATTGCTATCTTGGACCGAACATTATTTCTTTGTCCCCTGCAGTGGCCAAGTATCCAGTCGTGTTCATCTATTAGTTTGTATATAGTGTCAGTTTTGTCAGCATAAACATATATACATCATGCATTATTGATTTGCATTCATATTCATATTGCATCCTATCACTCTAGTCAGTCTTAACTCTAAGTGGTAAAGTCCTCTTGTCAATCGAGTTGTCAGTTCTTTCCTCGCCAGGAAGCGAATCATCTAAGAAATCTCTCCTTAGTTTATTTCTTGGATGGAGACGGTCCCCGACTACTTTGATAACTTGAACCTCTGAAAAGCAAGAAGGCATTTGACAAACATCACTGTTCACTATTGAAGATGATATTTTTGCTTTCCCGGATTAAGGAAAATCCCCAGAGAAAGCCTCACAGCTAAAGACTCTCAGCAACACATTGAGTTTTTTCTCCCCAAGAGAGTCAATGATAATGAAGTCATCGGCACCTCAAAATTGGATCACATCACATGGCATTTCTCCAAGAAGATCTCAAAGAAAAGTATGATGTAATATCCCCAAGCAGGAAGCAGTCTCTCAAGAGACTCGTTTACCCCAGTAGAGTCAACAAATGGCATCTCCAACAGAGAAGTTTGCATACCTCTACAGATCAGACAAATGGGTTCCCCAGCAAGTCTGACATCAAAATTTTTCCCATCAAATAGCATCTCCCCATGAAAATTCAGCGAGAAGTTTGAGGAAAACTGCTACAAATAACGTCCCTTGTCAAAAAGTTTATTGACAAAAGAAATTGAGACCAGTTCCGTGGGTAAAATCCAGGATCGAGGGGAAGTTTATAAAAGAAACTGAGACCAGTTCCGTGGCTAAAAACCAGGATCGAGGGAAGTTTATAAAAGAAACAGAGACCAGTTTCGTAGCTAAAAACCAGGATCGAGGCAAAGTTTATATCAGAAACTGAGACCAGTTTCGTGGCTAAAAACCAGGATCGAGGGGAAGTTTATATCAGAAACTGAGACCAGTTCCATGGCTAAAAACCAGGATCGAGGGGAAGTTTATAGACAAAAGAAAACTTAGACCAGTTCCGTGGCTGAAAACCAGGATCGAGGGGAAGTTTACCCTTTTCTAAGCATCATTGCTTAGCAAAAGAAGATGGATGAGTAATCTTCCATTCATGATCACCAACAAAATTTTGGGCATTCTGATATTTAATCCTCTTGTACCCCGAATGCCCGAATACCTTCGCCATTCACACCTTCGAGTCCAAGAAGATTAAATAGGGGCATCTGTCATACCCCAAATTTTGACCACCGATATTTCCCATCATTGTGTAAATCATCATCATAATATGGATGTACTTTCATGCCTCATCAATCTCCTCAGGGATTGTTAGGCATTCATTACAACCAAAGATTAGGGTTTTGGGCCCTCTCAGAGCACTTAGACACAGGATCAATCAAGAAATGACATGATCTTCAACTTTTATAGCATCTCAAACACCTATAAGGGATCAAGAAGACTCCCACATCAAGAATCAAGCACAAGATTGCAACATTCCAAGTGGATCAAGCTTCAAGATCGCCTGTGTCACCAAATTAGGGTTTTGGTCGCCTGAGACCTCCAGATGAAAATTTTCACTTGGGCATGAGCCAATGCTTCAAATAATAACCCAAGATACTCCAAGGGACCTCATGGACCCAATCATCAAGTCAATTTAACCCCAGGGGATGCATTTACCAAAAATCAGGAATTAGGGTTCCTTGACCTAATTCACCCCTAAGTTGACTTTTGGGACAAAGCACGAGCCAAGACCTCAAGACATGATTTGAGGGCCTCCAATATACTAAATTGACCCATTTGCAACAATGGATTGACCCAGGAAGCTTGATTCACAAGTTTCAATTTCATCAGGACCACAGTTAGGGTTTCGGGAAAAAAGTCAACTGTGCCTTTGACTTTTGACCAGGATATGCTCCCAAACCTTGGGACATGATTCAATACACCCTATAACACCTATAGAATCCATCCATTAGGTTTGATTTAGGTCAAGGACTTGATTTCATAAAGGATCGCACAGTTTGGATTTCATCCGATAAAAAGTCAACTGTACAAAAATCCAAAGTTTGAATTTTTGGATTTTTGTTAAACCAAGGTTCCTTAACTCTAAAACAATGTTAATATGTGATTTGAATCATCATTCATCAAGAAAAACTAAATAAAATAAGTTAACTTATAAAAGGGGTAACCATAAAAAATTTAGAATTTTTCTAAGTTATGGAACAAAATGGCTAGGGTACCAACTTCCAAGGACCATAACTTGAGATCCAAGCAACCATTTTGGATGGTCCAAAGCTGGATTTGTAGCTCTCATTACATACTTCAAAAGCTTCAACTACACCAAACTCCAATTCCACATGCATTTTAAGTTATGGAGTGATCAAAATTGCTAAAAACATGAAAATGACATTTTTCCAACACTTAGTGAAATTTTCACTAAGTCAAAATCTGCCATACTTTTTCCAAAATGTAGGGATATTTTTCACCTTGATCCAAGTCAAACCAGGTCTAGGGGTGAAAATCAAAGTTAAAGTATGCCATAAGGGCTTTCCAACAAGTACCAGATCATCTCCAAATTCAATTTGAGCAGGGAGATACAACCCTTGAAACATGGCATCATGAACTGGTTTTACAAGGCAGAATTATGCACATTTGCTCGATTTTTCCAAATTTGATAATTCCAAGCCTTGTCATCAATTTGGACACATCAGAGGATCAAATCCAAGGGGGATGATCTGATCTCCAAGCCTCACAAGTCCAAGAATCTACATTAGGCTTGTCATCCCTAAAAAGGCTACAAAGATGCCAAGACTCCAATTTTGTTTCCAAGCATTCAATGGATACACCAAGGTGGCATGAACTGAGCCTATTCCAACTGAATTCAGTCAAGACTTATCTCTGAACCAAAGCTACAAAGCCTGTGCCCTAATCTCAAGTCAATTGCTAGAGGAGACTTGAGATTCCTTTTGTATAACATTGGCCAAAGCCCTGCTGCAGCTGCCATTTACTATTGCTTGCAAAACAAACTTATTCTACTATAAATAGAGCTCATTTGTGCTCAGTTTGAGTACACCAAAGCACTACAACACTTGCTTTCCTCAAAATCCCTTTTTCTAGACCAAAATGCCTTCTTTTGCAAGGCACCTCTGAGTTTTTGAGTTAGAGAGCAATTCCATAACAGCTCATGATCCAAACACCTCTAATATGTTGTACCTAAGATGTTCAAACTCTCACATGTGACCTGTAACACCAAAATCACAAAGTCCACTTCCAAAACCTCAAAATTGGACTTTTTTGTATTTTTTAAGCCATGTCTTGATTCAGTCACTTTCAAAACCAGATAAAACCTCAAACACACTCCAAATATCATCCTTGAACTGTCCCAAATGGTTCCCCCCATTTGGAACATCATTTGAGAGAGTTGCCATATTAGTCACTTTTGCCCCTTTTGCAAGAAAGAACTCAAACTTGTTCATGAGGATTCCAGCTGGTTCTAACCATTCTAAAAGCTTCTAAGGGATCAATTGAGAGTGTCCAAAGCATCAAATTACTTGTGGCACAAGGAACTTGGCAGGTAGCCCAAAAAGCTCCAAGAGGTAAGTGCATCATCACTTGAACTTTCTAAATTATGCATTGCTTTGAAGTCCACTGATCATAAACATCTCATACATGTTGTATATGTTGTGTTTGAACCAATTCATCATGTAATTCTTGCCTGTACCATGAGGTAGCATAGAAAATGCAAATATAGGCCTATTTCAAAACCACTATCGGGTTTTAAAATAGGGACCTCATCTGAAAAAACCATGACCACCATTGGATTCCTTGGGAAATTCTAGGCCAGATGCATATAAATTTTGTCCCAATCCATGGAGAAATGGGAAAGTTAGAGGCTTCACGTAAATGGTCCAAAAGCTGGCCTTACCTTGCCTTGCCTAGGCCTAAAACAAGGCACCCCTTATGTATTTATGGGGTGGTTTTGATACACGGATGTATCACCACCCCAGTGGTTACGTGCTCATGTGTTTGGCTTGGAGGTCTGGGGTTCGAATCCCCCTCGCCCTAGACCCTTTTTTATCACTTTTTTTTTTTTCCATTTTTTGTATTTTCATATTATTTTCTTAAATGATTTGAAAAATTAATTTCTCTCTCAATTTTAACTATTTTTGATTGGTTCTTTTTGCAAAAAATCACAAAAATGTTAAAATATTTTATTCCACAAAAAAATCAAATTTATATTATTTATTTAATATAGTTGATATTTTTGCAAATAAATTCATTTTTTTATTGTTTTAAACATTTCGAAAATGAATTTTCATCTTGGAAATCAAAACCAAATGAGTTTTAATTCATCTTGTGATTAAAACATCATTTTTCAAACCTTAAACAAAAATCACAAGTTGTTTATTCAAACTTATTTGGTGTTTTTATCATTTTTATTAATTTTCTTTGAATAATTACTTTAAAAAATGATGAAATTAGGGTTTTGTTGATTTTCACCCTAACAAACCTTTTTCAAACATCTTTTGGGCCTCTTGAAAGAGTGTAAGACCCAACCCTTTTGTAAATAAACCTTTTTGGGCCTCAGTCGTTGTATAAGTCCCTCTGCGATTCTCAAAACGACGGTGCAATCACTGTCTTTCATTGGGCCTCCCCTCGTGTTGTAAGTCCTGTCTTTCTTTTTAAAAAATATTTTGGGCCTCTAATAGAGTGTAAGACCCAATCCCTTTTTAACCAAAACTATTTTGGGCCTCAGTCGTTGTAAAAGTCCCGGTACGATATTCAAAACAACGGTGCGATCACTGTTAAACCTTGGGCCTCTCCTTGAGTATAAGCCCCAACAATCTTTTCAAAAACAAATTCTCTTTTGATTTAGGTTCAAATATACAGTTGTTATCAAAACTTTCTTTAATTTCTTTGAACAACTCACAATACAGTATGGAAGCTTGCTCACTTGTAAGTTTTATCAGCTTTTATTTATATGCTTTAATATATATAACTGTATTGTGGGAAGCTGCTCCTTTGTAAGTCCTTCTTTCATATCCTTTTAAATACTTATCATATATCAACTGTATATATACTAGTATAGTTATTTAGAGTTTTCCCCAGCAACTAGGTCTAGACCTAGGTAAAGCCAGTTGGTCACTCTTTAAATACAGTCAAAACTAGATCCCCATAGGACTTCCAGATACAATCTTTCCTTCTCTTGGGCTTAAACAATATGGAACAAAGAGAAAGGCAGTATTCTCGGTGAACCTTTTCTTAGACTGTTACTATTAGAACTTGTCAAAGAAATTCAGTTTCCCCAGAGAGGATTAATTCCCGGTGAAACCTCTCTTGAATTTCATCAAACCCTAGAACTGTTCATTAAAGAAAAGATTATTCTCGGTGAACCTTTTCTTGAACTATTCTTAAGTTTGGACCCACAGGCTTCCTAAAAGCATCCCCGCCTCCTCTTGGGCTTTGTACAAGGACCCTCCGGCTTCTTAAAAGTTCTCATGCCTTCTCTTAGGCTTAATTCAAGGACCCTGAAGGCCTCTTAAAGGTATAAGACAAAACTTAGTCATCCTTTGCTAGAGCAGCCTTCCAGTGTCAAAACATCCAACCATTTTAGGGTTGATACTCATCCCTTAAAACACTTGCCTCCTCTTAGGCATCATACAAAGATAAACTCTTCCATACCAATAGACTTGGACAGTCTGAATCTCCTCTTGAGTCTCAAAGACATTCTCAAGTTCCCTACAAACATAGGAGAAACCCCGATCAATCTAGATTAATCTCCAAAGGAGTTAAAATCCATGGGTTCTAAAAAACCAGTCTCTCTCCTAAAAACCCCCCAGCCAGGGTCAGTTTATCATCAGTATAACACTATCCCAAATCAGAACCTCAAGGAATCTGATATCTCAACTCCTCTGTAACCCTCAGCAAGAGTTGATTCTCCATATTGAACCTGCCTCGGGATCTCAATAATTCCCAGCAAAAGATAGCCTCCTCTTAGGCTTTGTATAATGATCTTTCCTCAGCAAAGATAGCCTCCTCTTGGGCTTTGTACAATGATTCTCCCTAGAGGAGCTAATCTTTTCAGGCTCTCTTGTTGAGTCAAAACTTTCAAGACTCTCTTGTTGAGTCAATAACCTTTTCAGACTCTCTTGTTGAGTCAAAACCTTTTTCAGACTCTCTTGTTGAGTCAATCACCTTTTTTAGACTCTCTTGTTGAGTCAATCACTCTCTTGTTGAGTCAACCTTTTTAGCCTCAATCTCGGCTTTGTACGAGACAGATAAAAATACTCTCTTGTTGAGTCAAACTTTCAGCCTCCTCTTAGGCTTGATATAAGGATTTCCCCTAGCGGAAGTTAGCCTCCTCTTAGGCTTTGTATAATGATTTCTCCAGCTTGTTCAGCCACAATCCTGGGCTTTGTACAAGACAGATAAAAGCACTATCTTGTTGAGTCAAACCCTTTTAGCCTCAATCTTGGGCTTTGTACAAGACATAAATCTTCATAACCTTCTCTTAAGCTTGGGACAAATATCTTCCCCTATGGAGTCATTTCCTCTCAGCCTACCTTTAGGCTTTGAGAAATAAATTTCCTAAGCTGAGTCAAACTCATTTCAGCTTCTATCTTGGGTTTTGTACGAGATACTTAAAATATCCTCAGTCGAGTAAGTCTCATTTTAGCCTCAAATCTTGGACTTTGTACAACACAGATAAAGATTTCTCTCCCTCCAGAGTCAGTACCCTTTTAGCCTCAATCTTGGCCTTTGTACGAGACAGATAGAACCTTTTCCTGGGAAAAATCAAACTTTTAGCCTCCTCTTAGGCTTTGTATAATGATATCCCCAAAGAGTCAGCCTCTTTTTTTTGCCTCAATCTTGGACTTTGTACAAGACATATATAAACACTCTCTTGTTGAGTAAGCCATTTCCAGCCTCCTCTTAGGCTTTGTATAAGGACTTCCCCAGTGGAGTCAATCAACCTCTTAGCTTCAACCTTGGGCTTTGATCAAGGCATACTAAAATCAATATCCCTTATAAAGGAAATTATGGCATTGCTGGATTCACATATCCCAGTTAAAGTAATCCTCCTTTATAAACAGTCACCCAACAACCGTGATAAACAGACAAGATGTCTCCCCTTTAGAGATGACAAATTCTCTCTCAGTCAAACCTTTTAGCTTCAATCTTGGGCTTTGAACAAGACACACATACTCCATTTAGCTTCAATCTTGGGCTTTGAACAAGACACCAAAACATCTTTTCCTCCGTTAGAATAGGAGGAACTACGATTGCTCTGATTTCCCTGTTTCGTTTAAACGGGAATACGTAGGCATAAAATTGCGAAATCTTAGCGAGCATACTAATCAAACACTCTATGCCCAGCATCTTCATGTCAATCAAAATTGAGGTCCAGTACCTCACCAAAATCATCAAAAACTCACACTCTCTCTCATACTTTCCCAAGAAACTTTCCCAACCCATTAATGGATAAACACTATCAAGTACAAAGCGAAACCTAAAGCTAACATCATGTGGATAACCACATATAGGATGGGTAATTGACAACTCCCCATTGTATAACCTGACCCCGACTCCCCGAATCTCTTTAAGCGTTTGTTCAGTTAAACATTCGCGTGCAAGGTTGGTTTTAGATAGCTTCCCTTTCCCTTTCAGCTTCACGGGGTAAATAAGAAATCAGAAAGTAGCACCCCCTCTTCTTCGTTGAGGAGAAAACCCATATTCCGCGATAAGGTGGTCGAGTCACCGACAAAAATCGTGCGCTACAGTATGTAAATGGTGAGAGAGAACCTGAACCACAAGAAATTTTAGGTGTGGAAAAAAATGTGGCAGAAAACCAAGACTTGGTTGATGGCTATGCAAATTAAGGCAATCATGAAGAAGCATAGAACAGAAGTCAAGAACACAATGATGAGTCCAATGAGCCAACTTAGAGAATTAGAAGACCTCTAAGGTACCTTAATGATTATGTGATTGGCTTGGAAAATGAAGAAAAGATCAATTGCATAATATTGCAATGTTCAATTCAAATGAAGATCCTACCACCGATGAAGAAGCTTTCAAATATGAGGTTTGGAGAAAAGCTACAAATCTTTAAATAGAATCCATAGAGAATAATGACACACGGGAACTGACGACAATCCATAAATGCCTAAAACCCATTAGAGAAAAGTGGGTTTACCAAAAAAGAGTAAAAGAAAAGGGAGAAGTGGAGAAGCATAAAGCTAGATTAATGGCTAAATGATAGTTTCTTATTAAGGGATTTGATCATAATGAAGAATTTGCACATGTAGATAGATGGGATACCATTGGGACTATTCTAGCAGTTGTTGTAAACCAAAGATAGTGTGTCTTTCAACTTAATGTAAAGAGTTCATTTTTACACGAAGAGTTAGTTGAAGATGTCTACAAAAGCCAACCTTTTGGCTATCACAAAGAAGACTTGGGAAGGCTTAAAAACTGAGAAAAACTCTATTTGGCCTAAGGCAAGCTCCAAAAGCTTGGTATAGTAAAATCGGTTCATATTTTTGTGTTGCCAAGTTTCAAAAATGTCATATTGTTGGAATTCAACCACGACCTATGGAGAATTCCTATTCAATCTTGATCTCAAGATTTTTATGTAATGACAATGAACAAAAACAAAAAACACGCTTAAAGAAGATGATTATGAACTGCAGAGTAACTCTCTGCCCACAACTGTGGAATTTTATTATCACTTTGCAACTGAAAAATCTTTATTATCAAACTTGATGGTTACAATGATAAGGGTTCCGCACTATTTATAGATTTGGGTTAACTTGCATCTCAAGCTAAAACCCAAACTATAAAAGCCCAAAAATATCTAATCTAATCTTTCTAAATCAAATATGATCTTTCTAAATCAAATATAATCTTTCTAAATCAAATCAAATCTTTCTAAAACAATGTATTACATATTTAACACACCACCTAATTCATTGTGTCTAAACTATCTACATTAGTCATAGACCTTAGCTTCTTGAACACTTTGACCGACACTCCCTTTGTCATGATTTCTGCAATCTGATTCTCAGTTCTATAGTGTTCAAAGTTCATCTTCCCTTCTGCTACCTGTTCTCGAAGATAATGGAACCTCATTTCGATGTGCTTGCTTCAACCGTGTGCTATTATATTCTTCGCCAAGTTGATAGCTGTCAGGTTGTCGATCTTCATGGTAATTGCTCCATGACTCTTCGCTGTTATCTCTTCGACCAGGTTCACCATCCATGTTGCTTGACATGCACAAAGAGAAGCAGCTATCTGTTGAACCCTAATTTTTTACCCCTAAGATTTCGCACATTTCATTTGAATCTCATACCACAAACAAGATCACAATCTGTGTTTCTCTTGAGTACCTGTGTGATTATCTTATTCTTACTTGCTTATGTTTATCTAACCTCTAACCAAAATACCAAAAAATGTTGCAGTTTCTCTCTCTCTGTGTTGTGCAGGTTTGTCAAAGGCCATGAAGTGATTTCAAGCCAAATGTGACTGTTGTTCTTGAGCCAGTTCAGATGGATGTTTGACCTAATTTTGGTCAGACTATCAAGCTTGCTTCATCTGCCTGTCATTTGTGCCAACGATAACTGGTTCAGACAAGTTCAAACAGATTTAAATGGCCGACGTTCAGTGGTTTAGGATTGGGTTCATCGACTATGTTCAGTTTGTCAGAAGCTTGTGGAAAAAAGTCAAGTTTGGTTGGGGCTGGAAATAAAGTTTAGCTATCCATTTTTTATGACCACTTCATAAACCATTATCCACATTTTAACCAATTTATCCATATCCTTTTATTTTACTACCAAAACCATTTTTAACTATCCATTTTCTTTTAATATCCAATTCATTTTTCAATTTTTCATTATCCAAAAATCCATTCAACCATTTTATAATCCAATTTTATCATTATCCATAACCAATTCATTCCATTCTTTCTTAATCCATTTTTCCAATATGTATAAACCTTTTTCATTATCTTTTTTTTTTTACTTTGTCCAAATTGCAAAAAAGATATATCACAAGCCCATTCTATCAATAAAAGCAAAGAAATGAAAAAAAAGAGGCTGCAGTGGAGCCCATCACGCCACATTCCCAGCCGTGTTACTACAAGCCATCCTCACTTCCAAATTTGTGAACATTTCAGCTACTCTTTCAAGCCCTGCCGTGCCAATTCCAAGTTGTAGCAAAACGACATAAGCCATACTTCCCAGCAAAGCTACACGAACCAAAACAACGTCACGCGCACAAGCTGCAGCAATGAAAAAACTCAGCTCCAAATGACACAATCAAAACGCTGCAAATAAGAGCGTAAACGACAACAGAAAATTCTCAATTTCAATTCAAAACTCACCTCTAATTTGTTCTATAAATAAGGACCCAATCTTCACCAATTTTTCAAGCTTTGACAGCCAAACACTCCCTGCCAAATTCATTATTCAAAAGCTTCAACCATCTTTCACCTTCATTCTCCAATATTCAATCACCAACTTCAAACAACTTTCATCAATTCTCAATTCAACCTTCACTGAACCATTAAACCACATAACTAAATCTCACAAATCACATCCATCACAACAATTCAACAACATCAACACACATCCAAAATAAAAAATTTGCAGAAGATTCAACCAGAAGCCAGAGCAACGTAGTCCGTAACTCGTCTTCGTATTTTCCACACAAACAACAACAACACCACGCGTTCAAAGAGGAGAAGAAGAATAGAAAAGAAAGTTTTGGATTACAACTCACCATTCTTGAGGTATTGAAGTTTTTCGTCGAACTTTTCGCGGCATCGATTCGAACGATAGAGAATGTGATACTTGAAATTGATTGTGGATTTGTGGAGAACACTTGATTCCGATCGCTTTTGTGCATTAAATTCTCACCGCCGCGCCGTGATGAAGCTTTTCACGATCAACCTCCCGCCGCGTGAATAGTTCCATTCGTATGAGAGAAGAAGAAGATGACTCGGTTTTCGTTTTTTTTTTTTGATATTTTGGTTTTTATTTTAACACTTTGTTTTCTTTTTCTTGTTTTGCATTTTTAAAGTCAAAAGGAGATTTGGTTTGGGCTTGGCACGTATAAAATTTACATCACCACCACTTCTTTCAATTCCACACCTTTCTTTCTTTTCTTTTTATTTAGATTTGTTTTTTTAACATTTCTTAAAAATCTAAAAAATTTTATATCATGAATTATCTTTTGATTCTTGATTTTTATTTTGATTTCTCATTTTATTTCATTTTTGATTGGTTGTGTGGATCATAATTTTTAGATCCACTTTTCTTCATCTATTTTCTTTTTGATCGATGAAAGTCAAAGTCATCTTGAAATTCCTTTGTTGAATTTCGATCGAGACGAGATCATTACCACCTTTTCTTTTCGTGTGGCATCGCTTTAGGATGACGATCCGTATATCGTTCATCTCGCATGCATTAACACATACATCTCATGGCCGGCCTAATTCGTAGGGTAATTGCTCGAACAAATTACTCGGCGTGCGCTTAACATAGACCAAAATTTGTCCCGCCTCGGAAAACTATCAAGAATAGTTGATTATTTGTCTTTTGGTTCAAAACTTATGAAACTTATTGTTAGGAGGCTTTGGTCTTATCAATCCTCTAATGAGTTCTCATTAATCTTGACCTAAGTGCAATTATTCAATTATAATTGATCACTAACTCTAACAACTAATCATTAACTTACTAACATTACTATTGTACTAATCATTTACAATTCCTTCTCGCTCCTTATCTCTTTTACTTTTATTCTTCATTTTTATCATTTCATATCATGTTTATGCTTCCGCAATTTTTCGTTTGTCCGTTGGACATATGTTTATGTTTCCGCAATTTTTCCTTTGTCCGTTGGACATATGTTTATGCTTATGCCTTTTTTCTTTTTGTCCAATTGGACCTAAGACATTAATAAATGTCAAAACCTCTAAAAAACTTGTGATTCTAATCTTGGACTATGGTTACTATCCTTTGAAACGGACATGGAATTTTGAACTTAGACCTTGGACATCCAATGCAATTCTTGGAACCTTGGACTTAGAACTTAGGACCTTTCTCCATTTGCTTTGGAATTATGGTTCGAATACTTGGAAGCTTACTCGTGTGGTTAGGCTATTCTCTTCCTTAGCTTTTACTTTATGCTTTAGGATAGTCTCTTCTTCTCCACCCCATTCTTCAATTTTCAAAACTCTCTCTCTTTTTCAAAACATTATTGATTTCAAACTTTCACTTCTTTCATAATCAAACCTTGACTTTGTCAAGTGATTTTACTCTTTTCCTTTCATTTCTTAACAAATGCTAAACTACATAAGCATTTTGACACCTTTTTCAAAAGACTTTAAAAAACATCAAACTCATCAAACTCTCTTTTTGTGACCTCGTGCACTTTTCCTTTAACATTTTCATAAGTTTAGACATGATTCATTTCTTTAAGCGGAATTATTCGCTTGGAAATGACGACTTGTCTTTACATTTAAAAACAATCAAAACAAACAAAATTTTCATTCTTTGTACCACGAACTACAGGGTTTTGATCCTACATTGCACATCGTGGGTACGTAGGCATGAGGCAACAAGTCTCTTCAAACACAAAAGTCTTAAAAAACAATTTCTCTTCTCATCTCCTCAATCACTTTTCAAGCAAACCATTTTCAGACCAAAAGCGGTAGATATTTCAAAGGGCTCCTATAGAGTACTATTGACGTTTTGGGTGCTAACACCTTCCCATTGCGTAACCAACCCCCTTACCCGGTTTCTCTTCACTTGTTCTTGTTTAGAGCTTGTGTAGGTTTTGTTCGCTCTTTTTCCTTTCCTTTTTGGATAAAATAAAAGTGCGGTGGCGACTCTTTCTTTTCGAGTTAAGTTAATCAATAGCTTATACTCACGATTTTGCCGCTACAGAAAAGTGGCGACTCTGCTAGGGACAGATTGACCTCTTGCTGGTCCTTCCCTTAAGGGGTTTAACCTACTTTGATTTATTTACTGCTTTTTGTATGACTTGCTTGTTATCTGTCTGTTCTGGTTGGGATGTTCTGAGTGATAGGCCCAGTACACAGGCCTGAGTGCACTTATATTTAGTGTGTTTCATATCCTCTTATGCTCCATTTCGGTGCGAGGAGGGAATATGAAACACAATCTGGATGTGGTTCTCTCTAGCAAATTCTGCGTTGTGGGTCTGCCACAATGGTAGAGCTATCTTGAAGAGCTGTTAAGTCTGGATGACCTTTAGGATGACCCCTCCTTTTTTTGGGGAATCAGTGGACGACCTCTTTGTTTGGTGATAGTATTGTACCCCGAGGGATGAATGTACTATTGCTTCTCAAATCGAGAATCTGAAACTGAGGATCCCGGCTTTTTAGTACCCACATGTGAGAATGGGCGGGTGTTTATAGGTTTGCAGGAAACCCTGACTTCCAACATGCCCGGTACTTTGGATTTCTTATCAGTGTGGACTTATCAATCTGGTATTCCGGTGTTCTCTTCAGAGCGTACCTTTAAACCTGTGTGCTTCGGGTGATCTTGTATGTGGTTGTTGCATTCATGCATTCTTGCATCCATGAGCATACATATGCATTATTTCGAGTTGTCCCAGAAACTCATTTCAACTGTCTCCTTCTCCAGTTATCTGTTCGCCATCAAGCTGTTTCCTCAACACAACTATGGAACTAGAGCTGCTGTTAGATTGATAATGGAAAACCAAGAACAACACAATGCCGAAGTCAGAATGGAAATTGACGAGTTGAAGGTCGGCATGACCAAACTCACAGAAATGCTGCAAGTTCTGATTGCTAGAGGTGAACCACCTCAGAGGACTGTGATTGTTGAAACTTCATCTGCTACTGTTGACGCTCCACTGACTCAGCAACCAGCTTCTACTTGGCCAGAATTTGGGTTACCTCCGAATTACTCGCCACCCTTTGCAACTACTCCTGTGTTCGTCTCTCCAGTATCTTCAACTCCATTGTTCACTGAACCTCAGCCTATTGTGCATTCTGTTGCTCAAGCTGTTCTTGAGAATCCTTTCATGTACCATGCTCCTGGTCCATAATCTGAAAGTCAGGGAGAACCTGGATACATTGAAGAAGTCAGAGAGCAATGGCAAACTCTGGACAAAAGGATACGAGCCGTGGAAGGAAGTGATGTCTTTAATGCTGCCGCAATGGACATGTGTTTGGTTTCCGACTTGGTTATTCCTCCAAAATTCAAAACTTCTAATTTTGAAAAATACCAGGGGCACACCTATCCCAGAACCCACTTGGTGATGTACTGCCGCAAGATGGCTGCTCATGCAAAAGATGACAAACTGCTCATTCACTGTTTCCAAGACAGCTTGAGCGGGGCTTCAATAAAATGGTATATGGGACTTGATAAGAACCGTATCCAAAGCTGGATGGACTTGTCTGATGCTTTCTTAAAGCAATATAAGTACAACTTGGACATGGCACCTGGCCGCCGTCAATTGCAGAATATGTCTCAGAAAGAAAAAGAATCCTTTAAAGAGTACGCTCATCGATGGAGAGAGATAGCTGCTCAAGTGGAGCCACCGTTAGCTGAAAAAGAATTGACTGGTCTGTTCATGGACACTCTTCAGCCACTCTATTGGGAAAAGATGATAGGCAGTGTATCATCCGGTTTTGCTGACCTAGTCACTATTGGAGAGAGACTAGAAGAAGGCATCAAGAAAGGGAGGATTGCTAATGCTGAAGCATTCAATGGTGCTAAAAAGTATGCTGGGAATTTTCAAAAGAAAAAGGATGGTGATACCTATGCTGTTTCAGTTGAAGGGAAACCTCGTCGCAGACAACAACAATACGTAGCTGCAGTTGCTCCTGTTATTAATGCTCAACCAGCTCAAGCTCCTCGTCAGACTGTTAGACAGAATCAGACTCACAATAGGGTTAATTTTGATCCTATCCCGATGTCCTACACTGAGCTGTATCCATGTCTTGTTAAGAAAGGTTTGATTACAACAAGGACTCTACCTCTTCCTCCAAATCCTCTTCTAGCCGGCTACAAGGCTGATCTTCACTGTGAGTTCCATCAAGGTGGGGCAGGTCATAACTTAGAAGGTTGTTTCGCATTAAAAGCTAGAGTACAAGAATTGGTGAACTCAAAGATTCTGGACTTTGTTGATAATAATCCCAATGTTGTCAACAATCCTTTGCCAGAGCATGCCAAGTGAAGTTTGAGTCAGTTCAGACGGATCATCTCCTAAAGCCAGTGTTTCAGACAGGACAGCTCATCCTTGTTGCTGATTAGTCACTAGGCCTTGTTTCTTTCTGTTTGCATTTTCCTTTGATTGTATTGACTGTTTGCTTTCGAACTTTATTTGTACTTTCATGGTAATTTCAAAGAAATGAGCATTGCAATGTTTTGATTCAGTTCATTTATATCCACTGTGTCCATCTTTATGCTTTCTTTTTCACAAAATAAAATATTTCTCCTGTTCACTTTCTTTATCAAGCTTTTGTTTATGCAAAGATTGGAGGGAGGATGATGAAAGCGAAATACCTAAAATTGCTGGATTGTATGCTTTCAATTTAAAACTTGGCTGAGGATGTACAAGCATTGTTTCAACTCCCAAACACTGGAGAAATAAGGAAGTTAATCTTTTGTCAACCCCTTCGAGCCTAGAAGTTGGAGTTTCTTTCTGTACGAAAAAACCCGCAATTTTAACCTGGGGATGGGCAGTTCTCATTTAATTTAACTGTGTATTTAAACACAAGAGAATCATTGCAATCACAAGTTTTCCTTCGCACACATCAAATAAGTGTCAAAGATGTCTTCCAAATCAAAAGCCAATGATGGTTCACCGTAATCATTAAGCCAGGCAGTCACTATCTTTCAAAAAAAAATGAAAAAAAATCAAAAGAAGAGCCCGCTAAGTCAAAACCTATGAAGGAGACTTAGGCAAAAATTGGGGCATCCCGCTGACTGTAAAGTTAAATGACACAGTTCAGGCAAAAGTTAGGGATAACAAAAGAAAAATCAAGAGGTTACCAAAATCCTCAAAGACAAAACGAGTTGACTAAGGTCCTCATCAAAAACAACAAAATGTTGTAAGAAAGAGTGACAGCCATCTCAAAAATCCCTTGAGCCATCATCATAACTGTGTTGCAATTCCAAAATCATTTGGAACCTGAATGCATAGTTTGAATTAACTGAGCATAGGACTGGAGGTCATTACGAAGAATGGGTTGGGTACAAATAAGCTTTGAGCCTATATCCTTTATTTCAAAAACCGTGAACCAGACCACGTTACAACCTTCAAAAGACCTAATTGAAGCCAGGTTTCTTTTGAAAGCATACTACAGTAAGGTTGCGTAAACTGACTCCTATAGTTGTTGCCAATCATTTGCTTTGATGTCTTACCTTTGCTTTATCTTTCATTTTGCATGTCTAAACCGTCGTGTTTTGACAACTGATTCATTTAGCTTTGCATCAATAATATCATTCCAAAAATGATTTTTGATTTCAAAACTGCATGAGCTTTGCATTAAAGTTACCATGCTTGTTTTAATAATCCTATTTGCAGGCAAACTTTCCTCATCAAGAAATTTTCAAACAGTTGAGAAACTTGGTCAGTGATCCTATCAGGGGCACATTACTTCCATATCCTGTTCAAGATTTGTTGCTCAGTGCAAGTTATTTGAAGAATTGGTTAGCCAGAAGATCTCTTTCAAGACCCATACTGAGTTTAGCCTTCTCAACAGTCATTTCAAGAGCTGAAGCCATGATCAGTCCATCCCCAGCAACTGAAGCTATGATCAATTTATTTTCATCAGTCAATCAATCTGGGGCAATTTTCTTCGAGAATCCTCAAGATGTCTTTCCTTAAAAGACCATCAGCCTGATATAATTCATAAGTGTGACAGAGATGTGTTCAACATCTTCTCTCCAAGCAGAGTGGGCAGTGTTCCCTGTGTTGAGGAATCAGAGTTCCTTTCTTCCCTCACAAAAGAGTCTATCTCAGTTGTCTCTATCATATGCATTGCATACATAAATTATTCATATATCATACATAGGAAGATTTTCATAGCTCGAGGTTTGTTTCGTGCTCATATGCATTTCCCGAGGTCCTGTTGCTTTCAACATCTTACCTTGTGATCAAAGCCCAACTTACTTGGCGCCTACCAAAACTTTTACCTGCCTTTTCATTCAGTGCCATTCCTGAATGTTGTCGTTTACCTATCTTGTTTCTCTTCCAGTGCTATTCCTGGATCTTTATATTCTTCCATTCTAGTACTATTCCTGGATCTTTGTTCTTCTTTCACTCCGGTGCCATTCCTGGAAGCTCTTTCTCATTACTATTCAGTGTCATTCCTGAATGTAGTGATTTACCTTTACCTTTCAGTGCCATTCCTGGAAGCTCTTTCTCATTACTATTCAGTGTCATTCCTGAATGTAGTGATTTACCTTGACCTTTCAGTGCCATTCCTGAAAGTCCCTGCTCACTTCATCCAATGCCATTCTTGGATGTTGAGATTTCTTCTGTCCAATGCCATTCTTGGACACCTTTTCCCCAGCCAAATCCAATGCTATTCTTGGATATCTCTGATGTTTTACCTTGCCATCCAATGTCATTCATGGATGTCCCCAATGTTATTCTTGGATGACTCTGATGTTTGTTGTTGCCTCATTCAATGCCATTCTTGAATGTTGTAGTTCCTACATTCAATGCCATTCTTGGATATCTTACCCCCAATAGACTGTTTTTTACCTCCGTCCAATGCTATTCTTGGATGACGCTGTTGTTTTACCGAAAACTTTCCTGTTTTCGTCCAATGCCATTCTTGGACATCTTTTGACATACCTTTGTCTCGTTTGTAGTTTCTATCCAATGCCATTCTCGGATGTCACTACTTGTCTTCCCAGGGTCTTGTCCCTCTATTTCCAACTATTGATGGATGCTTCTTGTCGCCTTGACAGATCTCCAGAAATAGCTTGTGTTCCCCGGCGTGTCTTTTCACGTCATTTCCCTTAATTTACCATAAATCTCTTGTTTCAAGTTTCCCCGCAGCCTGTTTCATCCTTTGCATTCATACCATTTTGTGGCATCTTATGGCTAAAAATTTGGTTTTCTAAATTTAAGTATCTTCAATCTTGTCGAGACGAAGTTTTCAACCTTCATATCTCTTGATAGAAGAAACTTAAATAGGGGCAGCTGTTGAACCCTAATTTTTTACCCCTAAGATTTCGCACATTTCATTTGCATCTCATACCACAAACAAGATCACAATCTGTGTTTCTCTTAGTACCTGTGTGATTATATTATTCTTACTTGCTTATGTTTATCTAACCTCTAACCAAAATACCAAAAAATGTTGCGGTTTCTCTCTGTGTGTGTTGTGCAGGTTTGTCAAAGGCCATGAAGTGATTTCAAGCCAAATGTGACTGTTGTTCTTGAGCCAGTTCAGATGGATGTTTGACCTGATTTTGGTCAGACTATCAAGCTTGCTTCATCTTCCTGTCATTTGTGGCAATGATAACTGGTTGTGACAAGTTCAAACAGATTCAAATGGCCGACGTTCAGTGGTTCAGGATCGGGTTCATCGGCTATGTTCAGTTTGTCAGAAGCTTGTGGAAAAAAGTCAAGTTTGGTTGGGGCTGGAAATAAAGTTTAGCTATCCTTTTTTTATGACCACTTCATAAACCATTATCCACATTTTAACCAATTTATCCATATCCTTTTATTTTACTACCAAAACCATTTTTAACTATCCATTTTATTTTAATATCCAATTCATTTTTCAATTTTTCATTATCCAAAAATCCATTCAACCATTTTCTAATCCAATTTTATCATTATCCATAACCAATTCATTCCATTCTTTCTTAATCCATTTTTCCAATATGTATACACCTTTTTCATTATCTTTTTTTTTTACTTTGTCCAAATTGCAAAAAAGATATATCACAAGCCTATTCTATCAATAAAAGCAAAGAAATGAAAAAAAAAGAGGTTGCAGTGGAGCCCATCACGCCACATTCCCAGCCATGTTACTGCAAGCCATCCTCACTTCCAAATTTGTGAACATTTCAGCTACTCTTTCAAGCTCAGCCGTGCCAATTCCAAGCTGTAGCAAAACGACATAAGCCACACTTCTCAGCAAAGCTACACGAACCAAAACCACTTCTTTCAATTCCACACCTTTCTTTCTTTTCTTTTTATTTAGATTTGTTTTTTTTTTAACATTTCTTAAAAATCTAAAAAAATTTATATCATGAATTATCTTTTGATTCTTGATTTTTATTTTGATTTCTCATTTTATTTCATTTTTGATTGGTTGTGTGGATCATAATTTTTAGATCCACTTTTCTTCATCTATTTTCTTTTTGATCGATGAAAGTCGAAGTGATCTTGAAATTCCTTTGTTGAATTTCGATCGAGACGAGATCATTACCACCTTTTCTTTTCGTGTGGCATCGCTTTAGGATGACGATCCGTATATCGTTCATCTCGCATGCATTAACACATACATCTCATGGCCGACCTCATTCGTAGGGTAATTGCTCGAACAAATTACTCGGCGTGCGCTTAACATAGACCAAAATTTGTCCCGCCTCGGAAAACTATCAAGAATAGTTGATTATTTGTCTTTTGGTTCAAAACTTATGAAACTTATTGTTAGGAGGCTTTGGTCTTATCAATCCTCTAATGAGTTCTCATTAATCTTGACCTAAGTGCAATTATTCAATTATAATTGATCACTAACTCTAACAACTAATCATTAACTTACTAATATTACTATTGTACTAATCATTTACAATTCCTTCTCGCTCCTTATCTCTTTTACTTTTATGCTTCATTTTTATCATTTCATATCATGTTTATGCTTCCGCAATTTTTCCTTTGTCCGTTGGACATATGTTTATGTTTCCGCAATTTTTCCTTTGTCCGTTGGACATATGGTTATGCTTATGCCTTTTTTCTTTTTGTCCAATTGGACCTAAGACATTAATAAAGGCCAAAACCTCTAAAAAACTTGTGATTCTAATCTTGGACTATGGTTACTATCCTTTGCAACGGACATGGAATTTTGAACTTAGACCTTGGACATCCAATGCAATTCTTGGAACCTTGGACTTAGAACTTAGGACCTTTCTCCCTTTGCTTTGGAATTATGGTTCGAATACTTGGAAGCTTACTCATGTGGTTAGGCTATTCTCTTCCTTAGCTTTTACTTTATGCTTTAGGATAGTCTCTTCTTCTCCACCCCATTCTTCAATTTTCAAAACTCTCTCTCTTTTTCAAAACATTATTGATTTCAAACTTTCACTTCTTTCATAATCAAACCTTGACTTTGTCAAGTGATTTTACTCTTTTCCTTTCATTTCTTAACAAATGCTAAACTACATAAGCATATTGACACCTTTTTCAAAAGACTTTAAAAAACATCAAACTCTCTTTTTGTGCCCTCGTGCACTTTTCCTTTAACTTTTTCATAAGTTTAGACATGATTCATTTCTTTAAGCGGAATTATTCGCTTGGAAATGACGACTTGTCTTTACATTTAAAAACAATCAAAACAAACAAAATTTTCATTCTTTGTACCACGAACTACGGGGTTTTGATCCTACATTGGACATCGTGGGTACGTAGGCATGAGGCAACAAGTCTCTTCAAACACAAAAGTCTTAAAAAACAATTTCTCTTCTCATCTCCTCAATCACTTTTCAAGCAAACCATTTTCAGACCAAAAGCGGTAGATATTTCAAAGGGCTCCTATAGAGTACTATAGACGTTATGAGTGCTAACACCTTCCCATTGCGTAACCAACCCCCTTACCCGGTTTCTCTTCACTTGTTCTTGTTTAGAGCTTGTGTAGGTTTTGTTCGCTCTTTTTCCTTTCCTTTTTGGATAAAATAAAAGTGCGGTGGCGACTCTTGCTTTTCGAGTTAAGTTAATCAATAGCATATACTCACGATTTTTCTGCTACACTATCTATTCTGCTTCAAATGATGACAATGCCACTACTGGTTCCTTTCTCGATTTCAAGCAACTGGTGCACCACCTAACATAAACACATAGCCTGCTGTGGATTTTTTATCCTCAACATCACTACACCAACTAGAGTCGATGTATCCGACTAACTTGCATTATTTTCCTTCATCAACTGCAGGAAACAAAATTCCATAGTCAAGAATCCCTTTCAGATACCTCAGTATACTCTTTGTTGCTAATAGGTGTGATACCTTAGGCTTCTACATGAATCTACTTACCATAACCAGACTGTATGCTAAGTAAGGCTTTGTGTGACAAAGGTATCAAAGTGACCCAATAAGTCTTCTATATTGGGTTGGGCCGACATCATCTTCATCAGAATCCTTCGACAGTTGCAATCTGGTCTCAGCTGGAGTCGAAGTTGGATTGCAATCTTGCATCTCAAATTTCTTGAGTATTTCGCTTGCATATCTTCTTTGGTGCATCATCAAACCTCTACTAGTCTTGTAGAATTTGATACCAAGGAAATACGAGAGATTTCCCAAGTCTTACATTTCAAACACCTCACTTAGGTCATGTTTGAAATCTTCGATCTCCTTCTTGTAACTTCCTGTTATCAACAGGTCATCGACATAGAGACATAGTATAAGTAATTCATAATTGCTTCTCCTTACATATACTCCATGCTCAGTTGTGCACTTCACGAATTCCTTCTCCCTTAAGAAGCAGTTGATTTTCCTATTCCAAGCTCTTGGAGCTTGCTTAAGTCCATACAGGGCTTTATGTAGCCTGTACACCTTTCTTTCTTCGCCTCGTTTCACATACCCAGCTAGTTGTGCAACATAAACTTCATCGTCTAAGGGGTGTAGCGTGCGATTTTTGTCGGTGATACGACAACCTTACCGCAATGGTTGGAATTGGGTGCTACTTTCTGATTTCTTATTCATCCTATGAAGATGGAAAGGAAAGAGAAGCTATCTAAAACTAACCTTGCACGTAAATGTTTTCTTTAACAAATGCTAAGATATTAGGGGGTCCGGGGTCAGATTATACAATGGGGAGTTTTCAATTACCCAGCGTATATATGGTTATCCATAGATTGTTTCGCATTTTCTTCTGTTATCTACTTACTGGTGTTTATCTGTCATAAAGTGGGAAAGTTTCTCCTTTAGAATGTTTGAGAGAGTGTTTTTGTTGTTTTTGGGTTTTTTTCGATGTTTTTGGTAAGGTACTAGACCTAAAGTTTTTTATTTGTGTGCTCACTATGATTGAGGCTAAAAGGATTGAGTGATTCAGCTGGAGAATATTTTGTCTGTCTTGTACAAAGCCCAAGATTGAGGCTAAAACTACTGAGGGAAAATCATTTTACAAAGCCTAAGAGGAGGCTAGTTGGGGAATTTCTTATATGAAGCCTAAAAGGAGACTATCTTCTTCTGATGATTATTAAGATCCAGAGACAGGTCCAAATTGGGGGATAAACTCTTGTTGAGGATTAAAGAAGAGTTGAGACATTAGATGCCTTGAGGTTCTAATTGAGGGTTTATTGATAGTGATTTGACCCTAGCTGGGGAATTTAAAAGAAAAGCTTAAAGATTGAGTTTTAAAACCTATGGAGGTTTTAAATCTGCTGGTGACTGATGAAATGATCAGGGTTATTTCCTGTTCCTTCAGGAGACTTGAGGGTTTCTTTGAGCTCCAAGAGGAGATGAGGTTTTCCAAGTATACTGGTATGAAGAGGGTTTCTCTTAACTGGAGAAAGATCTTTGTATGAAGCCTAAGAGGAGGATGATGTTTTAAGGGATGGGAATCAACCCTAAACTGGTCTGATGTTCTGACTCTGACTCTTTTGTGGATTGAACTAGCAAAAGATGACTAGGTTCTGTCCTATACCTGTAGGAGGTCTTTTGGGTCCTTGTACTAAGCCCAAGACGAGGCTGAGAACTTCTAAGAAGCCTGGGGGTCCATGTACAAAGCCTAAGAGGAGGCTGGGGATCCTTTTAGGAAGCCTGTGGGTCCAAACCTATGAAAAGTTCAAGAAAGGTTTCACCGGGAATAATCCTTTCTCTGTGAACAGTTCTAAGGTTTGAAGATATTCAAAAGTGGTTTCACCGGGAATTAATCCTCTCTGACGAAATGAATTTCTTGTACAAATTTCTAGTAGTGACAGTCTTGAGAAAGTTTCACCGGGACTAATGCCTTTCTCTGTTCCATATTGTATAAGCCCATGAAGAGGCAAGACTGTATCTGGAATTTCCTATGGGAACTAGTTTTGACTGTGTTGAAAGAGTGACCACTGGCTTGATCTAATCCTAGACCTAGTTGCTGGGGAAAACTCAAATCAAGCATATACATGCATATATATACATATGAAATATATATAAGCAAATATGTAAAAGAAAGCTGATAGAACTTACAGGCGTGCAAGCTTCCAGTATTATAAACACAGTTGTATGGTTAGTTATTCAAGAAATTGAAGGAAGCTTTGATATAACTATAAATTTGAATCTAAATCAAAAGGAAAGTTGTTTTAAAAGGAAGTTTGGGGCTTATACTCAAGGAGAGGAACAAATGAATTCTTTAGACAAGGCGACGACCGCGTCGTAGTTTTGAAAATCACAAAGGGACTTATACAATGACTGAGGCCCAAATTATTGTATTTACAAAAGAGGTAGATCTTACACTCTATTAGAGGCCCAAGAGTTTATTTTTATACAAAAAATGGGGCTTACAACTCAAGGAGAGGTCCAGATGAAAAACAACGATCGCACCGTTATTTTGGAAACTGTAATGGGACTTATACAATGACTGAGACCTAAAAAGGTTTATTTATAAAGGGATGGGTCTTACACTCTATCAAGAGGCCCAAAAGTTTTTTAAGAATGAGAGAGAATGAGACTTATAACTCAGGGAGAGGCCCAGTGAAAGACAGTGGTTGCACCCTCGTTTTGAAAATCGTGTCGTGACTTATACAATGACTGAGGCCCAAAAAGATTTGTGTGTGACAAGGAATGAGTCTTACACTCTATTAGAGGCCCAAAAGTATTTTAAAAGAAGTTTGATCAAGCGGAAACCCTAATTTCTTTTACAAAAATAATTTTCAGAGAAAAAGAAGTAATAAATGATATAAAAATAGCAAATATATTGAAAAACAAGTTGTAAATTTTGAACAATGTTTTTAAAAATAATGTTTAATCACATGAAGGCTTGAAATTCAATTGGTTTTGAAAAATCAAGGTGAGAATCTCATTTTAAAAATGTTTGAAAACAAATAAAATGAAATTAATTGCAAAAATTCAAGCTATATTAAATAAATAATATAAATTCAATTTTTTTGTGGAATAAAATATTTCAACATTTTTGTGAATTTTCATAAAAAGAACCAATAAAAAATATTTAAAATTGAGAGAGAAATTAATTTTGGAATTAATTAATAAAAAAATGAAAAATAGCAAAATATGAGAGGAATAGCAAAATGGTCTGGGTGTGTGTTGAACCCATGACCTCTCAACCAAACACACATGCACGCTACCACTGGGGTGGTGATACATCCGTGTATCAAAACCACCCCATGTGCATATAAAGGTGAAAAGGTTTTAGGCCTGGCCAAGGCGCCTCGGCCTGGCCCTTGCCCAAGGTTGGCCTGGTTTTAGGACTCTTGCATGAAGGCCATAACTTCTTCATTTCTCCATGGATTTGGACAAAATTTAGATGGATCCTACCTAGAATTTCATGAGGAATCCAATGGTGCTTTGGGAAATTTCTAAAGATGTCCCTATTTTAAAACCCGATAGTGGTTTCAAAATAGGCCAAGATTTGCATGTTCTGTGCTATCTTATCATACAAGCAATAATAGCAAGGTAAATTGGTTCAAACACAACATATATGATATGTATGAAATGTCCATGATCAATGGACATCAAAGCAATTCATATTTTTAAGAGTTCAAGTTGTGATGCACTTACCTCTTGAAGCTCCTTGTGCTAACTGTCATGATCCTTGTTCCAGAAGTAATCCAATGCTTTAGACTCTCCTAATTGATCCCTAAGAACTTTTTAGGATGTTCAAAACCAGCTGGAAACCTCAGGAACAAGAGTTGTCTCTTTCTTGCAAAAGTGGCAAAAATGACCAAAATGGTAACTCACTCAAATGGTGTTCCAGTTGAGGGAAACCGGTTGGGACAATTTTAGGATGATATTTGGAGTGTATTTGAAGCTTTGTTTGGTTTTGAAAGTGATTGAATCACGACATGGCTTGTAAAATGCAGAAAAGTCAAAATTTGAGGTTTTGGAGGTTGAATTTCTGATTTTGAGGTTGTACAATGTGGATGAAGGTTTGAACACCTCCAATGGATGATTTACGATATGTTAGGATGGTTATTTGAGTGGTTTTTGCTGTGGTCTCAAGAATTCCAAAATTTCTTCATAATGACTTGAAAATGAAGTAAGAGAGGGAGAGTGAGAAAACAAGGCTTTGGTATTGTTTTGGTGTGGTTTGAAACATAAAAAATGACCTCTATTTATAGTAGAGGAGTTTTGATTTTGAAGGAATAGTGAATGGCAACTGGTTTACCCTATTATCCAATGGATATGCCCATGTATCACTTCCTTAAATGCCAAGGTACCAAGTCTTCACTTGGCCATTGACTTGGGCTGGTCTTGGTAGATCTAGGTGTTCTGATTTTTGTAACAACCTTGACTCAATTGGACTGATAAGGCTTGGTTCATGACAACTCAATGCACCACATCAATTCCAAATGACAAAGCTTGGTTTTTTGGATTTGCAACATTGATGATCACATGCCAAAGGGATTGGATTCTTGACTCAATGGTCAAATTTTGAAAATATCAGGTGAGTCATCAAGATTCTCTCTGATCTTGGAAGAGGACAAAGCTTGCAAAATGACAGAATTTGAAATAGAAATCGTGTGGCACAAGAAATGCACCAAATCTGCCTTGAAAACCAGTTTGACCAAGGCATGTTGTGAGATCCATAACTCCTTGATCAAGTTGACTTAATGGGAGTTCTTGTACTCTTTGGAAATCTCTCATGAAATAATTTAACTTTTGAAATTCTGGTACAGATGTGTGATGTCTCGTGTAATGTCACAACATCGCAATCTGCTGTATGAACAAGGCAATAATGGTAACAGTAAATCAACACAAGGATTGTTCACCCAGTTCGGTTCAACAACCTACATCTGGGGGCATACCAATCCAGGAAGGAAGTTAACTATTAGTAGTATCAAATTACAGACTCAACAGACCAGTTGACAATCTACCTAATTCAATCACTACCCAATGACCCTTCTACCTAAGTCCTCCCTAGGTAAGAGACTCCATCTCACTCCCAATCATCGCAATGATGTCTAGCAGTCAACAACTCCGCCACTGCATCGACAGCTTGTTTACCAACAAGTTTTCTAACACAAAAACCTAGAAGACACACTTCCATGACTCACATTGGAGTTGCTTAACACCTTCCTCCAAGAACAATACAATACTAATTACCTACAGGTTTCTGAGTAATAACCTAGTGACCATCTCACAACCCGAGTGGTTCACTTAGACAAAGC
Source organism: Lathyrus tuberosus (assembly GCA_022829125.1). Classification (NCBI taxonomy): domain Eukaryota; kingdom Viridiplantae; phylum Streptophyta; class Magnoliopsida; order Fabales; family Fabaceae; genus Lathyrus; species Lathyrus tuberosus. The sequence continues at coordinate 14,062,385 of JALAZF010000124.1, read as the reverse complement.
CCTAATGTTCTACATCTTGGTCCCGTACCCTTTCTTAGGTTACAAGCATACTATTTATAATATAATCTCAACTGGATTTGGGCCTTCAAATCATATCAAATCTTCTGTAACAAATCTGCAACAGATCCTGCTTCTAAAAGGATCTTCAATCAAATCTTCAATTAAATCTTCAATAATTAACTCTGAATATTCTCCATATCTTTATGCTTTAAATTCGCAACAAACTGATCTTCTTCATAACTGATTAAACCAGGAAATTCGCATTCAATCTAACTGACAGATCACCTTAAATCAACATAATCAGCGCAGCCCATTCCAGCCTGCTGTTTTAATGTTCTGGTATAGTGATGTTAAGACATCGCATATGACATCAGACTTCAGCACTTTACCTCTTCAACAATATTCACAAACCAGAATGTTAGCCAAAACATACCAATACTGTTAGAAGCTCATGTTGCAACATCAACCATGACATCAGCATTGTTTTAACAAAATTTCAGCCAATTACAAGAACTTACAATCTCCCCTTTTGGCTAATTTTGGCTAAAACAAATATACAAACATTACAACTCAGATTACAGCAGTAATTACAACCCTACACTACTGTTAGACGTCATCTGATCCTAACAATAAACAACAGTAGCTACTGTGTACTGCATCCATGGATAATCATCTTCTTGGCTAATTCTGAATGATGTTAGAACATCACATCACCATGTAACAGCAACTCCAGGCAGCACATCAGGAGGTGCACATGAGGAAGAAGATATCCTACACTCCCCCTCAATTACAACACATTTCTTTTTCCTTCCAGGTCAGACCCAGACCAATTGTAGATGACTCCTCCAGAAAAGAAATGTTTGTCTATTCATCAAAGACCAATGGTGGCATGAGATAATTCTGCACACCTTCATTGAACAGACACTGGGTTTAATCCGTGGCATAAGAGGAAACTTAAGAAGTGCCATTCTGCCAACCCAGGTAACTCAGAACACAAGTCACAACTGTGTTCATAACTCAGGACACAAGTCACAAAGACTCAACCCAACTAAAGGATTTAACATCCTCTTTTGCAACATCAAAAACTGCAGACTCCAGGCATAACAATTGCACACCCCAATTAGCCAGACCCTTTCCTTTCTCCCCCTTTTTAGCCACAAATTGGCAAAGGAAGCCCTCACAGAACCAGACCCAAGTAGTGCTTACCAAAAAACGAACAAAAGCCATAGGACTTATGAAACAACCACACTCACTTGCTGAAGGAGAACAATATAACCCCTATAAATAGCTGACCAGTAACTTTGGAATTAACGTGCCTTGAATATGTCAAGGTTCTTGGTCAAAGAACCGCTATTTTAGGTATCAAAAACTGCATTCAAATTCAATGCCTACCTTCCAAAAACTGCCTTGACTGCCTTAAATATTTCACAACTGAATCTTACCATAAATTAGGCCAATAACGCTCCATGCATAGGCAGAGACACGTGTTACACCTTATCCTTGCACTACCGTCCAAAATACTTCATTGTTTGGCTCAAGAAAAACATGTCCTATATCATGTTCTGACATCGTATCAGGCATTGTCTGCTGAAATAACAACCCAGGACTCAACAGACACATCTTCTTATCTAATGGATATTGAGACCACTTCTCACAATCCCTTCTAGATTCCTTCACACCATCAGAGAACAATAAAATCACCCATGTACACCAATTTTGCTGTTCAGACCTCTCTTGCATAGGCACTATCTTCAAACAGCTATGATATGTCTCATCATCTCACTGCACAAGCTTGACCAGCACACATGCTATAATAGGCTATAGCTAACAGCCTTACATTCCATGCCCTTTATGATATCACACCACTAATCCCACATTCCTCATGGGGATTTTAGATGCACGGTCTGCCAAGTCAAAAAAAAACAAAGGCCCATTTGAATGAATATTTCTACCTTCTGATCACACTACTGACAACACCCATCTGTCCTTACATACACAAGATCCTAATGAAGTCTTCATCATGACAGTAGCCATGTATTTCCAGAACTACTTACCATCAAGATTAGAATCTGCCCATTCTAATCCACATTATGTCAGAACTGCCACTTCAGACGATAATGCTTCTTCTTTCAACTTCATAAGTATGGTACATAACCAACTAAAATGTTGTAACAAAATGTAGGACATCCTCACGAAACACAAGGTCACACCTTCTGTATGTCATTTAGGTAGTCACACCCACTTGATCACAATTAGCAGCTATACCGAAGGTAAACTAAAGCAAGACCTTGGCTCATCCTTTTAGGTACACTAGGACACCTTCTACCAAGGCACACCGTTCAGGCATCCAATGGACAAAAGACTAGGTTCCCAAGAACAAATTCCCACGCCAAAGACAACTTTGACTGGACATGTGATACAAACAATGACTCTTTATCCATTATAAAGAACAAGCCTCCTTGCTCCTATCAGCAAACCAAGGAAGGAATCATGAGTCAGTCTAACAAGAATGCAGCAAAGAAACACATGCAGGAGGACAAGAAGCCAGATCCTCAGAAGATGAAGGACACAACACTATCCACATCTGGAGCATCTTCAGGAGCAACAAGAACCCGCAAGACATCAGAAACAAAGATGAAGACCATCAAGAAAAACCAAGTGCAACTTCAAGCTTCTGATGATGAATAGGATGAAGATTGGAAATCTTTTCTTGATTCGGGGGGTTGGGATAATCTTTAGACTCTTTGCTTGTTGTTTTCACTGATCTTGTAAGCTTTAAAAGTGCAATAAACTTCTGTTTTAATTATGTTTCATTTATACTAAACAAATGCAATGTACAACTGCACAAGACACAAAACCCCCATGTAAGCCCCTTCCCAATAATTTCCACACCAAAAACTGCAGTAAAATCAAACCCACGTTCAGCTGCATAAACCAGTAATAATCTCCCCCTATCAAGGATAACATGTGCTTCTTCGCATCTACATGTCTTCAAGAGCTCACCCTTTGTTCAATTCACACGTTGAGCTGAATCATCACTTGCACCAATCCTCACATGAAAACAGCCAAATGCCACATTTTGACCTTTTTCACGTTTGCCAGAACAATCCACCAAGAAAACTTGATCTTCAAGTCACATGTTCCACTTGTTCAATAGCAAACACACTTAGACTCCCTAAGCCATGGTCATGTAACATCTTCTCCTTCCTGCAGCTCCCGCAAACTTCCATGAGAACGATCTTTTTGAAGCATCCTATTGTTCATTCCTGTAGATCATCCTATCATTAGCTGATGTGCCACATCACCAGCTGAGACTCCTGATGTTAAGCTAGATGTCAGAACATTATGACATCCAACTGGTGAATTCAGCTCCTCCTTTCGCCACTCAGAAGAACTTTCTCCCTTTGCAGAACCAGATTTCCATGCTCTCATAGACTTGATTCAACAATCAAGTTTGAGTAGACAACCTCCATCCTGCTTAGAAACTCCACAGACTTCAAACCTACCACATCTGAATCTTCAGAAAATAAGTAGTCCAAGACTACCCCATAGCAATACTAAAAAAATGTCACTTCCCTTAGTAGAGCCGTCAGTAGAAAGCTAGAGATAACTGCCACTTATCCTCGACCTTCACAACCAGAGCCAACACCATGCTCCAAACCACTTAAACAGATCCAAGCTGTAACCATCAAGATTATGATGTCTTCATAGTCTTCCATCTTAATCTTCAACATCACCACCATAATACTTACTAGGAACAGATGCTAAGCAATAATCCCAGGTGAACACACACCAATACACTACATAGAGAAATAAACAGCCTCATAGAGAAAGGTAAATTCTCAACACTTCTGCAGTCCTGCACTTTTACATCAAACACATACATAGTCTCCCGTCAATGTATATTGCACAACATCTTAGATAAACGCTCATCTCCTATCAAGGTAACCTTCTCACACAACAGGCATCTGCTGATTCTTCTTCAAAACAACCATCATGACAACCATTCACACCACAAAAGCATTCCAGGTTAGGTCAGAGTCTTGACCTCCACAAACACAAACAACCCTTGAACACCTACTCACTTGGATCAGAAATACACTAATCCAATGAGTGACACTATATTGATCATCTCTTGACCAACATACTTATCTAAGACATGTTTCTTGAAGGAAACTTCTTAGACACACAACCCAGATGCCTCCTCTTCCAAGCCAGGAGTAGGTTCCAAACATATGTGGTCAATACACAGTTGTTTAGCCCCCAAGCATCTGTTATGCCAACAAGATTCTGCACAATCTGCTGGTTTTATGTTCCAACATCTGGTAGGACATAAGTTCTCTTCACAAGAAACACACCAAAAGATCCTTTAACACAGCCCAGAGATTGACCTTGGAAGCAAGAATAAATTGCTTCTAACTTTCTTCAGATCTCTTTTCAACAAGCTCATATAAAAGTTCCTTTATGAGTGGACTTGGGATGAACCACAAGTATCTTTGGCAACTCTAACAAGCTAGTTGAAGATATCCTCAAGTATCACTACACCATGTGATACATCTTCAGAGGAGAACAGAATGTTGCAGCCTTAACACAAAACCACCAGGAATTTTCCACCAGATATATATATGCAGCGAAACACACACCAGAAAACTCCTCTACAACCTTCAGGCAAACACGACACTCCATGTGCACTAGGTCAACATAGGTTTGAAAATAAGTCAAACCACACAGCAGCTCAACACCAAGGCTTCAAGCCTGGTAACAATAGACAGGTCCAATACACCATCTCAGCAAAACTATCTTTCTTGCTCATGAACCAGAAAGTATCTTCCCTAGATCTTATCCAGAAACAGACAGGATGCCTGCTCTGATACCAATTGAAATTCTGGTACAGATGTGTGATGTCTCGTGTAATGTCACAACATCGCAATCTGTTGTATGAACAAGGCAATAATGGTAACAGTAAATCAACACAAGGATTGTTCACCCAGTTCAGTTCAACAACCTACATCTGGGGGCATACCAAGCCAGGAAGGAAGTTCACTATTAGTAGTATCAAATTACAGACTCAACAGACCAGTTGACAATCTACCTAATTCAATCACTACCCAATGACCCTTCTACCTAAGTCCTCCCTAGGTAAGAGACTCCATCTCACTCCCAATCATTGCAATGATGTCTAACAGTCAACAACTCCGTCACTGCATCGACAGCTTGTTTACCAACAACTTTTCTAACACAAAAACCTAGAAGACACACTTCCATGACTCACATTGGAGTTGCTTAACAGCTTCCTCCAAGAACAATACAATACTCATTACCTACAGGTTTATGAGTAATAACCCAGTGACCATCTCACAACCCGAGTGGTTCACTTAGACAAAGCCCTAATGTTCTACATCTTGGACCCGTACCCTTTCTTAGGTTACAAGCATACTATTTATAATATAATCTCAATTGGATTTGGGCCTTCAAATCATATCAAATCTTCTGTAACAAATCTGCAACAGATCTTGCTTCTAAAAGGATCTTCAATCAAATCTTCAATTAAATCTTCAATAATTAACTCTGAATATTCTCCATATCTTTATGCTTTAAATTCGCAACAAACTGATCTTCTTCATAACTGATTGTACCAGGAAATTCGCATTCAATCTAACTGACAGATCACCTTAAATCAACATAATCAGCGCAGCCCATTCCAGCCTGATGTTTTAATGTTCTGGTATAGTGATGTTAAGACATCGCATATGACATCACACTTCAGCACTTTACCTCTTCAACAATATTCACAAACCAGAATGTTAGCCAAAACATACCAATACTGTTAGAAGCTCATGTTGCAACATCAACCATGACATCAACATTGTTTTAACAAAATTTCAGCCAATTACAAGAACTTACAATCTCCCCTTTTGGCTAATTTTGGCTAAAACAAATATATAAACATTACAACTCAGATTATAGCAGTAATTACAACCCTACACTACTGTTAGACGTCATCTGATCCTAACAATAAACAACAGTAGCTACTGTGTACTGCATCCATGGATAATCATCTTCTTGGCTAATTCTGAATAATGTTAGAACATCACATCACCATGTAACAGCAACTCCAGGCAGCACATCAGGAGGTGCACATGAGGAAGAAGATATCCTACACTCCCCCTCAATTACAACACATTTCTTTTTCCTTCCAGGTCAGACCCAGACCAATTGTAGAAGACTCCTCCAAAAAAGAAATGTTTGTCTATTCATCAAAGACCAATGGTGGCATGAGATAATTCTGCACACCTTCATTGATCAGACGCTGGGTTTAATCCGTGGCATAAGAGGAAACTTAAGAAGTTCCATTCTGCCAACCCAGGTAACTCAGAACACAAGTCACAACTATGTTCATAACTCAGGACACAAGTCACAAAGACTCAACCCAACTAAAGGATTTAACATCCTCTTATGCAGCATCAGAAACTGCAGACTCTAGGCATAACAACTGCACACCCCAATTAGCCAGACCCTTTCCTTTCTCCCCCTTTTTAGCCACAAATTGGGAAAGGATGCCCTCACAGAACCAGACCCAAGTAGTGCTTACCCAAAAACGAACAAAAGCCATAGGACTTATGAAACAACCACACTCACTTGCTAAAGGAGAACAATATAACCCCTATAAATAGCTGACCAATAACTTTGGAATTAACGTGCCTTGATTATGTCAAGGTTCTTGGTCAAAGAACTGCTATTTTAGGTATCAAAAACTGCATTCAAATTCAATGCCTACCTTCCAAAAACTGCCTTGACTGCCTTAAATACTTCACAACTGAATCTTACCATAAATTAGGCCAATAACGCTCCATGCATAGGCAGAGACACGTGTTACACCTTATCCTTGCACTACCATCCAAAATACTTCCTTGTTTGGCTCAAGAAAAACATGTCCTATATCATGTTCTGACATCGTATCAGGCATTGTCTGCTGAAATAACAACCCAGGACTCAACATACACATCTTCTTATCTAATGGATATTGAGACCACTTCTCACAATCCCTTCTAGATTCCTTCAGACCATCAGAGAACAATAAAATCACCCATGTACACAAATTTTGCTGTTCAGACCTCTCCTGCATAGGCACTATCTTCAAACAGCTATGATATGTCTCATCATCTCACTGCACAAGCTTGACCAGCACACATGCTATAATAGGCTATAGCTAACAGCCTTACATTCCATGCCCTTTATGATATCACACCACTAATCCCACATTCCTCATGGGGATTTTAGATGAACGGTCTGCCAAGTCAAAAAAAAACAAAGGCCCATTTGAATGAAGATTTCTACCTTCTGATCACACTACTGACAACACCCATCTGTCCTTACATACACAAGATCCTAATGAAGTCTTCATCATGACAGTAGCCATGTATTTCCAGAACTACTTACCATCAAGATTAGAATCTGCCCATTCTAATCCACATTATGTCAGAACTGCCACTTCAGACGATAATGCTTCTTCTTTCAACTTCATAAGTATGGTACATAACCAACTAAAATGTTGTAACAAAATGTAGGACATCCGCACGAAACACAAGGTCACACCTTCTGTATGTCATTTAGGTAGTCACACCCACTTGATCACAATTAGCAGCTATACCGAAGGTAAACTAAAGCAAGACCTTGGCTCATCCTTTTAGGTACACTAGGACACCTTCTACCAAGGCACACCGTTCAGGCATCCAATGGACAAAAGACTAGGTTCCCAAGAACAAATTCCCACGCCAAAGACAACTTTGACTGGACATGTGATACAAACAATGACTCTTTATCCATTATAAAGAACAAGCCTCCTTGCTCCTATCAGCACACCAAGGAAGGAATCATGAGTCAGTCTAACAAGAATGCAGCAAAGAAACACATGCAGGAGGACAAGAAGCCAGATCCTCAGAAGATGAAGGACACAACACTATCCACATCTGGAGCATCTTCAGGAGCAACAAGAACCCGCAAGACATCAGAAACAAGGATGAAGACCATCAAGAAAAACCAAGTGCAACTTCAAGCTTCTGATGATGAATAGGATGAAGATTGGAAATCTTTTCTTGATTCGGGGGGTTGGGATAATCTTTAGACTCTTTGCTTGTTGTTTTCACTGATCTTGTAAGCTTTAAAAGTGCAATAAACTTCTGTTTTAATTATGTTTCATTTATACTAAACAAATGCAATGTACAACTGCACAAGACACAAAACCCCCATGTAAGCCCCTTCCCAATAATTGCCACACCAAAAACTGCAGTAAAATCAAACCCACGTTCAACTGCATAAACCAGTAATAATCTCCCCCTATCAAGGATAACATGTGCTTCTTCGCATCTACATGTCTTCAAGAGCTCACCCTTTGTTCAATTCACACGTTGAGCTGAATCATCACTTGCACCAATCCTCACATGAAAACAGCCAAATGCCACATTTTGACCTTTTTCACGTTTGCCAGAACAATCCACCAAGAAAACTTGATCTTCAAGTCACATGTTCCACTTGTTCAATAGCAAACACACTTAGACTCCCTAAGCCATGGTCATGTAACATCTTCTCCTTCCTGCAGCTCCCGCAAACTGCCATGAGAACGATCTTTTTGAAGCATCCTATTCTTCATTCCTATAGATCATCCTATCATTAGCTGATGTGCCACATCACCAGCTGAGACTCCTGATGTTAAGCTAGATGTCAGAACATTATGACATCCAACTGGTGAATTCAGCTCCTCTTTTTGCCACTCAGAAGAACTTTCTCCCTTTGCAGAACCAGATTTCCATGCTCTCATAGACTTGATTCAACAATCAAGTTTGAGTAGACAACCTCCATCCTGCTTAGAAACTCCACAGACTTCAAACCTACCACATCTGAATCTTCAGAAAATAAGTAGTCCAAGACTACCCCATAGCAATACTAAAAAAATGTCACTTCCCTTAGTAGAGCCGTCAGTAGAAAGCTAGAGATAACTGCCACTTATCCTCGACCTTCACAACCAGAGCCAACACCATGCTCCAAACCACTTAAACAGATCCAAGCTGTAACCATCAAGATTATGATGTCTTCATAGTCTTCCATCTTAATCTTCAACATCACCACCATAATACTTACTAGGAACAGATGCTAAGCAATAATCCCAGGTGAACACACACCAATACACTACATAGAGAAATAAACAGCCTCATAGAGAAAGGTAAATTCTCAACACTTCTGCAGTCCTGCACTTTTACATCAAACACATACATAGTCTCCCGTCAATGTATATTGCACAACATCTTAGATAAACGCTCATCTCCTATCAAGGTAACCTTCTCACACAACAGGCATCTGCTGATTCTTCTTCAAAACAACCATCATGACAACCATTCACACCACAAAAGCATTCCAGGTTAGGTCAGAGTCTTGACCTCCACAAACACAAACAACCCTTGAACACCTACTCACTTGGATCAGAAATACACTAATCCAATGAGTGACACTATATTGATCATCTCTTGACCAACATACTTATCTAAGACATGTTTCTTGAAGGAAACTTCTTAGACACACAACCCAGATGCCTCCTCTTCCAAGCCAGGAGTAGGTTCCAAACATATGTGGTCAATACACAGTTGTTTAGCCCCCAAGCATCTGTTATGCCAACAAGATTCTGCACAATCTGCTGGTTTTATGTTCCAACATCTGGTAGGACATAAGTTCTCTTCACAAGAAACACACCAAAAGATCCTTTAACACAGCCCAGAGATTGACCTTGGAAGCAAGAATAAATTGCTTCTAACTTTCTTCAGATCTCTTTTCAACAAGCTCATATAAAAGTTCCTTTATGAGTGGACTTGGGATGAACCACAAGTATCTTTGGCAACTCTAACAAGCTAGTTGAAGATATCCTCAAGTATCACTACACCATGTGATACATCTTCAGAGGAGAACAGAATGTTGCAGCCTTAACACAAAACCACCAGGAATTTTCCACCAGATATATATATGCAGCGAAACACACACCAGAAAACTCCTCTACAACCTTCAGGCAAACACGACACTCCATGTGCACTAGGTCAACATAGGTTTGAAAATAAGTCAAACCACACAGCAGCTCAACACCAAGGCTTCAAGCCTGGTAACAATAGACAGGTCCAATACACCATCTCAGCAAAACTATCTTTCTTGCTCATGAACCAGAAAGTATCTTCCCTAGATCTTATCCAGAAATAGACAGGATGCCTGCTCTGATACCAATTGAAATTCTGGTACAGATGTGTGATGTCTCGTGTAATGTCACAACATCGCAATCTGTTGTATGAATAAGGCAATAATGGTAACAGTAAATCAACACAAGGATTGTTCACCCAGTTCAGTTCAACAACCTACATCTGGGGGCATACCAAGCCAGGAAGGAAGTTCACTATTAGTAGTATCAAATTACAGACTCAACAGACCAGTTGACAATCTACCTAATTCAATCACTACCCAATGACCCTTCTACCTAAGTCCTCCCTAGGTAAGAGACTCCATCTCACTCCCAATCATTGCAATGATGTCTAACAGTCAACAACTCCGTCACTGCATCGACAGCTTGTTTACCAACAACTTTTCTAACACAAAAACCTAGAAGACACACTTCCATGACTCACATTGGAGTTGCTTAACAGCTTCCTCCAAGAACAATACAATACTCATTACCTACAGGTTTCTGAGTAATAACCCAGTGACCATCTCACAACCCGAGTGGTTCACTTAGACAAAGCCCTAATGTTCTACATCTTGGACCCGTACCCTTTCTTAGGTTACAAGCATACTATTTATAATATAATCTCAATTGGATTTGGGCCTTCAAATCATATCAAATCTTCTGTAACAAATCTGCAACAGATCTTGCTTCTAAAAGGATCTTCAATCAAATCTTCAATTAAATCTTCAATAATTAACTCTGAATATTCTCCATATCTTTATGCTTTAAATTCGCAACAAACTGATCTTCTTCATAACTGATTGTACCAGGAAATTCGCATTCAATCTAACTGACAGATCACCTTAAATCAACATAATCAGCGCAGCGCATTCCAGCCTGATGTTTTAATGTTCTGGTATAGTGATGTTAAGACATCGCATATGACATCACAATTCAGCACTTTACCTCTTCAACAATATTCACAAACCAGAATGTTAGCCAAAACATACCAATACTGTTAGAAGCTCATGTTGCAACATCAACCATGACATCAACATTGTTTTAACAAAATTTCAGCCAATTACAAGAACTTACAATCTCCCCTTTTGGCTAATTTTGGCTAAAACAAATATATAAACATTACAACTCAGATTATAGCAGTAATTACAACCCTACACTACTGTTAGACGTCATCTGATCCTAACAATAAACAACAGTAGCTACTGTGTACTGCATCCATGGATAATCATCTTCTTGGCTAATTCAGAATAATGTTAGAACATCACATCACCATGTAACAGCAACTCCAGGCAGCACATCAGGAGGTGCACATGAGGAAGAAGATATCCTACACTCCCCCTCAATTACAACACATTTCTTTTTCCTTCCAGGTCAGACCCAGACCAATTGTAGAAGACTCCTCCAAAAAAGAAATGTTTGTCTATTCATCAAAGACCAATGGTGGCATGAGATAATTCTGCACACCTTCATTGATCAGACGCTGGGTTTAATCCGTGGCATAAGAGGAAACTTAAGAAGTTCCATTCTGCCAACCCAGGTAACTCAGAACACAAGTCACAACTGTGTTCATAACTCAGGACACAAGTCACAAAGACTCAACCCAACTAAAGGATTTAACATCCTCTTATGCAGCATCAGAAACTGCAGACTCTAGGCATAACAACTGCACACCCCAATTAGCCAGACCCTTTCCTTTCTCCCCCTTTTTAGCCACAAATTGGGAAAGGATGCCCTCACAGAACCAGACCCAAGTAGTGCTTACCCAAAAACGAACAAAAGCCATAGGACTTATGAAACAACCACACTCACTTGCTGAAGGAGAACAATATAACCCCTATAAATAGCTGACCAGTAACTTTGGAATTAACGTGCCTTGATTATGTCAAGGTTCTTGGTCAAAGAACTGCTATTTTAGGTATCAAAAACTGCATTCAAATTCAATGCCTACCTTCCAAAAACTGCCTTGACTGCCTTAAATACTTCACAACTGAATCTTACCATAAATTAGGCCAATAACGCTCCATGCATAGGCAGAGACACGTGTTACACCTTATCCTTGCACTACCATCCAAAATACTTCCTTGTTTGGCTCAAGAAAAACATGTCCTATATCATGTTCTGACATCGTATCAGGCATTGTCTGCTGAAATAACAACCCAAGACTCAACATACACATCTTCTTATCTAATGGATATTGAGACCACTTCTCACAATCCCTTCTAGATTCCTTCAGACCATCAGAGAACAATAAAATCACCCATGTACACAAATTTTGCTGTTCAGACCTCTCCTGCATAGGCACTATCTTCAAACAGCTATGATATGTCTCATCATCTCACTGCACAAGCTTGACCAGCACACATGCTATAATAGGCTATAGCTAACAGCCTTACATTCCATGCCCTTTATGATATCACACCACTAATCCCACATTCCTCATGGGGATTTTAGATGAACGGTCTGCCAAGTCAAAAAAAAACAAAGGCCCATTTGAATGAAGATTTCTACCTTCTGATCACACTACTGACAACACCCATCTGTCCTTACATACACAAGATCCTAATGAAGTCTTCATCATGACAGTAGCCATGTATTTCCAGAACTACTTACCATCAAGATTAGAATCTGCCCATTCTAATCCACATTATGTCAGAACTGCCACTTCAGACGATAATGCTTCTTCTTTCAACTTCATAAGTATGGTACATAACCAACTAAAATGTTGTAACAAAATGTAGGACATCCGCACGAAACACAAGGTCACACCTTCTGTATGTCATTTAGGTAGTCACACCCACTTGATCACAATTAGCAGCTATACCGAAGGTAAACTAAAGCAAGACCTTGGCTCATCCTTTTAGGTACACTAGGACACCTTCTACCAAGGCACACCGTTCAGGCATCCAATGGACAAAAGACTAGGTTCCCAAGAACAAATTCCCACGCCAAAGACAACTTTGACTGGACATGTGATACAAACAATGACTCTTTATCCATTATAAAGAACAAGCCTCCTTGCTCCTATCAGCACACCAAGGAAGGAATCATGAGTCAGTCTAACAAGAATGCAGCAAAGAAACACATGCAGGAGGACAAGAAGCCAGATCCTCAGAAGATGAAGGACACAACACTATCCACATCTGGAGCATCTTCAGGAGCAACAAGAACCCGCAAGACATCAGAAACAAGGATGAAGACCATCAAGAAAAACCAAGTGCAACTTCAAGCTTCTGATGATGAATAGGATGAAGATTGGAAATCTTTTCTTGATTCGGGGGGTTGGGATAATCTTTAGACTCTTTGCTTGTTGTTTTCACTGATCTTGTAAGCTTTAAAAGTGCAATAAACTTCTGTTTTAATTATGTTTCATTTATACTAAACAAATGCAATGTACAACTGCACAAGACACAAAACCCCCATGTAAGCCCCTTCCCAATAATTGCCACACCAAAAACTGCAGTAAAATCAAACCCACGTTCAGCTGCATAAACCAGTAATAATCTCCCCCTATCAAGGATAACATGTGCTTCTTCGCATCTACATGTCTTCAAGAGCTCACCCTTTGTTCAATTCACACGTTGAGCTGAATCATCACTTGCACCAATCCTCACATGAAAACAGCCAAATGCCACATTTTGACCTTTTTCACGTTTGCCAGAACAATCCACCAAGAAAACTTGATCTTCAAGTCACATGTTCCACTTGTTCAATAGCAAACACACTTAGAGTCCATAAGCCATGGTCATGTAACATCTTCTCCTTCCTGCAGCTCCCGCAAACTGCCATGAGAACGATCTTTTTGAAGCATCCTATTCTTCATTCCTATAGATCATCCTATCATTAGCTGATGTGCCACATCACCAGCTGAGACTCCTGATGTTAAGCTAGATGTCAGAACATTATGACATCCAACTGGTGAATTCAGCTCCTCTTTTTGCCACTCAGAAGAACTTTCTCCCTTTGCAGAACCAGATTTCCATGCTCTCATAGACTTGATTCAACAATCAAGTTTGAGTAGACAACCTCCATCCTGCTTAGAAACTCCACAGACTTCAAACCTACCACATCTGAATCTTCAGAAAATAAGTAGTCCAAGACTACCCCATAGCAATACTAAAAAAATGTCACTTCCCTTAGTAGAGCCGTCAGTAGAAAGCCAGAGATAACTGCCACTTATCCTCGACCTTCACAACCAGAGCCAACACCATGCTCCAAACCACTTAAACAGATCCAAGCTGTAACCATCAAGATTATGATGTCTTCATAGTCTTCCATCTTAATCTTCAACATCACCACCATAATACTTACTAGGAACAGATGCTAAGCAATAATCCCAGGTGAACACACACCAATACACTACATAAAGAAATAAACAGCCTCATAGAGAAAGGTAAATTCTCAACACTTCTGCAGTCCTGCACTTTTACATCAAACACATACATAGTCTCCCGTCAATGTATATTGCACAACATCTTAGATAAACGCTCATCTCCTATCAAGGTAACCTTCTCACACAACAGGCATCTGCTGATTCTTCTTCAAAACAACCATCATGACAACCATTCACACCACAAAAGCATTCCAGGTTAGGTCAGAGTCTTGACCTCCACAAACACAAACAACCCTTGAACACCTACTCACTTGGATCAGAAATACACTAATCCAATGAGTGACACTATATTGATCATCTCTTGACCAACATACTTATCTAAGACATGTTTCTTGAAGGAAACTTCTTAGACACACAACCCAGATGCCTCCTCTTCCAAGCCAGGAGTAGGTTCCAAACATATGTGGTCAATACACAGTTGTTTAGCCCCCAAGCATCTGTTATGCCAACAAGATTCTGCACAATCTGCTGGTTTTATGTTCCAACATCTGGTAGGACATAAGTTCTCTTCACAAGAAACACACCAAAAGATCCTTTAACACAGCCCAGAGATTGACCTTGGAAGCAAGAATAAATTGCTTCTAACTTTCTTCAGATCTCTTTTCAACAAGCTCATATAAAAGTTCCTTTATGAGTGGACTTGGGATGAACCACAAGTATCTTTGGCAACTCTAACAAGCTAGTTGAAGATATCCTCAAGTATCACTACACCATGTGATACATCTTCAGAGGAGAACAGAATGTTGCAGCCTTAACACAAAACCACCAGGAATTTTCCACCAGATATATATATGCAGCGAAACACACACCAGAAAACTCCTCTACAACCTTCAGGCAAACACGACACTCCATGTGCACTAGGTCAACATAGGTTTGAAAATAAGTCAAACCACACAGCAGCTCAACACCAAGGCTTCAAGCCTGGTAACAATAGACAGGTCCAATACACCATCTCAGCAAAACTATCTTTCTTGCTCATGAACCAGAAAGTATCTTCCCTAGATCTTATCCAGAAACAGACAGGATGCCTGCTCTGATACCAATTGAAATTCTGGTACAGATGTGTGATGTCTCGTGTAATGTCACAACATCGCAATCTGTTGTATGAATAAGGCAATAATGGTAACAGTAAATCAACACAAGGATTGTTCACCCAGTTCAGTTCAACAACCTACATCTGGGGGCATACCAAGCCAGGAAGGAAGTTCACTATTAGTAGTATCAAATTACAGACTCAACAGACCAGTTGACAATCTACCTAATTCAATCACTACCCAATGACCCTTCTACCTAAGTCCTCCCTAGGTAAGAGACTCCATCTCACTCCCAATCATTGCAATGATGTCTAACAGTCAACAACTCCGTCACTGCATCGACAGCTTGTTTACCAACAACTTTTCTAACACAAAAACCTAGAAGACACACTTCCATGACTCACATTGGAGTTGCTTAACAGCTTCCTCCAAGAACAATACAATACTCATTACCTACAGGTTTCTGAGTAATAACCCAGTGACCATCTCACAACCCGAGTGGTTCACTTAGACAAAGCCCTAATGTTCTACATCTTGGACCCGTACCCTTTCTTAGGTTACAAGCATACTATTTATAATATAATCTCAATTGGATTTGGGCCTTCAAATCATATCAAATCTTCTGTAACAAATCTGCAACAGATCTTGCTTCTAAAAGGATCTTCAATTAAATCTTCAATTAAATCTTCAATAATTAACTCTGAATATTCTCCATATCTTTATGCTTTAAATTCGCAACAAACTGATCTTCTTCATAACTGATTGTACCAGGAAATTCGCATTCAATCTAACTGACAGATCACCTTAAATCAACATAATCAGCGCAGCCCATTCCAGCCTGATGTTTTAATGTTCTGGTATAGTGATGTTAAGACATCGCATATGACATCACACTTCAGCACTTTACCTCTTCAACAATATTCACAAACCAGAATGTTAGCCAAAACATACAAATACTGTTAGAAGCTCATGTTGCAACATCAACCATGACATCAACATTGTTTTAACAAAATTTCAGCCAATTACAAGAACTTACAATCTCCCCTTTTGGCTAATTTTGGCTAAAACAAATATATAAACATTACAACTCAGATTATAGCAGTAATTACAACCCTACACTACTGTTAGACGTCATCTGATCCTAACAATAAACTACAGTAGCTACTGTGTACTGCATCCATGGATAATCATCTTCTTGGCTAATTCTGAATAATGTTAGAACATCACATCACCATGTAACAGCAACTCCAGGCAGCACATCAGGAGGTGCACATGAGGAAGAAGATATCCTACACTCCCCCTCAATTACAACACATTTCTTTTTCCTTCCAGGTCAGACCCAGACCAATTGTAGAAGACTCCTCCAAAAAAGAAATGTTTGTCTATTCATCAAAGACCAATGGTGGCATGAGATAATTCTGCACACCTTCATTGATCAGACGCTGGGTTTAATCCGTGGCATAAGAGGAAACTTAAGAAGTTCCATTCTGCCAACCCAGGTAACTCAGAACACAAGTCACAACTGTGTTCATAACTCAGGACACAAGTCACAAAGACTCAACCCAACTAAAGGATTTAACATCCTCTTATGCAGCATCAGAAACTGCAGACTCTAGGCATAACAACTGCACACCCCAATTAGCCAGACCCTTTCCTTTCTCCCCCTTTTTAGCCACAAATTGGGAAAGGATGCCCTCACAGAACCAGACCCAAGTAGTGCTTACCCAAAAACGAACAAAAGCCATAGGACTTATGAAACAACCACACTCACTTGCTGAAGGAGAACAATATAACCCCTATAAATAGCTGACCAGTAACTTTGGAATTAACGTGCCTTGATTATGTCAAGGTTCTTGGTCAAAGAACTGCTATTTTAGGTATCAAAAACTGCATTCAAATTCAATGCCTACCTTCCAAAAACTGCCTTGACTGCCTTAAATACTTCACAACTGAATCTTACCATAAATTAGGCCAATAACGCTCCATGCATAGGCAGAGACACGTGTTACACCTTATCCTTGCACTACCATCCAAAATACTTCCTTGTTTGGCTCAAGAAAAACATGTCCTATATCATGTTCTGACATCGTATCAGGCATTGTCTGCTGAAATAACAACCCAGGACTCAACATACACATCTTCTTATCTAATGGATATTGAGACCACTTCTCACAATCCCTTCTAGATTCCTTCAGACCATCAGAGAACAATAAAATCACCCATGTACACAAATTTTGCTGTTCAGACCTCTCCTGCATAGGCACTATCTTCAAACAGCTATGATATGTCTCATCATCTCACTGCACAAGCTTGACCAGCACACATGCTATAATAGGCTATAGCTAACAGCCTTACATTCCATGCCCTTTATGATATCACACCACTAATCCCACATTCCTCATGGGGATTTTAGATGAACGGTCTGCCAAGTCAAAAAAAAACAAAGGCCCATTTGAATGAAGATTTCTACCTTCTGATCACACTACTGACAACACCCATCTGTCCTTACATACACAAGATCCTAATGAAGTCTTCATCATGACAGTAGCCATGTATTTCCAGAACTACTTACCATCAAGATTAGAATCTGCCCATTCTAATCCACATTATGTCAGAACTGCCACTTCAGACGATAATGCTTCTTCTTTCAACTTCATAAGTATGGTACATAACCAACTAAAATGTTGTAACAAAATGTAGGACATCCGCACGAAACACAAGGTCACACCTTCTGTATGTCATTTAGGTAGTCACACCCACTTGATCACAATTAGCAGCTATACCGAAGGTAAACTAAAGCAAGACCTTGGCTCATCCTTTTAGGTACACTAGGACACCTTCTACCAAGGCACACCGTTCAGGCATCCAATGGACAAAAGACTAGGTTCCCAAGAACAAATTCCCACGCCAAAGACAACTTTGACTGGACATGTGATACAAACAATGACTCTTTATCCATTATAAAGAACAAGCCTCCTTGCTCCTATCAGCACACCAAGGAAGGAATCATGAGTCAGTCTAACAAGAATGCAGCAAAGAAACACATGCAGGAGGACAAGAAGCCAGATCCTCAGAAGATGAAGGACACAACACTATCCACATCTGGAGCATCTTCAGGAGCAACAAGAACCCGCAAGACATCAGAAACAAGGATGAAGACCATCAAGAAAAACCAAGTGCAACTTCAAGCTTCTGATGATGAATAGGATGAAGATTGGAAATCTTTTCTTGATTCGGGGGGTTGGGATAATCTTTAGACTCTTTGCTTGTTGTTTTCACTGATCTTGTAAGCTTTAAAAGTGCAATAAACTTCTGTTTTAATTATGTTTCATTTATACTAAACAAATGCAATGTACAACTGCACAAGACACAAAACCCCCATGTAAGCCCCTTCCCAATAATTGCCACACCAAAAACTGCAGTAAAATCAAACCCACGTTCAACTGCATAAACCAGTAATAATCTCCCCCTATCAAGGATAACATGTGCTTCTTCGCATCTACATGTCTTCAAGAGCTCACCCTTTGTTCAATTCACACGTTGAGCTGAATCATCACTTGCACCAATCCTCACATGAAAACAGCCAAATGCCACATTTTGACCTTTTTCACGTTTGCCAGAACAATCCACCAAGAAAACTTGATCTTCAAGTCACATGTTCCACTTGTTCAATAGCAAACACACTTAGACTCCCTAAGCCATGGTCATGTAACATCTTCTACTTCCTGCAGCTCCCGCAAACTGCCATGAGAACGATCTTTTTGAAGCATCCTATTCTTCATTCCTATAGATCATCCTATCATTAGCTGATGTGCCACATCACCAGCTGAGACTCCTGATGTTAAGCTAGATGTCAGAACATTATGACATCCAACTGGTGAATTCAGCTCCTCTTTTTGCCACTCAGAAGAACTTTCTCCCTTTGCAGAACCAGATTTCCATGCTCTCATAGACTTGATTCAACAATCAAGTTTGAGTAGACAACCTCCATCCTGCTTAGAAACTCCACAGACTTCAAACCTACCACATCTGAATCTTCAGAAAATAAGTAGTCCAAGACTACCCCATAGCAATACTAAAAAAATGTCACTTCCCTTAGTAGAGCCGTCAGTAGAAAGCCAGAGATAACTGCCACTTATCCTCGACCTTCACAACCAGAGCCAACACCATGCTCCAAACCACTTAAACTGATCCAAGCTGTAACCATCAAGATTATGATGTCTTCATAGTCTTCCATCTTAATCTTCAACATCACCACCATAATACTTACTAGGAACAGATGCTAGGCAATAATCCCAGGTCAACACACACCAATACACCACATAGAGAAATAAACAGCCTCATAGAGAAAGGTAAATTCTCAACACTTCTGCAGTCCTGCACTTTTACATCAAACACATACATAGTCTCCCGTCAATGTATATTGCACATCTTAGATAAACGCTCAGCTCCTATCAAGGTAACCTTCTCACACAACAGGAATCTGCTGATTCTTCTTCAAAACAACCATCATGACAACCATTCACACCACAAAAGCATTCCAGGTTAGGTCAGAGTCTTGACCTCCACAAACACAAACAACCCTTGAACACCTACTCACTTGGATCAGAAATACACTAATCCAATGAGTGACACTATATTGATCATCTCTTGACCAACATACTTATCTAAGACATGTTTCTTGAAGGAAACTTCTTAGACACACAACCCAGATGCCTCCTCTTCCAAGCCAGGAGTAGGTTCCAAACATATGTGGTCAATACGCAGTTGTTTAGCCCCCAAGCATCTGTTATGCCAACAAGATTCTGCACAATCTGCTGGTTTTATGTTCCAACATCTGGTAGGACATAAGTTCTCTTCACAAGAAACACACCAAAAGATCCTTTAACACAGCCCAGAGATTGACCTTGGAAGCAAGAATAAATTGCTTCTAACTTTCTTCAGATCTTTTTTCAACAAGCTCATATAAAAGTTCCTTTATGAGTGGACTTGGGATGGACCACAAGTATCTTTGGCAACTCTAGCAAGCTAGTTGAAGATATCCTCAAGTATCAATACACCATGTGATACATCTTCAGAGGAGAACAGAATGTTGCAGCCTTAACACAAAACCACTAGGAATTTTCCACCAGATATATATATGCAGCGGAACACACACCAGAAAACTCCTCTACAACCTTCAGGCAAACACGACACTCCATGTGCACTAGGTCAACATAGGTTTGAAAATAAGTCAAACCACACAGCAGCTCAACACCAAGGCTTCAAGCCTGGTAACAATAGACAGGTCCAATACACCATCTCAGCAAAACTATCTTTCTTGCTCATGAACCAGAAAGTATCTTCCCTAGATCTTATCCAGAAACAGACAGGATGCCTGCTCTGATACCAATTGAAATTCTGGTACAGATGTGTGATGTCTCGTGTAATGTCACAACATCGCAATCTGCTGTATGAACAAGGCAATAATGGTAACAGTAAATCAACACAAGGATTGTTCACCCAATTCAGTTCAACAACCTACATCTGGGGGCATACCAAGCCAGGAAGGAAGTTCACTATTAGTAGTATCAAATTACAGACTCAACATACCAGTTGACAATCTACCTAATTCAATCACTACCCAATGACCCTTCTACCTAAGTCCTCCCTAGGTAAGAGACTTCATCTCACTCCCAATCATCGCAATGATGTCTAGCAGTCAACAACTCCGCCACTGCATCGACAACTTGTTTACCAACAACTTTTCTAACACAAAAACCTAGAAGACACACTTCCATGACTCACATTAGAGTTGCTTAACAGCTTCCTCCAAGAACAATACAGTACTCATTACCTACAGGTTTCTGTGTAATAACCCAGTGACCATCTCACAACCCGAGTGGTTCACTTAGACAAAGCCCTAATGTTCTACATCTTGGACCCGTACCCTTTCTTAGGTTACAAGCATACTATTTATAATATAATCTCAACTGGATTTGGGCCTTCAAATCATATCAAATCTTCTGTAACAAATCTGCAACAGATCCTGCTTCTAAAAGGATCTTCAATCAAATCTTCAATTAAATCTTCAATAATTAACTCTGAATATTCTCCATATCTTTATGCTTTAAATTCGCAACAAACTGATCTTCTTCATAACTGATTGTACCAGGAAATTTGCATTCAATCTAACTTACAGATCACCTTAAATCAACATAATCAGTGCAGCCCATTCCAGCCTGATGTTTTAATGTTCTGGTATAGTGATGTTAAGACATCGCATATGACATCACACTTCAGCACTTTACCTCTTCAACAATATTCACAAACCAGAATGTTAGCCAAAACATACCAATACTGTTAGAAGCTCATGTTGCAACATAAACCATGACATCAGCATTGTTTTAACAAAATTTCTGCCAATTTCAAGAACTTACAACTTTGATGTCCAAGATTGGTCTTGGTTTAGCTGGGATCAAGGTGAAAAATGGCCTCAAAGTTTGGAAAAAGTGAAACAGATTCTGTCTTGAAAATTTCACCAAGTGTTGGAATGAAAATGACCATTTTCAGTTTTTGTGATTTTGATTAATCCATAACTCAAAATCCATGAGGATTTGGAATGGGATGTAGTTGACATATTTGAAGTATGTAAGATGAAATTTCATTTAAGCTTTGGATGGGAGAAAAAGGCTTTGTGGTTTAAGAGTTATGTCCTTGCAAAGTTGGTACCAAATCACTTTTGTCTCATAACTTAGAAATTTTTTGGTTTCTCATGGTTTCCCCTTTTGCAAGAAACCTCACTTTTCTTGATTTTTCTTGATGAATGATGATCAATACCATACATTAACATTGTTTTTGAATTAGGGGAACCATATTTGTGAAAAATTCCAAAAAGTCAAACTTTATTTTAGGCACAATTGACTTTTTGTCAGATGAATTCCAAACCATGTGATCCTTTATGAAATCAAGTCCTTGATAGGGTGTTTTGAATCATGTCCCAAGGTTTGGGAACATGTCTTGGTCAAAATTCAAAGGCACGGTTGACTTTTTCTTCAAAACCCTAATTGTGGTCCAGATGAGATTGAAACTTGTGAATCAAGCTTCTTGGATCAATCCATTATTGTAAAGGGATCAATGTAGTGTATTTGAGGCCCTAAAATCATGTCTTGAGGTCTGGGCTCATGTCTTGCCTCAAAAGTCAACTTAGGGGTGAATTAGGTCAAGAAACCCTAATTCCTAATTTTTTGATGAATGCTTCCCCTGAGGTTATTTTGACTTGATGATTGGATCCATGAGATCCCTTGAAGCATTTTGGATCATGCTTTGAAGTAATGGCTCATTCTCAGATGAAAATTTTCATCTCGAGGCCTTGGTCGACCAAAACCTAATTTGGTGACACTGGCGATCTTGAGGCTTGATCCACTTGGAATGTTGCAATCTTTTGCTTGATTCTTGATGTGGGAGACCTCTTGATCCTTTATAGGTGTTTGAGAGGCTAGACAAGTTGATCATGTTATTTCTTGATTGATCTTTTGTCCAAATGCTTAGAGAGGGGTGGAAACCCTAATTCTTGATTATAATGAATGCTCAACAATTTTTGAGGAGATTGATGAGGCATGATGGTACATCCATATTGCGGTAATGATTTACACAATGATGGGAAATCTTGTGGTCAAAATTTGGGGTATGACAGATGCCCCTATTTAATCTTCTTGGACACGAAGGTGTGAAAGGCGAAGATATTCGGGCATTCAGGTGCAAGAGGAATAAATATCGGAATACCCGAAATTTTGACGGTGGTTATGAATGGCCGTTTACTCATTCATCTTCTTTTGCTAAGCAATGTTAGTTAGAAAAGGGTAAAACTTCCCCTCGATCCTGGTCATCAGCCATGGAACTGGTCTTAGTTTCTTTTGTAATAAACTTCCCCTCGATCCTGGTTTTCAGCCATGGAACTGGTGTAAGTTTCTTTTGTAATAAACTTCCCCTCGATCCTGGTTTTCAGCCATGGAACTGGTCTAAGTTTCTTTTGAACTAAACTTCCCCTCGATCATGGTCTTCAGCTACGGAACTGGTCTCAGTTTCTTCATGTCGAGTTCTTTTCTTGATAAGGGATACCATGTGTAGCGGTCTTCATCAAACTTCTCGCAGAGCTATACTGGGGAGATGCCATTTGATGGAAAAAGTTTGAGGTCGGACTTGCTGGGGATACCCATTTGTCTAAGCCGTAGAGGTGTGCAAACTTCTCTGTTGGAGATGCCATTTGTTGACTTTACTGGGGAAAACGAGTCTCTTGAAATACCGTTTTCTGCTTGGGGATATTACATCATACTTTTCTTCGAGATCCTTTCGGAGAAATGCCATGTGATGTGATCCAAATTTTGAGGTGCTGATGACTTTATTAACATCGAATTTCTTGGGAGAAATTCCGATGTATTGTCGAGAGTCTTTGGTTAGGAGGCTTTCTCTCGGGATTTTTCTTAAATCCGAGAAAGCGGAAATATCATCTTCAATGGCGAAGAGTGCTGTTTTAAAGGTGTCTGTCGAATGTCTTCTTGCCTTTCAGAGGTTCAAGTTATCAAAGAGGTCGAGGACAGGCTCTAATCCAGAAATAAACTGGGGAGAAATTGCTCAGACGATGCATTTCTTGATGAGGAAAAAAATGACAACATTATTGGCAGGAGGACGTACAATAGTAATGCAATATGAATATGAATATGAATCAATAATGCATGAAGTATGTATGTTTATACTGACAAAAATGACGCGACATACAAACTAGTGGATGAACATGACTGGATACTCGGCCACTGCGGGGGATGAAAAGTATCATTGGTTCATGATAGAGATCCTGTCTTGCTTAGGAGAGGTAGTCCCTGTGGAGGAGAAAGAATCGTCAATCAGTCTTAAGAGGTAAGAACTCTGCCGGGGATGTCAGATGGGAAATTACATCTGAACTAGTTGATCCTTCAATCAGGGTGTACTGGTTAAAAGGAGTACTTTGATTATGCACTTTGAGATTTGATCACTTCTGGAGAAGCCATCGATGTTCTTTTTTTTTCGTTCAGAAGTAAAAAAGAATTGCCATCTTTATTTTAAAAGCAGAAGAAAATTTGACAAGTAAATTCATTTTTGTTTTATTTCAAGAATCGTTGATTATGTTTAAACTGTCATTCTGTAAAGCAAAAATAAATGAGAGTTGCAAACAAAAGCACTAGGGCTCAAATTTTATTGATAGGATGGAAATCAGCCAAGCGCGTGATACCATAGAGTATTTACAAAGTTTAGAAAAAATGGTAATTTAAGGGAAAAGGGGCTACATTGAAACATAATGACCACTATCCTTCTACCAACTTTGAAGTCTAGACATTCTGGGCTCCTGTCAAAGATGACCTTGACTGAAGTTTCCTTGATGGATGGAATTACTGTTGAGGAGCCGAACTTGTCAAACGTAGTTACTTACCATGAATCCCTAATTTTTGACTGGATTGCCTTTTGAGGTTTTCAATCCATCGGGATGATTTTCGCTTATGTCTCTAATTTTTGCCTGGACCGCCCTTTTGGGTTTTCAATCCACCGAGACTTTTTTTTTTGTTTTTTATTTAGGAGAAGTATTTCTTGACTACGTCAATATTCGTGGGGTAGGTAAACTCCTCTCCATCCATGGTTGCGAGTCTCAAGGTGCCGCCTGAGAAGGATTTCTTGACCACATAGGGGACGTCATAATTCGGAGTCCAATTACCCCGGGAATCAGTGAGAAATGATTGTATCCTTTTTAGCACAAGGTCTCCTTTTCTGAAGACGCGGGGTCAGACCTTTTTGTCAAACGCCTTCTTCATTCTTTGCTGATACAACTGACTATGGCATAGTGTAGCGAGCGATTTTGGACGCGGTTCTTAAGCGCTGGTCGCTCTCTGCGGTTTGAGCTTAAACTACAGGTCGATTCATTTTTTATCCTATTGAAGCTGATGAAGGAAGGGAAATAGATGTCTCCAATTAACCCTGCTTTGCATACTGAGTTTAAACAACGGTCTGTTAGGTTACGAATGCTATCAATGCGGGGGGGCCTTTGTACTGGTTATTTGTATTTTCGCCAATACAGTTTCTTTCTTTTTATCTTGACAGAAGGTTTCTGGCGGGGAACAAGGATTAGGATGTTAGGACTGATGTTTTTGATAGATGGAGATATGGGATTTGGGTTTTTTGTTGATTGTGCTCGCTAAGATTTTTCTTTCAATCTTATGCCTACGTATTCCCGTTTACCGAAACAGGGAAATCAGAGCGTTCGTAGTTCCTCCTATTCTATGGGAGGAAATGGTTGTTTTTGGTGTCTTGTTCAAAGCCCAAGACGTGAAGCGAAAGGTGATTTATATCTTGTTCAAAGCCCAAGATGTGAAGGTGAAAGGTCTATTTGTATCTTGTTCAAAGCCCAAGATGTGAAGCTAAAGGTGTTGACTTTAGAGAGAATTTGTCATCTCTAAAGAGGGGGTTGTATTTCACAACTGTTTTATAAAGGAGAATTACTTTAACCGGGATGTGTGAATCCGACAATGCCATAATTTCCTTTATAAGGGATTTTAACCTGAAGGAGAAGACTTTAACTCAGTGTAGAGCAATGCCATCTTTCCTTAGGAATTTCTCATGCTAAAAAAGGGACAGTGGCATGGATGTAGATGATCTAGAGGCTTGCCGCTTACAGCGATTAGATGAAAGGGAATGAGTTGTTGATGTTTGTATACTGTGAACGAGGCACAACTTTGATGCTAAAAGGTTGATTGGATCAACCAGTGGTTTTCTTATACAAAGCCTAAGAGGAGGCTATTGGCCCAACAAGAGGGTATTTTTGTGTGTCTCGTACGAAGCCCGAGAAAGAGGCTAAAAGGTTTTGACCCGACGATGGAGTCTTTTGGTATCTCGTATAAAGCCCGAGATGGAGGCGAAAGGGTGATTGAATCAACGAGGGAGTCTCTTATGTGTCTCGTACAAAGCCCGAGAGAGAGGCTAAACGTTGTTTGACTCCGCTGGGGAGAATCATTGTACAAAGCCCAAGAGGGAGGCTATGGTTACTGTTTCAGTTAAGTGACAGGTCCAGTATACTGATTTTAAAGAGAAAATCAGTTCTTATATGAGCAACACTGTACTCATGGATTTGATTCAAGGATCCGGGTTATTCCTATTCTTTAAGGAAGTGGGAAATCCGAAGGGTATTGAGACTGTCTGAGTCTATGGGTTTTCTTCCTATTTAACGAAGGGGTCACTTGAGAATGTCTTTGAGACTCAAGGAGATTAGACTGTCCAAGTCTAGAGTTTTATCTTTTGTATTATGCTTTGAGAAACAGTAGTAGACTCTTTGAAAGGACTGTTCTATGCAGATGACTAAGTTCTGTTCCTATACCTCAAGGAGGTCGTCGGGACAATTTGTACGAAGCCCAAGAGGAGGCTGGAAACTTTTAAGAAGCCAATCGGTCCTTGTACGAAGCCCAAGAGGAAGCTATCATTCCCGGAGGAAGAGATCATTATACGAAGCCTAAGAGGAGGCTGTGAATACTTCTAAGAAGCTGTAGGGTCCTTGTACTAAGCCCAAGAGGAGGCGGGGTTGCTTTTAGGAAGCTTGTGGGTCCTTGTACGATGCCCAATAGGAGGCCGATGCTTTTAAGAAGCCCGTGGGTGCCCAAACCCCAAGAAATTCAAGGCAAGCTATTCACAAGGAATAGATCAAGTCAGGAAAGTTCGAGAATTTGGAAGAAACTCAAAGATGCCATTCACGGAGAATACATTCATCTCTAGGAGTAGAGTTTCTTGACAATTCCTAATGAGGACAGCCGAAGAGAAGATTGTATCTGGTGATCCTATTGGGGATCTAGTTGTCTATTTCTATGAATAAACAAAACGACGTCACCTAGTTCTAGACATAGTTGCCGGGGAAACTCGAAATATCTGTACTATTATTACACAGTTGATATGAGTTTATGAAAGAAGACTTACAGTGAAACAGCCCCACAATACAGTGATATGTATATGAAAGCGGTAAATGAAAGCAATAACCACTTACTCGGTTGTAGAGCTTCCATGCTGTTTGGTTAGTTGTTCAACAAAGAAAGATTGAAAACAACAGTATATTCAAAATCAAAGGAGAAAGTGCTTTGAAAAGGAAAGATTTGGGGCTTACAGCTCAAGGAGAGGCCCAAGGTTTTATCAGTGAGCGCACTGTTTGAATTTGTACAGAGGGACTTATACAAGTGATTGTGGCCCAAAAATTATTTTCTGTACAAAGGGATGGGTCTTACACTCTTTCAAGAGGCCCAAAAAGTTTTAAAGAAAAAGAGTGGGGCTTATAACACGAGAGTAGGCCCAGATGATTTTTTCGTTTGAAATGGCGATCGCGCCGAGATTTTCTTTTAACACGAAGGGACTTATACAATAAGTGAGGCCCAAATGATTTTGGTTAAAAGGGGGTTGGGTCTTACACTCTATTAGAGGCCCAAAAGTTTTGAATGGGTCTTATAGCTCGAGGAGAGGCCCAAAAGGTTATTTTTCAAAAGGCGACGATCGCGCCGTTTGTTTTTTGAGGGTATCGGGACTTATACAATACACTGAGGCCCAAAAATGGTTTGGTCAAAAAAGGATTGGGTCTTACACTCTATTAGAGGCCCATGAGTGTTTGAAAATGATTTATTTGAGTGAAAATCAAATAAACCCTAATTTCATTCTTTAAAAGTAAATATTTAAAGAAAATCAATGAAAAATAGCAAATAGGTTTGAATAAACCACTTGTGATTTTTGTTTAAGGTTTGAAAAATGAGGTATAAATCATAAGAGATATTAAAACTCATTTGGTCTTGATTTTTCAAGATGAATATTCATTTTTAAAAATGTTTAAAAACAAATAAAAATGAATTTATTCACAAAAATAATAATTATATTAATTAAATAATATAAACTTAATTTTTTCGTGGAATAAAATATTTCAACATTTTTGTGATTTTTTGCAAAAAGAACCAATAAAAAATAATTAAAATTGAAAGAGTTATTAATTTTCCAAATAATTAACAAAACATGAAAATATTGGAAAAATAGCAAAAATGTGAAAAGTCACAAAATGGCATGGGTGGGGTTTGAACCCACGACCTCAAGCATACATGGCGCGCGCCTTACCACCGGGGTGGTGATACATCCATTGTTTGAAACAAACCAACAAATACACAAGTCATGCCTTGGTTTTGGCTTGCCCAAGGCAAGTTTTGCCTCAAAAACGTGAATGTCATAACTTTCTCAATTCTTAATGGTTGGAGACAAAATTTATATGTATCTGGGCCAGAATTTCACAAGGAATCCAATGGTGGTGGTGGTTTTTTCAGATCACACTCCTTCCTCAAAACCCGATAGTGGTTTTGAAAATGGCCTATGATTGCATTTTCTATGCTACACTTGGATACAGGCATGAATTACATGATCAATTGGCACAAACATAACACATATGACATGTACAATGGATGCATACTCAGTGGACTTCAAATGCACACATGTTTTGGTGAGTGCAAGTTAAGAGGCTTACCCTTCTTTGGGATTTTGGAGGTTTCTCTGCAATCTGCCAACCCTCTTGCTCCAGATATGATTTTATGCTTTGAACTACCTCAAATGATCCTTTGGATGCTTTTAGGATGATTGGAATCAGCTGGTACCTGCAAAAACACAAACAGTCTCTTTCTTGCAAAAGGTGTTAAAAGTGACCAAAATAGTAACTCCCTCAAATGGTGTTCCAGATGGTGGGAACCATTTGGGACAGTTCAAGGATGATATTTGGAGTGTGTTTGAGGTTTTATCTGGTTTGGAAAGTGACTGAATCAAGACATGGCTTGAAAATGCAAAAAAGTGCTATTTTGAGGTTTTGAGAGGTGACTTTGTGATGTTGTGATTACAGGTCACTTTTGATGGTTTGCACAGCTTACATATGATATATATGAGGTGTGTGTGTGATTAGTTTGAGTGGAATTGCTCTCTAGCTCAAAAACTCAGAGTTACTTGCTTTGGAAGGCAAATTTGAGGTGAAAGAAGAGATTTTGAGGAAAACATCTGTTTGATGGCTTTGGTGTACTCAAACTGAACACAATTGAGCTCTATTTATAGTAGAGCAAGTTTGTTTTGGGATCCACAGTGAATGGCAACTGCAGCAGGTGTTTGTTCAATGTTGCCCAATAGAAATGCAAGTCTCCTCTAGCTATTGACTAGAGGTTAGGGCACAGGGCTGTGGTTCCCTTGGTCTTGAATAAGTCTTGACTGATTTCAGATGAGAATGGCTCAGTCAATGCCACCTTGATGCTTCCATTGAATGCTTCAATCCAAATTTGGAGTCTTGTCCCTATTTTGGCCATTCTAGGTTCAACATGCTATTTCTTGTTCCATGGGCTTTGGAGGCTTGGCTCAGTGATTGTCCCCTTTAGATTCAATCCTCAGATGTGTCCAAGTGGATAGGAGCATTTGAATTTGGCTGATTTTGGCAAATCGAGCAAAATTGCAAATTCTGCCTTGCCTTTGACAGATTTCAGCAAGGCAACTTGCCAATGTCATATCTCATGGTGTAAGTTGAATTTGGTAATGTTCTTGACCATTTTGGAAAGCCCTTACATGATACAACAACTGTTTGAACATATTTGGTTTTGATCTCTTTTGAATCCAAGTGAAAAATCCCCCTACATTTGGCAAAAAGTGAAAACAGATTTGGACTTAGTGAAAATTTCACTGTTGGAAAAAGTGACATTTTCATTTTTCAGCCACTTTGATCACTCCATAACTCAAAATCCTTAATGAATTGGACTTAGCTCTAGTTGAAGTTTTTGTAGAGGGTAATGAGGGCTACAAATCCATCTTTGGATGAGGAAAAATGGCTTTGTGGTTTAGGAGTTATGATCCTCCAAAGTTGGTACCCTTGTCACTTTATTTTTAACTTAGAAAATTTTCTAAGTTTTTATGGTTACCCCTTTTACAAGTTATCCAACTTTTCTTGATTTTTCTTGATGAATGATGATTCAAATCATACATTAACATCATTTTAGGGTTAAAAATCCATTTTGGTGAAAAATCTCAAAAAGTCAAAGTTGACTTTTGTACACAGTTGACTTTTTATCCGATGAATTCCAAACTGTGCAATTCTTCAGGAAATCATGTACTTGACCTAAATCAAACTTGATGGGCATGTTCCATGGGTGTCATAGGGCATATTGAATCATGTATTAGGGCTTGGGAGCATGTCTTGGTCAAAAGTCAAAGTTACAGTTGACTTTTTCCTTAAAACCCTAATTTTGGTGCAGATGAAATTGAGACTTGTTGCTTAAGCTTCTTGGATTAATCCATTGTTCCAAATGGATCAATATAGTTCATTAGAGACCCTCAAACCCTCTCTTGAGGTCTTGGTTCATGGTTTGTCCCAAAAGTCAACTTAGGGGTGAATTAGGTCAAGAAACCCTAATTCCTGATTTTTGATGAATGCATCCTCTAAGGAAAAATTGACTTGATGATTGGGTCCATGAGGTTCCATGGAGTATATTAGGTTAGGTTTTGGATCATTGGCTTGTGCCCAGATGAAAAATTTCCATCTGGAGGCCCTGGTCGACCAAAACCCTAATTTGGTGATACTGTCAATCTTGAGACTTGATCCACCTAGAAGGGAGAAGCCTTGTGCTTAATCCTTGAAGTGGGAGTCCTTTTGATCCATTATGGATGTTTGAGAGGTTATACAAGTTGAAGATCATGTCATTCCTTGATTGATCCTTTGTCTAAGCACTCAGAGAGGGCTTGAAACCCTAATTTTGATTGTAGTGGATTCTCACCCATCTTTGGGGAGACTGATGAAGTATGATGGTTCCTCCATATTGTGATGATGATTTTCATAATAATGGGAAATCTTAGTGGTCAAAATTTGGGGTATGACACATAGAGCTATCATTCTCTTTTCTTCGATGAGGTTCAGTTCATCGTGTCGACTTTGACACCATTCGGCTTCTGTTAGCTTAGCTTCCATCAATACCCTGATTGATGGGATCTCTACTTATATGGGGAGTACTGCCTCCATGCAATATACTAGAGAGAAAGGGGTTTCCCCTGTTAAAGTGCGGACAGATGTACGATAATCGTGAAGAGCAAAGGGTAGCATCTCGTGCTAGTCTTTGTAGGTTACAACCATCTTTTGAACGATCTTTTTGATATATTGGTTAGCCGCATCTACCGCTCCATTCATCTTAGGCCGGTAGGGATATGAGTTATGGTGTTCGATCTTGAACTCAGTACACAACTCTTTCATCATCTTATTGTTCAGGTTAGATCCATTATCAGTAATAATCTGGTTTGGAACACCATAATGGCAGATGAGATAGTTCTTGATAAATCGGACCACCACTTGTCGGGTTACATTGGTGTATGATACTTCTTCTACCCACTTGGTGAAGTAGTCAATGGCTACCAAGACGAACCAATGTTCGTTTGAAGCTTTGGGTTCGATCATGCCAATCATGTCCATTCCCCATATAGAAAAAGGCCACGGAGAAGAAAGAACTTTGAGATGCGTTGGCGGTACATGGATTTTGTCAGCGTATATCTAACACTTGTGACACCTTCTCATGTACTTATAGCAATCAGATTCCATTGTCAGCCAATAGTATCCTGCTCTTAGAATTTTTCTCGCCATCGTGTGTCCATTGGCATGAGTGCCAAAGGATCCTTTGTGAATCTCTTTCATCAACATGTTTGCTTCTTGTCTGTCTACGCATTTGAGCAAAATCATGTTGAAGTTTCTCTTATAGAGTGCATCACCGTTCAGGAAGAAGTTTCTTGCCAGTCTTCTGAGAGTTTTCCTGTCTTTTCTTGATGCCCCAGGTGGGTACTCTTGTCTTTGAAGGAAACATTTGATATCATGATACCAAAGTTTGTTATCAATGATTGCTTCAATTGTGAAGATGTAAGCGGTCCTTTCAAGGCGCATTATGTCAATCTTAGGTACGTTGTTCCATTGACCTACACTAATCATGGAAGAGAGAGTGGATAGTGCATCGGCCATGTGATTTTCTTCACGAGGGATATGATGAAACTCGATTTTGTTGAAGAATGGTAACAACCTTCTCGCGTAATCTTTTTAAGCAATCAATCCTGATTGGTATGTGTTCTACTCCCCTTTAATCTGATTTACATCCAGGGATGAGTCTCCATATACATCTAAGTTCTTAATCCTTAAGTCAATTGCTTCTTCGAGACCCATGATACAAGCTTCGTATTCGGCCTCGTTGTTTGTACACTTAAACGTCAGTCGGGAAGTGAAAGGAATATGGGTACCCTGAGGTGTTACGATGATTGCCCCAATTCCATTTCCATAATTTTTTACAACTCCGTCAAAAATTAATCCTCATTGGGAACCTGGTTCTGGCCCTTCACTGGGTAGCAGTACATTGCAATCTTTCATTTTCAAGTACCTGGCATCTTTATTTGGGAAGTCGAATCCGACTGATTCCTGATCGTCAATCGGTTGACGAGCCAAATAATCGGCTAAAATACTCCCTTTGACGGCTTTCAGAGCATGGTACTCGATGTCGTATTCCGATAACAACATCTGCCAACGGGGGATCCTTCCTGTGAGAGCAGGTTTTTCAAAGACGTACTTGATTGGGTCCATTTCGAAGATTAACCAAGTAGTGTGACAAATCATGTACTGGAGAAGACGTTTGGCTGCCCAAGCTAGAGCACATCAAGTTTTCTCGAGCATAGTGTACCGAGTTTCACAATCTGTAAATTTCTTGCTTAAATAGTAGATGGCAGACTCTTTTCTTTTGGTTTCGTCTTGTTGGCAAAGCACACAACCCATTGAGTCTTCCAAGACTGTTAGGTAGATGATCAGTGGTCTTCCTTCCACTGGAGGTGACAGGATTGTGGGATTTAATAGATATTCTTTGATACTATCGAAAGCTTTTTGGCAATCTTCTGTCCATACACAACTTTTGTTCTTTCTGAGTAGTTTGAAGATCGGCGCGCATGTCGCGGTCATGAGGGATATGAATCTTGAGATGTAATTCAAACGTCCCAAAAATCCTCTGACCTGTTTTTCAGTCTTTGGTGAAGGCATTTCTTTAATGGTCTTGACCTTGTCAGGATCAACCTTAATTCCTTTCTGGCTGACGATGAATCCTAAAAGTTTTCTTGAGCGGACACCGAACATGCATTTGTTGGGATTCATGCGGAGTTTGTATTTTCTCAAACGCTCGAATAACTTTTACAGGTGTGTCACATGCTCTTCTTCTGTTTTAGATTTGGCAATCATGTCATCGACGTACACTTCAATTTCTTTGTGCATCATGTCGTGAAACGGAGTTGTCATGGCCCTTTGATAGGTTTCCCCCTCGTTCTTCAAATCGAACGGCATTACCTTGTAACAAAAGGTGCCCCATGGGGTGATGAATGAAGTGTTATTCATATCTCCCGACGTCATTTTGATTTGATTATAGCCCAAGAATCCATCCATGAAGGAGAAGACTTTGAACTTTTGGACTTGGTTTGTTCAGATCCCTGTAGTCTACACACATTCTGACTTTTTCGTCCTTTTTCCGAACTGGCACTATGTTAGCTAGCCATTGAGGATATTCTGAGGTGGTGAGGAAACCTACGTCGTTTTGCTTCTGCACTTCCTCTTTAGTTTTGATAGCCATATCTAGATGACGTAGCGGGCGATTTCTGTCGGTGACGCGACCACCTTATCGCCATGATTTCTCCTCACCGCAATGGTAGGAGTGGGGTGCTACTTTCTGATTTCTTATTTATCCCGTGAAGCTAGAAGGGAAAGGGAAGCTATCTAAAACTAAACTTGCATGCGAATGTTTAACTGAACAAACGCTTAAAGAGATTCGGGGAGTTCGGGGTCAGGTTATACAATGGGGAGTTGTCAGTTACCGATCCTATATGTGGTTATCCACAGGTTGTTAGCAATAGGTTTTACTTTTATACTTGATGGTGTTTATCCGTTGATGGGTTGGAAAAGTTTCTTCTTTGGGAGATATGAGAGAGAGAGAGAGAGTGTGTGAGTTTTTGATGATTCTGGTGAGGTATTGAACCTCAGTTTTAATTGGTGTGAAGGTACTGGGCCTAGAGTGTTTGATTAGTATGAAGGTGCTGGACCTAGAGTTTTTTTTTGGTATGCTCGCTAAGATTTCGCAATCTCATGCCTACGTATTCCCGTTTTAAAGAAACAGGGAAATCAGAGCAATCGTAGTTCCTCCTATTCTAAGGGAGGAAAAGATGTTTTGGTGTCTTGTTTAAAGCCCAAGATTGAAGCTAAAAGGTTTATTTGTGTCTTGTTCAAAGCCAAAGATTGAAGTTAAAAGGTTTGACTGAGAGAGAACTTGTCATCTCTAAAGAAGTATTTTTGTGCCTTGATCAAAGCCCAAGGTTGAAGCTAAGAGGCTGATGGACTCCACTGGGGAAATCCTTACCCAAAGCCTAAGAGGAGGAAGGGTAAGACTAACTCAACAAGAGAGTGTGTATATTGATGTCTTGTACAAGGCCCAAGATTGAGACAAAAAAGAGACTGATTATTTTGGGGATATCATTATACAAAGCCTAAGAGGAGGCTGAAAGTTTAACTTTTTCGGGGAAAATATTCTGTTTGTCTTGTACAAAGCCCAAGATTGAGGCTAAAAAGGGAAACTTAACTGACTCGGTGAGGATAATTTTTATGGGTCTTGTACAAAACCCAAGATTGAGGCTGAAATGGGTTTTACTCTGCTTGGAAATCATTCCTCAAAGCCTGAAAGAAGGCTGGGAGGAAGTGACCTCGCTGGGGAATATATCTATCCCAAGCTTAAGAGGTGAAGATTTATGTCTTGTACAAAGCCCAAGATTGAAGCTAAAAGGGTTTGACTCAACAAGAAAGTGCTTTTATCTGCCCTGTACAAAGCCCAGAATTGTGGCTGAACAAGCTGGAGAAATTATTCTACACAACTTGAGAGGAGGCTTGCTCTAGCTAGGGGAAATATTTACATCAAACCTACGAGGAGTCTGAAAAAAGATTGACTCAACAAGACAGTATTTTTGTCTGTCTCGTACAAAGCCCGAGATTGAGGCTAAAAAGGTTGACTCAACAAGAGAGTGCTGAAAGGTGATTGACTCAACAAGAGAGTCTAAAAAGGTGATCAACTCAACAAGAGAGTCTAAAAAGGTGATTGACTCAACAAGAGAGTCTAAAGAGGTGACTGACTCAACAAGAGGGTCTAAAAAGGGTGATTGACTCAACAAGAGATTCTGAAAAGGGTTAGCTCCGCTGGGGAGAATCATTGTACAAAGCCCAAGAGGAGGCTAAATTTTCCGAGGGAAGGTCATTATACAAAGCCTAAGAGGAGGCTATCTTTCTGCTGGGGATTATTGAGATCCCTAGGTAGGTCCAAGTGAGGAATCAACTCTTGCTGAGGGTTCCAGAAGAGTTGAGATATCAGATGCCTTGAGGTTCTGATTTGGGATAGTGTTATGCTAATGATAAACTGACCCTGGTTTAGGGTTTTTAGGAGAGAGACTGGGTTTTAGACTTTTCTGGAGATTGATCTAGAGTGGCCGGGGTTTCTCCTATGTTTTATAGGGAACTTGAGAATGTCTTTGAGACTCAAGGGGATTAGACTGTCCAAGTCTACTGGTGTGGAAGAGTTTTATCTTTTGCATGATGCCCAAGAGGAGGCGGATGTATTAAGGGATGAGAATCAACCCTAAATTGGTCAGAGGTTTGACACTGGAAAGACTACTCTAGCAAAGGATGACTATGTTCTGTCTTATACCTTTAAGAGGTCTTAAGGGTCCTTGTATTAAGCCCAAGAGAAGGCATGTTAACTTCTAAGAAGCCGGATGGTCCTTGTACAAAGCCCAAGAGGAGGCGGGAATGCTTTTAGGAAGCCTGTGGGTCCCAAACTAAGAAAAGTTCAAGAAATGCTATTCACCGAGAATAGATCATTTAGTGAAAATTCTGAGGTTTGAAGAAACTCAAGAGATGCTATTCACCGAGAATAGATCAACTTTTGGGAGTAGAGTTTCTTTGACAATTTCTAGGGGTGACAGCTTGAGAAAAGGTTCACGAAGAATACTGCCTTTCTATTTGTTCCATATTGTTTAAGCCAAAGAGAAGGAAATACTGTATCTGGAAATCCTATGGGGATATAGTTTTGACTGTATTTAAGAGTGACCAACATGGCTTTACCTAGTTCTAGACCTAGTTGCCGGGGAAAACTCTAAATAACTATACTAGTATATATACAGTGGATATATGACAAGTATTTAAAAGGATATGAAAGAAGACTTACAGTGCGTAGCTTCCCACAATACAGTTATATATATATATATATATATATATATATATATATATATATATATATATTATATATATATATTTGAACCTAAATTAAAAGGGAAGTTGTTTTACAAAGATTGTTGGGGCTTATACTCAAGGAGAGGCCCAAGGTTTAACAGTGATCACACTGTTGTTTTGAAAATTACAGAGGGACTTATACAATGACTGGGGCCCACAGAGGTTTATTTACAAAAGGGTTGGGTCTTACGACTCTAGGAGAGGCCCAAATGATTTGTTTTGAAATGGCGATCGCGCCGAGCTTCTTTTAACGCAGAGGGACTTATACATTGCCTGAGGCCCAAAAATGGTTTTGGTTAAAAGGGGAT
The DNA here is from genome assembly GCA_022829125.1 of Lathyrus tuberosus. Classification (NCBI taxonomy): domain Eukaryota; kingdom Viridiplantae; phylum Streptophyta; class Magnoliopsida; order Fabales; family Fabaceae; genus Lathyrus; species Lathyrus tuberosus. The sequence continues at coordinate 14,025,073 of JALAZF010000124.1, read as the reverse complement.
TGGGTCTTACACTCTATTAGAGGCCCAGAGTTTTAAAAAAGAAAAGAGAATGGGGCTTACAACTCAGGGAGAGGCCCATGTGAAGGACAGTGATCGCACCGTCATTTTGAGAATCGTATAAGGACTTATACAAATGACTGAGGCCCACAGAGGTTTGTATATGATAAGGGATGGGTCTTACACTCTATTAGAGGCCCAAAAGATGTTTTGAAAGAGAAAGATGGGACTTACAACACGAGGGGAGGCCCAGATGATTTTGTTTTAAAAGGCGACGACCGCGCCATGATTTTGAAAATACAGTGCGACTTATACAACACCTGGGGCCCAAAAAGGTTTGTATTTACAAAGGATTGGGTCTTACACTCTTTCAGAGGCCCAAAAGTGTTTTAAAATTTAAAATCAAGAGGAAACCCTAATTTCAAATAAAAATGTTATTTTTCAAAGGAAATTAAATGAAAAAAAGATATAAAATACCAAATATATTCAAAAAATAAATTGTATACCTTGAAATATATTTTGAAAAGTCATGTTTAATTGCATGAGAGTTTGAAATTCAATTGGTTTTGAAAGATCAAAGTGGGAATTTCATTTTAAAATATTAAAAACAACAAAAATGAAATTAATTGCAAAAATTCTAACTATATTAAATAAATAATATAAATGGGATTTTTTTGTAGAATAAAATATTTAAACATTTTAGTGAATTTTGAGAAAAATAATCAATTCAAAAACATAAATATTCCGAGAGAAATTAATTTTTGAATCAATTAACAAAAATAACAAAATATTCAAATATTCAAAATTTGAAAAAGGGCACCAAGAACACCATGTTCTTGCCCGCGCCCTCTGTTTTTCCAGATTTGCATTTTCTCACTTTTCTCCATGATTTCTCAATGGTTTTGCACGATTCAAGTTCCAATCTTGCTCGTTTTTGAACAAGGATCACAACCATATAGATTAATTGCATTTATTTTGAGTATTGAGTGAAAATTCAGAAGAAACTCTCAAGAACCCTAATTTCAGCATGAACACCATGAAATTCCATACACAACTAATTCATGGAAATTGATTGAGGGTTATCACTCCATACATGATTAGGAACATATGGCAAAACTATTGTGCAGTAAAATATGCATGCAACATGGAGTTTGAAGAGTTCATGCTTACCTCTTGCAGCTGGTGATCGAGTTCTGAGTTAGAGGTGTTACAGCTAGGTTCCAATGATCTGGATAGCTTCCCTAGGTGCCATGGATTGTGTTTGAATGCTTGGAATGAATGGAAATGATCTGGAACTTGAGATGGTACCCCAACTGTAAATCTGTCAAGAAATTGAGCAATTGGCTGGTGATTTTGAGAATCTGATGTTCCAGATGTGATTTTGTGTTATGGATCACTCACATATGATGTTTATGAGGTGTGTGGGTGATTGGTTTGGTTGGAATTGCTCTCAAACTCAAAACCCGATAGTGACTTGAGTTAGAAGGCAAAAATTGGAGTGAAATGGAGATTTTGAGGAAAGCATCAGTTTGGGTGCTTTGGTGTACTAAAACTGATCACAAATGAGGCCTATTTATAGTGGAGCAAGTTTTTTTGCAAGCAATAGTGAATGGCAAGTGGTACAGGCCTGTGGCCAATTGTGATCAAATGGAATCTCAAGTCTCTTCTAGCCATTGACTTGAGATTAGAGCACAGGTTGTTGCACCCCAAAATTTGCCCTCCTTACTTTAGTACTAACTGGCTTATGTTTCATTTCATTTTTGCATTATCATGTGTGCATATCATTGGTTCTTAGCATGGGGTCAAGGGGCCTGAGGCAGTTCTTCAAAGGGTCAAGCAAGAGTCCTTGTATTGTCCAAGAGAGCTCAGGTGGATCACTCTCCTAACTAGTGCAGAAACATCGGTTTTGAGATTCTTGGGTTTATTGCTCCAATGGGCAAGTTTCTTGGGTTTTTATCATCACCAAATGGCATATCTTATCTTTGTTGGAGAGGATACACATCATATTCAGAGGAATTCAGATTTGGAGACTGTGCTATTTCCTCCTAGACTGAGGGTACCAAGATTAGGGTTTGCTATAAAGTCAGTTTATTTCTGATTTTTTGGGACAAGACTTGATTCCATGGTATTCCTTGGGTCCCTGAGTATCTAGGAATGGAAGATTGCCCATCAGTTTGGTTCAGGAGAAGTTCAATTGGCCAACGGATTGGGAATCAGGTGAATCAGGAGAAAAGTCAACAGTGTGAGGGGAGTCAACTGTGGAAGCTTGAGGGTCTCTTCAAGGTTTTAAAGGTCTCACGTCCTCATATGGTCTTCAAGAGTCAAGTTTCACACCATTTATCAAGAATCAAGGGTTGGTACAAAAGTTACTAAATATGGAAATGACCTATAATTTGAAAGTTTCCTTTTTGGGCAAGTTCTTACACTACATTCAACTTGACTTTTCACCATCAAGAAAGCTACAAATGAATTTTCCTCAAACATGAAAGTTGAAGATCTTTTACTCCCCTTTCCAACAAGTACTAGTGGGTCTCCATATCATTTGTGAAACTCGAGTTATGACCAAAAGAAGGCAAAGTGGTTTTTAGGGTTCCATTTTCACAACTTTTGCATTTTGGGACATAGTGACCTATAATTAATTCCATTGCTTCAAGGCACATTCTAACATCAAAGTACAATCCATAAGGACTACTTTTGGCCTTTGAATCAAGTGGATCCATGGTTTATTCCTCACTTATTTTCCATGGTGCAAAATTGCCAAATTATTTAAAAATCATGAACCAAGGCATCTCAAGGCCCAAATCAAATTCAGGTGTGATTAGCAATGGTTAAATAAGTGATCCATCATCAAGGGTTTGGATATGCATGCATGGAGGAGGGTGTATTTCACTTAATGCAAAATTGCCAAATCATCCAAAACTCATTAAACAAAGAATTACCAAGGCCCAATTGCTGATCAGTGGATTAACCTAGCCTATTTAAGCTAACTCATGCTAGGGTTAGGGAGATTACACGTGATTTTGGAGGAGAACCAAAGCTTGAACCCAAAAACTTGGATCATTCGTATCTCTCAAGCAAGAAGAGCTTTTCACAAAATTTCTTCACAGCCTTCCTCCTTGGGATCTATAGAACACAAAGCAATCATCATCTGGAGCTAATAATAAGGATACGTGGTGCACAAGCTCAGGTTAGTGATATTTTTGATGATTATAAAACTCTCTTTTTAAATACGCATAATGTTGTGTGGCATCCATGGATCATTCTGGTATATTTTGTTTTGCATTTGGACGTGTAGATTGGTTGTATCGTGTGTTTAAAGTTTTTGAGCCCTAACTTTTTTCATTCGAATCTCCTTATGAATTGGTTATTTGTGATTTTTGATTGGATATTCGTGATCCTGGTGAAAATCTGGACAAGATGGTATATGTGTTTGCGTTTTCTGGGTTCTTTTAAGTTGCAGGTGGTCGTGGATGGTGGCCGGAACCCTAGCTCCGGCGGCTGGTGAGGGTTCCGGCGAGTTTAGGGTTTGGTTGGGGAAGACGAAATCGTGGCCGTTGGTGGCTTTGATCGTACGGTTCATACATTGCCACGTTTATTTTTTTTCTGATTTTTATTTAATGATTGTGTGTTCATTACCCCATGGTTACTATCGTGTGCATCATATCCAGATCTCTCATCTTAATTACTTTTTCTTTTGTTTGACTAATCTGGCCCGTCTGATGAATCAGGTGGCTGATACTATGCCAACGAATTAATTTACCATGTGCCTTACCACGTGCTACTCTTTATTTTATTTTAATTTCTGACAATTAAGTGTGTGCTTGCGTACCATTACAATCATGTGCATGTGATCCTGACCGTTCATCTTGCATAAAACTTGAATTGTTTGACTATCTTTGGAGAGCAGGATTGATCAAAGGGTAGGTATGCAGTCAACTGGGTTGACTGAGGTCCACGCGTGTTTCATTTTCTTTTTATTTTTTCTGATTAATTATTTGGACTGGGCTTCTATTCGCACCCCCACCCTTTCAGCCCACTAGCATTTCCAACGTGATTCAGCTGCTATTTACACCCCCTTGCATATTTCTTTATTTTCATTTTAATTTAATTATTGCATTTCATTTTAATCATTTTAAAAATAGTTAATTGCATTAAAAAATTTCCAAAAAAATTCATGCATCATATTTATAATTTTATAAAATTTTACCAAATTTTATTTTTTATTTTTATTTTATTTTTATCATCTGAATTAATTATTTTAATAATTTTCTTTTGAATTCATTTCACACATGCATACCATGACTTGTTTATTTTATTTCTCTGCATCCATAAAACATTTTGAACTCATTCCTTTTGCATTCATTCACCAACACATTGAGTTGCATTGAAATATTTTTCTCTCATTTTTAAAATCATTTCATATTGCATTTTAGTCCTTTTCTTTAGCACATTGAACCATATTTCTCATCTGATTTTGCATATTTGTTTAAGTGACCTATCTTGGGAATTTTGGCATGAATTTTGGACATGTTGTTTGCTTCTGGTTGAGATATATTGATAATTAATTTAGTGATTTTAGAAGATGTTTTGCTAATTGTTTGATCGCTTTTATTTGAGGTCTTCTTGTATGCATATCTCTGATCATGTCTGGTTACCTGTTTGAAAAGGCACTTGTGCCATTGTTTGAGATTGCTTTTTTGGGTTCTTAAACCATGTTTAGATTGTTATAGGTCACTTGATTGCCATTATATGTCATTGCTTGGGTTTCATTAGTCTTATTATTACTTATGTCTGTTTTGTACTAACCTTTTATGCAGGGGCTGAGGTAAGTTATTTAAGGGTGTGGATTATCATCCATATTCACCCTTACTCCTTCCTTATCTCATCTTTTCTTTTCTTTAGGCTTAGGATGTCGTCAAACCTCACTAACCGTAGGTCACCCATGCATGATAACATTAGGACTCTTAGTTTCCCTTTAGAGTTTCCTTTCTGTCTTCTCTCTTCTCATCTCAAAACTTCTTGAAAATACTTAATAAAGATAAAGTGTATTGCGCACGAGCCTTAAGCGTGGGGAATGAGAAATGAGGGGCTTCCTCTCATCTTTCTAGAGTGCTTAGAGAGCGTCCTGTCTTGGTACGATTCGTTAAGTATTCGTCCCTGTGCCCTAGACTTTGGCGCAATGCAAGTTATGAACTAACTCAAGTCACTTCTGTCCTAATAAATACAAACAAACTTCAAACCTTTTTGTCCTTCGGAATTTTCAAACTAAAGGCTATTTTCAAAAAGGGCACGTTACTTTCCGTCTGAGTCGTAAACAGGCATCGACCCTAACTGCCGGACACGGACTTAACGTCGCTCATAAAAAACACAAAAAGAACTTGGTCCGAACTACGTTGACTCTGAATTCCCCATTGCACAAAGGGGGTACGTAGGCCTAGGACGTCGACGTCCTACCGAGTCTGTCTTTATCTTTCCCTTCCCCGTCTTAGTACAGCCATAGATGATAGGATAACTCACCCTTAGAATAGACAACAAGCATGGATCCCATCGAGTACGATGGACGCGTGGGGTGCTAGCACCTTCCCCTCGCGTAATCGACTCCCGAACCCAGGCTATGGTTGTGATGACCATTCCTTTCCCTCTTCCTCAGGTTTATGCGGTGTTCCCTTTCCCTCTCTTGGGATAAATTTACACGGCTGGCGACTCTGTTTTCCGCACCACTCTCGCCTTTGTACCTGGATGAAAATCCTGGGAGCGACAGCTGGCGACTCTGCTGGGGATTCTGGTTGACCTATGCTGGTCCATCCCTAAGCGAGTTAATCCTAGCACTTGCTTGTCTTTGTTCTCTTTGGGTGTTTTTGTTTTTGCTTTGCTATGTTTGTTGTATTTTATTTTTACCGCATTTTCTGCATTGCATCTTCATCTTTATTACTGTCATACTGGATATTGCTATGTTGTGCTGGCTATTTCTATTTTGCAGGTTGGCTTATTCTGAGAGATAAGCCCAATACCCAGGCTTGAGTACACCCTAGGACTAGAGTGGAAAGTAGTGGGACCTAAGTGCCCGCTTGGTACGTTTGTGTGTTCACGAAATTCACAACCAGACGAGGCTATCTTGGGACGCATTCTAACGTGTGTGTCTTGCGCATGTAAGGGTGTTGATCTAGAGAGCTGTCGACTCTGGTGACCGATCATCGAGGACCTTAGTGGAAACATCCCTCTTTAGTGGTGACAGTGGCAGACCACATCCTGTGGCAAACCCATTCGCACCCGAGGGCCCACTTTGGAACTCGCATAGGATGGCCCCTATCTTTTAAAGAGAATCAGTGGAGGCACTCCTCGATTGACGATAGTACTGTACCCTGAGGGATGAATGTACTATTGTTTCTCGACCTCAGTGCCAGAAGATGAGGACCTTCCGTTTTGGAGAATCAGTTGAGGCCTCCTCGATTGATGATGATGCCAAACCAGAAATGGTGGACGTATCATCATTTCTCGACCTGAGAGCCCGGGATACTGAACATCCTAGTACCCACACGTGAGAGGGGATGGGTATTTGCAGGCTTGCAGGTAACCGAAACCTTCAACCTACCCGGTTTTTTCTGGATTTCTCATCAATGTTTGATTATCTGGGTTCCTGGTTATCTCAGTGGTTCGGTACTTTGGAATTCTGGTTTTCTTGGTTGTGGTTCTCGTTCAGTTAACAGCACAGCACATCCAGCAGTGTTGCCTTGATCCCATGTTTGCATGAGCATATCATTTTTCTTGCATTCTGACATGTTTGACATTTTTCAGGGCTTGCATCTTACTCTTGATTCCGGTTTTCTGAGGTTGCGTTGGCATGGATGTCCAGAGAAAGAAGACTGTTGCCTATTCGTTCCCAGATCCGACCTTAACGTTGATCCGCAAGATGATTAGTATGGCTAGTCCCGGAGTTCGTACAGAGTTCAGTGGAGGGTATGGGAGACTTCTGAAGTATGTCTACAATATCTCCAAGTATGAGAAGGATGCCATTCATACACTTCTTCAGTTTTACGATCCGTCTTTGCGTTGCTTCACTTTCCCAGACTACATCTTGGCCCCAACGTTGGAGGAGTTCTCATTTATTTTGGGAATCCCCATCAGGCATGACGTAGTATTCTTTTCTAAAGAACACCCCGTGATAAAAGAAATGGCTATTGCTCTTCATATTGATGAATCTGTTCTGAGCAGTAATATTAAGGCAAAACAAGGAGCTAAGGGTTTCTTATTGAAGTTCTTGTTTGATCAAGCTTGCATACATGCTAATTGAAGAATTGGACTGCTTTCCAAGCTATTCTGGCTATGTGCATCTACGGGATTGTCCTGTTTCCCAATGTTCCTGATCTGGTGGATATGCATGCTGTCAGAATCTTTATTTCAAAGAATCCTATACCTACCTTGCTAGGTGATGTGTATCACTCAGTCCACTACAAGAATGAAAATAGGCGGGGAAAAACCGTGAGTTGTTGTCCACCGCTCTTATCTACTTGGTTTCAGAGCCATCTCCCCGAAGCTGGCGCCTTCGTTGATACGAAAAATTCTCTAAAGTGGTCAAAGAGGTTAATGGGCTTGACTGCTGACAACATTGTCTGGTTCAACCGTGACTTGCTAGGAATAGAGATTATTTGTAAGTGCGGAGAATTCCCTAATGTACCCTTGATAGGGAGAAGATGTGGAATTAACTATAATCCTTCCCTTGTTATCAGGCAGTTTGGTTATCCTTTGAGAGGTCCACCTGAAGAGCGAGACGTCAGAGAGTCCTTATTCTTCAATGGTACTGGGGATCAAGAGATGATAAGGAAGAATGTGAATGCTTGGAAGCAGGTGACCAAGAAGGGAAAAACTTCATTCGGGAAATGTAACAACTGGGCTTTTCCTTCCTATGAAGAGTGGATTAAGAAGAGAGCAGAATAGGAGCTTCTTCCCTTCCCGGTAGAACCACCATCTTACCCCTTGCTGATTGAGCCTCCTACCACAGTTGAGATAGAGAAGTTTAACAAGTTGTGGGCTGAAAAGGAAAAGCTGCGAGAAGAAAACAGTGAGCTACAAAGAGAGATTTATCAGTTGAAGCATGAGCGGGGTGAAGCTGTTCATATCGCCAAGTCGAAGACAGAGCTTCTTACTGAAGCAGAAAAGGAGCTAGCTGACAAGGTCGCGGCCAGACAAAGGATGAAACAAGCTCTAGACGGTATCAGTAAGGTTCTCGAGTCTAAGAAGGAAGAGTTGGACAAGGCTTTGTTAAAAATTCACAGGTTCAATGCTCACCGATAAACTGCAATGGCAGAGAATAAGCAAAAAGAAGACGGGTATCTAGCTCAAATGGATCAATTGAAGTCGCAGCTCAAGAAGAAAGACGCTGAAATCCTATCAGGGGTATTCCAGAGACAAGCAGTCGAGGGTCGACTCAATGAAGCCATAGCCTCCATAGAGGAACTAAAGGTCCAAGCTGAAATGAAGAGATCTAGACATGAGGGACCTAGCATGGATGGTGTTTCTGGAGAAGACGCTTGGGAGGTACATTGCCGATACTTGGAAGGGATTATGCATAAGAGAGACGTTCTCATTCAAGAGCTAATTCAGAGACCGAAGCATCCCGACACCAGAAAGCTGTTCAAGGAGATTCAAGATTGGAGCAAGAAGCATAATGGATGGGGGGGATTGACACTTGTAGACTTTGACGACATGCCGTAGTTTTCTATTTTCTTTCATTATTCGGACCACCGCCAGACTTGTTGGTTGGGATCTATGATTATTGTGTTCAGACTTGTTATCTTGGATTTGTGATTGTTGACATTTGGTTTTCCTCTGGTTTTCTTAATATATGAGCAGAAGTTCCGTTCTATCTTATTGTTAAACTGGAATCAAGGGGTGGATCGCCCTGCAAATATTCAAAGATGTTCATTTGCATTTGCATATTCATAATCATGTTGCATAATCAATGTGCATAACAGGTGTTTATCTCCGATATTCTTATCTTGTTCTAATCTCAGGATTACAGATCAGCACATTCATCGGTATTCTACCAGACAAAATCAGAAGAGACTCATGGATCAGCTACAAAATGAGATGACGGAGATGCGGACTCGCATAAACCAATTCATGGAATTAATGCAAGGTGTCGCTCAAGGCCAAAAGCAGTTGAGGACTCTCGTTCAGCCACTGATTGCAAGGGTTGATGAGGACGGTGTCCTTCATACTGGTGTTACTGGTAATAATGTTCAGAATGACCCTCTGGGCGGAAGTATTCTTGTTGCTGGTGTTGTGATTCCTCCGGGCGGAGGAGAAAATGTTGTGGTTCCTACTGTAGTGGGGGGAGGTAATAATGTCGGTGCAATTCATGGCCGTCAGTACGATGATGTTCAAGATGATGCATTCTCTCTACCAGGTGGGGATGCTGGCCCCCAGATTGACAATGATCAGAGGTTCCGGTTGATTGAGGAACAGCTAAGGGGTGTTGTGAATCAGGATGCTTTGGGTATGGATCTAGAGGATTTGGGGCTGGTTCCAGGCGTTGTTATCCCACACAAATTTCAGACTCCCACTTTTGAGAAGTATAATGGTATGTCTTTCCCAAGGACCCACGTGAGGGCATACGCAAGTAAAATGGCTGCGCATGCGAAGAATGAGAAGCTGATGATGCATTGCTTCCAGGATAGCCTATCTGGGGCATCCCTGGAGTGGTACATGCAACTAGAGAGGAAGGATGTGCGTAGTTGGAGAGATCTGGCAGGGGCATTTATTAGACACTATCAATATAACACTGACATGGCTCCGAACAGAACACAGCTGCAGAATTTGTCACAGAAGAACAATGAGAGTTTCAAGGAGTATGCCTAGAGGTGGCGTGAACTGGCAGCAAGGGTTCAGCCTCCCATGCTGGAACGGGAAATGATAACTATGTTTATGGCCACCTTGCAGGGTCATTACTATGAAAAGCTGGTGCCGTGTATGACTGGAAAGTTTGCTGATTTAATTTTAGTAGGAGAGATGGTGGAAAGCGGAATTAAGGCGGGAAAAATATCAGGCGGTGATGGGTCCTCATCTGGAGGAAGTAAGAAGCCTTATGCCAGTGGTTACAAGAAGAGGGAGGGAGATACAAACTCTGTGTCATCATATCGTGGTAGAGAAGGACCTCGTCAGAACTTCAATCAGCAGGTGGCTTCTGTAACCATCCCAGCAGCACCTCAGCAGCCAGCAGTGTCTCAACAACAAAATTAGGCTCCTCGCCGATCGCAGCCTCTGAATAGGCGGGATAGGCATTTTGACACTCCACCTCTTCCCTACGCTCAGTTATTTCAGAACTTGTTAAAGCTACAGTTAATTCAGAAGAGAACATTGGCTCCACCTACTGGTAATCCACCTCCCGGCTATGACGCCAACGCCCACTGCGAGTTTCATTCTGGAGCACCCGGACATCATATTGAGAACTGTAAAGCTTTTAAGCATAAGGTTCAAGATTTGGCGGATTCCAAAGCCATCAATTTCTCCAATGATGTTGTAAATGTGAACCAGAACCCGATGCCGAATCACGGTGAGTCGAGGGTCAATGCTATTATTAAAGACGGTGAAGACTTGAGTTTGATTTCAGATGTGACCGAAGTCCAAACTCCCTTGGGTGTGGTGAAGGAAAGACTACTGAGGGGAAGGGTATTTCCCGGCTGTGATGAAGGTTGTGTAGGATGTGTGTCGCAGCCAGGCGGTTGTGTTTTATTGAAAGCAGGTATTCAGAAAATGATCATCGAAGGGATATTACAGTTTGACAGAGGTTGTAAGCAGAGTAATGTTATTGATAGAGAGATTGATGTTGCCACGATAACAATTCCAGTCAAGACAATAACTATATCAGCACCGGCGAGACCAGCGCCGGTCACTATCACTGTTCCTGGCCAGTCCCGTATGAGAGTACTAAGGCCATCCCATGGAATTATGGGGCCGAGGTGTTTGTTAATGGTAAAAAGCAGGAATTGGAAGAGACATCAGCTGTGAATACAGGGGTTGGAAATCTTGTTGAAGCAGGGGCTATCACTAGGAGTGGTAGAGTCTTTATTCCGTCCGAGGATCAAGCTGGCAGTTCAAGACAAGACAAAGGTAAACAGATGATGGATGAGTCTATACAGAGGCAGGAAGCAAATAATTCTAAGACAAAGCAGGTTAGGGATACTTTCTCAGAAGACGTAGAAGAATTTATGAGGATGATCAAGAAAAGTGATTACAAGATTGTTGATCAACTTCACCAAACTCCATCGAAGATTTCCATCCTATCCTTACTATTGTGCTTTGAGGCACACCGAAATGCATTACTGAAGGTTCTGAACATGGCTTATGTACCACAGGAAATATCCGTCAATCAGTTAGAAGGGGTTGTGGCTCATGTGAATGCTGGTAATGGTTTAGGTTTCACCGATTTAGATCTGACTCCGGCTGGGAGGAATCATAACAACGCTCTGCATATTTCAGTGGAATGTCGTGGTTCTTTAATGTCGCATGTGTTAGTTGATACTAGGTCATCTTTGAATGTGTTACCGAAGAAGGCTTTGATGAAACTGGATACTCGTGGGTTGATTTGTACACCATGTGACTTGGTGGTACGTGCTTTTGATGGCTCCAAGAGGTCAGTGTTTGGAGAGTTAGTTCTGCCAATCAAGGTGGGTCCTGAGATTTTCAACACCACCTTTTACATAATGGATATTCAGCCTGCTTATAGTTGTTTGTTGGGTCGCCCTTGGATCCATGGTGCTGGGGCAATAACTTCTACGCTGCACCAGAAGTTGAAGTATATGGTGGAGGGCCACGTTGTGACTGTTTGTGGTGAAGAAGATATCATGGTAAGTCACTTATCGACCTTCAAATATGTGGAGGTAGATGGTGAAGTACAGGAAACTTTGTGCCAAGCCTTTGAAGCTGTGAAAATTCCCGAGGAACCTCCAAAGGCAGTCAGTCAGCCTGAGGTGGTTGCCCAACCTGAAGTCGTCAGACAACCAGAAGTTCCAATGTCCTATTTCAAAGAGGCGCGCGCTATAGTTGAAGCTGGTTGTTCTCAGAAGTGGGGCAGTGTCATTGATGTTCAAAGAAAGCAAGATACTCATGGACTGGGTTACAAGCCACCTAGGCGTTCTGAAGAGCCTCCCAAGTTCTATGGTCTAGTCCGTTTCACCAGCGCCGGTGTTTTCTTCGACAGAGTCAACGCTATTGAAGATGAAAGAGATAGTGACTGTGACATGGATGAATGGATTCGTCCCTGCACCCCTGGTCAGAGTTTAGGCAAATGGTCCTCCGAGAAAGTCATCCAAGTGACGCGCCCGGAGTAATTTACTTTTGTTTTCTGTTATGTTGAATCCTACGTTCTGCCCAAGACGTAGTGATACTTATTTGTATGGCTTGGATGTTTTATTTGCGATTTTTATCATCAATAAAGGACGTTTTTTCATTCAAATATTTTGATCCCTGTCTTTCTGTTTTTACTTTTTGCATTAACCCACATCAAAATGGCAATGTGTTTCTTGTTTGTTGCACTCATAATAAACATAAAACATCCATCATGCAGGTTTCTTTGTTCAGATTCCACCCATCATGACTTAGCTATGGCCCGATATGACTTCGACAATCCTATCTATCAAGCCGAAGAAGAGACTGACGAAGACTGTGACTTACCAGAAGAATTAGCCAGGTTACTGAAACAGGAGGAAAGGGTTATTCTACCTTATCAGGAGGAAGTTGAGACTATTAATCTGGGAACCGAGGATGTTAAATGAGAAGTAAGGGTTGGGGCTGCTTTGGAAGACACTGTTAAGAGAAGATTGGTTGAGTTACTTCGAGAGTATGTGGATATCTTCGCATGGTCTTACCAAGACATGCCAGGGCTTGACGCTGACATTGTTTTGCACCGGTTGCCGTTTAAAGAGGGTTGTACTCCAGTCAAGCAGAAACTGAGATGGACGAAACCAGATATGGCTGTCAAGATCAAAGAAGAGGTTCAGAAACAGTTGGACGCCGGATTTCTTGCTGTGACAAATTATCCTCCGTGGGTTGCTAATTTTGTACTTGTACCTAAGAAGGATGGGAAGGTCAGGATGTGTGTTGATTACCGAGATTTGAGTAGGGAGAGCCCGAAGGATGATTTCCCGCTCCTCCACATTGACGTGTTAGTAGACAATACTGCTCAATATTCTGTGTTTTCCTTCATGGATGGCTTCTCTGGGTATAACCAAATCAAAATGGCCCCAGAGGACATGGAGAAGACTACGTTCATAACACCGTGGGGAACATTTTTCTACAAGGTAATGCCCTTTGGATTGAAGAATGCTGGGGCAACCTATCAGCGGGAAATCTTGACTCTCTTTCATGATATGATTCACAAGGAGATTGAAGTCTATGTTGATGACATGATTGCGAAGTCACAGACAGAGGAAGAACACTTGGTAAACCTCCAGAAGTTGTTCGAAAGGTTGAGGAAGTTCAGACTGAGATTGAATCCGAACAAGTGCACTTTTGGTGTAAGGTCTGGTAAATTGCTGGGATTCATTGTTAGTGAAAGAGGTATCGAGGTTGATCCTGCCAAGATAAGAGCCATACAGGAGATGCCTGAGCCAAGGACAAAGAAAGAGGTTCGTCGTTTCTTGGGGAGGTTGAATTACATTGCTAGGTTCATCTCTCATCTGACAGCCACGTATGAACCAATTTTCAAGTTGTTGAGAAAAGATCAAGAGGTCAGGTGGAATGAAAATTGTCGAGAGGCGTTTGAAAGGATAAAGACGTATTTGCAGGAACCTCCAGTCCTTATGCCACCGGTGTCTGGGAGACCGTTGATTATGTACCTTACGGTTCTTGAGAATTCGATGGGTTGTGTGCTCGGTCAACACGACGAGACAGGTAGGAAAGAGCACGCCATTTACTACCTGAGTAAGAAGTTCACTAATTGTGAATCAAGATACTCTATGTTGGAAAAGACATGTTGTGCACTCGCTTGGGCAGCCAAGCGCCTGAGGCAGTATATGTTAAACCACACGACCTTGTTGATTTTGAAGATGGATTCGATTAAGTACGTGTTTGAGAAGCAAGCACTTTCTGGAAGGATAGCCCGTTGGCAGATGGTTTTGATAGAGTACGAAATTCAGTATGTTTCTCAGAAGTCCATTAAGGGAAGTGTTCTGTCAGAATATCTTGCTGAACAGCCGGTCGAGGATTATCAGCCAATGAAGTTTGAGTTTTCGGACGAGCATGTTATGTTTCTGAAAATGAAAGATTGTGAAGAGCCGCTGCCTGACGAAGGACCTGAGATTGGGTCTCAGTGGAAGATGATTTTCGATGGGGCTGTCAACTCATATGGTAATGGAATTGGGGCAATCATTACAACCCCGAAGGGTTCTCATATACCTTTCACTGCCCAGTTTGCATTCGTGTGTACCAACAACGAGGCAGAGTATGAAGCATGCATCATGGGGTTAGAAGAAGCAATTGATTTGAGAATTAAGAAACTCGATGTCTATGGTGATTCCGCGTTGGTAGTTAATCAGATTACAGGAGAATGGGAGACTCATCAAGCAAATCTGGTGCCTTATAACAACTATGCCAGAAGGTTATTACCTTTCTTTGACAGGGTGGATTTTCATTATGTGCCCCGGGCTGAGAATCAGATGGCTGATGCGTTAGCAACATTGGCATCCATGTATAAGGTGAACCGTTGGAATGAAACATCTGCGATTAGAATCATGCGTCTGGACAGACCAGCCTTTGTGTTTGCAATTAAAGATGTGCCTGATGGCAAGCCATGGTATTATGATATTAAGGTTTTCCTGAAGAGACAGGAGTATCCAGAGGGTGCCTCCACCAAGGATAAGAAGACTCTGAGGAGGTTGGCAGGAAACTTCTTTCTGAACAAGGATGATGTGTTGTATAAGAGGAACTTCGATATGGTCTTGCTACGGTGTGTTGATGAACACGAGGCAGGCTTATTGATGGAGGAAGTTCACGAGGGTTCTTTCGGTACTCATTCCAGCGGACACACCATGGCTAGAAAGTTGTTGAGGGTAGGATATTATTGGATGACTATGGAGGCTGATTGTTTCAAGTACACCCGAAAGTGCCATAAATGCCAGAATTATGCAGATAAGATGCATGTACCGCCTACGCCTCTAAATGTGTTGTCATCTCCTTGGCCTTTTGCAATGTGGGGCATAGATATGATTGGAAAGATTGAGCCCACTGCTTCCAATGGGCATCGTTTCATTTTGGTTGCCATTGACTGTTTCACAAAGTGGGTGGAAGCAGCCTCGTACGCCAACGTCATCAAGCAAGTGGTAGCCCGATTTATAAAGAAGGATATCATCTGTCGTTATGGGGTCCCGGAGAGAATCATTACCGATAATGGCTCGAATTTGAACAACAAGATGATGAAGGAACTATGTCAGAGTTTTAAGATCGAGCATCATAATTCCTCTCCATATCGTCCGAAGATGAATGGGGCTGTTGAGGCAGCAAATAAGAATATCAAGAAGATTGTGCAGAAAATGGTGGTAACATATAAAGACTGGCATGAGATGCTACCTTATGCCCTACATGGTTACCGTACTTCGGTGCGTACGTCAACTGGAGCAACCCCTTTCTCATTGGTATATGGTATGGAAGCAGTGTTACCCTTAGTGGTCGAGATTCCGTCTTTGAGAATTCTGGCAGATGTGAAGCTTGATGAAGCTGAATGGGTGCGCTCCAGATTGGATCAGTTGAAATTTATTGAGGAAAAGAGATTGGCAGCCATCGCACATGGCCGGTTGTATCAGAGTAGGATGAAGCGCGCCTTTGACCAGAAAGTGTGTCCTCGGAGTTTTCAGACGGGCGAATTGGTTTTGAAAAAGATCTGTCCTCCTCAGACAGATCACAGGGGCAAATGGACTCCAAACTACGAAGGGCCATATGTAGTGAGAAAGGTTTTTTCTGGTGGAGCCTTACTACTTTCAACTATGGATGGAGAAGATTTTACATCCCCTGTGAACGCAGACGTAGTCAAAAAATACTTCGCATAAAAGAGACCCGCTGGACATAAAAAGAAAGTCCAGGCAAAAAAGGGGCATCCCGGCGAACCATAAAAAGGAAAAGGTTCGGGCAAAAATTAGGGATAAAATGTAAAAAAGGGAAACGTGTAAACCCGCAAAGTTGAAAACCTGAACAGGCGACTTTGGCAAAAATGGGTATCCCAATGGATTGAAAACCCGAAAAGGGCGATCCAGGCAAAAGTTAGGGATTTATAAGCGAAAGGCTATGGTCTGCGTTCGATCTGTGAGCACTTTCAATACCTGGAAATTTTGAAAGAAAGGAATCAGTACAGTTAGTCTCTTCAAAGGTCAAGACATTTGTGGATAAGCAAGAGATATGGGTCATAGCTGAGTCGAATCATGGTGGATATCTGTTCCCACATTGCCGACATGTGTATTTTCTTTTTGCTTTTGCGCAATTACCTCTTTTTAGGAATTGCTTCCTATTGTAAATGCCTATTTACAGGCCACTTTTCTCAATAAAATATTCATTTCACTCAAAGAGCTTTCCGTTGTTTGTTTTACTTTTACTGTTTTGCTTGCAAAAGCGTCCGATATTTTTGATAAACATTGCATATAAAACTTCGAGCTTTGCGGAGCATAACGAAAAGCAATAGAGATTACTTAGGCGTTAAAGGTGATAGTCATGTTGTGGCATATTCTTTTTGTTGTTATTTGACTTACAGGGCAACAGGATTGTATTTCCCCAGCAGCTTGCTCTCCCCAGCATTGAGATTGCACTTTCCTCAGCAGAGCAGACCTTCCCCAGCAGGAGACCTGGAAAGTATTTTCTCTGAATCAAGACGTTATTTCCCCACAGAACCAGGGTGTTCACCTTCCCCATCCAGTCAGGAAACGTGCTTTCACCGACGATGTCATATTCTAATCCGCAACAAGGTGGGAGTAAAGTCATTCTCCCCATCAGCAGGCTAAGTTCAGCAGTATCCCCAAGCAGGATTGTATTATGGATTGTTTTCCCCAAGCATGATGGGCTGGCATCCCCAACAGGTCCTAAGCCCATCTGTTATTGGCAACCCTCAGTAACAGACTTCCGGTTCCGTTATTGACATTCATTCTCAACTTCCCCAACAGAGGAAAAATCTCAGGTTCGATGTCATATTCAGTAAATGACATATGCAATCCCCGGTAGAGTGTATATGCTTTGGATTTCATTCCCGACAGAAGTTGTGGATCGGAAGAGTCGATCAGCATGACCCTCCTCAGCAGAGTTCCTGGATTCAGAGGAAAATTTATTTTTATCATCCCCAGCTAAATTGGTCTTTTCTCTCCGACATTTATTTTGCTGGAGGGACCCTTTTTGCATATCATAAGCATTCGCGTTGCATCCTCAAACGCGTAGCATTTCCACTTCATGTGGAGCATTACGGCAAAATTCAAACATTTGCATTTGAAGCATAAGCCAGGTTGGATACTTTCCTTGTCAGTTCTCTTTATCAGCAGAGATAGCAAGCCTTTGAAGATTTCTTCGTCAGTTCCCTTTATCAGCAGGGATGGCATTTACTTTGCTAGTTCTCTTTATCAGCAGAGATAGTAATCTTTTGGAGATTTTTCGTCAGTTCCCTTTATCAGCAGGGATGGCATTTATTTTGCTAGTTCTCTTTATCAGCAGAGATAGCAATCTTTTGAATGATTTCTTCGTCAGTTCACTTTATCAGAAGGGATGGCATTTACTTTGCTAGTTCTCTTTATCAGCAGAGATAGTAATCTTTTGGAGATTTTTCGTCAGTTTCCTTTATCAGCAGGGATGGCATTTATTTTGCTAGTTCTCTTTATCAGCAGAGATAGCGATCTTTTGAATATTTTCTTTCGTCAGTTCCCTTTATCAGCAGGGATGGCATTTGTTTCGCTAGTTCTCTTTATCAGCAGAGATAGTTTCGCTAGTTCTCTTTATCAGCAGAGATAGCAATCTTTTGAAGATTTTCTTTCATCAGTTCCCTTTATCAGCAGGGATGGCATTTATTTTGCTAGTTCTCTTTATCAGCAGAGATAGCAATCTTTTGAAGATTTTCTTTCGTCAGTTCCCTTTATCAGCAGGGATGGCATTTGTTTCGCTAGTTCTCTTTATCAGCAGAGATAGTTTCGCTAGTTCTCTTTATCAGCAGAGATAGCAATCTTTTGAAGATTTTCTTTCGTCAGTTCCCTTTATCAGCAGGGATGGCATTTATTTTGCTAGTTCTCTTTGTTAGCAGGGATAGCAATCTTTTGAAGATTCTTTTCGTCAGTTCCCTTTATCAGCAGGGATGGCATTTATTTTGCTAGCTCTCTTTGTCAGCAGGGATATCAATCTTTTGAAGATTCTTTTCGTCAGTTCCCTTTATCAGCAGGGATGGCATATTTCGAGATTCCTTTGTCAGTTCTCTTTATCAGCAGAGATGACATAACTTGGGAGAGTTTGTTTCACTTTATACCCAGCATAGCTAGCACTCGTCCGTGTTGTGACAGTACAACATTTATGGCTGATTCTCCAATGGAGTCGTCCCTCCTTTGAGGATTGCAAATTTCTAGGTTCTTTGGTATTCAATCTCCGTGCATCCCGATTGTCTGAAAGTCGTCGCTATCATACCCTCAGGACCAAGTTGATTGAATAGGGGCAGCTGTTGCACCCCAAAATTTGCCCTCCTTACTTTAGTACTAACTGGCTTATGTTTCATTTCATTTTTGCATTATCATGTGTGCATATCATTGGTTCTTAGCATGGGGTCAAGGGGCCTGAGGAAGTTCTTCAAAGGGTCAAGCAAGAGTCCTTGTATTGTCCAAGAGAGCTCAGTTGGATCACTCTCCTAACCAGTGCAGAAACTAGGGTTTTGAGATTCTTGGGTTTATTGCTCCAATGGGCAAGTTTCTTGGGTTTTTATCATCACCAAATGGCATATCTTATCTTTGTTGGAGAGGATACACATCATATTCAGAGGAATTCAGATTTGGAGACTGTGCTATTTCCTCCTAGACTGAGGGTACCAAGATTAGGGTTTGCTATAAAGTCAGTTTATTTCTGATTTTTTGGGACAATACTTTATTCCATGGTATTCCTTGGGTCCCTGAGTATCTAGGAATGGAAGATTGCCCATCAGTTTGGTTCAGGAGAAGTTCAATTGGCCAACGGATTGGGAATCAGGTGAATCAGGAGAAAAGTCAACAGTGAGAGGGGAGTCAACTGTGGAAGCTTGAGGGTCTCTTCAAGGTTTTCAAGGTCTCACATCCTCATATGGTCTTCAAGAGTCAATTTTCACACCATTTATCAAGAATCAAGGGTTGGTACAAAAGTTACTAAATATGGAAATGACCTATAATTTGAAAGTTTCCTTTTTGGGCAAGTTCTTACACTACATTCAACTTGACTTTTCACCATCAAGAAAGCTTCAAATGAATTTTCGTCAAACATGAAAGTTGAAGATCTTTTTCTCCCCATTCCAACAAGTAATAGTGGGTCTCCTTATCATTTGTGAAACTCAAGTTATGACCAAAAGAAGGCAAACTGGTTTTTAGGGTTCCATTTTCACAACTTTTGCATTTTGGGACATAGTGACCTATAATTAATTCCATTGCTTCAAGGCACATTCTAACATCAAAGTACAATCCATAAGGACTATTTTTGGCCTTTGAATCAAGTGGATCAATGGTTTATTCCTCACTTATTTTCCATGGTGCAAAATTGCCAAATTATTTAAAAATCATGAACCAAGGCATCTCAAGGCCCAAATCAAATTCAGGTGTGATTAGCAATGGTTAAATAAGTGATCCATCATCAAGGGTTTAGATATGCATGCATGGAGGAAGGTGTATTTCACATAATGCAAAATTGCCAAATCATCCAAAACTCATTAAACAAAGAATTACCAAGGCCCAATTGCTGATCAGTGGATTAACCTAGCCTATTTAAGCTAACTCATGCTAGGGTTAGGGAGATTACACGTGATTTTGGAGGAGAACCAAAGCTTGAACCCTAAAACTTGGACCATTCGTATCTCTCAAGCAAGAAGAGCTTTTCACAAAATTTCTTCACAGCCTTCCTCCTTGGGATCTATAGAACACAAAGCAACCATCATCTGGAGCTAATAATAAGGATACGTGGTGCACAAGCTCAGGTTAGTGATATTTTTTATGATCATAAAACTCTCTTTTTAAATACGCATAATGTTGTGTGGCATCCATGGATCATTCTGGTATATTTTGTTGTGCATTTGGACGTGTAGATTGGTTGTATCGTGTGTTTAAAGTTTTTGAGCCTTAACCTTTTTCATTCGAATCTCCTCATGCATTGGTTATTTGTGATTTTTGATTGGATATTCGTGATCCTGGTGAAAATCTGGACAAGATGGTATATGTGTTTGCATTTTCTGGGTTCTTTTAAGTTGCAGGTGGCCGTGGATGGTGGCCGGAACCCTAGCTCCGGCGGCTGGTGAGGGTCCCGGCGAGTTTAGGGTTTGGTTGGGGAAGACGAAATCGTGGCCGTTGGTGGCTTTGATCGTACGGTTCATACATTGCCACGTTTATTTTTTTTCTGATTTTTATTTAATGATTGTGTGTTCATTACCCCATGGTTACTATCGTGTGCATCGTATCCAGATCTCTCATCTTAATTACTTTTTCTTTTGTTTGACTAATCTGGCCCGTCTGATGAATCAGGTTGCTGATACTATGCCAACGAATTAATTTACCATGTGCCTTACCACGTGCTACTCTTTATTTTATTTTAATTTTTGACAATTCAGTGTGTGCTTGCGTACCATTACAATCATGTGCATGTGATCCTGACCGTTCATCTTGCATAAAACTTGAATTGTTTGACTATATTTGGAGCGCTGGATTGATCAAAGGGTAGGTATGCAGTCAACTGGGTTGATTGAGGTCCACGCGTGTTTCGTTTTCTTTTTATTTTTTCTGATTAATTATTTGGACTGGGCTTCTATTCGCACCCCCACCCTTTCAGCCCACTAGCATTTCCAACGTGATTCAGCTGCTATTTACACCCCCTTGCATATTTCTTTATTTTCATTTTAATTTAATTATTGCATTTCATTTTAATCATTTTAAAAATAGTTAATTGCATTAAAAAATTCCCAAAAAAATTCATGCATCATATTTATAATTTTATAAAATTTTACCAAATTTTATTTTTTATTTTTATTTTATTTTTATCATCTGAATTAATTATTTTAATAATTTTCTTTTGAATTCATTTCACACATGCATACCATGACTTGTTTATTTTATTTCTCTGCATCCATAAAACATTTTGAACTCATTCCTTTTGCATTCATTCACCAATACATTGAATTGCATTGAAATATTTTTCTCTCATTTTTAAAATAATTTCATATTGCATTTTAGTCCTTTTCTTTAGCACATTGAACCATATTTCTCATCTGATTTTGCATATTTGTTTAAGTGACCTATCTTGGGAATTTTGGCAGGAATTTTGGACATGTTGTTTGCTTCTGGTTGAGATATGTTGATAATTAATTTAGTGATTTTAGAAGATGTTTTGCTAATTGTTTGATCGCTTTTATTTGAGGTCTTCTTGTATGCATATCTCTGATCATGTCTGGTTACCTGTTTGAAAAGGCACTTGTGCCATTGTTTGAGATTGCTTCTTTGGGTTCTTAAACCATGTTTAGATTGTTATAGGTCACTTGATTGCCATTATATGTCATTACTTGGGTTTCATTAGTCTTATTATTACTTATGTCTGTTTTGTACTAACCTTTTATGCAGGGGCTGAGGTAAGTTATTTATGGGTGTGGATAATCATCCATATTACCCTTACTCCTTCCTTCTCTCATATTTTCTTTTCTTTAGGCTTAGGATGTCGTCAAACCTCACTAACCGTGGGTCACCCATGCATGATAACATTAGGACTCCTAGTTTCCCTTTAGAGTTTCCTTTGTGTCTTCTCTCTTCTCATCTCAAAACTTCTTGAAAACACTTAATAAAGATAAAGTGTATTGCGCACGAGCCTTAAGCGTGGGGAATGAGAAATGAGGGGCTTCCTCTTATCTTTCTAGAGTGCTTAGTGAGCGTCCTGTCTTGGGACAATTCGTTAAGTATTCGTCACTGTGCCCTAGACTTTGGCGCAATGCAAGTTATGAACTAACTCAAGTCACTTCTGTCCTAAAAAATACAAACAAACTTCAAACCTTTTTGTCCTTCGGGATTGTCAAACTAAAGGCTATTTTCAGAAAGGGCACGTTACTTTCCGTCTGAGTCGCAAACAAGCATCGACCCTAACTGCCGGACGCGGACTTAACGTCACTCATAAAAAACACAAAAAGAAGTTGGTATGAACTACGTTGACTCTGAATTCCCCATTGCACAAAGGGGGTACGTAGGACTAGGACGTCGACGTCCTACCGAGTCTGTCTTTATCTTTCCCTTCCCCATCTTAGTACAGCCATAGATGATAGGATAACTCACCCTTAGAATAGACAACAAGCGTGGATCCCATCGAGTACGATGGACGCGTGGGGTGCTAGCACCTTCCCCTCGCGTAACCGACTCCCGAACCCAGGCTATAGTTACGATGACCATTCCTTTCCCTCTTCCTCAGGTTTATGCGGTGTTCCCTTTCCCTCTCTTGGGATAAATTTACATGACTGGCGACTCTGTTTTCCGCGCCACTCTCGCGTTTGTACCTGGATGAAAATCCTGGGAGCGACACAGGCCTATGGTTCTCTGTTGGATGAGCTTATCTTGACTCATTTGGTTGATCATGGACTGATACATGCCAGCTCTATGCATCCATTAAATGTCTCAAAACAAAATTGGAGTCTTGAAGCATCTTTAGCTTTTTAGGTTTGGCATGGCTACTTGTGGAATCTTGGACTTGGGAGGCTTATGGATCAGTGTTTATTCCTTGGTTGTTCCCCCTTGAGGTGTGCAGATGGATAATCATGTTTATTTTTGCACAATTTGATCAATTCGAACCCTAATGCACAAATCTGCCTTGCAAAGACAGTTTGCAGCAAGGCATGTTGCAGCTGTCATAACCCCTAGCTCAGGTGGAGTTTGATGGAGTTCTTGGTCATTTTGGAAAGCTGATATATCTAATTTCAACATGATGTCCAACTTTGGTTATGTTCCAACTTGAATTACAATTTAAAATGCCTCTACATTTTGGAAAAAAAAAGCAGATTCAGACTTAGTGAAAATTTCACTAAGTGTTGGAAATGTGTCATTTTCATGTTTTTAGCCATTTTGATCACTCCATAACTTAAAGTCCATGTGGAATTGGTATGAGATGTAGTTGAAACTTTTGAAGTGTGTAATGAGAGCTATAAATCCAGCTTTGGACCATCCAAAATGGTCGCTTGGATCTCAAGTTATGGTCCTTGGAAGTTGGTACCCTAGCCACTTTGTTCCATAACTTAGAAAAATTCTAAATTTTTTATGGTTACCCCTTTTACAAGTTAACTCATTTTCTTTGGTTTTTCTTTATGAATGGTGATTCAAATCACATATTAACATTGTTTTAGAGTTAAAGAACCTTGGTTGACCAAAAATTCAAAAAGTCAAACTTTGGATTTTTGTACAGTTGACTTTTTAATCGGATGAAATCCAAACCGTGCGATCCTTTGTGAAGTCAAGTCCTTGACCTAAATCAAACCTAATGGATGGATTCCATAGGTGTTATAGGGTGTATTGAATCATGTCCCAAGGTTTGGGAGCATGTCCTAGTCAAAAGTCAAAGGTATAGTTGACGTTTCCTTCAAAACCCTAATTGTGGTTTAGATGAAATTGAAACTTGTGAATCAAGCTTCTTGGATCAATTCATTGTTGCAAATGGATCAATGTAGTGTATTGGAGCCCCTTCAAATCATGTCTTAAGGTCTTGGCTCATGTTTTGTCCTAGAAGTCAACTTAGGGGTGAATTAGGTCAAGAAACCCTAATTCCTGATTTTTGGTAAATGCATCCCCTAGGGTTAAATTAACTTGATGATTGGGCCCATGAGGTCCCTTAGAGTATCTTGGGTTGTTGTTTGAAGCATTGGCTCATGCTTAGAGGAAAATTTCCAACTGGAGGCCTCAGTCGACCAAAACCCTAACTTGGTGGCACTGGCGATCTTGAGGCTTGATCCACTTGGAATGCAACAGCCTTGTGCTTGATCCTTAATGTGGGAGTACTCTTGATCCTTTATGGATGTTTTGAGAGGTTAGACAAGTTGAAGATCATGTCATTTCTTGATTGATCCTTTGTCTAAGTGCCCTGAGAGGGCTTAAAACCTTGATTCTTGTTTGTGGTGGATGCTCAAACATCTCTGAGGATTTTGATGAGGCATGATGGTTCATCCATATTGTGGTAATGATTTGCACAATGATGGGAAATCTTGGTGGTAAAAATTTGGGGTATGACAGATGCCCCTATTTAATCCTCTTGGACTCGGAGGTTTGAATGGCGAAGGTGTTCGGGCATTCAGGGTGCAAGAGGATTAAATATCAGAATACCCGAAATTTTGACGGTGGTTATGAATGGAAGTTTGCTCCTTCATCTTCTTTTGCTAAGCACTGATACTTAGAAGAGGTAAAACTTCCCCTCGATCCTGGTCTTCCGCCATGGAACTGGTCTTAGTTTCTGATATATAAACTTCCCCTCGATCCTGGTCTTCAGCCAAGGAACTGGTCTCAGTTTTTGATATATAAACTTCCCCTCGATCCTGGTCTTCGACCACATACCTGGTCTCAGTTTCTGATATAAACTTCCCCTTGATCCTAGTTTTTAGCCACGGACCTGGTCTCAGTTTCTTTTGTCAATAAACTTTCTTGACAAGGGACGCTATTTGCAGCGGTTTTCCTCAAACTTCTCGCCAAATTTTCCTGGGGAGATGCCATTTGATGGGAAAAAGTTTTGATGCCAGACTTACTGGAGAACCCATTCGTCTGAGCTGTATAGGTGTTCAAACTTCTCGGTTAGAGACACCATTTGTTGACTATACTGGGGTAAACGAGTCTCTTGAGAGACTGCTTCCTGCTTAGGGATATTACATCATACTTTTCCTTGAGATATTTTCGAAGAAATACCATGTGATGTAACCTAATTTTGAGGTGCTGATGACTTCATTAACATTGACTCTCTTGGAGAGAAAAATTAATGTGTTGCTGAGAGCCTTTGGTTGTGAGGCTTCCTCTGGGGAATTTTCCTTAATCCGGAAAAGCGAGGATATCATCTTCAATGGCGAATAGTGACATTTGTCGAAGGTTTTCTTGTCTTTCAGGGGTTCAAGTTATCAAAGTGGTCAAGAGTCGTTTCCATCCCATAAATAAACTAGGGAGAGATTGCTTAAATGATTCACTTCAGGATGAGGAAAGAACTGATAAATCGATCGAGAAGAGGACTTTACCACTTAGAGTTAAGACTGACTAGAGTGATAGTGATGCAATATGAATATGAATGCAAATCAATAATGTATGATGTATGTATGTTTATGCTGACAAAACTGACGTGACATACAGACTAATAGATGAACATAACTAGATACTCGGCGACTGCGGGGGTTAAAAGTATCAATGTTTCAAGATAGCAATTCTGCCTTGCTCAGGAGAGATAATCTCTGTGGGGAAAAATGCAACGTTGGTCAGACTTAGGAGGTAAAAACTTGGCCGGGGACGTCAGATGAAACATGATCTCTGACACAGTTGATCCTTCATTCAGGAATACTGGTTTAGAATGAGTACTTTGATTCTACACTTTGAAGCCTACTCGCCTTTGGAGATGCAATCAATGTTCTTTCGATGTTCAACAGTCAAAAGAATTGCCATCTTTATTTTAAAAGCAAAAAAATTTGACAAGTAAATTCATTTTTGTTTTATTTCAAGAATCGTTGATCATATTTAAAATGTCATTCTGTAAAACTAAAACAAATAAGAATTACAAACAAAAGCACTAGGGCTCAAATTTGATTGATAGGATGGAAATCAGCCAAACGCGTGATTCCATAGAGTATTTACAAAGTTAGAAAATGGTAATTTAAGGGAAAAGGGCTACATTGAAACATAATGACCGTTATCCTTCTACCAACTTTGAATTCTGGACATCCTGAGCTTCCGTCGAAGATGACCCTGACTGGTGTTTCCCTGATGGAAGGCATTGCTGCTGCTGGGGGATTTGCCCCTTTGTTGGACGTAGTTACTTGCCATTAATCCCTAACTTTTGCCTGGATTGTACTTTGAGATTTCCAATCCACCGGGATGATTTTTGATTGTGCCTCTAATTTTTGCCTGGACCTCCCTTTCGGGTTTTCAATCCACCGAGATGTTTTTTTTAGGCGAAGTATTTCTTGACTACATCAACATTCGTGGGGTAGGAAAACTCTTCTCCATCCATGGTTGTGAGTCTCAAGGCGCCGCCTGAGAAGGCTTTTTTGACCACATAGGGGCCGTTATAATTCGGAGTCCATTTGCCCTGGGGATCAGTGAAAAATGATTGTATCTTTTTTAGCACAAGGTCTCCTTTCCTGAAGACACGGGGTTGGGCCTTTTTGTCAAACACTTTCTTCATCCTTTATTGATACAACTGATTGTGGCATAGAGCCGTTATTCGCTTTTTGTCAATGGCTACTAGGATGAACCGATGTCCGTTTGAAGCTTTGTGTTCGATCATGCCAATCATGTCGATACCCCAAATGGAAAAAGGCCATGGGGAAGAAAGAACTTTGAGATGCGTTGGCGGTACATGGATTTTGTCTGAGTATATCTGACACTTGTGACATCTCCTCATGTACTTGTAGCAATCGGATTCCATGGTCAACCAATAGTACCCTGCTCTTAGAATTTTTCTCGCCATTGTGTGCCCGTTGGCATGAGTGCCAAAGGATCCTTCGTGAATTTCTTTTATGATTATGTCTGCCTCTGGTCTGTCTACGCATCAGAGCATGATCATGTCAAAGTTTCTCTTATAGAGTGTATCACCGCTCAGGAAGAAGCTACCAGCTAGCCTTCTAAGGGTCTTTCTGTCTTTTTCAGATGCCCCAGGTGGGTATTCTTGTGTTTGAAGGAAGCATTTGATATCTTGATACCAAGGTTTGTCGTCTATGACTGCTTCAATCGCGAAAATGTAAGCGGACCGTACAAGGCGCATTATGTCAATCTTAGGTATGTCGTTCCATTGATCTACACTAATCATGGAAGAGAGAGTGGCTAGTGCATCAGCCATGTGATTCTCTTCACGAGGGATATGATGAAACTTGATTCTGTTGAAGGAGGGTAACAACCTTCTCGCATACTCTTTGTAAGAAATCAGTCCTGATTGGTATGTGTTCCAATCTCCTTTGATCTGATTGATAACCAGGGCTAAGTCACTGTACAGATCCAAGTTCTTGATCCTTAAGTCGATCTCTTCTTCGAGACCCATGATACAAGCTTCGTATTCAGCCTCATTGTTTGTACACTTGAATGTTAGTCTGGCAGTGAAAGGAATATGGGTACCCTGAGGTGTTATGATGATTGCCCCAAATCCATTTCCATAATGATTAACAGCTCCGTCAAAGATTAGTCCCCATTGGGAACCTGGTTCTGGCCCTTCATTGGGTAGCGGTTCATCGCAATCTTTCATTTTCAAATACATGACATCTTCGTCTGGGAAGTCAAATCCGACTGATTCTTGATCGTCAATCGGTTGATGAGCCAAATGATCGGCTACAATACTTCCTTTGACAGCTTTTTGAGCATGGTACTATATGTCATATTCCAATAACAACATCTGTTAATGGGTAATCCTTCCCGTAATAACAGGCTTTTCAAAGACGTACTTGATTGGATCCATTTCGGAGATTAACCAAGTAGTGTGACAAATCATATACTGGAGAAGACGTTTCGCTGCCCAAGCCAGAGCACAGCAAGGTTTCTCAAGCATAATGTACCGAGTCTCAGAGTCAGTGAATTTCTTGCTCAGATAGTAGATGGCGGACTCTTTCCTTTTTGTTTCATCCTGTTGATCAAGTACACAGCCCATTAAGTCATCCAAGACTATTAAATAGATGATCAGTGGTCTTCCCTCCACTGGAGGTGATAGAATTGGTGGATTCAACAGGTATTCCTTGACACTGTCGAAGGCTTTTTGGTAGTCTTCTGTCCATACACTGCTTTAATTCTTTCTGAGCAGTTTGAAGATCGGCGCGCATGTCGCGGTCATAAGGAATATAAATCTGGAAATGTAGTTCAGACGTCCCAAAAATCCTCGGACCTGTTTCTCAGTATTTGGAGAAGGCATTTCTTGAATGGCCTTGACCTTGTCAGGATCAACCTCGATTCCTTTCTGGCTGACGATGAACCTTAATAGTTTTCCTGAGCGAACACCGAACGTGCATTTGTTGGAACTCAAGCGGAGTTTGTACTTTCTCATACGCTCGAATAGTTTTGATAGGTGGGTCACATGCTCCTCTTCTATTTTATATTTGGCAATCATATCATCGACATATACCTCGATTTCTTTGTGTAACATGTCATGAAATAGAGTAGTCATGGCCCTTTGATAGGTTGCCCCGACGTTCTTCAAACCGAACGACATTACCTTGTAACAAAAAGTACCCCATGGGGTGATGAACGAAGTTTTCTCCATGTCTTCCGGCGCCATGTTTATCTGAATATAGCCCGAGAATCCATCCATGAAGGAGAAAACTTTGAACTTTGCTGTACTGTCTACTAGCATGTCAATATGTGGTAAGGGAAAGTCATCCTTTGGACTGGCCTTGTTCAGATCCCTGTAGTCTACACACATTCTGACCTTTTCGTCCTTTTTTGGGACTGGCACTATGTTGGCTAGCCATTGAGGATATTCTGATGTGGCGAGGAAACCTGCGTCAATCTTTTCTGTACTTTCTCTTTGATTTTGATGGCCATGTCCGGGTGAGTCCGTCTTAGTCTTTGTTTCACTGGCAAACATTCTAATCTTAACGGTAAATGATGTTCCACGATGCTGGTGTCCAACTCTGGCATGTCCTGATAGGACCAAGCAAACACATCGGGAAGCTCTTTAAGAAGCTTTATCAAACTTTCTTTGACAGTTGGACTGAGCAGTGCCCCAATCTTGACTTCTTTTCTCTCTTCTCCTGAACCCAAGTTGACCCTTTCCAACGGCTCTTTGTGAGGTTTAATGGACCTTTCCTCTTGTCTGAGTAATCGGGAGATCTCTTCTGGAATTTCTTCATCCTCTTCTTCTTCAGTTTCGAATACCAAGAATTCAAATGGGAGAATGCATTGGATCGTATGTTTCAATGGGGTTTAAAACAAGTAATCTGCATGACGTGATGATTGTTTTTTAAAAGAGATAGAGAGGATGCAAGAGTGTGTGCGGTGTATTTTCTAAAAAATGCTTGTTTTTATTTTGAGTTGTTTTTAGGATTACCATTTTCTGAAAAAGCAAAAAGTGAAAATAGCAATGAATGCGGAAATTACAGAACGACGTTTATTTATTTATGATTTTGTCGATTCTTGAAACTACAGCCCTATAAAACAAAACTCTGTCGCTTTGGGCAAAGCAAAGAGGTACATTTACAGAACGTAAGCCCTATCAAAACAACCGTTTCACCTGGGCTGGGTGAAAGTTTAAAGTCAAGACGACAATTACTTAGACTTATGAACGACTTTTAGAACGTTGACAACAACCCATTGGCGACGAACTCCTTGGTGAATCACAAAGTATGGTACCTTCCTTCTTGATTTGTCTTCAGAAATAACGCTGATTTCTGGTGGAGCAGGATCGTTGGAATCTGTCTCCCAGGAAGAGTTATCGTAGACGAACTCTTCTGTTGTATCTTGCACAGTATTTGCACTCTCAGGTGGATCTCCCCATCCAGTGGGCTGGATGTCTTTGATCCTGATATGAGAGATTTTAGGAGTGGTGTACTTGACCAAGAAGTCGTATTTTCCACTCGGTTGTCATAAGGTGTCCCACACTTCTTTGGAACTGGAGAAGTCATCTCATTCGATGACGTTGACCTCAGGAAAAGTCTAATTAAGGAACTCTTGTCCTGCAATCTTTACAAATTCATCGTCATACTGGATATCTTCAGAATGCCCTGAGTAATGATCCCATGATTCGGTGGGGACATAGGTATTCTTTTCAATGATGCTCAATTAATATGCATCGTTCGGCTGGCTCTTTTGCCCTAAGTCTCCTGGGTACGGATGCCAGATAGGCAGGCCATCCATTAGGCCATAATAGTCATGGTCAAAGTTGTCCTTCATCAGAGTGTCCTCCTCTAATGAGTTTGGTGGAGCACGACATCCTTAAGGATCACAATCTCCGTATATCATTTTGACATCTGACCTCGGTATATATCTCGAACTTTGTGCGGGATAGCAAAATGGCGTAGGCACCTCTTCCTGAGACATATAACCGTCTTTGTTAAGATAGGACTTCCATCAACGAGGGTGACTCTTCCGATATAGATGAAGAATGGAAGTCACCCTCCTTGAATGGGATGAAGGCTTTCATTGTTAGTAGCTGTCTGGGGACAGGTTCAGGAAAAACCAAGACCTTTCTTTGCTTCGTTATCAGTAGGAATGACAAGTTGTCCCCATCCCCTTGTATTGTTAATTTTGATTACTTCGATAGCATCTTTGTACGAGGAAATTGATGTTCCCTTTTCTGATTGATTGTTATTGCCTACCGAGAGTGCTTGGAACTGAGTTCTAACTACCTCCTCTGGTTCTACATAAGTGGATGATGATAAGTTGCTCACGATCAAGGCTTGCTCTCCGCAGACTGTGACTAGTTGGTCGTTCTTGACGAACTTCAGCTTCTGGGGATGTGTCGAAGTGACTGCCCCTGCCTCGTGTATCCAAGGTCTTCCTAACAAACAACTGTATGCTACCCAGATGTCCATGACCTGGAAAGTGACTTGGAAAGTGTGTGGACCGATAATTATGGGAAGGTCGACTTCGCCGATAACTATTTTTCGGGATTCGTCAAATGCTTTGACGATTACCTCACTGCCTCTCATCGGAGATCCTTTAAAGGATAGTCGCATTAAAGTGGATTTCGGCATAACATTTAGAGCTGATTCGGTGTCTACCAGTATGCTGGCTAAAGCATCGTCCTGGCAGTTGATTGTAATGTTGAGTGCCATATTATGATTCTGGCCCTCTTCCGATAGTTATTCATTACTAAACCCCAAGTTATTGCAGGAAGTGATGTTGGAGATGATGCTGTCGAATTGTCTTATTGTCACATCTTGTTCCACAAAGGCTTGCTCTAAGACTTTCTGTAGAGCCTCTCTGTGGGCTTTGGAGTTGAGTAAAAGAGATATCACAGAGATTTTTGAAGGAGTTTTCAACAGTTGATCAACAATGTTGTATTCACTCTTCTGGATGAGCTTCGGCATCTCATCGTTGTTTTTTGAAAGGTCGCGATCACTGGATTGACCGACTGGTTGATTAGGAACTTCTGTTTGCGGTTCCTTTTCTCTGGTAGGTTCTCCAACTCCTCGGTTAAAGATTCGACCGTTCCGTGTTACTCAACTGATGTCTGCAATATTCACGAGGGAATGTAATGGAGTTTCCTTTCCATTCTCAATTGTTGTTGCACCGTACTTGTAAGGGATAACTTTATCAGATTTGTACGGTAATGGTCCCGGCAAATAGATAACTACAGGAGCCTTTTGATTTTTCTGACCATCATAGCCGGCCTCAATTGGTTCGAGGTTGAGAATCCTTCCACTATCAAGAGGAACGCTTTATTCATGGGGTAAAGGGATTATGGTGCACACATCTTTGGCCACTTCTCATTTAGGGATCAAGACAACATCTTTGCCTCGATTGGGAAGATAGTCGGACATTTCGTTAATTGAACCAGAGCTTGAACACGGTTGAATCTCTTTATGATCCAACTGACTTTGGAGGGCTGCTCGCACGAGGTAGCATCCCTGATTATTCTCTGAGCAAACTCTACAGCGCTCATAGTTATGTGGTGGCACCTGACCACGTCCGCTTTGTATGCAGTGTAACCTTACTAGATCTGTTTTCATTGATCGAACATCCTGACTTTGATGCCTAGTAGGGTTCCCATCAATCATACTTACTTGTTGTGTGTCTTCATCTAGATAGATCGGAAGCCACCAGTGGTTTAATAAATGTTGAAGTGTCCTTTGAACGAGTGCACAACCTTGGTCACTCTCACTACACACTCTACAGTTCTGATACTCATGTGAAGTCAGAAAACCGAGCTAAACCTGCTTAGCGTGTAATTCACCAAGCTGGTATTCATCAAGGGAATATCAAAGATTTGAATCATATTCACTTGATAATGACTTCTATCGCAGTAATGATGGATCCATCCAAGGTCCATTTGATGCTGGAGGGCCTTTTGTACAAAAGAGCATCCCTGATTGTTTACCGAGCAAATCAGACAGGAATCATAATCATGCCGTGGCACATTATGATGTTGGATTTGCCTTGAGTGCATTGCCACCAAGTTGACATTCATCGCACAAATTTCGTGGTTTTGAATGATGTTGGAATTGGTATAAGTCATGTTGACTTCCCGGATTCGGTGATCTTGGATCCACCCAAGATCCATCTTTTCTTGTAGAGCTGATTGCACCACATAACATCCTTGATTGTTTTCATAGCAGATATCACACTGATGATAGTTATGAGACGGTACGTGACCATATCCACTCTGTCTAGAATGCATCTTGACCAGGTAGGTTCCTAATAAGAGTACATCATGAATTTGATAGCTGTGGTTAGACTCTTCCTCTATCAAATTAACTGCATCTTTCTCGTGTTGAGGCAACGGGTTTGTCTGAACATTTGGATTTGTATCCTTCAAGGATAAGACCCCGCTCCTGACAAGCTTCTGTACATCGAATTTGAAGTTGAGACAATTTTCTATGTTATGCCCTGGTCCTTCTTGATGGTAAGGGTAAGTCTGATCCGCCTTGAACCAAAAAGGCAGATTTTTCAGTATTGTAAGAGGAGACCTAGTTTGGACATGCCCCTTGACCAGTAGTAATGGAAACAGTTCTACGTACAACATTGGTATAGGTTCGAACCTTGGTGGTCGCGTTGTACAGTTGTTGTTGTACTGAGGACGAGCCTGCTGAAGAGGCTGTTGTGTCCTTTGGTGATATGGTTGTTGATTCGGTTGGCTCTGAGAAACCTGAGGTTGATAGGTAGGAACAGGCGTAGGGTTAATAGCAGGAGTTACAGCTGCTACTAGTTGGTAACATCACTGTTGCTTTTCGAAAGAGATATTGCCAATATCTTGCTCTTTTTTCTTAGGGAGAGCACTACCGTATCTTTTGGTGCTGCTTGATGGTCCAACATCTTTAACTAGACGTCCTTCTCGAACTGCTTCTTCAAGACGTACTCCCATGCTTACCATCTCAGTAAAGTCGCTGGGCGCACTGGCGACTATTCTGTCGTAGTAAAATGAGCTCAAGGTTTTCAAGAAGATCTTTGTCATCTCTTTTTCCTCTAGAGGTGGACAAATCTGGGCGGCAATCTCACGCCATCTCTGAGCATATTCCTTGAAGGTTTCCTTATCCTTTTGTGACATGGCTCTGAGTTGATCTCTGTCTGGTGCCATATTCAGATTATACTTATATTGTTGAACAAAGGCAGCACTAAGATCTCGGAAGGTGACGATCTTAGTGCGGTTTAATCCCATGTACCATTTGAGTACGGCACCGGTTAAACTATCTTGGAAATAGTGGATCAGTAGTGTATGATTCTTTGTCTGAGTTGACATCCTCCGAGCGTACATCACCAAATGACTCTGAGGGCAAGAGTTACCCTTGTATTTTTCAAATTCGGGCACCTTGAATTTGTGCGGAACTTTCACATTGGGGACTAAACAAAGGTCTGCGGCGTCCTTTCCAAATAGATCCTGACCGCGAAGGAATGCAGTTCCTTCTGCATCTCCAGGAATTGCTCCTGGAATTCTTTCATTCTGTCGTCCATACTTTCGTTTCCACCAGAAGGTATCTGTGGAATCTGCCCTTCCGGGACAGTGTGTACCATGGGTGGTGGTATAGTCATTACGGAAGTGACTCTTGGTGATTCCCTATCCCGAAGTTTGTAACCTTCAGGAGTTGCTATCATGCCCCTTGCATCTTCGTTTTCCCGAAGTTTGTAACCTTCAAGTCCAGCGGTTCCTGCTGCAGTTTTCGGATCTTCCATGATTGGCGGAATATATCCTTCCGGGATATAGTTGGGTGGCATGCCCCAGAGACTATCTTTAGGCATGTTATACCGAGGATCATACTTTTCCACTATGGGTCTCGATGTGATCTCTGAGATTACGGTCCTTTGTTGTTGCATCTGGGCTGCTACCAGAGATTGCATGTCATTGTGAAGTTTTCTCAAATCTTCTTTCAGAGCGTCGAGTTCTTCTCTCAACTCTCTGTTCTCTTCCTCGAGATTATCCATCTTCTTTTTTCGATTGACCCGAGTATTGTACAAATGAGACAGTTTGATGCTAGAATCGAGACACAAACATGAGATTCGTAGGGAAGAATAATACGTTATGTGAGAATGATGAATGATATGCAATAATTATATTAATTAATTTTTTTTGTTAATTAAAAGAAACTTCGACAATTGGATTACAAATATTATACAGTGGGGGAAACCCCATTTTATTGAATTCAAAGATTGCGGAAATGGAAATACAGTAATTTACAAAGTGCAGTAAAAGGAAAAATCTAAGCTTATGGACCCTGAGTCCTCTTTGAAGAGAGCTCATGTGCTGGTTCTGGTATTTTCCTTTTCTTTGACCGGGGCTCTTGAGCTGTTGTCGGGTTGTCATTCCTTTGCCAAGTGAAAGGAGCGAGCAAATTCCTTTGGTCTTCTTGATTCTCTACAGCATGTTGCTCTAAAATCTCGATCAGAGCGTCTTTTTATTTTAACAGTTGCTGTATTTTTTACACTCCACATTGAGAATACGATACTTGTTTTTCCAAGACTTCTTCTCTTGTTGAACTTTGTTGAGAGTAACCTGAAGCTTTTCCTCATCAGACATAAAATAAAGGACAGATTCCTTTAACAGAAGAACTTCTTGATGCGGGTGTGGCATCCTCAACTTGAGAGCTCTAGTTTGTACTCAGTGGAGATAAGGTTCCACCGAGACACAGTCCGGTTTTCCTAGAGACTCTCTTCCTTTCCTGTGAAAATGTTTCCAGGCATGCACTATTTATGTCTTTAGTGCGCTGTCATTTTCCCCTTGAAGAAAAGACCTTCCAGATGGACATTACGCGGGACATGTCTCATCGGGTATCCGAATTGACGACGAACTAAAACTTGATGATAGTTTATTCCTCCTTTAGTTCCTATGAGGGGTACATTAAGGAAGTGTCCACAACGGTCAATGATTCTGATCCTGTCATAGATTCGATTGTACCAATATATGTCAGAGTTGGTAAGAGCCATGATTCTCTGTAACCAACGTAAAGTACTCTTATGATCCCAAAAAACAAAAGACTTTGGTAAATGGGAAGTGAACCATTTGTATAGCAAGGGTACACAACATGTGATCATTCCTCCACTGTACAAATTCCTTAAGTGTACAGAATGATAAGCATCTGCGAGCAAGGTTGGCACAGGGTTTCCAATTAGAAAAATCTTAATGGCATTGATATCAACAAAGTCATCAATGTTGGGAAACAAAAATAACCTGTAGGTGAGCAGAACAAAGACGCTCTCGAAAGCAGTCACGTTCCCTATACCAACAAAGTACAGAGCCTTCTTTACCAAAAACTTGGCTGGTAAACCTTGGATTCCACCCTTAATGGTCATGTGAGTCCTGACTTCTGATTCGTCCAAATAGATTTCTCTTGCAATGGTTTGATCCTTTGGAATTTCTTCCAGTCCAGAAAAGGGATCTTGGTTAGTGATGGGTAAATCAGTCAGGTGAGAGTACTCCTCCAGTGTTGGTGCTAGCTAATAATCCGGGAATGTGAAACAGTGATAGATCGGATCATAGAACTGAATTAGCGTAGCCAGGATTCCCTCAATTACATGGACCCTTAATAGAGATAACAGTCCTCCGTACATAGCTCTGAAAGCATCAGGGTTGGTGATCATCCTTGCCAACCCTTTTAAATCCTCTAGTTTTGGAACCTTGAAGGTGTACTTGTGAGTCTTCCTTCTACCGAAATCCATAACGCAATCTTTCTCTCTGACATTTGCAATCATTTCTTAGTTTAATTTGAAAAAGAGAGACTAGAAGAGAAAATTTTCTTTGTTTGAAGTTTTTTTAATGAAATGAATGCAGCACACAAAAACATAGAAAAAACATGGGGTCAAAGGGTCGGTGTCATGAAGTCACGGCTCTACCCATCCCCAAAGGTTGTATTGGAGATTTTTTGTACCTATCCTCAAAATCATTGACCCCTCTTGGGATAACAACAGCAGGCTGGTTCACCCGAGCGAGCTGCAGTATCTTAGAGTAATCTCAAATGAGGGTAGTATCGCGTGACAACTATTTCCGATAGCTTCCGCACTACAAAATAGTAACAAGGTCTCATCCTACTAAATCCTCAGTTTCATGGACACCACAATCAAACAATCTGCTTTCAACAATCGAAGTCATATAGGCATTGAATCCGCAAAGGGTATCTCCACTAATTCGATGGTCTACCGGGGTCTCTTATTTGGGAGTCACTCCCTGTAAGATTATCCGTCTAATGCCATCACTTATCTTAGGTGTCACTCAAATTTTCCAGATGCGGCATCACCCGCAGTCCCATTAACAGAAAAATAAACACGGATATCAATTAGGAAAAGCGATATATATATATATATATATATATATATATATATATATATATATATATATATTCCTAAAACTAACATCCTAGACCTCTTAAGAGCTAGTTCATAATCCTAACAGATCAATGACGTTCCCAGCAGAGTCGCCATTTTCCTGTAGCGAGCGATTTCTGTCGGTGAGCGACCACCTTATCACTGTGGTTTCTCTTCATCGCAATGGTAGGAGTGGGGTGCTACTTTCTGATTTATTATTTATCCCGTGAAGCTGGAAGGGAAAGGGAAGCTATCTAAAACTAACCTTGCACGCGAATGTTTAACTGAATAAACGCTTAAAGGGATTCTGGGAGTTTGGGGTCAGGTTATACAAAGGGGAGTTGTCAGTTACCCATCCTATATGTGGTTTTCCACAGGTTGTTAGCAATAGGTTCTATTTTTATACTTGATGGTGTTTATCCGTTGATGGGTTGGAAAAGTTTCTTCTTTGGGAGATATGAGAGAAAGAGAGAGTGAGTTTTTGATGATTTTGGTGAGGTATTGGACCTCAGTTTTGATTGGTGTGAAGGTACTGGACCTAGAGTGTTTGATTAGTATGAAGGTGCTGGACCTAGAGTTTTTTTTTGGTATGCTCGCTAAGATTTCGCAATCTCATGCCTACGTATTCCCGTTTTAAAGAAACAGGGAAATCAGAGCAATCGTAGTTCCTCCTATTCTAAGGGAGGAAAAGATGTTTTGGTGTCTTGTTCAAAGCCCAAGATTGAAGCTAAAAGGTTTATTTGTGTCTTGTTTAAAGCCCAAGATTGAAGCTAAAAGGTTTGACTAAGAGAGAACTTGTCATCTCTAAAGAAGTATTGTTGTGCCTTGATCAAAGCCCAAGGCTGAAGCTAAGAGGTTTGTTATTTCTGTGCTTTTGAGGTTGGCATTTATTTTGCTAAAAATATTATAGCAGTAAGATGTTGAATCTTCATGTTCTAAGTGGCTGCTTTCAACATGTCGAATGAAGATGTTCCATGCCAGCTCATAGGACATCGCGTGTGAATTCAGTTTTAATGCAGATTCTGTTACTATGATTTGTTACTGAATATTCTGTGAATAATTGGTTATCCTATATGGCATCCAAAGCATTTTTGGATTGTGGTTATTTGTTGGTTTTCAGATTTGTTGCTGCTTCTAATTATGGAGACATAATAGGAAACTTTGGATTGAAGACCTATTTTGTTGGAGTTATTTTTGCAGATTTGTGAGCAGTCTATTTGCTGCGTTTTTGAAGCCCAATTCAGTCCAGATTAACTGCTATATATTGACTGATGTAAACCTAGTTTTAGATGTGGAACTTACTTGTGTTTTTAGGGTTTTCGTGTGTAATTTGTGAGCCTAACTGGTATCATTCTGATAACAGTATAAGGACTGATTTCTTGTGTTGTAAGTTCTTTCAAGTTACTCATAAGCTTTTAAGCATTGAGTTTCTTGTGTGTCAATCCTCATAAGCTATGAAGTATTGAGGATTGTGTGTTTTGAAAGTGTGTCTTTCGTTTTTGTTTCTTGTGTGGAAAGGAACCAATCACGGGTTGTGGTTGTAGAGGGATTTGAGGAGGGCCTCATACCTAGGTGAGTCTTAGGTAGAATTCATAGGAATGGTAGTGATTACGTGAGCAGATTATTCGGTGTTTGTATGATTTGTGAATTGATACTATCGTATATTGATTTCATCCCTGGCTTGGTAGCCCCCCGAGTAGGTGTGTTAGACCGAACTGGGTAAACATATCATTGTGTTATTTACTTTCTGCACTGGTATTTTTGTTATATTGTTCATTGTGTTGGATATCAGTGTCTCAACATCTGTATAGGACATCTAATATCTGTACCAGAATTTCAATTGGCATCAAGAGCTTGCACCCTTATTTGGTTCTGGGTGAGATTCAGGGAAGGTACTTTCTGGTACAATGGACAAGGATGGAGGATTTCTGAACAAACCACCTCTGCTTGATGGTTCCAACTATGACTATTGGAAACCAAGGATGATAGCTTTCATCAAATCCATGGATGATCAAGCATGGAAAGTTGTTATAAAAGGATGGGAGCCCCCTAAGGTTAAAGATGAAGAAGGTGCCCCTACTGATGTGGTGAAGGAAGAGGAAGACTGGGATGATACATATTACAAAGGGTCCGTAGGGAATTCCAAAGCCATGAATGCTTTGTTCAATGGTGTTAACAAGAATATCTTCAGGTTGATTGAACACTGCACCATTGCTAAAGAGGCATGGGAAGTCTTGAAGGTTGCTCATGAAGGGACTTCAAAGGTGAAGATGTCCAAACTTCAACTTCTCACAAGCAAGTTTGAGAGTTTGAAGATGAAAGAGGATGAGAGCATTTATGATTTTCATATGAACATTATTGAGATAGCTAATGCCTCTAGTGCCCTAGGTGAAAAGATGTCTGACAGCAAACTGGTCAGAAAGATTCTCAGATCTCTACCTAAGAGATTTGACTTGAAAGTGACTGCTATAGAGGAGGCTCAGGATATAGACAAGATGAAAGTGGATGAACTGGCGGGATCTCTTCAAACATTCGAATTAGGGATCAGTGAAAAGTATGAAAAGAAGAAGAGCATAGCTTTTGTGTCAAATACTGGTGACTCAGAAGATGAAGGTGATCTGGTCAAAGATGAAGGGGTGTTTAAAGATCTGGTACTACTTGGAAAAAAATTCAACAAAGTGTTGAAAAGGATTGACTGGAAGTCGAGAGCAAATGCTCAGAACAAGTCACTCGACATCAGTAAGAATCAGGATGGAGGCAGAAGATCCAGAACTGAAGAAGACTCCAATCAAGGGAAGAGAGTTCCGTGCTTTGAATGTGAGGGATATGGGCACATAAAGACTGAGTGTCCCACGTATCTCAAAAGGCAGAAGAAGGGCCTATCAGTGTCTTGGTCAGAAGGAGAGTCTGAGAGTGATGTTGAAGAAGAATCAGCAAAATTGGTGACAACTTTGACTGGAATCTGTAAGGCTGAGGGAGAAACTACTTGTGAATCTGACTCTGACAAAGAATCCTATGTTGGAGAACTCACTAAGTAAGAAGTATTCACAGGGTTTTCAGAATTGTGTATCAAGAATGAAGAAAGGTGCCAGATAATATTGGAACAGAAGATTCTGATAGCTCAACTAGAAGCTGAGAAGGAAGAACATCTATCAACCATTGTTGATCTGAAGGAGGAGGTTGAATGGAAAAAGTCAAAACTTGACAATATGACCAAATCTATAAGAATTCTGAACAATGGTACCATGCAGCTGGATGAGATCCTTCAGAATGGGAAAGAAGCTGGAAATATGCAAGGCCTTGGTTTTAACAATCAAGCAGAGACTTCCAAGAAGCCTGTATTGAAGTTTGTTCCTCAGAAAATAAAGTAAGAAGTGGGGATGTCAAATCATATGTTTTAACATCAGATGAAGCATCAGAAAAGAGTTTGTAGACCAAAGTACAAACCATGGAGATGCCATCACTGTGGGAAGATTGGTCACTTAAAGTCCTTTTGCTACAAGCTGCACGGCTATCCCAAAACTGCTCAGCAACAAAATAAAGGACAGAGTTGGGGTAAAGTGAAGAGAAGATGGATTCCTAGACAAATGATGGTTGGTCTCATAGCACATACCTCTCTTAGAGCATCTGTAAGAGAAGATTGGTACTTTGACAGTGGTTGTTCAAGACACATGACTGGTGTGAAGAAGTTCTTGTCAAATATCAGGCCCCACTCCACCAATTATGTCACCTTTGGGGATGGATCAAAGGGGGAAATAAAAGGGGTTGGAAAGCTGGACTACACAGGACAACCAAATCTAGATCGTGTTCTATTTGTCAAAGGGCTGACTACAAATTTAATCAGTATAAGCCAACTGTGTGATGTAGGCCTCAAAGTAAATTTCACCAAATCTGAATGTCTAGTAACCAATGAGAAAGATGAAGTTGTTATGAAGGGAACCAGGTCTAAGGATAACTGCTATCTGTGGAATCCTCAAGAACCTGAAAGTTTGTCTACTTGCTTGATGTCAAAGGAAGATGAAACCAAACTGTGGCATCAGAAATTGGGTCATTTACACCTGAAAGGGATGAAGAAAGTTATGTCAAGTGAAGCTGTTAGAGGTATTCCCAAGCTGAAGATTGATGAGGATAAAATATGTGGTGAATGTCAAGTTGGGAAGCAAACAAGGGATCACACAAGAGGCTTCAACATCTTACCACAACTTCTAGAGTTCTGGAACTTCTTCACATGGACTTAATGGGACATATGCATGTTGAAAGTCTTGGTGGGAAGAAGTATGCCTATGTTATAGTAGATGATTACTCCAGGTTCACTTGGATAAGTTTCATCAGAGAAAAGTCTGAAGTATTTGCAGCCTTCAAAGAGTTGTGTCAAAGGATTCAACGGGAAAAGGATTGTGGTGTTGTTCGAATCAGAAGTGACCATGGGAAAGAGTTCGAAAATAGCAGGTTTGAAGAGTTCTGCTTATCTGAGGGAATCACTCATGAATTCTCATCACCAATCACTCCTCAGTAGAATGGTGTGGTGGAACGCAAGAACAGGACTATACAAGAGTGTGCAAGAGTCATGATTCATGCCAAAAAGCTTCTATATCATTTTTGGACTGAAGCCATGAATACTGCTTGCTATATACACAATAGGGTGACTATCATATCAGGTACTTCTGTCACTCTTTATGAGCAATGGAAAGGTAGAAAGCCAAATGTGAAGTATTTCCATGTGTTTGGTAGTAAGTGATATATCTTAGCGAATCGTGAGCAAAGGCGAAAGATGGATCCTAAGAGTGAGGAAGGAATATTTTTGGGATACTCTACAAATAGTAAAGCATATAGGGTATTTAATTCTAGAACTCAAGTGATGATGGAATCCATAAATGTGGTGGTTGATGACTCTGGCAAAGATGAAGATGTCCTAGATGATGTTGGAGCATGTCTGCCCATGAACAATGAAAATTCTCAAGACACTGAGTCTGCAGAGGATAGTGCTCAAGAAACCAACACTAGACCTGAGAATGAAGAGGTAGAGGATGCTAACAGGGGACCCTCTATAAGGATTCAGAAGGATCACCCTAAGGAATTAATTATTGGAGATCTGAATGAAGGTGTAAGAACCAGAACAAGGGAGACTGTGTCAAATGCTTGCTTTGTGTCAAAGATCGAACCAAAGAATGACAAAGAAGCATTGACAGATGAGTTCTGGATAAGTGTTATGCAAGATGAACTTTGTCAGTTCAAGAGGAAGGAAGTTTGGGAACTGGTACCACGACCAGCAGGAACAAATGTGATTGGAACAAAATGGGTTTATAAGAATAAGTCTGATGAGCAAGGAGTTGTTACCAGGAACAAAGCCAGATTAGTTGCTCAAGGATGCACACAGATTGAAGGAGTAGACTTCGATGAAACATTTGCGCCTGTGGCTCGATTGGAATCCATCAGATTATTGCTAGGAGTGGCATGTTTGTATAAATTCAGATTGTTTCAAATGGATGTCAAGAGTGCTTTTCTGAATGGCTATCTTAATGAGGAAGTCTATGTTGAGCAGCCTAAAGGGTTTGTGGATCCAAACTTTCCTGATCATGTTTACAAGCTGAAGAAGGCTCTGTATGGGCTGAAACAAGCTCCACGAGCTTGGTATGAAAGACTGACTGAGTTCTTAGTTAACAATGGGTACAGGAAGGGTGGTATTGATAAAACTCTTTTTGTCAAGGAGAAGGATGGGAAACTAATGATTGCTCAGATTTATGTAGATGATATTGTGTTTGACGGGATGATGGATGAAATGGTCCAACATTTTGTCACTCAAATGCAGTCTGAATTTGAGATGAGCTTGGTGGGTGAATTGACCAACTTTCTTGGATTACAAGTCAAGCAGATGGAAGGCTCCATTTTTATTTGTCAGAGCAAATATGCGATGAATATTGTGAAGAAGTTTGGACTGGATAATGCCAAGCATAAGAGGACTCCTACTCCTACTCACTTGAAGTTATCCAAAGATGAAAAGGGAGTGAATGTTGAACAAAGTCTGTATAGAAGTAAGATTGGCAGTCTGCTGTATCTTACAGCAAGTAGGCCAGACATAACTTTTGCTGTTGGTGTGTGTGCAAGATATCAAGCAGAACCCAAGGTCAGTCACATCAATCAAGTGAAGAGAATTCTAAAGTATGTGAGTGGTACATGTGATTATGGGTTGCTTTACTCCCATGACTCAAGCCCCATTTTATTAGGTTATTGTGATGCTGATTGGGCTGGAAGTGCTGACGATAGGAAGAGTACCTCTGGAGGATGTTTCTTTTTGGGAAATCATCTTATTTCATGGTTTAGCAAGAAGCCGAATTTTGTATCCCTTTCTACTGCTGAAGCTGAGTACATAGCAGCTGGTAGTAGTTATGCTCAACTGGTATG
This sequence comes from Lathyrus tuberosus, assembly GCA_022829125.1. NCBI lineage: Eukaryota > Viridiplantae > Streptophyta > Magnoliopsida > Fabales > Fabaceae > Lathyrus > Lathyrus tuberosus. Next base: position 13,981,865 of record JALAZF010000124.1, on the reverse strand, counting down.
GATGAAGCAGATGTTATCTGAGTATAATGTCACACAAGATGTCATGACACTATTTTGTGACAACCTGAGTGCCATTAAGATTTCCAAAAATCCCAGTCAACATAGCAGGACTAAGCACATTGACATCAGGCATCACTTCATCAGAGAACTTGTGGAGGACAAACTCATAACTCTTGAGCATGTGAGCACAGAAAATCAGCTTGCTGACATATTTACCAAGGCTCTGGATGCAGTCAAGTTTGAAAACTTGAGGAGCAGACTTGGGGTGTGCATTCATGAAGAACTATAGCAATCAGTGTTCCTTCTGGCTGCCAGATTGAAAAGACTAAAGGAGATTCTGGTAGTGCAGTGTGTGAATAAAGGGAAAATGCTGAAGTTTGTGCATGAATTTTGGGCATGTGATGTGGTGTGCATCTACTCTCTGATGTACTTTACTCTGGTTTCTTTTTACTTTGACTTGTTCTACTTGCCTTTGTCATATTTATGGCTAAAAATGGGGAGTAGTATGTGGATGTTTATGTGGGGAGAGTATGTGGATGTTTATGTGGGGAGTACTTGTGTGCTTGTGCTGCTGCAGTAGTTGAGGGGGAGAATGTGGAATGTTGCTGCTGTTGAGGGGGAGTTTTACCAGTTTGCTATGATGAGTTGCTTGCTGTACTGAGTGTTGTATGCAGCTGAAGGGGGAGTGCTGCTATGCTGGATGTGTTTTTTGCTGCTGTCTGATATATGGATAATTTTTTTTTGCTGTTTGTGCTTCTTCACAAGTTTGTTTGTGTGTATGTAGTTTTAGCCAAAATAAGCCAAAGGGGGAGATTGTTATTTCTGTGCTTTTGAGGTTGGCATTTATTTTGCTAAAACTATTATAGCAGCAAGATGTTGAATCTTAATGTTCTAAGTGGCTGCTTTCAACATGTCGAATGAAGATGTTCCATGCCAGCTCATAGGACATCGCGTGTGAATTCAGTTTTAATGCAGATTCTGTTACTATGATTTGTTACTGAATATTTTGTGAATATTTGGTTATCCTATGTGGCATCCAAAGCATTTTTGGATTGTGGTTATTTGTTGGTTTTCGGATTTGCTGCTGTTTCTAATTATGGAGACATAATAGGAAACTTTGGATTGAAGAACTATTTTGTTGGAGTTATTTTTGCAGATTTGTGAGCAGTCTATTTGCTGCGTTTTTGAAGCCCAATTCAGTCCAAATTAACTGCTATATATTGACTGATGTAAACCTAGTTTTAGGTGTGGAACTTACTTGTGTTTTTAGGGTTTTCGTGTGTAATTTGTGAGCCTAACTGGTATCATTCTGATAACAGTATAAGGAATGATTTGTTGTGTTGTAAGTTCTGTCAAGTTACTCATAAGCTTTTAAGCATTGAGTTTCTTGTGTGTCAATCCTCATAAGCTGTGAAGTATTCAGGATTGTGTGTTTTGAAAGTGTGTCTTTCGTTTTTGTTTCTTGTGTGGAAAGGTACCAATCACGGGTTGTGGTTGTAGAGAGATTTGAGGAGGGCCTCATACCTATGTGAGTCTTAGGTAGAAGTCATAGGAAGGGTAGTGATTAAGCGAGCAGATTATTCGGTGTTTGTATGATCTGTGAATTGATACTATCATATATTGATTTCATCCCTGGCTTGGTAGCCCCCAGAGTAGGTGTGTTAGACCGAACTGGGTAGACATATCGCTGTGTTATTTACTTTCTGCACTGGTATTTTTGTTATCTTGTTCATTGTGTTGGATATCAGGGTCTCAACATCTGTATAGGACATTTGATATTTGTGCCAGAATTTCAAGGTTGATGGACTCCACTGGGGAAATCCTTACCCAAAGCCTAAGAGGAGGCTGGGTAAGACCAACTCAACAAGAGAGTGTGTATATTGGTGTCTTGTACAAGGCCTAAGATTGAGGCAAAAAAAAGACTGACTATTTTGGGGATATCATTATACAAAGCCTAAGAGGAGGCTGAAAGTTGGACTTTTCCGGGGAAAATATTCTGTCTGTCTTGTACAAAGCCGAAGATTGAGGCTTAAAAGGGAAATTTAACTGACTCGGGTGAGGATATTTTTTATGTGTCTTGTACAAAGCCCAAGATTGAGGCTGAAATGGGTTTCACTCTGCTTGGGAAATCATTCCTCAAAGCCTGAAAGAAGGCTGGGAGGAAGTGACCTCACTGGGGAAGATATCTGTCCCAAGCTTAAGAGGTGAAGATTTGTGTCTTGTACAAAGCCCAAGATTGAAGCTAAAAGGGTTTGACTCAACAAGAAAGTGCTTTTATCTGCCCTGTACAAAGCCCATAATTGTGGCTGAACAAGTTGGAGAAATTATTCTACACAACTTGAGAAGAGGCTAGCTCTAGCTAGGGGAAATCTTTACATCAAACCTACGAGGAGGCTGAAAAAAGATTGACTCAACAAGAGAGTATTTTTGTCTGTCTCGTACAAAGCCCGAGATTGAGGCTAAAAAGATTGACTCAACAAGAGAGTGCTGAAAGGTGATTGACTCAACAAGAGAGTCTGAAAAGGTGATTGACTCAACAAGAGAGTCTAAAAAGGTGATCGACTTAACAAGAGAGTCTAAAAAGGTGATTGACTCAACAAGAGAGTCTAAAAAGGGTGATTGACTCAACAAGAGAGTCTGAAAAGCGTTAGCTCCGCTGGGGAGAATCATTGTACAAAGCCCAAGAGGAGGCTTAATTTGCCGAGGGAAGGTCATTATACAAAGCCTAAGAGGAGGCTATCTTTCTGCTGGGGATTATTGAGATCCCTAGGAAGGTCCAAGTGAGGAATCAACTCTTGCTGAGGGTTCCAGAAGAGTTGAGATATCAGATGCCTTAAGGTTTTTATTTTGGATAGTGTTATGCTGATGATAAACTGACCCCTGGTTTGGGGTTTTTAGGAGAGAGACTGGGTTTTAGACTTTTCTGGAGATTGATCTAGAGTGACCGGGGTTTCTCCTATGTTTTGTAGGGAACTTGAGAATGTCTTTGAGACTCAAGGGGATTGGACTATCCAAGTCTACTGGTGTGGAAGAGTTTTATCTTTTGTATGATGCCCAAGAGGAGGCGTGTGTATTAAGGGATGAGAATTAACCCTAAATTGGTCAAAGGATTTACACTGGAAAGATTGTTCTAGCAAAGGATGACTAAGTTCTGTCTTATACCTTTAAGAGGTCTTCAGGGTCCTTGTATTAAGCCCAAGAGAAGGCATGGGAACTTCTAAGAAGCCGGAGGGTCCTTGTACAACGCCCAAGAGGAGGCGGGAATGCTTTTAGAAAGCCTGTGGGTCCCAAACCAAGAAAAGTTCAAGAAATTCTATACACCAAGAATAGATCATTTAGTGAAAATTCTAAGGTTTGAAGAAACTCAAGAGATGCTATTCATCGAGAATAGATCAACTCTGGGGAGTAGAGTTTCTTTGACAATTTCTAGGGGTGACAGCCTGAGAAAAGGTTAACGAAGAATACTGCCTTTCTCTTTGTTCCATATTGTTTAAGCCCAAGAGAAGGCAAGACTGTATCTGGAAATCCTATGGGTATCTAGTTTTGACTATATTTAATAGTGACCAACATGGCTTTACCTAGTTCTAGACCTAGTTGCCGGGGAAAACTCTAAATAACTATACTAGTATATATATACAGTTGATATATGATAAGTATTTAAAAGGATATGAAAGAAGAGTTACAGTGAGCAAAATTCCACAATACAGTTATAAATATATATATATATATATGATCGTGAAGGCTGGATCAGATCCTATAGAAGTGGGTCACCAAGTGCGTCAAGGATGCTGGTCGAATGGAGAGGAGGGGAGTGTACCTGCAAGGTACTCCGACGCTCAAGTAAGAAAGGTTCAGAGAAAAGTGGCAAGTACAAAGTATGAGTTCTTAGGGTGAATATTGGATACCTGGCCCTCTCAAGCGAGAGGGTTTATATAAAGCCCCCAGCGCGTGGCCAACGGTCCTATTTTCGGGGCGAAATAACCGTTTTCCCGAAGAATAGGTAACTACCCCAACTAGCCGTTATGTCGGGCAGGGGTGCCCGAAACTAGCCGTTATGTCGGGCATAAGCGGGTTTCGGGCACTTGACCTTAACTGTTCGGGGAGCAGTGAAGTCGTGCTGACGGGCAGTAACTCCGGGGAGGAGCGATGTGTTCCTTGCCCGGTTGGAGGGCAGAAAGGGAACTTTCTCCCCTTCGTGGATTGGACTTAGACAATTTGGGCTGCTCTGGAGCAGAAGCGGATTGGGCCATGTCTAGCCATTGGTCCAGTCCAGAACAGGAGCCCCCCAAGTCGTTGCTCCCGAGCATGGGAGTGATGACTTAAGGACAGCTCGTTGCTCCAGGGAGCTAGCATGGAGTCGTCGTTTGGAGACGAGGAGGATTGTCTCGATGTGCTCGTGGCCCCCCGTGTCCGTGAAATTCGTGGTCGTGACCTTGTTGCCCGGTGCCCGGGGAGACTAATGGTCAGACAGAATTGGAAACGTTGGGTCGCCACGTGTGCCTAGAGCTCTGTGTAGCAGTTACAAGGTAATGATGGCTAGTTGATAGCCATCATGGCCTACGAGCGCGTGTTCGCACGTGCCCCTTTGTATAAAAAGGGGAAATTCGTTCCATTTGGAACTTTTTGCTCTGATTTCTCTTTGTTTCTTTCAGCATTCCTGCCCGTTGCCACCGTCTGCTTACTCCGACCATCGCTCCAAGCTTCGAGCAGCCACTTTCATCTTCTTAAATCAAGTAAGTTTTCTAATCTTGTGCTTGTTCTACTCCTTTTTGTTGTCAATGGTAGATTGCATGTGGTTAGGGCTAGGTTTAGAGGACGAAATAGGTGGATTTCTGGTGATTGTTAGTGGTGGACGGTGGTTGTGCCATTTTTCCACTTCTGACATGTCGCCGGACGTGTTAGTATGTTCTAGCGAGGAGGGCGGTTCACGGCGTCGTCGTGACAGCTATGCATGTGTGACTGCCGTGTTCGTTCATCTTCTGAGTGGGTGATGAGTTTTCCGGTAGAACATTCCCAGATTCCAGTGGAGTTTTGCGATTTCCGGCGAAGCTTCAACGGAAACTGGGTACGAGTGCGAGGAAGCTCCTCGCTTGGGGATGACTTGTTTCGAGCGTCTCCTCGCGGGGAGGTTCCAGTTTTCCTTTTGATGTTAGGGCTTAGGCCGGGGACGTTGTCCTTAGCCCTTTGCGCGCCCTTTCACTTGACTTAGCGGTGGAAGGGTGGATTTGATTTGTTGTCGAATTCACTTTCTTCTTTTCTTTTTAGGTGATTGTTATAGCGATGTGGCCAAATAGAGAGGTTATCATAGATACGTCCGAGGAAGAAACAGGCTCCGAGGATAATAGTAGTTCGAAGGCCACGAGTTCGACGGCTTCGAGTTCCCCCAGTGATGTTGGGGAGGAAGAGGAGATGGACGACATAGACGAGGACGTCGCCGTGGACTCCGCCGAGGAGTGGAAGGTGGCCGAACCCGCTGAGCATGTGTCTTCTTTTGCGACGTATTCGGGGGACGCTTTTACGGAGGTTGGACCAGAGGGAGAGTGGAATGTGTACCTTCCTTCCGTGGATATGCGGGTCTGCACGAGCTTCGGGGACCGTTTCACGATGTATGAATATGCCTTTAAGGAGCTGGGCCTGAGGTTGTCGTTCACTGATTTTCAACAGTCAGCATTCGTGCATTTGAAATTGGCCCCCACGCAACTGCATCCTAACTCGTTGGCCTTCATCCGGGTGTTCGAGCTGGTATGCGAGCATCTCTCCATAGGGGCTACTCTCCCTCTGTTCTTCATTGTCTTCCATCTTCAAAGGCAGCTATCGGGGAGGAAGTACGGTTGGGTGTCTTTGAAGCAGCCCCGCAAGTTGTTTAAGCCATTCTCGGAGTCGATACGGATGTTCAAAGAGCGGTATTATGTCATCGAGCCCTTGTCCGAAGCTGCCCATGATAGTACATACGTCTGGGAGATCGAAGTTGACGAGGATGGGAATGACCTGCGCGACAAGGATGGAAAGTTTATTGGGCGGAGGATCTATAAGTTCCCCATCCATTGGGCGCCCGATCATTTTGCTAAGAAGCCCAGTGACTATGTTCTCCAACCGAGCGAGCTACGCGGGCAGGACGTCGTGGCGTACGAGGTGCTGGTGAAGTGGGTCAACTCCTTTTGGCTTGCTGAGTGCTGGACGAGCAAGGGTAATCCGAGCTTCGAGGAGGATGGGAGTCAGAGGGTTGAGCGTCGATTTATCAACATTAAGGCAATGCTGGAGTGCAATACTCCCGAGGATGCCGAGAAGCTGCTTGGTAGTCTTAGTTATTTAGATTTGTTTGCGTTATTTCTTTTCCTCGTATCTAACGTGCTCGTATTTTGTTTGTGCAGGTGAGATGCCTCAGGCTCATGACCGGGTTGTGAGGAATGCTCTCGTGAGGAACAAGGCCGAAGCGGCTCCTCCGAAGATTCGAGTTGTTGGTGCTCGTGCTCCTCTTCTGGTGCAGTCTGCTGCAGGGACCTCTTCTTCTCCTACTCCTGCTTCCCGTGGGTCTCCTCTTCCTTTGACCGGTCGATCCAAGCGGCCAAAGTTTAATGACGTTGTGGACCTTACTCAGGCATCGGAGAAGGGGAAGTTCGAGCTTTCTCCTTGCATCCATGACAAGAAATTCTTCGAGGGGAACTCTTTGATTGTGCCTTGGGAGGAGTCTCTTCGCTTGGAATGCATGGACCTCCCGAGAAAGAGGGCGTTGGTGGCTCAGGACGCTTCAGCTTTTGTTAGGATGCTGGAGATGGCAATCGTTTATGCTAAAGGGGACTCTACAACCAAGGCTGAACTCAACGCTGCTCGGGCTACCATGGCGTCCCTCAGAGAAGAAGCCAAGGTTTCTGAGGATGATCGGAAGAAGGCTGAGGAGAAGGTAGCTCGGTTGAAGAAGGAGAATTCCACGCTGGCGGCAGAGAAGAAAGCTTTCGAGGAGCTGGTCCAGCAATTGAAGGCAGCCAATGGGCCGGGTGACGATGAGCCGGAAGATGTGAAGGAGTTGAAGACGAGATCCGAGCTGGTTGCCCATATGCTAATGGCTGAGGATGACAGCATTGTTATTGCAGAGGAGTCCTTTAGAAACGCCGTGACTCAGCTGCGGGTGGTAAATCCTGAGCTTGACTTTTCTGTCGAGGGTACTAACTATTTGGCGCATGTTGAGGATGGCTGGATTGTCATGCCCGACGCTCTCCTTGAAGGGAACCCTGAAGATTAGCCCGTAGCAGACCAGGGAACTCAGTCTGAGCCAACCGAGCACATGGACGCGTGAGGAGTTTGTGCTTTTGATGTTGTAACTTGTCCGACCTGCGTGCCGAGTGACTGTTGTAATTTATTATTTTTGGGGGGCGTGGCCCCCGTTTTATGTAACTCAGTACAATCGTGGCCCTTGCGGCCACATATTATGTTAAATTATTACATGTTTGATTCTGTTATCCGCATGACTTTACTTGCTTTTATTTTTTACTAAGTGTTGTACTCATGCTCGTTGTGAATGTGTGTATGCCCGTGATTGGGAGTATTTGACTTGTGCAAATAATTTAGGGGGATTGCTCGATGTAGATGTGTTCGGAAGTGAGGGGAACTGGTCGAACAGCTGCGGAATATCCTGGCGGGGGTGCGGAGCTCAGGTCGCGTTTGAGGCCTGAGTTCGCGGCGTGAACATCCCATCGTGAGCTGGGGTTCTGCCTGTGATGGTACTTTGACGACGGCGGTGCTCGATCAAGGACCGCTGTCGAGCGGTAACCCGGATCGTTACTGAGCGGGGTTCTGCTTTATTCGTATGCGATGCTTGTACCTAGGCGTGCATAGTGGTCGGCAGTAGATGTCCGTCGTTGTGACAGTCGAACTGAGAATCCGGGCCTTAGCTATAGTATTGCTTTAGCTTTTCAGCGTTCCATGGTCGAGCAAGTTCTTCCCCGGTGAGATGTTCTAGATAGTAGGCCCCATTTTCTGTTTTTGCTCGGACGCGGTAGGGTCCTTCCCAGTTGGCTGCTAGTTTGCCTTCGCGAGAGTCTTTGTGGTTTCTTCTTAGAACAAGGCTTTCCACGTCGAACTCTCGTCGTATCACCTTGGCGTTGTGCCTGATGGTAATTTTTTGTTTCAGTGAGGCTTCGCGGAGGGCTGCCCCGGTTCGGATTTCCTCGACGAGGTCGAGTTCTTCTCTAAATGACTCGTCGTTCATCTCCTCGTCTAGGGGCGACTCTGTCCGCCTAGAGGGCACGTGAACTTCGACGGGAATTACAGCCTCCGTCCCGTATGCTAGGCGGAAAGGTGTTTCCCCGGTCGTTGAGTGTGGAGTTGTGCGGTATGCCCATAGTACGCTGTGCAGTTCCTCGACCCATGCCTTCTTTGTTTCATCCAGCCATCGTTTGAGGCCTCGAAGGATGACTCGGTTGGCTGCTTCAGCCTGCCCATTTGTTTGAGGGTGCTCTATGGATGCGAAGTGCTGCTTCGTGCCCAGTTGGGCGACGAAGTCTTGGAACTTCCTGCCGTGAATTGCGTCCTATTGTCCGTTACTATCGCTTGGGGGATACCGAAGCGTGCAAGGATGTTTCGTTTGTAGAAACGCAGGATGTTGAGGGCAGTTATTTTGGCTAGAGCTTCCGCTTCTATCCATTTTGTGAAATAGTCTACACCCACTATTAGGTATTTGTTCTGACTTGATCCTACCACGAAGGGTCCTAGGATGTCTAGGCCCCACCAGGAGAATGGCCACGGGGAAGACATAGTCTTGAGCTCGTTAGGCAGAGCCAGCTGCATGTCCCCGTGCCGTTGGCATTTATCTCATTTCTTCACGTGTTCTTTCACGTCGTGTTGCATGGTCGGCCAGTAGTATCCTGCTCGGAGGGCCTTTCGAGCAAGGGACCTTCCGCTGAGATGTTGGGCGTTGATTCCCTCGTGGATTTCCCGCAGGATGTGTGCGACCATTTCCTCCTCGACGCATTTGAGCAGCAGAATGGAGAATCCCCGCTTGTAGAGTTTATCTTTGACCAAGACATAAGAGCAGGCTCTTCGCCTGACTATGCTGGCCTCCTTTGGGTAGGATAGAAGTTTGTCTTTGGTGAGATAGTTGTAGACTGGGGTCATCCAGCAGTTTTTGTCGTCGATTACCTGCACGTCGAGGGTCGGGGAGGGCTTTTCGATGCTGGGTCGAGGAAGTATTTCCTGTATGACAGATTTGTTTCCGCCTTTCTTCTTTGTGCTAGCTAATTTGGATAGCACGTCTGCTCGCACGTTATGTTCGTGGGGAACGTGTTTCACTTCCACTGTTGTGAACTTCGCCATCTCCTTCTTGACTAGGGCCAAGTATTCGGTCAGGTTGTCATTTTTGGCTTGATATTCTCCCCGGACCTGGAGGGCCACGAGTTGTGAATCCGTGCAAATGACGACTTCTTCTGCGCCCAGGTCCTCGGCAAGGCGTAGCCCAATGAGGAAAGCCTTGTACTCAGCCTGGTTGTTGGAGGTTAGGAAGGACAGGGTGAGTGATACTTCAACGATGATTCCTTCGTCGCTTTCCAGTATGATGCCCGCCCCGGTCCCTGCCGATCTTGAGGCACCGTCAATGAAAATGGTCCATTTGCGCGCTTAGCTTGCGGGGGAGTCTGCGAATGTCATTTCCGCGACGAAATCGGCCAGAGCTTGGGCCTTGAGGGCTTTTCTGCTTTCGTATTGGATGTCAAATTCGGACAGTTCTAACGACCATTTGAGCATTCGACCGACCATATCTGGTCGTCCGAGCAGCTGCTTTATGGGTTGATTTTTTCTAATCACGTCGTGTGAGCCAGGAAGTAGTGTCTTAATCTTCTGACTGCATTGATGAGTGCGAGTGCCACCTTCTCTATCTGTTGGTATCTTAGCTCTGGTCCTTGTAGCGCTTTGCTCATGAAATATATGGGTTTCTGCCCGTCAGGTGTCTCGCGGATGAGAGCGGCGCTCACTGCTTCGGTTGCTACGGCCAGGTACAGGTACAACGTTTCGCCATTTTCTGGGCGAGAGAGGACCGACGGCTATGAGAGCGCTCGTTTCAGATGGAGAAGGGCCTTGTCACACTCCTCGGTCCATTCGAATGCTGCCTCCTTGCGGAGGAGTTTGAAGAATGGTAGGGCGGGCTGGGCGGACCTGGCCACGAAACGAGATAGTGACGCGAGTATCTCGTTGAGGGACTGGATGGATTTTTTGGACCTGGGCGTAGGAAACTTGGAGAATGCCAGACATTTGTCGGGATTGGCTTCGATTCCTCGTTCTGTCAAGTAGAAGCCGAGGAATTTGCCTTCCTGGACACCGAACATGCACTTCTCCGGATTAAAATGCATTTTGTATTTCCTGGCCTGTTTGAAGACCTTCCTCAAATGGGCAGTATGATCGGTTTCCTCGTGGGATTTTACGATCATGTCGTCCATGTAGACTTCGAGCATGTCGCCTATTTCTCCCCGGAATACTTTGTTCATCATTCGTTGGTACGTTGCTCCGTCGTTCTTCAGGCCGAAGGGCATTACGTTGTTGTAATAGTTGCCCGATTCGGTCATGAAGGCCGTATATTTTTTGTCGGACATTGCCATCGGAATTTGATTATAGCTCGAGTAGGCATCCAAGAACGATAAAAGTTTAAAACCAGCAGAATTATCAACGAGTTTATCAATATTGGGGAGGGGTAGGCTTCCTTCGGGCATGCCTTATTGAGATCGGTGTAATCAATGCACATGCGCCATTTTCCATTAGATTTTTTAACTAGTACAACGTTGGACAACCAAGTGGTGTACTTGGCCTCCGAAATAAATTTGGCCTCGAGGAGGTCCTTTACAGCTTTTTCAGCAACCTCCGTTTTCTCCGGAGACTACTTTCTCCTACGTTGTGCTACGGCCTTGATGGCCGGGTCAATTGTCAGCTGGTGGCAGGCGACAGATGGATCCAAGCCGGGCATTTTGGCGGCGCTCCATGCGAAGAGGTCGACATTGTCCCGGAGGCATGCTTTGAGCTGCTTCCTCACAATGTCGGGCAGGTCTGCTCCAATCTTCACTCCCCGTTTGGGGTCTTCGCCGAACATAACGATCTCGAAGTTGCCATCCAGGATAGGGCGCATCGGATGGGAGCTGTTGCTGGACGATGTAGATGGGTTGGCAGAAGCTGCTCGTTCCTCTGGTTGGTCTTCTTCAGGGAAGCGACTGTCGAGGTCGATGGAGTCGACCTGGGGCAGAGGCTTGGCTTCCTCGGAGCTGCTTGGCAATGCTGGCTTGCCCGATGCTTTCGGCTTGGACGCAATGGCGTTGAGCTCCTTTGTAGCTGCCTCAAAACACCGTCGTGTAGCTTCGATGTCGCCGTGGAAGGTGGCGACCATTCCCTTTGAAGTGTAATACTTCATCTTCAGGTGGACTGTTGAGGGCACCGCTGCAAACTCGACCAGAGTTGGCCTTCCAAAAATGCACTGGTAAAGCGACGGGCAGTCGATTACCAGAAATTGCACCTTGATGGATCTGGCCATCTCAGCTGATCCGAAGGTCACCATCAGTTCGATGTATCCCCACGGCTTGGTCACTGACCCGTTGAATCCTTGTAAATTGGACCCTACATAGGGGGTAAGGTGCGATTCGTCCAGTTGAAGTGTTGAAAACAGCTGGGAGTACATGATGTCGACCGAGCTGCACTGGTCGACGAGTATTCTGCGAACGTCGAAGTTCGCCATTTGGGCTCTGACGAGCAAAGGTATGCTTGAGTTCGGGGAACCCCCGAGGAGCTCCTCTCGGTAGAAGGAGATGGGGACGGAGCCCTTCTGGGCCTGATCGAGCGTGGCCACCTTGTTGGAGCTTGTGTTGATAAGGTGCTCAAACTTTCGTTTCACGGAGCCCACAGTGACTTTGTTGAAACCCCCGCCAGAGATGACCATGGCGGAGGGAAATGTCTCCCACGGGTTATGGGCCGCGAAATAAGCAGGGGCACTGAGACCGTCCGGGACGTAGAAGTCCTCTGGTCGAGATATGGACATAGCGACCTGTATATTGGCGTCTTCCGAGGAGGGTACCTCCTCCTCTATCTTCTTGGACTCCTGGGCATCCTGCCGAGGAGTATCCTTCTTCTTCACGAACTGTTTCAGGTGGCCGTCCCTGATCAGTATCTCAATGGCATCCTTTAGATGGATACAGTCCTCTGTAGTGTGGCTGTGACTCTTGTGGAAACGACAGTATTTTGATTTGTCCACGTTTGGTCTGTTCGGCAGTTGCTTGGGGAACCGGACCCCTGCCTGCTCGAACTCCGAATTGGCACATTGGGACAATATCATTTCCCTGGAGACGGTCAGGGGGTGTAGTCATGGAACCGCCCGGAGGGTCCCTTATTGTCATGGGAGTCACGAGGACGGTCCTCGCGCCTCCGTTCGCCCCGACGAGATGTCGAAGCTTCCTCTCCTCTGGATGCTCGAGCATTCTCCTGACGGCATGATGCTCGGACATTGCTGGCCGCACCCTTCTCTTCGTACTGAATGTGTGATTGGGCTTTGAGGAGGAGGGCGTCTAAGTTCCTCGGTGGTGTGAGGCCAATGGCTTTAAAAAACTCAGAGCCTGGGCGGAGCCCTTGCTCGAGCAGAAACTTCTTCATTTCGTCCGTTGTAGGGACCTGTACAGCTTCCTTGTTGAACCTCTCGATATATGTGCGGAGAGATTCGTCTTTTCCTTGGATTATGGTCCCAAGGGAGGCCTCAGTTTTGGGGGTGGCAGCGAGATGCTGTGAAGTGCCGCGAGAACATCCTGCCCAGCTGTCTCCACGAGGTAATGGACTCCTCGGGCAGTTGCTTGTACCATGGCATCGCTCCCTTTCGGAGCGTGGTCGGGAACAGTCTGCATTTGATGGCGCCCCGTACGGCGCGGTAGTCTAACAGCGCATCGATGTTCTCGATGTCCTCGTCGGGGTCAGTGGTTCGGTCGTACATGCCTAGTGATGGGGGTTTCTCCAAGCCTTTTGGGAGACGGGTAGCCAAGATCTTCTGGGACAACGGGCCGCGAGGCTCGTCATCGCTGCTAGAACTGGTGTACGATGGGGAACGAAGGGGATGCTCGCGGCGGCGGTTCCTCCGGGGAGAAGGGGAGCGGTTCCTTCGCGGAGAAGGTGAGCGTTTCCTTCTAGGAGAAGGTGAGCGGGCCTGGCCTTTAGAATTGACCGGGGGAGATTGCTCATTCCTTCGAGTCCTCTTGTCGTCGTGAGCGTGCTGGTCACGCGGGGAGATCTGGTCGCGCTTCCGGGCTGCGCGAGGATCAGGGTCTTGGCGCAGTCTTCGGTCGATGTCTCTCCGAGGCTGCGGGCTCCTTGATCGTCGCTGGTTCCTCCGCGGAGGAGGGGATCTTGGACGGCCGAACTCTTGTAACGCCCCGATCCTCTAGTTTTGCTGCAGGATCAGGGTGTTGGTTTTGTTGATCGCCTCCAGGAGGGCCGTCACGGCCGGGTCGGCGTTGGGCAGAACAGGAATGGGCTGGACGTCAAGTGAAGGCTGATCATTGTTGTGATCAGCAGGGGTAGGGGAAGGAGAAGCAGTGGCTCCGTCCCTGACGTAACGGGTATCTCGGAGGAGAGATGAATGACCGTCAACGTCAGATTTATTGACGGGGAGGATGGTGGTTTAGAGAGCATTCTTGGTGGATTCTTGGGAGGCCATGATCGTGATGATCTTTGAGAATTGTTTTGATCTTCGGTTTCCAAGGAAAGAAAGATGGGGAGAACAATGGTTCCCACAGACGGCGCCACTGATCGTGAAGGCTGGATCAGATCTTGTAGAAGTGGGCCATCAAGTGCGTCAGGGATGGTGGTCGTATGGAGAGGAGGGGGGTGTACCTGCAAGGTACTCTGACGCTCAAGTAAGAAAGGGTCAGAGAAAAGGGGCAAGTACAATGTATGAATTCTTAGGGTGAATATTGGATATCTGACCCTCTCAAGCGAGAGGGTTTATATAGAACCCCCAGCACGTGGCCAATGGTCCTATTTTTGGGGCGAAATAACCGTTCTCCCAAAGAATAGGTAACTGCCCCAACTAGCCGTTATGTCGGACAGGGGTGCCCGAAACTAGCCGTTATGTCGGGCATAAGCGTGGTTTCGGGCACCTTCCCTTAACTGTTTGGGGAGCAGTGAAGCCGTGCGTGACGGGCAGTAACTCCGGGGAGGAGCGATGTATTCCTTGCCCGTTATGTTGGGCCGCTCTGGAGCAGAAGCGGATTGGGCCATGTCTAGCCATTGGTCCAGTCCAGACCAATATATATATATGAAAGCGAGTAAATGAAAGTTGTTTAAAACTTACAGGTGAGCAAGCTTCCATGTTGTATTGTTAGTTGTTCAAATAAATTAAAGAAAGTTTTGATAACAACATATATATATATATATATATATATATGTATATATATATATGTATATATATGTATATATATATATATATATATATATATATATATATATATATATTTTAACCTAAATCAAAAGGGAAGTTGTTTTGCAAAGATTGTTGGGGCTTATACTCAAGGAAAGGCCCAAGGTTTAACAATGATCGCACCGTTGTTTTGAAAATCGCAGAGGGACTTATACAATGACAGAGGGCTACAGAGGTATATTTACAAAAGGGTTGAGTCTTACAACTCAAGGAGAGGCCGAGATGATTTGTTTTGAAATGGCGATCGCGCCAAGTTTCTTTAAACGCAGTGGGACTTATACAATACCTGAGGCCCAAAAATGGTTTTGGTTAAAAGGGGATTGGGTCTTACACTCTATTAGAGGCCCAGAGTTTTTAAAAAGAAAAGAGAATGGGGCTTACAACTTAGGGAGAGGCCCATGTGAAGGACAGTGATCGCACCGTCATTTTGAGAATCATATAGGGACTTATACAAATGAATAAGGCCCACAGAGGTTTGTATGTGATAAGGGATGAGTCTTACACTCTATTAGAGGCCCAAAAGATGTTTTGAAAGAGAAATATGGGACTTACAACACGAGGAGAGGCCCAGGTGATTTTGTTTTAAAAGGTGACGACCGCACCATGATTTTGAAAATACAGTGGGACTTATACAACACCTGGGGCCCAAAAAGGTTTAAATTTACAAAGGATTGGGTCTTACACTCTATCAGAGGCCCAAAAGTGTTTTAAAATTTAAAATCAAGAGGAAACCCTAATTTCAAATAAAAATGTTATTTTTCAAAGGAAATTAAATGAAAAAAATGATATAAAATACCAAATATATTCAAAAAATAAGTTGTATACCTTGAAAAATATTTTGAAAAGTCATGTTTAATTGCATGAGAGTTTGAAATTCAATTGGTTTTGAAAGATCAAAGTGAGAATTTCATTTAAAAATATTAAAAACAACAAAAATGAAATTAATTACAAAAATTCTAAGTATATTAAATAAATATTTCCTTTGTTTCTCGATTCTCTAATGAGTTACAGAAAGAGTTCGAACACGTCAAATCGTTGATGATTCCATCCTACATCATTTAATTGCAAAAACTTCTGGATAAGTATCTTACATCAAAACAAAATTATTTATGGTTACAGTATATTTTTCGAATGGCTCTAAAACAATTCGAAATTTTTTTAGAAGAAACACGAGGTTCGCCTTCTGGCAGCAACATACCAATGGGTGAAGATTTGAATCTCATGAATTTTATAAGGATTATACCAAATTCCATCAATCGAATCACGTTTTTGAAAAATACGAGACATTTAAGTAATACAAGTAAAAAAATAATATAAATGGGAATTTTTTGTAAAACTAAAATAGTTAAACATTTTAGTGAATTTTGAGAAAAAGAATCAATTCAAAAACATCAATATTCAGAGAGAAATTAATTTTAGAATCAATTAACAAAAATAACAAAATATTCAAATATTCAAAATTTGAAAAAGGGCGCCAAGAACACCAAGTTCTTGCCCGCGCCCTCTGTTTTTCCAGATTTGCATTTTCTCACTTTTCTCCACTTTTCTCCATGATTCAAGTACCAATCTTGCTCGTTTTTGAACAAGGATCACAACTATATAGATTAATTGCATTTATTTTGAGTATTGAGTGAGAAATCAAAAGAAACTCTCAAGAACCCTAATTTCAGCATGAACACCATGAAATTCCATACACAACTAATTCATGGCAATTGATTGAGGGTTATCACTCCATACATGATTAGGAACTATGGCAAAATTATTGTGCAGTAAAATATGCATGCAACATGGAGTTTGAAGAGTTCATGCTTACCTCTTGCAGCGGGTGATCGAGTTCTGAGTTAGAGGTGTTACAGCTAGGTTCCAATGATCTGGACAGCTTCCCTAGGTGCCAAGGATTGTGTTTGAATGCTTGGAATGAATGGAAATGATCTGGAACTTGAGATGGTACCCCAACTGCAAATCTGTCAAGAACTTGAACAATTGACTGGTGATTTTGAGAATCTGATGTTCCAGATGTGATTTTGTGTTATGGATCACTCACATATGATGTTTATGAGGTGTGTGGGTGATTGGTTTGGTTGGAATTGCTCTCAAACTCGAAACCCGATAGTGACTTGAGTTAGAAGGCAAAAATTAGAGTGAAATAGAGATTTTGAGGAAAGCATCAGTTTAGGTGCTTTGGTGTACTCAAACTGATCACAAATGAGGCCTATATATAGTGGAGCAAGTTTGTTTTGCAAGAAATAGTGAATGGCAACTGGTACAGGTCTGTGGCCAATTGTGATCAAATGGAATCTCAAGTCTCCTCTAGCCATTGACTTGAGATTAGAGCACAGGCCTATGATTCTCTGTTGGATGAGCTTATCTTGACTCATTTGGCTGATCATGGACTGATACATGCCCGCTCTATGCATCCATTAAATGTCTCAAAACAAAATTGGAGTCTTGAGGCATCTTTAGCTTTTTAGGTTTGGCATGGCTAATTGTGGAATCTTGGACTTAGGAGGCTTATGGATCAGTGTTTGTTCCTTGGTTGTACCCCCTTGAGGTGTGAAGATGGATAACCATGTTTATTTTTGCATTATTTGATCAATTCGAACCCTAATGCACAAATCTGCCTTGCCAATACAGTTTGCAGCAAGGCATGTTGCAGCTGTCATAACCCCTAGCTCAGCTGGAGTTTGATGGAGTTCTTGGTCATTTTGGAAAGCTGATATATCCTATTTCAACATGATGTCCAACTTTGGTTTTGATCCAACTTGAATTACAATGAAAAATGCTGTAAGTTCCTGGATTAACTGGAATTTTGGTAAAACAACAAGGTGTTCAATGCTGATGTCATGGTGTTGATGTTGCAGCATTGAGTCTTAGTACTGGCCTGTACTAAGTTGTGAAGGTTAACTATGTTTGATGTCATGGGCTTGATGTCATAACATTGCACTTAACACTGGGCTGTGTTAAGGTTGCTAGTTGCTGAAGTGGATGTCTGATGTCACATAGGTGATGTTGTAACATCAGACCTGCAGAACTGAAGTTAATGACAGCATGGGCTTGTTGTTATTAGGGTCGCGTATTAGCGGGAATTGTGGAGAGTGTTGACTCGTTGGATGAGAATATCTTGGGCTAGATATTTTCTGTTACATGGGAGATTTGATTGCAGGTTTGTTGGAGAATTAAAAGGTGGAAGATTTAAAAAGATTTTGGGGATAAAATCTGTTTTAAAAGATTCAGTTTTTAATTAACAAATCTGATCAAATATTGTGACAAATCCAATCCAAATTTAAGGAGCTATATAAAGCGCACAAGACCAAGGAAGAAGGTATAGAAAACAGATTGAAGATCAAGAGCTGGAGGCTTAGAGTCTAGGGTTTGTTTAGAGTACTTGTAATCACACTATTCTAGGTTGAATAGGTGTTGAATTTTCTGTCCTCTCTAGAAGCTGTGAAGCAATAGAGAGTTATTGATTGATCGAAGCTAGGAAGCAAGATCAAGGGATCTCAAAGAGGTTGTTCTTTGAGTGTTTTAGGGGATTGAGTAGTGTTCTCATATCTAAGTGGTTTCTTAGGTAGAAAGTCACTAGTAGAGTATAAGTTTAGGAGATTGTCAACTGGTGTGTTGAGTCTGTAAATTATATCTACAAGTAGTGAATTTCATCCCGGGCTTGGTAGCCCCCAGACGTAGGTAGTTAGACCGAACTGGGTGAACAATTCCTTGTGTTTTCCTGTTGCTTATTCTGTCCATTATTGCAGAGTGTGTTGTTGTGACATCGCTCCTTAACATCACACGTCTGGTACCAGAATTTCAATTGGTATCAGAGCAGGCATCCTGTCTGTCTCTGGGTGAGATCTAGGGAAGTTACTTTCTGGTGAAAGATGGACAAAGAGGTTAGAGGATTCGTCAACAGACCCCCTATCTTGGATGGCTCAAACTATGAGTATTGGAAGCCTAGAATGACTACTTTTTTAAAGTCATTAGACAGCAGAGCTTGGAAGGCTGTCATTAAAGAGTGGAAAGCTCCAGAGGTATGTGAGAAAGATGAGGCTGGCAAGGATAAAGACGGCACCTCAAAGCCTAAGCCTGAAGAAGAATGGACCAAGGAAGAAGATGAGCTTGCCCTTGGGAATTCAAAAGCCCTAAATGTTATCTTCAATGGGGTTGACAAGAACATATTCAGGCTGATCAACTCATGTGAAACTGCTAAGGCTGCTTGGGATATTTTGAAGGCTACTCATGAAGGCACATCTAGAGTTAAGATGTCAAGACTTCAGCTTTTAACATCTAAGTTTGAAAGCTTGAAGATGAAGGAAGAGGAAACTATTCAAGACTTCCACATGAGTGTTCTTGAGCTGTCAAATGCATCCAGTGCTCCTGGTGAGAAGATGACAGAAGAGAAGCTGGTAAGAAAGATTCTTAGGTCCCTCCCTAAGAAGTATAAGATGAAGGTAACAGCCATTGAAGAATCTCAAGACATCAGCAAGATGAGAGTTGATGAGCTTATTGGATCTCTTCAAACATTTGAACTTGGGCTGAATGAGGAAGAACCAGAAAAGAAGCCCAAGAGTATAGCCTTAGTCTCCACTCCTGCAGCAGCTAAAGATGATGAGTCCCAAGAGGATCTGCCTCAGGCTATAGTTATGTTGGGAAGGCAATTCAACAAAGTGTTTAAGAAGATGAACTATAACTACAGGCCTAATGTCAAGAACATCTCCTCTGACATCAGTAAGTCAAAAGAGAAAGATGAAGAGAAGACTGTCCAAGATAAAGGTGTTCAGTGCTTTGAATGTGAAGGGTATGGACATGTCAAGAAAGAGTGTCCCACATTCTTGAAGAAGCAGAATAAAGGCTTGACAATTTCCTGGTCTGACACGGATAGCGAAGATGAAAGTGAGTCAGCAAAGCATGTTACAGCTTTGACAGGAATTGTTGAATCTGATGATGATAGTGATGGAGAAGTCACCTATGATGAGCTAGCTTCAACCTACAAGGAGTTGTGTTTGAAAAGTGCTGAGATTTGTCAAGAGAACAAGTGTCACAAGGAACAGATTGCTCAGCTTGAGAATGAAAAAGCTGATCTGGAAAATGAAGTGGTGCTAGTAAGAGCTCATCTTGATCAAATGACCAAGTCTGTTAGGATGCTGAACAGTGGTACAGACACTCTTGACAAGATTCTTCAGACGGAAAGGATAGCTAGAGACAGGACTGGATTAGGATTTATGGTTGAGGGAAAAGTATCTACTGAAGCAAGCACTTCAGGAACCAAAGTGGAGATGTCTCAACCATTATCTCAACATCAGGTGCAGGATCCTACTCCTAAGAAAGCTGATGTTTCACAACCTAAGAGGATTGAGAAGAAGACTGGTCCTTATCAGAAGAGAAAGCAGCCACAAAGAGCTAGTCAGTATATGCCCCCACAATACCATAAGAGCATGCAAGCTGCTAGGTTCAAACAGGGCATGTCACATCCGATGTCTCAACATCAGGAAAACTGGTATGGACCTGGCCTCAACAATGTTATGCCGTATAATTATGGAAGAAGGAAGCCTCATCACCATGGGAGACAGCCTAGAAGACAGCATCCTCAGTTCAAACAACACGTGTCTCATCAGGTGTGTCAACATCAGGGGTATGGTTACACTAATGTTGTGTCTCATTATGGAAGGAGAAAGTCCCACCATCATGGGAGACAATCCAGGAAAAAGCATTCTCAGCTTCCTTATGGATACCAGCATAATAGAAGGCAGGCAAGCAATGTTAGGAGAAGACCACATTATGGATGGCAACCTATGCAGTCTCATCAAGGCAGAAGATTAAGAGAAGAAAGGGTGAGATGCTTCTATTGTGGAAGGTATGGACACATGCAGTACTCTTGTTACAAGCTGCATGGATACCCTCAGCCTCAAAACAGAGGGAGAAAGCACAAGCCCAAAGTTGTTAAACAATGGGTACCTAAGGAGAAAGGGAAGTGCTTATTGGCTCAGTTGTTTGACAAAGAAACAGAAGAAGGAACTTGGTACTTTGACAGTGGATGTTCAAAGCACATGACTGGATCCAAGGAGTATTTGGTGGAGATCGTGTCTGGGCATGCTAACAAGGTTGTCTTTGGTAATGGAGAAGAAGGAGTTGTAGAGGGAGTTGGAAGAGTGAAAAATCTTGATGGACTCACCCTTGATGGCGTGATGCTTGTCCAAGGGTTGGATGCTAATCTGATCAGCATAAGTCAGCTATGTGATGAAGGGTACAAAGTCTGCTACTCAAAGGATGAGTGTCTGGTGACAAATGAGAAAGGTGAGGCTGTAATGACTGGTGCAAGATCCAAAGACAATTGTTATCAGTGGGTTCCTCAAACTGAAAGCCAGTCTGGTGATGATAAAGAAGATATCAGGTGTATACATCAGAATGATGAAGGTTCCCTCAAGTTGATGAAGGTCAGAAGAAAAGATGATCTGAAATTAGTCAAGGGCAAATGTTACACATCAGTCCTCACCATTGATGGAAGGATTAAAGGTTCTCAGGAGCTGAATAGAGCAACATCTCTCGAGAGGAAAGATGTTGATGTCTTGACATCTGAACAAATCATCAGTGGTCTGACTGTGAGTAAGTCTAAAAGGCTAGAGATTGAAGAACTCACTGAAGTTATGGGAGATACCAGTGGTAACTATAAAAAATTCTATCATCAAGATCTGAAGAAGATCGATGTCTCAGAAGAAAACCTCCCCTGGATGAATAGCTCTGTGTCGAAAGATACAGATGTCAGAGCAGATGCTGAAACATCTCAAGACAAGAAGAGTATTTCTAGCCTCAAGAAGAATGATGAGCAAAGTGCAAAAATGATTCAGAATAGACTAGAGTTTAAGACTGATCCCAATATGAAAATTGACATGCAGAGGACCTCTGATATTGAGTCTATCAGATCCTGGATTAAAATGTCAAGAATAAATACACATCCTCTAGGATGGAATCATGCTGGTCAAAAGATACAAACTGATCTTGGAAGACTAAGAAGAATAAAGAGGGGCAAAATCAGATTAGTTCTCAGATCTAAGAAGAAGAACAGTCGTAGATTAGTGTTATGTGGAAAGAACTCATGCTATCAACTCTTGTGGAAGAAACGACTGATGGGCAATCACCATGTCAAGAGAGATGTTACAACATTGCAGAATGTTACTCATCAATGGGATGATGAGCAGGTTGATAGAAAAGATCTGGTTAAATACTCAGATTATTTGGTAAATAAAGAGAAATTAGATGATGAGTTCATGTATGCTAACCAATTTGAGAGCTTAAAATTGGGGAGCGTATTACTTCAAAATTAATTGAAAGATGTTTTATGGTGCAGTTGGCCTATAAGATAATGGTTATTCAAATGCAGATAGTATGGTACATAAAATAGTTTGTTCAATTTTTTAGTGTAGTCTCTCTAAGAAACTCATCTTGGTGCTCTGGTTCTGTTTAATGCAGTACAAATTTCAGCAGTTTAGAATAGTACTGTAAAGTGTTTGGCATGGCAACTGAAAAATCTAAAAATAGGATTTTTATTCAATAGTTGAAAATACAAGATTAGACTATATCCTCATGCCAATCTCCTGCATCCAGAAAAGCCTTCCAATCTGCATCCCATTCATCTTCTGAAGGCTGTGGTTGAGCAGAATGGTTCTTACCAGGCTTCATAGTGGTCACTGAAGTCCTGCCAGTTTTTGTTGCTCCTGTAGAAGGACCTGATGTCGTCTGAGATTTGGTCTTCTTCTTCAAAGGGTCTGGTTGTGTATCCTGATGCTTGAGGTTCTTGGTTGGTTCTTTGGAGCTTGATTGACTCATGCTTTATTGGTGTGCTGAGCATAGGAGAAAGAGTGGTTTTATAATGGTTTGTTCAAATGCTTGGGTTGTATCGCCTGACCAGTCAAGGGGTTGGAAGTTGTTTTTGACTATGTCATTAATAATGTCAGAACATTGTGCTTGGAGACTACATAGGTCTTGTTGCTACTGACAGTGGGACCAGTATTATGTCACCTTGTAGGGCATTTGATTTGGGATAGTTGTCTAATTATGGCTAAAAAGGGGGAGAGTTAAAAATTGCCATGAGGAGAAGAGTAGTTGCTGCTTAAAGAATAAAAATAAAAGGTGTTTAGTTGAAAAGTAATGATGCAGCTGTGGAGGGGGAGTATAGACAGCATAGTTGTGGAGCTGCTAGTGAAGAATTCATAGCAATTGGAGAGTGCAGCAAAGCAGACATCAAGGGGGGGATGTGCTGCACATTGTGAGCTACTGAACAGCTGTGATGCTGGTTCAAGTTTTTGAGGGGGAGCACCAATTGGCTGTTGTCAATAATGAAGATGGTGCTACAGCAGATCAAGTAAGGAAGACTATATGAAGATTTTCAAACTGCTGCAAGTTAAAGTTTCAAAATATTGAAGATATTCCGCTGCTGAAGTCTCTGAAGATGCAGAGATTGTTTTAGCCAAAATTAGCCAAAGGGGGAGATTGTAAGTTCCTGGATTGGCTGGAATTTTGGTAAAACAACAAGGTGTTCAATGCTGATGTCATGGTGTTGATGTTGCAGCATTGAGTCTTAGTACTGGCCTGTACTAAGTTGTGAAGGTTAACTATGTTTGATGTCATGGGCTTGATGTCATAACATTGCACTTAACACTGGGTTGTGTTAAGGTTGCTAGTTGCTGAAGTGGATGTCTGATGTCACATAGGTGATGTTGTAACATCAGACCTGCAGAACTGAAGCTAATGATAGCATGGGCTTGTTGTTATTAGGGTCGCGTATTAGCTGGAATTGTGGAGAGTGTTGACTCGTTGGATGAGAATATCTTGGGCTAGATATTTTCTGTTACATGGGAGATTTGATTGCAGGTTTGTTGGAGAATTAAAAGGTGGAAGATTTAAAAAGATTTTGGGGATAAAATCTGTTTTAAAAGATTCAGTTTTTAATTAACAAATCTGATCAAATATTGTGACAAATCCAATCCAAATTCAAGGAGCTATATAAAGCGCACAAGACCAAGGAAGAAGGTACAGAAAACAGATTGAAGATCAAGAGCTGGAGGCTTAGAGTCTAGGGTTTGTTTAGAGTACTTGTAATCACACTATTCTAGGTTGAATAGGTGTTGAATTTTCTGTCCTCTCTAGAAGCTGTGAAGCAATAGAGAGTTGTTGATTGATCGAAGCTAGGAAGCAAGATCAAGGGATCTCAAAGAGGTTGTTCTTTGAGTGTTTTAGGGGATTGAGTAGTGTTCTTATATCTAAGTGGTTTCTTAGGTAGAAAGTCACTAGTAGAGTATAAGTTTAGGAGATTGTCAACTGGTGTGTTGAGTCCTTAAATTATATCTACAAGTAGTGAATTTCATCCCTGGCTTGGTAGCCCCAAGACGTAGGTAGTTATACCGAACTGGGTGAACAATTCCTTGTGTTTTCCTGTTGCTTATTCTGTCCATTATTGCAGAGTGTGTTGTTGTGACATCGCTCCTTAACATCACACGTCTGGTACCAGAATTTCAAATGCCTCTACATTTTGGAAAAAATAAGGCAGATTCAGACTTAGTGAAAATTTCACTAAGTGTTGGAAATGTGTCATTTTGTTGTTTTTAGCCATATTGATCACTCCATAACTTAAAATCCATGAGGACTTGGAATGAGATGTAGTTGACACTTTTGAAGTGTGTAATGAGAGCTACAAATCCAACTTTGGACTATCCAAAATGGTTGCTTGGATCTCAAGTTATGGTCCTTGGGAGTTGGTACCCTAGCCACTTTGTTCCATAACTTAGAAAAATTCTAAATATTTTATGGTTACCCCTTTTACAAGTTAACTCATTTTCTTTGGTTTTTCTTGATGAATGTTGATTTAAATCACATATTAACATTGTTTTAGGGTTAAAGAACCTTGGTTGACCAAAAATTCAAAAAGTCAAACTTTGGATTTTTGTACAGTTGACTTTTTATCGGATGAAATCCAAACCGTGCGATCCTTTGTGAATTCAAGTCCTTGACCTAAATCAAACCTAATGGATGGATTCCATAGGTGTTATAGGGTGTATTGAATCATGTCCCAACGTTTGAGAGCATGTCCTGGTCAAAAGTCAAAGTTACAGTTGACTTTTCCTTCAAAACCCTAATTGTGGTTTAGATGAAATTGAAACTTGTGAATCAAAGACAGAGAGAATGCAAAAGTGTGTGCAGTGTATTTTCTGAAAAATGCTTGTTTTTATTTTAGGTTGTTTTAGGATTACCATTTTCTGAAAAAACAAAAAGTGAAAACAACAATAAATGCGAGAATTCAGAATGACATTATTTATTTATGATTTGTCGATTCTTGAAATACAACCCTATAAAACTAAACTCTGTCGCTTTGGGCGAAGCGAAGAGGGACATTTATAGAAAATTGAGCCCTATAAAAACATCTGTTTCACCTGGGCAGGGTGAAAGGTCAAAACAAAGATGGCAATTACTTAGGCCTATGGACGACTTTCAGGACATCGACAGCTACCCATTGGCGACGAACCCGTCTGTGAATCACAAAGTCTAGTACCTTCTTCCTTGTTTTGATCTTCGGTTTCCAAGGAAAGAAAGATGGAGAGAACAATGGTTCCCACAGACGGCGCCACTGATCGTGAAGGCTGGATCAGATCTTGTAGAAGTGGGCCATCAAGTGCGTCAGGGATGCTGGTCGTATGGAGAGAAGGGGGTGTACCTGCAAGGTACTCTGACGCTCAAGTAAGAAAGGGTCAGAAAAAAGGGGCAAGTACAATGTATGAGTTCTTAGGGTGAATATTGGATACCTGACCCTCTCAAGCGAGAGGGTTTATATAGAACCCCCAGCGCGTGGCCAACAGTCCTAT
Source organism: Lathyrus tuberosus (assembly GCA_022829125.1). Lineage (NCBI taxonomy): Eukaryota > Viridiplantae > Streptophyta > Magnoliopsida > Fabales > Fabaceae > Lathyrus > Lathyrus tuberosus. Next base: position 13,956,593 of record JALAZF010000124.1, on the reverse strand, counting down.
TTTCGGGGCGAAATAACCGTTCTCCGAAAGAATAGGTAACTGCCCCAACTAGCCGTTATGTCGGACAGGGGTGCCCGAAACTAGCCGTTATGTCGGGCATAAGCGTGGTTTCGGGCACCTGCCCTTAACTGTTCGGGGAGCAGTGAAGCCGTACGTGACGGGCAGTAACTCCGGGGAGGAGCGATGTATTCCTTTCCCGGTTGGAGGGATGAAAGAGAACTTTCTCCCCTTCATGGATTGGACTTAGGCAATTTGGGCCGCTCTGGAGCAGAAGCGGATTGGGCCATGTCTAGCCATTGGTCCAGTCCAGAACAATATATATATGAAAGCGAGTAAATGAAAGTTGTTTAAAACTTACAGGTGAGCAAGCTTCCATGTTGTATTGTTAGTTGTTCAAATAAATTAAAGAAAGTTTTGATAACAACATATATATATATATATATATATATATATATATATTTTAACCTAAATCAAAAGGGAAGTTGTTTTGCAAAGATTGTTGGGGCTTATACTCAAGGAGAGGCCCAAGGTTTAACAATGATCGCACCGTTGTTTTGAAAATCGCAGAGGGACTTATACAATGACAGAGGGCTACAAAGGTATATTTACAAAAGGGTTGAGTCTTACAACTCAAGGAGAGACCGAGATGATTTGTTTTGAAATGGCGATCGCGCCAAGCTTCTTTAAACGCAGTGGAACTTATACAATACCTGAGGCCCAAAAATGGTTTTGGTTAAAAGGGGATTGGGTCTTACACTCTATTAGAGGCCCAGAGTTTTTAAAAAGAAAAGAGAATGGGGCTTATAACTTAGGGAGAGGCCCATGTGAAGGACAGTGATCGCACCGTCATTTTGAGAATCGTATAGGGACTTATACAAATGAATGAGGCCCACAGAGGTTTGTATATGATAAGGGATGAGTCTTACACTCTATTAGAGGCCCAAAAGATGTTTTGAAAGAGAAAGATGGGACTTACAACACGAGGAGAGGCCCAGGTGATTTTGTTTTAAAAGGTGACGACCGCACCATGATTTTGAAAATACAGTGGGACTTATACAACACCTGGGGCCCAAAAAGGTTTAAATTTACAAAGGATTGGGTCTTACACTCTATTAGAGGCCCAAAAGTGTTTTAAAATTTAAAATCAAGAGGAAACCCTAATTTCAAATAAAAATGTTATTTTTCAAAGGAAATTAAATGAAAAAAATGATATAAAATACCAAATATATTCAAAAAAAGAGTTGTATATCTTGAAAAATATTTTGAAAAGTCATGTTTAATTGCATGAGAGTTTGAAATTCAATTGGTTTTGAAAGATCAAAGTGAGAATTTCATTTAAAAATATTAAAAACAACAAAAATGAAATTAATTACAAAAATTCTAAGTATATTAAATAAATATTTCCTTTGTTTCTCGATTCTCTAATGAGTTACAGAAAGAGTTCGAACAGGTCAAATCATTGATGATTCCATCCTACATCATTGAATTGCAAAAACTTCTGGATAGGTATCTTACATCAAAACAAAATTATTTATGGTTACAGTATATTTTTCGAATGGCTCTAAAACAATTCGAAAATTTTTGAGAAGAAACACGAGGTTCGCCTTCTGGCAGCAACATACCAACGGGTGAAGATTTGAATCTCATGAATTTAATAAGGATTATACCAAATTCCATCAATCGAATCACGTTTTTGAAAAATACGAGACATTTAAGTAATACAAGTAAAAAAATAAAATAAATGGGAATTTTTTGTAAAACTAAAATAGTTAAACATTTTAGTGAATTTTGAGAAAAAGAATCAATTCAAAAACATAAATATTCAGAGAGAAATTAATTTTAGAATCAATTAACAAAAATAACAAAATATTCAAATATTCAAAATTTGAAAAAGGGCGCCAAGAACACCAAGTTCTTGCCCGCGCCCTCTGTTTTTCCAGATTTGCATTTTCTCACTTTTCTCCATGATTTCTCAATGGTTTTGCACGATTCAAGTACCAATCTTGCTCGTTTTTGAACAAGGATCACAACCATATAGATTAATTGCATTTATTTTGAGTATTGAGTGAGAAATCAAAAGAAACTCTCAAGAACCCTAATTTCAGCATGAACACCATGAAATTCCATACACAACTAATTCATGGCAATTGATTGAGGGTTATCACTCCATACATGATTAGGAACTATGGCAAAATTATTGTGCAGTAAAATATGCATGCAACATGGAGTTTGAAGAGTTCATGCTTACCTCTTGCAGCGGGTGATCGAGTTCTGAGTTAGAGGTGTTACAGCTAGGTTCCAATGATCTGGACAGCTTCCCTAGGTGCCAAGGACTGTGTTTGAATGCTTGGAATGAATGGAAATGATCTGGAACTTGAGATGGTACCCCAACTGCAAATCTGTCAAGAACTTGAACAATTGACTGGTGATTTTGAGAATCTGATGTTCCAGATGTGATTTTGTGTTATGGATCACTCACATATGATGTTTATGAGGTGTGTGGGTGATTGGTTTGGTTGGAATTGCTCTCAAACTCGAAACCCGATAGTGACTTGAGTTAGAAGGCAAAAATTGGAGTGAAATAGAGATTTTGAGGAAAGCATCAGTTTAGGTGCTTTGGTGTACTCAAACTGATCACAAATGAGGCCTATATATAGTGGAGCAAGTTTGTTTTGCAAGAAATAGTGAATGGCAACTGGTACAGGTCTGTGGCCAATTGTGATCAAATGGAATCTCAAGTCTCCTCTAGCCATTGACTTGAGATTAGAGCACAGGCCTATGATTCTCTGTTGGATGAGCTTATCTTGACTCATTTGGCTGATCATGGACTGATACATGCCCGCTCTATGCATCCATTAAATGTCTCAAAACAAAATTGGAGTCTTGAGGCATCTTTAGCTTTTTAGGTTTGGCATGGCTAATTGTGGAATCTTGGACTTGGGAGGCTTATGGATCAGTGTTTGTTCCTTGGTTGTACCCCCTTGAGGTGTGAAGATGGATAACCATGTTTATTTTTGCATTATTTGATCAATTCGAACCCTAATGCACAAATCTGCCTTGCCAATACAGTTTGCAGCAAGGCATGTTGCAGCTGTCATAACCCCTAGCTCAGCTGGAGTTTGATGGAGTTCTTGGTCATTTTGGAAAGCTGATATATCCTATTTCAACATGATGTCCAACTTTGGTTTTGATCCAACTTGAATTACAATGAAAAATGCCTCTACATTTTGGAAAAAATAAGGCAGATTCAGACTTAGTGAAAATTTCACTAAGTGTTGGAAATGTGTCATTTTCTTGTTTTTAGCCATTTTGATCACTCCATAACTTAAAATCCATGAGGACTTGGAATGAGATGTAGTTGACACTTTTGAATTGTGTAATGAGAGCTACAAATCCAACTTTGGACTATCCAAAATGGTTGCTTGGATCTCAAGTTATGGTCCTTGGGAGTTGGTACCCTAGCCACTTTGTTCCATAACTTAGAAAAATTCTAAATATTTTATGGTTACCCCTTTTACAAGTTAACTCATTTTCTTTGGTTTTTCTTGATGAATTTTGATTTAAATCACATATTAACATTGTTTTAGGTTTAAAGAACCTTGGTTGACCAAAAATTCAAAAAGTCAAACTTTGGATTTTTGTACAGTTGACTTTTTATCAGATGAAATCCAAACCGTGCGATCCTTTGTGAAATCAAGTCCTTGACCTAAATCAAACCTAATGGATGGATTCCATAGGTGTTATAGGGTGTATTGAATCATGTCCCAACGTTTGAGAGCATGTCCTGGTCAAAAGTCAAAGTTACAGTTGACTTTTCCTTCAAAACCCTAATTGTGGTTTAGATGAAATTGAAACTTGTGAATCAAGCTTCTTGGATCAATCCATTATTGTAAATGGATAAATGTAGTGTATTGGATCCCCTCAAATCATGGCTTGAGGTCTTGGCTCATGTTTTGTCCCAGAAGTCAACTTAGGGGTGAATTAGGTCAAGAAACCCTAATTCCTGATTTTTGGTAAATGCATCCCCTGGGGTTAAATTGACTTAATGATTGGGCCCATGAGGTCCCTTAGAGTATCTTGGGTTGTTGTTTGAAGCATTGGCTCATGCCTAGAGGAAAATTTCCATCTGGAGGCCTCAGTCAACCAAAACCCTAACTTGGTGACACTGGCGATCTTGAGGCTTAATCCACTTGGAATGCAACAGGCTTGTGCTTGATCCTTGATGTGGGAGTCCTCTTGATCCTTTATGGATGTTTTGAGAGGTTAGACAAGTTGAAGATCATGTTATTTCTTGATTGATCCTTTGTTTAAGCACCCTGAGAGGGCTCAAAACCCTGATTCTTGTTTGTGGTGGATGCTCAAACATCTCTGAGGATATTGATGAGGCATGATGGTTCATCCATATTGTGGTAATGATTTGCACAATAATGGGAAATCTTGGTGGTCAAAATTTGGGGTATGATAGATGAGTCCGTCTCAATCTCTGTTTTACCGGAGGACATTATGCTTTTAGTGGTAAATGATGTTCCACGATGCTGGTATCCAACCTTGGCATGTCCTGATAGGACCAAGCAAAAATATCTGGAAATTCTTTGAGAAGTTTTATCAAGCTTTCTTTAACAGTTGGATTGAGTAGTGCCCCAATCTTAACTTTTTTCTTTCCTTCCTCTGAACCCAAATTGACCGTTTCCAACGGCTCTCTGTGAGGCTCAATAGACCTTTCCTCTAGTATGAGTAGTCGGGAGATCTCTTCTGGAATTTCTTCGTCCTCTTCTTCTTTAACTTCAAATACTGGGAATTCAAAGTTGGGAGAAGGCATTGGATCGTATGTTTCAATGGGGTTTAAAACAAGCAATCTGCATAACGTGATGATTTTTTTTTTTAGCAAAGACAGAGAGAATGCAAAAGTGTGTGCAGTGTATTTTCTGAAAAATGATTGTTTTTATTTTAGGTTGTTTTAGGATTACCATTTTCTTAAAAAACAAAAAGTGAAAACAACAATAAATGCGAGAATTCAGAATGACATTATTTATTTATGATTTGTCGATTCTTGAAATACAACCCTATAAAACTAAACTCTGTCGCTTTGGGCGAAGCGAAGAGGGACATTTATAGAAAATTGAGCCCTATAAAAACATCTGTTTCACCTGGGCAGGGTGAAAGGTCAAAACAAAGATGGCAATTACTTAGGCCTATGGACGACTTTCAGGACATCGACAGCTACCCATTGGCGACGAACCCCTCTGTGAATCACAAAGTCGAAGTGACTGCCCCAGCTTCGTGTATCCAAGGACTTCCTAATAAATAGTTGTATACTTCCCGGATGTCCATGACCTAGAAAGTGACTTGGAAAGTGTGAGGGCCAATGGTTATGGGAAGAACGACTTTGCCTATAACTATTTTTCTGGATCCGTCAAAGGCTTTGACGATGATCTCACTGCCTCTCATCAGAGTTCCTTGGAATGATAGCCGTATCAGAGTCGATTTTGGCATAACATTCAAAGATGATCATGTGTCTACCAATACGCTGGCTAAAGCATCGTCTTGGAAGTTGACTGTAATGTTAAGTGCCATATTGTGATTCTTACCTTCTTCTGGCAGTTCTTCATCACTGAATCCTAAATTTTTGCAGGAAGTGATATTGGAAATGATGTTGTCAAATTGTCCTACCGTCGCGTCTTATTCCATGAAAGCTTGCTCCAAGACTTTCTACTGAGCTTCTCTATGAGCTTTGGAACTAAGCAGGAGAGATAGTACAGAGTTTCAAGACGGAGTTTGCAACAATTGGTCCACAATGTTGTACTCGCTTTTCTGGATGAGCTTCAGCATCTCATCGTTGTTCTTTATAAGCTCCGCATTACTGGATTGGGCGACTTATTGATTTGGAACTTCTGTTTGAGGTTCCTTTTCTTTAGCAGGTTTTCCAAATCCTCTGTTGAAGATCCGACCGCTCTGGGTGACTCGACTAATGTCGGCAATGTTCACGACGGATCGTAATGGAGTTTCCTTTCCATTTTCGATAGTCGTTGCACCATACTTGTAAGGGATAACTGTTGAATACAGAATAGGGCAAGCAGCAAAAATATTTATTTTCGGAAATAATTCCCTCCGGGATTTATGTCGTGTCCACAGAGATCGATTCGAGGGAAAGAATAGCGTTCGACAATCTCTCGCATTTATGAGTTTGGATTAAATTGGTTTCAAACCAGAAAACAGAAAAGTAAATATCAACATAAAAAGAATTAATTCTTCAGAGAGAAGAAACTTATCAAGCATACATATAATTCACTCGTCACAAATATAAATTTATCGATCATTTTCACTATACTAAAATACACGTCAAGATCATCCAGTATCGCTCACAACAGTGTCCATCTCTGGCACATTGAGCTGAGAGAGCAACCGTATCACTCTCGTCGTCACTCTCGCGCACGACGCCTCGAAACACGGAAGGCATTATGTTCCGACACCATAAAGATTATTATCTAAATCTATCTCTAGCATCTAGACAATAGATATCCATCTCTAATCAAGATTCATGATGTTTATCTCTAACACAAGACAAATCTAAACATAAATGAAAAAAGATCAAGGAAGACATCGATAATGATTTGTAAAGCAGATTTTATACAATATTATGATCAACAAAGATACATATGTTCATAGTAACTATACAACACCCAACAAAGAAGAAATACACAAAGAAGAAGAGAAATGAATCAAACATCTCGCGGTTTGTCGGCGCCGATCGATGAGAAATCCAACCCAGATCATCCGTGTGCAAGCTTCAATGTTGTTTTCTAAGCTAATCCTATGAAAAAATGATGGTTGATGGAGTGGGAGAAAAAATGACCCAAACCATAACCTAATGTGTGACTGAAATGAACTATATACAATTACAAATCTGTCACGTTCGCTTTGCGAACGAATCATTCGCCTAGCGAACCTCAAAAAATGGCACTTAAGTGCCTCTGAAATGTTAAACCGCTTATGCTTTTCTTCGTGATTTCGCAATGCGAACGATTTATTCGCAAAGCGAATACTCGCTGCACAGTTTGCAATGCGAACTTTGGTTCCTTTTTCCTCTGTCTCAAACTGGGACCATTCGCTGGGGAACTCGCCAGCCATTCGAAAAGCGAATGTTCGCTGGCTCACTCGCAAAGAGAACAAGCTGCACTTTCTGGTTTTCTTCAGCTCCCTTTTATTGCTTCAAATGACACATCTTGGAGCCTTTATTCCTCATTGCTCCAACAATGCTTAATTACCTACAAAATGAATGGAAAACTATTAATCTTTACATAAATGAATCAAAAACACAAATATATACTAGCTAACGTATTTATACACAAAGTGGGGTTTATTCGATTGATATTTACCAAAAAGTATCGATAAGTGCAACAAAATATATATACAAAAATAGTTACAATTTGCACTTATCAAACTCTCCCCAACTTAAACTTGTTTGTCCTTAAACAAGAATCAAACAACTCAAAGAAACAAAAGCAATAACCAAAGAATCACGAATCAACAGGTTTTGAAAAACGGAAACAAATGTATGGTTCAAATGAAAAATAGTACACACAAAGTAAATACTTACCACTAAACTACGACGACAACATATTCACGAAACAAATGCAAAATACAAAAAATCATGCCAAAAATTCTAAAATAACACAAGTTCCAATGTGAATCACACCTAGCAAAAACAATCATCGGTAGATGAAAAACACAAAATGAGGTACTTTTCACTCACACAACAATCTTGAAAACAAAAGACTAAATTATGCATTCATCCAACAATTCACATTGAACATACAAAGGCAAGAATCACAAGGACTTTTCAAGGTTGTAGCGTGGTCGGGTAAACAAACAATGGGCAATTTCTAAAGGTAATTGAAACAAAAACTTGCCTAAACCTAAGGGAGTGATCTTCTCACAAAGACTCAAACACCAAAATTTCAATTAACTTCTTCCAAAATCCCAAGTGTTACACAAAACACAATACTTATTTAGCACAATTATTGTACTCTTTTTGTTTCCTTTCTCAAGGATTTTCTTTTTCTTTCTTTTTTTCTTTGCTTTTTCTTTGTCATATTTTTCTCTTTTTTCTTTTCTTTTTCTTTCCTCATAGAATCCAACCAATGAGTAAACAACCATTCTCTCCCCAACTTGAATTCAACCACATCATCATGTGAATACTCCCTAGTTTCTAAGGCAAGGCAAAAATTCATACAACAACACAAAGTTGAGGTCCAAGAAAAAACAAAATCCAATAAAAAATAAGTGAACTAAACATTCATAGACAAGCATTAAGTTCAAATAAAACATGGATCAAAAAGCTCAAAGGGGTTACGAAAGATCACATGTTCACAAGGTGAATGACTATTTGGCTAGGTAGTTGTGCTCAAAATGAAACAAAATTGCCTTGATCCTTTTCATGCTTTCATACAATCAACACAAACAAAAGATTAAGCATAATAAAATTCAATTAGAACAAGAATGTTGGCACTCTGCGCATATATGAACAATGGAAAGCCACCTCACAAAAAGGTGGGAACTAAAGTTATTCACAACAAGAACAATTATACAAAAGAATGAATGGCATTGAAGTTTGTAAAATGCCTAAGTATCATGAATATGCTAAAGTCAAGAAAGCGTTAAATACATACCTTGGACGAGTACAAAACTTAACAATATCATTACCATACATCCGCAAGTTGAAACGATCAAACTTGGAACATCACCAAAAGTTCCTCAAGCTACTCAAAACAAGCTCAAAGGAAAACACAAAAACTATTAATATAAACAAACTAAAAACCGGTAGAAAATTCAATAAACAAGTTGTAAAGTGAAGATTTGAGAATTTACGAAAAATCTGAGTACAACTTGTTTAATGAAAGTTCACCACACTACCTAAGCTAAATCACAACAAAAGAAAATAATACAACATGCTTGTTTTACGTTGTAAGCTCGACGCCTTTACAATGCTTAGCTATCAATTTCCTTCCTTCATGCCATGGTGATGCCTCACCGCGCAAACCAAAAGCAAGTGCCCTAACCAAACACTTAAACAAACATTAATCTACAAGTATCAGTATAACAAGTGAAAATATACAATATGTATGATATCTACAAAACTCAAAAACAAAGAAACTATTGCAATGCGATTCAATATCAAAACCGATCCCCGGCAACGGCGCCATTTTGTTGAATGCTGAATAGGGCAAGCAACACAAATATTTATTTTCGGAAAGAATTCCCTCCGGGATTTATGTCGTGTCCACAGAGATCGGTTCGAGGGAAAGAATGTCGTTCGACAATCTCTCGCGTTTATGAGTTTGGATTAAATTGGTTTCAAACAAGAAAACAGAAAAGTAAATATCAACATAAAATGAATTCATTCTTCAGAGAGAAGAAACTTATCCAGCATACATATAATCCACTCGTCAAGATCATCCAGTATCGCTCAGAACAGTGTCCATCTCTGACACACTGAGTTGAGAGATCAACAGTATCACTCTCGTCGTCACTCTCGCGCACGACGCCTCGAAACACGGAAGACATTAAGTTCCGACACCATAAAGATTATTATCTAAATCTATCTCTAGCATCTAGACAATAGATATCCATCCCTAATCAAGATTCGTGATGTTTATCTCTAACACAACACAAATCCAAACATAAATGCAAAAAGATCAAGGAAGACATCGATAATGATTTGTAAAGCAGATTTTAAACAATATTATGATCAACAAAGATACATATGTTCATAGTAACTATACAACACCCAACAAAGAAGAAATACACATAGAAGAAGAGAAATGAATCAAACTTCTCGCGGTTTGTCGGCGCCGATCGATGAGAAATCCAACCCGGATCATCCGTGTGTGTTGCGGTGAAAATCAGATAACAAATTATTAATTAATTTGCATCATTTTCTTTTACAACTGACTTTGATTTATCCAAAGGAAAGGTTCAAGATCGTTAGAAAAACCTAAAGGGAAAGATCTAAGGTTCGGGGGTTGATTATGCCTAGGGAAGGTATTAGCACCCTAAACGTCCGTAGTACTCTACGGGAACCTCTTGTTAATGTTATCTTATGTTTGCTAAAGGTTCTATGTTAAAGGCTTGAAAAACCCTAGGGGTTAGTATCTAAGTATACTCGATAAAGCATCGTACTTTACGCCTACGTATCCTCGGGAATAGAATCAGAGTATGCGTAGTTCTACTTCTACTGAATTATTGACTATGGCCAATATTCAGAGGGGAAATGGGTGCAAGCTCATTGTAGAGTTTAAGAACTCTCTAAATCTAGTTGAAATGGACCTATGTTGAAGTTTAGTCAGTAGGGGGAGTGATAAATTCATTATGATGAATATCACCAAGAGTTGAGGAACTCTCCCTAAGGCTAGTTATAATTTCTATGGCTCTGATGAGGCCAAGAAATAAGGTTTCTTCCTAAGAGGTTACTTAGGTTAAGATGGGGGCAATGACTTTAAGAGTCAACACTATTCACCTTCCTTTGGAATAGGGGGAAAAGTAAAAGTTATAAGTTACTAACAAGATAACAAGTTAATAATTTAAATACGACGATACAATAATACATGAATTAAGATAATGATACGGGTGAGAATCATGATATCAATGTAAAGTGAGAATTAAACATGTTAGACAATGATTAAATATACGATGAAATAAAATGAAATAGTCTCGTCTTAATTATGATTTAATCGAGAGATCGATAATCAATAATTCTTGACTTTCATCGACTAAATAGAAAGAAACTGAAATAAAAAGAAAGTGGTCTCGTGTTGATCAAAGTTTTGTCAACTCGACAAAGTCAACCAAACCATGAGGTTTGTTATGTCATCGACCAACATAAAGAAAGCGGAATCGAAATAAAAATGGTCTCGTCTAAATTAAGAATTAATCGAGAAATCGATAATCTTAATATTTGACTTTCATTGACCAAAAATAAAATCGGAAAGAAAATAAAATTGGTCTCGTTTAAATCTAGATTTAATCGACGTATCGATAATCTTAAGATTTTTAAACTTTCATCGACCAAAAATAAAATTGGAAAGTAGCCTCCTACAAATCTAGGTTTTTAGTGATTTAAAATAAATCAACAAGTCATGTATGTCATCGGCTAAATGATTAACTTCTAATTAACTCAAAATCTAGCAAAACAAAAATTCTAAAAAACTGACTAAGCTATATTAAAACTTAAATCCAAAAAGAAAAAAAACAATAAGGTTTGAAAATGAGATGGGCCAGGAGATATCCAGCCCAAAAGGGGGAGCTCCAAGTCAAGATGGGTCGCTATCTGAACCCACGACCCAGTTTACAAACTTAAAAGAAAAGCTAACAAATCCACACGCATGGCTGAAGGAAAAGAGTTAATCTCAAAATATAAAACACTCATTAAGGATAAGGGTCAAACACATATGTTATCATCCCCCCCACTCTCCAAAGGCACGCTTTTGAAAATAAAAGAAAACTCAGGTCACTATTTTAAATCAAGAAAAACAATGGACCAAATAGCATCGTGTATAAGGAGAAGAACCACAACAATCCAAGCCATTAGGACGAAAAACAGGGCAACGTCAACAACATGAGACAGATAGGAACGACCATGGCCGTGTTATTACGATTCTGGAACCAACCTTCACGCTTCGTTCTGTTCGATTCGGTTCCGGCTTATTTAGGTTTGTGTTTTGTGTCTCATCCGATTCAAATCTCAGTTCATCTCTTTACTTTTTCTTCGTCTATTATTCTGATTTTGGGTTTCGATTTAGGATGGGTTTTGTGTGAAGACGTGAAATTTTGGAGGAGATTTGGGTTTTGAGAAGATTGGGTATGGTTGGGCGTTTGAGAGTTTTGGTTTGGTGGATGGTGGAAGGAGAATGGGTTGTCGTTTTTTAGAGGAGTGAAGCGTGGAGGTTTCTTTTGAAGGTGATTGGTGTTGTAGGTTGAAGGCAATTGGTGTGGTGGGTCGAAGGTTTTGAAGATGAGTGAGGCGGAAGATTACGGTTTGAGGTTGAAAGGGCGAACGGAGGGTGGCGCTGTTGGCGGTGTTGGTTTATTGTTGGACGGTAGCAACGGTTTAAAGAAAACAAAAAGGATTCTGGTTTTGATTGTTTGAAGGAGGTTGAAGAGGTTTGGTGAAGAGGTTGTCAGTTTGTTTTTGGGTGTTGTTGATGTTGATGTTGGCGTTTGTAGGTTCAGTACCGATTTTGAGATTGAAGGTGATATGAGGTTGTTGGTTAGTGATTGAAGATGATGAGGGGTTCGATTAAAAAGGGCTGGGTTGTTGTAGTTGGAGGGTTGTGGTTCGGTTTGATGATGAAGATGAAGGTTATGATGATGAAATAGTTCGGTGGTAAATTGAAGAATATTAGAGGTGCTGAACTGGTTTTTTTTTTTTTTGTGGTTTTTATGTGTTCCCCCCTTTGCTCCATCTCTTGTCCGTCTATATATCCAGAAAAAGCAGAAATTTGAATTTCCGATCGTTGTTGTGCGGTCATTTTCAAGTGCAGCGGGAGCGTTGATTTTGAAGGGTGTGTGCAGAGCTCCGTACGTTTGCAAGCTGGTGTACCGTTGGGGGACTTATGGACATGAAATTGAATTGGCTTCAGGTTTTAAAGTGAAACTCGTGACTATGAATAAGGGAGAAGAGCAAAATTTGGTTGCTTTTGGTTTTTCAGTGCCACGTGTCGCTGCTCCATAGGCTGACGAGTTGGGTTGAAAAGTCAAACAAAGCCTTGCTCGATTTTCATTGGTTGTTGGTTGATGAAAGAAAATCCAATAGTGAAATAAAAAACACACGGTGGAAAAAAAATAGGTGAGGAATGGAAATGAAAAGTTCTTTTTTTTTTTAGTTTTGAATTAATAATACGACAATAACACTAAATATCTAAATTAAAAAAAGGTTAGAGAAATGAAAATGAATAATTAATCTAATTAATTAAAACTAATTATTAAAATTAAATCAAATTAAGATTAGTTTAAATTACTAAAAATAAAACGACTTAAATGTAAATAAAAAAGGCCATATTGGAATTACACTAAAAACAAACACAAATAGAAAACTAAGATAATTATTAAATTAAAATATAGAGAAAAATAATAAAACAACAACCAGCAGAAAAATGAGGGTAAAATTTGGGGTGCAACAGTGTGCAAGCTTCAATGTTGTTTTCAAAGCTAATCCTATGAAAAAATGATGGTTGATGGAGTGGGAGCAAAAATTACCCAAACCATAACCTAAAAAGTGACTGAAAAGAACTATATACAATTACAAATCTATCACGTTCGCTTTGTGAAAGAATCATTTGCCTAGCGAACCTCAAAAAATGGCACTTAAGTGCCTCTGAATGTTAAACCGCCTTTGCTTTTCTTCGTGAGTTTGCAATGCGAACGATTTATTCGCAAAGCGAATGCTCGCTGCATAGTTCACAAAGCAAACTTTGGTTCCTTTTTCCTCTGCCTCAAACTGGGACCATTCATTGGGGAACTCGCCAGCCATTCGAAAAGTGAATGTTTGCAGGCACACTCGCAAAGCGAACAAGCTGTACTTTCTAGTTTTCTTCAGCTCCCTTTTATTGCTTCAAATGACACATCCTGGAGCCTTTATTCCTCATTGCTCCAACAATGCTTAATTGCCTACAAAATGAATGGAAAACCATTAATCTTTACATAAATGAATCAAAAACACAAATATATACTAACTAACGTATTTATACACAAAGTGGGGTTTATTCGATCGATATTTACCAAAAAGTATCGATAAGTGCAACAAAATATATATCCAAAAATAGTTACAATTTGCACTTATCAAACTCTCCCCAACTTAAACTTGTTTGTCCTCAAACAAGAAACAAACAACTCAAAGAAATAAAAGCAATAACCAAAGAATCACGAATCAACAGGTTTTGAAAAACGGAAACAAATGTATGGTTCAAATGAAAAACAGTACACACAAAGTAAATACTTACCACTAAACTACGACGATAACATATTCACGAAACAAATGCAAAATACAAAAAATCATGCCAAAAATTCTAAAACAACACAAGTTCCAATGTGAATCACACCTAGCAAAAATAATCATTGGTAGATGAAAAACACAAAATGAGGTACTTTTCACTCACACAACAATCTTGAAAACAAAAGGCTAAATTATGCATTAATCCAACAATTCACAGTGAACATACAAAGGCGAGAATCACAAGGACTTTTCAAGGTTGTAGCGTGGTCGGGTAAACAAACAAGGGGCAATTTCTAAAGGTAATTGAAACAAAAACTTGCCTAAACCTAAGGGAGTGATCAACTCACAAAGACTCAAACACCAAAATTTCAATTAACTTCTTCCAAAATCCCAAGTGTTACACAAAACACAATACTTATTTAGCACAATTATTGTACTCTTTTTGTTTCCTTTCTCAAGGATTTTCTTTTTCTTTCTTTTTTTCTTTTCTTTTTCTTTGTCATATTTTTCTCTTTTTTATTTTCTTTTTCTTTCCTCATAGAATCCAACCAATGAGTAAACAACCATTCTCACCCCAACTTGAATTCAACCACATCATCATGTGAATACTCCCTACTTTCTAAGGCAAGACAAAAATTCATACAACAACACAAAGTTGAGGTCCAAGAAAAAACAAAATCTAATAAAACATAAGTGAACTAAACTTTCATAGACAAGCATTAAGTTCAAATAAAACATGGATCAAAAAGCTCAAAGGGGTTACGAAAGATCACACGCTCACAAGGTGAATGACTATTTGGTTTGGTAGTTGTACTCAAAATGAAACAAATTGCCTTGATCCTTTTCATGCTTTCATACAATCAACACAAACAAAAGATTAAGCATAATAAAATCCAGTTAGAACAAGAATGTTGGCACTCCGCGGATATATGAACAATGGAAAGCCACCTCACAAAAAGGTGGGAACTAAAGAGATTCACAACAAGAACAAGTATACAAGAGAATGAATGGCATGGAAGTTTGTAAAATGCCTAAGTATCATGAATATGCTAAAGTCAAGAAAGGGATAAATACATACCTTGGACGAGTACAAAACTTAACAATATCATTACCATACATCCGCAAGTTGAAACGATCAAACTTGGAACATCACCAAAAGTTCCTCAAGCTACTCAAAACAAGCTCAAAGGAAAACACAAAAACTATTAATATAAACAAACTAAAAAACGGTAGAAAATTCATTAAACAAGTTGTAAAGTGAAGATTTGAGAATTTACGAAAAATCTGAGTACAACTTGTTTAATGAAAGTTCACCACACTACCTAAGCTAAACCACAACAAAAGAAAATAATACAACATGCTTGTTTTACATCGTAAGCTCGACGCCTTTACAATGCTTAGCTAGCAACTTCCTTCCTTCATGCCATGGTGATGCCTCACCACGCAAACCAAAAGCAAGTGCCCTAACCAAACACTTAAACAAACATTAATCTACAAGTATCAGTATAACAAGTGAAAATATACAATATGTATGATATCTATAAAACTCAAAAACAAAGAAACTATCACAATGTGATTCAATATCAAAACCAATCCCCGGCAACGGCGCCATTTTGTTGAATGCAGAATAGGGCAAGCAGCAAAAATATTTATTTTCGGAAAGAATTCCCTCTGGGATTTATGTCGTGTCAACAGAGATCGGTTCGACGGAAAGAATGTCGTTCGACAATCTCTCGCGTTTATGAGTTTGAATTAAATTGGTTTCAAACAAGAAAACAGAAAAGTAAATATCAACATAAAAAGAATTCATTCTTCAGAGTGAAGAAACTTATCAAGCATACATATAATCCACTCGTCACAAACATAAATTTATCGATCATTTTCACTATACTACAATACTCGTCAAGATCATCCAGTATCGCTTAGAACACTGTCCATCTCTGACACACTGAGCTGAGAGAGCAACTGTATCACTCTCGTCGTCACTCTCGCGCATGACGCCTCGAAACACGGAAGACATTAAGTTCCGACACCATAAAGATTATTATCTAAATCTATCTCTAGCATCTAGACAATAGATATTCGTCCCTAATCAAGATTCATGATGTTTATCTCTAACACAACTCAAATCCAAGCATAAATGTAAAAAGATCAAGGAAGACATAGATAATGATTTGTAAAGCAGATTTGATACAATATTATGATCAACAAAGATACATATGTTCATAATAAATATACAACACCCAACAAAGAAGAAATACATAAAGAAGAAGAGAAATGAACCAAACATCTCGCGGTTTGTCGGCGCCGATCGATGAGAAATCCAACCCGGATCATCCGTGTGCAAGCTTCAATGTTGTTTTCTAAGCTAATCCTATGAAAAAATGATGGTTGATGGAGTGGGAGTAAAAATTACCCAAACCATAACCTAAAAAGTGACTGAAATGAACTATATACAATTACAAATCTGTCACGTTCGCTTTGTGAACGAATCATTCGCCTAACGAACCTCAAAAAATGGCACTTAAGTTCCTCTGAAATGTTAAACCGCCTTTGCTTTTCTTCGTGAGTTCGCAATGCGAACGATTTATTCGCAAAGTGAATGCTCGTTGCACAGTTTTCAAAGCGAACTTTGGATCCTTTTTCCTCTGCCTCAAACTGGGACCATTCGCTGGGGAACTCGCCAGCCATTCGCAAAGCGAATGTTCGCTGGCTCACTCGCAAAGCGAACAAGCTGAACTTTCTGGTTTTCTTCAGCTCCCTTTTATTGCTTCAAATGACACATCCTAGAGCCTTTATTCCTCATTTCTCCAACAATGCTTAATTACCTACAAAATGAATGAAAAACCATTAATCTTTACATAAATGAATCAAAAACACAAATATATACTAACTAACGTATTTATATACAAAGTGGGGTTTATTTGATCGATATTTACCAAAAAGTATCGATAAGTGCAACAAAATATATATACAAAAATAGTTACAATTTGCACTTATCAATAACCTTATCTGATTTGTATGGTATAGGACCTGGAAGGTAGATAACCACAGGAGCTTTCTGATTTCTCTGACTATTATAGTCAACCTCAATCAGTTCCTGGTTGGGAACTTTTCTACTACCAAGAGGGATTCTGGATTCACTGATTAGAGGGATTCTGGCGTACACGTCCTTGGTTTTCCCATGATCGTAGATTATGACAACGTTTTTGCTTTGATCAGGGAGATAGTCTTGTATCACGTTAATCGACCCAGAACTCGAACATGGTCGGATCTCTTTTCGGTCCAACTTTAGAGGGCCGCTCGTACGATATAACATTCTTGGTTGTTCTCCAAGCATACTCTACAGCGCTCATAATTATGCGGTGGTGCCCAACCCCGCCCGCTTTGTATACAGTGCATCTTTACTAGATCTGATTCCATTGAGCAAACATCTCGACTTTGATGTCTACCAGGATTCCCGTCAGTCATGCTGATCTATTGTGTAGCTTCATCTAGGTAGATTGGAAGCCACCAGTGGTCCAACAGATGTTGAAGTGTTCTTTGTACAAGCGCACATCCTTCTTCGTCGTCGCAGGTTTCTTCACAGTCTTGAAAATCGTGTGAAGCCAGAAAGCTGAGCCTGGCCTGCTTAGCATGTTATATTACCAGACTGGTATTCATCAATCGTATGTCAAAGATCTGAACCATATTGCTTGATCGTTATTTCTCTCATGGTAGTCTTGGATCCATCCGAGATCCATTTGACGTTGGAGGGCCTCTTATACAAAAGAGCATCCCTGCTTGCTTGTTGAGCAGATCAGACAAGTATTGTAATCGTGCCGTGGAAGATTATGATATTGATTCTGTCTTGAATGCATTGCCACTAAATTGACATTCATCACAAGAATGTCGTGGTTCTGAACAATGTTGGGATGTGCATGGGCCATGTTGACTTCTCAGATCCCGTGATCCTGAATCCAGCCCAGATCCCTTTGTTTTAGTATAGCTGATTACACTACAGAGCACCCCTGATTATTCTTTGAGCAGATATCACACTGGTGTAATTTGTGAGATGGTACATGACTATACCCGCTCTGTCTGCAATGCATCCTCACCAGACTGGTTCCCAATAGGAGTACATAATGAATTTGATAACTGCGGCTAAATTCTTCCTCTATTAAATTTATTGCAGTCTTCTCATGTTGCGGCAACGGGTTCGTTTGAACATTCGGATTAGTATCTTTAAAAGATAGAATCCCATTCCTGACAAGCTTCTGTACGTCAGACTTGAAGCTAAGACATTTTTCAATGTTGTGCCCCGGTCCTCCTTGATGGTAAGGGCAAGTTTGATCTGCTTTGAACCAAAAAGGCAGATTTTCCAGTACTATAAGAGGAGTTCTGGTTTGGACGTTCCCCTTGGCCAGTAGAAGTGGAAATAGTTCTGCGTACAACATCGGTATATGGTCAAACCCTGATGGTCGTGTCGTATAATTGTTGTTGTTATACTGTGGACGAGCCTGTTGAAAAGCCTGTTGCATCCTTTACTGATATTGTTGTTGACTTGGTTAGCTCCGAGCTACCTGAGGTTGATAAGTCGGAGTTGGCGCTTGGTTGATAGCGGGAGTTATTGCCGCTACTGGTTGGTACCTTCACCTTTGCTTTCCTAGAGAGATATTACTGATCTCTTGCTCTTTCTTCTTTTGGAAAGCACTACCGTACAGTTTAGTACTGCTAGATGGCTCTACATCTTTGACCAATCGTCCTTCTCGGACTGCTTCTTCAAGGCGTACTCCCATCCATTTCAGTGAAGTCACTGGGCGCACTGGCGACCATTCAGTTGTAATAGAACGAGCTCAACGTTTTCAGGAAAATCTTGGTCATCTCCTTTTCCACAAGAGGGGGACAGATCTGGGAGGCAATTTCACGCCATCTCTGAGCATATTCTTAAAAGTTTCTTTGTCTCTTTGTGACATTGCTCTGAGCTGATCCCTATCCGGTGCCATGTCCAGATTGTACATATACTGCTGAACGAAGGAAGTGCCGAGATCTCTGAAAGTACTGATCTTGGTGCAGTTTAAACCCATGTACCATTTGAGTGCGCCACTAGTTAAACTGTCTTGGAAATAATGGATCAGTAGCTGTGGATTTTCTGTATGGGTAGACATTTTTCAAGCGTACATCACCAAATGACTTTGAGGGCAAGAGTTGCCTTTGTATTTTTCAAAGTCAGGGACCTTGAATTTGTGCGGTATCTTTACATTAGGAACCAAAAAAAGGTATGCGGTGTCCTTTCCGAATAAGTCTTGACCGTGAATGGCAAGCAGTTCCTTCTGCATTTCTAAGAATTGTTCCTAGAACTCATTCATCCTTTCATACATGTCTTCGTTTCCACCAGAAATTACTTGTGGAATCTGACCTTCCGGGAGAGTATGTACCACTGGCTGTGGTATAGACATTATAGCGGTGACTCTTGGCATTTCTATGCCCTGAAGTTTGTAACCTTCAGGAGTTACTGTCGTAAACCTTGCATCTTCTCTTTCCCGAAGTTTGTAACCTTCAGGTCCAGCAGTTCTTGCTGCGGTTTCTGGGTCTTCAATGACTGGTGGGATATATCCTTCAGGTATAAAGTTGAGAGGCATGCCCCAGGGGACGACCTTTAGGCATGTTGTACCGAGGATGATTCTCATGTGTCTCCATTATGGGCGTAGATGTGATCTCAGAGATTACAGTCTTTTGATGCCGCTGCTCCCGAGCTGCTGCCAGGGATTACATGTCACTGTGAAATTTTTTCAAACTTTCCTTCAGAGCGTCGATTTCTTCTCTCAGCTCTCTGTTCTCTTCCTCGAGATCGTTCATTTTCTTTTGTCGATTGGCCTGAGTATTGTATGAGTGAGACAGTTGACTCTAGAATCGTGACACATACGTGAGACTCAAAGATAAGAAAATTGCGTTATGAGAGAATGATGAATGATATGCAATGACATTTTTTTTTGTTTTTGTTTTATTCAAAAAGAAACTTCAACAAATAGATTGCAAATACCATACAGTGGGGGAAGACCCCTTTTATTGAATTCGAAAGATTGTAGTATTTTAGAAGGAAAAGTACAGTATTTTACAAAGTGTTGTAAGGAAAATGTCTAAGCTCATGGATCCTGAGTCCTCTTTGAAGAGAGCTCAGATGCGGGTTCCTGTATTTTCCTTTTCTTTGATCGGGGCTCTTCAGCCGTTGCCAGGTCGATGACCCTTTGCCAAGTGAAAGGAGCGAGCAAATTTCTTCGGTCTTCTTGACTCTCTATAGCATGCCATTCTAATATCTCAATCAGAGCATCATTTTCCTTTAACAGTTCCTGAATCTTGGTACACTCCTAATTGAGGATTCAGTACTTGTTTTTCCAAGAGCTCTTTTCACGTTGAACTTTATTGAGAGCGACCTGGAGTTTTTCCACATCAGACATAAATTAAAGGAAAGATTCCTTTAATGGAAAACTTCTTGGCGAGGGTAAGGCATCCTCAGCTTTAGGGCTCTAGTTTGCACCCAGTGGAGAAAAGGCTCCATGGAGGTACAATTTGGTCTTCCTATATACTCTCTTCCTTTCTTGTGAATATGTTGTCAGGCATGCACTATTTCCTTCTTTAGTGCCCTATCATTTTCCCCTTCCTTGAAGAAAAGACCTTTCAGATGAACATTATGTGGGATACGTTGGGGAAATTTCCACATCTGTCTATAATCTTTATCCCCTCATAAATCCTATTGTACCAATCTATGTCAGAATTGGTAAGAGACATAATCCTTTGTGACCAACGTAGAGTACTCTTGTGTTCCCAAAAAGCAACAGACTTGGGTAAATGGGAAATGAACCATTTTTAAAGTAATGGTACACAACATGTGATCATTCCTCTGCTGTACAAATTCCTTAAGTGTACAGAATGATAAGCATCTGCAAGCAAGGTTGGTACGGGGTTCCCAATCAGAAATATCTTAATAGCATTGGTGTCGATGAAATTGTCGATGTTGGGAAAAAGGAATAACCCATATATGAATAGAATAAAGATATCTTCGAAAGCAGTTATGTTTCCTACACTGGCAAAGTATAGAGCTTTTTTCATTAGGAATTTAGCTGGTAAACCATGGATTCCTCCTTTAGTGGTTATGTGAGTCCTAACTTCTGACTCATCCAAAGAGATTGCTCTTGCAATGGTTTGTTCCTTTAGAATTTCTTCCAGTCAAGAAAATGGAGCTGTGATGCGTATTTTTTCGCAAGTGTACGAACGCGTCAGAGTAATATAAAAGATTATCGTATCCACAGAGACCAAGTGTCAATCTATCGCTATCTATTGTTAAGGTGTGTATCTAAGGTGATTGAAAATAGTAGTTTTGAAGAGTGCACGGTAGTAAATAAAGTAATTAAAATTAATTGATAAAGACAGGTTCGAATGCAATTCACACAACCAATTGATAATCCAAGTACTTTCTAATAGAACTACTTACGGGCAATGTTTTCTACTTTAAGAAGAACTAATTTGACAGGAACTGTCGCTTTTGCGTACTCAGAACCGAGTTGTACCCCCTAATCAAACCCTCTTATTGTCACGGATAAAAAGGCGCGCATTGCGTTAGAGTAGTAAACCTATTTTTAAGAAATATAGTATCTTGACCAAGTTGAAAAGTATTTTAACCTGGATTTTCTAAAAAAAAAGAGGTTCTTATGAACCAGACTTTAAACTTCTTAACGCGTCCGAAAATGGTTTTAAAATCTCTTTTCCTTTTAAATTAAAAACTCCTAATAAACTAAACAAAGCGCTTTCGCTGTTTTTGAAATAGTTTAAAAACAATTAAGTTTAGATAGGCGTTGGACGGCTTTCGATCTTACCCAACGGAATTTAAGAACAGGAAAACTTATATTGAAAGTTAAAATAGCCCTTAAGTGTTTCCACTAACAATTGTACAGATTATCGGTTCAGTTATGATCTTCACACTCTAACCTTTATAAAATTAGCCAGACATGGTAAAGTAAAAGTTCATTTTTAGATTTTTCATAAGAAAAAGTATTTAAGTGCGAGTGCGGAAAGTAAATGAAATTAGTGCGAGTGCGGAAAGTAAATGAAAGTAAAGCAGTGCGGAAAATAAATGAAATTAAAAGACAGTGCAAGAAATAAAGTTGACAAAAGGTAAAGTAATAAAAACCTGCTCCAATCGGAGTGGTTGAATAAAATGCGAACTGAAAGTAAAATGGCGGCAGGATTAACTTCCTTCCAGAGTGCTCCAAGACTCAATCTCACAGGCTCTTACAGACTCGATCACTCGAATGTAGTAACACCTCGATGTGAAGCGATTGCCACTATTACACTGATATATGCTTATGAATAACTAAACTTGGATGAAGAAAAACGAAAATCTAAAGTCCTATTTATAGGCAAGGAAACATGTGGAAAAGACAAGGATGCCCCTAGCATTTGAATTTGGGCGGGAACTTGTTTTGCTCTAGTGGCGCCTGCCACAACACCATGGCGCCCGCCATGAGTGTAAAATTGCTTGGGCAGTTGGAGATCGTGGGGAAAAACAGTTGGGAGGAGTTTGAGACATGGCCACGTCATGGAAGACCCTGTGGCGGCCGCCAGAGTGGATGCCATAAGTGCAAAATGCTGATTTTCTCTATTTTAGCTCATTTCGGCTCCTTTTTCGCCCCTTTTCTCGCTCGGGGCTCCGATTAGACTAAAAACCTGAAAACAAAGAAAAACATAATAATAACATAATAAAATGACATTAAAAGACTAAGAATGCATGCGAAATCGGAGTCAAAAATACAGTGAAATTCAGTGTCATCAAATTCTCCCACACTTAGACCTTTGCTTGTCCTCAAGCAAAACATTTAAAGCTCAAAGTAAGAAAACTAGTGCTGACACGTGATTCGGGCAAAAAGGGTTTCTAAGTTCAAGTCAAGATGCAGTGACAGGTACTAAGTGAACCAAGGGTATCGTAATGACACTTATCCGCAGAGGCGGACATAAACTTCATTCTTATATTAATCAACCGTATCATCCCACAATAACTAGGCCTACCTCTTCATCTCTTTTTGGGTCCTTTTCATTCAGGCGCAATCACATTAAGCCCGTTATCCGTACATGTTTCATAGTAGAGTGACCTGTTAGTGATTCTGATCCAAAACATAGGGTTTCTGGCACATAAGACTGTGTAAACCCTTTTATTTAACCCAAATGCAGTTGTGGGGGATCGGATCGTAATCCGCCCTACCGAGTTCAGCGCCAGATATCTCTGAACCAACTAACAATGGGTGAGCTAAAATTATATATATATATATATATATATATATATATATATATATATATATATATATATATATATATATTTAATATAGCAACAATTCAACTTTTTGGTTTAAACGACCTTGTGAGGGTCATCTATCAGGAGTTTGCCTTTTTCTTTATTTAATTTACTGGATCATTCACTTATGTTCATCGGTCCCCTACGTAGAACATGCTTAGGCCGGAGCTGACTGCTGAAATAAACTACTTAGGACAAATTTGGAAATGATAATTAAGGCCATGGTACATGGGGTTTTGGAATGATTCCTATATTCGTGAAGTCTACGGTGCTAAAACGATACTAATGTTTCAAAAAGTTCACCTAAGTCACCACATCCTAATCCAAACCTGTCTTAAAGCCCAAAAAACGTGTAGAACAACAATGTTTTCTTTTTGCAAAAAAAATTTTTTTGTAGGGCTAAAGAAATGGGGAAAAATGGGGGTGAACTAGGGATACACTGTACTGGTGACTCGTCAGACTCATGCATTTTCTAGAAAAAAGACATAGACAAAAACAAGAAATAAACAACTAACTAAAAATGGAAATAGAAAGCAATAAAATCCCCTCCCACACTTAAATCGAACATTGTCCCCAATGTTTCGAAATAAGATAAGGAGATTAACCTGTAAAACTACTGATGTGGACCACTGGTGCCCTCGTCGTCCTGCTGGGAATGCCTGGAACGACGGGATCTGCTACGATGCTGGTCTCTCCGGTCCAATCGGGCTGATAAGGCCGCCTGGGCATCTCTGACCTGTCGAAGGTTACCTAGAACGAAACCTTGAGTGGCCTCCATAAGCTGGTAATGCCGGCGGTTGAAGTCTTGCTGACGGGATTGCTCGTCTGTGATCGCAAGCAAGGTGCGAGAAACGGACTCGAAGGATCGATCTGTCCTCCGTCGTGATTCTTCCATGAAGCTCATATTATCCGTCAGTTGTTGCTGAATGGTAGAGAGAAGGTCATCTCGCCTTTCTTCTCTAGCCATATGGTCACGCCACATCTCCTCAGTGACATAGGATCCAGGGACTGAACCTGCAAAAGGGTTAGAGGAAGAGGGTGCGGTGTGTGGTGGTGAAGGATGATGGGGGGACACATGAGGTATGGGAGACTGATATCTCCGCTCAAATTCTTCGTCAGTGTCGTGTCCCTCCGTATCAGGAATATTAGGAGGAAGTGGACCTAGAACAGGTGGAGCATTTAAATTATAGGTCCAGTTCCTTTCATTACGTACATCGGTACGTCTACTGCAGGGCAAGGCAACAGATGGGATAGCTACACCATGGATCATCAATACAAAACCACCCTCTCTTCTCGCTCGGCATAATTTCATATCTTTTAGAAATTTTAGGTTGTTTGTGCGAGGAGTTAAGGGCTCTAGTGTGGCTATCTCATTGTTCAGGTTAAGGATCCGAGCAATAGACGTAATCAGTCCTCCAAAAACAATCGGTCCTGCTTTATTAATAGTAACAGACATGTGAGAAAGCATAAACGGGACGGGGTTGATTCTTCTATTTGTGAGACTTCCTTGTAAAAACAGAAGCTCCTTAGCATTAACCTTATTTGGATTATCCCGGCCAAAAATAGTACATGCCAACAGGTATCTAAAAACTCTGATGGCCGGGTTGTGGATGGTCGATGCGAGAATTCCTTCGAAAGAAGTTATTAAATTATTTGACAATCTCTGGCAAAAAGGAAATGCATCGACCGACCATCCGTCATCCAAAGGGTTCTCACAAATAGCACCTTCCCAAAGAGGAATCCCTAACAGACTTGTTAGTTCGTCGGTACTGTACTTATATTCTATTCCAAACATTCTAAATTGGACAGTACCGACTGTGATAGCAGTGTTAGGGTAGACAGTGTAGATCAAAGAACTTAAAAACTCAACTGTCAGTTTCTCAAAGGTTGGTTCTCGGTTTTCAAAAATAGAGTGCAGTCCCAAAAAATCAAGTAAATGATAAACACTATGATAAATACCTAAAGTATAGAGACAGTTGTCGTCCACGTACCTTGTCGAGAGAATTTCTCGACCTTGAAGCCTTTGAATATTCCTCCTCTGCCTATCCCCGGGTTTTCCTTCTCGCAAAATATATCCTTCGAACACCATAGCTTGCTCCTTGAATTGATTTGAAGATAGTGAAGATGGGTTTAAATATAAGTTGGTAAAGGTGAGATTTTTATGGAATTTAATTGGTGGAATTTCAAATGGAAGTTTGAAAGGGTTAATGGATAGTGGGTATTAAATAAAGGTGGGAGCTTTTATGGGTTTTAATGGAGTTTTGGAAGAGGAGAAAAATGGGTTTTGGGAGTTTAGAGGTTCAAAAATGGTGGAAGATGAAGTTTTCCCCCGTATTTACCAGGACGCTGTGGCGGGCGCCATAAGGCTATGGCGGGCGCCATAAGGCTATGGCGGGCGCCATAAGGTCATTTTCGAACCTGGGCCAAAATTTTGAATTTTGGAATGGGCCTCTCTTACCTTTTGCGTCTTGGGGGTCCCGATAGCGTTCTCATTTGTTTTCCTCTTCAACACGGGACTTGCACAATTTTTGTGGAAATAAAAATCAAATATTAAGAAAAATAACATTATTATTGGATATATATATATAAAAGAAAAAATAAAAACACACATAATATATATATATATATATATATATATATATATAAAATCAAAGTACATAGGAAATATAGGAAATGCGAAAATACGAAATGTGTCCAGATATGCTAAAAAGTATAGAAAACGCAGAAATACTGAATACTAAATAATAGAGTAGTAAGTCAGGGCAATATGATTAATCAGCTGGCTCCTCTGCCTGGCTGGATCCACGAAGCTCAGCGATCTCGCGACGAAGCTCTCCGATCTCCTGGTATAAAGAGTCTGCCTCAGTAGCATGAGTGAGATCAGATACCTCAATCTGCAAAGCAAGATCATCTACCTCCTGTTTGAGCTTGGCAGTCTCTCTGCGGAGCTCAACAACCTGGGTGTATAAATCGGGTGGCTGCAAAGACAAATTATTAGATAATACAGTGATTTTGGGAGACGGAGGTGTAGGGGTGTACTCAGCAATAGGAGGCGATCTAGGCTCTTCAATAGTCTCTCCATAACCCTCCAAACCATATCTCCAATTAGCTGGGTCATGAACACTGGTCATCATCGGATCAGGCAGCAAAAAGTAATGAACAGCCTCGTTGTCGATCAACAATCTGAACTGGTTGGGGTTTGCAGAGGCTCTCCTCATCAACCCTCTGTCTAGGCAGAAATCAACGTCCATGGTGGTGTATTCACTGAAAACCCTGAGATGTAACAACTTACGCGATAGGCCTAAAGCAGTAGCAATCTGGGTAACAATACCTCCCACATGAATAATACCTACTGAAGACCTGACAATACTGCTAAGACCTTTCAGCAGAAAGTTCCCACATGCCACAGGACGTGACTGGGTCGCACAAAACAGTAGAAAGATCTCCTCCTCACTAAGCAAGGTCTCAGTATCTGGCAATCCAAAGAAAGAGTGTGCTATGATCATCTGAAAATACCTCAATGCAGGGTTGTGGATAACATGTGAGAACTGGGTGGAAGGATCCTGACTCCCTCCACCAGAGATATCACTCCAGAACTTCTCCACTTCCCTACTTAGAAAGTATCCCATAGGTGTCTCAGGAATAGCATCAGGGGTCGTCTGAAAACCTAATAAATCACCAAACTCCTTATGAGTGAAGGAGTACTCAGTCCCAAATAACCTGAAAATAGCACATCCATCTGGTCCGGCCCAGGGGTCATAAGAAAATGAGCTGAGGAACTCCAAAGTGAGGTTCCTATAGGTGTTGTTCATGTCGTCGAACTGGTCCCATTGAAGCTGGTGGCATAAGAATCTGACACTAGGCTCAATGCCTAAGGCCTCCATGCAAGCCTGATCTGGGTACCTCGTAGGTGCCATAGGACGCCTGAAGTGGACAAAGTAACGCTCTCTCTGGGCGTCATTCCTGAAAGTCACATGCATGTCGTCAAAATTCTGCATTCTGCACAGAGTTAGGAAGAAGGTCCTGTAAAACACAAACATTTCAAACATTAGTCCTGACAAAATATAACAAGAAATAAAATAAAACAAAATGTAGAAAAAGTAAATAAGGTAAGAAAATCATGGGTTGCCTCCCATGCAGCGCTTATTTAACGTCGTTAGCTTGACGACTGGAACTTATACATCTCTTGTCGGGATTGGTGGATCACTTAGAGTGTGGCTGGAGTAGGTTGTTGGAATGTCTCCTCCTTCGTAGAGCTTCAGTCTTTGTCCATTGACGATGAATGGTTTACATGTCTCGTTTTTTATTTCAACAGCTCCAGACCTCAGAATTTTTGATACTTTGAAGGGGCCAGTCCATCTTGAACGGAGCTTTCCTAGGAAGAGCCGTAGCCTAGAATTGAACAGGGTCGCCTAAGTTGAAGTCTTTTCTTACGATTCTTTTGTCGTGCCAAGCTTTTGTTCTTTCTTTGTATATTATGGCATTCTCGTAGGCTTGCTGTCTGAGTTCTTCCAATTTGTGGATGTCAAGGATACGTTTCTCACCAGCAGTTAGGTAATCCAAATTCAAAGTTTTAATGGCCCAATAGGCCTTATGCTCTAACTCAAAAGGTAAATGACAAGATATTCCATAGACTAGTTGGTAGGGGGTTGTTCCTATAGGGGTTTTGAAAGCGGTTTTGTAGGCCCATAAAGCCTCTTGAAGCTTTTGCGACCAATCTTTTCTGGATACAGAGACAGTTTTTTCTAAAATTTGTTTAATCTCCCTATTAGATACTTCCACTTGGCCACTAGTCTGTGGGTGATATGGTGTTGTTACTCTATGCTTAACTCCATACTTGCTTAAAAGCTTATCAAATATTCTTGATATGAAGTGAGATCCTCCATCACTTATAACTAAACGGGGTGTTCCAAATCTGGGGAATATATAATTTTTAAATAATTTAATCACTACTCTAGTGTCGTTTGTGGGTGCAGCTATCGCTTCAATCCATTTAGACACGTAGTCTACTGCAACTAAGATATACTTGTTTCCTAAAGATGGTGGGAATGGTCCCATGAAATCTATACCCCATACGTCGAAGAGTTCTACTTCTTGGATGTTTCTTAAAGGCATTTCGTCGCGTCTTCAAATATTTCCTGTGCGTTGGCATCTATCACATTTGACAATGTAAGCATGGACATCACGCCACATGGTAGGCCAGAATAGGCCAGCTTGAAGAATCTTGGCGTAGGTCTTAGAGGTGCTTGCATGTCCACCATAAGGCGCAGAGTGACAATGCTGAATTATACTTTCTACCTCGTCTTCTGGAACGCAACGGCGGAAAATGCCATCTTTACCTCTCTTGAAAAGAAGTGGCTCGTCCCAATAGAAATTTCTAACATCACTTAAGAACTTCTTCTTCTTGTGGTAATCGAGATCAGGGGGTATGATATCAACAGCTAGGTAATTAACAAAATTAGCGTACCAGGGCACGTTACTTACAGCTAAGGATTTTTGAAAGTGCTCATGAGGGTCTGGTTTTTTATCTTCAATGGTTTCCAACTGGACTATCAGTCTATCATAGGCAAAATCATCATTTATGGGTACTAATTCAGGATTCAGGTATTCTAGCCTAGATAGGTGATCGGCTACTACATTTTCTGTGCCTTTTTTATCTCGGATATCTAAGTCGAACTCTTGTAGCAACAAAATCCATCGAAGTAACCTGGGTTTAGCATCTTTTTTACTTAGTAGGTAACGGATGGCAGCATGATCGGTGTGAACTATAATTTTGGCCCCTACTAGATATGATCTAAATTTGTCTATAGTAAAAACTACCGCTAGGAGTTCTTTCTCGGTTGTTGCGTAATTGAGCTGGGCGGCGTCTAGGGTTCTACTGGCATAATATATTGCATGTAATCTTTTATCTTTTCTCTGACCTAGAACGGCTCCTACAGCATAATCACTGGCGTCACACATTATCTCAAACGGTTCAGACCAATCAGGGGGTTTCATAATGGGTGCTGAAATCAATGCTTGCTTCAAAAGGTTGAATGCTTCATTGCATTTTTCATCAAAGACGAATTCAGCATCTTTCATTAATAGGCCAGTTAAAGGTTTTGTTATTTTGGAGAAGTCCTTGATGAAACGGCGGTAGAATCCAGCGTGTCCAAGGAAACTTCTAACTTCCCTGATAGTCTTGGGTGGTTTTAGGTTCTCTATAACTTATATTTTTGCTTTATCTACCTCTATACCTCTTTCGGAGATTATATGTCCTAAAACAATTCCTTCAGTCACCATGAAATGGCATTTTTCCCAATTCAGTACAAGGTTCACCTCCACACATCTTTCCAGGATTTTCTCAAGGTTGATAAGACAATTTTGGAAATCAAAACCGCAAACCGAGAAATCATCCATAAATACTTCCATGATTCCATCTAGATAATCTGCAAAGATTGACATCATGCAACGTTGGAAAGTAGCAGGGGCATTACAGAGTCCAAAAGGCATTCGTCTGTAGGCAAAAGTTCCAAAAGGGCATGTAAAGGTAGTTTTTTCTTGATCTTCTGGATGTATAGGTATTTGGAAGAATCCCGAATACCCGTCTAGATAGCAGAAGTAAGAATGTCTGGCAAGACGTTCTAACATCTGGTCTATGAACGGTAAAGGTAAATGATCCTTCCTAGTTGCTTTATTTAACTTTCTATAGTCTATGCACATACGCCAACCTCCTTCTATCCGCTTTGCTATTTGTTCACCTTTCTCATTTTGCACAACTGTGATGCCTCCCTTCTTGGGTACCACATGCACAGGGCTCACCCACTTACTGTCCGAGATCTGATATATTATACCTGCTTCTAGCAACTTCAGAACTTCCTTCTTGACAACATCACTCAGTATAGGGTTTATCCTTCTCTGGTGTTCTCTGGAAGGTTTTGAATCTACTTCGAGCGAAATCCGATGCATGCATACGGATGGACTTATACCTTTTAGATCAGAGATATTATATCCTAAGGCTGAGGGATATCTTCGTAAAACGTCCAAGAGTTGATCTATTTCTTTTTGTCTCAAGGCAGCACTAACTATAACCGGACGATTCATTTCTTCATCAAGAAACTCATATCTCAGGTTCTTAGGCAGTTCCTTAAGTTCCAAGGCTGGTTTAATAGGGCAAGGCATAGGATTTGGGGTAAGGGATAAACATTCGTAAAGGTTATCATCGATGTAGGATTTCTTATAATTGTCATCTTTCAAAATAAGAGTTGATGGCAGCTTAATTATTTCAATGACTTCTTCTTGCTCTAACTCCCTAACACATTCATCAATGATATCTATCGCATAACACGCGTCTCCTATCACAGGTGCCATAAGAAATTTTGAAAGTATAAATTCTATCTTCTCGTTCCCTACCTCAAAGGTTAGCTTCCCCTTTTTGACATCTATTATGGCTCCAGCAGTCGATAAGAATGGTCTACCTAGAAGAATTGGTATGTCATCGTCTTCTTTAATGTCTATGACAACAAAATCAGTAGGGATAAACAGTTGACCTATCCTAACAGGGACGTCTTCAAGTATGCCTATCGGATATTTAATAGATCTATCGGCTAATTGAAGTGACATCTTGGTAGGTTGCAACTCTCCTAAGTTTAACCTTTCGCAAACCGCTAAGGGCATTAAGCTCACACTAGCTCCTAAGTCTAGAAAAGCTTTTTCGATGACATGACTCCCCAAAATACAAGGAATGGAAAAGTTTCCAGGATCTTTATCCTTTTTTGCTAATTTATTTTCGGCAATAGAATTACATTCCAAGGGTTTCGGATCATCAAGTCTACGTTTATTGGTAAGGATGTCTTTGAGAAACTTTGCGTAGGATGGTATTTGGGTAATGGCTTCTGTGAACGGGATTTGTACGTGAAGTTTTTCTATAACTTTAATGAATTTCTGATACTGATTATTGATTTGGGTTTGCTTAAGTCTTTGCGGATATGGTATTGGTGGTTTGTATGACAGGGGTGGTATATAGGTTTTGTCTTTGGGTTCTTCTCCTTTTTCTTGACTTTCCTGGTTTACAGATTCCTCTGGTTTCTTCTTTTTATCTGGGATGTTGTCATCTTCCTTAGAAGTTTTGGGATCACTCAACCTTGGGTTACAAGGTTCATCATAAGCGGTCCCACTTTGTAGGGTAATGGCATTTGCTTGTCCTTTCGGGTTTTGTTGAGGTTGTCCAGGGAATTGTCCTCCAGGTGTGGTCTGAGGGGCTTGGTTTAAAGCTACCTGCGAGATTTGGGTTTCAAGCATCTTATTGTGAGTGATTATTTGGTCAACCTTGGTTCCTAACTGGGTAATTAGTTCGTTAACATGAACGTTTTGGTTCATGAACTCCTTGTTTTGTTGGATCTGAGCAGCGACAAAATTATCCACGATTTTCTCAAGGCTCTGTTTTGGTGGTACAGGTTGCATAGGTTGATTTGATCTTGGGGCTTGATAACTTGATTGTCTCGGAGGGGCAGTATTTTGGATAGGGTTATTATTCTTATAGGAAAAGTTTGGGTGATTCCTCCATCCAGGGTTATAGGTATTTGAAAATGGGTTCCCTTGGGTGTAGTTCACTTGTTCAGAGCTGGTCTCGTTTAACAGACTGCATTCTGCGGATTGGTGTCCTTTCGTCCCACATATCTCACAATCTGACGAAACTGCGGCTGCAGTATTCGGGGTTGTACACATATGCTCAACTCTTAGGGCTACTGCGTCCATTTTAGCTTGCATCATGTCTATAGAGCTTAACTCATGTATTCCTCCTTGAGCTTCCTTCTTTTCCACTGTCGCTCGTTCTACTCCCCATGATTGATGGTTTTGGGCCATATCTTCGATAAGGGCACTAGCTTCAGGGTAAGGTTTGTTCATCAGTGTGCCACCTGCGGCGGCGTCGATGGTCATCTTAGTGTTATAATGAAGTCCATTATAGAAGGTTTGAATGATTAACCAATTTTCTAAACCATGATGTGGGCATGCTCTTAGCAGCTCTTTATATCTCTCCCAGGCTTCGAACAATGATTCTCCTTGGTTTTGGGTAAATCTAGTTATTTGGTTTCGAAGAACAGCGGTCTTACTCGGGGGAAAATATCTGGCAAGGAATACTTTTCTAAGGTCTTCCCAACTTGTTACGGAATTTGGTGGAAGGGAATCTAACCAAGATAGGGCCTTATCTCTGAGGGAAAAAGGAAATAATCTTAAGTGAATCGCCTCAGGAGGGGCTCCATTGGTTTTAAAGGTGTCTGCTAGTTGGAGAAAGTTTTTCAAATGTTGGTTTGGGTTCTCTGTAGCAAGACCTGCGAATTGTCTCTGCTGTACTAACTGCAACAGGGATGGTTTAAGTTCAAAATTGTTAGCTGGTATGGCTGGATTTACTATACTAGAACTAGGTTCCTCGTTGGATGGTTGGGTGAAATCCTTAAGAGGTCTTTGATTTTGATCTTCGGCCATAGCTTTCCTAAGTTTACGGAAATATAAACGTGCGCGAGCATAACGTTCTGGTTCAGCTAGAGGGTCTACTAAACTTCCGGTACTACGAGTTTTTCGCATTGACCGGCGGGTTACTTCCTTAGTCTAAACGGTATAACAACAGGGTACGAAATTTGACGAAATTGGTCCCCGGCAACGGCGCCAAAAACTTAATGCGTATTTTTTCGCAAGTGTACGAACGCGTCAGAGTAATATAAAAGATTATCGTATCCACAGAGACCAAGTGTCAATCTATCGCTATCTATTGTTAAGGTGTGTATCTAAGGTGATTGAAAATAGTAGTTTTGAAGAGTGCACGGTAGTAAATAAAGTAATTAAAATTAATTGATAAAGACAGGTTCGAATGCAATTCACACAACCAATTGATAATCCAAGTACTTTCTAATAGAACTACTTACGGGCAATGTTTTCTACTTTAAGAAGAACTAATTTGACAGGAACTGTCGTTTTCGCGTACTCAGAACCGAGTTGTACCCCCTAATCAAACCCTCTTATTGTCACGGATAAAAAGGCGCGCATTGCGTTAGAGTAGTAAACCTATTTTTAAGAAATATAGTATCTTGACCAAGTTGAAAAGTATTTTAACCTGGATTTTCTAAAAAAAAAGTGGTTCTTATGAACCAGACTTTAAACTTCTTAACGCGTCCGAAAATGGTTTTAAAATCTCTTTTCCTTTTAAATTAAAAACTCCTAATAAAATAAACAAAGCGCTTTCGCTGTTTTTGAAATAGTTTAAAAACAATTAAGTTTAGATAGGCGTTGGACGGCTTTCGATCTTACCCAACGGAATTTAAGAACAGGAAAACTTATATTGAAAGTTAAAATAGCCCTTAAGTGTTTCCACTAACAATTGTACAGATTATCGGTTCAGTTATGATCTTTACACTCTAACCTTTATAAAATTAGCCAGACATGGTAAAGTAAAAGTTCATTTTTAGATTTTTCATAAGAAAAAGTATTTAAGTGCGAGTGCGGAAAGTAAATGAAAGTAGTGCGAGTGCGGAAAGTAAATGAAAGTAAAGCAGTGCGGAAAATAAATGAAATTAAAAGACAGTGCAAGAAATAAAGTTGACAAAAGGTAAAGTAATAAAAACCTGCTCCAATCGGAGTGGTTGAATAAAATGCGAACTGAAAGTAAAATGGCGGCAGGATTAACTTCCTTCTAGAGTGCTCCAAGACTCAATCTCACAGGCTCTTACAGACTCGATCACTCGAATGTAGTAACACCTCGATGTGAAGCGATTACCACTATTACACTGATATATGCTTATGAACAACTAAACTTGGATGAAGAAAAACGAAAATCTAAAGTCCTATTTATAGGCAAGGAAACATGTGGAAAAGACAAGGATGCCCCTAGCATTTGAATTTGGGCGGGAACTTGTTTTGCTCTTGTGGCGCCCGCCACAACACCATGGCGCTCGCCATGAGTGTAAAATTGCTTGGGCAGTTGGAGATCGTGGGGAAAAACAGTTGGGAGGAGTTTGAGACATGGCCACGTCATGGAAGACCCTGTGGCGGCCGCCAGAGTGGATGCCATAAGTGCAAAATGCTGATTTTCTCTATTTTAGCTCATTTCGGCTCCTTTTTCGCTCGTTTTCTCGCTCGGGGCTCCGATTAGACTAAAAACCTGAAAACAAAGAAAAACATAATAATAACATAATAAAATGACATTAAAATACTAAGAATGCATGCGAAATCGGAGTAAAAAATACGGTGAAATTCAGTGTCATCAAGCTGGATCAGTGATAGGTAAATCAATCAGATGGGAGTACTCTTCCAGTGTTGGTGCCAGTTGATAATCTGGGAAAGTGGAGCAGTGGTAAACCGGATCGTAGAACTGAATCAGCGTAGACAGGATTCCTTCAACCACGTTGACCCTTAACAGAGACAACAGTCCTCCATGCTTAGCTCTGAAAGCCTCGGGATTGGTAATAATCCTTTTCAACCTCCTTAAATCCTCTAGTTTTGGAGCCTTGAAGGTGTACTTGTGCGTCTTTCTTCTATCGAAATCCGCAATGCAACCTCTGATATTTGCAATTATTGTTTTAGTTTATTTTAAAAAAAGATTTTTTTTCTTGTTTGAAAAGAGTTTTTTTAGATGAATGCATGAATGCAGCACACAAAAACATTTGAAAACATGGGTTCAAGGGTTCAATGTCACGAGCATGGAGCCATGGCTCTACCTATCCCCAAAAGTTGTACTATTTTGGTCAATTTTTGTACTTGTAGAGCGGGTTCTAAGGTTCCCAAAAGCATTGACCCCCCTAGGGATATCAACAGCAAGCTGATTCACTTGAGCGAGCTGTAATATCTTAGGATGAATCTCATTTGAGTGTAGTATCGCGTATCAACTATTCCCGATAGTCACCGCACTACAAATGGTCATATGGTCAAAGTCTACTAAATCCTCAGGGTCATGGGTACCACACTAGGAAAGACAATGCTTTCACGACAATCGGTTGTTCAACATCGATTCTGCCAAGATAGCTTTTTCAGGATTCACTCCCTATAAGTGTTTCCTGGATATGCCACCCCTATCTTAATGTTCTCTCAAATTTTCCACTTGTGTATTAATCGCATTCCCATTTGACAGAAAAAATAAACACGGGTATCAAGTAGGAATAACAGTAAATATATATAGTATAGAAAATGCTAAACAACCTAGACCTCTTAGGAACTCTAATCCTAAAGACTCCCTAGCAGAGTCGCCATTTTCCTGTAGCGTGGGATTTTTGTCGGTGACGCGACCACCTTACCGCAATGGTTGGAATTGGTTGCTACTTTCTGATTTCTTATTTATCCTATGAAGTTGGAAAGGAAAGGGAAGCTATCTAAAACTAACCTTGCACGCAAATGTTTTCTTTAACAAATGCTAAGAGATTGGGGGGTCCGGGGTCAGATTATACAATGGGGAGTTGTCAATTACCCAGCGTATATATGGTTATCCATAGATTGTTTGGCATTTTCTTCTGTTATCTACTTACTGGTGTTTATCTTCCATAAAGTGGGAAAGTTTATCATTTGGGAATGTTTGAGAGATTGTTTTGTTGTTTTTAGGGTTTTTCGATGTTTTTGGTAAGGTACTGGACCTAAAGTTTTTGATTTGTGTGCTCGCTAAGATTTCACAATCTTATGCCTACGTATTCCCGTTAAAGAAAATAGGGAAATCAGAGCAATCGTAGTTCCTCCTATTCTATGGGAGGAAAGATGTTTGGTGTCTTGTTTAAAGCCCAAGATTGAAGCTAAAGGTTATTTGTGTCTTGTTCAAAGCCCCAGATTAAAGCTAAAGGTTTGACTGAGAGAGAATTTGTCATCTCTAAAGGGAGATATCTCATCTGTTTATTACAGTTGTTGGGTAACTGATTGTAAAGGAGGATTACTTTAATTGGAATGTATGGAATCCAGCAATGCCATAATTTCCTTTATAAGGGAATTGTCCTGAAGGAGGAAACTTTAAATCAGTGTAGAGAAATGCCATTTTTCCTTAGGGGGTCTTCCATGCTAAGAGAGGGACATTGGCTTGGATGTAAATAATCCTGAGGCTTGCCACTTACAGCAATTAGATGAAAGAAAGGGTTTTACCAGGATAAGAGATTGACTACTTCTTGGATTTTAGAATCAACAAGTGTGCCACTTACAGTAATTATCTGGAATTAGGGTTTTTTGATTGTCTGTTTTGATGTGTGATTGTACAGAGAGTTGTCTTCCTACAGAGAGATTTTTGATTTCCTCTGAGGGGATGTTTGATTTTTGTGTGCCTTGATCAAAGCCCAAGGTTGAAGCTAACAAGTTGACTTTGTTTAGGGAGTTTTATTTTTGTCTTGTACAAAGCCCAAGATTGAGGCTAAAAAAAGAGATTGACTCTTTTGGGGAGAGGTTTTATCTGTCTTGTACAAAGCCCAAGATTAAGGCTAAAAATAATTGACTCCCATGGGGAAGTTTTATATGTGTCTTGTACAAAGCCCAAGATTGAGGCTAAAAGGATTGACTGATTCAGCTGGAGAATATTTTGTCTGTCTTGTACAAAGCCCAAAAATGAGGCTAAAACTGCTGAGGGAAAACCATTATACAAAGCCTAAGAGGAGGCTGGTTGGGGAATTTCTTATATGAAGCCTAAGAGAAGGCTATCTTCTGCTGGGGATTATTGAGATCCAGAGACAGGTCCAAATTGGGGGATCAAATTTTACTGAGGATTGAAGAAGAGTTGAGATATCAGATGCCTTGAGGTTCTGATTGAGGGTTTATTGATAGTGATTTGACCCTAACTGAGGAATTTAAAAGAAAAGCTTAAAGATTGAGTTTTAAGACCTATGGAGGTTTTAACTCTGGTGGTGACTGATGAAATAATCAAGGTTATTTCATGTTCCTTCAGGAAACTTGAGGGTTTCTTTGAGTTCCAAGAGGAGATGAGGTTTTCCAAGTCTACTGGTATGAAGAGGTTTTCTCTTAACTGGGGAAATATCTTTGTATGAAGCCCAAGAGGAGGCTGATGTTTTAAGGGATGAGAATCAACCCTAAACTAGTCTGATGTTCTGACTCTGACTCTTTGGAGGATTAAACTAGCAAAAGATGACTATGTTATGTCCTATACCTGTAGGAGGTCTTTTAGGTCCTTGTACTAAGCCCAAGAGGAGGCTGAGGATGCTTTTAGGAAGCCTGTGGGTTCAAACCTAAGAAAAGTTCAAGAAAGGTTTCACCGGGAATAAACCTTTCTCTGTGAACAATTCTAAGGTTTGAAGAAATTCAAAAGAGGTTTCACCGGGAATTAATCCTCTCTAGGGAAATGAATTTCTTGTACGAATTTCTAGTAGTGAAAGTCCTGAGAAAAGCTTCACCGGGAATAATGCCTTTCTCTGTTCCATATTATATAAGCCCAAGAGGGGGCAAGACTGTATCTGGAATTTCCTACGGGGAACTAGTTTTGACTGTGTTGAAAGAGTGACCATTGGCTTGATCTAATCCTAGACCTAGTTGTAGCGAGAGATTTTAGACGCGGTTCTTAAGCGCTGGTCGCTCTCTGCGGTTGAGCTTACTACAGGTCGATTCATTTTTTATCCTATTAAAGCTGATGAAGGAAGGGAAATTGATGTCTCCAATTAACCCTGCTTTGCATACTGAGTTTAAACAGCGGTCTGTTAGGTTACGAATGCTATCAATGTGGGGGGGCCCTTGTACTGGTTATTTGTATTTTCGCCAATACGGTTTTCTTTCTTTCTTGGACTTTCTAGCTGGGAACGAGGATTAGGATGTTAGGACTGATGCTTTTGATAGATACATGAGAGTATGGGATTTTGGGTTTTTGTTTAGTGTGCTCGCTAAGATTTTTCTTTCAATCTTATGCCTACGTATTCCCGTTTACCGAAACAGGGAAATCAGAGCATTCGTAGTTCCTCCTATTCTATGGGAGGAAGTGGTTGTTTTGGTGTCTTGTTCAAAGCCTAAGACGTGAAGCGAAAGGTGGTTTGTATCTTGTTCAAAGCCCAAGATGTGAAGCTAAAAAGGTGTTGTCTTTAGAGAGAATTTGTCATCTCTAAAGAGGGGGTTGTCTGTTACGACTGTTTATAAAGGAGAATTACTTTAACCGGGATATGTGAATCCGGCAATGCCATAATTTCCTTTATAGGGGATTTTAACCTGAAGGAGAAGACTTTAACTCAGTGTAGAGCAATGCTATCTTTCCTTAGGAATTTCTCATGCTAAAAGAGGAACAGTGGCATGGATGTAGATGATCCAGAGGCTTGCCGCTTACAGCGATTAGATGAAGGGGAAGGAGTTGTTGATGTTTGTGTACAGTGAACGAGGCACAACTTTGATGCCTAAAGGTTAATTGGATTAACCAGTGGTTTTCTTATACAAAGCCTAAGAGGAGGCTATTATGTGTCTCGTACAAAGCCCGAGAGAGAGGCTAAAAGGTTTTGACTTGACGATGGAGTCTTTTGGTATCCCGTATAAAGCCCGAGATGGAGGCTACTTGACTTAACAAGAGAGTTTTTTTGTATCTCGTACGAAGCCCGAGGTGGAGGCTAACATTTGTTTGGCTCAATATGAACCTTTTTGTATCTCGTATAAAGCCCGAGATGGAGGCAAAAGGGTGATTGACTCAATGAGGGAGTCCTTTATGTGTCTCGTACAAAGCCCGAGAGAGAGGCTGAACGTTGTTTGACTCCGCTGGGGAGGATCATTGTACAAAGCCCAAGAGGACGCTATGGTTACTATTTCAGTTAAGTGATAAGTCCAATATACTAATCTTTACAGAGAAAATCAGTTCTTATATGAGCAACACTGTACTCAAGGACTTGTTTCAAGGATCCGGGTTATTCGTGTTCTTTAAGGAAGCGGGAAATCCAAAGGGTATTGAGACCGTCCGAGTCTACGGGTTTTCTTCCTATTTAACGAAGGGGTCACTTGAGAATGTCTTTGAGACTCAAGGAGATTAGACTGTCCAAGTCTAGAGTTTCATCTTTTGTACTTTGCTTTGAGAAACAGTAGTAGACTCTATGAAAGGACTGTTCTATGCAGATGATTAAGTTCTGTTCCTATACCTCTAGGAGGTCGTCGGGACAATTTGTACAAAGCCCAAGAGGAGGCTGGAAACTTTTAAGAAGCCGAGAGGTCCTTGTATGAAGCCCAAGAGTAGGCTAGGTTGCTTTTAGGAAGGCTGTGGGTCCTTGTACTAAGCCCAAGAGGAGGCCGATTGCTTTTAAGAAGCCGATGGGTCCCCAAACCCCGAGAAATTCAAGGCAATCTATTCACGAGGAATAGATCAAGTCAGGAAAGTTCGAGAATTTGGAAGAAACTCAAGAGATGCCATTCACGGAGAAAAGATCATCTCTGGGGAATAGAGTTTCTTGACAACTTCTATGAGTGACAGTCTATGAAAGGGTTCACCGAGAATGCTGCCTTTCATATCTCCATATTGTTTAACCCCAAGAGGAGGGAAGACTGTGTCTGGTAATCCTATGGGGATCTAGTTTAGACTATTTTTAAGAGTGATCAACGGGCTTAATGCTAGACGTAGTTGCCGGGGAAACTCTAAATATCTATACTATTATTACACAGTTGATATGAGTTTATGAAAGAAGACTTACAGTGAAATAGCCCCACAATACAGTTATATGTATATGAATGCGGTAAATGAAAGCAATAACCACTTACTCGGTTGTAGAGCTTCCATGTTGTTTGGTTAGTTGTTCAATAAAGAAAAATTGAAAACAACAGTATATTCAAAATCAAAGGAGAAAGTGCTTTGAAAAAGAAAGATTTGGGGCTTACAGCTCAAGGAGAGGCCCAGGGTTTTATCAGTGAGCGCACTGTTTGAATTTGTACAGAGGGACTTATACAAGTGACTGATGCCCAAAATGATTTTCTGTACAAGGGTGTTGGGTCTTACACTCTAATAGAGGCCCAAAAAGTCTTAAAGAAAGGAAATGGGTCTTACTGCTCGAGGGTAGGCCCAATTGACTTTTCGTTTAAAGTGGCGATCTTGCCGAGATTTTCTTTTAACGCGAAGGGACTTATACAATAAGTGAGGCCCAAAATTGTTTTGGTTAAAAGGGGATTGGGTCTTACACTCTATTAAAGGCCCAAAAGTTTTGAATGGGTCTTATAGCTCAAGGAGAGGCTCAAAAGGTTATTTTTCAAAAGGCGACGATCGCGCCGTTTGTTTTTGACGGTATCGGGACTTATACAATGCACTGAGGCCCAAAAATGATTTGGTCAAAAAAGGATTGGGTCTTACACTCTATTAGAGGCCCAAAGTGTTTTGAAAATGTTTTATGAGGGTTGAATTAATCCAAAAACCTTAATTTGTTTTCAAAATGTGTTTAATTGAATAAAAATTCAATTAAAATGATCAAAATTGTTTAACATAGGAAAAACAAATTGTGATCTTGGATTAATGCTTCAAAAATTAAGTATTGACCTACAAAATAATTAGAAAGCATTAAAAGTTGCAAAATCAAGGTGGAAAAAATATTTTAAATGTTAAAAACAATTAAAACATTAATTCTTTGCAAAAATATCAATTATACAAAATAAATAATATTTTTGGGATTTTTTGGTAAAATAAAATATTTTATCATTTTTGTGAATTATTAAAAAAAGAATCAACTCAAAATCATTAAAACTCAGAGAGAAATTAATTTTTGAATCAATTAAATAAAATCACAAAATTCAAATATTTGAATTTTCTGAAAATGGCGCCAAGAACACGCGCGTGTTCCGGGCTTGGCCAGATTTGCATTTTCTCTCCAATCTCACTGAATACTTGATTATATGATGCAATCCACATATCATTATGCTCGTCTCAACCTCACGATCATGTCTATGTCAATTAATTTCATTTAAATTAAACATATAACAAGAAATCATGAAAAATCCTCAAGAACCCTAATTTTTGCATGAAGGCTAGGATTTTTGATACACGATTCAAACAATGCAATTAATTGAGGGAAAGCATTCCATGCATGATTATGAACATATGGCCAAATTATTGTGCGAGGAAATATGCATAGATTGAGAGATGACCAAGTATATGCTTACCTCTAGGCCGTGACAGCAAGTGCAATGTGATTTTTGATTTGGAGGTGTTACAGATGAGTGGCGATGATCTGAACAGCTTCCCTACACCCTATGGAGTGTGTTTGAATGCTTGGACTTGATTGAAATTGGCTGGATCATTTCATGGCATCTCAATTGAACTTTGGTTAAAACCTTGAGAAATTGACTGGTTATTCTGAGAAATCAGTGTTCCAGTTGTTGTTTAAGTGTTTGATCAGCTCATATGTGATGTATATGAGGTGTGTGAGTGATTGGTTTGATTGGAATTGCCCTCTAGCTCAAAACCCGATAGTTACCTAGCTAAGAAAGGCATTTTTGCCAAGAGAAAGAGATTTTGAGAAAGGCAAGTGTTGTAGGCCTTTGGTGTACTTAAACTGAACACAATTGAGCTCTATTGATAGTAGAGCAAGTTTGTTTTGCAAGGAATAGTGAATGGCAACTGCTAAGTAGGTTTGGCCAATGTTGGCAAATGAAAATCCAAGTCTCCTCTAGCCATTGACTAGAGGTTAGGGCACAGAGCTTTGGTTCCCTTGGTCTTGGATAAGTCTTGGCTGATTTCAGATGAGAATGGCTCAGTCCATGCGACCTTGATGCTTCCAGTGAATGCTTCAATCCAAATTTGGAGTCTTGTCCCTATTTTGGCCATTCTAGGTTCAACATGCTATTTCTTGTTCCATGGACTTTGGAGGCTTGGCCCAGTGATTGTCCCCTTTAGATTCAATCCTCAGATGTGTCCAAGTGGATAGGAGCATTTGAATTTGGCTGATTTTGGCAAATCGAGCAAAATTGCAAATTCTGCCTTGCCTTGATAGATTTCAACAAGGCAACTTGCCAATGTCATATCTCATGGTGTAAGTTGAATTTGGTAATGTTCTTTACCATTTTGGAAAGCCCTTACATGATATAACAACTATTTGAACATGTTTGGTTTTGATCTCTTTTGAATCCAAGTGAAAAAAACCCCTACATTTGGCAAAAAGTAAGGCAAAATCTGACATAGTGAAATTTTCACGAAGTGTTGGAACAAAGTGTTTTCTCTTGATTTTGATCACTCCATAACTCAAAATCCATGAGGAATTTGGACATAGGTCAGTATGAAGCTTTTGTAGAGGGCAATGAGATCTACAAATCAAGCTTTGAATGGAGCACAATGGCCTTGTGGTTTAGGAGTTATGGTCCTCCAAAGTTGATGCATTAGTGGCACTTTTTCATGACTTAGAAAAATTTCTAAGTTTTATGGTTACCCCTTTTACAAGTTATCCAACTTTTCTTGATTTTTCTTGATTAATGATGATTCAAATCATACATTAACATCATTTTAGGGTTAAAAATCCATTTTGGTGAAAAATCTCAAAAAGTCAAAGTTGACTTTTGTCCACAGTTGACTTTTTATCAGATGAATTCTAAACTGTGCAATTCTTCAGGAAATCATGTCCTTGACCTAAATCAAACTTGATGGACATGTTCTATGGGTGTTATAGGGTATATTGGTGCATGTCATAGGGTTTGGGAGCATGTCCTGGTCAAAAGTCAAAGTTACAGTTGACTTTTCCCTTAAAACCCTAATTGTGGTGCAGATGAAATTGAGGCTTGTTGCTCAAGCTTCTTGGATCAATACATTGTTGGAAATGGATCAATGTAGTTTATTAGATACCCTCAAACCCTCTCTTGAGGTCTTGGCTCATGGTTTGTCCCTAAAGTCAACTTAGGGGTGAATTAGGTCAAGAAACCCTAATTCCTGATTTTTTATGAATGCATCCCCTGAGGCAAGTTTGACTTGATGATTGGGTCCATGAGGTTCCATGGAGTATATTAGGTTAGGTTTTGGATCATTGGTTTGTGCCCAGATGAAAAATTTCCATCTGGAGGCCCTGGTTGACCAAAACTCTAATTTGGTGACACTGTCGATCTTGAGACTTGATCCACCTAGAAGGGAGCAGCCTTGTGCTTGATCCTTGAAGTGGGAGCCCTTTTGATCCTTTGTAGTTACTTGAGAGGTTAGAAAAGTTGAAGATCATGTCATTCCTTGATTTGTCCTTTGTCTAAGCATTCAGAGAGGGCTTGAAACCCTAATTTTTTATTGTAGTGAATGCTTAACAACCCTTGAGGCATTTGATGAGGCATGATGGTTCATCCATATTGTGATGATGATTTGCACAATGATGGGAAATCTTAGTGGTCAAAATTTGGGGTATGACAGATGCCCTTATTTAATCTTCTTGGACACGAAGGTGTGAATGACGAAGGTATTCGGGCATTCGGGGTGCAAGAGGATTAAATATCGGAATACCCGAAATTTTGATGGTGGTTATGAATGGTAGCTTACGCATTCATCTTCTTTAGCTAAGCGATGATGCTTAGAAAAGGTAAACTTCCCCTCGATCCTGGTTTTCAGCCAAGGAACTGGTCTCAGTTTCTAAAATAAACTTCCCCTCGATTCTGGTTTCCTACCAAGGAACTGGTCTTAGTTTCTGATGTAAACTTCCCCTCGATCCTGGTTTCCTACACAGGAACTGGTCTTAGTTTCTGATGTAAACTTCCCCTCGATCCTAGTTTCCTACAGAGGAACTGGTCTAAGTTTATGATGTAAACTTCCCCTCGATCCTGGTTTCCTACCGAGGAACTGGTCTTAGTTTCTTTCGTCAATAAGCTTTACGGAAAAGGGACGCTATTCGTAGCGGCTTTCCTTCAAACTTCTCGCCAAATTTTCCTGGGGAGATGCCATTTGAGTGGAAAAAGTTTCGATGTCAGACTTGCTGGGGAACCCAGCCGTCTGAGTTGTAAAGGTGTACAAACTTCTCTGTTGGAGATGCCA
This sequence comes from Lathyrus tuberosus, assembly GCA_022829125.1. Lineage (NCBI taxonomy): Eukaryota > Viridiplantae > Streptophyta > Magnoliopsida > Fabales > Fabaceae > Lathyrus > Lathyrus tuberosus. The sequence continues at coordinate 13,912,397 of JALAZF010000124.1, read as the reverse complement.
TTTGTTGACTCTACTTGGGGAATGCGAGTCCCTTGAGAGACTGCATTCGCTTGGGGTCTTTACATCATACTTTTCTCGGAGATCTTCTCGGAGAAATTCCATATGATGTGATCCAATTTTGAGGTGCCGATGACCTTTTCATCAGTGGGTTTTTCAGAGAAAAACTGCCGTACTGCCGAATCTCCGATTTAGGAGGCTTTCCCTCGGGATTTTCTTTAATCCGGGAAAACAAGGATATCATCTTCAGTGGCGAAGTGTGATGTTAACTGAGGGCTCTCTGGTCTTTCAGAGGTTCAAGTTATCAAAGTGGTCGAGGACCCAACTTCAATCTAGAAATACAACTGGAGGAGAGAGATTGTTTAGACATAGTATTTCCTGACGAGGTAAGAACTAACGACTCAATTGAGAGGACTTTTATCACTAGGGGACAAGACCGACTAGAGTGATAGCGATGCAATATGACTGTGAATATAAATCAATAATGCATGATGCAAGTATGTTTATGCCGATAAAATTGACGCGACATACAAACTGACGGGTGAACCCGACTGGGTACTCGTCCATCGCGGGGCGAAGAAGTACCGTTGGTTCAGAATAGCAGTTCCACCTTGCTTAGGAGAGATAGTCCCTGTTGGGAACTATGTTGGTCGAGCTTAGGAGATAAGAACTCGGCTGAGGTGTGTCAGAGGAAACAAGGTCTCTGACACAGTTGATCCTTCATTCAGGCGTACTGGGTTAGAAGGAGTACTTTGATTCTGCACTTTGAAGTTCGCTTACTTCTGAAGAAGCGGTTGATGTTCCTTTGATGTTCAACAGTCAAAAGAAATTGCCATCTTTATTTTAAAAGCAGAAAAAGTTTTAACAAGTAAATTCATTTTTGTTTTATTTCAAGAATCGTTAATCTTGTTAACAACGCCATTCTGTAAAGCTAAAACAAATAAGAACTACAAACAAAAGCACAAGGACTCAAATTTTATTGATAAGATGGAGATCAGCCAAACGCGTGATTCCAAAGAGTATATACAAAGTTAGAAAATGGTAATTTACAGGGAAAAGGGCTACGTTGAAACATAACGACCACTATCCTTCTACCAACTTTGAATTCGGGAAATCCTGAGCTTCTGTCGAAGATGACCTTGGCTGGAGTTTTCTGGCGGATGATGTAACTGCTGCTGCTGAGGGACTTGCCTATGTTGAACATAGATACTTGCCATTATCCCTAATTTTTGCCTAGATTGTACTGTGATGTTTCTAATCCACCGGGATGATTTTTTCCTGTCTCTAACTTTTGCCTGGACCGCCCTTTCGGGTTTTCAATCCACCGAGACGTTTTTTTTTTTAGGCGAAGTATTTCTTGACTACGTCAACATTCGTGGGGTAGGCAAATTCCTCTCCGTCCATGGTTGCAAGTCTCAAGGCACCGCCTGAGAAAGCTTTCTTGACCACATAGGGGCCATCATAATTCGGGGTCCACTTGCCTCGCGAATCAGTGAGAAATGATTGTATCTTCTTGAGCAGTTTGAAGATCGGCGTGCATGTCGCGGTTATGAGGAATATGAATCTGGAGATGTAGTTTAAACGTCCCAAGAATCCTCTGACTTGTTTTTCGGTCTTTGGAGAAGGCATTTCTTGAATGGCCTTGACCTTGTTAGGATCAACCTCAATTCCTTTCTGGCTGACGATGAACCCTAACAGTTTCCCTGAATGAACACCGAAGGTGCATTTGTTGGGATTCAAGCGGAGTTTGTACTTTCTCAACCGCTCGAATAGTTTTGACAGGTGGGTCACATGCTCCTCTTCTGTTCTAGATTTAGCAATCATATCATCGACATATACCTCGATTTCTTTGTGTATCATGTCATGAAACAGAGTAGTCATGGCCCTTTGATAGGTTGCCCCGGCATTCTTCAAACCGAACGACATTACCTTGTAGCAAAAGGTACCCCACGGGGTGATAAATGAAGTTTTCTCCATGTCTTTCGGCACCATTTTGATTTGATTATAGCCCGAGAATCCATCCATGAAGGAGAAAATTTTGAACTTTGTTGTACTGCTACCAGCATATCAATGTGTGGCAAAGGAAAATCGTCCTTTGGACTAGCCTTGTTTAGATCTCTGTAATCTACACACATTCTGACCTTTCCGTCCTTTTTCGGAACGAGTACAATGTTGGCTAACCATTGAGGATATTCAGATGTAGCGAGGAAACCCACATCAATCTGTTTCTGTACTTCCTCTTTGATTTTGATAGCCATGTCCGGGTGAGTCCGTCTCAACCTTTGTTTTACTGGCGGACATTCTGACCTTAACGGTAAACGATGTTCCACGATGCTGGTATCCAACCCTGGCATATCCTGATAGGACCAAGCGAATACATCGGGCAATTCTTTGAGAAGCTTTATCAAACTTTCTTTGACAGTTGGACCAAGTAATGCCCCAATCTTGACTTCTTTTCTCCCTTTTTCCGAACCCAAGTTTACCGTTTCCAACGACTCTTTGTGAGGTTCAATGGACCTTTCCTCTTGTCTGAGTAATCGGGAGATCTCTTCTGGAATTTCGTCGTCAACTTCTTCTTCAGCCCCAAATACCGGGAACTCAAAGTCGGGAGAAGGCATCGGATCGTATGTTTCAACGGGGTTTAAAACAAGCAATCTGCATGACGTGATGATTTGTGTTTAGAAGAGATAGAGAGAATGCAAGAGTGTGTGTAGTGTATTTCTTTTACTGCTTGTTTTTATTTATCGAGTTGTTTTTTTTTAGGATTACCATTTTCTGAGAAAAGTAAAAAGAGAAAACAGCAATTAATGCGGAAATTACAGAACGACATTATTTTATTAATGAACAAGTCGATTCTTGAAACTACAGCCCTATAAAACAAAACTCTGTCGCTTTGGGCGAAGCGAAGTGGGAAATTTACAGAAAGCGAGCCCTATCAAAACATCCGTTTCACCTGGGCAGGGTGAAAGGTTAAAGATGGCAATTACTTTGACTGATGAACGATCTTCAGAACCTCGACGGCAACCCATTGGCGGCAAACTCCTCGGTGAATCACAAAGTTTGCCACCTTCCTTGATTTGTCTTCAGAAATAACACTGATTTCTGGTAGAGCAGGATCATTGGAATCTGTTTCCCAGGCAGAGTTGTCGTAGGAGAATTCCTCAGTTGCATTTTGCAGAGAAGTTGTGCTCTCAGCTGTATCCCCCCATCCAGTTGGTTGAATGTCTTCGAACGTGATACGAGAGCTTTCGGGAGCGGTGTACTTGACCATATAGTCGTATTTTCCACTCGGTTGTCTCAAGGTGTCCCAAACTTCTTTGGAACTAGAGGAGTCATCTCTCTCAATGATGTTGACCTCGGGAAAAGCATAGTTGATGAATTCGAGTCCTGCAAACGTTGCGAATTCATCTTCATGTTGAGTAGTTTCCGAATGACCTGAGTGTTGATCCCATGACATGGTGGGGACACAGGTATTCTATTCAATGATGGTCAGCTGATTTTCATTGTTCGGATGACTCTCTTGCCCCAAGTTTCCTGGGTAAGGTTGCCACATTGGCAGACCATCCATTGGGCCATAGTAGTTGTAGTTAAAATTGTCTTTCATCGGAGTGTCTTCCTCTAATGAATTTCGCGGAGCACGGCATCCTTCCGGATCACAATCTCCATAGATCATTTTGACATCTAACCGTGGTATAAATCTCGGACTCTGTGCGGGATAGCAAAATGGTATAGGCACCTGTTCCTGAGACATATAACCGTCCTTATTAAGATAGGACTTCCATTCTTCATTTGTGTCAGATGGATCTTCCTCATTGATAGCATGTACTGCTTGAGACACTGGGTGAAGAAAACCTCCACTGTGGAAGAAATCCTGAATGGGATGAAGACTTTCATCTTTGGCAGTTGTCTGGGTATAGGTTACAGAAAAACCAAGACCCTTCTTTGCTGTATTGCTAGTAGGAATGATAAGTTGTCCCCATCCTGTTGTATCGGTACTCTCGACCGCTTTGATAGCATCTTTGTATGAGGAAATCGAGGTTCCTCCTTTGAACTGATTGTCCTTGCTCACCGACAGTGCTTGGAACTGAGTCCCAATAACCTCCTCGGGTTCTATACCAGCAGATGATGACAAGTTACTCACAAGCAAGGCCTGCTCTCCACAGACTGTGACAAGTTGATCGTTCTTGACGAACTTTAGCTTTTGGTGGAGGGTTGAAGTAACCGCTCCAGCCTGATGTATCCAAGGTCTTCCTAATAAACAACTGTACATTGCCCGGATGTCCATGACCTCGAAAGTGACTTGGAAAGTGTGAGGACCAATAGTTATGGGAAGATTAACTTCGCCGATAACTGTTTTTCTGGGTCCGTCGAACACTTTGACGACGACCTCACTGATTCTCATCGGAGGTCCTTTGAATGATAATTGCATCAAAGTGGACTTCGGCATAACATTCAGGGCTGACCCTATGTCTACCAGTACGCTGGCTAAAGCATCGTCCTGGCAGTTAACTGTAATGTTGAGCGCCATGTTATGACGGCGACCCTCTTCGGGTAGTTCCTCATCACTAAATCCCAAATTATTGCAGGAAGTGATGTTAGAGACAATGCTATCGAACTGTCTGATTGTTACATCCTGTTCCACAAAGGCTTGCTCCAAGACTTTCTGTAGAGCCTCCCTGTGGGCTTCTGAACTGAGTAACACTGATAGTACCGAGATCTTTGAAGGAGTTTATAACAGTTGATCAACAATGTTGTATTCACTCCTTTGGATGAGCTTCATCATCTCATCATTATTTTTTGAAAGGTCGGGATTATTGGATTGACCGACTGGTAGATCAGGAGTTTCCGTCTGAAGTTCCTTTTCCTTGTTAAGTTCCCCAACCCCTCGGTTGAAGATTCTACCGCTCCGTGTTACACGACTGATGTCTGGAATATTCACGACGGAGGGTAATGGAATTTCCTTTCCATTTTCAATTATCGTTGCACCGTATTTGTAAGGGATAGCCTTAGTTGATTCATACGGTGTTGGTTCCGGTAGATAGATGACTACAGGAGCCTTCTGATTTTTCTGACCATCATAATTAATCTCGATCTGTTCCCGGTTGGGAACTTTAGATTCGTCAAGTAGAGGGATAATCGCAAAAACATCCCTGATCCTGTGATGACCAGAGATCGTGACAACATCCTCAACTTGATCGGCAAGGTAGTTCGGCGTCCAATTGATGGGTCTGGAACCCGGATATGGGCGAATCTCTCCACGATCTACCTGACCCTGAAGAGCTTCTCTCACAAGGTAACACCCTTGGTTACTTTCTGAACAGACACCGCAACGTTCATAGTTGTGTGGTGGCACCTGGCCACGCCCACTTTGAATACAATGTAACCTCACTAGGTTAGCTTCCACAGATCGGACATCCTGACTCTGACGCCGAGTAGGATTCCTGTTATTGATACTAATCTGCTGAGTATCTTCATCCATATAGATTGGCATCCACCAGTGATTTAACAAGTGCTGAAGTGACTCCAGGACAAGGGTACAACCTCGATCATTTTCGCAACCCACCTTACAGCTTTGATAGTCATGTGATATCAGAAATCCGAGTCGGACCTGCTCAGCATGTAACTCTACCAGGTTGGTATTCATCACGCGAATATCAAAGATCTGAACCATGTTGATTTGATAGGAATTCCTATCATGGTAGTCTTGGATCCATCCAAGATCCATCTGACGCTGGAGGGCTTCTTGTACAAAAGAGCAACCCTGTTTGTTTACCGAGCAAGTCAGACAAGAACTGTAATTGTGTCGCGGCAGATTATGATACTGGCTTTGCCTTGAGTGCATTGCCACTAAGTTGACATTCATCGCACGGATGTCGTGGTTTTGAATGACGTTAGAATTCGTGTAGACCATGTTAACTCCACGAACTCGGTGCTCTTGGATCCATCCGAGATCCATTTGTTCCTGTAGAGCTGCTTGCACCACAGAACATCCCTGATTGTTTTTAGAGCAGATATCACACTGGTGATAATTATGAGGTGGCACATGGCCATATCCACTCTGTCTACAATGCATCTTGACCAGATTGGTTTTCAACAAGAGTATATCGTGAATTTGATAGACATCGTTAGTCTCTCCTTCTATCAAATATACTGCAGCCTTTTCGTGTTGAGGCAGCGGGTTTGTGAGAACATTGGGATTCGTATCCTTGAAGGATAAGACCCCGCTCCTAACAAGTTTTTGCACGTCGGACTTGAAATTGAGACAAGTCTTTATGTTATGCCCTGGACCTCCTTGATGATAAGGGCAAGTTTGATCCACCTTAAACCAAAAAGGCAGATTTTCCGGTACTGTAAGAGGAGATTTAGTCTGAATGTGCCCCTTAGCCAGTAGTAACGGAAACAACTCTGCGTATGTTACGGGTATAGGATCAAATCCTGGTGGCCTTGTTCTACGGTTGTTGTTATATGGAGGACGAGCCTGCTGAAGAGGCTATTGTGTCCTTTGTTGATCAGGTTGGCTCTGCGCAACCTGAGGTTGATACGTAGGAATAGACGCAGGATTGATAGCAGGAGTCACAGCTGCTACAGGTTGATAACGTCGTTTTTGCTTTCCGAGAGAGATATTCCCAATATCCTGCTATTTTTTATTAGGGAGAGCACTACCGTATTTTTTAGTACCGCTCGTCGATCCAGTGTCTTTTACCAAACGCCCTTCTCGGACGGCTTCCTCAAGACGTACGCCCATGCCCACCATCTCGGTGAAATCACTGGGTGCACTGGCAACCATTCGGTCATAGTAAAATGAGCTTAAGGTTTTTAAGAAGATCTTTGTCATCTCTTTTTCCTCAAGTGGTGGACAAATTTGAGCGGCAATTTCACGCCACCTTTGAGCATACTCCTTAAAGGTTTCCTTGTCCTTTTGCGACATCGATCTGAGTTGATCTCTGTCAGGTGCCATGTCCAAATTGTATTTATATTATTGGACGAAGGCAGTACCAAGATCTCTGAATGTAATGATCGTAGTACGGTTTAAACCCATGTACCATTTAAGTGCGGCACCGGTTAAACTATCCTGAAAGTAGTGAATCAGTAGGTCCTGATTCTCCGTCTAAGCTGACATCCGCCGAGAGTACATCACCAGATGGCTTTGAGGGCAAGAGTTACCCTTGTATTTTTCAAAGTCGGGCACTTGAAATTTGTGCGGAACTTTCACATTTGGGATCAAGCAGAGATCTGCGGCGTCCTTTCCAAATAGATTCTGACCGCGAATGGCTTGCAGTTCCTTCTGCATTTCCAAGAACTGCTCCTAGAATTCATCCATTCTGCCAAACATAGTTTCCTTCTTACCAGAAGGTGTCTGTGGAATCTGTCCTTCCGGGACAGTGTGCACCACAGGGGGTGGTACCGTAACTACGGCAGTGAGTCTTGGCGTCTCCCAAAGTTTGTAACCTTCAGGAGTCTTCAGTATGCCCCTGGCATCTTCGCTTTCCCGAAGTTTGTAACCTTCAGACCCAGCGGCTTCTGTTGTGATTCCCTGATCTTCAATGATCGACGGAACATATCCTTCCGGGATATAGTTAACAGCCATGCCCCAAGGACGATCTTTCAGTATTTGATACCTAGGATTATACTTTTCAACTATGGGCGTTGAGGTGATCTCTGAGATCACAGTTCTTTGTAGCTGAGCTTCTGCCATGGCTTGCATGTCGTTACGAAGCTTTCTCATATCCTCTCTCAGAGCGTCGATCTCTTCTTTCAACTCTCTGTTTTCTTCCTCAAGATCATCCATCCTTTTTTGACGATTGTCCCGAGTATTGTACGAATGAGACAGTTTGACTCTAGAACCGAGACACAAATGTGAGATTCGTAGGTAAGAAGAATACGCGATGTGAGAATGATGAATGCAATTATTATATTAATTTTTTAAGGTTTAATCAAAATAAACTTTGACAATTAGATTGCAAATATCAAACAGTGGGGAAACCCCTTTTTATTGAATTCAAAGGATTACAGAAATGGAAATACAGTAGATTACAAGGTGCAGAAAGAGAAACCTAAACTAATGGGTCTCGAGTCCTCTCTGAAGAGAAATCGGGTGCTGACTCTGGTACTTTCCTTTTCTTTGATCGGGGCTCTTGGGTCGTTGTCGGGTTGTCATTCCTTTGCCAGGTGAAAAGAGTAAGCAAATTCCTTTGGTCATCTTGATTCTCTACAGCATGTTGCTCCAAAATTTCAATCACAGCATCCTTCTCTTTCAGTAGTTGCTGTATTTTGATGCACTCTACATCGAGGGTGCGGTACTTGTTCTTCCAAGACCTTCTCTCCTTTTGAACTTTGTTAAGAGTAACCTGAAGCTTTTCAGTCTCAGTCATGAAGTACATGACAGATTCCCTCGGCGGAAGAATCCCGTAACGAGGGTAAGGCATCTTTAGCTTGAGAGCTCTAGTTTGTACCCAGTGGAGATAAGGCTCCACCGAGACACAGTCGGGTTTTCCTAGAGACTCTCGTCCTTTCTTATGAACATGCTTCCAAGCGTGCACTATTTCCATCTTTAGTGCTCTGTCATTTTCTCCTTCTTTGAAGAAAAGACCTTCCAGATGAACACCCCGTGGGACGTGTCTCATCGGGTATCCAAATTGACGATGAACCAATATCGGATGATAGTTGATTCCTCCCTTAGTTCCTATAAGGGGTACGTTGGGGAACTTTCCACAACAGTCAATGATTCTGACCCCATCATAGATCCTATTACACCAATCTATATCAGAGTTGGTAAGAGACATGATCTTCTGCGACCAACGTAAGGCACTCTTGCAATCCCAAAAACCAGCAGACTTGGGCAAGTGAGAGATAAACCATTTGTAAAGCAAAGGTATACAGCATGTGATCTCCCCTCCGCTGTACAAATTTCCCAAGTGTATAGAATGATGCGCATCTGCGAGCAAAGTCGGCACAGGGTTTCCAATGAGAAAAACCTTAATGGAGTTGATATCTATAAAGTTATTAATGTTGGGAAACAAAAATAACCCGTAGGTGAGAAAGACAAAGATGCTTTCAAAAGCAGTCACGTTTCCTATACTGGCAAAATACAAGGCCTTCTTTGTCAAGAACTGGGCTGGCAAACCTTGGATGCCACCCTTGGTAGTTAGGTAAGTCTTGACCTCAGACTCGTCCAAATGAATTGCTCTTGCAATGATTTGATTCTTTAGAATTTCTTCCAGTCCAGAAAATGGAGCTCGATTAGTAATGTGCAGATCAGTCAGATGAGAATACTCCTCCAGCGTTGGTGCGAGCTGGTAATTCGGGAATGTGAAACAGTGATAAACTGGATCATAAAACTGAATGAGCGCATCCATGATTCCCTCAATCACATGGACTCTTAACAGTGGTAGAAAACCTCCGTGCTTGGCTCTGAAAGCCTCAGGATTAGTGATCATCCTCGCTAATCTTCTCAAATCCTCTAACTTTGGAACCTTGAAGGTATACGTATGAGTTCTCCTTCTACCGAAATCCATTAGCACAATCCTTTTCTCTGATATTTGCAATCACAGTCTTAGTTTAATTTGAAAAATAGAGAGACTAGAAGAGAAGATTTTTTTGAATGTTTTAATGTTTTTTTAAATGAATGCATGAATGCAGCACACAAAACATAGGAAAAACATGGGGTCAAAGGGTCGTTGTCATGAAGTCAAGGCTCTACCCATCCCCAAAGGTTTATACTAAGGTGATTTTTGTACCTGTACTCATTATCATCAGCTCCTCCCAGGAAAGCAAAACAACAAGCGGATCGCCAGCGAGTTGTAGAGCAATCTTAGAGTAAGTGCCATTCACCGAGAATAGATCACCAGCCTCAAATGAGGGTAGTATCGCGTAACAACTATCCCCGATAGTTTCTGCACTACGAAAGGGTTTGGCTCCTTAGCTTCTCAGACTTAACAATCGGCCCATTGTCTAGGTGAGAGAATGGGTTGCATTGGTCAGCCTCCACTGAGGTTGATGGTCGACCTCGTCGCCATCACTTATCTTAAGTGTATACTCAATCTTTCCACATGCGGCATCACACGCATTCCCATTAGCAGAAAAATAAACACGTATAGCAATTAGGAAAAGCAGTATATATATTTGTCCTAATCATCCTAGACCTTTAAAGCTATGAATCCTAAGTTCCTGACAGAAATTGGGTTCCCCGGCGGAAGCCCCAATCTGTGGTTTTCACACAATAGATGAAAAGGAAAGAAATCTTGGCCCCACGGTGGGACCCATTTTTCTGTAGCGAGCGATTTTGGACGCGGTTCTTAAGCGCTGGTCGCTCTCTGTGGTTGAGCTTACCACAGGTCGATTCATTTTTTATCCTATTAATGCTGATGAAGGAAGGGAAATAGATGTCTCCAATTAACCCTGCTTTGCATACTGAGTTTAAACAGCAGTCTGTTAGGTTACAAATGCTATCAATGTGGGGGGGCCGTTGTACTGGTTATTTGTATTTTCGCCAATACAGTTTTCTTTCTTTCTTAGACTTTCTGGCTGGGAACGAGGATTAGGATGTTAGGACTGATGCTTTTGATAGATACATAAGAGTATGGGATTTTGGGTTTTTGTTTAGTGTGCTCGCTAAGATTTTTCTTTCAATCTTATGCCTACGTATTCCCGTTTACCGAAGGAGGGAAATCAGAGCGTTCGTAGTTCCTCCTATTCTATGGGAGGAAGTGGTTGTTTTGGTGTCTTGTTCAAAGCCCAAGACGTGAAGCGAAAGGTGGTTTGTATCTTGTTCAAAGCCCAAGATGTGAAGCTAAAAAGGTGTTGTCTTTAGAGAGAATTTGTCATCTCTAAAGAGGGGGTTGTCTGTTACGACTATTTATAAAGGAGAATTACTTTAACCGGGATATGTGAATCCGGCAATGCCATAATTTCCTTTATAGGGGATTTTAACCTGAAGGAGAAGACTTTAACTCAGTGTAGAGCAATGCTATCTATCCTTAGGAATTTCTCATGCTAAAAGAGGGACAGTGGCATGGATGTAGATGATCCAGAGGCTTGCCGCTTATAGCGATTAGATGAAGGGGAAGGAGTTGTTGATGTTTGTGTACTGTGAATGAGGCACATCTTTGATGCTAAAAGGTTAATTGGATTAACCAGTGGTTTTCTTATACAAAGCCTAAGAGGAGGCTATTATGTGTCTCGTACAAAGCCCGAGAGAGAGGCTAAAAGGTTTTGACTTGACGATGGAGTCTTTTGGTATCTCGTATAAAGCCCGAGATGGAGGCTACTTGACTTAACAAGAGAGTTTTTTTGTATCTCGTACGAAGCCCGAGGTGGAGGCTAACATTTGTTTGGCTCAATATGAACCTTTTTGTATCTCGTATAAAGCCCGAGATGGAGGCAAAAAGGTGATTGACTAAACGAGGGAGTCCCTTATGTGTCTCGTACAAAGCACGAGAGAGAGGCTGAACGTTGTTTGACTCCGCTGGGGAGGATCATTGTACAAAGCCCAAGAGGAGGCTATGGTTACTGTTTCAGTTAAGTGACAGGTCTAGTATACTGATCTTTACAGAGAAAATTAGTTCTTATATGAGCAACACTGTACTCAAGGATTTGTTTCAAGGATCCGGGTTATTCGTGTTCTTTAAGGAAGCGGGAAATCCAAAGGGTATTGAGACCGTCCGAGTCTACGGGTTTTCTTCCTATTTAACGAAGGGGTCACTTGAGAATGTCTTTGAGACTCAAGGAGATTAGACTGTCCAAGTCTAGAGTTTCATCTTTTGTACTATGCTTTGAGAAACAGTAGTAGACTCTATGAAAGGACTGTTCTATGCAGATGATTAAGTTCTGTACCTATACCTCTAGGAGGTCGTCGGGACAATTTATACAAAACCCAAGAGGAGGCTGGAAACTTTTAAGAAGCCGAGAGGTCCTTGTATGAAGCCCAAGAGTAGGCTAGGTTGCTTTTAGGAAACCTGTGGGTCCTTGTACTAAGCCCAAGAGGAGGCCGATTGCTTTTAAGAAGCCGATGGGTCCCCAAACCCCCGAGAAATTCAAGGCAAGCTATTCACGAGGAATAGATCAAGTCAGGAAAGTTCGAGAATTTGGAAGAAACTCAAGAGATGCCATTCACAGAGAAAAGATCATCTCTGGGGAGTAGAGTTTCTTGACAAATGCTTTTAAGAAGCCAGTGGGTCCCCAAACCCCGAGAAATTCAAGGCAAGCTATTCATGAGGAATAGATCAAGTCAAGAAAGTTCGAGAATTTAGAAGAAACTCAAGAGATGCCATTCACGGAGAAAAGATCATCTCTGGGGAATAGAGTTTCTTGACAACTTCTATGAGTGACAGTCTATGAAAGGGTTCACCGAGAATGCTGCCTTTCATATCTCCATATTGTTTAACCCCAAGTGGAGGGAAGACTGTGTCTGGTAATCCTATGGGGATCTAGTTTAGACTATTTCTAAGAGTGATCAACGGGCTTAATGCTAGACGTAGTTACCGGGGAAACTCTAAATATCTATACTATTATTACATAGTTGATATGAGTTTATGAAAGAAGACTTACAGTGAAACAACCCCACAATACAGTTATATGTATATGAATGCGGTAAATGAAAGCAATAACCACTTACTCGGTTGTAGAGCTTCCATGCTGTTTGGTTAGTTGTTCAACAAAGAAAAATTGAAAACAACAGTATATTCAAAATCAAAGGAAAAAGTGCTTTGAAAAAGAAAGATTTGGGGCTTACAGCTCAAGGAGAGGCCCAGGGTTTTGTCAGTGATCGCACTGTTTGAATTTGTACAGAGGGACTTATACAAGTGACTGAGGCCCAAAATGATTTTCTGTACAAGGGTGTTGGGTCTTACACTCTAATAGAGGCCCAAAAAGTCTTAAAGAAAGGAAATGGGTCTTACTGCTCGAGGGTGGCCCAATTGACTTTTCGTTTAAAGTGGCGATCGCGCCGAGATTTTCTTTTAACGCGAAGGGACTTATACAATAAGTGAGGCCCAAAATTGTTTTGGTTAAAAGGGGATTGGGTCTTACACTCTATTAGAGGCCCAAAAGTTTTGAATGGGTCTTATAGCTCAAGGAGAGGCCCAAAAGGTTATTTTTCAAAAGGCGACGATCGCGCCGTTTGTTTTTGACGGTATCGGGACTTATACAATGCACTGAGGCCCAAAAATGATTTAGTCAAAAAAGGATTGGGTCTTACACTCTATTAGAGGCCCAAAGTGTTTTGAAAATGTTTTATGGGGGTTGAATTAATCCAAAAACCCTAATTTGTTTTCAAAATGTGTTTAATTGAATAAAAATTCAATTAAAATGATCAAAATTGTTTAACATAGGAAAAACAAATTGTGATCTTGGATTAATGCTTCAAAAATTAAGTATTGACCTACAAAATAATTAGAAAGCATTAAAAGTTGCAAAATCAAGGTGGAAAAAATATTTTAAATGTTAAAAACAATTAAAAAATTAATTCTTTGCAAAAATATCAATTATACAAAATAAATAATATTTTTGGGGTTTTTTGGGAAAATAAAATATTTTATCATTTTTGTGAATTATTAAAAAAAGAATCAACTCAAAATCATTAAAACTCAGAGAGAAATTAATTTTTGAATCAATTAAATAAAATCACAAAATTCAAATATTTGAATTTTCTGAAAATGGCGCCAAGAACACACCAAGAACACGCGCGTGTTCCGGGCTTGGCCAGATTTGCATTTTCTCTCCAATCTCACTGAATTCTTGATTATATGATGCAATCCACATATCATTATGCTCGTCTCAACCTCACGATCATGTCTATGTCAATTAATTTCATTTAAATTAAACATATAACAAGAAATCATGAAAAATCCTCAAGAACCCTAATTTCGGCATGAAGGCTAGGATTTTTGATACACGATTCAAACAATGCAATTAATTGAGGGAAAACATTCCATGCATGATTATGAACATATGGCCAAATTATTGTGCGAGGAAATATGCATAGATTGAGAGATGACCAAGTATATGCTTACCTCTAGGCCGTGACAGCAAGTGCAATGTGATTTTTGATTTGGAGGTGTTACAGATGAGTGGTGATGATCTGAACAGCTTCCCTACACCCTATGGAGTGTGTTTGAATGCTTGGACTTGATTGAAATTGGTTGGATCATTTCATGGCATCTCAACTACACTTTGGTTAAAACCTTGAGAAATTGACTGGTGATTCTGAGAAATCAGTGTTCCAGTTGTTGTTTAAGTGTTTGATCAGCTCATATGTGATGTATATGAGGTGTGTGAGTGATTGGTTTGATTGGAATTACCCTCTAGCTCAAAACCCGATAGTTACTTTGCTAAGAGAGGAATTTTTGCCAAGAGAAAGAGATTTTGAGAAAGGCAAGTTTTGTAGGCCTTTGGTGTACTTAAACTGAACACAATTGAGCTCTATTTATAGTAGAGCAAGTTTGTTTTGCAAGGAATAGTGAATGGCAACTGCTAAGTAGGTTTGACCAATGTTGGCAAATGAAAATCCAAGTCTTCTCTAGCCATTGACTAGAGGTTAGGGCACAGAGCTTTGGTTCCCTTGGTCTTGAATAAGTCTTGACTGATTTCAGATGAGAATGGCTCAGTCCATGCCACCTTGATGCTTCCATTGAATGCTTCAATCCAAATTTGGAGTCTTGTCCCTATTTTGGCCATTCTAGGTTCAACATGCTATTTCTTGTTCCATGGACTTTGGAGGCTTGGCTCAGTGATTGTCCCCTTTAGATTCAATCCTCAGATGTGTCCAAGTGGATAGGAGCATTTAAATTTGGCTGATTTTGGCAAATCGAGCAAAATTGCAAATTCTGCCTTGCCTTGACAGATTTCAACAAGGCAACTTGCCAATGTCATATCTCATGGTGTAAGTTGAATTTGGTAATGTTCTTGACCATTTTGGAAAGCCCTTACATGATATAACAACTGTTTGAACATGTTTGGTTTTGATCTCTTTTGAATCCAAGTGAAAAACCCCCCTATATTTGGCAAAAAGTAAGGCAAAATCTGACTTAGTGAAATTTTCACTAAGTGTTGGAACAAAGTGTTTTCTCTTGATTTTGATCACTCCATAACTCAAAATCCATGAGGAATTTGGACATAGGTCAGTATGAAGCTTTTGTAGAGGGCAATGAGATCTACAAATCAAGCTTTGAATGGGGCACAATGGCCTTGTGGTTTAGGAGTTATGGTCCTCCAAAGTTGGTGCATTAGTGGCACTTTTTCATGACTTAGAAAATTTTCTAAGTTTTATGGTTACCCGTTTTACAAGTTATCCAACTTTTCTTGATTTTTCTTGATGAATGATGATTCAAATCATACATTAACATCATTTTAGGGTTAAAAATCCATTTTGGTGAAAAATCTCAAAAAGTCAACGTTGACTTTTGTGCACAGTTGACTTTTTATCAGATGAATTCCAAACTGTGCAATTCTTCAGGAAATCATGTCCTTGACCTAAATCAAACTTGATGGACATGTTCCATGGGTGTTATAGGGTATATTGGTTCATGTCATAGGGTTTGGGAGCATGTCCTGGTCAAAAGTCAAAGTTACAGTTGACTTTTTCCTTAAAACCCTAATTGTGGTGCAGATGAAATTGAGGCTTGTTGCTCAAGCTTCTTGGATCAATCCATTGTTGAAAATGGATCAATGTAGTTCATTAGAGACCCTAAAACCCTCTCTTGAGGTCTTGGCTCATGGTTTGTCCCAAAAGTCAACTTAGGGGTGAGTTAGGTCAAGAAACCCTAATTCCTAATTTTTGATGAATGCATCCCCTGAGGCAAGATTGACTTGATGATTGGGTCCATGAGGTTCCATGGAGTATATTAGGTTAAGTTTTGGATCATTGGTTTGTTCCCAGATGAAAATTTTCCATCTGGAGGCCCTGGTCGACCAAAACCCTAATTTGGTGACACTGTCGATCTTGAGACTTGATCCACCTAGAAGGGAGCAGCCTTGTGCTTGATCCTTGAAGTGGGAGTCCTTTTGATCCTTTGTAGTTACTTGAGAGGTTAGACAAGTTGAAGATCATGTCATTCCTTGATGGATCCTTTGTCTAAGCACTCAGAGAGGGCTTGAAACCCTAATTTTTTATTGTAGTGAATGCTCAACAACCCTTGAGGCATTTGATGAGGCATGATGGTTCATCCATATTATGATGATGATTTGCACAATGATGGGAAATCTTAGTGGTCAAAATTTGGGGTATGACACTAGTTGCTGGGGAAAACTCTAAGCAAGCATATACAGGCATATATATATATATATATATATATATATATACAGATGAAATATATATAAGCAAATATGTAAAAGAAAGCTGATAGAACTTACAGGCGTGCAATCTTCCAGTATTATAAACACAGCTGTATGGTTAGTTATTCAAGAAATTGAAGGAAGTTTTGATATAACTATAAATTTGAATCTAAATCCAAAGGAAAGTTGTTTTAAAAGGAAGTTTGCGGCTTGTACTCAAGGAGAGGCCCAGATGAATTCTTTTGACAAGGCGACAATCGCGTCGTAGTTTTGAAAATCACAGAGGGACTTATACAATGACTGAGGCCCAAATTATTGTATTTACAAAAGATGTGGGTCTTACACTCTATTAAAGGCCCAAGAGTTTATTTTTATACAAGAAATGGGGCTTACAACTCAAGGAGAGGCCCAGATGAAAAACAACGATTGCAGCGTTAGTTTGGAAACTATACTGAGACTTATACAATGATTGAGGCCCAAAAAGGTTTATTTACTAAGGGATGGGTCTTACACTCTATCAAGAGGCCCAAAAGTTTTTTAAAAAGGAGAGAGAATGGGACTTATAACTCAGGGAGAGGCCCAGTGAAAGACAGTGGTCGTACCGTCGTTTTGAAAATCGTGCCGGGACTTATACAATGACTGAGACCCAAAAAGGTTTGTGTGTGACAAGGGATGGGTCTTACACTCTATTAGAGGCCCAAAAGTCTTTGAAAAGAAGTTTGATCAAGAGGAAACCCTAATTTCTTTTACAAATATAATTTTCAAAGAAAAAGAAGTAATAAATGATATAAAAATACCAATATATATTGAAAAACAAGTTGTAAATTTTGAACAATGTTTTTAAAAATCATGTTTAATCACATGAAGGCTTGAAATTCAATTGGTCTTGAAAAATCAAGGTGAGAATCTCATTTTAAAAATGTTTGAAACCAAATAAAATGAATTTAATTGCAAAAATTCAAACTATATTAAATAAATAATATAAATTCAATTTTTTTGTGGAATAAAATATTTTCAACATTTTTGTGAATTTTCAAAAAAAGAACCAATAAAAAATATTTAAAATTGAGAGAGAAATTAATTTTGGAATTAATTAATAAAAACAAAAAAAAAATATGAAAAATAACAAAATATGAGAAGAATAGCAAAATGGTCTGGGTGGGTGTTGAACCCATTACCTCTCAACCAAACACACATGCACGCTACCACTGGGATGGTGATACATCCGTGTATCAAAACCACCCCATGTGCATATAAGGGTGATAAGGATTTAGGCCCGGCCAAGGCGCCTTGGCCTGGCCCTTGCCCAAGGCTGACCTGATTTTAGGACTCTGGCATAATGGTCATAACTTCTTCATTTCTCCATGGATTTGGACAAAATTTAGATGGATCCTACCTAGAATTTCATGGGGAATCCAATGGTGCTTTTGGAATTTTCTAAAGATGTCCCTATTTTAAAACCCGATTTAGGTTTCAAAATAGGCCAAGATTTGCATGTTCTATGCTATCTTATCATACAAGCAATAATAAGATGGTAAATTAGTTAAAACACAACACATATGATATGTATGAGATGTCCATGATCAATGGACATCAAAGCAATGCATATTTTTAAGAGTTCAAGTTGTGATGAACTTACCTTTTGAAGCTCCTTGCGCTAACTGTCAAGATCCTTGTGCCAGAAGTAATCCAATGCTTTAGACACTCTTGATTGATCCCTTAGAAGCTTTTAGGATGATCAAAACCAGCTGGAAACCTCAGGAACACGAGTTGGCTCTTTCTTGCAAAAGTGGCAAAAATGACCAAAATGGTAACTCACTCAAATAGTGTTCCACTTGAGGGAAACTAGTTGGGACAGTTTGAGGATGATATTTGGAGTGTATTTGAAGCTTTGTTTGGTTTTGAAAGTAACTGAATCAAGACATGGCTTGTAAAATGCAGAAAAGTCAAAATTTGAGGTTTTGGAGGCTGACTTTCTGATTTTGAGGTTCTGCAATGTGGATGAAGGTTTGAACACCTCCAATGGATGATTTATGATGTGTTAGGATGGTTATTTGAGTGGTTTTTGCTCTAGTTTCAAGAATTCCCAAATTGCTTCGTGATGACTTGAAAATGAAGTAAGAGGGGAGAGTGAGAAAACAAGGCTTTGGTATTGTTTTGGTGTGGTTTGAAACATCAGAAATGACCTCTATTTATAGTAGAGGAGTTTTGTTTTTGAAGTAATAGTGAATGGCAACTGGTTTGCCCTATTATCCAATGGATATGCCCATGTATCACTTCCTTAAATGCCAAGGTACCAAGTCTTCACTTGGCCATTGACTTAGGCTGGTCTTGGTAGCTCTAGGTGTTATGATTTTTGTAACAACCTTGACTCAATTGGACTGATAAGGCTTGGTTCATGACAGCTCAATGCACCACATCAATTCCAAATGACAAAGCTTGGTTTTTTGGATTTGCAACTCATGAAATCTCTCAAAATTGGACAAAATTGGAAATTCAAAATTGCACTCTTTGGAAAGCTCTCATGACATACTTTAACTTTGATGTCCAAGATTGGTCTTGGTTTAGCTGGGATCAAGGTGAAAAATGGCCTCAAAGTTTGGAAAAAGTGAAACAGATTCTGTCTTGAAAATTTCACTAAGTGTTGGAATGAAAATGTCCATTTTCATTTTTTGTGATTTTGATCAATCCATAACTCAAAATCCATGAGGATTTGGAATGAGATGTAGTTGACATATTTGAAGTATGTAAGATGAACTTTCATTTGAGCTTTGGATGGGAGAAAAAGGCTTTGTGGTTTAGGAGTTATGACCTTGCAAAGTTGGTACCAAATCACTTTTGTCTCATAACTTTGAAAAATTTTGGTTTCTCATGGTTGCCCCTTTTGCAAGAAACCTCACTTTTCTTGATTTTTCTTGATGAATGATGATCAATACCATACATTAATATTGTTTTTGATTTAGGGGAACCATAATTGTGAAAAATTCCAAAAAGTCAAACTTGATTTTAGGCACAATTGACTTTTTGTCAGATGAATTCCAAACTGTGTGATCCTTTATTAAATCAAGTCCTTGACCTTTGAATCATGTCCCAAGGTTTGGGAACATGTCTTGGTCAAAAGTCAAAGGTACAATTGACTTTTTCTTCAAAACCCTAATTGTGGTCTAGATGATATTGAAACTTATGAATCAAGCTTCTTGGATCAATCCATTGTTGTAAATGGATCAATGTAGTGTATTTGAGGCCCTCAAATCATGTCTTGAGGTCTTGGCTCATGTCTTGCCTCAAAAGTCAACTCAGGGGTGAATTAGGTCAAGAAATTCTAATTCCTGATTTTTTGATGAATGCTTCCCCTGATGTTGTTTTGACTTGATGATTGGATCCATGAGGTCCCTTGAAGCATTTTGGATTATGCTTTGAAGTAATGGCTAATGCTTAGATGAAAATTTTCATCAGGAGGCCTTGGTCGACCAAAACCCTAATTTGGTGACACTGGCGATCTTGAGGCTTGATCCACTTGGAATGTTGCAATCTTGTGCTTGATTCTTGATGTGGGAGACCTCTTGATCCTTTATTGTTGTTTGAGAGGCTAGACAAGTTGAGGATCATGTCATTTCTTGATTGATCTTTTTTCCAAATGCTCAAAGAGGGGTGAAAACCCTAATTCTTGATTATAGTGAATGCTCAACAATTTTTGAGGAGATTGATGAAGCATGATGGTACATCTATATTGTGGTAATGATTTGCACAATGATGGGAAATCTTGTGGTCAAAATTTGGGGTATGACAAGGGGCCATTAAGGAATGCACATTTCACATCCATCTGACATGTATGCAAATTATTCATGTTTGATAGACCAACAACCAACCTGATTGTTTCGATCCTAGCAACAGGTGCAAAAAAATAATCGAAGTCGATTCCTTCCTTCTCTAGAAATCATTTCACCACAAGTCTCGCCTTTTGTCGAGTAACCTATCCTTTAGGATTCACTTTCACCTTGTAAACCCATTTCACATCAATTGCCTTCTTGCCTTGAGGCAATTCTATAAGTGACCAGGTGTTAACTTCGATGGAGTCTAACTCCTCATCCATTGCTTTCACCCACTTCGAATCTATCAATGCCTTAGCTGCATTAACTGGTTCGACATCTGCGTAGAAAGCATAATGTACCAGCTCACCCTCTTCATCGACCACATCATCAGATGTAATCACACATTCCTGCAATCTTGCAGGCATGTGTCTTGTTCCTTGAGGTTTGCTTGGGCTAGCTTCACCTCAAACTTCTTCTTGTCAGACTTCTCTTTCGATTTCACTAGCTGGTTCTTCACATAATATTCTCACTGAATCCTTCTTAACATTCTGATTCCAATCTCATTCTTTAAGCTCTTTTATGATCACGTCCCTACTGATCACTACCTGCTTATTCACTGGGTCGAACAACATGTAACCTCCACTCGAATAATATCCAATTAGGATCAATTGATTCGACTTATCATCAAGATTTTTTCTCAATTGATCTGGCACATGTCTATGTGCTATATATCCAAACACCTTCAAGTGACTGTAGGCTTGACACCAGACCAACATTCTTCTGGTGTGATTCCATCAAGCTTATTCGTCAGAAATCTGTTTAATATGTATGTTGTTTTCGAAACCGCTTCTCCCCATAATTCTTTAGGTATATGATTTCCATTCAACATACTTCTCACCATGTTCATGATGGTTTTGTTCTTTCTTTCTACAATTTTATTTGGCTGTGGAGTGTAGGGTGACACCACCTCATGCACAATTCATTCTTTTTCACATAATGCATCAAACTCTTTCGATACATACTCTCCACCACCATCAGTCCTCAGAATTTTCAGCTTTCGACCACTCTGTCTTTCGATCATCGATTTGAATCTGGCAAATACCTCGATCACATCACTTTTCTTCTTGATTAGGTAAGTCCACAACTTTTGACTGTAATCATCTATGGATGTGACAAAGTTTCTGTTGCCTGCAATCGAATCCTCCTGGATTGGACCTCATACATTAGAGTATATGACTTCCAGAATTGCCTTTGACTTTTTTCCTACATCCTTGCTAAAGCTATTCTTGTGTTGTTTTGACTGAACACACTCTTCACAGACTTTACATGGAATGTCGATTTCAGGTAATCCAGAAGCCATATTTCTTCTCATTAGATCTCTGATGTCATTCAAGTTGAGATGGCATAGTCGAAAATGCGATAACCACTCATCTCTGCTGGCTGCAGTTGCTAGGCACTTGTGCTCCATCACATTGAGTTCAATCTTGAAGGTCATATTCGGAGACATTGGAGCCTTCAAGATCAACCTACCACCTGCGTCGAGAACTCTCATCATCTTGTCTTCGACAACTACCTTGTAGTTCCTTTCGACAAGCTGTCTTATACTGAGCAGGTTACTTTTCATGCATGGTATGTATATCACATTGGAAATTATTGATTTCTTGCCATCCTTCCTCACGATCTGAACATCACCAACACCTACAGCTGCTAGAGTGTTGTCATTTGCAAACTTCACCGTATTCTTCGACGAGGGCTTCATGTTTACATACCAATCTTTCCTTCCAGTCATATGTGATGAGCATCCTGAGTCCAAGTACCACTTGTCCCGGAATCTCTCTTCGTCTCTTGTTGTGACCATCAGTAACATCTCTTCTTCTTCATGTTTCACCAACTTTGCATTAGTTTCTTAATTCTTCTTCTTTTTCAGACAATCACTAAAATAGTGACCATACTTCTGACAATTGAAACAGTGAATGTGAATTTTGTCAGGCTTTCGACCACTATCTCTTCCTCTACCTGCAGCACCACCTCTTTGGTTGCATTGGTTCCAGGGTTTTCTATGATTCGACCAGTTTCCTTCATGCTGATTTCTACCAGTCCAATTGGTGTAGCCTCCTCTACCTTTGTTGCCATTCCAACTTCCTTTGCCTTTCTTTCTTATTCTTACTGCGCCTGCAAAGCCATATCACTCTTCGACTTTCCTGCATTTATTTCAGCCATCCTTTGTTCATGAGACTCAAGCGTCCCTTGAAGCTCTTCCTTCATCAATACTGACAAGTCTTTCGATTCTTCTATGGTTACTACCACGTGGTTAAATTTTGGAGCCAATGACCTCAAGATCTTTGACACAAGTGATCTAGATGTCAACACTTCTCCACATACCTTGATTTGATTCACCAACTTTGTAACTCTGGTAAAGAAATTTGTTATACTTTCATTGTCTTCCTTCTGAAGCAATTCATAAGTCTTTTTGTGAGTTTTTAACCTCACCTATTTCACCTTTTCTGCACCTCCAAACGACTTTTCAAGAAACTCCAACGCTTCCTTCGCTGATTCTACATCACTAACCTTTTCAAAATTATCTGGATCAACACATTGATGGATTATAAAGAGAGCTTTATAATATTTCTTCTTCAATTCTTTGTGTGCAACTTTTCTTAATCCGTCACATTTTCTGGATCTCAAGATTGTTATGTAATGACAATGAACAAAAATAAAAAAACATGTTTAAAAAAGATGAGTATGAACTGCAGAGTAACTCTCTACCCACAATTGTGCAATTTTATTATCACTTTGCAACTCCAAAACCGTGATTATCAAACTTGATGATTACAATGATAAGTGTTCCTCCCTATTTATAGATTTAGGTTAACTTGCATCTCAAACTAAAACCCAAACTATATAAACCCCAAAATATCTAATCTAATCTTTCTAAATCAAATCTGATCTTTCTAAATCAAATCTAATCTTTCTAAAACAATGAATTGCATATTTAACACATATAATCATACTCTTTTTTGTTAAACATGGAAGTGATGGAAAGATTCTCATTGTTAGTTTGTATAGAATGACATTGTCTACACTAGCAGTGATCATCAAATGAAGAATGACTTCAAGCATTCAATGAAAGGAGAGTTTGCTATGACTAACTTCGGAAAGATGAGGTATTTCATGGGGATTGAGGTGATAGAAGGCATAGATGGAAACCTCATCCATAAACAAATATATGCAAATAAGATTTTATCAAAGTTTGGAATGAAAGGATGTAACAAAGTATACAACCTTATTGTCTCAAGGTGCAAATTAGTGAAAGATGAAGATGACAAGACTTTTAATGAAACCATCTTCAAACAATTCATGGGAAGTTTGATGTATCGGCTAGCTACCAAACCTGACATGGCATTTTTAGTTTGATGTATAAATTTGTTAGGTTTAACAGTAGTTTTGAAGTAGTTTCAGCATTACTTGCTCTACAAGTAATGACCATAACTATCTTGTATATAAAGAAATAATGTCATTGAATATAGGGTTAAATAAGTTTTTAGTCCCTATAAAGTTTGAAATTTCATTTTTAGTCCCTCCTGGGTTTTGGCAACGGTTTTAGTTGGTTTTGGCAACGGTTTTTTTGTAAAAACCGTTGCCAAAAGATAGGGAAGGACTAAAAATGAAATTTCATACTTTATAGGGACTAAAAACATATTTAACCCTTGAATATAGGTAGAGAATACTATCGTATTCAACATTTAACTAGTTGATTTTATTATATTTTACAATAATGTTATTTGATATGAAAAGATTGTTTCAAATGTAGGTAATAAAATGATGAATTCATACAAATAACTTGAACTTATTTAACTAGAAGTACTAAGTAAGATTTGAGGAAATATTATTTGTGGATTCCAATTCCATCTTACTTTCATGTTCAACAAGGTGTTTGATATCCATAGGATAAGTAAAGCCTGAATCATGTGAATTATAAGACCTAATTGCAGTGAGTAGGTTCCTCGCCTCAGTTGGATGGAATTCATCCCAAAACACATACTCACTCCTATTATAGCATGGTCTTTCTTCAAGAATACACTATACACTATTCTTTGATGGACAACAAGGAGCATTTGAGACAGCAAAACCTGAAATCCATGAAACATGATGCATGACTATAGATTATAATCTAAACTATTTTTTCGTAAACTAAAGTTATTACTATCAGAATTCCGGCCTTCTAATTCTAATGTACTATTTATGAAGATAAATTTGGAATCATCCAAGAAATTCAAGAAATGATTCACTAGAGATTTAAGCTTTGCATTGAAAGTAAATGCATGGACATTCTCCTCGACACAAGAGCCATTAGTTCCATGCGTGATGATGGCATTTGTAGTGCAGCCTAAAAGGTCCAACCCAACTAACACAATTTTTTTAGCTCCAATTCCATGTAGAGCCTATAATCAAATGGAGTTATTATAAACTCTCATTATAAATTATGTAACTTCAATTAATAATATTTTGGGTAGACATATACCAGTAAATTCAAAGATAACTCTTGAATTAAAGCTTCTGCATACTACTGAGGAGTATAAATGTGGCTTGTTGGAAGAAAGTAATTGTTTATGTAATCATTACTTCCAATATTCACATAATACAAGCATTTGTTCAGGTATTGTTGAGCTTTTTCAAGACTTCCAAGTCTGCTAGCAATTTGAGAAACTATAACTATGTGATTTGTTAACTGTAATCTCAAGCTGACAATAAAGCCCTATACACAGACAGATATAATGTAACATAAATCATCCAAGATCAAGTTAAATAATAAAAGCAATCATAAGGTCCTTAGATAGATTATTATACCCTAGCCTTGCTTGTTTCGTTATGAATTCCAGCTCCGCCAGATGCATAGTTCACAAATTTGAGTATGTCTGAACCATTTGTGTTTGCAAATGGTGGAATGAATTTCTCAAATCCCAAAAGTTGAGCTGGAATCATTAAAAAGAAGTTATGATTCAATAAATACAATTGACTCATAAGAAGAAAAGTGAGATATGAATTCATAAGGTTGGAAAAATGTTACTGATAATGTCGATTGTAGTTCGACCGTTGGTGAATCTTCCTGTAAGGCTGATTGGAAAGTCGATTCCATAAGGTTCATAATTAGATTTCTGAGAGGTAGGAAGATTATAATCAGACAAAGAGTCTCCAAAGATAAAATCACAAGGCAACTGGGATTTGCCATTGACACAATAATGCAAATAGCTTGCAGATAAGAAAATAATATGCATCACAAACCATGTCTTGATCATAGATTCCATCTCAAAGAAGAAAATCAAATGAATCTGAAAAATAATTAATGAACCAACATAAACATATAAATATTGATGTTTATGTTGGTTATACCAGCTTCTATCTTAAAGTATGTTCTCAAGTCCAAGCTAGGACTTTTCCTTACCACATGTGTATTAATCACATTCCCAAAACAAGTGCATTTAAACAAATATGGTAAGTAAACAGATAATATCAACAGTATTGATAAAGAATGAAATGATATTAACAGTAAAAGAAAGGTACAAAATAGGCTTAACCATCTTAGGGGACTGAGAGTCCCCAGCGAAGTCGCCATTTTTCTATGAACCCATTTCCATGACCCCACCCATCCTGAGATGGTGAGATTCTCGTGAACCGTGCTTGTGCCAATTTCAAATTTCTAATATTTATCCTATGATTCTTAAAAGGAAGGGGAAGAAATCTAAACTAACCCTGCATGCAAATGTTTTACCTACAAATGCAAAGAGATCTGGAATCGGGGTCGATTATACTAAGGGAAGTTATTAACACACTAAGTATCTATAGTACTCTATAGAAACCTTTTATGCTCTTTTTCTTATACAATTAATTATCTTATTTTTCTTAAGCTGCTTACTGTTGATTGGGGAAGTTCTAACCTATGGATGAGAATGAGAATGTGAGATGTTTTTGGGAATTTTTGTTTTATGAAAGGTACGAGGACCTAAGGGGTTTTATTTAAAGGTGTTCCCGCTAAGATCTCGAAATGTTATCCCTACGTATTCCCAAAAAGAGACGTTGGGAAATCAGAGCGTTCGTAGTGCCATCTAACTATGGGTGGAATTTGTATCTTGTTCAAAACCCAAGATGTTGAAGCTAAAAGGGTATTTGTGTATCTTGTTCAAAGCCTAAGATAATGAAGCTAAAAGTTTTGTTGGTTTGAAAGAAAAGACAAATTGTCATTCTTAAGGGAGATATCTCACCTATTCATCACAAACATTTGAGAATAATATCATAAGGGAAGAAGCTTTGAACTTGGATATTAAAGAATCCCAAGCAATGCCACAACTTCCTTTATGAGTCTTTGCATGCTAAAAGAATGACCTTAACTTGGATATAGTATCAGCAAGTGTGCCACTTACATCACTTAGATGAAAGAAAAGTTTTGGACTATGATAAGAGAAGGACTCCAGCTTGGATTTTGAATCAACAAGTGTGCCACTTAAATCACTTACATGGAAAAAAAGTTTTAATGACTCAATGTCTCATCTCTGGGGAGAAGTTGAATATTTGAGTATCTTGTTCAAAGCCCAAGATCTGAAGCTAAAAACTTTGTTTGTATCTTGTTCAAAGCCCAAGATGTGAAGCTAAAAAGTTTATTTGCATCTTCTTCAAAGCCCAAGATGTGAAGCTAAAAAGTTTGTTTGCCTGAGAGAAGGCTGGCTTAACTGGGGGGAGTTTTGAATTGATGGTCTCTGTATAAACCCCAAAGATGGAAGCTATGATGCTTGGATAAAGCCCAAAAGGAGGATATGATGCTTGGATAAATCCCAAGAGGAGGCTATGATAAATTTGACCTCATCCAAGGGAACTGGTGTTTGAACTAAGTTGTAGTTGAGGGAACCTTGATGTTTGAACTAAGTCCAAACTAAGGATGAGGTGTTATAAATGCCAAGAGAAACTTAATATGAATAAGTATATGACAAATATTTGACAAGTAGTGAAAGGGGAAGGTTTTACACTCTTATAGAGACCCATGTTTAAGCATGGTTGAACTTGAAAAGGTAATGGGTCTTACACTTTTATAGAGGCGCAAAGAGTTTTAGATTTGAATGCCACTAGGGTTGTGTTTGATGAGAGTTAAAGATTGAGGTTTGGATAGATGAAAAGATTTTAAGAAATTAAAGAAAGTTTTGAGGAGGAGGGGAGGGACTTACACTCTAATAAAGGCCCCAGAGTTTTGAAAATGTAATGTGTATCACACAAAGAGATATATTCATCATGGTAAGAGTTTATGAAGGAAATACTTGAACATGTAAGCAAAGATTTAATTCATGGAAGCAATTACATAGAAGTTTAAGAAAATATATTTTCAATATGAATCGAGGATCCAATGAATATAGTAAGGGAAACAACCAAGCACACTTTGAACAAAAGGACATGTTTATGACAACAACATGTGGATGAAGATATAAATATACAAGAAATGATGTGTGAGAATACTTAAAGATGACAAGTTTAAAGTTTAAACATCATGTGAACAAGTTAAATAATTACTTGAACATTTAAGCATGGATACAAGTTGAACATGTTAAGGCAAGTTGGTAACGACAAAACAGGGATATTAGGGTTCAAACATGGTTATAAACAAGTAGCATCATAAAGGTTCATACAAACAAACATATATACAAAGGAATTTTTTAGTAACACATAAACATGGTATAACCAACACAAAGACATATATACATATCAAAGTGGTATAAACATGGAGGGAACATCACATGTTAAGGCAAAATAGTCAAGAAAAAGTTCATGGCATAGACAAAGTTTAACATACACTTTTATATGAACATACATATGAAAAATCTATTAAAAACAAGTGGGAACAAGGATGTAGAACATCACAACATCATACAAAGTTCATATAATTTACATATGGTGCAAACAAGTTTTTACAAGCAAAGGGAAAGCAAGGAAACAATCAAAAGAAATCAAAGAAATCCTTTAAGAAACCCTAACAAACCACATACTTTGAACACTCATAAATGTATTAAAAATAATGATTTTTGGAAATTTCTTTTCACAAATAGAAAATAGACATTATCATGAATAATTTGCAAAAAGAAAGGGTCCAAAATGATAAAAATTAGGAAAGTTATGATAATTTGGAAATGCAAAGGAAAGTGAAGAAATTAAGTACTAAAAAAAATGGGGGAATGGTCCCCATGGGTGTTGAACCCATGACAATTCGCTTGCAGCACAAAACCTAGACCAATAAGCCAACGCGCACAGGTTGAATCTATGGGGAAAGTACTGAATTATATGTGTTATTAATTTGAAATTCAGAAAATAAAAAAGAACTGGGGCGAGGGGGATACGAACCCCAGTTCTGGTAGGCATAAGTACTTATGGGCGCGCAGGTTTAACCACTGGGGTGGTGATACATCCGTGTATCAAATCACACACATTAATTGGAATACCTAACAATGACCTAAATGCCTGAACCAAGAGGGCGCCCATGGCTGGCTTGCCCAAGAAATTCAGGTTTCTTACCATTTGCAACACCTACCCTAACTCCTTCATTTCTTAATAAAATCAGGTGAAATAAAGATGAAACTTACCTTGAATTTCATGAGGAATTCAATGGTGGTGGTGGTTTTTCTAAAGATAAACCTATTTCAAAACCCGATAGCTACATCAAAGAAGGCCACATCTTGCAAATTCTATCTAACAACCATATATACTAAAGCATAACATTCAAAAATGGTTCAAACATAACAAGTATGACATATAAAACATGTTTATGATCAAGGAACATCAAAGCAATACGTATTTTGCAAAGTTCAAGTTCTTATGCACTTACCTCTTGGAGCTCAACTTGCCAACCTTCAAGATACTTCTGACAGAAGTAAACCAATGTCTTGGACACCTAAAATAGAACTTTAGGGAGCTTCTTGAATGCTTAGAATAAAAAAGAAACCAACAGAACTGAAAATGCCTCTTTCTTGCAAAATGGTCAAAATGACCAAAAATGGAAACTCCACCAAATGTTGTTACATTTAGTAAACTATTGTTGGAACAGTTTAAGGATGTTATTTAGAGTGTGTTTGAAGTGTTGCATGGTTTTGAAATGGACAGAATCAAGACATGGCTTTGAAAATGCAGAAAAGTCCAAATATGAGGTTTTGATAGTTGACTTTTGGATTCTGGTGTTTGGAGAGGAAGATGAATGTTTGGACACCTTTAAGGGATGATTTGTGATGTGTTTGGATGGTTGTTTGAGTGGTTTAAGCTCTGGTTTTGAAAATTTGAATCTCACTCTTTGAAAGTTTGAATTTTTGAGGTGAAAGAGGAAGAATGAGAAAACAAGTGTTGTGATTGTTTTGGTGTGTTTTGAATGATCAAATGTGGTCTCTATTTATAGGGAAGCAAGTTTGTTTTGGAGGAATAGTGCTGGTTTGAAGGTTGAGTTCATTGTTTAATGGTTTTGGTAATGTATCATCACTTCTATCTCAAGGTACATTATCTTTTCTACTAGCCTAGCTCTTCTTTTGGTCAATTCCACATTCTGCAGAGGTGTTTATTGTTGTTTAAGAGTGCATCTTGAGTGATGAGAATGGTTCTTTGACAATGCACTATTCCACATAAATGCCTCTTGAATTCATGGCTTAAAGTGATGATGTCTCATCATTTGAAAGGGATTCTTCTTGACTTAGTGGCTCTATCTTGCAGGTTTTGAATGATTCACTCAGATTCTTGTTGAATGAACATTGCTTGATCATCACACTTGGACTCACAAAATCGTGCACTCCAAGTAATGCCCACTCTTTCTAGCGAAAACAGTTGCATTAAGTCATATTGTGCACTCCATATCTCATTGCTCAAATGGAATTAGATTGTGTTATTGGACATTTTGGAAAGCTGGTATATCATACTTCAACTTTGATGTTTTCCTTTGGTCTTGATTCATCTTGGATCTTGGTGAAAAATAGCCTCAAAGTTGGTTAAAACACAAAACAGATTTTGTCCAAAATTTCTCGAAGTGTCAAAGTTCAAAAGTGTGGAAACCCTAACTTCATGGCTTCATATCTTAAAATCTATGAACTTTTTGGGAATTCACCCTAAGTGAAAAAGTTGTAGTATGTAACCAGCTCTTTAATTTGGTATTTGGACCCAAGAAAATGGCTACTTAGTTTGTAAGTTATGACGTTGCAAAGTAGGGCAAAAATCATTGTTTTTCATGTCTTAGAAGAATTTCTAAGTTTTCTAAGGTTGTCCTTTTTACAAGTAACCTCATATTTCTTGATTTTTCTTGATCAATCATGATCCAAATCACATATTAACATTGTTCATGACTTGAAGAATCCATGTTTGATCAAAAACTCCAAAAGTCAAACTTGATTTTGACCACAGTTGACTTTTTGTATCAAATGAATTTTGAACTTTGTGTTCCTTTGTGAAATCAAATCCTTGTGCTAAATTAAAAATCATGGATGGACTCTAAATGTGGTTTTGAGTGTTTTGAATCATGTCCCAATATTTGAGATCATGCCTTGTGTAAAAGTCAAAGGTATGGTTGACTTTTCACCAAAACCCTACTTTGTGGTCTAGATGAATTTGAATTCTTGCACTGCTTAGGAATCAAGTTTTTTGGATCAATCCAATCATATGAATGGACTAATATGAGGCATTTGATGTCCTTGGAACATATCTTGAGGTATTGGATCATGCCAATATAAAAAATTCAATTTGGAGGCCCTGATCAACCAAAACCCTAATTGGTGCACCATATGAACTTGGGGCCTGATTGACATGAAATGATGTAGACTTGTACTTGATTATTAAAGGAGATTTCTTGATCTTTATGGATGAACAATGGACTTGAGAGGTTGAATATCATGCCCATTCGTGATTGATTCTTTGCCTAAGTATCCTTTAAGGCTCAAAAACCCTTATTTGTAATTAAATGAAACAAACAATCATCTTTGTATTTACTAATGGGTTAGTGATTCATAAAATATATATACATATGATACTAGTGAAACGCAAATGATGTGGGATCTTAGGGTCAAAAATTAGGGTATAACACATATGAAACATGTACTCTCATATTGACTTGAGCATATACAACATAAACAAAGAAAAAAGGAATGAAGATGTTGAAGAATATCGTACTTCGAAGCTGAAGAATATTATGCACGTAAGGAATGAAGATGTTGAAGAGTACCTTACTTAGAAGCTAAAGAATCAAATGAATGAAGAGGGTTAATATTTGAGCATATACAACATAAACCAAGAAAAAAGGAATGAAGATGTTGAAGAGTACCGTACTTCGAAGATGAAGAATCAAATGAACAAAGAGGGTGAAGATTTGAGCTCCAAATGAATGGATACGAAGAGGGTAAAGATTACGCCACCGCTGTCGTCTCTGGCTCGCTTGTTCGCCTAGGGCATTTTATGAAAGAAATACAGAATAAGTTTTGTTTTAATTTATCAATAAACCTTTTAATCGCGGTTGGACAACCCAACCGAAGTGGAATTGTAAGTCCTCTAACAATGGTTGGTTTACTTCACCATTGTAAAATCCTTTACAATTTATTTTTTAAATAATGGACTTAAGTGACACACGCTTAATGTACTCTAAAAAATAGAAAAAATGTAGTTGCTGAGAATCGAAGCTTGCTACACATCATTTATTACTACGGTGTTTTAAGACAACCGGTATTAAGTTACTGTTTATAAATCCAACTACTCACTGGGCGCAAAAATTTTAACCGATTAAAATGGTGTAATGAATCCGTTGTAAACCTGGCGTTGTTATTTACACGTTTTGTAGTAGTGAAACCATAGGGTTTGTAGGGTTAGAGTCATTCATCTCTTGTATATACACTTTTTACAAAGTAAGGTTAATTGCAACTATCTCAATTCGAATTCGAATTGAAGGCATACGTACCCATAGCGAAGTCGATTGAGAAACTGCATAAATAAATCTCTCTCTCTCTCTCTCTCTCTCTCTCTCTCTCTCTCTCTCTCTATATATATATATATATATATATATATATATATATATATATAGAGAGAGAGAGAGAGAGAGAGAGAGAGGGAGAGAGAAAGAGAGAGATTTATTTATGCAGTTTTTCAATATGTATATATATATATATATATATATATATATCCTTAATTTTTGTATTTGCAAATTATTGAGTTTGTTGTTGTTTTGATCAATTCATTTGGAAATCAATTTTTGAATACATTTTGAATTAAGTTTTGTTGATATAATCATAATCACTTTGATTGTGATTGGCTTTCGCATCAACAAAACAAATTAAATTTCCAAACGTTATCGATTGCACACAAAGTGTTCGATAAATTGCCATTAGTGCTTGTATTTGGTTTTTGATAATTGGAAATAGGCTCTACATGTATTTTAGCATTTAATTGTTTGTGATTAATCGTTGTTGAAAAATTTGTGTTCATTATCATTCAACTGTATAAATTTACGCATATCCGAGATTTTTGACAGTAGCTTCGGTTAGACGATTCGATTTAGATTTTTTCCGCTATGCCAGAAAACTTTTGAAAACCATATTTACTAAATTTTTAAATTTTAAATTGTGATTTATTCACCCCCCTCTAGATTGAAGCCTGTCGTCTAATAACATGTGATTACTGATTTTTACTATCTACCTAGATTGAGAAACGGTGAGGGGATTTCCAAACCTAGCGAACATAGAAGAAAGATGAATTGATTGCTGGGTTGGGAAGAAACACAAAGATCTTATTCCAAAACAAGCAATTTGGAGAGCAAGTGTAAAACTAGAGCTTGTACATGCTGACATGTGTGGGCCAATCAAAACTGAGTGACATGGAAGAAATTGGTATTTCATGCACCTTTACATATCACTTTAGTTGGAAAACATGCTCTATATTTTGAAAGAAAATATCGTGCATTTGATGTCTTTGAAATATTCAAGGCAATAGTTGAAAAAGAATATAGTTTCTTGATTCAATGTCTCGGAATAGATAGAGGTATAGAATTTACATCAAGTTCTTTCAATTATTTGTGTATCTTGAAAATGATCAAAAGAAAACTAGCTACTGCATTTACTCTACAATAAAATGGAATATCTCAGAGAAAAAATCTATAAATGAAGAATGAATTCAAGCATTCAATGAAAGGAGAACGTTGTGTTTGATGAAGAAAAAGAATGGGATTGAAAGAATGAGAAACAAACAAATCTATAATCTCATGTGTATGTAAATGATAAGAGAGAACCTGAACCACAAGAAATTTTAGGCGTGGAAAAAAATGTGGCAGAAAACCAAGACTTGGATGATAGCTATGCAAATTAAGGCAATCATGAAGAAGCAGAGAACAAAAGTCAAGAACACAATGATGAGTCCAGTGAGCCAACTTAGAGAATTAGAAGACCTCTAAGGTACCTTAATGATTATGTGATTGGCTTGGAAAATGAAGAAAAGATCAATTGGATAATATTGCAATGTTCAGTTCAAATGAAGATCCTACCACCGATGAAGAAGGTTTTAAATATGAGGTTTGGAGAAGAGCTATGAATCTTGAAATAGAATCCATGGAGAATAATGACACATGGGAACTGAAGACAATCTATAAATGCCTAAAGCCCATTAGAGAAAAGTGGATTTACCAAAAAAGAGTACAAGAAAAGGGAGAAGTGGAGAAGCATAAAGTAAAATTAATGGCTAAATGAAAGTTTCTTAATCATGGATTTAATAAAAATGAAGAATTCGCACATGTAGCTAGATGGGATACCATTAGGACTATTCTAGCAGTTGCTGTAAACCAAAGATGGCATGTCATTCAACTTGATGTAAAGAGTTCATTTTTACATGACGAGTTAGTTGAAGATGTCTACATAAGCCAACCGGTTGGCTATCACAAAGAAGACTTGAGAAGGCTTAAAAACTGAGAAAAACTTTATTTGGCCTAAGACAAGCTTTAAAAGCTTGGTATAGTAAAACCGATTCATATTTTTGTGTTGCCAAGTTTCAAAAATGTCCAGTTGGAATTCAACCACGATCTATGGAGAATTCCTATTCAATCTTGATCTCAAGATTGTTATGTAATGACAATGAACAAAAACAAAAAACACGTTTAAAGAAGATGAGTATGAACTGCATAGTAACTATCTGCCCACAACTGTGGAATTTTATTATCACTTTGCAACTGCAAAACCGTGATTATCAAACTTGATGATTACAATGATAAGGGTTCCTCCCTATTTATAAATTTAGGTTAATTTGCATTTTAAGCTAAAGCCTAAACTATAAAAGCGCAAAAATATCTAATCTAATCTTTCTAAATCAAATCTGATCTTTCTAAATCAAATCTAATCTTTCTAAAAGCGCAAAAATATCTAATCTAATCTTTCTAAATCAAATAGGATCTTTCTAAATCAAATATGATCTTTCTAAATAAAATCTAATCTTTCTAAAACAATGAATTACATATTTAACACATATAATCATAGTCCTTTTGTTAAACATGGAAGTGATGAAAAGATTCTCATTGTTAGTTTATATGTGGATGACATCGTCTACACTAGCAGTGATCATCAAATGAAGAATGAATTCAAGCATTCAATGAAAGGAGAGTTTGTTATGACTAACTTCGGAAAGATGAGGTATTTCTTGGGGAACTAGGTGATACAAGGTAGAGATGGAAACTTCATCCATAAACAAAAATATGCAAATAAGATATTCTTAAAGTTTGGACTGAAAGGATGTAACAAAGTATACAACGTTATTGTCTCAAGGTGCAAATTAGTGAAAGATGAAGATGACAAGACTTTTGATGAAACCATCTTTAAACAATTCGTGGGAAGTTTGATGTACCGGCTAGTTACCAAACCTGACATGGCATTTTTTGTTTGTTAGGTTTAACAATAGTTTTTGAAGTAGTTTCAACATTACTTGCTCTACAAGTAATGCCCATAGCTACCTTGTATATAAAGAAATAATGTCATTGAATATAGGTAGAGAATACTATCGTATTCAACACTTAACTAGTTGATTTTATTATATTTTACATTAATGTTATTTGATAGGAAAAGATTGTTTCAAACGTAGGTAATAAAATGATGAATTCATATAAATAACTTGAACTTATTTAACTAGAAGTACTAAGTAAGATTTGAGGGAATCTCATTTGTGGATTCCAATTCCATCTTACTTTCATGTTCAACAAGGTGTTTGATATCCATAGGATAAGTAAAGCCTGAATCATGTGAATTATAAGAACTTGTTGCAGTGAGTAGGTTCCTAGCCTCAGTTGGATGGAATTCATCCCAAAACACATACTCACTCCTATTATAGCATGGTTTTTCTTCAGGAATACACTCTCCACTACTCTTTGATGGACAACAAGGAGCATTTGAGATAGCAAAACCTGAAATCCATGAAACATGATGCATGACTAAAAAATATAATCTAAGCTATTTTTTCGTAAACTAAAGTTATTACCATCAGAACTCTGGCCATCTGATTCTAATGTACTGTTTATGAAGATAAATTTGGAATCAGCAAAGAACTTCAAGAAATGATTCACTAGGGATTTAAGCTTTGCATTGAATATAAATGCATGGGCATTCTCCTCCTCCACACAAGACCCATTAGTTCCATGAGAGATGATGGCATTTGGAGTGCAGCCTAAAAGGCCGATTCCAACTAACACAAATTTTCTAGCTCCAATTCCATGTAGAGCCTGTAATCAAGTGGAGTTATTATAAACTGTTGTTAAACATTATGTATCTTCAATTAATAATATTTTGGTAGACATATACCAGTAAATTCAAAGATAACTCTTGAATTAGAGCTTCTGCATACTGCTGAGGACTATAAATGTGGCTTGTTGGATAGAGTTGTGGAAGAAAGTAATTGTTTATGTAATCATTACTTCCTATATTCACATAATACAAGCACTTGTTCAGGTATTGTTGAGCTTTTTCAAGACTTCCAAGTCGGC
The DNA here is from genome assembly GCA_022829125.1 of Lathyrus tuberosus. Taxonomy (NCBI): domain Eukaryota; kingdom Viridiplantae; phylum Streptophyta; class Magnoliopsida; order Fabales; family Fabaceae; genus Lathyrus; species Lathyrus tuberosus. The sequence goes on along the minus strand of JALAZF010000124.1, from coordinate 13,876,319 downwards.
TAGCAATTTGAGAAACTATACACAGATAGATATAATGTAACATAAATCATCCAAGATCAAATTGAATAATTAAAGCAATCATAAAGTTCTTAGATAGATTTATTATACCGTAGCCTTGCTTGTTTCGTTACGAATTCCAGCTCCGCCAGATGCATAGTTCACACCTTTGAGTATGTCTGAACCATTTGTGTTTGCAAAAGGTGGAATGAATTTCTCAAATCCCAAAAGTTGAGCTGTAATCATCAAAAAAACTTATGTTTCAATAAATACAATTGACTCATAAGAAAAAAAGAGAGATAAGAATTCATAAGGTTGGATGAATGTTACTTATTATGTCAATTGAAGTTCGACCGTTGGTGAATCTTCCGGTAGGGCCGATTGGAAAGTCGATTCCATAAGGTTTATAATTAGATTTCTGAGAGGTAGGAAGATTATTGTTGTTACCACTATCAGACAAAGAGTCTCCAAAGATGAAAACACAAGGCACCTGGGATTTGCCATTGACACAATAATGCAAATAGCTTGCAGACAAGAAAATAATATGCATTACCAACCATGTCTTGATCATACATTCCATCTCAAAGAAGAAAATCTAATGAATCTGAAAAATAATTAAAGAACCAACATAAACATATAAATATTGATGGGGCCAGATAATTAATAAAACTTGGTTTTTGGTAAATTACATTACATTCAATTTAATTGGGATCAAATCCAGCATCATATTATTAATTAGACTCGTTTTTTATTCCCAATGGAAGACTATAAGACGATGGATCGAGTTTCAACTTTGAAAAATGTATATCGTTTTCTTCTTTACGTCACCTTCTCATCTTGTCATTCAATGATTTTATTACTTTTCCTATTTTTAGTATCAAGTATCAACTCGAGATTTTATTACTTCTCTAGTTGTCATTCACACCATTTATGTTTCCCTTTTTTTAATTTTTATTACTTATTAGTCCTTATGTTTTTTTATAAGTTGTTTTTGATCTTTTACATATGTTAAAAAACATTAATTATTGTTATATGAGAAAGAGAAACTATAAAAAAATTTATATTATTATTCTTTTTGTGAAAGATAAATTTAAATAATTGAAAAAAGAAATAATAATAATAAATATTAATAAATATGAAAATTAACATTAATTATTTATTCATAATTTAAAACAATTTATATTTTAGTATAATTTTTTTTCAAAGCGACTTAAGTTCTATTTATTTTGTACAACAAAATTAAATATCCCATATGAATTTTTATTTTAAATATATAATAAAATTTTGTTTGACTAGCAAGATGATTTCACACACAATATTGAATTCATGTGTGATACAAGATTATTTGAATTAACTGATAAACATATATTAAATAAAAGTTGTTACCAATACCTAGAGTTGTTAAGTGGGCAGGCCCGGCACAATCCGCATTAGCCTGATAGGTCAACACTTATAAATGGGTTGGAGTGGGTCGGCCCGATTACTTCATAGGCTATCAAAATTGAGCTTGACCCAGTTCTTTATGGGTCGTGCAGCCCGATGGGTCAAGCCCACATATATATATTTCAATATTATAATTATAATTTTTAAATTTAGAGACAATAAAATACAATCATACATAACAAAATAATTATTCATCTAACCATTCAAATTAGATACAAAAATAAATTATCTAGTAGACAATTTTTTGGCTAAGTCCCATAACACTTAGTGAATCCAACAAAAGGGTTTAGCACAATTTCCCATCAAAATTAACAAAAACAGTTTTCTAATTTTTTATGGCTAAGTCCCATAACACTTAGTGAATCCAACAAAAGGGTTTAGCCCAATTTCCCATCAAAATTAACAAAAACAGTTTTCTAATTTTTTATGGTCCGACCCGGCCCATAAAAAACATCATCCCAAAAAGATAGAGTTATATTTTTTTAATATTTTTTATGGTCCGGCCCGTGCTAAAATTAAAGGTTTATGGGCTGGCCAATGAACCGGACCCATTTTGACAGCTCTACCAATACCGTGCAATTTTCATCTATGTTTGAAAAACTATAACCTAATATAAAGAAAATTTTTTGATTATAAGCTGGAGGACACATTTAAGTTAAAAAATGAGACAAAATAAAAAAATACAGGTATAATAATTAAAATTGCACAAAAAAAAAATAGTTATATATTAATCAAAGATGAATTTAATTATAATCGTTTTGACTTTTAACCAATATCTTTTTTTTTTAATGTATTTGAGTTTTATTATAGTATTTTATATATTAGATTTTTATTATAGTATTTTTTATTTTTTAATGTATAAATGAAAAAGAAATTAGGTCCCTCAAAATTTAGGGTCCTCTGTAGAACAAAACCCTATATAAATAAAATAAATTTATTGTCTATTGCTCCTGTATAGAGTCGGCCCTGATTATAAGTAGTCAATATTATACGAGTCATATTTGAACTTTATTAGTTCAATGCTCTTTTCTAAATACTATATGTGAATTTCAACTCGGACTTTCTTAAAATTGAAATTTTCTCATTTTCACTCAAATACTATCCCATGTTTTTGTAAAAAATAATAGTTAGGACGTGACAAATTTCACGAGGACAGATAAAAAAACTCTATCTTTCTCTAAGTAGAAAAGAATAACAAAGAATAAAGTTTAACACAAGCCAAACCCACTACAAAACACAAATAGTTAAACTCTCATGATATGTGATTGCTCTTTTAATGTGTGTGTCTACCACAAGGTAAAAGATCCATTTATATAAAGATGACTATACAACAAAATGTTCTATTAGGATACAAACAAATTCAGACTAAATTCAATTTTTTAGCAAGCTAAATCTTTTTGTGAAAGCAAATCCAATTAAATTTTTACAAGCAAATTCTAATAATTTAATCTTCAAATAAATCTTGTAATCAAAACGAATCAAAATAAACATTAGATCTCAATAGACAAAATCTCCAAAACAACAACAACAACCGCAACAACAACATAAAAAATTAATAGAATTGTAAAACAATTAATCTCAAGAACAACAACTACTACAAGAATTAAAACAAAACTAATCGAATAGTTAAACATTATATCTCAAGAACAACAACTACAACAACAACAGCAGACAAAATCAATAGAATATTTAAATATTAGATCTCAACAACAACATGAATAAAAACAAAATCAATAATGTCGTTAAACATTAAATCTCAACAATAACAACAATAATAAAAACAACTACAATAAAAACAACAACGAAAAAAACAACAACAACAACAACAACAACAAAAATAAAATTAATAAAATCATTAAACATTAAATCTTAACAACAACAACAACATTAAAAAATTTATGTGACACAACAACAACCAACATTGCTAACTTGAATCCATGTTTTTCTCTCGTTAAAGTTGGAGAAAAGATGATGGATTTCCTATACTTGTAAATGAAAGAAATGATGTTTTCAAGTTTAGTTTAGTGGAGAAATGAAGTTTCGTAAATAGAAGATGAAGTTTGGTGATAGAAGATAAAGTTTGTCTAAGTCCATCTAAGAAAAAGTGAATGAACATGTAGAGTTATATAACTTGGAAATGTAATTTATTTTAAATTAAAAAAAATTAGGAAGATGCTGCTTTTCTAACCGCGAGTAAAAATGGCTTTAAAATAAATAAAAGAATAAAAGTGTTGGTGTTAGGATTCGAACCCAAGACCATACGCCACTTTTCACCACGGTTGGAAATTCCAACCTTTGTTGAAAGTGGTTTAAAGATAAACAAGAATAAAATTGGTGGTGCTGAGATTTGAATCCATGACCAGACGTCACTTTTCACCATAATTGAAGATTCCAACAATGGTTTAAGGTACCTTGAAAATGAGAATGAAATAAAATAGTATAATGAATATATTTTACCATGGTATAAAATGCCATACATAAAACCATATCTATAAAACCTTTTACATTCAACAATGGTGGAAACACACATATACAATATACGTAATTTTTAGACACCAACTCACGAATTTTATATCAATAAACCAGGAGAATATAAACTCCTCAACAACAACCACAAAATTCATCACAATCATCATTCCTATTGGAGGTTAATGACTCCACTACCTTACCCGTCATGCATAATCCTTTATCGAAAGTTAATCTCCTCCCTTACCTAGATATCCAAACAACAACAAAATTCTAGTTTGGTTGATGCCCTTCTCTCAAGTCTTCTCTCACTTGTGCTCTTAGCCTCTTTGTCTCTAATCTTTCCAAGTTTTTACATACTGTCAAACTCCTAACTTAGGTTATGTTGCTAATTTATTTTATTAGGGTCAATCTAGTTGAAATTACTAACTCACCTCTCACTTACTAACTATTAGAACAAGATTTGTTCTTGATATTTTCTCTTTAGTTTTGATGTTAACAAAAGTATTAAAAGTATAATGGTTTATTTGATGTGTGTTTTATTTATGCAGGTTCTTGTCTTATACATAAATAATCAGAATCTGTTTTACTTAAGAAACGCCTGGAGTTGCTTCATTGCAAGCTTCTGGTGGCAGAGTCTGAAGAACAATTTCTAGTGTGGTTTGACGAAGACTCTGTACTGAAGGCCTCAGCATTCAGACGAGTTTCTACACTTAGTAATTATATATCAGCATCTGGTACCACTCAGAGTTGGTGATAAAGCAATGGACTATCCGTACTACTAAAAGCAAGTTGTATTGTCTAATCATCCTGTCGGCTCGAGTCTACAGGATTGCAAGGCTCAAGAAAAGCTGGTACATTCTACGAATGTTTACTCCCAACGGCTCCAATAGTACATAACCTCTTGAAGACTTAAAGGTTAAACCTGTTACACAATGGATTCAGAAATCTGTTGTGCATCCATCTTCGACGTCTCTTGTACTTTGGGGCAAAAGCAAAGACATTTGATCAAGTAACCTTCTCAACAACTAGTTTCTGGAAAGCCTATATATATGGCTGAAGATTCAAGCCTGAACTTTTTACAAGGATTCTTCTGTTGAAGAAGTAGCAAGATCAACAATTATCAACTCTATGTAATATGCAGTTTTTCTGTTTTAGGTTGTAGTTGTAAAAGCCTTAAGATTTCTTACCCCTGTTTTTTTTTAAAAGCCTTAAGATTTCTTACCCCTGTATATATTTAAGAAATCTTAAGTGCTTTAGATTTTTGCTATGGTGGTCTCCCGTACCTCTGATGCGTGCATCATGTACACCTTATTCTCTATTCTATTGAGCCTTTAGTAGTTTAGATTAAGTCTCCTGCTATGTGCTTGGGCAAAAAGTCTTGTCTCATTGGGATTTAAGAAACAAGTCTTGAGCCAAGATGCTTAAGACACGTAACTCTCATTGCTTAAGTGTTATTCAGCTAGTCTGATTGAGCAAAGGAAAGTCATAGACATGTGCTCTATGCTAAGGAAAGTTTCAACCAGAAGACAGATGAGCATGCGACTCAGTCAGATGGTACGAGCAAAGAAAGTCTTAGACATGTGCTCTAAGCAAATGTAAGTATCAACCAGAAGATACGTGAGCAGGCGGCTCAGTCAGATGGTGTGAGTTAAGAAAGTATTAGACATGTTCTCTAAGCAAAGGTAAGTTTTAACCAGAAGACAGATGAGCTGGCAACTCAATAACATGGTGTGAGCAAAGAAAATCTTAGACATCTGCTCTAAGCAAACACTACGCCAAAATTGGACAAAGACAGCGCAAAAAAGACAGCGCTTTTTGGACAAAGCGCTGCTATAAGTCTTTAAAAAATTTCGCTTAAAAAAAGCGCTGTAAAAGACAGCCTTTAGAAAGCGCTTTTTAAAAGCGCTGTTAAATGCCCAAAATGGAAGCCACCTTAGAAAGCGCTTTTTGTAAAGCGCTGTTATAGGCATTACTTTAGACAGCGCTTTTATAAAAGCGCTGTCTAAAGGTTAACCTTAGAAAACGCTTTTTAAAAGCGCTGTTAAATGCCCAAAATGGAAGCCACCTTAGGAAGCGCTTTTTGTAAAGCGCTGCTATAGGCATTACTTTAGACAGCGCTTTTATAAAAGCGCTGTCTAAAGGTTAACCTTAGACAGCGCTTTTATAAAAGCGCTGCTATAGGTTTTAAATTCTCCCTACCTTAGAAAGCGCTTTCTGAGGAAAGCGCTGTTATAGGTAGCACTTAAGAAAGCGCTTTTTAAAAGCGCCGTCTAAGGTCATTTATGAATTAAAATATAAAACAATTTCTAATCATTTTCAGACATTTCTTTTCGTTTTCTTCTCTCGACCGTTCTTGTCTACTGAAACCCTTGTCGTCGTTCATTCGCCATTGTCGTCATTCATTCGCCATTGCCGTCGTTCATTCGTCATTATCGTCGTTCACGTATTTCCGTCAGTTTGGTTGTTCATTCGCCATTGCTTTCGTGAAGAAGAAGACGAAACGAAGAAGAGGTACGATTTTCATTCTTGTTTTCATTCTGTTTTCATTCTTGTTTTCATTCTTGTTTTCATCTCGGTCATCGTATGATTTTTGTTCTGTTTTCATTCTTGTCACTAGCTACCATTTTGCCGTCGTAGTACAGGTGTTGTTTGAGTTTGGTGTGAAACTATTAATAAAATGCATCATGGTTTGTATATTTTATAGAAATACAAATACTATGTATTGGGATATTGAGCAACAAAGCCAGTATATGCCCTTAAAAATTTGTGTGTAGTGTTGATATGGGTAATGACCATAGTTATAAAGTTTTGAACATGTTTACATACTTCTGACTTATTTTTGAGAAGAATGAACCATACATAGAATGACTTATTTTTGACTTATTTTTGAACATGTTTAGAATGACTAATATTGAACATGTTGTTTCTATTTTCATTAGTTGTTGTTTCTATATTCTAGATTAAAGAAAGTATGATAGTTATTATAATATTGATAGTTATTGTATTGATGGAGTTATGATATATAGAGCCATGAAAGTGGAGTTATGATAGTTATTGTATTGCATGGTCAAAGAAAGTATGATATTTTTCTTTGCATGAGATGTTTATCTTGCTTAATAATTGCTTTGATGATTATCTTTGTGATATGATGATTACTTGTTTAAGTATGATTTAAACTTGATTCTTGATAGATTTAGGTTATCGTATGAATGTTACTTGTTTAAGTTGATGCATGTTTACTTGTTTAGGTATTGCTTAGATTTGAATCTTGTTAGGTTTAGGATGAATTGTTCTAATGCTTGGTTACTTGTTTAAGTATGCTTGCTCTTAAGTATGTTGCTTGTTTGTGATTACATGTTGCCACTTATCAAGTTATGACTCATAATTGGTCAATTAATGATATTTCATTTTATGATACGTGTACAGGGGGTCTTGGTAATTCTAACCTATCTGGACACTGTGTGGGTCTAGAAGTTGTTTACATCCCTACAGGTAAATATTTTTTATTTTTGTTTTTGTTTAGTTTAATTAGTATAACTATGGATAAGAAATGAATGTCTTCAAGTCGATTGTCGAAAGAGTACGAGAATGGGGTATCAGAATTTGTTAAGTTTGCTGTTGCGTGTAACAGCCCGATTATGATCATCTCCATTTTGTGCTAATTTCTATTATTTTGTTGAGTCTTTTATTTAATTTGGGTGATAATAATGTTATTGTGAAATTGGTGTTTTAATCTGATATGTTGGCGTGTTATATTATTTCACCGTTTTTGAGAGTTTTCGGGGGAAATTAGATTGGAGGGTATTTTAGACATTTCATAATTATTGTTAAGTTAGAATTGAGTGAGGAGTGATTTAAGGGTATTTGTGAGATATTTAAAGTAAAGAAAAGAAAGTAGTAAGAAAAGAAATAGAAAGAAAAGTATAAGAGTTAGAAAAGAGAGAAAAGGAGAGTTAGAAAGAAAAATAGAGAGAAAGAAGAACAAGAGAAGAAAAAGAGAAGAAAAGATTGGAAAAGCTAGGAAATCGTCAAGACAACTCTAGGAATCGAATTTAATCGGGTAAGGGTGTGAAATATTGTTATCCTAACTTTGTGTATGATTATGTATGTGTTTTGTGTGGAGGTTTTGGTTGGTTTTCCATATGTTTCCGTTTATGCCGTATTTGACGAAATCGATAGAAACCGATGTTTTTACGGTCGAAAAGTCGTATAAATACATGTGTTGGTTGGATATATGTATGTGAGCTGCTGTTTAAAGTTTCATGAAGTTTGGTTATGTTTTGGTTAGTTTTCGGTATGTTTCCGTTGTTGTTTCCGTTTAGGTCGAATTGTAGGAAATCGATAGAAACCGATGTTTTCACGGATGAATTTTGAAATAAATTACGTAGTTGTATCGAGTAAGGTTAGGTCGTCGTATAGCGTGCTTTTTATTCGATTTGGTGATGTTTGAAAATTCTGGTTTTTGAAAGGTGGAAATTTAATCGAAAAATCGAACGTCGTAGAAACTTCGTTTATGTGTTCTAAATTGTTCTTATGTATTTGGTGGTTGCGCGTATATGTCTGTTTCGGTGAAAATGTTCGATTTAGTCGAGTTTCGGGCATTTCGGAAAAGTTACAGCAAGTGTGTAAATTGAGAAATCTGATTTTTGAGAAAACAGGGCTTTGAATCGATACATAACAGCTATGTATCGATACGAAATGATTTATGTATCGATACATAACCCTTATGCATCGATACATACTGAAGAAATTTGAGAAAACAGCATTTTCACTACAGCATGCGTCGATACATGCGTGCTATGTATCGATACATGTGGCCTCTATGCGTCGATACATAAGCCTATGTATCGATACATACTGTGCTGAACCAGAAAATTCTGGTTTGTCGGGGAAACTTCGGAAATTCATATCTCTTGAACCGTAAGTCGGTTTTGACCCCCGTTCGAAGCGTTGGGAAGCTAACGAGATGTTCTTTCTAGGAAAAATGGTTTTGAGGTCTAAACCTGGTCCAATTGGAACAGTATTTTCGAACCGTTTCGTAGTGTCGGGCCTCCGGTTTATGTTTTGGCGTTATTTGGAAATATACATATCTTCTTCGTTGTTTATCGGATTTAAGTGTTCTTTATATCGAATAGAAGCTGTGGATGAGTACTTTTTGATGATGATGGAAAATATTATTTTTAGCCGACTTTTAACCGACATTTTTGGTAAACCGTAAATCGAATTGTTTGGTTATTTGTGAAAACGTTCGGTTGCCGTTTGGCACAATTGATGTGAATGTATGTGGATTGTGTGTGATGAATGCATGACTATATTGTGAATATGTATGCATGTCAAGAGTGTCATGAGTCATGTTGTATGTGAAGCATCATGATTGGATTCTTGCATTGTGGGGTTCTAAGATGAATCCGTTGTAACGTCGTAAGCCTTTTGAGAGGTGGGGGCGATGATTACAAACGATTGTAAGCCTTTTGAGAGGTGGGAGCAATCGGATTGTAAGCCTTTTGAGAGGTGGGGGCAATCCATAAACATTGTAAGCCTTTTGAGAGGTGGTAGCAATGGGTGAACATCGTATGCCCGACGGGGAGTTACACTAAGTAACGAGCGATAGTTCCAATAAGTTCTTCAATTGAACTTGAGATGAAATGAGTCGGTACCGCATTGCATTTGCATAGAGTCGTCAGTCGGTCTCTATGATTTGCATTGGTCATCCTTGTATTTGTGCATGGATGAATGAACATGAATATATGTGTTTATGTTGAATGATAAGCATTGTGATGAATATGCTTGGTTTTGTATATGTATATATATATATGTATGCCTTGCAATGTATATTGAATGATATGTGATGAATTATGATAAGAATTGTATCGTGGTAATGATGCATTGAAGAATGAATATAATATGTATGTTTATATGGAATGGTAGAATGGTGAGAATGTGTTATGTGTATACTTTTGTGTTGAGATATATGATTATATGCATTGTTATTATGATAATATTTCTCACCCTTCTGCTGTTTTATGATGCTCTACGAGGCATTGCCGATTAGGTATTTGGTGGTCTTTTGTGAAGTGTGTCTTCATACCTTTTTGGTCGGTTGGCTCTGATATGTAGCACCGGGTAGCTAGGATGCTTATGTTTGATTCCTTTTTGTGATACATTCATGTCTGTATCTTGCTGATGAATTTGTGTATATAAACACGAATGATGTTGTTGTATCATACTTGTTGATATATATATATATATATATATATATATATATATATATATATATATATATATATATATATATAATGTATATATGTTTGATGTTATCAATGTTTAGATTTTCTGCTTTTATTCTAAATATTGAGATGTGGGTGTAAGGACAGAGTTCCTACGTTGAAAGTTACCCCACTGTTGCATATCATTTGTTGAGCAGATGTTGTATGTTTTAATTTCAAGCATAATGTGACATGCCTTTTTATGCCGTGTTTACAATTATACTCTGATGAAATTTCCAATACGTGCCTAAATGATTTATTTGATTATTTGGGGGTATAGAAAGGGGGTGTTACATTAAGTGGTAACAGAGCCAAGGTTGAGTCAGTCGTGTCTGTCTCGTTGTTGTGTTGGTTGAACTGTTGTTTAACCTTTGTTGTTATTTTGGGAGTGATCAGAATATGGCTGGTAGAAACGATAATGCGATGGCTGCTGCTATGGAAGCAATGGCTAGGGCGGTGCAGGGTGCGCCGAATGTAAGTGCTAATGAAGAATTCAGGAAGAATCAACCACCGGTCTTCAAAGGAAGATTTTATCCCGATGGTGCTCAACTTTGGCTGAAAGAGATTGAAAGAATCTTCATAGTCATGGATTGTGCGGAAGAGAATAAGGTGAGGCTTGGATCTCACATGCTGAGGGAAGAAGCCGACGATTGGTGGGTCGGTATGCGTGAAATTCTTGAGGTGGATAATGAAGAGGTAACTTGGGAATTGTTTCGTACCGAGTTTTTGCTGAAGTATTACCCTGAAAGTGTGAAAGGGAAGAAAGAGATGGAATTCCTGGAATTGAAACAAGGTGGTATGTCAGTGGTGGACTATACTGCTAAGTTTGTGGAATTGGTTCAATTTCATTCTCATTATGCTGCGATTACTGCTGAGTTCTCAAAGTGTATTAAATATGAGAATGGGTTGCGTCCTGAGATTAAGCAAGCTGTGGGATATCAAAGGATTAGGAGGTTTTCGGATTTGACTGAGTGTTGTAGAATCTTCGAGGAAGATAGCAAAGCTCGTTCTACACATTACAAGAGTGTGAATGAGAGGAGAGGGAAACAGCAAGCTAGAAGTGGACCTTATGTGACCCCCGCTGATAAGGGTAAATATAAGGGAAACTTTGATAAGAGATCTGGAGGAAGAAGTTCTGGGTTCATTAAGTGTTTCAATTGTGGTGGAATGGGTCATAAAGCAACTGAGTGAAGGAAGGCCGTTGGGAGATGTTCTAACTGTGGAGGTATGGGGCATTCTACTGCTGAGTGTAGGAGGAATATGGTGAAGTGTTTTAACTATGGAGAAGTGGGTCACATTAGTACTAAGTGTACTAAGCCGAAACAAGCTCAAGCGGGCGGAAAGGTGTTTGCATTGGCGAGGACTCAGACCACTAGTGCAGACCGTTTGATTAAAGGTACATGCTTTATTAATAGTACACCTTTAGTTGCTGTTATTGATACGGGAGCGACTCATTCGTTTATTTCGTCTGAGTGCACGAAGCGTTTGAATGTTGCGTTGTCTTTGATGGGTATTGAGATGGTTATTGAGACTCCTGCTTCAGGGTCGGTAACTACGTCTTTGGTGTGTGTAAGTTGTCCTTTGACCATTTATGGTAAAGACTTCATTATGGATTTAGTGTGTTTGCCGTTGGAGGGATTGGATGTAATCTTGGGTATGAACTGGTTGCAATTTAATCGAGTTCATATAGATTGCTATCATAAGTTGGTAAGGTTTCCTTCTTTGGAAGATGATGAAGATGAGAGTTTCCTATCCACTAAAGAGTTGAAGAAACTTTTAGCGGATGAAGCTCAATTGTTTGGTTTGTTTGCATCATTGTCAGTGGGGAGTAAGATTGGTATTGATGTGTTTCCAGTGGTGTGTGATTTTCCAGAAGTGTTTCCGGAGGATATTACGGATGTACCGCCGGAAAGAGAAGTTGAGTTCTCTATTGATCTAGTTCCGGGCACTAGACCGATTTCGATGGCACCGTATCGTATGTCGGCATCGGAGTTGATAGAATTGAAGAAGCAGTTGAATGACTTGTTGGACAAAAGATTTATAAGGCCAAGTGTTTCTCCTTGGGGTGCTCCGGTATTGTTGGTAAAGAAAAAGGATGGAAGTATGCGGTTATGTATTGATTATCGACAGTTGAACAATGTGACAATTAAGAACAAGTATCCGCTTCCAAGGATTGATGATTTGATGGACCAATTGGTTGGTGCGCGTGTCTTTAGCAAGATTGATTTGAGATCGGGATATCACCAAATTCGTGTGAAAAGCGAGGATATTCAGAAGACGGCATTTAGGACACGGTATGGTCATTACGAATATTCCGTGATGCCATTCGGGGTTTCTAATGCGCCGGGGGTGTTTATGGAATACATGAATCGTATTTTTCATGAACAGTTGGATCGTTTTGTGGTTGTGTTCATCGATGATATTTTGATTTATTCTAAGTCTCAAGAAGAGCATGAAGAGCATATGAGAATTGTGTTGCAAATTTTGAGAGAGAAATAATTATATGCTAAGTTGTCAAAATGTGACTTTTGGCTATCGGAAGTAAGTTTTCTTAGACATGTTATCTCCGGGAGTGGTATTAGTGTTGATCCATCTAAGATTGATGCGGTGATGCAGTGGGAGACTCCTAGGTCGGTTACAGAGATTCGAAGCTTTTTAGGCTTGGCGGGTTATTATCGGAGGTTTATAGAGGGATTTTCGAAGTTGGCACTTCCGTTAACGCAATTGACTTGTAAAGGAAAGGCTTTCATTTGGGATATAGATTGTGAAAAGATTTTCATTGAGCTAAAAAGAAGGTTGACAACGGCTCCGATCTTGATTTTGCCGAATCCTAATGAACCATTTGTTGTATATTGTGATGCTTCATTGATTGGTTTAGGTGGTGTTTTGATGCAAGATGGAAAAGTTGTGGCATATGCTTCAAGACAATTGAGAGTGCATGAAAAGAATTATCCTACGCATGACTTGGAGTTAGCGGCGGTGGTGTTTGTTTTGAAAATTTGGAGGCATTATCTTTATGGTGCAAGATTTGAAGTTTTTAGTGATCACAAAAGCTTAAGATATTTATTTGATCAGAAAGAATTGAACATGAGACAACGAAGATGGTTAGAGCTTTTGAAGGATTTTGATTTTAGTTTGAATTACCATCCGGGTAAGGCGAATGTGGTAGCCGATGCCTTAAGTCGAAAGTTGTTACATATGTCCGCATTAATGATGACAGAATGGGAACTTTTGGAGGATTTTAGAGATTTGAGTTTGGTTTGTGAAATGACGCCGCGAAGTGTGAGACTTGGTATGTTACATGTTACGAATGATTTTCTTGCAACGGTTAGTGAAAAGCAAAAGTTGGATTTGAAGTTCGTTGATTTAATGATAAATGAGAATGAGGATTTCAAGGTTGATAACTTTGGAGTTTTGAGATTCCATGGTCGTATTTGTATTCCCGACGACGCGGAGTTGAAAAAGATGATTTTAGAGGAAGGACACCGAAGTAATTTAAGTATTCATCCGGGTGCGAATAAGATGTATCAAGATTTGAAGAAGATCTTTTGGTGGTCCGGTTTAAAGAGGGATGTGGCTCGATTTGTGTATGCGTGTTTGACTTGTCAAAAGTCGAAGGTGGAACATCAGAAGCCTAGTGGTTTGTTGCAACCGTTGGATATTCCGGAATGGAAATGGGATAGTATATCGATGGATTTTGTTACGGTATTGCCGAATACGCAAAGAGGTCATAATGCTATTTGGGTGATTGTTGATAGGCTTACTAAATCTGCTCACTTTATTCCAATTGACATTAGTTATCCTTTGGAGAAGTTAGCCGAGATTTATGTTCGTGTGATTGTGAAGTTACATGGTGTTCCTAAGAGTATTGTATCGGATCGAGATCCGAGATTTACATCGAGATTTTGGGAGAGTTTACAAGAGGCTTTGGGTTCTAAGATAAGATTGAGTTCGGCTTACCATCCGCAAACAGATGGTCAAACCGAGAGGATGATTCAATCGTTGGAGGATTTGTTGCGTGCTTGTGTGCTAGAGCAAGGTGGTGCTTGGGATAGTTATTTAGCGTTGATTGAGTTCCCCTATAATAACAGTTTTCATTCGAGTATTGGTATGGCACCATTTGAGGCTTTGTATGGTCGGAGATGTCGAACACCTTTGTGTTGGCATGAAACTGGTGAGAGGGCGATTGTTGGACCGGAATTGGTACAAGAAACGACGGAGAAAGTGAAGTTTATTCGGGAGAAGATGAAAGCTTCTCAAAGTAGACAAAAGAGCTATCATGACAAGAGAAGGAAAGATCTTGAGTTTCAAGAAGGCGACCATGTGTTTTTTAGAGTTACACCGGTTACGGGTGTGGGTCGTGCTTTGAAGTCGAAGAAGTTGACTTCTCGTTTTATTGGTCCGTATCAGATTACTGCACGTGTTGGCGCTGTGGCTTATCGTGTGGCGTTGCCTCCGAATCTTTCGAATTTGCATGACGTTTTCCATGTTTCGCAACTTCGGAAGTATGTTCCGGATCCGTCACATATTATTCCTATGGACGAGGTAGAAGTGAGAGATAATCTTACGGTTGAAGTTTTACCGATTAAGATTTTGGATCGTGAAGTTAAGAAGCTAAGAGGCAAGGATATTGCGCTTGTGAAAGTAGCGTGGGGAGGCGCTTCGGAGGGCAATATGACTTGGGAATTAGAGAGTGGGGTGCGAGAGTCGTATCCGGAGTTGTTTGAATCAGGTAATATTTTCGAGGACGAAAATTTCAAAAGTGGGGGAGAGTTGTAACAGCCCGATTATGATTATCTCCATTTTGTGCTAATTTGTATTATTTTGTTGAGTCTTTTATTTAATTTGGGTGATAATAATGTTATTGTGAAATTGGTGTTTTAATCTGATATGTTGGCGTGTTATATTATTTCACCGTTTTTGAGAGTTTTCGGGGGAAATTAGATTGGAGGGTATTTTAGACATTTCATAATTATTGTTAAGTTAGAATTGAGTGAGGAGTGATTTAAGGGTATTTGTGAGATATTTAAAGTAAAGAAAAGAAAGTAGTAAGAAAAGAAATAGAAAGAAAAGTATAAGAGTTAGAAAAGAGAGAAAAGGAGAGTTAGAAAGAAAAATAGAGAGAAAGAAGAACAAGAGAAGAAAAAGAGAAGAAAAGATTGGAAAAGTTAGGAAATCGTCAAGACAACTTTAGGAATCGAATTTAATCGGGTAAGGGTGTGAAATATTGTTATTCTAACTTTGTGTATGATTATGTATGTGTTTTGTGTGGAGGTTTTGGTTGGTTTTCCATATGTTTCCGTTTATGCCGTATTTGACGAAATCGATAGAAACCGATGTTTTTACGGTCGAAAAGTCGTATAAATACATGTGTTGGTTGGATATATGTATGTGAGCTGCTGTTTAAAGTTTCATGAAGTTTGGTTATGTTTTGGTTAGTTTTCGGTATGTTTCCGTTGTTGTTTCCGTTTAGGTCGAATTGTAGGAAATCGATAGAAACCGATGTTTTCACGGATGAATTTCGAAATAAATTACGTAGTTGTATCGAGTAAGGTTAGGTCGTCGTATAGCGTGCTTTTTATTCGATTTGGTGATGTTTGAAAATTCTGGTTTTTGAAAGGTGGAAATTTAATCGAAAAATCGAACGTCGTAGAAACTTCGTTTATGTGTTCTAAATTGTTCTTATTTATTTGGTGGTTGCGCGTATATGTCTGTTTCGGTGAAAATGTTCGATTTAGTCGAGTTTCGGGCATTTCGGAAAAGTTACAGCAAGTGTGTAAATTGAGAAATCTGATTTTTGAGAAAACAGGGCTATGAATCGATACATAACAGCTATGTATCGATACAAAATGATTTATGTATCGATACATAACCCTTATGCATCGATACATACTGAAGAAATTTGAGAAAACAACATTTTCACTACAGCATGCGTCGATACATGTGTGCTATGTATCGATACATGTGGCCTCTATGCGTCGATACATAAGCCTATGTATCGATACATACTGTGCTGAACCAGAAAATTCTGGTTTGCCGGGGAAACTTCGGAAATTCATATCTCTTGAACCGTAAGTCGGTTTTGACCCCCGTTCGAAGCTTTGGGAAGCTAACGAGATGTTCTTTCTAGGAAAAATGGTTTTGAGGTCTAAACCTGGTCCAATTGGAACAGTATTTTCGAACCGTTTCGTAGTGTCGGGCCTCCGGTTTATGTTTTGGCGTTATTTGGAAATATACATATCTTCTTCGTTGTTTATCGGATTTAAGTGTTCTTTATATCGAATAAAAGCTGTGGATGAGTACTTTTCGATGATGATGGAAAATATTATTTTTAGCCGACTTTTAACCGACATTTTTGGTAAACCGTAAATCAAATTGTTTGGTTATTTGTGAAAACGTTCGGTTGCCGTTTGGCACAATTGATGTGAATGTATGTGGATTGTGTGTGATGAATGCATGACTATATTGTGAATATGTATGCATGTCAAGAGTGTCATGAGTCATGTTGTATGTGAAGCATCATGATTGCATTCTTGCATTGTGGGGTTCTAAGATGAATCCGTTGTAACGTCGTAAGCCTTTTGAGAGTGGGGGCGATGATTACAAACGATTGTAAGCCTTTTGAGAGGTGGGAGCAATCGGATTGTAAGCCTTTTGAGAGGTGGGGGCAATCCATAAACATTGTAAGCCTTTTGAGAGGTGGTAGCAATGGGTGAACATCGTATGCCCGACGGGGAGTTACACTAAGTAACGAGCGATAGTTCCAATAAGTTCTTCAATTGAACTTGAGATGAAATGAGTCGGTACCCGCATTGCATTTGCATAGAGTCGTCAGTCGGTCTCTATGATTTGCATTGGTCATCCTTGTATTTGTGCATGGATGAATGAACATGAATATATGTGTTTATGTTGAATGATAAGCATTGTGATGAATATGCTTGGTTTTGTATATGTATATATATATATATGTATGCCTTGCAATGTATATTGAATGATATGTGATGAATTATGATAAGAATTGTATCGTGGTAATGATGCATTGAAGAATGAATATAATATGTATGTTTATGTGGAATGGTAGAATGGTGAGAATGTGTTATGTGTATACTTTTGTGTTGAGATATATGATTATATGCATTGTTATTATGATAATATTTCTCACCCTTCTGCTGTTTTATGATGCTCTACGAGGCATTGCAGATTAGGTATCTGGTGGTCTTTTGTGAAGTGTGTCTTTATACCTTTTTGGTCGGTTGGCTCTGATATGTAGCACCGGGTAGCTAGGATGCTTATATTTGATTCCTTTTTGTGATACATTCGTGTATGTATCTTGCTGATGAATTTGTGTATATAAACACGAATGATGTTATTGTATCATACTTGTTGATATATATATATATATATATATATATATATATATATATATATATATATAATGTATATATGTTTGATGTTATCAATGTTTAGATTTTCCGCTTTTATTCTAAATATTGAGATGTGGGTGTAAGGACTGAGTTCCTACGTTGAAAGTTACCCCACTGTTGCATATCATTTGTTGAGCAGATGTTGTATGTTTTAATTTCAAGCATAATGTGACATGCCTTTTTATGCCGTGTTTACAATTATACTATTATGAAATTTCCAATACGTGCCTAAATGATTTATTTGATTATTTGGGGGTATAGAAAGGGGGTGTTACATTGCGCACGCCAAAGACCCCAGTCGAATGAGATGTCCTTGCTTGGGTTGTTGTTTTGGGAGTCGGGTTGACGCGGTTCTGTTGGCATCACATTTAATGAGGAGTGGAAATGATAGAAGTTATACATGTAGGAATTTGCATGGTGAGAAAATTAACGGGAATGTTGAACCGGGGGATAATACGACCTATGCTTCAAACGACAATGGCACAGATACATACGATTCTGATCGAGTCGAAGAGATTGCAGAAGCACTTGAAGAAGATCTTAAGGATTGTCCCAAAATGTTTGAGAGGTTGGTAAGCGATGCAGAGAAACCGTTATATAATGGTTGCACTAAATTCACAAGATTGTCTGCGGTATTAAAGTTGTACAACTTAAAGGCGGGCAATGGATGGTCGGATAAAAGTTTCACAGAGTTATTGGCCCTTATGAAAGATATGCTTCCAGAGGATAATGTTCTTCCCAATCGAACATATGAGGCCAAAAAGATGTTATGCTCTATTGGCATGAGCTATGATAAGATACATGCATGTCCAAACGATTGCGTTTTGTTTCGAAATGAGTATGCATCGTTAAATGAGTGTCCTAAATGCGGTGTCTCTCGATATAAGGAAAAGTTGTCTCCAGCAAAAGTCTTATGGTATTTTCCTATAATTCCGAGATTTAGACGCATTTTTCGTAGTGAGACCGATTCAAGACACTTGACTTGGCATGCAGATGAAAGAATTATTGATGGAAAGTTTCGACATCCGGCAGATTCACCACAGTGGATGAAAATTGATGATGATTATCCTGAATTTGGAAAAGAAGCAAGAAACCATCGCTTGGCATTATCTACTGATGGAATGAACCCACACGGTCTTCAAAGTATCTCACATAGCACTTGGCCTGTGATCATAATAATTTATAACCTACCTCCATGGCTATGTATGAAGCGTAAGTACATGATGTTATCTATGTTAATTTCTGGGCCTAGACAACCAGGGAATGACATAGACGTATACTTGGCACCCTTAATCGAAAATTTAAAGTTTTTGTGGGAGAACGGTGTGGAGGTTTATGATGGGTATAGGAAAGAAAGTTTCAACTTGAGGGCGATGTTGTTTGGCACAATTAATATTTTCCAGCATACGAAAATCTATCAGGGTACAGCATAAAAGGTCAATGTGCGTGTCCTATTTGTGAAGATAAAACAGATTGGACACGATTGGAGTTTGGTCAGAAGAATGTATTTCTCGGTCATCGTAGATTCTTAAATTCTAAGCATCACTATCGTGGGTGGAGAAAAGCATTCAATGGAGAGGTAGAACATGGTAGAGCTCCAACTATATTGACAGGTGATCAAATTTTTGAAAAGGTAAAAGATGTGAGTACTCAGTTTGGAAAGCCTTTTGCACATACACTTGTCAATAGTGGGTGGAAGAAGAGGTCAATTTTTTTTGAACTGCCATATTGGAAGTCGTTGTATGTAAGACATTTTCTCGATGTTATGCATATTGAATAAAATGTATTTGACAGTGTTATTGGTACGTTACTCAATATACAAGGAAAGTCTAAGGATGGCCTTAAAGCAAGAAAGGACCTGGTAGCGATGGGAATAAGAAATGAATTAGGACCCATGAAGAAAGGAACACAAACATATCTACCACCTGCTGCTTATACTCTATCTAGAAAAGAGAAAAAGATATTGTATAAGTTTTTAAATGCAGTTAAAGTTCCAGAAGGATACTCTTCGGATATTAGAAGACTTGTGTCTATGAAAGACCTCAAGTTAAAGAGTTTAAAGACGCATGACTGCCATGTTATAATGGAACATTTTCTACCAATAGGTATACATTCTATTCTGCCAGAAAAAGTAAGAAGCCCAATAACTAAATTGTGTTTTTTCTTCAAGTTAATTTGCAGTAAGGTGATAGATCCTGTGATCTTACCAACATTGCAAAAAGAAATAGTTATTACTTTGTGTGATCTTGAAATGATTTTTCCTCCCTCGTTTTTTGACATAATGGTTCATCTAGTTGTTCATCTGGTGAAAGAGACACAATTGTGTGGACCGGCTTATATGAGATGGATGTACCCTGCTGAACGTTATATGAAAATATTAAAAGGGTATGTTAAAAACCGAAGTCGACCAGAGGGTTGTATTGCCGAACGATACATTGTTGAAGAAGCGATTGAGTTTTGTACTGAATATCTGTCCAATGTACAATCAATTGGACTCCCCAAATCTCATATTGTCGAAAAAAAAGAAGGAAAAAAGTTAATTGGAAATGAAGTTCTGACAGTATCAAGGGTCGAACGGGATCAAGTGCATTTGTATGTTCTGCACAATGAGAATGAGGTTGAGCCGTATGTTGAAATGCACAAGGATGTTCTCCGAGGTTTAAATCCGAATAGAAATGAGAATTGGATAGTACGAGAGCACAATTGAAGTTTCATACCTTGGTTTAAGGATCATATTTATTCAAAGTATTATTCAGATCCCGCTTCAATAACAGAAAGGTTGAGATGTTTAGCATATGGTCCAAGTTTGGTTGTGTTTTCTTATAGCGCATACGCAATTAATGGATACACATTTTATACCAAAAAACAAGATGATAAAAGTACTATGCAAAATAGTGGTGTCACCGTGGTAGCTGAATCAATGCACATTTCAAGTGTGAAAGATTTAAACCCCAAATTTGCAAATCTGTCATATTTTGGGGTTATCGAGCACATTTAGGTGTTTGATTATGAGAAGTTTCAGATTCCTATATTTCGTTGCAAGTGGGTTGAAAATAATAATGGCGTACGAATGGATAAGTCAGGATTTTTGCAAGTGGATCTTAATAGGGTGGGGTACAAAGATGAGCCTTTTATTCTAGCCTCTCAAGCTAAACAAGTGTTCTATGTCACTGATCCGACAATACAAAATGGTCTATAGTGCTTTTATCTAACAAAGTAATTGATGAAAACATTGGAGATCAAGGTGATATTGATGTTGATATTGAATCATTTACTAGAAATGATTAAGATGAAAATATTATAGCGAATGAATCATATACAAGAAATGATCATAATGAGAGTATTTGGATCAATCCAACCGTCCGTGTTGTTAAGAGACGGGTAGAACATATTCCAACCAAGAAAAGAAAGAGACGTTAGTGAAAAAGGTACTAGTTATAAAATTATAGCTTATATCATTCAATAATATTAATTAGTTGTCCTGTTATATATAGCTTATATCATTCAATGGATTATGGATTATGGATTTTTATATTTGTCATTTAATTTTTATTTTTTTCTTTCTTACAGGTGAAATGGCTAGTGACCATGACGACACACACGAGACACATGATGAAAATGAAGCTCAGAAGGTATATTAATTTTCACAATGTTGCTTATTAGTGATGCTACTTGATAACACAAAATAACTATATATTAATTCTTATTTGTTTGTCTATGTGTAGTGCCCTCATCAGCGTAATGGCATAGACTGCGGGTATTTCGTTTTGAGGTTTATGAGAGAAATCCTTCAAATGGATCGATTAGAGATTCCTATTACGGTATGCATGGATTTATAACTTAGGATTTATTTTAATATTTATCGGATATGTCATATAATTTATTATTTTTAACTAAATCATGCATATTTTGTTTTGTTATGTAGTACTTTGATGAATACGCGTGTTCTCATTACACGAAGGATAAATTGCAAGAAATTAAGGAGGAATTGTGCGAATACCTTATTGGAAAAAAAGTCATATAAGGTATAGGATAATGGGATTATGTGAATGTATAGTTTTGTGAATGATTTATTTTATGGGATTGTATAGTTTTGTGAATGGTTTATGTTATTTATGTGTTTTTGGAATGTAATTGTATAGTTTTGGAAATGGTTTATGTGGTTTATGTGATTTATGGGATTAGTGGAAATAGTTAATGAACCATACTAGAAATTGTTAATAGAAATGTGAAATATACAGGTTTATTGAAATGACTTGAATTATACAGGTTTCTGCATAAAAAATGGTTAAAATGGGATTTTAAAAAAAATCATTAAAATTATACGTAGAGAAAAGACAATGCTTTCTAGAAAAAGTGTTGTCTATAGTTCACAACAGAAAGCGCTTTTCCTAAAAAGCGCCCTCTAAAGGTACAAAAAAATTCATAACTAAAATTATAGGCGTACATTAGACAGCGCTTTTAAAAGCACTGTCTAAAGGGGGCCTTTAGAAAGCGCTTTTCTTAAAAAGCGCCCTCTAAAGGTATAGAAAAAATTACATTAGACAGCGCTTTTTAAAGCGCTGTCTAAAGGGGGCATTTAGACAGCGCTTTTTCTTGAAAAAGCGCCCTCTAAAGGTATAGAAAATTTGATAATTAAAATTATAGGCATACTTTAGACAGCGCTTAAAAAAGCGCTGTCTAAAGTGGGCCTTTAGACAACGTTTTTTGTTGAAAAAGCGCCCTCTAATGTATACTTTAGAGAGCGCTTTTTCGTAAATAAAAAGCGTTGTCTTTACCTAAGCCAGCGCTGGCTTAGGTAGCGCTTTTAAGCGCTGTTTAAGGCCTAAAAAAACGCTGTCTAAAGTCTTGTTTTGCGTAGTGAAAGGTAAGCCTCAACCAGAAGACAGATGAGCAAGCGCCTCAGTCAGATGGTGTGAGTAAAGGGTAAGTCTTAGGCATGCGCTCTATGCAAGGAAAGTCTCAGACAATTGGTCTGAGCAGTTGTAAAATTCTTATGAAGAAGCATAAGCGATTGTAATAATAAAGTGGTTATAATGAAAAGCTCTTGCGAGACAAGGGGACTGGACTACTCTCAGTTAGGGGAGGAACCAATATAAATCTTTTGTGTCTTTTGCTGTTATTTTATTTACTTCTGTTGTATCCGCTGCCAAATGAATTACTCAGAGTCTGAACATCAGTTCTGATTCTGAGACTCTGATCAGAAGCTAAATAATAAGAAAACGCGAAACACAATTCAACCCCCATTCTTGTGTACTTTTCACACCTTCACTAAGTTCTTCTCTCCTTCCTCCTCTTTATTTCTCATAATTTACACTTTGACCCCAAACCTTCTATTTTCTCCTATTTATTTTTTTAATAATAATAATAATAATAATTCAAGTCCCACTTATTCTAATTATTTTCTAATTTACTCTACCTTCTCACTACACCCTACTATTACACCACACTCTAACAACATATAATCATATAATTTTATTTAAATGTACACCAACCCTAAATAATTAAATAAAAAAAATCCAAATAATCCAGTTAAATAGTTTAATCAAATTTGGGGTGTTACAGCTCATGCTCAAATTCTTGACACAGAAAAAAATGAACTGGATGAGAAAAGTATAAGGTGTGTACATCTTGAAGTTAGTGTAGAATCTAAAGCTTGCACATTGTATGAACCTATTGAAGGAAGATTCATTGCCAAGAAGATTTGTTATGTTTGATGAATAAAATTAATAGGACTGGAACAATGAGAATCAAACAAGTCTAGATTCTCATGTGCACGTAGATGATAAAATAAAACCTGAACCACAAGAAATTTTAGGCGTGGCTGAAAACCAAGACCTGGTTGATGGCTAGTCGAATGAAGGAAATCATGAAGAAGCAGAAAACACAAGTCTAGAGCGCAGTGATGAGTCGAGTGAGCCAACTCAGAGAATTATAAGGCCTTTAAGGTACCTTAATGCTTATGTGATTGGCATGGAAAATTAAGAAAAAGATCAATTAAATATTATTGCAATGTTCACTTCAAATGAAGACCCCACCACCTATGAAGAAGCTTTCAATTATGAGTTTTGAGAAAAGGTATCAATCGTGAAATAAAATTCATAGGGAGAAATGACACTTGGGAACTGACCACACTCCCTAAGTTTCTAAAACCCATTGGAGTAAAGTGAATTTACAAAAAAAAGTATAATGGAAAAGGAGAAGTGGAGAATCATAAAGCTAGATTAATGGCTAAAGGATAATTTTAAAAGCATAGATTTATTCATAATGAAGTACTTGCATTTGTAGCTAGATGGGATTACATTAGGACCATTCTAGTTAGTTGCTGCAAATCAAACATGGTTAAGGGTGTGTATGGATAACCATTTAATATAAACTAACCCATTTGTATAGTTATAATTTATAAACCAAACTACTTGTCACAAAAATCAGTTTAAAATTTATAATCGGTTCTGAACAAATTTAAAACCAGTTTTAATTTTAATCTGACTTATCTAATTAAATTTAAATTTTATTTCTTTTAAATTCATATCAATTTTTAAATTTTAATACTTAAACAAAAATCTCCAAATAAAAATTCAAAACTATAAATTTCAAAAATCAATTTTAAAAATTTTTTTTTTTAAAAAAAATATAAAAAAAATTGAAATAAAGAATTATTCCCAAAAAATACTAAAAATAAAATAAAAATTTTGAAAATTAAAAAAATTATTTAAAAAAAATAATTAATTGAGTCCATTCATTTGTATTCTAGCTGGTGACAGCACTCTAACGATGAATATTTGTTGGTCTGTAATTTGTATGAGATGTTTTTTTACTTTGGTTACTAGATATTGTATAATTTTTTGGGTTATAGTTTCTTATATTTGTGAAAATGCTTGTTAGTAAGTTTAGTTCTGTTATAATTTTGGATTAAAAGAATGTATTATGTAAGCATAAAATAGTTTTAAATTGACATGTATTGAAATTATTTTTTTATTACATCAGACTAATAAAACTTTTTTTGAAAATACAATTTTTTTTACTGTGAAATTTGGACAAAATAATTTTTTCAAAAAATTAAAAAAATTATAAATAAAAAATTATTTTAAAATATTCAAATTTTTTTATTAAAAATAAAAAAAAAACATTTTTGAAAAAAAGGTTATTTTATTCATAAAAAAATAATAATTTTTTTGAAAAAAAATTCCAAATATAATTTTTTTGTAAATAGAAAAAATATTTTGAAATTTTTTTTTTCATTTTGAAAAAAAAAATCTGAATTTTCTTTTAAATTTGTTTTTTTACAAAATTTTAAAAAAATTAATTTAAAAAAGTTCAAAATATAAAATTGATTTATAAAGTATATATGATGAACATGACCAGAGAAACATATAAATTTAATACATAATGAAATTTGGGTACTCAATAACTAAATCAAATTATCTGTCTATATCTATATAATATATTAAATCTAAAACGACACATTATATTACGACACATGCTAACAATTATATTCTATTTGTGCCACATCATATCATAGTTCTATGTGGCACCTCCGAAATCTTATTTTCACTTTTCAAATAGAAAAATACAATACTTATTCTCTATTTGAGGTCGTGGGTTCGAATCTCTGAAAAGACGAAAAAAATTCTCATTTTTAACAAAAATGATCTAACAAATTATCTTTATTCCTCTAAACTCCTCTTCATCCATGGTTGCGAGTCTCAAGGCGCTGCCTGAGAAGGCTTTCTTGACCACATAGGGGACGTCATAATTCGGAGTCCAATTGCCCCGGAAATCAGTGAGAAATGATTGTATCTTTTTGAGCACAAGGTCTCCTTTTCTGAAGACGCGGGGTCGGAACTTTTTATCAAACACCTTCTTCATTCTTTACTGATACAACTGACCATGGCATAGAGCTGTCATTCTCTTTTCTTCGATGAGGTTCAGTTCATCGTGTCGACTTTGACACCATTCAGCTTCTGTTAGCTTAGCTTCCATCAATACCCTGATTGATGGGATCTCTACTTCTATGGGGAGTACTGCCTCCATGCAATATACTAGAGAGAAAGGGGTTGCCCCTGTTAAAGTGCGGACAGATGTACGATAATCGTGAAGAGCAAAGGGTAGCATCTCGTGCCAGTCTTTGTAGGTTACAACCATCTTTTGAACGATCTTTTTGATATATTGGTTAGCCGCTTCTACCGCTCCATTCATCTTAAGCCGGTAGGGATATGAGTTATGGTGTTCGATCTTGAACTCAGTACACAACTCTTTCATCATCTTATTGTTCAGGTTAGATCCATTATCAGTAATGATCTGGTTTGGAACACCATAACGGCAGATGAGATTGTTCTTGATAAATCGGACCACCACTTGTCGGGTTACATTGGTGTATGATACTGCTTCGACCCACTTAGTGAAGTAGTCAATGGCTACCAGGACGAACCGATGTTCATTTGAAGCTTTGGGTTCGATCATGCCAATCATGTCCATTCCCCATATAGAAAAAGGCCACGGAGAAGAAAGAACTTTGAGATGCGTTGGTGGTACATGGATTTTGTCAGCGTGTATCTGACACTTGTGACACCTTCTCATGTACTTATAGCAATCAGATTCCATTGTCAGCCAATAATATCCTGCTCTCAGAATTTTTCTCGCCATCGTGTGTCCATTGGCATGAGTGCCAAAGGATCCTTTATGAATCTCTTTCATCAACATGTTTGCTTCTTGTCTGTCTACGCATCTGAGCAAAATCCAATCGAAGTTTCTCTTATAGAGTGTATCACCGTTCAAGAAGAAGTTTCCTGCCAGGCTTCTGAGAGTCTTCCTGTCTTTTCATGATGCCCCAAGTGGGTACTCTTGTCTTTGAAGGAATAATTTGATATCATGATACCAAAGTTTGTTATCAATGATTGCTTCAATTGTGAAGATGTAAGCGGTCATTTCAAGGCGCATTATGTCAATCTTAAGTACGTTGTTCCATTGACCTACACTAATCATGGAAGAGAGAGTGGCTAGTGCATCAGCCATGTGATTTTCTTCACGAGGGATATGATGAAACTCGATTTTGTTGAAGAATGGTAACAACCTTCTTGCGTAATCTTTTTAAGCAATCAATCCTGATTGGTATATGTTCTAATCCCCTTTAATCTGATTTACAACCAGGGATGAGTCTCCATATACATCCAAGTTCTTAATCCTTAAGTTAATTGCTTCTTCGAGACCCACGATACAAGCTTCGTATTCGGCCTCGTTATTTGTGCACTTGAACATCAGTCGGGAAGTGAAAGGAATATGGGTACCCTGAGGTGTTATGATGATTGCCCCAATTCCATTTCCATAATTTTTTACAACTCCGTCAAAAACTAATCCCCATTGGGAACCTGGTTCTGGCCCTTCACTGGGTAGCAGTTCATCGCAATCTTTCATTTTCAAGTACATGACATCTTTGTCTGGGATGTCGAATCAGACTGATTCCTGATCGTCAATCGGTTGATGAGCCAAATGATTGGCTAAAATACTCCCTTTGACGGCATTCAGAGCATGGTACTTGATGTCGTATTCTGATAACAACATCTGCCAACGGGCGATCCTTCCTGTGAGAACAGGTTTTTCAAAGACGTACTTGATTGGGTCCATTTCGGAGATTAACCAAGTAGTGTGACAAATCATGTACTGGAGAAGACGTTTGGCTGCCCAAGCCAGAGCACATCAAGTTTTCTCGAGCATAGTGTACCGAGTTTCACAGTCTGTAAATTTCTTGCTTAAGTAGTAGATGGCAGACTCTTTTCTTTTGGTTTCATCTTGTTGGCAAAGCACACAACCCATTGAGTATTCCAAGACTGTTGGGTAGATAATCAGTGGTCTTCCTTCCACTGGAGGTGACAGGATTGGGGGATTTAATAGATATTCTTTGATACTATCGAAAGCTTTTTGGCAATCTTCTGTCCATACACAGCTTTGGTTCTTTCTGAGTAGTTTGAAGATCGGCGCGCATGATGCTAGTGAAATGCAAATGATGTGGGATCTTAGGGTCAAAAATTAGGGTATGACACATATGAAACATGTACTCTCATATTGACTTGAGCATATACAACATAAACAAAGAAAAAAAGAATGAAGATGTTGAAGAATATCGTACTTCGAAGCTAAAGAATATTATGCACGTAAGGAATGAAGATGTTGAAGAGTAGCTTACTTCGAAGCTGAAGAATCAAATGAATGAAGAGGGTTAATATTTGAGCATATACAACATAAACCAAGAAAAAAGGAATGAAGATGTTGAAGAGTACCGTACTTCGAAGCTGAAGAATCAAATGAACGAAGAGGGTGAAGATTTGAGCTCCAAATGAATGGATACGAAGAGGGTAAAGATTACGCCACCGCTGTCGTCTCTGGCTCGCTTGTTCGCCTAGGGCGTTTTATGAAAGAAATACAGAATAAGTTTTGTTTTAATTTATCAGTAAAACTTTTAATCGCGGTTGGACAACCCAACCGTAGTGGAATTGTAAGTCCTCTAACAATGGTTGGTTTACTTCACCATTGTAAAATCCTTTACAATTTATTTTTTAAATAATGGACTTAAGTGACACACGCTTAATGTACTCTAAAAAACGGAAAAAATGTAGTTGCTGAGAATCGAAGCTTGCTACACATCATTTATTACTACGGTGTTTTAAGACAACCGGTATTAAATTAGTGTTTATAAATCCAACTACTCACTGGGCGCAAAATTTTTAACCGATTAAAATTGTGTAATGAATCCGTTGTAAACCTGGCGTTGTTATTTACACGTTTTGTAGTAGTGAAACCATATGGTTTGTAGGGTTAGAGTCATTCATCTCTTGTATATACACTTTTTACAAAGTAAGGTTAATTGCAACTATCTCAATTCGAATTCGAATTGAGGGCATACGTACCCATAGCGAAGCCGATTGAAAAACTGCATAAATAAATATCTCTCTCTCTCTCTCTCTCTCTCTCTCTCTATATATATATATATATATATATATATATATATATATATATATATATATATATCCTTAATTTTTGTATTTGCAAATTATTGAGTTTGTTGTTGTTTTGATCAATTCATTTGGAAATCAATTTTTGAATACATTTTGAATTAAGTTTTGTTGATATAATCATAATCACTTTGATTGTGATTGGCTTTAACATCAACAAAACAAATTAAATTTCCAAACGTTATCAATTGCACACAAAGTGTTCGATAAATTGCCATTAGTGCTTTTATTTGGTTTTTGATAATCGGAAATAAGCTCTACTTGTATATTAGCATTTAATTGTTTGTGATTAATCGTTGTTGAAAAATTTGTGTTCATTATCATTCAACTATTTAAATTTACGCATATCCGAGATTTTTGATAGTAGCTTCGGTTAGACGATTCGATTCAGATTGTTTCCGCTATGCCAGAAAACTTTTGAAAACCATATTTACTAAAAGTTTAAATTTTAAATTTGTGATTTATTCACCCCCATCTAGATTGAAGTCTATCGTCTAACAACATGTGCTTACTGATTTTTACTATCTACCTAGATTGAGAAACGGTGAGGGGATTTCCAAACCTAGTGAACATAGAAGAAAGATGAATTGATTGCTTGGTTGGGAAGAAACACAAAGATCTTATTCCAAAACAAGCAATTTGGAGAGCAAGTGTAAAACTAGAGCTTGTACATGCTGACATGTGTGGGCCAATCAAAACTGAGTGACATGGAAGAAATTGGTATTTCATGCACCTTTACATATCACTTTAGTTGGAAAACATGCTCTATATTTTGAGAGAAAATATCGTGCATTTGATGTCTTTGAAATATTCAAGGCAATAGTTGAAAAAGAATATATTTTCTTGATTCAATGTCTCGAAATAGATAGAGGTGTAGAATTTACATCAAGTTCTTTCAATTATTTGTGTATCTTGAAAATGATCAAAAGAAAACTAGCTACTGCATTTACTCTACAATAAAATGGAATATCTCAGAGAAAAAAATAGGACACTCGTGAATATAGTAAGAAGTATGCTATCATGTAGAAATTTTCCCAAACATTTATGGCTTAACATAATGAGATGGGCTGCCTATGTCATGAATAGAACTTATACCCTTGAAATCATGAACATGACCCCTAAAGAAGCATTCAATGGAGTAAAGCCATCAGTACATCAATTTAAAGTGTTTGGTTGTGTGGCTCATGCTCAAGTTCACAACACACGAAGAAATAAATTAGATGACAAAAGTGTAAGGTGTGTACATCTTAAATTTAGTGAAGAATCCAAAGCCTACACACTGTATGAACCTGTTGATGGAAGATTCACCGCCAACAAGGACGTTGTGTTTGATGAAGAAAAAGAATGGGATTGAAAGAAGGAGAAACAAACAAATCTATAATCTCATGTGTATGTAAATGATGAGAGAGAACCTGAACCACAAGAAATTTTAGGCGTGGAAAAAAATGTGGCAGAAAACCAAGACTTGGATGATAGCTATGCAAATTAAGGTAATCATGAAGAAGCAGAGAACAAAAGTCAAGAACACAATGATGAGTCCAGTGAGCCAACTTAGAGAATTATAAGACCTCTAAGGTACCTTAATGATTATGTGATTGGCTTGGAAAATGAAGAAAAGATCAATTGCATAATATTGCAATGTTCAGTTCAAATGAAGATCCTACCACCGATGAAGAAGCTTTCAAATATGAGGTTTGGAGAAGAGCTATGAATCTTGAAATAGAATCTATGGAGAATAATGATACATGGGAACTGAAGACAATATATAAATGCCTAAAGCCCATTAGAGAAAAGTGGATTTAACAAAAAAGAGTACAAGAAAAGGGAGAAGTGGTGAAGCATAAAGTAAAATTAATGGCTAAATGAAAGTTTCTTAATCATGGATTTAATCATAATGAAGAATTCACACATGTAGCTAGATGGGATACCATTAGGACTATTCTAGCAGTTGCTGTAAACCAAAGATGGCATGTCTTTCAACTTGATGTAAAAAGTTCATTTTTACATGACGAAGATGTCTACATAAGCCAACCGGTTGGCTATCACAAAGAAGACTTGAGAAGGCTTAAAAACTGAGAAAAACTCTATTTGGCCTAAGACAAGCTTTAAAAGCTGGGTATAGTAAAATCGATTCATATTTTTGTGTTGCCAAGTTTCAAAAATATTCATATTGTTGGAATTCAACCACGATCTATGGAGAATTTATATTCAATCTTGATCTCAAGATTGTTATGTAATAACAATGAACAAAAACAAAAAACATGTTTAAAGAAGATGAGTATGAACTGCATAGTAACTATCTGCCCACAACTGTGGAATTTTATTATCACTTTGCAACTTCAAAACCGTGATTATCAAACTTGATGATTACAATGATAAGGGTTCCTCCTATTTATAAATTTAGGTTAACTTGCATCTTAAGCTAAAGCCCAAACTATAAAAGCGCAAAAATATCTTATCTAATCTTTCTAAATCAAATCTGATCTTTCTAAATCAAATATAATCTTTCTAAAACAATGAATTACATATTTAACACATATAATCATACTCTTTTTGTTAAACATGGAAGTGATGAAAAGATTCTCATTGTTAGTTTATATGTGGATGACATCGTCTACACTAGCAGTGATCATCAAATGAAGAATGAATTCAAGCATTCAATGAAAGGAGAGTTTGATATGACAAACTTCGGAAAGATGAGGTATTTCTTGGGGATTTAGGTGATACAAGGTAGAGATGGAAACTTCATCCATAAACAAAAATATGCAAATAAGATTTTATTAAAGTTTGGACTGAAAGGATGTAACAAAGTATACAACGTTATTGTCTCAAGGTGCAAATTAGTGAAAGATGAAGATGACAAGACTTTTGATGAAACCATCTTCAAACAATTCGTGGGAAGTTTGATGTACCGGCTAGCTACCAAACCTGACATGGCATTTTTTGTTTGTTAGGTTTAACAATAGTTTTTGAAGTAGTTTCAACATTACTTGATCTACAAGTAATGCCCATAACTACCTTGTATATAAAGAAATAATGTCATTGAATATAGGTAGAGAATACTATCGTATTCAACACTTAACTAGTTGATTTTATTATATTTTACATTAATGTTATTTGATATGAAAAGATTGTTTCAAATGTAGGTAATAAAATGATGAATTCATATAAATAACTTGAACTTATTTAACTAGAAGTACTAAGTAAGATTTGAGGGAATCTCATTTGTGGATTCCAATTCCATCTTACTTTCATGTTCAACAAGGTGTTTGATATCCATAGGATAAGTAAAGCCTGAATCATGTGAATTAGAAGAACTTGTTGCAGTGAGTAGGTTCCTAGCCTCAGTTGGATGGAATTCATCCCAAAACACATACTCACTCCTATTATAGCATGGTTTTTCTTCAGGAATACACTCTCCACTACTCTTTGATGGACAACAAGGAGCATTTGAGATAGCAAAACCTGAAATCCATGAAACATGATGCATGACTATAGAATATAATCTAAACTATTTTTTCGTAAACTAAAGTTATTACCATCAGAACTCTGGCCATCTGATTCTAATGTACTGTTTATGAAGATAAATTTGGAATCAGCAAAGAACTTCAAGAAATGATTCACTAGGGATTTAAGCTTTGCATTGAATATAAATGCATGGACATTCTCCTCCTCCACACAAGACCCATTAGTTCCATGAGAGATGATGGCATTTGGAGTGCAGCCTAAAAGGCCGATTCCAACTAACACAAATTTTCTAGCTCCAATTCCATGTAGAGCCTGTAATCAAATGGAGTTATTATAAACTGTTAAACATTATGTAACTTCAATTAATAATATTTTGGTAGACATATACCAGTAAATTCAAAGATAACTCTTGAATTAGAGCTTCTGCATACTGCTGAGGACTATAAATGTGGCTTGTTGGATAGAGTTGTGGAAGAAAGTAATTGTTTTTGTAATCATTACTTCCTATATTCACATAATACAAGCACTTGTTCAGGTATTGTTGAGCTTTTTCAAGACTTCCAAGTCGGCTAGCAATTTGAGAAACTATAACTCTGTGATTTGTTAACTGTAATCCCAAGCTGATAACAAAACCCTATACACAGATAGATATAATGTAACATAAATCATCCAAGATCAAATTGAATAATTAAAGCAATCATAAAGTTCTTAGATAGATTTATTATACCGTAGCCTTGCTTGTTTCGTTACGAATTCCAGCTCCGCCAGATGCATAGTTCACACCTTTGAGTATGTCTGAACCATTTGTGTTTGCAAAAGGTGGAATGAATTTCTCAAATCCCAAAAGTTGAGCTGTAATCATCAAAAAAACTTATGTTTCACTAAATACAATTGATTCATAAGAAAAAAAGAGAGATAAGAATTCATAAGGTTGGAAGAATGTTACTTATTATGTCAATTGAAGTTCGACCATTGGTGAATCTTCCGGTAGGGCCGATCGGAAAGTCGATTCCATAAGGTTTATAATTAGATTTCTGAGAGGTAGCAAGATTATTGTTGTTACCACTATCAGACAAAGAGTCTCCAAAGATGAAAACACAAGGCACCTGGGATTTGCCATTGACACAATAATGCAAATAGCTTGCAGACAAGAACATAATATGCATTACCAACCATGTCTTGATCATAGATTCCATCTCAAAGAAGAAAATCTAATGAAACTAGTGAATCTGAAAAATAATTAAAGAACCAACATAAACCTATAAATATTGACGGGGCCAGATAATTAATAAAACTTGGATTTTGGTAAATTACATTACATTCAATGTTAATACTAATAAAATGGTTTGAGTAAATTAAATAACTACTCACTTTTTGTTATGGTCAATTTAATTGGGATCAAATCCAGCATCATATTATTAATTAGACTCATTTTTTATTCCCAATGGAAGACTATAAGACGATGGATCGAGTTTCAACTTTGAAAAATGTATATCGTTTTCTTCTTTACGTCACCTTCTCATCTTGTCATTCAATGATTTTATTACTTTTCCTATTTTTAGTATCAAGTATCAACTCGAGATTTTATTACTTCTCTAGTTGTCATTCACACCATTTATGTTTCCCTTTTTTTAATTTTTATTACTTATTAGTCCTTATGTTTTTTTATAAGTTGTTTTTGATCTTTTACATATGTTAAAAAACATTAATTATTGTTATATGAGAAAGAGAAACTATAAAAAAATTTATATTATTATTCTTTTTGTGAAAGATAAATTTAAAAAATTGAAAAAGGAAATAATAATAATAAATATTAATAAATATGAAAATTAACATTAATAATTTATTCATAATTTAAAACAACTTATATGTTAGTATAATTTTTTTTCAAAGCGACTTAAGTTCTATTTATTTTGTACTAACAAATTAAATATCCCATATGAATTTTTATTTTAAATATATAATAAAATTTTGTTTGACTAGTAAGATGATTTCACACACAATATTGAATTCATGTGTGATACAAGATTATTTGAATTAATTGATAAACATATATTAAATAAAAGTTGTTACCAATACCTAGAGTTGTCAAGTGAGCAGGGCCGGCCCAACCCGCATCAGTCTGGTGGGTCAACACTTACAAATGGGTTGGAGTGGGCCGGCCCGATTACTTCATAGGCTATTAAAATTGAGTCTGACCCAGTTTTTTATGGGCCGTGCAGCCCGATGGGTCAAACCCACATATATATATATATATATATATATTTCAATATTATAATTTTAATTTTTAAATTTAGAGACAATAAAATACAATCATACATAACAAATAATTACTCATCTAACCATTCAAATTAAATATAAAAATAAATTATCTAGTAGACAATTTTTTGGCTAAATCCCATGAACACTTAGTGAATCCAACAAAAGGGTTTAACCCAATTTCCCCTCAAAATTAACAAAAACAGTTTTCTAATTTTCTTTATCAAAACAAATTATTATTTTTTAATATTTTTAACGGGCCAGCCCGAAGCCCGCTTGCCTGGCCTGGCCCGACCCATAAAAAACATCTGCCCAAAAAGATAGAGTTATATTTTTTTAATATTTTTTATGGTCTTGCCCGTGCTAAAATTAAGGACTTATGGGCTGACCCAATGAACCGGACCAATTTTGACAGCTCTACCAATACCGTGCAATCGTCATCTATGTTTGGAAAACTATAACCTAATATAAAGAAATTTTTTTGATTATAAGCTGGAGGACACATTTAATTTAAAAAATGAGACAAAATAAAAAAAAATACAGGAATAATAATTAAAATTGCACAAAAAAAAATATAGTTATATATTAATCAAAGATGAATTTAATTATAATCGTTTTGACTTTTAACCAATATTTTTTTTTTATGTATTTGAGTTTTATTATAGTATTTTATATATTAGATTTTTTTTATAGTATTTTTTATTTTTTAATTTATAAATGAAAAAGAAAATAGGTCCCTCAAAATTTAGGGTCCTCTGTAGAACAAAACCCTATATAAATAAAATAAATTTATTGTCTATTGCTCTTGTATAGAGTCGGCCCTGATTATAAGTAGTCAATATTATACGATAGTCTTATTTGAACTTTGTTAGTTCAATGGTCTTTTCTAAATACTATATGTGAATTTCAACTTGGACTTTCTTAAAATTGAAATTTTCTCATTTTCACTCAAATACTATCCCATGTTTTTGTAAAAAATAATATTTAGGACGTGACAAATTTCACGAGGATAGACAAAAAAACTCTATCTTTCACTAAGTAGAAAAGAATAACAAAGAATAAAGTTTAACACAAGCCAAATGTAACGCCCATATATAAATACATACTTCAAAGCATATATCATACATGAATAATACGTTTGGTACTGAAATATACAAGTTCCTAGTAACACAGTATACATATAAATGCCCAAAAACTAATACAACAACTATGGCATGTTATAAGAACTAGATCACTAATGATCTCAAAATCTCCACAACGGAAGCCTTGCCACACAAAAGATACGATCCGTAAGGAAAAGTCAACTCACTTTGTCCTTACCCTTCGCCGAACCTGTAGTACCTGTGATGTAAACAACAACGTGGGGCGAGATACATCAAATTTCAGTAAGTTATCTATCTTATATGTCCTCTCGGCTTTACAAGGTTCTAACAAGCCTAACTCAAGTCAAAAGGGAAGGGAAGTGGCTTTGAGTACACACACACTATATGTTTCCATGCTATTGAGTTCATTAACCCGAAAGTGTATCACTATCGCTAACCCTGTCAAGGCATCCCCTTTCTCCCACCCTCTTCTACGTCTAAAAGTAGGAACGAGTCACGGACCCTCGTAGATTTCTTGGCATACGAAATGGATTCGGGATCATCGGCCGGTACACCGTGATCCGTCACTTCACACGGCCCGTACACCGTCACTAGTCTCTTTACCCGTAGGCTTCATTCGTACTATAACATTGGGAATCAAACCTACCAAGAAATCGTGAATTCATTACAGAGGAGCTCGTTACTCATGAAATGGCACATAATAGAATAGTGGTTACGATTTCGTGATTCCACATACAACCATTCGGTAATAGACACACGCCTCGGCCTCTTATGCACGAGCGTCGTCGTGATTGTTATTCCACACTTTCGGTAATGTTCCTCACTCTACTTATTTCGTATTTTAACATGCATACATATTCAAACA
Source organism: Lathyrus tuberosus (assembly GCA_022829125.1). NCBI lineage: Eukaryota > Viridiplantae > Streptophyta > Magnoliopsida > Fabales > Fabaceae > Lathyrus > Lathyrus tuberosus. The sequence continues at coordinate 13,840,016 of JALAZF010000124.1, read as the reverse complement.
TGTTTCATAATAAGAGCATAGGCAAATAATCATCAATCGCATAACGAAAACACATAATTCAACATATCACAAATCACACTAATTCACGGTTTTTTCTGTAACAGCCCGATTTTGATATTTCCATTTTTGTGTTGATTGATTCTATTTGGTTGAGTCTTTTATTTAATTGGGCAATAATTATGTTATTTGTGATATTGGTGTGTTAATATGTTATGTTTGCATATTATGTGATTTTACCGTTTTCGAGAGTTTTCGGGGAAATTAGAATGGAGGGTATTTTAGACTTTTCTCAATTAATCATAAGTTAGAAATTTTGTGGAATTAGAATTATGTGAGAAAAAAATGAATTAATTGATTTAGTGGAAAATGAGAGAAAAGAAATAGAAAAGAAAGAAAATAGATAGAAAAGAGAAAGAGAGAGAAATAGAAAAAGATAGAAAGAAAAATAAGAGAAAGAAAGAGGAAGAGGGAAAAAGAGAAGAAAAGAGGAAAAAGAGTGGAAATCATCAAGAACAAGAGCTAGATCATTTGGAATCCGGGTAAGGGTGTGAAACATTGTTATATTATCCATGCTTATGATTATGTTGGTGTGTGTTGGAATTGTTTGGTTGTTTTAGAGATATTTGTGGTTAGGTTGAATTTGAACACAATCGATAGAAATCGATGTTTTCACGGATGAATTTTGAAATAAATTGAGTAGATTAGTTGTATGAGGTTAGGCCGAGATTATAGAAACTCGTTTGGTTGAAATCGGTTGATATTGTGAGTTTTGACATTTTTGGGTTTTGAGAATGTGAGATTTTGGTGAAAATCGAACGTCGTAGAATTATCGTTTTATGGTCCTAAAACGTTGATATATATTTGGTAAGGATTACTGTGTATTTGTTTCGTATCATAGAATTGAATCGGTCGGGTTTCCGGAGGGTTTTGTGTTGAAGCAGCAGCTAATTTTTCTGGTTTTTAACAGGTGCAATCGATTGCAGCAGGATGCAAATCGATTGCACATATGTAAAAGGGCAAAAAATTGCAAGTCTGGGACTGTGCAATCGATTGCATCAGGAGTGCAATCGACTGAACTCTGCTAGTTTTCCGAAAAATGTTTTCTTTAAAAGTCCGTAACTTTTTCGTCGTTTATCCGATTGAGCTGTTCTTTATATCAAACTGAAGCTAAAAATATGTTCTATTTAAGGGTGTTGAAAAATATTATTTTTAGCCGACTTTTAACTGACTTTTCCGGTAAACCGTAAATTGAATTGTTTGGATAATTTTGTATGTTGTTATACAATTGATGTGAATGTATGTGGATTATATGTTATGAATGCATGACTATATTGTGAAATATGTGTGCATTGCATGAGTGTATGTGGTCATTTTGTATGAGAAACATCATGACATGCATTCATGTGTCGCGATTCGTGGAGAATCGGGTGTAATATTGCGTCCCTGTTGGGTGTGAGTGATTGATTACACAAATGATCATTTGAGGATCCTCTGAACATTGCGTAGTCAATGGGTGCAATCGTTGCGATGAGTTACACTTGATTCCGTGAGAATCTTCAGAATGATTGTGTGCCCTTGTGGGGTTTGAGCAATCGGATTGTGTCTGCGTGAACAATCCAGAAACATCGGATGCCATGATGGTATGACCGATGGGGAAATATCGTAGGCCCGGCAGGGAGGATATTTCCATTGAGTTCTTCAATTGAGCTCGGGTGATGAGTCGGTACCGCATGCATCTGCATAGAGTCGAGAGTCGGTCTCTATAAGTTGCATTGATCATCTTTGTATTTGTGCATTGATGAATAAACATTGATATATGTATGTTCTATGAGGCATCTTTGTATTTGTGCATTGATGAATAAACATCTTTGTATTTGTATTATGATAATATTTCTCACCCTTCTGCTGTTTTATGATGCTCTATGAGGCATTGCAGAGTAGGTATGCTGGAGGTCTTTTTGTGAAGCGTGTCTTCATTCTTTTGGTCGGTTGGCTCTGATATGTAGCACCGGGTAGCTAGGATGTATATTATTCTTTTGTGATACATTTGTACATGTATCTTGTTGTTGAATGTTTATGTAAACATGACTTATAATGATGGATGATACTTGGTGATGTATATATCTACGTATATATACTTGGATGTATTTCAATGTTTGGATTTTCCGCTTTTATTCTAAATATTGAGATGTGGGTGTAAGGACAAAGTTCCTCTATGGCAAGTTACCCCACTGTTGCATATCAATATTTTGAGCAGGTGTTGTATGTATTAAATGCGTGATTGATGTGACATGCCTCTTTTATACTATGTTTTAATCGTACTCTGGCAAATTTTCTTTATATATGTGGCTAAATGATTTATGTGATTATTTGGGGGTATAGAAAGGGGGTGTTACATTAAGTGGTATCAGAGCCAGAGTTGAGTGAGTTGTGTCTGTCTTGTTGTTGTGTTGGTTGAACTGTTGTTTAACCTTGTTGTTATTTTTGGGAATAATCAGAATATGTCGGGTAGAAACGACAATGCGATGGCTGCGGCTTTGGAATCAATGGCTAGGGCGGTGCAAGGTGTGCCGAACGTGAATGCTAATGACGAGTTCAGGAAGAATCAACCACCGGTTTTCAAAGGAAAATTTGATCCCGATGGAGCTCAAAATTGGTTGAAAGAGATTGAAAGAATCTTCAGAGTTATGGACTGTGCGGAGGAGAATAAGGTGAGGCTTGGATCTCACATGTTGAAGGAAGAAGCCGACGATTGGTGGGTCGGTATACGTGAAGTTCTTGAGGTGGATGATGAAGAGGTAACTTGGGATTTAATTCGTACTGAGTTCTTGAGAAAGTATTACCCTGAGAGTGTGAAGGGAAAGAAGGAGATGGAATTTCTTGAACTGAAACAAGGTAGTATGTCTGTGGTGGACTATACTGCTAAATTTGTGGAGTTGGTTCACTTCCATCCTCATTATGCCGCGATTACTGCTGAGTTCTCAAAGTGTATTAAATATGAGAATGGTTTACGTCCGGAGATTAAGCAAGCTGTGGGATATCAAAAGATAAGAAGGTTTTCAGATTTGACGAAATGTTATAGAATCTTCGAGGAAGATAGTAAGGCTCGTTCTACACACTACAAAAGTTTGAATGAGAGGAAGGGAAAGCAACAAGCTCGAGGTGGACCTTATGTGACACCCGTTGATAAGGGCAAGCATAGGGGAAACTTTGATAGGAGGTCTGGAGGAGGAAGTTCTGGTCCCGTAAAGTGTTTCAAGTGTGGAGGTATGGGTCATAAATCATTTGATTGTAGGAAGACGGAAGCGAAATGTGCTAACTGTGGAGGTCTTGGGCATGTTGCTACAGATTGTAGAAGGAATATGGTGAAGTGCTATAATTGTGGAGAAGTTGGTCACATTAGTACTAAGTGTACTAAGCCGAAACAAGCTCAAGCGGGCGGAAAGGTGTTTGCATTGGCGGGGACTCAAACTACGAATGCAGACCGTTTGATTAAAGGTACATGCTTTATTAATAGTACACCTTTAGTTGCTGTTATTGATACGGGAGCGACTCATTCGTTTATTTCGTCTGAGTGCGCGAAGCGTTTGAATCTTGCGTTAACTTTGATGGGTGCTGAAATGGTTATTGAGACTCCTGCTTCAGGGTCGGTAAATACATCTTTGGTGTGTATGAGTTGTCCTTTAACCATGTATGGTAAAGACTTTGTTATAGATTTAGTATGTTTGCCGTTGGTGGGATTGGGCGTGATCTTGGGTATGAACTGGTTACAATTTAATCGAGTTCATATAGATTGCTATCACAAGTTAGTAAGGTTTCCTTCTTTGGAAGATGATGAATTTGAGAGTTTCCTATCCACTAAAGAGTTGAAGAAACTTTTAGCGGACGAAGCTCAATTGTTTGGTTTGTTTGCATCATTGTCGGTGGAGAGTCAAGTTGAGCTTGATGTGTTCCTAGTGGTGTGTGAATTTCTAGAAGTGTTTCCGGAAGATATTACGGATGTACCGCCGGAAAGAGAAGTTGAATTTTCTATTGATCTAGTTCCGGGTACTAGACCGATTTCGATGGCACCGTATCGTATGTCGGCATCGGAATTGGTAAAATTGAAAAAGCAATTGAATGACTTGTTGGACAAGAAATTTGTAAGGCCAAGTGTTTCTCCTTGGGGTGCTCCGGTATTGTTGGTAAAGAAGAAGGACGGGAGTATGCGGTTATGTATTGATTATCGACAGTTGAACAAGGTGACAATTAAGAACAAGTATCCGCTTCCAAGGATCGATGATTTGATGGACCAATTGGTTGGTGCGAATATTTTTAGCAAGATTGATTTGAGATCGGGATATCACCAAATTCGGGTGAAAGCTGAGGATATTCAGAAGACGGCTTTTAGGACACGGTATGGTCATTACGAATATTCTGTGATGTCATTCGGGGTTTCTAATGCGCCGGTGTGTTTATGGAATACATGAATCGTATTTTTCATGAACAGTTGGATCATTTTGTGGTTGTGTTCATCGATGATATTTTGATTTACTCTAAGTCTCAAGAGGAGCATGAAGAGCATTTGAGAATTGTGTTGCAAATTTTGAAAGAGAAACAATTGTATGCTAAGTTGTCAAAATGTGAATTTTGGTTGTCGGAAGTAAGTTTCCTTGGACATGTTATTTTCGGTAGTGGTATTAGTGTTGATCCATCCAAGATAGATGCGGTGATGCAATGGGAGGCTCCAAGATCGGTTATGGAGATTCTAAGCTTTTTAGGCTTGGCGGGTTATTATCGGAGGTTTATTGAGGGATTTTCGAAGTTGGCACTTCCTTTAACGCAATTGACTTGTAAGGAAAAGGCTTTCATTTGGGATATTCATTGTGAAGAGAGTTTCAATGAGTTAAAAAGAAGGTTGACAACGGCTCCGATCTTGATTTTGCCTAATCCTAATGAACCATTTGTTGTGTATTGTGATGCTTCATTGACAGGTTTAGGTGGTGTTTTGATGCAAGATGGAAAAGTTGTGGCATATGCTTCTAGACAATTGAGAGTGCATGAAAAGAATTATCCTACACATGACTTGGAGTTAGCGGTCGTGGTGTTTGTTTTGAAAATTTGGAGACACTATCTTTATGGTGCAAGATTTGAAGTTTTTAGTGATCACAAAAGCTTAAGATATTTATTTGATCAGAAAGAATTGAACATGAGACAAAGGAGGTGGCTAGAACTTTTGAAGGATTATGATTTTGGTTTGAATTACCATCCGGGTAAGGCAAACGTGGTGGCCGATGCCTTAAGACGAAGGTTGTTACATATGTCCGCATTGATGATGAAAGAATGGGAACTTTTGGAGGATTTCAGAGATTTGAGTTTGGTTTGTGAAATGACGCCGAGAAGTGTGAGACTTGGTATGTTACATGTTACGAATGATTTTCTTGCAACGGTTAGTGAAAAGCAAAAGTTGGATTTGAAGTTCGTTGATTTAATGATAAATGAGAATGAGGATTTCAAGGTTGATAATTTTGGAGTTTTGAGATTTCGTGGTCGTATTTGTATTCCCGATGACGCGGAGTTGAAAAAGATGATATTGGAAGAAGGACACCGAAGTAACTTAAGTATTCATCCGGGAGCGAACAAAATGTATCAAGATTTGAAGAAGATCTTTTGGTGGTCCGGTTTAAAGAGGGATGTGGCTCGATTTGTGTATGCATGCTTAACTTGTCAAAAGTCTAAGGTGGAACATCAAAAACCTAGTGGATTTATGCAACCGTTGGATATTCCGGAATGGAAATGGCATATTATATCGATGGATTTTGTTACGGGATTGCCGAATACGCAAAGAGGTCATAATGCTATTTGGGTAATTGTTGATAGGCTTACTAAATCTGGTCACTTTATTCCAATTGATATTAGTTATCCTTTGGAGAAGTTAGCCGAGATTTATGTTCTTGTGGCGGTGAAGTTACATGGAGCTCCTAAGAGTATTGTATCGGATAGAGATCCTAGGTTTACATCGAGGTTTTGGGAGAGTTTAAAAAGGCTTTGGGTTCTAAGCTAAGATTGAGTTCGGCTTACCATCCGCAAACGGACGGTCAAACCGAGAGGACGATGCAATCGTTGGAGGATTTATTGCGTGCTTGTGTACTCGAGCAAGGTGGTGCTTGGGATGGTTATTTGGCGTTGATTGAATTCACGTATAATAACAGTTTTCATTTGAGTATTGGTATGGCACCATTTGAGGCTTTGTATGGTCGGAGATGTCGAACACCTTTGTGTTGGCATGAAACCGGTGAGAGGACGATTGTTGGACCGGAATTGGTGCAAGAAACGACGGAGAAAGTGAAGTTTATTCGGGAGAAGATGAAAGCTTCTCAAAGTAGACAAAAGAGCTATCATGACAAGAGAAGGAAAGATCTTGAGTTTCAAGAAGGCGACCATGTGTTTTTGAGAGTTACACCAGTTACGGGTGTGGGTCGTGCTTTGAAGTCGAAGAAGTTGACTTCTCGTTTTATTGGTCCTTATCAGATTACTTCACGAGTTGGTGTTGTGGCTTACCGTGTGGCGTTGCCTCCGAACCTTTCGAATTTGCATGACGTATTCCATGTTTCGCAACTTCGGAAATATGTTCCAGATCCGTCACATGTTATTCCTATGGACGAGGTTGAAGTGAGAGATAACCTTACGGTGGAAGCTTTACCGGTTAGGATTTTGGACCGCGAAGTTATGAAGTTAAGAGGTAAAGATATTGCGCTTGTGAAAGTGGCGTGGGGAGGCGCTTCAGAAGGCAATATGACTTGGGAACTAGAGAGTGGGATGCGAGAGTCGTATCCGGAGTTGTTTGAATCAGGTATTATTTTCGAGGACGAAAATTTCTAAAGTGGGGGAGAGTTGTAACAGCCCGATTTTGATATTTCCATTTTTGTGTTGATTAATTCTATTTGGTTGAGTCTTTTATTTAATTGGGCAATAATTATGTTATTTGTGATATTGGTGTGTTAATATGTTATGTTTGCATATTATGTGATTTTACCGTTTTCGAGAGTTTTCGGGGAAATTAGAATGGAGAGTATTTTAGACTTTTCTCAATTAATCATAAGTTAGAAATTTTGTGGAATAAGAATTATGTGAGAAAAAAATGAATTAATTGATTTAGTGGAAAATGAGAGAAAAGAAATAGAAAAGAAAGAAAATAGATAGAAAAGAGAAAGAGAGAGAAATAGAGAAAGATAGAAAGAAAAAGAAGAGAAAGAAAGAGGAAGAGGGAAAAAGAGAAGAAAAGAGGAAAAAGAGTGGAAATCATCAAGAACAAGAGCTAGATCATTTGGAATCCGGGTAAGGGTGTGAAACATTGTTATATTATCCATGCTTATGATTATGTGGGTGTGTGTTGGAATTGTTTGGTTGTTTTAGAGATATTTGTGGTTAGGTTGGATTTGAACATTATCGATAGAAATCGATGTTTTCACGGATGAATTTCGAAATAAATTGAGTAGATTAGTTGTATGAGGTTAGGCCGAGATTATAGAAACTCGTTTGGTTGAAATCGGTTGATATTGTGAGTTTTGACATTTTTGGGTTTTGAGAATGTGAGATTTTGGTGAAAATCGAACGTCATAGAATTATCGTTTTATGGTCCTAAAACGTTGATATATATTTGGTAAGGATTACTGTGTATTTGTTTCGTATCATAGAATTGAATCGGTCGGGTTTCCGGAGGGTTTTGTGTTGAGGCAGCAGCTAATTTTTCTAGTTTTTGACAGGTGCAATCGATTGCAGCAGGATGCAAATCGATTGCACATATGTAAAAGGGCGAAAAATTGCAAGTCTGGGACTGTGCAATCGATTGCATCAGGAGTGCAATCGACTGAACTCTGCTAGTTTTCCGAAAAATGTTTTCTTTAAAAGTCCGTAACTTTTTCGTCGTTTATCCGATTGAGATGTTCTTTATATCAAACTGAAGCTAAAAATATGTTCTATTTAAGGGTGATGAAAAATATTATTTTTAGCCAACTTTTAACTGACTTTTCTGGTAAACCGTAAATTGAATTGTTTGGATAATTGTGTATGTTGTTATACAATTGATGTGAATATATGTGGATTATATCTGATGAATGCATGACTATATTGTGAAATATGTGTGCATTGCATGAGTGTATGTGGTCATTTTGTATGAGAAACATCATGACATGCATTCATGTGTCGCGATTCGTGGAGAATCGGGTGTAATATCGCGTCCCTGTTGGGTGTGAGTGATTGATTACACAAATGATCATTTGAGGATCCTCTGAACATTGCGTAGTCAATGGGTGTAACACTTAATTCTGTGAGAATCTTCAGAATGATTGTGTGCCCTTGTGGGGTTTGAGCAATCGGATTGTGTCTGCGTGAACAATCCAGAAACATCGGATTCCATGATGGTATGACCGATGGGGAAATATCGTAGGCCCGGCAGGGAGGATATTTCCATTGAGTTCTTCAATTGAGCTCGGGTGATGAGTCGGTACCGCATGCATCTGCATAGAGTCGAGAGTCGGTCTCTATGAGTTGCATTGATCATCTTTGTATTTGTGCATTGATGAATAAACATTGATATATGTATGTTTATGGGAAATGATATAAACTGTATCTTATAATGATGCATTGTTGAATGAATAAGTATGTATGTGTTCATGTGGAATGATGATAATGGTGAATGTATGCATAATGAATATGCTTGATGATATATCTATATTGTGATATAGGATGAGTTGTGGTGAGAATATGTGTTATATGTTTATGTTGTAGTACATAATTATTTGCATTGTTATTATGATAATATTTCTCACCTTTCTGCTGTTTTATGATGCTCTATGAGGCATTGCAGAGTAGGTATGCTGGAGGTCTTTTTGTGAAGCGTGTCTTCATTCTTTTGGTCGGTTGGCTCTAATATGTAGCACCGGGTAGCTAGGATGTATATTATTCTTTTGTGATACATTTGTACATGTATCTTGTTGTTGAATGTTTATGTAAATATGACTTATAATGATGGATGATACTTGGTGATGTATATATCTACGTATATATACTTGGATGTATTTCAATGTTTGGATTTTCCGCTTTTATTCTAAATATTGAGATGTGGGTGTAAGGACAAAGTTCCTCTGTGGCAAGTTACCCCACTGTTGCATATCAATATTTTGAGCAGGTGTTGTATGTATTAAATGCGTGTATGATGTGACATGCCTCTTTTATACTATGTTTTAATCGTACTCTGGCGAATTTTCTTTATATATATGCCTAAATGATTTATGTGATTATTTGGGGGTATAGAAAGGGGGTGTTACATTCTCCGATTTATTTAATCGGGCAATAAACAGATATTTCTCACCTCCATTAGATAGAATATGTTCCTAGCTTCACAACGATACAAAGAATACTCACAACGGATAAACGAGTCAAAAGTTATGAAAGAAACAAGTTGGGGAATCTGTCATGTTCGCATTGCGAAGCAGCCAGCGAATGCTCGCTTCCTCATTCGCAGTGCGAAGCTCTCAGCGAATGCCTAGCCAACACTGGTTCGCTGCCCCATTCGCAGTACGAACATCTGGCAAACCGTGGTAGAACCAAAACAAGCTAAAGTTCGCAGTGCGAACCTCTGGTGAATGTTCGCCCCTACCTTCGCCGTGCGAATAGCCAGCGAGTGTTCGATTTCCTCTTCGCTAGGGGATTCGCAGTGCGAATCTGGGAAAATGCATAAATTCTGCAGTGTAACAGCTGAGTTCCCTTGGGTTCAAAACTACCCCAAAACATATCCAAACATCCCACAATAAAAAATAGATGATTCTACACTCATATAGCTTATACTACTCAGTTTGTAACACATTTCAAACGTTACTCTAATTATCTTTGCAGATAATTTCTCAGAGTACACTGGAACTCAGTAGATCACAACTAATATTATCCAGAGTAATTAAAATACGGGGTGTTACATCCTCCCCCCTTAAATAGAAATTCGCCCACGAATTTAAAACAATTACCTGAAAAGATGAGGATAGACCTCCCGCATCTCCGACTCCAATTCCCAAGTTGCATCGCCCGGATGCGTCTCATCCCACTGGACCTTAACAAGAGGAATCTCTTTATTCCTTAACACTTTAGTTTCTCTTCGTCGTGCATCTCTGACAGAGAAGGCAGTAAGGCCAATCTGTAAGCTACTTCACCAATTCTTTCCAAAATCTAATACGGTCCCACATATCTCGGACTTAACTTCCGCGACTTAAACAGTCCTTTCAACCGCAATCTCAAAGTAACCTTCAAAAATACATGATCACCCTCATCAAATTCCAAAGGTCTCCTACGGTTGTCCGCATAGCTTTTCTGACGATCTTGTGCTTGTTTGACCTTATCACGGATCATCCTAATTTTCTCCGTAGTTTCGTGAACAATCTCGGGTCCCAACATTCTATCTTCGCCAACATCCTTCCAACACAATGGTGTCCTACACTTCCTTCCATATAATGCTTCATAAGGTTCCATACCAATACTTTCCTGATAACTGTTATTATAAGAGAACTCAATCAACGGCAAAAGTTCTATCCAATTTCCTCCACTTCCAAGCACACAAGCTCTCAACATATCTTTCATGGTTTGTATTGTCCATTCCGTCTGACCATCCGTTTGCGGATGATTCGACGTGCTCAAACACAACTTCGTTCCCATAGCTTGTTGAAAAGCTCTCCAAAATCTCGAAGTAAACTTTAGATCTTTATCCAAAATGATCGTAGTGGGAATACCATGCAACCTCACTATTTCCGAAATGAACAACTTTGCGAGATGACTCGCCTTATAAGTAGTCTTTACGGCCAAGAAATGAGAAGACTTCGTTAACCGATCTACAATTACCCAAATCAAATCATAACCGCCTTGCGCACGGGGTAATCCCACCGCGAAGTCCATCGAAATACTATCCCATTTCCACACCAGAATTTCTAAAGGTTGCAACAAGCCACCCGGCCTTTGGTGTTCAATCTTCACTTGTTGGCATACCGCACATTCCGACATGTATACTGCAACATCCTTTTTCATCCCGGTCCACCAATAGTGTCTCTTTAGATCTTGGTACATCTTTGAAGACCCCGGATGTATAGTAAAAGCACCCTTATGCGCTTCTTCCAAAATCCTCCTTTTTAACTCCGTGTTATCCGGAACACAAATCCCTTGGTTAAACAAAATAATCCCATCGGTAGCTCGTACAAAACCTGGTTGAGTCAACATCTCTTGTAACTTCTCATCCAATCCTTGTCCTTGTCGGATTTCCTCTCTAAGAGTAGAGGTGACATTCAAATTCCCCATAATCACACAATTAGGAGTCCAATTAAATTGAAGATTTAGATCTCTAAACTTTTCCATTAAGGCATATTCTAACATCATCAAGTCGGAACTATGCAACACTTTCCTGCTTAAAGCATCTGCCACTTTATTCGCTTTACCCGGATGGTACTTCAATTCCAAATCATAATCCTTCAAATACTTCATACACCTCCTTTGACGCATGTTCAACTCTTTCTGGTCAATAAGATACTTTAGACTCTTATGGTCACTGAACATCTCAAAACGTACACCATACAAATAGTGACGCCACACTTTTAAAGTAAACACAACTGCCGCCAATTCTAAATCATGCGTTGGATAATTCTCTTCATGGACTTTCAACTGTCTAGAAGCATAAGCCACCACATGTCCATCTTGCATTAACACGCCGCCTAAACCCTTTTTCGATACATCACAATATACCTCATACGACTTGCTAGGATCAGGAATAATTAAAACAGGAGCGGTCGTCAATCTTTCCTTCAAACTCATGAAACTTCTCTCAGAAGTCGAATCCCACTCGTACGAACAATCCTTCCGAGTAAGTCTCATCATTGGTAAAGCCAGTTGAGAAAAGCCTTTAATAAATCTTCTATAATAACCTGCTAATCCCAAGAAACTCCTAACTTCGGCAACGTTATTCGGTCTCTCCCAATTAATCACCGCCTCTACTTTTGATGGATCCACTGCGACACCTCCTTGAGATATGACGTGTCCAAGAAAATTAACCTCCGACATCCAAAACTCACACTTACTTAGCTAGGCAAAAAGTTGTCTCTCTTGTAAGATGGATAAAATGATTCTTAGGTGTTCTCCGTGCTGTTGAGGATCACAAAAATAGATAAGAATGTCATCAATGAAAATCACCACAAATTGGTCCAAATAAGGTTGAAATATCTGATTCATATAATCCATGAAAACTGCTGGAGCATTCGCCACACCGAAAGGCATTACTAGGAATTCATAATGACCATAACGGGTCCTAAACGCAGTTTTCGGTACATCCGAACTCTTCACCCGAATCTGATGATAACCCGACCGTAAATCAATCTTCGAGAACACGCAGGCTCCTTTAAATTGATCTAACAGATCGTCTATCCTTGGTAATGGGTATTTATTCTTGATGGTGACCTTATTCAACTGACGGTAATCAATACACAACCGCATTCCACCATCCTTCTTCTTTACCAATAATACTAGAGCTCCCCTGGGCGAAACACTTGGTCTAACAAAATGCTTAGCCATCAATTCTTCCAAATGATCCTTTAATTCTCTTAATTCGAGGGGTGCCATCCGATATGTAGAAACGGATATTGGATCCGTTCCCGGTATCAAGTCAATAGAGAATTCCACTTCCCTCTCCGGAGGAAGAGAAGTGACATCCTCGAGAAAAAATTCCGGAAACTCGCAGACTACTGGAATACTCAGAACCTGAAGGTTGTAGTTCTCCTCCTTAGTGAGAACCAAAAGGACAGATTTTTCATTCTCAAACAAGAAATTAATCATTCCTACCGTACCTTCTAAAATAGTAGTCAACACATCCTTCAGAGTAGCCTCCACGGACGGAATAATAATTAACTTCTCCTCACAACCGATAAAGACCAAATTAGCAGAAATCTAATCCATTCCCAGAACAACATCCACTTTCTTAAGCGGCAAACAAATAAGATCAATCTGGAAAACTCTTTCATTCACTGATAGAACACAATTTTCACACATCAACGGTGTTTCAACAATCTCATCCATGGCAGTAGTAACCACCATGGGTGGAGACAACGGAATAGCTTGCAACCCCAGTTGCTTCATACATTGCATCGATACAAAAGAATGTGTTGCTCCACAATCAAATAACACAAAACAAGGATTTCCATTAACAAGACACGTACCAGCAATCAAAGAATTGTCACCCTTTGTCTTCCTTGCATCCAAGGTATACACTCGCCCGGTATTCTTCTCTTGCATTTGATTTCTATTTTGAGGACAATCTCTCGCCCAATGGCCCACTTTATGACACCGATGACACTCCACTCCTTCGAAACAACATCTACCGTAATGCATCTTTCCATAAATACGGCACACCGGAGGTGCACTAGTCTTAGAACTCTGAACTTGCTTCCCTTTGAAAGATTGTTGCCTTGGTCTAAATTGTTGATTCGATCTCCCTCGGTCACTTGGATTCAACCTACTCAATTCTCCTTCCGCTTGTACCTTCTTCAAATTATGCTCCGCCATATAACACTGCCTTAACAATTCAGCATAGCTAGTGAATTCCCGCTGATATACGCTATGTGAAATTTCAGCCCTTAAACCAAACAGAAACTGATCAATCTTCCACCTCTCATCAGGAGCATACATGGCTTGTCTAGAATAAGCAGCCATAACCTCAAACTTTTCCGCATAGGAAGCCACGGTCAAGTTGCCTTGTCTCAGCTGCTGAAACTCGAATTCCTTTTGAGACCTTAAGGAACTTGGAAAGTACTTCTCCGTAAAAGTTATCTTAAATTGTTCCCATACCTTCGGTACCTCTTGAATTTTCATTAAGGCTGAAGCGCTTTCCCACCATCTCATGGCAGGACCCTTTAATAAGTGAGAAGCGAAGACCACCTTATTTTCCTCACTGCACTGAACTATTAAGAAAATCCGCTCCATACCGGATATCCATTCATGCGCCTTCACCGGATATAATCCTCCCTGAAACTCCGGAGGATTCATACGAATGAACTCCCTAAAGGTTCCCCCTGTAGCTTCAGGAACAACCACTGGAGGATGCAGGCCACCAGCCATTTGCTGTACCATTTTTTGCACAAACTGATTATGTTGCTGCTGCATCTGCTGCATGAATTGATACAAAGGGGCATTCCCTTCGTCCCCTGGCGGATTTGTCCTTGCTGGAGTAGTTCTCGGTCTACCATGGTTGTTTCTGCGTCTGTCGGCCATGTTCCTAAATGTCATACAGATAGGATTAAGTTGATCAGGCTCAATACCTTAAATATAATACGTAAGACCAACGGCGACACAACATATATGAAACGGAAAGAAATTACTTATACTATTTCATGGCTAGGTCGAGGATATGACCTGCTCTGATACCAACTGTAACGCCCATATATAAATACATACTTCAAAGCATATATCATACATGAATAATACGTTTGGTACTGAAATATACAAGTTCCTACTAACACAGTATACATACAAATGCCCAAAAACTAATACAAGAACTATGGCATGTTATATATACAAGATGTTCAAAAGATAAAACTAAGAACTAGATCACTAATGATCTCAAAATCTCCACAACGGAAGCCTTGCCACACAAAAGATACGATCCGTAAGGAAGAGTCAACCCTTTTTGTCCTTACCCTTCGCCGAACCTATAGTACCTATGATGTAAACAACACCGTGGGGTGAGATACATCAAATCTCAGTGAGCTATCTATCTTATATGTCCTCTCGGCTTTACAAGGTTCTAACAAGCCTAACTCAAGTCAAAAGGGAAGGGAAGTGACTTTAAGTACACACACACACTATATGTTTCCATGCTATTGAGTTCATTAACTCGAAAGTGTATCACTATCGCTAACCCTGTCAAGGCATCCCCTTTCTCCCGCCCTCTTCTACGTCTAGAAGTAGGAACGAGTCATGGACCTGTTCGCTGTTGATCTTGGCGAACAATCTCTGGTTTACCAGAATGATGAAATCTGGGTTACTTGCAGGATTAACCAAACAAATCCTAGGACGTCGGGCGAAAACTTAGATCAACGTAATAATTTTAAATTAAGGGTGATATCGTGATGTTTGGTTTTATGTATTTAAGCCTTTTAGAATGAAAGATTTCAACTAACTCTAGATGAAAGTCTGAGATAAAAGAAAATGACTTTGAAAAGAACTTTTAAAGTAAAATGGCGAAGAAAGAACTTTAAAGTAAAATGACGAAGAAAACATAAAGATGCTGGTAAATGTAAAGGAATTGGTAAAAAGACTTTGATTGATAAAGAAATTAAAAGATGGTGTTTACACGTACATTTTTCCAAATAACTCTTTTCTCTCACACGGGTACTTTGAGTAATTGCAGGAAGTTTTGTACAAGTTTTTCACACTGAATTCCAATAAAACTATCCTATTTATAGATAAACAAAATAACTGCTATTAACGACTAAATCCTAAAACTTCGACATCTGGCTTTCTGCATGTCTCCCTTTCGCCAGGTGCTTCCACGCGTCTTCTGCCAAACGTTATAATTCTCTTGAATTTGAATCTTCAAGTTATGTTGAACAAACGCGTCCTTTCAAACTTGTCGAATTGTTAAACTATCACAACGTTCTTCATACTTTTCCAACTTTTTCCATTTGCAGAAATCTTTACTTGACGAAATGTCGAAACGTTGCCCCGTCGAAATGTCGAAAAATGTTGAAGAATATCTCCCAAGTAGATATACTCTTTCAGTTGTACTTCTTTTGGCATGTTCCTCCATTTGTCGAAAACAACTTTTTACGTGTTGAACTCATGGCGTCGAAAATACGCATATACAAATTGCCCCCCAGCAAAGGTATTTCGACTATCCTAGAGAAATAATCCTTTGGTGTTCAACCAATATTTTGACGCCATGTCATCCTAATTTTAAATTACACAATTTCAAGTCCCAAATCTGTAGATTATATGCTTTTGGATAAGATCCATAACTGCTTCTTGATCTACATTCACCAATGGTATGGCTTCAATCCACTTAGTAAAATAATCTACTCCAACTAAAATGTACCTTTGCCCTTTTGAAGAAGCTGGTCGAATTTCACCAATTAAATCTAACGCCCAACCTCTGAACGGCCAAGGTTTTACAATCGAATGTAACTCACTTGCAGGAACATGTGGTATGCCTGCATGTGCTTGGCACTCTTGACACCCTTTTGCAAATTCGACACAATCCTTTAGCATTGTTGGCCAATACATTCCTTGTCGAAACAATAACCACTTCATTTTGTGGCCTGCTTGGTGTGCGCCACACGCTCCACTATGCACATTTGACAATGCTATGTATGCTTCATTTTCGCCTAAGCATTTCAACAAGACTCCTTCCGCAGTCTTCTTGAACAATTCATTGCCAAAAAGTACATAACTCAAAGCTCTGTATTTTACCTTTCGTTCGACTTTTTGATTTGGATCTTGCAAATATTCTTTGATGGGTTTTCTCCAGTCTTCGACTCCTGCATCATCTACGTTGCAAATCTCATAATTCTCTTCGTCACCATATCCCAATTTTATTGTCTCTAAATCTGATGGGGACAAACCTACAGATATGATTCTTCCTCTGACTTCAATGGCTTTTTCTAACTTCTCCTCCGACACTTTGTATCCTGATGCCAGTTGAGCAAGATCATTCGCCTCTTGATTCTCCATCCTGGGAATGTGCCTAAAAACCACATTGTCGAACTTCTTGAGAAGTCTATTTACTATCACGAAGTACATTATTAGATTCTCTTTCACACATTTGTACTCCTTAGTCAACTGCTTTATTACCAACTCAGAGTCACCCATTATTTCGACTCTTGTTGCCCCCAATTCCAACAAGATTTCAAGTCCAGCAATCAAAGCTTCATATTCGACTTCATTGTTCGAACATAGCCCTTCGACTTTGTACTTGAACTTTGTTGGAATTTTGTCAGGAGAAATAATCACCATCCCAATACCAAGTCCATTCTTATGCCTGGAACCGTCGAAATACAGTTTCCATGGTGCTAATTCGACGTACTCTATAGTTTCGACTATAGAGTGGTCAGCTATAAAATCAGCCACCACCTGTCCTTTCATAGCCTTTAAAGGTAAATATTTTAAGGAGTATTCTGTTAGAGCCAAAGCCCACTTTCCAATTCGACTATGCAAAATAGACTTAGACAACATATGTTTTATTACGTCGAAATGAGAAGATACATATACATCAACAGGCTTTATATAATGCTTCAATTTCATACAAGAGAAATATACACATAAACATAGTTTTTCTATAGCACTATATCTAGTTTCAGCATCATTTAAGACTCTGCTGAGATAATAGATGGCCCTTTCGACGCCATTCTCATCCTCTTGACACAACATACTTCCTAATGTCTTGTCTGATGCAGAGATATACAATCTCATGCTTCTTTTCCTACAAGGGGACATCAAGATTGGAGGACTAGCCAAGTACTCTTTGATTTTGTCGAAAGCCACTTGTTGCTCTTGCCCCCATGTGAATTATTCTTTCTTTAGTCGAAGTAGAGGAGAAAAGGGTTGTGTTTTTCCACTAAGGTTGGAGATGAATCTTCTTAGAAAATTGATCTTCCCTAGTAGAGATTGCAATCCCTTTTTTGTTGATGGCGCTTTCGCTTCCATTATAGCTTTGGCTTTGTTTTCATTTATTTCGATCCCTTTCTTGTGGACCACAAAACCTAAAAAATGACCCGCCTGCACACCAAAAGCACATTTAAGGGGATTCATCTTTAGACCAAACTTTCTCATCCTCTCAAAGGATTGTCGAAGATGGTCTATATGATCTTTTCCTGAAATAGACTTGATTACAATATCATCAATGTAAATCTGCATAAACGTCTCAATAAAATCATGGAAAATTGAATTCATAGCCCTTTGGTAAGTGGCTCCAGCATTCTTTAAACCAAAAGGCATCACTACCCATTCATAAGTTCCAATTGCTCCAGGACAACGAAAAGCTGTCTTAGAAACGTCTTCTTCAGCAATAAAAATTTGGTTATAGCCAGAGTATCCATCCAACATACTTAGGTACTCGTGACCTGCTGCAGAATCTATAAGCATTTCCGCTACTGGCATAGGATATTCGTCCTTTGGGGTAGCAGAATTTAAATCTCTAAAATCAATGCATACCCTAAGTTTGCCATTTTTCTTAATAACCGGAACTATATTTGCAATCCAATCAACATACCTGGTAGTGCGGATGAAGTTGCATTTTAGAAGTCTTTCGACCTCTTCTTTTATTTTCGACAGAACTTCTGGTGCAAAGCGCCTTGGAGTTTGCTTGACTGGCTTCTTCCCTTCTATGATTGGCAGCTTCAATTCGACCAAACTTCTGTCCAAACCAGGCATTTCGTCATAATCCCATGCAAAGCAATCTTTGAACTCTTTCAACAACTGGATTATTTCGACTCTGAACTGAGGATCCATCCTTGCACTTATGTAGGTTGGTCTTTTTTCTGCCCCCAGTCCCAAGTTGATTTCTTCTAAAGGATCCTGCGTCACCATCTTCAAATTGTTCGACACTGGATCTTTTTCGAACCCCAAAGGTTCGTCGTCATAAATGGCGTCAAGTTTCTGGTGTTGCCATTCGTCTATTTGGTTGTTATCATTATTTTCCTCAACGTCTTTTTGAAGACATTGTTCATTTGAATCTTCATGATTGGCTTCGACAGCCATGTATTTTACTTCGGCCTCCAGAGCCGCTTTGAATTTGTTTTCGGCTATGTAAGCCGTAATTTTGTCGAGCACTGCTTGTTCACTCATCATCATTGTCGAACTCATTCCCCCATCCTGTTGGTGCTACGTTGGTAGTCCCCCACATGTAGTTGGAGTCACCAATGACTTCCTTATCCCACTGAAAACCATGTGTAGGATGGAGATACATGGAACAGTACGCGTTGTCCGTTGCCTTCAAGTCGAATTTCGCCGGACTGCAAGGAGGTATGTGGGCTAAGTTTTTGTCGAAACTTCGATCGCTTACATTGTTTACTTCGGACATGAAGTAACTTTGGTCTGCTTCTATGTTCTCGACGATTCCATCTGGCCTCCAAATAACTATTCTCTGGTGCATTGACGAGGGAACAGCACCTATACCATGGATTCATTCTCTTCCCAACAGTAAGTTGTAGTTTGCCCTAGAAGCAATAACTATAAACATTGTTGGCCTTGTTATAGTACCAACTGTCAGATCCACTTGAATAACTCCCATGGTTGTTCCTACCTTTCCTTCGTAATTCGACAGAACCATGTTGTGGGGTTGTGCATCCGAGTCATCTTTGCCAATCTTTTTCAGCATGAAATGGGGCATTAAATTCACAGCGGCACCACCATCCACTAGGATCTTGTTCACACCAACACTCTCAATCTTTCCTTTGATAAACAAAGGCTTCAAGTGCGCCTTCATGGAATCATCTGGTCTTTCGAAGAAAGCATTTTGCTCTTCGACACAACCATTATTCATCACGTAGTAACATACAGGCTTGTGCACCATCGTTTCCTCTTCCATCCCATCCTCTTCGTCTTCGACTTCCATGATCCTATCATAGTCTCTGGGAAGGACCGAGACCACATTACAGCCAACGTCGAAAGATGCCTCCGAATCTGACTTGAAATCATCTGTCACCTCGTCATCCTCCAACTTCTTTTCCTTGGGCACACTTTACGCTGCCACGCTGTTTGGTTTGATTTGCTGGACAGGCTTCTTCTTGTCTGCCATTTGAGCGTTGCTGCTACATTCTGCTTCGTCCTTGTTTCCAGCCACTTTTCTCATCATACCTTTTTCAGCAACTTCTTTCTCAACCCTCTTTTGCCTTTGGAACCTCCTCCACTGGGATCTCGACATGGGGTTCTTCCCTTTATAATTCTCTGAAGGATATGGCCTAGGTTTATATTTCTCCAACTCCTTCTTGTTTTCCATTGAAGTGCCTCTCTGCACATCGAAATTCTTCCACTTCTTCTGGCCTTGGGCATCTCTGATGGGTTGAACCCATTTGTCATCTATCACTTTGTTTGACGGCTTGTAAGTGCCATAGTGTCTGTCTCCGCGCCTCCATTGGTGGTGCTCACTTCTTCTTGGATCATATCTTGTCGCTCCCCCATTCGCCTTCCTTCTTGCTTGATCTATTGCTTCCAAGTTGGTGGCAGCCTTTCTGTCGAAAATGGAACTGCAACGAGGGCATAGCATCACGTCACTCTTCCTTCTCTGGCACCTTTTGATGAATTCGACCAAACTCTCATCTTCTTTGGGGTACGCCAGCTTTTGGTACTCCTCTCGACGTTGATCTTCATCTACTGCTGCCAGAGTTTTCTGTGAAACTTCTACCATATTGATTCCCACATTTTGCTTGTCAGCAATGGTTAGTTTGTTCATCTTTTCAATGAGCTTTTCCTCTTCGACTCTGTCCTTCTTTTTCGTCATGTCGAACTTCCCTTCTGGGCAGCAACACCAGGATATGTTCCTAGGAGCATGCTTGCAGCAACACTTGTTTGACTTTTCTTTAGGATCCTCCTTTATTCTTCGCAGGATCCCATAAGTCCCAGATTTCCCACGGCCGTGTACAGCTTTTTCTTTCATTTCTGTGACTTCCTTGTCAAAAGGTCCCATGATGTTGATGCAGTAATTTGCAACATCGGCCTCCTTCGTGTTGTCAAGATCAAGGCTTTCAGTAGCCTTGTTTTCAGCAACGAAGTCCTCAGTAACTTCTTTCTTGGCGATAGGGGAATCACCATCGTCATCAAAATCACTTCCCCAACCAGTTGGTTGGATTTCACTGATGTCGGTGTGATAAGTTGCAGGAATAGTGTACTTCACCAGGTAGTCGAATTTTCCACTTGGCTGTCCCAAGCAATCCCAGATTTCTCCTGGTCGAACCACCACGTCTTCAGCAACACTGTCATCGTTCTTTTCGTCGGAACCCTCTGTAGTTTTCTTCAATCTCTGATTGTCAAAGCTTTCAGTAACTTCGACCTTACCTTCATCGTCGAAGTCCTCAGTGACTTCAACTGTGTTTTTGTTGTCAAGATCTTCAGTGACTTTGACTTCATTATCGTTGTCGAACGCTTCAGTACCTTCGACTTCGTTCTGACCTGCAAGATCTTCAGTAATCTCGACCATGTTGACACTGGTGTCGAAACCTTCCATAGCCTCCACCATCTCCAAACTGCCATCAGAAGCAACTTCGATCTCCACCATATTCACCGTGGATGGTTCAGCATAGTGTGCTTTGACAACCTGCATGGGATTCGAATCAATCCCCATTTGTTGTTTTGGCTTCTCGCCAAACTTCAGCCTTCCATCACGGATAGCATTTTGAACTAGATCCCTGAAAAGAAAACATTGAGATGTTTTATGACCCAAAAAGTTATGGTACTTACAAAAACCCCTTTTTTTCTGTTGTTCGACAGGCGGTTCTTTAGCGCCTGGTGGCTTTA
Source organism: Lathyrus tuberosus (assembly GCA_022829125.1). Lineage (NCBI taxonomy): Eukaryota > Viridiplantae > Streptophyta > Magnoliopsida > Fabales > Fabaceae > Lathyrus > Lathyrus tuberosus. Next base: position 13,818,509 of record JALAZF010000124.1, on the reverse strand, counting down.
TTAACTGACCATCTTTGACCAATAAATCAAAAATTTTGTCACACTTGGTGACGTCGAACGTATAAGTTCGTTTGGGAAACTTATCATTCTTTTCAGGTTCGACTGGATTTTTTCCATTCGACAGAGCTAGTACTTTACAGGCGTATGGTGGGCCTGACTTTAGTTCTGCCAGATCAATTTCTTGTTCGTCGAACAAAATTAGTTCATTTTCGTCACCATCATCATCCTGTCATACTCCTACATAGGCCACTCTTTCCTTTTTATTTTTATTTGATCTAAATTTCTCAGCTTTTAGCCTTTCAATCTGTCTTACCCTATCTGCTAATTGTGCCATGTCTCTTAAATATTGAGTGTCTAATTTCTTCCTTATAGAATAATCTAGACCCCCTGCAGCCATTTCGACTAACTCTCGTTCTGGAACTTGTGTGAAACATCTTGCCTTAAGCAACCTGAACCTATTTAGGTAATCATCTATAGGCTCTGAAAATTTCCTCTTAACACTGGGTAATTCCTTCAAACTTATCTTAGTCTGACCCATATAGAATTGTTCATGGAACAATCTTTCTAATTGGGTCCATGTGAATATAGAGTTCGCAGGCAAGGATGTAAACCAGGTGAATGCATTTTTTGTCAAGGAACTTGGGAAGTACTTCATTTTCAAATTTTCATTATTGACTATTTCTCCTGCTTCTATTAGATAACGCGCTACGTGCTCTATAGTAGATTCACTAGTATCTCCTGAAAACTTAGTAAACTTAGGAACTTTCCATCTTGGGGGTAGTTCCTCTTGCAGAATGTGTTCTGACAATGGGGAAGTATAAGTAGGCCTTTGCAAACCTATATTTACACCGTTTTGGGCCATTATCCTTTCGACCATGGCTGTTATGTTATTTTCGACAGGCAAGTTATTATATCGTATTCGCTGTTGCAACACATCATCAGCATCTTGGCCTCTCTAGACTATTACCCTCCTAGGTTCTTGTTGAACGGGGATTTCGACACGAGGCTGTTCGACCACTGCCTCTTGGTTTCTAGGGTTTGCCTGAGGATTCTCTAAAGGCCTTTGATTTATCGTGGGTTCCTCTTCGACATTTACTACTTGGTTTTGAATCACTTGTTCTCTTTGTCGTGTTTGAGGAACACCAAAAAAGTCAACAATGCGCGTCATTTGCGCAGCCAACAATTGGTTGGTTTGGGTAGTGTTTTGTATTAAAGGGTTAAACACTGCTCCCATTTGTTGAGTCAACATTTGGACCATATCATGATTACTTTCGTCCATTTGTTGTCGAATTACTTGTGCAGAATTATTGGTAATTGCTGGCATTTGGAAATTTGGTAGGGATTGGTTCAATCTACTCATATTTCCACCATATCCTGATCCTTGCAATGGCGAAGACATGTGGACCATGGCGTTAGAATACAAGGGTGGTGCACTTTGCAAGTTTGCCATCACTGACGTTGGCATTCCATATGGTTGTTCTCTTCCGAACATAGGCATGGAAAAATTTGTCTGGAATGACCTAAAATTTTGTCCTCCCGGAGGAGGCGTCCCCAAAGGCCTTGAATGTCCCATTGTGGAAGAACTAGGCATACTTTGGGAGAGCGAAACCGCTGGTATAGATCCTGTTGACGAAGGCATAACCTCCTCCAGAACAGGGTTTGAATCCACATTTCCCCCTGTCGAAGGTATAGGGTTGGAAACTGGAATATTTTCATTTGAATTTGGATTGGGATTAGTATTATTTGACTGATTCGCCATTTTCCTTACTCTAGTTCTTTTGGGTCTCTCTACGTCAGATACGGCTAATTTACCGCTTCTTAGTATCATACAACGAAGAAAAAGCCTTAATTTTTAAAATTTATTTAAGTTTTATATTGCACTAGTCCCACTGGGCGTGCCAATTTGTTCGCTGTTGATCTTGGCGAACAATCTCTGGTTTACCAGAATGATGAAATCTGGGTTACTTGCAGGATTAACCAAACAAATCCTAGGACGTCGGGCGAAAACTTAGATCAACGTAATAATTTTAAATTAAGGGTGATATCTTGATGTTTGGTTTTATGTATTTAAGCCTTTTAGAATGAAAGATTTCAACTAACTCTAGATGAAAGTCTGAGATAAAAGAAAATGACTTTGAAAAGAACTTTTAAAGTAAAATGGCGAAGAAAGAACTTTAAAGTAAAATGACGAAGAAAACATAAAGATGCTGGTAAATGTAAAGGAATTGGTAAAAAGACTTTGATTGATAAAGAAATTAAAAGATGGTGTTTACACGTACATTTTTCCAAATAACTCTTTTCTCTCACACGGGTACTTTGAGTAATTGCAGGAAGTTTTGTACAAGTTTTTCACACTGAATTCCAATAACAACTATCCTATTTATAGATAAACAAAATAACTGCTATTAACGACTAAATCCTAAAACTTCGACATCTGGCTTTCTGCATGTCTCCCTTTCGCCAGGTGCTTCCACGCGTCTTCTGCCAAACGTTATAATTCTCTTGAATTTGAATCTTTAAGTTATGTCGAACAAAAGCGTCCTTTCAAACTTGTCGAATTGTCGAACTATCACAACGTTCTTCATACTTGTCCAACTTTTTCCATTTGCAGAAATCTTTACTTGACGAAATGTCAAAACGTTGCCCCGTAGAAATGTCGAAAAATGTTGAAGAATATCTCCCAAGTAGATATACTCTTTCAGTTGTACTTCTTTTGGCATGTTCCTCCATTTGTCGAAAACAACTTTTTACGTGTTGAACTCATGGCGTCGAAAATACGCATATACAGGACCCTCATAGATTTCTTGGCATACAAAATGGATTCGGGATCATCGGCCCGTACACCGTGATCCGTGACTTCACACGGCCCGTACACCGTCACAAGTCTCTTTACCCGTAGGCTCCATTCATACTATAACATTGGGAATCAAACCTACCAAGAAATCGTGCATTCATTACAGAGGAGCTCGTTACTCATGAAATGGCACATAATAGAATAGTGGTTACGATTTCGTGATTCCACATACAACCATTCAGTAATAGACGCACGCCTCGGCCTCTTATGCACGAGCGTCGTCGTGATTGTTATTCCACACTTTCCGACAATTGTTTACAGTAATGTTCCTCACTCTACTTATTTCGTATTTAACATGCATACATATTCAAACATGTTTCATAATAAGAGCATAGGCAAATAATCATCAATCGCATAACGAAAACACATAATTCAACATATCACAAATCACACTAATTCACGGTTCTCTCCGATTTATTTAATCGGGCAATAAACAAATATTTCTCACCTCCATTAGCTAGAATATGTTCCTAGCTTCACAACGATACCAAGAATACTCACAACGGATAAACGAGTCAAAAGTTATGAAAGAAACAAGTTGGGGAATCTGTCATGTTCGCATTTCGAAGTAGCCAGCGAATGCTCGCTTCCTCATTCGCAGTGCGAAGCTCTCAGCGAATGCCAAGCCAACACTGGTTTGCTGCCCCATTCGCAGTGCGAATGTCTGGAGAACCGTGGCAGAACCAAAACAAGCTAAAGTTTGCAGTGCAAACCTCTGGTGAATGTTCGCCCCCACCTTCGCCGTGCGAATAGCCAGCGAGTGTTCGATTTCCCTTTCGCTAGGGGATTCGCAGTGCGAATCTGGGAAAATGCAGAAATTCTGCAGCGTAACAGCTGAGTTCCCTTGGGCTCAAAACTACCCCAAAACATATCCAAACATCCCACAATAAAAAACAGATGATTCTACACTCATATAGCTTATACTACTCAGTTTGTAACACATTTCAACCGTTACTCTAATTATCTTTGCAGATAATTTCTCAGAGTACACTGGAACTTAGTAGATCACAACTAATATTATCCAGAGTAATTAAAATACAGTGTGTTACACCAAACCCACTACAAAACACAAATAGTTAAACTCTCATGATGTGTGAATGCTCTTTTAATGTGTGTGTCTACCACAAGGTAAAAGATCCATTTATATAAAGATGACTATATAACAAAATGTTCTATTAGGATACAAACAAATTCAGACTAAATTCAATCTTTAGCAAGCTAAATCTTTTTATGAAAGCAAATCCAATTAAATTTTTACAAGAAAATTCTAATAATTTAATATTCAAATAAATCTTTTAATAAAAACGAATCAAAATAAACATTAGATCTTAATAGACAAAATCTCCAAAACAACAACAACAACAACAACAACATAAAAAAATTAATAGAATTGTAAAACAATTAATCTCAAGAACAACAACTACAACAAGAATTAAAACAAAACCAATCGAATAGTTAAACATTATATCTCAAGAACAACAACTACAACAACAACATCAGACAAAATCAATAGAATATTTAAATATTAGATCTCAACAACAACATGAATAAAAACAAAATCAATAATATCGTTAAACATTAAATCTCAACAATAACAACAATAATAAAAACAACTACAATAAAAACAACAACGAGAAAAACAACAACAACAACAACAAAAATAAAATTAATAAAATCATTAAACATTAAATCTTAACAACAACAACATTAAAAAATTTATGTGACACAACAACAACTAACATTGCTAACTTGAATCCATGTTTTTCTCTCGTTAAAGTTGGAGAAGAGATGATGGATTTCCTATACTTGTAAATGAAAGAAATGATGTTTTCAAGTTTAGTTTAGTGGAGAAATGAAGTTTCCTAAATAGAAGATGAAGTTTGGTGATAGAAGATAAAGTTTGTCTAAGTCCATCTTAGAAAAAGTGAATGAACATGTAGAGTTATATAACTTGGAAATGTAATTTATTTTAAATTAAAAAAAATAGGAAGATGCCGCTTTTCTAACCGCGGGTTAAAATGGCTTTAAAATAAATAAAAGAATAAAAGTGTTGGTGTTAGGATTCGAACCCAAGACCATACGCCACTTTTCACCACGGTTGGAAATTCCAACCTTTGTTGAAAGTGGTTTAAAGATAAACAAGAATAAAATTGGTGGTGCACTACAAGAAAATTGGCAGATTACGACGGATATTTGGAATATTACGACGGTTAAAACCGACGTAATTTTCAAATCGCGACGGTTGCTGCACTGTCATAGAAACGTGTGTCGCGAGGCCGTATCGCGTCGGTTGTCAAAACCGTCACACCAACCGCTATTAACTCTCACGACGGGTAAGGAACTGACTAATCTGCAAATTACGACGGTTATCAACTGTCGTAACTTTCCATTTGATTTTTGTTTTTATTGTTGATTACGACGGTTCCAACCGTCGCAAATTTCTGTTCCACGGGTACTTCTGCAGGTAAAACCGTAGGAAATTTCCTTTCCACAAGTAAATCCGCAGATAATTTAATTTTAAAATTAAAAAAAATTGTTAGTAGAAATTTGACCAGAATGGAGCAAATAATCACATATATTCTTCATTCAACATATATATCATATTGTATTTATGCAAACACCATGTCACTTTATATTAGTGAACCTATGCATACACAGACGATAATGATAATGATAATAATTCACATTGAATTGGGAGAAACATTACAACCACAACAATGTATATTTGACCAAAAACATAAACATAATAATAGCGTTCACTTTCCGGGAACAAAGTTGGTGGCATATGACCATGCATTGTTGTTGACTGGGTCAGCAAGATGATCAGCAAGGTTCTCCAAAGGACCTTTTCCAGTTACAATAGCTTGAACAAAGAATCCAAACATAGAGAACATGGTTAATCTACCGTTCTTCAGTTCCTTCACCTTCAATTCTACAAATGCTTCTGGGTCTTCAGCTAAAGCCCAATGGATCAAAGCTTCCACCCGGGTAAAGTGGATCAACCACCTCACCGAGAGGCCCACCGACAATACGGTAACCTTCAACAGCTCCCATCAAGATAACTTGAGTAGCCCAGATGGCAAGGATGCTTTGAGCATGGACCAAGCTTGGATTGCCCAAGTAGTCAGGTCCACCCTCGCTAAAGATTTGAGATCCTGCATTTAACATTCACAATCATAAGCTTCATTCAAGTCTTGACAGAAATTTGAATCGATGACAACCCTAACTACACTTTCATAATAGGGTACAACTTGAACTAACCATCTCTATCTCTTTAACTGTTCTAACATTTCAAATTAATCAAATTCACTAAATTAACATCTAACTGTAACACTAATTCAAACTTCACCAATCACTAAAATTCAATGCAAGTTCCATTAGTTTCACTGCAACAAACTGCCTCTAACATAACATCCATTGGAACCAAGTTAACAATCACTTTAATTAATCTCACAACAGAATTTCAATACAAAGATAACTGACAGCCAGCATTTAACAGAATTCACTTCACAAACTAACTTTTAGAGTGCATAACTAACTCAATCCAATTACCAAACTAACCTCTAACTATATTTAATTTCTATTACACCCATATGGATCTAAAATGGATTCCCCCTCTACTGCCTTGCCTTTTTCCCATGCTTTTTGGTCTTTAACGGGATAACACCACAGGCAAAGCTGTGAGACTAATAGCTTGGGCTGATAGCGATGGTTATGGTTAGGCAAAACGCCCCTCATAAAATGGCAACTATAGGTTTTGGTGGATTGACAGTTTGACACTGCTGGTAAAGTTTGCCTAGGTTACAAATTACAATCCAATCCACCACTTGGCTTAAAGTGGCTAGTTAATTACTTGAGTAACTTTCGGTTAATTAACAGGATATCACCGTAGGCAAAGCTGTGAGTGTAAACGCTTGGGCAGCGAGTGAGGTTCTGATTAGGCAAAACACCCTCCATAAAATGGCAGCTACAGGTTTCAGTGGATTGACAAGTTTGACACTGGGGGTAAAATTCACCTAGATTACAATCCACTAGTACCAACCATTATTGGGCTTTTAACTGACTATTGCACAACTTATAATTGCTTAGACATTGAACGACTGAAATGCATGATTGATTTACTTAAATACAAAAATTAATAATGAAGACATGATTTTGAACATTGTTTCCTCTGCAAAAGTACTCCATAAATAACACACCGTGAAATACCACATTAAAAGTTTCACAAAATTTGAATTTAAAAATCTGAAAGAAAAGAAAATGCAGAACATAGATTAGAGAAATTATAAAATATCATACCTGCATTATCTTCTCAAAAAGGTCATTCAAAGCTTGATTTGAATGAGTGATTATTAAGGTTCTCTGAGAAGGACAGTTATGATAAAGAACATTTAGAATTTGCACAGCTGTATCAGTCTTTCCGTACCAGGTGCCTCACAACCATAGTTAGGCCAGGCTGAATACCTGATATAATTGCTTCAACCTGAATATTCCATGTTGTTTAGTGTCAGTTTAGTACTTACAATACATATATAATATGAGGAATCACAATTGATTCAATAGGAATCACACTCGTTACTATGAAATTTAGTATTAAGTCAAAATGTTGAACATCTAATAATGATAATTACCAACGATATTAACTTTGAAAGACATGATAGAGTTTTTTCCAAGGGCAGATACCATGTCTTAGATGTACCTGGGTTGTCATCAGCCTACAAATTTAAAGCAGACAATAACTTACAAAAGATAGAAAGCACATATATAGAATGTTGTTTAGAATGTCATGTAGAAGTGACTAACGAAAATGCATAATACAAATACAACAAATGAAGCAGCAAACGAAGCAGTAGTTACTGAAGATTAATTGAGATGTGATTAAGATGCACACTCCCATCAACTCAATAGATGAAACAAACATTAGATTACATATTATAAATATTACCTGAAATTATTAAGAATTAACAGCTGATTGATTTTTTTGAATAGCTCCTCGTTAAAAGATTAGAAAGGAACCTTCAGAAAGGGCATTGGCATGGATCAATTTTCCATGTTCTCTCTGCATACTCTCGAATGGTCCTGTCACTACTAAATCTCCCAGAGCCAGCAGCACTGAGAATACTCATCTTGATCCACTTCTCTGGTTCCACGAATGCTTTATTGGCCGCAGCCTGTAGTGTCATTATAAAATGTTACATTCTGATATAATAAAAAAGAAGAGCAACAATATGGATGATTCAAATACTACCTGTGCCTCAAGGTAACTCCCAAAATCCGAACCAAGAAGATATAAATCAATACCAACTTCAACCCTGTCACATAAGGATTCAAAGTAGTCTTTATCGCCAAAATATCCATCTAGAACTATCCTAAGAATTTGATTAATCAATTTAGTCCTTGAACAACTAAAGACTGATCAAAAATTTAATCTGCATATGTTAATAATGTGCTTAAAAAAAGGGAAAATATGTTTTCATACCTCAACACACGGGCAAATTGTAGAGGAACTTTCAAAGTACCTCCTTTCTCGCGCAGATCTGCTACTTCTTGCGCTTTAGCACAAAAAAGAAACTGAAACAATGGCAGAAATTTCAAACTGAAGTTATTAAGCCAATATTGTTAAATTAAATACAAATTTCCAGGAAATATCAAAGCAAACCTCAATTATTTTAGGATATTACAATTATTCATAAAAGCCAACGCTGAGTTCATCAAGGCAACTACACGATGACGATTCTATTGGCTGAAGCAGGATACTAGGTCGTTTAAAAGCATCGTCTGAAGAAAGATTAGTGTGTCTCTCGAGCATATATAGAGAGCTGAAGTCTTTTAGATAAAAAGTAACTTAAGACATATGCCCAAGTAACTTGATTCCAACCAATGGCAGAGCCAAAAGCCCAACATTGGAGAATACCAGGAAAGTCAGAGACTTTGTAGAATTAATTGTTTTCATAAACTACAATGTCAAATATAGATAGAATTCCCCCCATGTTGCATGCCATTCCATCTTACATAATATGTCCACAATAACTTTCTCAAGGGCTATGCATATTAACATAATGCATATTATCTGTTAAGTCTGGGTCAACATGTGGATTTGTCAACATAAAAAAGAAAAACAACTAATGAACAAGATAAATTATATATTATCAAATATTTTACCGCTGTTCCAATTCCCTGTCATGTTCTACTGCTTGAATAAGTTTCATAAATCCTTCTTTCTTTTTGATGAGCTACAAATTTGGTCAAATACATACAATTACTTAAATAATAAAACCAATAATTACTTAAGACAATACAGACAGTTTACTTCAGATTAGAATCAAAACCTGCTGATAGCTTCCCTTCTGCAATTGAGTAATTTCTTGATCAATAGCTTCACAATCTCCATGCTGAGAGAGAAAATCAACACTTCCTAGAAATTTCTGCTGGCCCTCCCCATCGACCACATCTCCACTTTCCTGCACATAAAGCAACTCAGAAGAAAATACTTTTATGATTCAATGTGGCATGTCATATATATGAATTTGGTGGAAAGTATTCACATTGAAGTTTAGCATGTATGGTTCAGTTTCCGTGACTAATGTAGAATCCGTGATATCATATTATATTGAAAGAAAATTCTAATACCTCTATTAGTAGAACATAAACCTTAAAGGAGACACATTTCCTCTTGTTATCAATATCATTAGCGTTATTCCTTTATCAAATAATTTGTGCTACCTTCCATTAGGGAGGAAATGTTGAAATTAAAATTTTCAATATATTCACCAATAATGGGTTTCAATAGCTCTGCTGCTATAATAATTTTATTACTCAATCACTTATGTGTGATCAATCATCAAAACCAGAGGTTTTGTAAATAGTAATTATAACACTTACTGAAGCCGCAAAGTGCCGTAATCATATTTGCTAATAAATATGTATGACACAAACTTGTACTAAGATGTTTAATTGTAATTCTTCTTTCCAAATCTTACTGATTCTATTAAGGATATGTTTTCAGCTTACTTCCATAAGCACTCCAGTATAGCATATATGAAAACAAGATAACTTTAATTTGTACATTGTTATAGAAATATTTTATACATAAAGGAGAATCGAAAAAGAAAAGAAAAATAGTGGCACATTGAATGATCATGAGAAGAAGAAAGACAGGCGGGCCTGTTCTCACCATTAAATTAGAGGTTTCAAAGCTTCGTGCAGTATTGATGTATAGATGCCTTCCTAGTATATTGACTTGAACTTTTGTATACAAGCAAAGCATTACTGTTGCCCAAATTGACAACGCCATTCTTGTGAAACCTGAGGAAAATATGCATAGAATTTTAAGCCTCATTGATTATAGCGGCAAGATTAAATGAAATAACACAACCACAAAGGTAACAATATAATAAACATGGGAGAGGCCAGAGCATATTCATACTTAAAATCTTGAGTCTACCCCATAAATCTAGTTTCTCTGATTGCGTTAAAGCGTTGGGCTGACCCTTTCCCTGCATTAGCCTCTCAAGAAGGTGAGAAAGATCCAACTCTTCTGATATCCGGCAACTTAGGTTGTGCATAGAATGAGGTAACGTAATTGTATCAGAAATTCTCTGAATATTCTCAAAGTGAGCTTGCATCCTATCATAGTCAATTGCCACAAAAAACAAGAGCCACAAGTAAGCTGACCAACCACAAGAGGGGAAAATATGATAAGTCGGTGAAATAGAAATGAAGCCAAAGCAGCAGAAAACAATAAATCCATTACATTATCGAACTGTTTTAAAGCTAAACAACTATGTCATGTCATACCTCGTTGGCATCAAGATTCTCATAAACTTGCTTCTCCAACAAACCAACTATTTTTCGAACTTGTTCTTCATCAGCAAACCAATGAGATACGCAATGAGAGCAAAACTGTTTGCAAAGAATGAAAACTGAAATTAGGGTTTTTGTGATTTGAAGAATCCCAAATTTTTTTGAGGGAAAAACTGAAAATAAAGTGGGAAGATGTTGAGAATTAAGGAAACTTAGTGAAATTTAGGAGAGGGAAGATTAGAGGGTTTCATGGTTGGCGTTGAAGAGGTCTGAAACTGAGGAGTGAGGATTAAGGGTTTATGAAGTTTTTGTGCGAAGAGAAACGTGAGAGTTCTGGGGAAGGAGTTGTTTATTTTTTTATTTAGTTTTATAATTTTTTTCATTTGTTAATAAAGAGAAATTGACAATGGAATTTTGTGAATTATTAATAAACTTTAATAGTTTTTGTGAATTACTAAATTTAAAATAATAATTTTAATAATTTTATAATAATTTTAAAATAAGTTTAATTTATTTGATATTTATTTAAAGCAATAGAATTTTTTTAAAAAGTGTTAAATAAAATTTTGAGAAAAATATTCAAAATATTTTATCATTTAAATCATATTTAAAAAAAGTGAGAAATATACATATAATAAAGTGTTTATCAAAACAATTATATAAAAAATATTTATAATATATTAAAGTAAATTGAGTTTCTAGTTGAGGAGTCGATAAAGATTTTTTTATGATTTGGGAGGAACAAATTTTCCCTTTTCATTTAGCGCTCAATAAAAAAAAATATTTTATAAAAAAAAATTTAAGTAAAAAACATAATAAGGACGGTTTTGTGATAACTGTCGTGATAACCGTCGCAGTCCAGTCCGTAACTGTCGTGACAACCGTCGCAGTCCAGGAATAAGGACGGTTTTGTGATAACTGTCGCAAAAAAATGCGACTGTTGACCCTAACTGTCGTGACTTCCGTCGCAATCCAGGAATAAGGACGGTTTTGTGATAACTGTCGTAACTCAAGTGTCGTAAATCTCCTTTTTTCTTGTAGTGGTGCTGGGATTTGAATCCATGACCAGACGCCACTTTTCACCACAATTGAAGATTCCAACAATGGTTTAAGGTACCTTGAAAATGAGAATGAAATAAAATATTCTAATGAATATATTTTACCATGGTATAAGGTGTCATACATAAAACCATATCTATAAAACCTTTTACATTCAACAATGGTGGAAACACACATATACAATATACGTAATTTTTAGATACCAACTCACGAATTTTATATCAATAAACCAGGAGAATATAAACTCCTCAACAACAACCACAACATTCATCACAATCATCATTCCTATTGGAGGTTAATGACTCCACTACCTTACCCGTCATGCATAATCCCTTATCGAAAGTTAATCTCCTCCCTTACCTAGATATCCAAACAACAACAAAATTCTAGTTTGGTTGATGCCCTTCTCTCAAGTCTTCTTCTCTCACTTGTGCTCGTAGCCTCTTTGTCTCTATTCTTTCCAAGTTTTTACATACTATCAAACTCCTAACTTAGGTTATGTTGCTAATTTATTTTATTAGGGTCAATCTAATTGAAATTACTAATTCACCTCTCACTTACTAACTATTAGAACAAGATTTGTTCTTGATATTTTCTCTTTAGTTTTGATGTTAACAAAAGTATTAAAAGTATAATGGTTTATTTGATGTGTGTTTTATTTATGCAGGTTATTGTCTTGTACATAAATAATCAGAATCTGTTTTACTTAAGAAACGCCTGGAGTTGCTTCATTGCAAGCTTCTGGTGGCAGAGTCTGAAGAACAATATCTAGTGTGGTTTGACGAAGACTCTGTACTTAAGGCCTCAGCATTCAGACGAGTTTCTGCACTTAGTAATTATATATCAGCATCTGGTACCACTCAGAGTTGGTGATAAAGCAATGGACTATACATACTACTAAAAGCAAGTTGTAGTGTCTAATCATCCTATTGGCTCGAGTCTACAGGATTGCAAGGCTCAAGAAAAGCTGGTACGTTCTACGAATTTTTACTCCCAACGGCTCTAATAGTACATAACCTCTTGAAGACTTAAAGGTTAAATTTGTTACACAATGGATTCAGAAATCTATTGTGCATCCATCTTCAACGTCTCTTGTACTTTGGGAAAAAAGCAAAGACACTTGATCAAGTAACCTTCTCAACAACTAGTTTCTGGAAAGCCTATATATATGGCTGAAGATTCAAGCCTGAATTTTTTACAAGGATTCTTCTGTTGAAGAAGTAGCAAGATCAATAATTATCAACTCAATGTAATATGCAGAATTTCTGTTTTAGGTTGTAATTGTAAAAGCCTTAAGATTTCTTACCCCTATTTTTTTTTGTAAAAGCCTTAAGATTTCATACACCTGTATATATTTAAGAAATCTTAAGTGCTTTAGATTTTTGCTATGGTGGTCTCCCGTACCTCTGATGCATGCATCATGTACACCTTGTTCTCTATTCTGTTGAGCCTTTAGTAGTTTAGATTAAGTCTCCTGCTATGTGCTTGGCCAAAAAGTCTTGTCTCATTGGGATTCAAGCAACAAGCCTTGAGCCAAGATGCTTAAGACACGTAACTCTCATTGCTTAAGTGTTATTCAGCTAGTCTGATTGAGCAAAGGAAAGTCATAGACATGTGCTCTATGCTAAGGAAAGTTTCAACCAGAAGACAGATGAGCAGGTGACTCGGTCAGATGGTGTGAGCAAAGAAAGTCTTAGACATGTGCTCTAAGCAAATGTAAGTATCAACCAGAAGATATGTGAGCAGGCGGCTCAGTCAGATGGTGTGAGCAAAGAAAGTATTAAACATGTTCTTTAAGCAAAGGTAAGTCTTAACCAGAAGACAGATGAGCAGACAACTCAGTCACATGGTGTGAGCAAAGAAAATCTTAGACATGTGCTCTAAGCAAAGGTAAGCCTCAACCAGAAGACAGATGAGCAGGCGCCTCAGTCAGATGGTCTGAGTAAAGGGTAAGTCTTAGACATGCGCTCTAAGCAAGGGAAGTCTCAGACAATTGGTCTGAGCAGTTGTAAAATTCTTATGCAGAAGCATAAGCGATTATAATCATAAACTGGTTATAATGAAAAGCTCTTGCGAGGCAAGGGGACTGAACTACTCTCAGTTAGGGGAGGAACCAATATAAATCTTTTGTGTCTTCTGCTGTTATTTTATTTACTTCTGTTGTATCCGCTGCCAAATGAATTAACTCAAAGTCTGAACATCAGTTCTGATTCTGAGACTCTGATCAGAAGCTAAATAATAAGAAAACGCGAAACACAATTCAACCCTCCTTCTTGTGTGCTTTTTACACCTTCACTAAGTTCTTCTCTCCTTCCTCCTCTTTATTTCTCATAATTTACACTTTGACCCCAAACCTTCTATTTTCTCCTATTTCTTATTTTAATAATAATAATAATAATTCAAATCCCACTTATTCTAATTATTTTCTAATTTACTCTACCTTCTCACTACACCCTACTATTACACCAAACTCTAACAACATATAATCATATAATTTTATTTTAATGTACACCAACCCTAAATAATTAAATAAAAAAAATCCAAATAATCCAATTAAATAGTTTAATCAAATTTGGGGTGTTACAGCTCATGCTCAAATTTTTGACACAGAAAAAAATGAACTGGATGAGAAAAGTATAAGGTGTGTACATCTTGAAGTTAGTGTAGAATCTAAAGCTTGCACATTGTATGAACCCATTGAAGGAAGATTCATTGTCAAGAAGATTTGTTATGTTTGATGAATAAAACTAATAGGACTGGAACAATGAGAATCAAACAAGTCTAGATTCTCATGTGCACGTAGATGATAAAATAAAACCTGAACCACAAGAAATTTTAGGCGTGGCTGAAAACCAAGACCTGGTTGATGGCTAGTCAAATGAAGGAAATCATGAAGAAGCAGAAAACACAAGTCTAGAACGCAGTGATGAGTCGAGTGAGCCAACTCATAGAATTATAAGGCCTTTAAGGTACCTTAATGCTTATGTGATTGGCTTGGAAAATTAAGAAAAAGATCAATTAAATATTATTGCAATGTTCACTTCAAATGAAGACCCTACCACCTATGAAGAAGCTTTCAATTATGAGTTTTGAGAAATGGTATCAATCGTGAAATAAAATTCATAGGGAGAAATGACACTTTGGAACTGACCACACTCCCTAAGTTTCTAAAACCCATTGGAGTAAAGTGAATTTACAAAAAAATGTATAATGGAAAAGGAGAAGTGGAAAATCATAAAGCTAGATTAATGGCTAAAGGATAATTTTAAAATCATAGATTTATTCATAATGAAGTACTTGCATTTGTAGCTAGATGGGATTACATTAGGACCATTCTAGTTAGTTGCTGCAAATCAAACATGGTTAAGGGTGTGTATGGATAACCATTTAATATAAACTAACCCATTTTTATAGTTATAATTTATAAACCAAACTACTTGTCACAAAAATCAGTTTAAAATTTATAATCGGTTCCGAACAAATTTAAACCGATTTTAAATGGCTTTTAATTTTAATCTGACTTATCTAATTAAATTAAAATTTTATTTCTTTTAAATTCATATCAATTTTTAAATTTCAATACTTAAATAAAAGAAGTTGCAGAAAAGTAAAGTGCACACAAGAATTGTTCACCCAGTTCGGTCTAACAACCTACATCTGGGGGCATACCAAGCCAGGAAGGAAGTTCACTATCAGCAGTATCAATTCGTAGATTCTACAATCAACACACCTGTTGATGATCTACTCACTTAATCACTACCCAATGACCCTTCTACCTAAGTCCACCCTAGATAAGAGACTCCATCTCACTTTCAATCATCGCAATGATGTCTAGTAGTCAACGCCTCAGCCACTACATCCACAGCTTGATTACCAATAACTCTTCAGTCACATAAAAATAGAAGACACATTTCTATGCCTATACTCAGCCAAGACTCTTGACTGAGAACACCATCTTGGAGTTGCTTAAAAGCTCCCTCCAAGAACAGTACATCTCTTACCTGCAGGCTTAGAGATAAACACGATGACCATCCCACAAACCGAGTGGCTCATCGACCAACACAACCCTAATAATATACATGATGGCTGGTTTACTTTTTCTAGGTTACAATGCTTCTATTTATAAACTATACCCAACTGGATTTGGGCTTCTAATCACAGCATATCAGCTACTACAAATCTGCAAAAGCCTACAAAATAGGTCTTCAATCAAATCTTCCTAAAATATCTCCATATTTAAATACTCAATCTTTTCTTGATTTTATCTTGAATCTTCCTGACCTTTAAATCAGCTCCACAAAGGGTACCCAGGATATTATGTATCTTTTAAATATTCACTTTTTAATTCAGCTGCAAGATCTTCTCCATAAAAATAGGAACAAATCTCCAAATAGTTTCCTAAAAATTCTCCAAGACCCTTTTTATGAAATCCAATTAAATCTGCACTTTGTTCCTAATTAATCTCCTTGACCTGTGTATAATGATGAGGTATATACAAAAAGATCTCATCAGATCAAATCAAATCTGTCAAGAGATATACAATAGCAGCACCTGCTGTAACAGACAATGATGTTGTGACATCTCCTTTAACATCATGATTAACCATCACAGAGCAACAGTACCTGTTGTACCAGATCAAGATGTTCTGTCATGACATTCCAAACAGCCACGTCACATAACCTTAAACATGCAGGTTTAGTGAAACGCTCATGACATCTCTGTCACATCATTACAACCATGCACTCATACTAGGTAGGTGCAGCACAACATGTCAAGACTTCACACTTGACATTTAACTAATCTAATATGACAGAAATTAAACATAACCAGTTAGTGCAGAACAACATGTGAAGACATCCTACTTGACATTTCACAACCTGCAACTAATCTATTATGGCAGATACACATACAACATGTTAAAACATCTTCAGTGACATAAGAGCTAACATAAAGGTTTTAACAAAATTTAGCCAACATACATACTGCATAGCTGCAGAACTAGCAAACTCCCCCTTTGGAAAATTTTGGCTAAAACCAACAATCAGAAGACCAACACAGATTGTTAGCACAGTCACACACACATCAGCAGATAAAAACATTTATCAGACAACAGCAACTTCACAACAACAGATCAACACTCAACTACAACCTCACACAGTTAGCATATCATCAGACACTCTCCCCCTTTTTAGCCATATTTGACAAAGTAATAGCACACCAGAGCAATATCCATACAACCTTTGGATAACACAACCAGCTCCCCCTCAAGGAAACAACCAAGGAACACTACTACTACTTACTTCTCCCCCTTTTTAGCCATAATAAACCAGACCAAGCAATTATGCATCTAAGGACAATCCACCAAAAGCAAGCAAGTCAGTAGCAGAACACATCCAACTCAGAAGCTTGTACAATTCCTG
The DNA here is from genome assembly GCA_022829125.1 of Lathyrus tuberosus. NCBI lineage: Eukaryota > Viridiplantae > Streptophyta > Magnoliopsida > Fabales > Fabaceae > Lathyrus > Lathyrus tuberosus. The sequence continues at coordinate 13,801,373 of JALAZF010000124.1, read as the reverse complement.
TCATGGATAACCAATGCTCCATTGCAAGAAGAACACCCAAAATGAATGGAAAACACAAGACACGTCTTCATGTCTCCAAGAGCGCACCCTCTGTTCAACACACCTGCTGAACAGATTCACCTACTGCTTGACCCTCAAGCAAACCATGTACCATAACAGTACATAAATCAGATAGAAGCTTGTGTTCTCTGGAGACAAAAACCATAACATTCTGAACAGAATGTTCTGTCAGCAGATGTTAAGACATCAGTCTTGACATCATGAACAGAATCCAGCTGCATTAAGAAAAACACCACATTCCAAATAAAAATAGAATCTCCAAGCTCCCTCTTAAGCCAAGGAACCAAAAAACCAAAAAACCAAAAAACCACCACAGCACACAGAGTTCTACACTACAACACTCTCTACTCTCCCCTATCTTTCTCAACATATGCTTCTTCAGCAAGAAACACCCCAAAACCACTACATGATATCCTGCAACAGCTTCATGATCATATAGTGTGTGGATACCTAGAACCCATCCGTGTACCACAACCAACAGACTTGAGATCAAAGCTCCAGGAATTTTCAGCCCAATTATTCCATAAGCACTAAACTTATCCACTTCTAGCATGTCCCATTCACATCAGGATTCCAAGACAATCCTTCACCCATCATTCTCCCGTATGACAAAATAAATACTTCTTAGAATAAATATGAACTCAGAGTCCTACTCCATGGATAACTAATCCCAACAATGTTTTAACATCTATTAGGACATTCTTGACACATCCCAAACACCACACACCATGGTTGTTGATATGCTCCACTACTGAACTTACTATCAGCATAGTAATCCACACTAAAGATCTTTACACAACACTGCATCACCAGCTTGAACAACAAGATCTTCAGAAACCCAGACATAAACTCTCGTCCACCAAACGAAGGTATACTTCCATCCTCAACCTAGAACTTCTGCCACAAGCTCCAAGAGAATTAGAACCTCCTTATGTTTTCAACTAAATACTCTTCTGCACAAGAGCAATCAGTTTCAAGCATCCTACTTGAATACACACAATGAAACCAACCAAATTCCACCTTTTGATTGATCTCAATCTTCTTCAGAACATCCACAAGATATCCTGATCCACCAATGAAACCAGATCTTTAAGTCACATGAACTACTTGCTCCATAGCAAGACATCTTGGATTCACCAAGCCTCTTAGTCATGTAACATCTTCTCAAACCACAGCTCCTGCAAACTGTAAGAGATAGAACTTTTTGAAGCATCTATAACTTCCATTACTGTAGATCACCTCTATCTTAAGCTGACGTGCCACTTCACCAGCTAAGACTTCTGATGTTAAGCTAGATGTCAAAACAATATGATATCCAACTGTTGAGTTCAGCTCTTCCTTCTGCCACTTAGAAGAACCTCTTCCATTTGCAGACACAGATTTCCATGCTCTCATAGACTTGATTCAATAATCAAGTTTGAATAGACAATCTCTATCCTGCTTTGAAACGCCAAAGACTTCAAACCTGTCATATCTGAATCTTTAGAAAATAAGTAGTCCAAGACTACCCCATAGCCAAAAAAAATGCCACTATAGAACACACAATCTCATATTTACAATCCCACCATGATCGTTTCACTATCATGTAGGACATCAACACAGAGTTCCTTGAACCCAGGATGATCTCCAAGGATCACACCTTCAGCAGCTAATTCAGGTCGTCACACACCAACACACCACGAAAAGAAATAAACAGCCAAATAGAGAATAGTAAATTCTCAACACTTCTGCAGTCCTGCACTTTTACATCAGACATAGCACAACACCTTAGATAAACGCTCAGCTCCCGTCAAAGTATTCACTATCGGTTAGATGCACATCCTTATCAAAAACAGACAAATACTTAACTCCTGTCAAGGTATTTATGTGATAAGGTAACATTCTTTTCCTGCACACTTGTGGCACTAGCTGATTCCTCTTTTATTAATCCACACCACTGATCACTTCAGATTAGGTAAGTGGCTTGACCTGATACTCCACCATGAGCACAACTAACTCCCTTGGTTGAAAACTCAACACCTTTGAGATGTTGTTCCAACTTCAGATCTGACACCAGTCTCAAACACATGGATTTGACACTTACTATGGTTTTGGAGGTAACATCCATAGTAATCCATGTACAACTCTTTGCACGGGATACAAGAGTTCACCAGTAGTTGATCATCCTTTCTGATCAGACCATAAATACTTGCATGATACACACCATCAACACGTATGCATCTTTTACTCTTCCAAGTGTTTCATCATGTGGGGGACATCACATAGCTGGACCTAAGCTTGATGACGACTTCCCTTGATCATCTTAAAGGTCTTCAAAACTAATTCAAGCTCCAGTAAAACTAAACAACAGCAAGACTTAGAGTCACTTTCCTAATTAGGTTAAGTATTAGAGAGACTCGTCTAGAGACCAAAATAAATGGCTCTACAGATTTCTTGAAGCGTATATCAACCACACATCAACTCTTCTGAGGAGACCAACCCTACTGCCTTTCCTTTACTGGCGACACAAGGAAACCCCAGGGTTTCATCAGATACCATGCAGCGGAATACACAATAATCACAACCTCCTCAACAGTCTTCAGGTACAGCATATTACACAAAACCACCACTATCCAGGTGCAAACTAAATTCTAGGTTTGAAACAAAACAAATAAAATCTCCACCATGATTTTCGCCAGGAATCTCTCATCAGGAAAACCCAAAGCATTGCAAACAAAAGATAACAAACCAAACATACATTCTGAACTGAATGTTCTCCAGTTCTGTAGTCACATGTTAGGACATCAGACTTGACATCATAAACTGATGTTCTGCAACAACAAAAAAACAACATTCATCCCTTTGGCTAATATTGGCTGAAACAGCCTTTGTAAGAAATACTGGGGTATCACAATCAAACACAACATCAATCAAACAGAGCACTGTACAACAACAAATCATAGGCGCACACAGCGGAAATTACATAGCAATTCCTTGGAGAGAGATAAACTCCTCCACAACAAGATCCTCCAAAAGAAACTAAAACACAGTGTCAAGACATCTTGTCTGACATCACAGCTACACAGTAAGCACACATCCACCATACTCCAGGTGGAACTGGTTAACCTAACACATCAGTTCACCCACAAAGTTACAGGCCCTCAACCGGTAAAGGAATAACAGGGCCAATACACACCCTGTCACGAATAGTCCATCCTCCACTTCAAGGGACCATTCAAACAACATATGAACTGACCAAGTCCAAACAACTTTTCAGCAAAGCTATCTTCCTTGCACATGAACCAGAAAGTATCTTCCCTAGGATCTCACCCAGAAAAACAAACAGGATGCATGCTCTGATACGAATTGAAATTCTGGTATAGCAGTCCTAGATGTCACATAACATGTCGAGACATCTGGTCTGTTATCAACAACATATACAAGATATAGACAATTAAAGAAGTTGCTGAAAATTAAAGTGCACACAAGAATTGTTCACCCAGTTCGGTCTAACAACCTACATCTTGGGGCATACCAAGCCAGGAAGGAAGTTCACTATCAGCAGTATCAATTCGTAGATTCTACAATCAACACACCCATTGATGATCTACTCACTTAATCACTACCCAATGACCCTTCTACCTAAGTCCACCCTAGATAAGAGACTCCATCTCACTTCCAATCATCGCAATGATGTCTAGCAGTCAACACCTCAGCCACTGCATCCACAACTTGATTACCAATAACTCTTCAGTCACATAAAAATAGAAGACACACTTCTATGCCTATACTCAGCCAAGACTCTTGACTGAGAACACCATCTTGGAGTTGCTTAAAAGCTCCCTCCAAGAACAATACATCTTTTACCTACAGGCTTAGAGATAAACACGATGACCATCCCACAAACCAAGTGGTTCATCGACCAACACAACCCTAATAATTTACATGATGGCTGGCTTACTTTTTCTAGGTTACAATGCTTCTATTTATAACCTATACCCAACTGGATTTGGGCTTCTAATAACAGCATATCAGCTGCTACAAATCTGCAAAAGATTCTCCTACAAAATAGGTCTTCAATCAAATCTTCCTAAAATATCTCCATATTTAAATACTCAATCTTTTCTTGATTTTATCTTGAATCTTCCAGACCTTTAAATCATCTCCACAATTGGTACATAATATTTCCAGGATATTATGTATCTTTTAAATATTCACTTTTTAATTCAGCTGCAAGATCTTCTCCATAAAAATAGGAACAAATCTCCAAATAGTTTCCTAAAAATTCTCCAAGACCCTTTTTATGAAATCCAATTAAATCTGCACTTTGTTCCTAATTAATCTCCTTGACCTGTGTATAATGATGAGGTATATACAAAAAGATCTCATCAGATCAAATCAAATCTGTCAAGAGATATACAATAGCAGCACCTGCTGTAACAGACAATGATGTAGTGACATCTCCTTTAACATCATGATTAACCATCATAGAGATACACTACCTGTTGTACCAGATCAAGATGTTCTGTCATGACATTTCAAACAGCCACGTCACATAACCTTAAACATTCAGGTTTAGTGAATCGCTCATGACATCTCTGTCACATCATTACAACCATGCAGTCATACTAGGTAGGTGCAGCACAACATGTCAAGACTTCACACTTGACATTTAACTAATCTAATATGACAGAAACTGAACATAACCAGTTAGTGCAGAACAACATGTCAAGACATCCTACTTGACATTTCACAACTTGCAACTAATCTGTTACGGCATATACACATACAACATGTTAAAACATCTTCAGTGACATAAGAGCTAACATAAAGGTTTTAACAAAATTTAGCCAACATACATGTTGCATAGCTGCAGAACTAACGATTTTGTATAATTTTTTGGATTATAGTTTCTTATATTTGTAAAAATGCTTGTTAGTAAGTTTAGTTCTGTTATAATTTTAGATTAAAAGAATGTATTATGTAAGCATAAAATAGTTTTAAATTAACATGTATTGAAATTATTTTTTTATTACATCAGACCAATAAAACTTTTTTTGAAAATACAATTTTTTTTACTGTGAAATTTGGACAAAATAATTTATTCATAAAATTAAAAAATTATAAACAAAAAATTATTTTAAAAATATTCAATTTTTTTTATTAAAAATAAAAAAAAGCATTTTTGAAAAAAAGGTTATTTTATTCATAAAAAAATAATAATTTTTTTGAAAAAAATTCCAAATATAATTTTTTCGTAAATAGAACAAATATTTTGAAATTTTTTTTTTCATTTTGAAAAAAAAAAATCTGAATTTTCTTTTAAATTTGTTTTTTTACAAAATTTTAAAAAAATTAACTTTAAAAGAGTTCAAAATATAAAATTTATTTATAAAGTATATATGATGAACATGACCAGAGAAACATATACATTTAATACATAATGAAATTTGGGTACTCAATGTTACACCCTCATTTTCACCCTAACCCTAGCCTTGCAAATCACAACACTTTCATCATCTATGCATTCCATTAGGTCATAATCATCATGCGAGCTCCTAAGGCACGGGATCAAAAGGATCTTGGAACCGGGGCTTCCTATTTGATTTGAGGTATTTTCATGCAAGCTTGAAGCAAGGGTTCGATCTCAATCATCATGAGGTTATCAAAGCACAGTGGCACCTTCTCTAAGCCTTCTCAAGGGTATCAAATGTTCATTGTTTCATCAGTGGCATAATCGAGAAGATTTTGAATTAGGGTTTTGTTTCTCATCAGCTTCCTGGATCGTTTGGTTCGTCAGTATGCACCTGAAGTGTGGAATTTAGGGTTTCTCACCGTTTGTGTTTAAAATGGGCATGTGCCATTCAATTCAGTTTTACTTGAGGTTGTCAGGTCAATGGTGTATGCAGTGAGGTTTCAGTTCATTGGTTGTGACCTAGTCTTGGTCAGGCAAGATTTTGTTTCAAGGTAAAGGCCAGGGTGTGATTGGTTCAAGTGGTTGTGCAGGTTGTCTGTGTGTGAATCCAGTTATCAGGCCGTGTTCAGATGGTGCATGGTGGAGAATCATATTCTTTTCAATCAGTAATGCAAGTGGCAAGTTTTAGAGGATTGATGCAGAGATCGACTTGTGGCCGATTCTATCCAGTTTCCATCCAATTCAAGTTCAGTTTCTATTTCTATTCAATTCCACTTCAATTTTGGTTTCCAAGTTTCAATTCATTTCAATAACCAATTCATTCATTCCAATTCATCAAAATTCATTTCATTATCCATTTACTATCCATTTCCAATTATCTATTATCTATGTTTTAAAATCCAATTTAATGTCCACTTTGCAAATTCATCATTTAATATCCAATTCTTCCCAATTTCCATTTTATTATTTTTCAAAACCATTATCTAAATAAAATCCATTATATTTCCATAAAACCAATCACAAAGTTATGTAACTAGCGTTTGTTACCAGAAAAAATACAAAGTGTCAAAAATCAATTACATCAATAAAGCCCATTACAAGGATAAGCCCAATTACAAACAAAATTTTCAACAAGGAAATTTACAAAAAAGAGCCACTTCTTGAAGCAGCGAAGTACACGCCCATGACCAATAAGATTCACAAGCCAAATGCTACTTCAAAACTTTCCCGGCAAGCACACAAGCACCTCACACACGTGCTACATATCTTCAAGCCACACACAGCTGTAAAACAAAATAAGCCATAAGCTTTTCAAGTTACCAACCTGGCCCACTTGCAGCAAAACAACAATAATCGACTCGACCAATTTTCTGCTCAAAATTGTACAAAACAATAACAAGACCCTAGCCATTCTTCAACCCCATGCATCTGTTATTACAAGCCAAAACACTGCGAGCACAAAAACGACGACGCAATGCTACACCAGACCTACACACAAGCAACAACGACGTTTCAACAACGGCAAAAAGCAACAGTGAAAACAACATCACACAACCATATCAGACAAAGAGAGTGTACCATAAAACTTAGAAAACAAGTTTGTTGCTAGGATAAAAAAAAGGGGGATGCAGAGAGAAATAAGAGGAGAACAACATATCTCAAACCTTTGGGACACCCTCCATCAACCTCTCCTTCTTCCCTCCGTCCGCTCGCTATTTACCCTCACCAAACCGTATTCAATCGAACCAACCTTCATCACAAACTCTAAAAACACCTTCAACCACCATCAACAAAAACCTTCACCACCAAACACTTTGCTCTGCCATCGAAAATCCTCACTCTCCCACGGTGAAATTTCCGCCACTCTTCAATCAACCTTGCCCACAAACTCATTATGTTTCAACCATTGATTTCCACCATCATCTGCCTACACGACCTCAACAACTGTAAGAGCAAAAATACATTACAGAACAGTAACAAAAGCATAAAAATCAGGGGAATAAAAGTGTTGAAGACCTATAATTTCTGTTAAAACCTTAGAACCAGAACATTTTTCAAGAGATCTTCAACAGCGCCGCGCCAATATTTCTACGGCAGTGAACCGCTCCTCCCTCATTTTCACAACACCGCCGATTTCAATCTACAACCATAAAACTCCGAATCTAAACCAACCTCATCTTCCACCTCCATCATCAACCACCGGCCGCGCGTGCCTCCGCGAGAGAGAGTCTGAGCGAAGAGAAATGAACACGGTTGCAAGCTTTATTTCGTGTTTAATTTGTTTTATTCTCAACAAGTTTAAGGGATGCGAATCGAGTTAGGAAGAACAAAGATCGTGAGAACAAGCGAAACAAAATGAGATAGAAGACAGAGTGAATCGAAGGAGAGAACGAGAAAAGTGTAGCAAAGGTTAGTGGCTTTCCTTTTTCTGTGATTGCCTTAAGATCATACTGAATCCGTGTGAGCTTTGGGTCTCTTGGCCCATTTCATTTGATATTTGCAACTTTTTTTTATCACTAACATCTCCTCATTTTCTTTAATTTTTTTTATACATAGTAATTTTAGATTTGATTTATGTTAATCAATTTCTTTCTTTTGACTATAATATTTTATTTTAAATATTTGAAATTTATTTTTCCTATTCATGTTTTATTTAAGATTTAACTCTTTTAGGATTAATTATTATTTAGGTTAATTAGTTAGATGTTTTCATTTAATTAAAAAAGTATTTTCTCAAATGATTTGTTAATCCTTTTCAATGTTGATTTTTGGTTGTTTAGGTTTTGTTATTAATTATCACTTAGATTTTAATTGGTTTTTTGTCGATTTGACTTCTAACTTTATGGATTTGTGACTTGACTTTATTTGATTGATTATATGTTGATTGCGCCCTTACTCATATCTTCCGTTCATGCTGTAACAATGTTTCATTGACCTGTGTTGCTCACTTGTATGTTCAAACCATTTTCAAAAAAATTCTCGATTCAACGTCGAGCCATTTGTCACCCTTGTAAGTCGACTGCCTCGTGCGTCGCCATCGACCTTATCCTAGTCAATTAGGTCCTCTATCCCATTTAGTTCATTTCCTTTAACAAATTCAAATGTAAACTCAAACCTCAATCCATTAGAGTGTAAAGTTCCCTTTGTATTGAACTAAAGAGAGAGGATTGGGTGAAGACCTCTTCCTCTTCGAGTATTAGGATGCTCACTTTAGAGTGTATGGTCTCGATACTCGTCTTTCAATACGAAGACGTGACTATATTCACCACCAATTCTTTCAAAAACCTTTTTCTCTCTTTAGTTTATCTCCTTGTTCTAAAAACCTTGGTCTTGTACCAAGTGCATTTTCAAACATTTTCTTAATAAACTTAGATGGTCGTGGAGTGGTTAGGCGAAGGCCTTCTCCTATCCCGAGTGCTTGACATTACCTTTAGGGTTCACTATCATGAAGCACTTACCATCTAAATCAAAACACTTTCTAAATAAGAGAATAAAGTTCTCTTTGTATTGAACTAAAGAGAGGGGAATGGGTGAAGACCTCTTCCTCTTCGAGTATTAGGATGCTCACTTTAGAGTGTGTGGTATCGATACTCGTCTTTCAATACGAAGACGTGACTATATTCGCCACACCACTTTCACAATAAATCTTTTTGAGATAAAGAATTGGGTACTACCCGAAGGGGTTCCTATCCGAGGACTTATTTCGCCTTTAAAATAAACTTTCAACAAATCAAATGTGACATCTTGCCTTGATGGAGAAAATCAACCTTTTCAAAAAGGACATGTTACGTCCGTTCTACCGCAAACAGGTAACGCATAAGACTCCACAAGCGAGCCGCAAGACACCTAACTGCTAGAACCCACACGTTAACATCGTCCATAAAAAACACCAACCAACTGTAGTCTGCCGAACTACGAATGCTCTGATTCTTCACTTCTTTTAAGTGAAGATATGTAGGCACAAGATCACGATGATCTTGGCGAGCCACCTTCTATCCACCTTCTATCTACCTCCTATCCACCTTCTATCCATCTCCCGTAGTCCTCCGAACTACGTTGACTCTGACTTTCCCATTGCACGAAGGAATACGTAGGCATAGGACCGCGAAGTCCTATCGAGTCTCCTTTTCTTTTCCCCACCTTTTCTTTCCCTTTATCTTATTTTCTTTCACATTATTTGGTTCTCACCCTCCTCTTTCCCTTCTTAGAACATTATTAGCAAATAATACCTTTAGCAAACATCCTTACACATAGACAAGCGAATGGTTCCCATCGAGTACGATGGATGTGAGGGGTGCTAATACCTTCCCGTCGCATAACCGGCTTACGAACCCATAATTTGGTTGCGAGACCATCTTATCCTTCCTTCTTTGGGTTTTCTCGATGTTTTCCCTTCCCCTCATGGGATAAATAAAGTTCGATGGCGACTCTTCTGTTTCTTCCTCTTTTCGCCTCCGGTCGACTATTTTTCGAGTAGCGACACCTGGCGACTCTGCTGGGGACATGCATTGCCCTAGCAACCCAAGCCTAGTTTGTTTGTCGTTTGTGTGATTTGTTTGCTTTTATTGCTTTGTTATATTGTGTTCTCTTATCTGTTGCGTTTATTGTGGATGGGTTGTGAGGAGAAGGCTTTCTACTCGAGCTTTTCGAGTATACACTAAGCTAGGAGGTGGTTGCTTACTGATTTGCGAGACTTAGGACTCGTCGAGTTGGTTTGACTTCCACCGCTCAGATGAGTCCCCTTTGGGAATGATTATGTCTTACGATTAGTCGTAATGGCGTCTTTGTTTCCGACCTGGGAGTCCGTGATTCTGAGGACCTTTTTAGAACCCAATTCCAAAGGTTACTAAGACATAACTCTGTGCTCATCCTTTGAAGGGATTACCGTCTTACGAATCGTCGTTATGATGGAAAACTTTTGAGGGCTAGTGCATGGGACCTTGTTTGAAAACCATTGGAATGCCCTGTTATAAACCAATAGATTGCCTACCCACGGTGAGAGGTATCACGTTATGTTGTCCTGCAGAATCTGTGACCTTGATACCTGTTGCGAACCCCTAATTCAGTGATCTTTGATCCCATGTCTTATTGCATTTATAACATTGCATTTGCATTAGCATCTTTTGCATCATTTTGTATATCATTCTCCAACCTCAAACCAGAGAGCTCATCCATCCTCTGCCCTTAACCCACAGTTGATTTCCCGACGCTTGTATTGGACTCAAAGCGATCAAAGGATGATTATGGAGCAATTACAAGCGGAGATGGTGGAGATGCGTACCCAGATGGGGGCCCAAATTGGGCAATTTATGGTAGACCTGCAGGCTCTGTCCCAAGGTCAAAAATTGCTAAAGGAGGAGGTTAGCCAACTGAAGACTCAGATGAGCCTGATCATGGAACTCCTGAAGTCAGTGTTAAGGAAAGAAGGTAATTCTACACCTGATGCTACAACAGAAGCTGTTGTTCCTCCTCTTCTTGTGGAATCTCTCCCTAGTCACAAATTACCTTGTGGGTTTACTCCGCAAGCCAGGGTTCCAGAACTCCCTGTCATCAGTAGCCATTTCCTGTTCCCCAAGGGAATCCTGAGAATAGAGAATTTGAACAGAGGTCGAGGGAGCCTGAGAAGAAGTTTGATCCAATTCCAATGCCATATGCACAACTACTCCAACACTTGCTTAAGCTTCAGCTAGTTAAGCTTTGTACTTTGGAACATCCTCCCACAAAGGTTCCTCCAGGTTATAATCAACGCTAGGTGTGATTTCCATTCTGGAGCACCTGGACATAGCATTGAAGACTGTAAGAAATTCAAGTACAAGGTCCAAGATCTCATTGACTTAAAGATAATCAAGTTTACGCCAGGTGCCACGAATGTGCAAGGAAATCATACTCTAGAGGCTGCAAAAAGGATGGATGCCCCTTCCCTATCTCCTGGATCTACCTCAAGACAAGGGCATATTCCACGATCACAAGTTCTGGAACCTCCTCGTCAGCAACCTTTGCGTGTTCCCCAACCAAATTTGAAGAGAAAAACATATGGACAGGGTGGACGCCTAAATCAGTATCCACAACAGAGCTGCTTCCAAAAGAGGCAACAAAGACTGAGAAGACCAGAGAGACAGTTTACTCCACTACCGATGTCCTATAGTCAGGTGTTGCCAGATTTTATCAAACGATGATTGTTAGTGCCAAAAGGGTTGAAACCGGTGCCTTTTCCATACCCACCAGAATTTGACGCTAACGCACGATGTGATTACCATGCTGGCGCAATGGGGCATTCAACTGAAGATTGTAAGACGCTCAAGCACAAGATTCAAGATATGATTGAGTCCAAGTTGATCTCAGTGACTCCTCAAGGCCTTCAAGTTAACTCTTCATCTGGTCAGGAGAGTTCGTCCGTTTCGGTTATGGAAGAAGCTTCTAGGAGTATGTGAAGGAGGTTATGATACTGGTCTCGATGAGCAAGAAAGCTAGTCCAATAGCGAATCAAGAAAGAAAAGCCCAGTCCCTAATGCTGGCAATTTTAAGATCTTGTCATTTCTTTGCATTTGTACTTTCTTTCCTGTTACGTTCTATTTGCTTTTAGACATTGTTGTTTATTAATGGTATTTTTAATGTAATGAGTATGCATTTTTTGAACAAGTCCATTCGTATCCACTCATCTTTTCTCATAAAAAAATCACAAAAATATTTCTCAACTCCATTTCCTTTATCACATTGTTGTTTAGCAAAGATTGGAGGGAGGATGATGAAAACTGAATACCCATAACTGCTAATAGCATGCTTTCGGATAAAATCCTGCTAATGATGTACATGCATTGTTTTAAATCCCCTAAACACCGGAGAGATAAGGAGTTAGTCCCTACATAACCACTTCGAGCCTAGAAGCAGGAGTTTCCTTCGAATTTCCAAACCTTTACGCTTAACCTGGGGCATGGGTAGTGTTCAGTTATCCTGATTACACATATTTTCAAGATAAAACGTCCTATATGGCGGTTGTTCTTCAATCAATGACCAAAGACTTGGCAGTCATAAGCCTTTCCAAAACAAAAAAAAAAAGAGAAAAAAAGATAAAGAAAGCCCGCTAAGTCCACCACCCAAAGAGGCGACTTAGGCAAAAGTTAGGGATCCAAAATTAATAAAGCAAAGGAGGTCCTCATATCCTCAAAACAAAACTAAATTCAGTGATCACCATCAAAAGGTAATTGATATCCATCAACAAAAATAAAGTAAGGTGACTGTCATTTTAAGAAAATCTTGAATCATCATCTCCACTCTTACACCGTCAAACTCTAGATGTGTGTGTCAATTTAACTAAACGTAGGACTGGAGAATCATCAGGAAGAAAGGGTGGGTACAAATAAAATTTGAGCCTTATTTCCTTTGTTTCAATAACTGTGAACCAGACCACGTTACAACCCTTAGAAGACCTAATTGAGGCGGGGTTTATTCTGAAAGCATACTATAGCAAGGTTGCGTAAACTGACTCCCCACAGATTTGCTAATCTTTAGCATTGGTGTCATATTCTTGCCATATCTTTCACACACCAGTAAATCAGCACTGAGTTTGGACTAATGGTCCACTCGTCACACACTGTCACATCATTCCAATAAATGACTTTTCAAAATTTGCATGAATGTCGCATTAAAATTACCATTTTTAAATAAACAATTTTAGTTGCAAATCAGTACTTGACATTAAGGAAATTCCAACCAATAAAAATCAAAGAGGAACTTGATCATTCATTGGTATTGGCTCGAATCAAGACTTTCTTATAACCCTGTAAATCTAAGGCAAGTCTATCAAAGGCCAAGACTAGGGCAGACCACCGCAAGATTCAGACACTGAGGCAAATCATCTCGGACTATGTCATGGCATAAATTTTTCAAGGGAAAAACCTTCAAATACCCTACCGACTAGGGGCAGACAGGTTGCAAAGGGACAGTTTCCCTCCATGCTTTCAAGTTGGTCAAGCTGACCATGTCATACACTAAGCAACCTTTGAGTTCAACAAGTGTCAAAAAGCCTTGGGGCAGAGCAAAAGCACGATCAACATGCATTAGATAAGTCGCTACGCTCCACTACTTTTTGCAAGCCATCACGACACATTAGCTAGAAGCGAGGTTCTCTCAGGAACAACAACGCAACTTCTGCAAAGGGTTAAGCTTGGGGCACCAGAAGCATCCACATCTGTCTTTTTATCATTGCACTGTCAAATACCGAGTGTCGGGAAGTCAAATCCTTTCACCAAATAAAGCCGAACCTTCCTTGGCACCCCGAAACCAAAGTCCAACCCTGCTTCGCACATACTAAAAGGCCAACCTTCCTTGGCACCCCGTCTCCAAAAGCCCAACCTTCCTTGGCACCCTGTCTCCTAAAGCCCACCCTGCTGGCATCCTCATAAACAAAATCCAAAGTCCAACCCTGCTTGGCACCTCATAAATCCCAACCTTCCTTGGCACACCAAAATCCAAAAGCCCACCCCGTTGGCACCTTCATAAAACCAATCATCTGCTTGCATCCACATATGAATTGCATACAATTAACATGACCCATATGCATACATAACATAATCAATTTCCTTCTGTTGCAGTGAAAATCGGATAATAAGCTATTAATTAACTTGCATCATATTTCTTTTACAACCGACTTTGATTTATCCAAAGGAAAGGTTCAAGATCAAAGAAAACCTAAAAGGGGGGAGATCTAAAGTTCGGGGGTTGGTTATACAAAGGGAAGGTATTAGCACCCTAAGTATCTGTAGTACTCTACAGGAACCTCTTGTTAATGTTTGTGTTAAGTTATGTTTGCTTGCTAAGGTAAATCTGTACTAAGACTAAGGTAAAGACCTAAGTACGTATATACACTAAGTTTGCTCGCCAAGACGTCGCATCTTGTGCCTACGTATCTGACTAAAGAATCAGAGCAACCGTAGTTCACCTAACTAAGGGTGAAAGAAAAGGAAACATTGACTATGGCCAACGTTTCAAAGGGAATGAGCATAAGCTCACGTAGAGTCCACGATAACTCTCTAAGTCTACGTTATGAAGGGGGGAAGTGAATTCTCATGATAGTGAGAACCACACAGAGTTCATGATAACTCTGTAAGTCTGAGTAAAAGGTAAAGTGAGCTCTCATGATAGTGAGAATCACATGGAGTTCATGATAACTCCATCCTATTACTAAACTATGAGGGAAACGGCTCTTATGAGGCCAAGGATGAAATGGGAAAGGTTTGTGACTTAGGAGTCAAGGTAAGAACTTTCCTTTGGAAGGAGGGTCAGGAATCAAACATGGATATGATATCTACAGTACGAATATGAACAAAGATATAATCCAGATAATATGAACAGGATATAAACATGAATATGATCAAGATAGAATGAACAAGATATGAACATGGTATATACAGTGACATCAAAGTCAAGTGATAATAAATCAAAGACTGATAGTATCCACATAGTATCATGTTAACATGCTAAAAAACAATGTCAAGCAAACATATGTACATGCAGACATAAAAAAATGCATCAATGTAAATGAGCAAGAGATAGAAAGATCTGACCAGAATAGTGCATAAACACTTCCCACTGATGGGCCACAGACCAGCCAAACAAGATCCGAAGACCAAAATAGCGACTCCAAGAGCATAGGGTAAAAGTCCTAAATCTAAGTCCTCAGTCCAAAACACAATAGTAACCACAGTCCGGTCAATTGAGTTTTTATAGGGTTTTGATATTTATTAGTGTATTTTAAATGAACAAATAAAATGAACAATATACACAAGATATAAATATGAATAATGATAATATTAACAAGGATAATAATCGACATAAAGAATAAATCAAGATATATTGACCGAAAGTAAATTTAGTGATTGTTGATTAATTTATTGGATCGATGAATCGGGTCCAATGTAGTGCTGATCCGTCGTAGTACGGTCTATGAGGAAGACCATACTATAGGAGGATGCACAATTTGATCTTTGTGTTAAGACACGATAGAGAAATGATATAGAAGATCATTCTCCGATGAAATCGTGCCACACGAAAAGAAAAGGTGAAGACCTCGTCTTAAATCACAAACTCTCATTGATTAGTCGAAGGTAACCTATCACGATCCCAAAGTATAGAAAGAGATCTCGATGATCACTCACTACAGATTTGGAACAATGAAGGTTAATCGCCTTGACAAATAACGTTTGTGAACAGAAAGACTTCATCGATCAAAAATGAAAATGAAGATAAAAGCGATAGGAAGTGAAAATAAAGTCGGTCTCGTCTTAATCATGATTTAATCGAGAAATCGATAATCCTTTGATTTTTTACTTTCATTGACCAACAGACTAAAAAAAAGGAATGGCCTCATATTTATCAAGACTTTAGTGATTTTGATAAATTAACCAAGTCATGATTTTTGTGATATCATCGGCCAAAAATAAAGAAACGGGCTTGAAATGAAAATAAAATCGGTCTCATCTAAATAAGGATTTTAGATCGATAAATCGAATACCTTTTTAATTAGATTTTCATTGACCGACAAAAAAAGAAAATGGCCTCATATATATCAAGATATTTAATGACTTGAAATAAGTCAATAAAAGCAAGAATTTTTTTATGTCACAGGCCCAAAAATAATCAAACTCTTAAACACAATAACATTTAAAAATAAGATCTAATATTAAGGATAATAAAAATGATAATTAATCTAAATAATAATAATAATAAAAAAGGAGGGTGTAGTAAAGATCATGGATGTGCACACATGAAAATCATATGGGCGTAGGAGCCCATCAACTCATAAGTCCAGGCGGTGCAGAAAATAAAGGTTATATGGATTGAAAACCAAAACGGGCTTTGCAAAGCCCTTAATCTAAAGACATTTACTTGGGGCGAAACACAAGTGGCAGCAGACAAAAAGGTTCACACGGTCAACCCAAAGAAAATGCTTCCATTATCCATTTTTAAGAAAATAAATAACAAAATTCAAATACAACCCACCATCAACAAAACGCTGAAATAAAAATGAAACAAAAGGGTTATTGAAAAGAATCAATCAAAAACTGATATCATCATCGTTATCAATGCGTGGCGGATCTACCCTAAAATGGGAACATAAAAAGGCAATCCTTCTAACCTTCGAGCGACAGATCGTGTCGGTCTCAAGCTCTCTCGTCTCTCGCTCGGTCCTCAATCATCATTCTCACGTCGTCGTTAGGTCCAGGTTTGGTGTTTCGATTTGTTTTCTCTCCATCTCGATCTCTTTCTCTGCGTATAGCCTTGGTTTGGAGATTAGTTCTGAGTTTGATGGAGGTTTTGAGGTTTTCAACATTATTGAAGGGTTTTGGTTGTTGGGTTTCGGAGAAGGTTGGAGACGGGTTACAGTTTGTGAAACAGGTTGAAGGATGTTGGTGGTTTGCGATGGATTTGAAGGTTGAAGATGGTGGGTGAAGAGTTTATTCGAAGGTTGACGGAAAAAAGGTTGAGGGAAAGGGGATTTGTGTGGAAGAGGCGATTGAGGTTTTGAAGAATGATGAAGCTTTGGTTTTGGGTTTGCGAATGGGTTCTGTTTTCCTTCGGAAAAGGACGAAGGTTGATGTTTAGAGAATATGGTTGATTGATGATGGCGGAGAGCTGTTATTCTGCTGTTTTTTGTGACAGGTTTTTATGATGTTGCAGCGGGTTTAAAGGGTATTCAGCAGGTTTATGGTGTTGATGCTTGTTGTACTCTTTGTTGGTGTGGTTGTGTGCTCTTACGGGCTTTGTTGCTACTTTTGGAGGATTTTTAGGCAAAAAGTGGATGCTGATATGGCTTTGGAGTGTGGGTGGTGGGAGCTTGTTTTGACCTTTGGTTCATGTCAGCAGAACCAACTGAAGTCAAGACCAAGTAGAAACCAAAATGAGGCCGTGCCTGAAGGGTATTGTATATTCATAAGTACCAAGTTGTTGTCCTAGGAAAACCTTTTTTGCACGATATTGGAAAAGTAAAATAGTGTAGGAACTGATGGTACAAAAGCCTGCACAATGTACTTGGTGGACTTGGTTCAGAATTGGTTCAAATGAACTTGGTTTGTGTAACGAGAATACAAGTTAGGGACCTCTCTTTTTGTAAATTTCTATTTTTATGAAACCAGAAAATTAATTGAATTAACTAATCAAGATAAAAATAAAATTATAATAAGAATTAAAATTAACTAAGTTAATCAAAAATTAAACTAATTAAAATTAGACTAAAATTTAAAGTAAGGTTAAAACTTAGAATTAAAATGAAAATTACAATTAATAAACTTAAGCTAATTAATGAAATTTGACCAAAATTAAAAGTAAATTAAATGAAAATTAATCTAATTAGGACTAGACCAAAAATAAAAGCTAAGTTAAAGATAATCTAAATTAAACTAGACATAAAATAAAGGTTAAAATAGAATTAAAAATTAAATTGACAAATATACTAAAACTTATAAATAAACTAAATTAAATTTAGACTAAGGTAAAATAAACTATATCTAGAAGAAGTTAAATGGAAATGAACTAGTTTAAAAAATTGAAATTAAACTAAATTAAAGTTAAATAATCTAAGACAAATTATTTGAATAACCCTAAAATAAAAATAATAATAATAGGATGACAGGGAATGATAAAAAAAATGGCCTAAAAAAAACAAGATTAAAGATGTTTAACTAAAAATGCAAAAAAAATGGCAGATCAAAAATGATGTGATGATCAGACGAATCTGAGGGTAAAATTTGGGGTGCAACACCTTCCTCAACCCCGACGTTGATATTTTGATTTGTTTTTGACCCCTAATTCAATGTTGTCTTTATTTTCTTGACCCCCGAGTCGATATCATTGTTATTATCTTCCTCAACCCCTGCGTTGATATCTTGTTTTAGTTCTTGACCCCTGAGTCAATGTTGTCTTAATTTTCTTGGCCCCCGAGTCGATATCATTGTTATTATCTTCCTCAACCCCTGCGTTGATATCTTCTTTTAGTTCTTGACCCCTGAGTCAATGTTATCTTTATTTCCTTAACCCCCGAGTTGATATCTTAGTTCCTAACCCCCGAGTCGACATCATTGTTATTATCTTTTTCAATCCCCGAGTTGATATCTTGTTTTAGTTCTGACCCCCGAGTCGATGTTGTTACCTTTACTTTTTTTTTTCAATCCCCGAGTTGACTTGTTTTTTTTTTAATTTGTTCAGGACCCCCGAGTCTATGATATATTTGTTTTCTCAACCCCCGAGTTGTTATGCCATATTCCCAGCAAAGTCCAGACTCCCACATTTTCATATCCCCAGCATTTTGCATACATTTCCGCATCATTTGCACGCTTGTTTAGCCAGTTCCTGTAGAGGGTAGGGCATTCATGTGGACTTTGTTTCCCCCATCGCTTGCTACTTCCAACTCCTTTCGTGCCTTTCGCATGAGTATTTCCTTACCTTACCTTTCGTAAGGGATTTCATCGCCTTACGCGTGAAATCTTATTCTTTCGCTTTCCTTTCGTAATCGTTCTCGCTGCCTTGCACGCGACAAAACTTTGTATTAGGTATCTTCGATCAATTTGGACACTTGATGCCTATGTGGCCAAGAACTGAATGGTCGCAACTCAGAGAGTGTCACCTCTGCCGTTGTGCCTGTGAGGTCTATGATATTCTGATACCCTAAGCAAGTTGCCTATGCCTTATGTAGAAAAATGGTTATTGCCCCTAACTTACCTTTTGTGAGTCTTTCGTGTCGTTTTTCACAATGTATCTCCTCCTTGCCTTTTGCAATGTGTCCAACTTACCTTTGGTAAGAGTCTTCGCGTGCCTTTTGCACAATTTCTTCCCAGCTTACTTGTTGTAGGTCTCCTCTCTACCTTTCGTAGAAGGAATTGTCTCCTAACCTTGTGTTTTGGAGTCCTCACTGCTTTTGCAGAAAATAGTATGATCGTCTTCTCCCAAGGGAGTCTCCTCTACTTGTTGTAGCAGGAATTTTTTTCTCCAAACCTTTCGTTGTGGGGTCCTCTCTGCCTCTTGTAGAAGGAAAATATTTCTCCTAACTTTTCGTTCAGGGGTCCTCTTTGCCTTTCGCAAGAGGAGAACCAATTTCACCTTTTATTCCTAAGTCCTCTCTACCTTTCGTAGAAGGAATATCTCTCGTATCTCTTTATTCTTGAGTCCTCTCTACCTTTTGTAGAAGGAATACCTCGTAACCTTTTATATGTCACCAGGGTACTATAAGGATATCTCCCATTCCGAGGCTGGCAAAGCACTCATATTCATGTTCATTTCATCTCAAGCATACCATCATATCCCTCATAACCAATTACCTCTTCCCTGACAGATGCCTTTTTCAAGCCATCCCACCGACTCATCACCTTCATTCAACTCCTTGTCCGGCTGAAAATTTCGGGTATTCTTATATTTAATCTCCTTGTACCTTGATTGTAAGAAAGCCTTAGCCATTCTCACCCTCAAGTCCAAGAAGATTAAATAGGGGCATCTGTCACACCCTCATTTTCACCCTAACCCTAGCCTTGCATATCACAACACTTTCATCATCTATGCATTCCAATAGGTCATAATCATCATGCGAGCTACTAAGGCACGAGATCAAAAGGATCTTGGAACCAGGGTGTTGTACCCTAAATTTTTACCCTTAGATGTCATCCAGCTTTTGTGCATCTTAGGAGCATCTCTGCATTGTTTGAGCTAACCCATATCTTGTAGTTTATTTCTTTGTGTTCAAATTAGGTTTACCTATCATCATGAAGCTCCACAAGTTGTTTGAAGCAAGTCAAGTTAACAGAAGACCTCCAGTGCAAGGGTTGTGGAATTAGGGTTTGCTCTGAAGAAGTTACTAAGGAATTGGCTCTATCAAGTCAAGATTTGTGTGGTTCACTCACCATATGAAGTCATCTACATTCAAGGGACATCATTCAACAAGAATTCAAGGTCTATGGGTCCTCAACAAGAGAAGTTTGAGCCTCAACCTCACTGTGTCTCCAAACTAGGGTTTCTGTGGCACTTATCAGTCAACAGCTTTGATCTTCATCAAGATGGACTCCTAAGCCCTAATTATTGGTTACTTTGGTTTATCAATATCCTCAAGAGTCTCCTAAGACCTTTAGATGAGAAGAAAGAAGCAAGATTACAAGATCTAACCTCAGTGCATTCACAGTTAAATTAGGGTTTGACTGAAGCCCTATTCTTTTGGAATTTTGGATCAATTGAAGAATTATTGGTTCTAATCAGCATATTTTGTCTCATGGAGTATACAAAGTATCCAAATCAAGTTTCATGAGGTTTCTTGCAAGGGAAGTAGGGTTTTGACCAAAGAATGTGTCATTTGTGAGATTTTTCCCCTAACAGCCTATTTTGAAAGGACCATAACTCCTAAACCATACATCCAATTGGAGTGGCTCAAAGCTCATTGGAAAGCTCTTTCCAAGGTCTTCAATTTGTTCCATATGAAGTTTTATCTAAAAGTGCATGGATCTTGAGTTATGGAGCTTACAAGGCATTTTGACCAACACTTAGAAAATTTTTCAGCATGTTTCATCACTATTTTTCTCAACTTTGGAGCTACTTTTCACCCATTTCCATTTAGATTCAAGGCTTGAGTCCCAAATGAAAGTTGTAGAGCTTGTTGAGAGCTTTCCAACCATATGTGGAATGTCTCAAGGGGATAAACCATTCTCAAGTTATGAATTATTTAAGAAGGGCACTTGAAATTGTCAAAACTCAACACTTAGAAATTTTTCCAAGTTTCTTTTGGACAGTTTTGGGGACACGATTTGCAAGGCACTTTTCTACCATTTCAAGGCTTTATTTCAACAACCTTCCAACATCAAACTTGAAGTATCATCCAAGAGCTATCATTTAAACCTAAGAGCATGAAAAATGGATCATTAAGTCATGAGATATAATTTTAACAACATGGCCATACGATTTTGGTTTTGCACCAAGAACACCTTTGTTTGGTTTTTGAATTTCATTTCTCTCTATTCAAGTACCATCTGCAGACCTGTTACCACCTTTTCCAACATCACCTTTCACCCTTAAAGCACGCTGCCCATGCTTTGCTTTTGTACTTTTTTTGCAAGCTACCACAAGTGTATCCATCGTGTACATCTTTGAACCAAAGGACACAAGCCATACATGCTGCTTTTCTGACTTATTTGCATCAGAAGAGAAAATTCACTTGGCTCTATGTGCTCAGAACAACCACAACCACATCTCCAAATCTTTTCCACGATATTTCTCTACAAAATAAACTCTTGGCACATTGGATATACACTCTCTTGGACCAGCTGGTTTCCCTATAAAAGGAACCCTTCTCTTCTTCATTTACACACACTAAAAAACACCAACAACAATACTAAAACCACTCTGAAAATTGTTTCCTTTGGAGCACGAGCTAGCTGGGAGGGAGAAGAAATTCTTGCTACTTGTTTTGGAAATCAGGTAAGTTTCTTAAACTTCCTTTTATTATGCTTATTCATATTGTTAGATTAAACATGTCTTAGTTAATATTCACCATGCTGCTTCAATGTTGTGTTTGTATTTGCATAGCATAAATGTTATTATGAACCATGGCTTGAAGTTGTGTTAGACCTTTTAACGTATCCACGACTGCCCTAAGGGTTATACATGTTTTGCTTCTTTTGGAACTTGTTAACATAATGTTATTATGTGTATGTTGGTATGCTTGATTATTATAAGTTTGTATGGTTTGAGATGATGATGTTATACATGTTAACATGCTGTTTCTATATTACTTTAAATGATGTTGTAATATTACCACGAATCCATATGATGTTGATCTTAGAATATATAATGTGTTAACTTTCATGATGGTATGCTGCTAAGTTGTTGTTCTTGCGCATTATTTTAATATGGCTGAGATGTATGCGTTGTTATGGTTGATGTTAGTGCATTCATGTTTGTAACCTATCACTTGAATACCAACTTGCTTTACAATGAATGTTGTTTTAAATCTCATGTTGAGTTTGTTTCAAAAAGAGCTCTGACTTATAAATATTGAACCTAATAGCTTTAATCTTTTCACGTATGAATTTGTTTTGGAAGCATGCTGGTGTGTTTGGTTTGTGCGGTCTAAAATGTTAACGTTACAATATTCATACGTTGTTTCCACTTACTTTGGGATGATGTTATGAATACCTTGAATCAATGTTAGGAGGCTGTGTTGGTTTTGGTTTTGAACACCAAAGCATTGTTCCTTGTGGATGTGTTTGATATATATGTTAATATTTTGTTACGATGTGTTGTTTTTATGAATCATGGAGTGTGGTTAAATGTGTTAATATTCTGTTCAAATGATACTCGTGTACACATGTTTGTCTACCTATCTTGAAACACCAAATATATCTTCACAAGTGTAGTGTGTATGAACTTCCTTTTTTCATTCTGTTGAGGTTTATGGATGTGCACAACATCATTTTGATATGCCATATAATGTTAAAACTTGTAGACATGTTAGTTTAGATCGCCTATGGCAATGTGCATTAGTGTTGTGAGGTTGTGTCAGATTTGTTTTTATTCTGTGGCATTATATGTTTGATGTTTGTTGTATGAGACCTGCTAGTTAGGTACTCTAGATGTTGTTGTGTGTATGCTATGCCGTTTTATCGTGTGAGCAAGCCCAGAAGTTGTTTATCATATAACATGTTGATTGATAGTTTTGGAAACAAGCATGTTAATTAAAATCTGAAGCAGATTGGATTCATCACTTTTTCAACTAACTGAATTTTTAGTTTGGACCTTGGTTTTCACTTGCCTACTGTTTTTGTTTTGAACCACTATCTTGTTTGGTTTAGGTTTCCATTATGTTCTACGTGGCAAGTGCTCCATTTTGGTGTTTTACTTCATGTTGTTTGGTTAAGTTTTGGTTAATTTAGGTTGAAGTGAAATTGAGTATTTGTTTTGGTATGTTATTGAAACATGATAGCAGCTTTTACGTTTTGCATATATTCCATATTTTCCATGCGTGGTAATTGGTTGGTTTGCTTGTAATTTGTCTGTAGTGCATTAATACATCATTACCCAATTGTATCACGTACCACACACTACCCCACGTCCAATTATCATTACACTATCACATGCCACACACTACACCACGTCTGCATGCGCGTGTGTTGTTTCTTTAATTTTTCATGACTTGTTCTAGTTTATTAATTTATTGATGCATGTTATTAACGGATGTATCTGCCGTCCCAACGGTTCACCATATGCCTTGCCTTTCGCCTTTCACCACAATGACCTAGGTTCGATCAAGCAGATCAACCTTTTGGCCATTTTACTTTTTTTTTTCGCCTTGCCTTTTTCTTTCCAACCTGGGCCTTGCGCCCAATGTTGCTTTCCCCACCCCCATATTCTGGCCCAATTACTTTCCTTTGTTATTTTAACTGAACCAATTACTTACATGCACCCCCTGCGTTTTTAATCTCTTTTTTCTATTTTATTTTGTTTTGTTTAATGTTTAAATTTAATTTCAATCTAATCTTATGTGGTTAATTAATATGTTCCCTAATTGTTAACTTTAATTTTAATATCAAATTGTATTAATTGTGCTATTTGTTATTTTTAATCATGTTGTTAATTCTTGAATTATCAATTTGTGTCTTAAATTTGCATTTTCTAAATGTATGACTAATTGTTAATTTCTAAGTGTTAATTATCCATATGTAGTCAATTTTTCAATTACCTTATGTGTTCTAATTGTTAATTTCAATTGCCTTGTCAACTAATTATCAATTTTTGGTTTAATTATCAATATCATTTTTAAGCATCCTTGTTTAATTCTTGAATTAATATATCCATGTTGATTGGCCATATGCTTGACTTTTATATGAATATTATCCTTCTTTAAATGTCTTCCTTAAACATTCTCTATGTTTGTCTTCCTAAAGATTGAAGCATATTGATGTGTTCTTGTATATCATTCCTATATGTTTGTCTTCCTAAAGATTGAAGCATATGGATGTATTCTTTTAATCATGTTCATCTTATACATATCTTTGTCATAAACATATTGCCATCCTCATGCTTATGTTGCTTTTATCTATTATATCAATGTCCTATCTTTTATCATGTCTTATTTATTGTTATTATCAACTGTTTTTCCCCCATTCCAAAGGAAGGTGATTAACATTGACTCTTAAAGTCATAGCCCCCACCTTAACCTAAGTAACCTCTTAGGAAGAAACTTTGTTTCTTGGCCTCATCAGATCCATAGAAATCATAACTAGCTTTAGGAGAGAGTTCTTACACTCTTTGTGATATTCATCCTAATGAATTTATCACTTTCCCCTACTGACTAAACTCTAACATAGGTCCATTTCAACTAGATCTAGAGAGTTCCTAAACTCTACAATGAGTTTGCGCTCATTTCCCCTCTGAATATTGACCATAGTCAATCATTCAATAGAAGTAGAACTACGCATACTCTGATTCTATTCCCGAGGATACGTAGGCGTGAAGTGTGATGCTTTATCGAGTATACTTAGATACTAACCCATAGGGTTTCAACCTTTAGCATAGAACCTTTAGCAAACATAAGATAACATTTAACAAGAGGTTCCCGTAGAGTACTACGGACGTTTAGGGTGCTAATACCTTCCCTAGGCGTAACCAACCCCCGAACCTTAGATCTTTCCCTTTAGGTTTTTCTAACGATCTTGAACCTTTCCTTTGGATAAATCAAAGTCGGTTGTAAAAGAAAATGATGCAAGTTAATTAATGGCTTGTTATCCGATTTTCACTGCAACACAGGGCTTCCTATTTGATTTGAGGTATTTTCATGCAAGCTTGAAGCGAGGGTTTGATCTCAATCATCATGAGGTTATCAAAGCACAGTGGTACCTTTTCTAAGCCTTCTCAAGGGTATCAAATGTTCATTGTTTCATCAGTTGCATAATCGAGAAGATTTTGAATTAGGGTTTTGTTTCTCATCAGCTTCCTGGATCATTTAGTTCGTCAGTATGCACCTGAAGTGTGGAATTTAGGGTTTCTCACCCTTTGTGTTTAAAATGGGCATGTGTCATTCAATTCGGATTTACTTGAGGTTGTCAGGTCAATGGTGTGTGCAGTGAGGTTTCAGTTCATTGGTTGTGACCTAGTCTTGGTCAGGCAAGATTTTGTTTCAAGGTAAAGGCCAGGGTGTGATTGGTTCAAGTGGTCGTGCAGGTTGTCTGTGTGTGAATCCAGTTATCAGGCCGTGTTCAGATGGTGCATGGTGGAGAATCATATTCTTTTTAATCAGTAATGCAAGTGGCAAGTTTTAGAGGATTGATGCAGAGATCGACTTATGGCCGATTCTATCCAGTTTCTATCCAGTTCAAGTTCAGTTTCTATTTCTATTCAATTCCACTTCAATTTGGTTTCCAAGTTTCAATTCATTTCAATAACCAATTCATTCATTCCAATTCATCAAAATTCATTTCATTATCCATTTACTATCCATTTCCAATTATCTATTATCTATGTTTTAAAATCCAATTTAATGTCCACTTTGCAAATTCATCATTTAATATCCAATTCTTCCCAATTTCCATTTTATTATTTTTCAAAACCATTATCTAAATAAAATCCATTATATTTCCATAAAACCAATCACAAAGTTATGTAACTAGCGTTTGTTACCAGAAAAAATACAAAGTGTCAAAAATCAATTACATCAATAAAGCCCATTAAAAGGATAAGCCCAATTACAACCAAACTTTTCAACAAGGAAATTTACAAAAAAGAGCCACTTCTTGAAGCTGCGAAGTACACGGCCATGACCAACAAGATTCACAAGCCAAATGCTACTTCAAAACTTTCCCAGCAAGCACACAAGCACCTCACGCACGTGCTACATATCTTCAAGCCACACTCAGCTGCAAAACAAAATAAGCGATAAGCTTTTCAAGTTACCAACCTGGCCCACTTGCAGCAAAACAACAATAATCGACCCGACCAATTTTCTGCTCAAAATCGTACAAAATAATAACAAGACCCTGGCCATTCTGCAACCCTGTGCATCTGTTATTACAAGCCAAAACACTGCGAGCACGAAAACGACGACGTAATGCTACACCAGACCTGCACACAAGCAACAACGACGTTTCAACAACGGTAAAAAAGCAGCAGTGAAAACAACATCACACAACCATATCAGACAAAGAGAGTGTACCATAAAACTTAGAACACAAGTTTCACTACTACGAAAAACCCATTTAACAAGGGTTGGGAATGACATATAATGAAGCGGGCGAAGGCGTTGTTATGTAGATTGTTGTTGTATCTTCGATGTTTCTACAATGGTCTGGAAACCGTTGTTGTATTATGGAAAACGCGCTATATATTGCAACGATTAGTTGTATCAACCGTTGTGAAATATATTATTAATCACAACGGATATTAGTTTCAACCTTTGTTAAATATATTATCAATCACAACGGATATTAGTTTCAACCGTTGTTACATGTACCCTTAGTTTATTATATACAAATGTATACTGCTTGTTTTACCATACACCTAGTTAAAGAATTACAACCATTAAATTGGTAAGGAAATATATAATCTGAAAATTAAAATATTCTTGAAAACCAACTTAAACACACCACTGTTTTTCGAATTGCATTCATTTCATTCCGCACATTTTATGTTCCTTAACACATAATATACGATTCAATGGTCTAATTCACTCTACTCATCGATATTTTTAATTATATAGTTTACCTCTCCATCGCCCAAAATCATCGCGATTTTATCATCATAACAATCATGATCATAAAAACCACAATGATTTTTGGCGATGAATAGGTAAACTATATAATATAAAAGATATCGATGTGTAGAAGTAATCAGACCGTTGAATCGTATATTATGCGTTAAGGAACATTCAATGCGCTGAATGAAATGGATGCGATTCGAAAAACATTGACATGATAATGGTTGGTTTTCAAATACATCTTAATTTTCAGATTATAAGTTTCGATACCAATTTAACATATTGCGTTTTCATTAAAAGGATAGTAAAACAAACAATATACATAGTATATAATAAACTAAATTTCATATGTACAATATCAGAATAATAAACTAAATTTCATATGTACAATATCAGAATGAATTCATATATATGTACCTTATTAGAATGAATTCATATATATATATATATATATATATATATATATATATATATATATATATGTACCACCATCATCATCACCATGTGAAACAAACCTAAGAAGTGGGAAAGCAATAAAGAAAATTAGTTATTATTCAAAACAAAACAAGCAAAATTAGAAACAAATCCTAAGAAGTGGGAAGCAATGAAGAAAATTAGTTAGTATTCAAAACAAAACAAGCAAAAGTTGAAAGAAAACGCTAAGAATTGGGACTGTACCATAACAATGAAGTTCACCTTGCTTGTGAAGCATTGAAGTCGAATCTACGCAAAAAGAGAACCATCAACAAAAACATCATGAAGCAAACGAGATAATGAGTACTATTTAACAAAAAAATTGAAGTGGAAGACTACCTTATTTTCCATAAACAATATGTACATTACGCTTGCTACCGCCAGCATCATCACCATGTTCATCTAGTTTTAGATTCTGCAAGAAGAACTACAAGGAGGAAGAAGCTTAAATCAAAAGCTTCATACTTGTATTTCTTCTCGCAGATTCTAAAAAAAGATGAAGTTTGGGTGCTAGGGTTTCACTGTGAAGGAAACGGCGCGACTGTCAAAAAGGAAAAGTTAATTCCCTTATATAGGTAAATTTTTCACAACGGTTTTCTTAAATAACCGTTATGATAGATTATATATTAATTTAATAATATCACAACGGTTAGTTATAATAACCGTAGCGATACCCCTTATACGTGGTACAAGGTTCGACACCAGGCAACAACATTTTCCTAAAATTACGCCTGGATTATAAGTGATATCGCTACGGTCATCACTTATAACCGTTGTAATATTATTAACCATTGCACTTCCCAACATATGAACGGTTTACAAGAAAATATCGTTCCAGAATATGAACGGTTTACAAGTTATCATCATTACAAGCATTAAACTATCAGTCTTTTCATCTTTAACCTCATCTATAAATAGACAATTTTACATATCAAAATAATATATTCTTCGTAACAATGAGTTCAACAAATGAGAATCCTAGAAACCTCAATGAGGAACGTCAGGCGCCAATCCAGGAGGTCGTCCAACCACCAACTGCCAACTTCAGGGATGCCTTAAGGGTAAGGAAGGATAAGAAGAAGAAGAAGAAGAAGAAGCCGAAGAAGAAGAAGATAAAGAAGAAAAGGAGGCCTGTATATTATGATTCCGATGAGGGGAGTGAGGAGAGATGTCTAGATTATGAAGATGCATTTTATGCTATGGGCTCTGACAATGATCTTGATATGTAATATGTTTATCAATGTACTCTTAATGGAATATTAAAAAAATTATCTCTATATATGTTCATCTCTTACAGTTTTATTTTTTAAGTTATATATATACTCTATTGCACTTAAAAATACTAAAGAATACATTGCTAGGAATATACATCATACATTACATGGCGTTAGACATGTTTAAAAAATTAATACATGTTTAAAATCTAAAAATATGACAAAAAAAAGATTGTTGTGAATCGAAGCATGATACATGTATTAGAACGGTCTTCTAATACAAGCGTGTTAAAATGTAAAAATATGGAAAAAAAAATATAGTAGCTGGGAATCGAAGCTTGTTACACAGCTTGTATTACAACGGTTATGTAATACAACCGTCGTTAAACATGGCGTTATAAATTTTTAGTCCTTATACAACGGTGGGATATGAAACCGTGGTAAACCTGGCGTCGTTAAATGGGGTTTTCGTAGTAGTGTTTGTTGGTAGGATAAAAAGAAGGGGGATGCAGAGAGAAATAAGAGGAGACAACATATCTCAAACCTTTGGGACACCCTCCATCAACCTCTCCTTCTTCCCTCTGTCTGCTCGCTATTCACCCTCACCAAACCGTATTCAATCGAACCAACCTTCATCACAAACTCTAAAAACACCTTCAACCGCCATAAAAAAAAACCTTCACCACCAAACACTTTGCTCTTCCATCGAAAATCCTCACTCTCCCACCGTGAAATTTCCGCCACTCTTCAATCAACCTTGCCCACAAATTCATTCTGTTTCAACCATTGATTTCCACCATCATCTGCCTACACGACCTCAACAACTGTAAGAGCAAAAATACATTACAGAACAGTAACAAGAGCATAAAAATCTGGGGAATAAAAGTGTTGAAGACCTAGAATTTCTGTTAAAACCTTGGAACCAGAACATTTTTCAAGAGATCTTCAACAGCGCCGGGCCAATATTGCTACGGCAGTGAACCGCTCCTCCCTCATTTTCACAACACCGCCGATTTCAATCTACAACCATAAAACTCCAAATCTAAACCATCCTCATCTTCCACCTCCATCATCAACCACCGGCCGCGCGTGCCGCCGTAAGAGAGAGTCTGAGCGGAGAGAAACGAACACAGTTGCAAGCTTTGTTTTGTGTTTAATTTGTTTTATTCTCAACAAGTTTGAAGGATGCGAATCGAGTTAGGAAGAACAAAGATCGTGAGAACAAGCGAAACAAAATGAGAGAGAAGACGGAGTGAATCGAAGGAGAGAACGAGAAAAGTGTAGCAAAGGTTAGTGCCTTTCCTTTTTCTGTGATTGCCTTAAGATCATACTGGATCCGTGTGAGCTTTGGGTCTCTTGGCCCATTTCATTTGATTTTTGTAACTTTTTTTTATCACTAACACCTCCTCATTTTCTTTACTCTTTTTTATACATAGTAATTTTAGATTTGATTTATGTTAATTAATTTCTTTCTTTAGACTATAATAATTTATTTTAAATATTTGAAATTTATTTTTCCTATTCATGTTTTATTTAAGATTTAGCTCTTTTAGGATAAATTATTATTTAGATTAATTAGTTAGATGTTTTCATTTAATTAAAAAAGTATTTTCTCAAATGATTTGTTAATCCTTTTCAATGTTGATTTTTGGTTGTTTAGGTTTTGTTATTAATTATCACTTAGATTTTAATTGGTTTTTTGTCGATTTGACTTCTAACTTTATGGATTTGTGACTTGACTTTATTTGATTGATTTTATATTGATTGTGCCCTTACTCATATCTTGCGTTCATGCTGTAACAATGTTTCATTGACCTGTGTTGCTCACTTGTATGTTCAAACCATTTTCAAAATAAATTCTCGATTCAATGTAGAGCCATTTGTCACCCTTGTAAGTCGACTGCCTTGTGCATCGCCATCGACCTTATCCTAGTCAATTAGGTCCTCTATCCCATTTAGTTCATTTCCTTTAACAAATTCAAATGTAAACTCAAACCTCAATCCATTAGAGTGTAAAGTTCCCTTTGTATTGAACTAAAGAGAGAGGATTGGGTGAAGACCTCTTCCTCTTCGAGTATTAGGATGCTCACTTTAGAGTGTGTGGTCTCGATACTCGTCTTTCAATACGAAGACGTGACTATATTCACCACCCATTCTTTCAAAAACCTTTTTCTCTCTTTAGTTTATCTCCTTGTTCTAAAAACCTTGGTCTTGTACCAAGTGCATTTTCAAACATTTTCTTAATAAACTTAGATGGTCGTGGAGTGGTTAGGCGAAGGCCTTCTCCTATCCTGAGTGCTTGACATTACCTTTAGGGTTCACTGTCATGAAGCACTTACCATCTAAATCAAAACACTTCCTAAATAAGAGAATAAAGTTCTCTTTGTATTGAACTAAAGAGAGGGGATTGGGTGAAGACCTCTTCCTCTTCGAGTATTAGGATGCTCACTTTAGAGTGTGTGGTCTCGATACTCGTCTTTCAATACGAAGACGTGACTATATTCGCCACACCACTTTCACAATAAATCTTTTTGAGATAAAGAATTGGGTACTACCTGAAGGGGTTCCTATCCGAGGACTTATTTCGCCCTTAAAATCAACTTTCAATAAATCAAATATGACTTGCCTTGATGGCGAAAATCAACCTTTTCAAAAAGGACATGTTACGTCCGTTCTACCGCAAACAGGTAACGCATAAGACTCCACAAGCGAACGGCAAAACACCTAACTGCTAGAACCCGCACGTTAGCATCGCCCATAAAAAAACCAACCAACCGTAGTCCGCCGAACTACGAACGCTCTGATTCTTCACTTCTTTTAAGTGAAGATACGTAGGCACAAGATCATGATGATCTTGGCGAGCCATCTTCTATCCACCTTCTATCTACCTTCTATCCACCTTCTATCCATCTCCCGTAGTCCTCCGAACTACGTTGACTATGACTTTCCCATTACACGAGGGAATACGTAGGCATAGGACCGCGAAGTCCTATCGAGTCTCCTTTTCTTTTCCCCATCTTTTCTTTCCCTTTATCTTATTTTCTTTCACATTCTTTGGTTCTCACCCTCCTCTTTCCCTTCTTAGAACACTCTTAGCAAACAATACCTTTAGCAAACATCCTTACACATAGACAAGCGAATGGTTCCCATCGAGTACGATGGATGTGAGGGGTGCTAATACCTTCCCCTCGCATAACCGGCTTCCGAACCCATAATTTGGTTGCGAGACCATCTTATCCTTCCTTCTTTGGGTTTTCTCGATGTTTTCCCTTCCCTTCATGGGATAAATAAAGTTCGATGGAGACTCTTCTGTTTCTTCTTCTTTTCGCCTCCGGTCGACTATTTTTCGAGTAGCGACACTCAATAACTAAATCAAATTATCTATCTATATCTATATAATATATTAAATATAAAACGACACATTATATTACGACACATGCTAACAATTCTATTCTATTTGTGCCACATCATATCATAGTTCTATGTGGCACCTCCGAAATCTTATTTTCACTATTCAAATAGAAAAATACAATACTTATTCTCTATTTGAGGTCGTGGGTTTGAATCTCGGAAAAGACGAAAAAAATTCTCATTTTTAACAAAAATGATCTAACAAATTATCTTTATTCCTCTAAATGTCATATATAAAATAGACATATGACCATAGAGAGTGTTATAAAAATATTGAGAATAATGTCTAAAAAAAATAACACTCATATTTTAGTCGATATCAAGGAAAAATCAGATAAATGTTTATAATCACATTAATAAAATTAAAATAATAATTTAAAAATTAATTAAGATACTATAGAAACTTACATTTTCAACCCTTTATTCATTAGATAACTAAAGCTTGACAAAAATATATATCAATTTTATAAAACTAATAAAATTTTATTTAATAATATTTGCAAATAAACTTTTAATTTTATTTAACACTGAGAATACACACCTTTAACAACTTAAAATTAAATGTACAAATTAAAGATAACTACTAAAAAGACATGAGAATAAAAAGAATTATTTTATAGTATCTAAATTTGCAAAGCTAATTATGAATGTCATTCTCAATTTACAAACATGTATTTTCTTTTTAAATAAAATGTATCTTTTTATATGTGATTAATTCATATCATTGTATTAATTATAATTCAAAATAAATTATTGTAATATAACTTTTGTAATCATGTTTTTTTTAAATAGTTTCTTAACATATTTAAAATTAAATAAAAAATGAACAAATTAATTTACAACCGCGAATCGCGTGGGTTTTAATCTAGTTATTATTATTATGGGTAGCAGTTTATATTTAGGTAACAAAATGGATCCACACATTTATATTTTGGCATTTGATTTGAATTTTTAAAAATAGAACAATTTAGATACTAATTTAATTATTCATAATCGGTTTTTTGCAACCCCCTAAAGATGGTGTGTCTTTCAACTTGATATACAAAGTTCATTTTTACATGATGAGTTAGTTAAATATGTCTACATAAGCCAGCATGTTGGCTATCATTAAGGAAGACTTCAGAAGGTTTAAAATTTGAGAAAAACTATATATGACCTAAGACAAGCTCCAAAAGCTTGGTATAGTAAAATAGATTCATATTTTGTGTTGCCAAGTTTCAAATATGTTAATATAAACATACTCATTTTGTTAAAGATGGAAATGAAGGGAAGATCCTCATTGTTAGTTTGCATGTGGATGACCTCCTCTAAAGTGGCAATGATCATCAAATGATAAATGAATTCAAGCATTTAATAAAGGCAGAGTTTTTTATGTCTGACTTCAAAAAGATGAGGTATCTTTTGGAGATTGAGGTGAAACAAGGCAGAGATGGAATCTTCATCCATCAACAAAAATATGCAACTAAGATTTTGTAAAAGTTTGGCATGAAAGGATGTAACAAAGTATGAAACCTTATTGTCCCATGGTGCAAATTAGTGAAAGATGAAGATGACAAGACTTTTGATGAAACCATCTTCAAACAATTGGTGGGAAGTTTGATGTACCGGCTAGCAACCAAACCTAACATGGCATTTTTTTTTATAAGCAAAATTCATTAATAGGAGATTAAGGAAATCTCAAACCAAAGGAAAGGATTACAACCTAACTCAGTTACAAAAAGTCGAAAGGAACCTTGGTCCAATCATAAAGACTACACTTCCTCCTAGTGAGGTTGCCTAAAACCTACCAATTCCACGAAGATACTACAATGGCGTTGAATATAGAATCAACGTTGCAAACCTCGTCGTTAAAGAGGATGTTATTCCTTGCCTTCCAGATATTCAAACATGTAATAAACCAAATGGAATTAACAGTTCCTGGCCGGCCACGACCAAGAAGGGACGCATTCCACGATTTAACATGGGAACAACCATCCGATTCGATATAACTGTCAATGTCTACCCAAGCAAAAACTTTCTTCCAGACCAGAATCGACTTAGAACAATTGAAAAAAATATGGGGAGAATCCTCTAGATCCATGAAACAAAACATACACATCTTTTCATGAGCGTTAACGATGATATTTCTAGCCACAAGATTCATCCGAGTCGGCAACCTGCCAATAACCATCCTCCAAGTAAAAACTTTAATCATCATTGGAATTAATGTCTTCCACACTAATTCAAGGACATCTGCTATATCAGCATGAACCGAGTAAATAATCTCCCTAGAATTAATGCACTTGTAGAATGAGGTGACTGAAAATCCGGACACTGGTTCTATATTCCACTCCCACGAATCTGCAGTGTCACGCTGAACCTGCACACTCTCCAACATCTGGTTCAAATTATGCAGGTCAAGCGTTAGCAGATCAGGATCAGCAAGCTTCGCTTCAACATTCCACCGCCACAACCCCGTATCCCAGTACCCCATATCGCTTACTGCACTACATTTGGCTCTGCATGCTTCGAACAACCTAGGAAACGATTTTTTTAGAACTAAATTGCCAACCCAATTAGAAAACCAGAAAACAATCCCCTCTCCAGAGCCTAAATTACATGACAGGAAACTACTCAGGCTCGGCTGGGATTAAAAAAGAGAAGCAGCCAAGATATCTTTAATCCAATTTGAGTCGCTGGCATTTTTAGTTTGTTGTATAAATTTATCAGATTTCACAATAGTTTTTGAAGTAGTTTCAACATTACTTGCTCTACAAGTAATGACCATAACTACCTTGTATATAAAGCAATAATGTCATTGAATATAGGTAGAGAATACTATTGTTTATTCGATATGAAAAGATTGTTTCAAATCTAGGTAATAAAAAGATGAATTCATACAAATAACTTGAACTTGTTTAACTAGACGTACTAAAATTTGATGGAAACGCATAAGAAAAAAAGAGATATAAGAATTCATGAGGTTGGAAGAATGTTACTTATTATGTCAATTGAAGTTCGACCATTGGTGAATCTTCCGGTAAGGCCGATCGGAAAGTCGATTCCATAAGGTTTATAATCAGATTTCTGAGAGGTAGCAAGATTATTGTTGTTACCACTATCAGACAAAGAGTCTCCAAAGATGAAAACACAAGGCACCTGGGATTTGCCATTGACACAATAATGCAAATAGCTTGCAGACAAGAACATAATATGCATTACCAACCATGTCTTGATCATACATTCCATCTCAAAGAAGAAAATCTAATGAAACTAGTGAATCTGAAAAATAATTAAAGAACCAACATAAACCTATAAATATTGATGGGGCCAGATAATTAATAAAACTTGGTTTTTGGTAAATTACATAACAACTAGTGTTACTTTTTGTTATGGTTAATTTAATTGGGATCAAATCCAGAATCAGATTATTAATTAAACTCAACTTATATTCCCAATGGAAGTATAAGACGATGGATCGAGTTTCAACATTGAAAAAAGTATATCTTTTTCTTCTTTACGTCACCTTCTCTTCATGTCATTCACACTAGTTTTGTTTCCCTTTTTGAATCCTTCCTTTTTTTTTACACACACACACACACACACACATATATATATATATATATATATATATATATATATATATATATATATAAAAAAGAAAAATAATCATTGTTGTGGAAAAAGAGAAATTATAAAAGATTTTTTCAATATTATCCTTCATTAATTGATGGAAAAGATAAATTTAATTAATTTAAAAAAATGATTATAAATATTTAAAGATATAATAG
This sequence comes from Lathyrus tuberosus, assembly GCA_022829125.1. Classification (NCBI taxonomy): domain Eukaryota; kingdom Viridiplantae; phylum Streptophyta; class Magnoliopsida; order Fabales; family Fabaceae; genus Lathyrus; species Lathyrus tuberosus. The sequence goes on along the minus strand of JALAZF010000124.1, from coordinate 13,765,334 downwards.
AAAAAAAAATTTTAATTATTCATTTATATTGGAAAACAACTTATATATTGATGCAATTTTTTTCCCCAAAACTACTTAAAAAACAGTGTTCTATTTATTCTGTACTAACAAATTAAATATATTATATGAATTTTAAAAATATTTATATGTATGATTTGTAAGATGATTTCACACACAATGTTTAAACTAATGTGCGACACAAAATTCTCTTAAATTAATTGATAAGCAATTAAACATGTATAAATAAAAGTTTAGAAAGAAAAAAGACATGGTGCGTACATGTAATATACCTCAGTTTTTTTTGTTACGTGAGGTGAAATCATTGTCATTAAATGTATTTTTTGTAGTAGTGTGTAATAGACAATCTATTTTCTTTGACAAAAGAAGTCGGAAGTTGACTCAAGACGATATTGCAAACATTTATAACTACTTCGGCAAAAAACTTCTGAGGGTTTGGTTAGGGTTTGAGATTGACTTTGTGTTTGAGATTAGGGCTTGATTGATACACGTTTTTGAAAAAAGGAGTTTGTCCATGGTTATCTATGGTTTTGGGAAGAAGGCTTAGATAAACAAAAGGCGAGCACATGTTTCCTTAAAGTAGTTTGGAAAACTCGTATTCCCTTGAAAAGTAAGATTTTTGCTTGGAGGCTTATTTTGGATAGACTTCCCACTCGCAAAAACCTTGGAATAAGAGGTATTGTCGATTCCCCGCACGACAAGGTTTGTGTTCTGTGCTTTCAAGCGGAAGAGGATTCTCTTCATCTCTTTTTATCTTGTCCTTTTATTCAGCCTCTTTGGAGTAAGCTTTTTGTTTGGCTTGATATTCGTCCGTTCCAAGAGGTTTCCGTTAGTAAACATGCTTTGATTTGGTTCTTGGCGTTGGTTGATAGATGCAAGGAAGACATGGCTTGTTATATTTGGTTCGTTACGACGTTTAGTATATGGAATTTGAGGAATAATATCATTTTTAACAATGATATCTGTACTATTGAAGACCTTTTTCTTAGTATCGTGATGCTTTCTTGGAGATGGTTGGAACTTGGTCGTAGGAGGTGCGGTTTCTACGATTGGCTAAAACAACCTCTAGATTTTATGTAATTGTTTTTGAGTTCCTGTGTTTGGTTTTCTTTCTTTTGATTGGTGTTTGTATTGGGAAGGAAAACCCCTTTTTCTCCCTTAAATACATCATGGCTTATAAAAAAAAATGTATAAATAAAAGTTATAAGGAATATATAAATCAATTTCGTGCAATTGACATCTATGCCTGAAAAACTTAAACCCAATGGAAATGCAATTCTATAAAAAGAAAAAAATAGAGCCATTTTAATTTAAAAATAGTACAAGGTGATCTTATTTGATCTCTCTTAGATCAATGCTTTTCTAAATACTATATGTGAATTTCAACTTAAACTACCTTGAAAATAAAATTTTCTCATTTTCACTCAATTACTATTCCATGTACTTGTAAGAAATAATATTTAGGACGTGACAACTTTCACGAGTACAGACAAAAAAAACTCTATCTTTTTTTTAAATAAAAAAGAATAACAAGGAATTGAGTTTAACACAAGACATATCCACTACAAAACACAAATAGTTAAACTCAATACTCTTTTAATCTATGTGTCTATCATAAGATAAATGATCCATTTATATAATGATGACTATCCAACAAAATGTTCTTTTTTTATATAAACAAATTCAGACTAAATCCAATCTTTAGCAAACTAAATCTTTTAATGAAAGCAAATCAAAATAAATTTTTACAAGCAAATTCTGATAATTAAATCTTCAAATAAATCTTTTAATCAAAACAAAGAAAATTAAATCATTTTAAGATGATTCGGATAATTACATATTTTCAAAACAAATTGGCATTATCATACAAAATAAATCTGAAATAATTTTTTCTCAAATAAATCTTTAATAAAACATAGCCTAACTAAATATTTTCAGAGAATGCATTACTGAATAAGAATGCCTTAATAGATCTCTAAAAATATTTTTTTTAACATTATATTTATAAAAATAAGGCAATTATATATTAAAGATTTAAATATATTTTTGGTCCCTATAAATATTTTACATTTCATTTTTAGCCGTTATAAAAAAAAGACATATTTTGAACTTTACAAAAATTTTACGCATTTAGTTTTAGTCCTTCCTATTTTCTAAAAGTTTGAAAACTATTTAATTATTCTAAAATTTTTAAATTTTTGAATAATTTTTTTCATACGTGTTCAGATTACTATAAAATGTTTCTTTACCAAATTACATAATTTTTTAAAATGAAAAGAATTAAATATGAATTTTCTAAATTTCAAAAGATAATAATAGAAGTAATGAAAATTTTGACTTTAAAATCAAATTTTGAGTTCCTTTTTTTCGAGAAACTTTTTATAAAGTTCTAAACATACCTGCAAAATAATTATTCAAAAATACACATTGGTTTAATACTAGGAACTAAAACTATGTGAATAATTATTTTGTAAGGACCAAAACACGTTTTTTTATAGGGATAAAAAATAAAATTTGATAATTTTATAGGGACCAAAAATATATTTAACTCTATATTATAATATATGATTTATTTAAAATTTTTATAAATAATAAATTTTATTTATTTTGATGGTTCGTTTCTTCAAACCTATCAAGAAGTTAAAATTATGGAAACATGTGCTCGCCTTTTGTTTATCTAAGCCTTCTTCCCAAAACCATAGATAACCATGGACAAACTCCTTTTTTCAAAAAGGTGTATCAATCAAGCCCTAATCTCAAACACAAAGTCAATCTCAAACCCTAACCAAACCCTCAGAAGTTTTTTGCCGAAGTAGTTATAAATGTTTGCAATATCGTCTTGAGTCAACTTCCGACTTCTTTTGTCAAAGAAAATAGATTGTCTATTACACACTACTACAAAAAATACATTTAATGACAATGATTTCATCTCACGTAACAAAAAAAACTGAGGTATATTACATGTACGCACCATGTCTTTTTGCTTTCTAAAAAATATCAATTATGTGGGCTTTAGTATAAAACTGAGGAGTAGAATAATTCAGGGTACATGCTTCGAATCCCAAAAAATGCAATTATTGTTTTTATTTCTTTGAAAATAGCGTCATTTTTTATATTTTAGTTTTTATTTAATTACTAAATAATTTATTCAATCAGTTTCTCTAATAACCGAGGGGTATGCTACCCAAATCTAACTATAAAAAGGATTTATTCACTATGTTTTACCCTAAACCTAACTAATATATTCAACCAATCCATATTCATAAACATCAACCTTTAACAAATCATTTTTCCAATCAACACCAAACTTTAACAAATCATTTTCCTATTCTTGCAATCTATTTCATGTAATCATTTTGTTGTTGTTGGTGGTGGTGTTTCCACCTCTTGCCAATGTTGAATGACAAAAGAAAACATTATTATATTTTATAATAACTCCTCAATGTTGTCAATCAAAGAAAATATTTTGTAATATTTTATTTTCTTCAATTGACATCATTGAGAAATTTATTCTTAATCATACTTCAACTTGTTTTAAATATAATAGATTGTTGGATTATTACAAGAAACAATGAAATTGGTGAATGATAAAAAATTAAAAATGTAAACATACCGTTTCTTTCAATTTTTTTCCATTCGTCAATTTTTTTCGTAATAGATGTAATCTAATACCTCGATTGATTTAGAAACCAAGTGGAAAAATTCTCATTTTAGTTAAATTTTGTTTAAAAAGAAATAATATTTCTCTCATGTTTTGGCAAAAATTGAGAGAAAAAATAATTCAATTTTGTCCGAATATATCTCTAACGTCCATTTATAAAGTAATAACGTTCGAGATATTGCTAACACATCAATTCACAACAAACCATCTATAACCAATCAAAACGCGAACACCACCAATATATATATATTTCCCATCACTACATTTTGCCATGGTTAGAAATTCCAATCACTGTGAAATGTAGTCATCCAACTTTTCACCATAGTTGGAGCTTGCAACAGTGGTAAAATGGTTAGTCATTCCATTTTCTCTACAGATGGAAGTTACAACCGTGGTGAAAAGTTAGTTAGCTCAATTTTTCATTTTTATAACATGTTTTGGCAGACCACATTGATAACTTTCATCTAAATATAAAATATATGAAATACTTATAATACAACAACAACAACAATAACAACAAAAACAAGAACAATAAAAAGAAGAAGAACAACAACAAGAACAAGAACAACAACGACACCACCACCACCACCAACAACAACAACAACCGGAAAAATCAATTTAACAACTAGATCTCAACAACAACAAGAATAAAATCAAAACCAACAATATCGTTAAACATTAAATCTCAACAACAACAACAACAACAACAATAAAGAAAGCTTGATCAAATAGAAATCTCGATTGAAATGGAGGGATGAAGGAGACCTGAACACTAAGTTTTTCCACGCTGCGCTGAAAAATAGGACATTACAGAACATAATTTCTTCTGTTTTTGTTGATGGTACGATTATTAAAGAGGTCAATGAAGTTAAGTCTGCTATTAAGAGTCACTTTGAGAAGAGGTTTTGCAAGGTGAACAGAGTGTTTCCTCCAATTGGTGGTAGTGGTTTCAAATGCCTTTCTGAATATGATAGCTTGGAGTTAGAGCAACCAGTCACTTCTGATGAAGTTAGGAGAGCAGTGTTTGACTGTGCAGGCAATCGTAGTCCTGGCCCTGACGGATATATTTTCGAATTCTTCAAAAATTATTGGTCCATTGTTGGTAAAGACTTCACGAACTGTATTCTAGAATTTTTTGATGGTGCTCCATTACACAAAACTTTTGCTTCTTCCTTCCTTGTTCTAATCCCCAAGAACATTTGCCCCTCAAATCTAGATGAATACAACCCATATCCCTTATAAGTTCTGTCTATAAAGTAATTTCAAAAATCTTAGCTCATAGACTTAAAAACAAGATTGGCAGCCTTATTTCTCAGTCTCAGTCAGCCTTCATAGAAGAAAAGAATATCATGGATGATGTGTTGATCCTTAATGAGCTGTTAGATTTTTCAAAACGATCCAAGAGGGAGATGCTGTTATTGAAAGTAGATTTTAGTAAAGCATATGGGCTTTGGACCTAAATGGCTTCAATGGATGGACAATGGAGTCTTTAATAGCTTCACTTCTGTTATGGTGAACGGTAGCCCGACCAAGGATTTTAGAGTCACTAGAGGATTTAAACAAGGAGATCCTCTTGCTCCCCTGTTATTCACAATTGTTGCAGAGGGTTTTGCTGTCTTGATGCGAAGGGCGATGGATTGTGGCTTGTTTTCTCCTTTCACGATGGAAAACAATATATCTTTTCATCTTCTTCAGTATGCCGATGATTCTATAATCATTGGAGATGGGTCAATGTCTAATATCATAGCCATCAAAGCTGTCCTTAAAGGTTTCCATCTGGTATCGGGCCTGGAGATTAATTTTAGCAAGAGTTCCTTGTATGGTATTGGAGTTGAAGAATCGGTCATCTTAGCTGCTTCAACTTTCCTATCCTGCAGAATTGCTTCTTTTCCTCTCAAGTTTTTAGGAATCCCTATAGGCGGTAACCATCGATTAGTGTCCTACTGGAAGCCGTTGATTGATCTATTTAGGGCTAGATTAAATTCTTTGAAAGGAAGGTTCCTCTCCATGGCCGGTAGAATCACTATGATTAATTCTGTGCTAACTAACACTCCTATTCACTTAATGTCTTTTTACAGAATTCCGGATACAGTCATTAAAAAACTGACTAGTATTCAAAAGAGGTTTCTGTGGAACGGGTCGGTGACGGAAAAAGGTGTAGCGTGGGTGAGGTGGAATAGAGTTTGCAGACCAATAGAAGATGGTGGCCTAGGTGTTAAAGACTTGAAAATGTTCAACATTGCTTTGGTATTCAAGTGGGTATGGAAGATCCTAAAAGGTGAGGATAAACCATGGAAAGGCCTGCTGCAATGTAGATACCCCCTAATCATACAAGATATTTACAATTGCTGCATTTTTAAGTATGGGGTTCCTCCTTCTACCTGGTGGCGAGACACGATTAAAGTTGCAGCACTTTGTGGGATTAATTAGGGGGTGGGTCTGTTTCGGCATTCAATTGGAAATGGGGAAAAAACTCCCTTTTGGACTGCTCGGTGGTCTGGCTGCAGAATTCCCTGAATTGTGGGAGGCCTCACATAACAAGTACTGTAGGATAAACGATAATGGGTGTTGGGAGGATAATAAATGGATTTGGAAACTCAATTATTCCAATCAGAATTTGCAGCATCAGGTGCAGGAAATGCTAGAATTTCTACAGCAGCATCAGTTAGAGGAGAATTCTAATGATGTGATATCCTGGCTTGGTAGTGATAATATGGATTTTTCTGTTTCGTCTATGTACTCTATTTTGCAGGAAATGGTGGACCATGATATGGTTCCTGAAGACATCAAGTCAATGCTCAGCCTAAATTGGTTAGCAAGTGCACCGTTCAAAGTAAAGGTATTTGGCTGGAGAATGATTATGAACCGACTCCCTTCTAGGGATAATCTCTTCAAAAGAGGTATAATTCTGAATGATCATGACAGAGTGTGCCCTCTTTGTTTCCAGTCGGAGTAAAGTGCAGAACACTTACTTTTCCAATGTCCAAAATCTGTATGTCTGTGGGAATTCCTTTTTAAATGGATGGATGTTAGGGACTTTCATGTCGGAGATATAACTAATTATTTGAAGCTGTGGATTAATGGATGCATCCAAAACAGTGTTGATTTTGGTGTCGCGGTGGGCTTTTGGATCATAATGTGTTGGGTTATTTGGGTGGTTAGGAACAATATAATGTTTAGGGGGGAATTTTGGGACCTTGACACGATTTCGAATCGTTTTGTTCATTACTCTTGGTGGTGGATAGGAAACAAATATAAACATTGTAACTATTATTCTTGGTTTAGGAACCCATTAGTTTTTTGTCGGCCCTGATTGTTGGCCAATCACAATTTTTGTCATAATTCCTAATTTATACAACCAACTTGCTTATTAAAAAAAAAAAACGACAATAAAAATAATGAAAAGAAAAATAACAAAAACAAAAATAAAATCAATAAATTCATTAAACATTAAATCTCAACAACAACAACATTAAACATTTTATCTAAAACAACAACAATAACAACTAACATTGCTAACTTGAATCCATGTTTTCCTTGCCTTGTTCAAGTTGGAGAAGAGGTGATGGATTTCCTATACTCATAAATTAAAGAAATGATGTTTTCAAGTTTGGTTTAGTGTAGAGATAGAGTTTTGTAAATTGAAGATGAAGTTTGTCTAGGGAAAAAGTGAATGAACCTGTAAGGTTATATATCTTGGAAATGTATTTTATTTTTAATTAAAAAAACTGGGAAGACACCGCTTTTAACCACTGTTGGAATTCTAAACGTGGGTAAAAATGGCTTTAAAATAAATAAAAAACAAACGTGTTGGTGTTAGGATTGGAACCCAAGACCCGATGCCACTTTACACCACGGTTGTAAATTCCAAACTTTGTTGAATGTGGCCTGAAAATAAATAAGAATATAATTGGTGGTGCTGGGATTTGAACTCGTGAACAGGCGCCATTTTTTACCACATTTAGAAATTCCAGCAATGATTTAAGGTGGCTTGAAAATGAAAATTAAAGAAAAGCTCCTAAAGAATATATTTTCCCATGGTGGACACTATGTTCGAGGTGAAAGTGTGCTTATATTTTGTAGTAGTGATGCTTGCAAACACAATCTCCATGGGAGAATTATTTGGCCTAAATGATCAAACCCTCTCACGGTGGTGAATCTTTGTTGAACTAGAATATATGAAATTTCTCTGTTTGTGTAGTTTATGTAAATGCATAAGACATAATTTTGATGTTTGCAAGAGGAGAACGTGCATATAGGAAAAGCAACTAAAGAAAAGGGAAACCAAAATTGACACACCCAAGAATCATCATCAAGAAAATGATCCCAAAACATAGGTGAGGAGGTAGTGTACTTGAAATAAAGATAAAAACACAAAGGTGGCCAACCTAGTGATATTAACAAACCTCATCAAACATCTAATGAACCACCAATGCTTATGATCAGATGCACCCTAATTTTGAAAATCGACTTTGAACCTTAGAACAAAAGGATCGATAGGATAATATAAATAACAAGGATAAGTGTAGCTCTGTAGAGTCCAAATTTGTGGAGGCCACAAAGCCATTATAGACCCGGGCAACATACAAACAAATACATAATTCCTAAAAAAATCAAGGGTCGTCATGTTTGAAAGAATGAGGGAAGAGGTCTCCTCTGACAATGATGATAAAAACTTTGATCCTGAAATTCAAAAATACCAATTAACCATATCCAAGTCCCAAAAAAACAAAATAAGACAAAAATCCAAATCGAAAACTAGTTACCTAACAAGATGCCAATCAGGTACTTCAAAAAATACCTCATGAAGTGCGTTTTTCTTTTGGAATGCACAAGCACTACAAAAGAACGCGTAAATTATGGCGGTTATTTTATGAAAATTCAAGCGGTTTTAACCGCCACAATTTACAAAAACGGCGTTTTTTAAAACGCCGTATATTTGGCTGCCACTAGGTAAATAGTGGCAGTTTAAAACTAAACGCCGTGTTAACCGCCATTTTTAACATATTATCTTTTGGCGGTTTAAATTTGAAAAAGGTGGCGATTTCAAACGCCATTTGTTAACCATAAAAAAACAAATATCTTCACATATATTGCAGATTACGTCGTTTTGAACCGTCGTAGTATAAGAAAACCAAACGTTGTACAAACCACCACAATTTTCTTGTAAATTTTAAAAGAAATCTCTTAAACATACAAAAATAAATTTAAAATTTTCGCCACAATTTTACACTTGTGTTAAAAGTAAATTAACATTAAATAAAATTTACTTTTGAATGCTTTATTAAAAAAAAATTTAAATACATTACAGACTAAAAGAAAATGTAACCACTTGCATCTTTGGTTTTACTACGTTGAAGGATTGAGAAAGAAAATATTATCACCTTAAAAAATCATGTTTACTTATTGAAGCTTGATATGCATATAGCTAAAAGTCACCATACAAAATCATGTGATTTGATTGAGTTACACATATCAATATAGCAAACTAATTTAGAAATAGTGATTTCATGTGTTTATACATAATTCAGAACAATAAAATAAATTTTCACATGAATGTAACCTGGTTCTTTATATTAGAGAATATGAAGTAGGTGTAACGCCCTGTATAATATTTATCTATAATAATACCATACAAGTGTTTTATTTGGTACTGACACAATCATAAGTGCCTAATGGCGTAATTCACATACTTGACCATTCCTAAATACATAATACAATCTATGGTACAAGCTATGGAAAATAGCCAAAACAATAAAACTAGGATCAATATACAGTATCCTCAATTGTATACAACAAATACAAAACGAAAAAACTAAAGCCAAACATCCAAACTTAGCTCCACTTGTAAATCGTACCTGCAAATACCTCCTGAATATAAACAACAATAGTGGGGTGAGATACATCAAATCTCAGTGAGTTCCCTATCTTATGGATTCTCTCGGCTTTACAAGGTTCTAGCCAAATCCTAACTCAAGTCAATGGGAAGGGAAATGACTTTGAGTTAACAATCTCACGTTATATGGAAACATGCCATGAGTCTGTTAACTCATAAACTCACACGAAAGGAAAAATACGTCCTGAGCCTGTTAACTCAAGAATCCTTACGAATGGAATATGTCCTGAGCCTGTTAACTCAAGAATCCTTACGAATGGAATATGTCCCGAGCTTGTTAACTCAAGAATCTCACTAATCGACAACCTTACCAAGGCAACCCCTTTTCTCGTCTGCTTCTACGTCTAGAAGTCGACCCGAGTCATGGATCCTTGTAGTTACTTGGCATACAAAATGGATTCGGGATCACTGGCCTGTTAACTGTGAACCGTCACTTCTTATGGCCTGTTAACCATCACAAGTCTCTACCCATAGCATAGGCTCCATTCGTACTACACACGGGAATCAAACCTGCCAAGTAATTGTGCCTGCATTTCAGATGAGCTCGAGACTCATGAATGCCTCTCAAGGGCAACTCAAAAGAAAATGGTTATGATTACGTGATTCACATACAACCATCATTGTATTCAACAATTCTAGGCCACATTAGCCTTTAGGTCTCTCATGCCTTTAGGCCTCTTTTGCCTTTAACAATAAAACATAACAATTACACATGTTCCATACTAGTGTTTCACTCATTTCTATACCATTCCGTAATGGACACACGCCTCGGCCTCTTCTGCACGAGCGTTGTCATTAAGTTATTCATCAATTTCCTAGCCATTACTAGGTTCCACTATCATTAAACTATGCCATTTGTTTTGGGGTAAAGTTTCCTCACTCTTCCTAATTCATATCTTAAGCATGCATATTCTCTTGATAATGTTTTACAACGATATTAGGCAAAGCATATTACAATTGCACATTTGAATTACATATAATAATTTCATCATAAGTTATACAAAACACATTACAATTGCCCAATGGAATCACATATAATGATTCTTCACATAAAACATCACTTTCGGATTCCCTCTGATTCATTTAATCGGGTATCGAAATCAATACTTTCCACTTTCATCCCGTAGGATATTTCCACAGCTTTACATCGGCTATAATTATGCCTCGATCGGATTTACGATCCAAAGGATATGGATTTTAAACTTAACACATAACATTAATTTCATTCCAATTCCACTAATTAATTTATCCCACCTCATAGCTTTCCAATGATACCAAGAACGCCTCGATCCGAGTTACGGATCAAAAGTTATGAAGGAAACAAAACGGGACAATCTGTCATGTTCGCTAGGCGAATCTCCAGCGAGCATTCGCTTTCCCCTTCGCTTCGTGAACCTCTGGGCGAACCAAGTAAGAAGAAAAAAGGCATAAAGTTCACTAAGCGAACATGGGGCGAACAGGGGTTTGCTAGGCCTTCGCCAGGGCATAAACCCTCGAGAACCATTCGCTTTGGCCTTCGCCAGGGGTTCGCCTGCAAAACCCAAAAATCTCAGCAACATAACAGCAGGTCCTTAGGGCCAAAAATCTCATCCACAACACTTCCAATTCATACCAAAACAACCAAAACATGTTCCAATCATAACAACAAGTATTCTACGCATTTTATACCGCGTTTCATCCGTTAGATTTTATTTTCTCTCAACTCTAACCTAAGTTCTAAATCCTTAATTCTAGAACTTAGAGTGTCTAACTAGAACCCACCTGGTAATCGAAGAGGAGTTTGAAGAAGATGATGATGATGATCCGTGAGCTTTCTCTCTTCTTCCTCTTTCTCCACTTTCTCTCCCATTTCCTCTTCTTCTTACTAACTTCTTCCTCTTCTTTTCCTTTTCTTTCTCTTTTATAACAAATATATATATATATATATATATATATATATATATATATATATATATATATATATATATATAATACTAATATCATATCATATAATCCAATAGGGTGAAATATCTCCAATTGTTATTTACACGTTTCATAGTAGTGAAACCATAGGGTTTGTAGGGTTAGAGTCATTCATCTCTTGTATATACACATTTTACAAAGTAAGGTTAATTGCAACTATCTCAATTCGAATTCGAATTGAGGGCATACATACCCATAGCGAAGCCGATTGAGAAACTGCATAAATAAATCTCTCTCTCTCTCTCTCTCTCTCTCTCTTTCTCTCTCTCTCTCTCTCTCTCTCTCTCTCTATATATATATATATATATATATCCTTAATTTTTGTATTTGCAAATTATTGAGTTTGTTTTTGTTTTGATCAATTCATTTGGAAATCAATTTTTTAATACATTTTGAATTAAGTATTGTTGATATAATCATAATCACTTTGATTGTGATTGGCTTTAACATCAACAAAATAAATTAAATTTCCAAACGTTATCGATTGCACACAAAGTGTTCGATAAATTGCCATTAGTGCTTTTATTTGGTTTTTGATAATTGGAAATAAGCTCTACTTATATTTTAGCATTTAATTGTTTGTGATTAATCGTTGTTGAAAAATTTGTGTTCATTATCATTCAACTGTGTAAATTTACGCATATCCGAGATTTTTGATAGTAGCTTCGGTTAGACGATTCGATTCAGATTGTATCCGCTATGCCAGAAAACTTTTGAAAACCATATTTACTAAAAGTTTAAATTTTAAATTTGTGATTTATTCACCCCCTCTAGATTGAAGCCTATCGTCTAACAACATGTGATTATTGATTTTTACTATCTACCTAGATTGAGAAACGGTGAGGGGATTTCCAAACCTAGCGAACATAGAAGTAAGATTAATTGATTGCTTGGTTGGGAAGAAACACAAAGATCTTATTCCTAAACAAGCAATTTGGAGAGTGTAACACCCCCTTTCTATACCCCCAAATAATCAAATAAATCATTTAGGCACGTATTGGAAATTTCATCAGAGTATAATTGTAAACACGGCATAAAAAGGCATGTCACATTATGCTTGAAATTAAAACATACAACACCTGCTCAACAAATAATATGCAACAGTGGGGTAACTTTCAACGTAGGAACTCAGTCCTTACACCCACATCTCAATATTTAGAATGAAAGCGGAAAATCTAAACATTGATAACTCCAAACATATATACATTATATATATATACATCAACAAGTATGATACAACAACATCATTCATGTTTATATACACAAATTCATCAGCAAGATACATACACGAATGTATCACAAAAAGGAATCAAACATAAGCATCCTAGCTACCCGATGCTACATATCAGAGCCAACCGACCAAAAAGGTATGAAGACACGCTTCACAAAAAACCACCAGATACCTAATCTGCAATGCCTCGTAGAGCATCATAAAACAGCAGAAGGGTGAGAAATATTATCATAATAACAATGCATATAATCATATATCTCAACACAAAAGTATACACATAACACATTCTCACCATTCTACCATTCCACATAAACATACATATTATATTCATTCTTCAATGCATCATTACAACGATACAATTCTTATCACAATTCATCACATCTCATTCAATATACATCGCAAGGCATATATATATATATATATATATATATATATACAAAACCAAGCATATTCATCACAATGCTTATCATTCAACATAAACACATATATTCATGTTCATTCATCCATGCACAAAAACAAGGATGACCAATGCAAATCATAGAGACCGACTCACGACTCTATGCAAATGCAATGCGGTACCGACTCATTTCATCTCAAGTTCAATTGAAGAACTTATTGGAACCATTGCTCGTTACTTAGTGTAACTCCCCGTCAGGCATACGATGTTCACCCATTGCTACCACCTCTCAAAAGGCTTACAATCCGATTGCTCCCACCTCTCAAAAGGCTTACAATCGTTTGTAATCATCGCTCCCACCTCTCAAAAGGCTTACGACGTTACAACGGATTCATCTTAGAACCCCACAATGCAAGAATGCACATCATGATGCTTCACATACAACATGATTCCTGACACTCTTGACATGCATACATCACACACAATCCACATACATTCACATCAATTGTGCCAAACGGCAACCGAACGTTTTCACGAATAACCAAACAATTCGATTTACGGTTTACCGGAAAAGTCGGTTAAAAGTCGGCTAAAAATAATATTTTTCTTCACCAAATCATAGAACATATTTTTAGCTTCCCATCCATATAAAGAACACCTCAATCGGATAAACAACGCAAAAGATATGGATATTTCAAAATAACGCAAAAACATAAACCGGAGGCCGGACACTACGATACGGTTTGAAAATACAGCTCTAATTGAACCAGGTTCAGACCTCAAAAGCATTTTTCCTTGAAAGAACATCTCATTAGCTTTCCAACGCTTCGAACGGGGATCAAAACCGACTTACGGTTTAGAAGATATGAATTTCCGAAGTTTCCCCGAAAAACCAGAATTTTCTGGTACAGCTCACTATGTATCAATACATAGGCTTATGTATCGATGCAAAAAGGCAACATGTATTGATACATAGCACGCATGTGTCGACGCATGCTGTAGTGAAAATTCTGTTTTCTTAAAATTCTACAGTATGTATCGATGCATAAGGGTTATGTATCAATACATAAACCATTTTGTATTGATACATGGCTGTTATGCATCGATTCATAACTCTGTTTTTCTCAAAAACCAGATTTCTCAAATTACACCCTTGCTGTAATTTTTCCGAAATACCCGAAAACTCGACTAAATCGAACACTTTCACCGAAACAAACATATACGCGCAACCACCAAATACATAAGAACAATTTAGAACACATAAACGAAATTTCTACGACGTTCGATTTTTCGATTAAATTTCAACCTTTCAAAAACCAGAATTTTCAAACATCACCAAATCGAATAAAAAGCACGCTATATGACGACCTAACCTTACTTGATACAACTACGTAATTTATTTCGAATTCTAACTGTGAAAACATCGGTTTTTATCGACTTTGTCCAATTCGACCTAACCACATATATCTCTAAAACAATCTAAACAATTCAAACACACACATACATAATCATACACATGGATAAGATAATAATATTTCACACCCTTACCCGATTAAATTCGATTCCTAGAGTTATCTTGACGATTTCCTAGCTTTTCCAATCTTTTCTTCTCTTTTTCTTCTCTTGTTCTTCTTTCTCTCTATTTTTCTCTCTGACTCTCCTTTTCTCTCTTTTCTAACTCTTATACTTTTCTTTCTATTTCTTTTCTTACTACTTTCTTTTCTTTACTTTAAATATCTCACAAATACCCTTAAATCATTCCTCACTTAAATTCTAACTTAACAATAATTATGAAATGTCTAAAATACCCTCCAATCTAATTTCCCCCGAAAACTCTCAAAAACGGTAAAATAATATAACACGCCAACATATCAGATTAAAACACCAATTTCACAATAACATTATTATCACCCAAATTAAATAAAAGACTCAACAAAATAATACAAATTAGCACAAAGTGGAGATAATCATAATCGGGCTGTTACAACTCTCCCCCACTTTTGAAATTTTCGTCCTCGAAAATATTACCTGATTCAAACAACTCCGGATACGACTCTCGCACCCCACTCTCTAATTCCCAAGTCATATTGCCCTCCGAAGCGCCTCCCCACGCTACTTTCACAAGCGCAATATCCTTGCCTCTTAGCTTCTTAACTTCACGATCCAAAATCTTAATCGGTAAAACTTCAACCGTAAGATTATCTCTCACTTCTACCTCGTCCATAGGAATAATATGTGACGGATCCGGAACATACTTCCGAAGTTGCGAAACATGGAAAACGTCATGCAAATTCGAAAGATTCGGAGGCAACGCCACACGATAAACCATAGCGCCAACACGTGCAGTAATCTGATACGGACCAATAAAACGAGAAGTCAACTTCTTCGACTTCAAAGCACGACCCACACCCGTAACCGGTGTAACTCTCAAAAACACATGTTCGCCTTCTTTAAACTCAAGATCTTTCCTTCTCTTGTCATGATAGCTCTTTTGTCTACTTTGAGAAGCTTTCATCTTTTCTTTTCCCGAATAAACTTGACTTTCTCCGTCGTTTCTTGTACCAATTCCGGTCCAACAATCGCCCTCTCACCAGTTTCATGCCAACACAAAGGTGTTCGACATCTCCGACCATACAAAGCCTCAAATGGTGCCATACCAATACTCGAATGAAAACTGTTATTATAGGTGAACTCAATCAACGCTAAATAACTATCCCAAGCACCACCTTGCTCTAGCACACAAGCACGCAACAAATCCTCCAACGATTGAATCGTCCTCTCGGTTTGACTATCTGTTTGCGGATGGTAAGCCGAACTCAATCTTAGCTTAGAACCCAAAGCCTCTTATAAACTCACCCAAAATCTCGATGTAAATCTCGGATCTCGATCCGATACAATACTCTTAGGAACACCATGTAACTTCACAATCACACGAATATAAATCTCGGCTAACTTCTCCAAAGGATAACTAATGTCAATTGGAATAAAGTGAGCAGATTTAGTAAACCTATCAACAATCACCCAAATAGCATTATGACCTCTTTACGTATTCGGCAATCTCATAACAAAATCCATCGATATACTATCCCATTTCCATTCCGGAATATCCAACGGTTGCAACAAACCACTAGGCTTCTGATGTTCCACCTTTGACTTTTGACAAGTCAAACACGCATACACAAATCGAGCCACATCCCTCTTTAAACCGGACCACCAAAAGATCTTCTTCAAATCTTGATACATCTTATTCGCACCCGGATGAATACTTAAATTACTTCGGTGTCCTTCCTCTAAAATCATCTTTTTCAACTCCGCGTCGTCGGGAATACAAATACGACCACGGAATCTCAAAACTCCAAAGTTATCAACCTTGAAATCCTCATTCTCACTCATCATTAAATCAACGAACTTCAAATCCAACTTTTGCTTTTCACTAACCGTTGCAAGAAAATCATTCGTAACATGTAACATACCAAGTCTCACACTTCGCGGCGTCATTTCACAAACCAAACTCAAATCTCTGAAATCCTCCAAAAGTTCCCATTCTTTCATCATTAATGCGGACATATGTAACAACTTTCGACTTAAGGCATCGGCTACCACATTCGCCTTACCCGGATGGTAATTCAAACTAAAATCAAAATCCTTCAAAACCTCTAACCATCTTCGTTGTCTCATGTTCAATTCTTTCTGATCAAATAAATATCTTAAGCTTTTGTGATCACTAAAAACTTCAAATCTTGCACCATAAAGGTAATGCCTCCAAATTTTCAAAACAAACACCACCGCCGCTAACTCCAAGTCATGCGTAGGATAATTCTTTTCATGCACTCTCAATTGTCTTGAAGCATATGCCACACTTTTTCCTTCTTGCATCAAAACACCACCTAACCCAATCAAAGAAGCATCATAATATACAACAAATGGTTCATTAGGATTCAGAAAAATCAAGATCGGAGCCGTTGTCAACCTTCTTTTTAGCTCAATGAAACTCTTTTCACAATCTATATCCCAAATGAAAGCCTTTCCTTTACAAGTCAATTGCGTTAACGGAAGTGCCAACTTCGAAAATCCCTCAATAAACCTCCGATAATAACCCGCCAAGCCTAAAAAGCTTCGAATTTCCGTAACCGATCTAGGAGTCTCCCACTGCATCACCGCATCAATCTTAGATGGATCAACACTAATACCACTCCCGGAGATAACATGTCCAAGAAAACTTACTTCCGATAGCCAAAAGTCACATTTTGACAACTTAGCATATAATTGTTTCTCTCTCAAAATTTGCAACACAATTCTCAAATGCTCTTCATGCTCTTCTTGAGACTTAGAATAAATCAAAATATCATCGATGAACACAACCACAAAACGATCCAACTGTTCATGAAAAATACGATTCATGTATTCCATAAACACCCCCGGCGCATTAGAAACCCCGAATGGCATCACAGAATATTCGTAATGACCATACCGTGTCCTAAATGCCGTCTTCTGAATATCCTCGCTTTTCACACGAATTTGGTGATATCCCGATCTCAAATCAATCTTGCTAAAGACACGCGCACCAACCAATTGGTCCATCAAATCATCAATCCTTGGAAGAGGGAGGAATCTAAACTAACCCTGCGTGTAAATGTTTTCCCTACAAATTCAAAGAGATCTGGAATCGGGGTCGGTTATACTAAGGGAAGCTATTAACACCCTAAGTATCTATAGTACTCTATAGAAACCTTTTGTACACTTTTTACTATTAGTTATCTTATCTTGCGTGTGGGACTTGTAAGAGTTCCTAGGCTGAACATTGGGAACATGTAGGAGTGATGAGACCATTGGACGTTTCAGAATGGAAGTGTTAGGTGAAAGGTTTAACTATTCTGCATGGGTTACTAGGTAGATGGATGTCTTGGTTATATGTTCGATTGGGGGAATCGTAGCATTGTTGTAATAATGTTGTGTGACAAGGATGTTGGTACCGTGGTTATGTAGAGGTTGTTGAATCGATGTTGTGTCGTGGAACTTGTGTTCTTGTTGTGTTTCGGTTCAAGAGTGAACCTGTGTGTGTTCGTAACTTGGGTATTCCTTGAGTCGTGAGTTGGTCGTCAAGTGCATTGTATGGGCTTTGCATCTTGTCGTTGTAATGGTCGTCGTGTCGTGTTGTTGTAGTAGTTGTAGTAGTTGTTGTTAGCGGGGTGGTTTGTCAGTTGTGTTATTCGTGGGGTGCCTTTTGTGGGCATGTTAGTTTGTTGGTCGGATGCGAGAGTCGTATCCGGAGTTGTTCGTATCGGTTATATTTTCGAGGACGAAAATGTCTAAGTGGGGGAGAATTGTAACACTCCGTTTTGTCTTATTTATTTAATCGAGTCAATTTAATTAGTTTTGTTTTTATATTATTTTATTATTGACTTTTATTTGACAATATATTATTTTTCATCATTGTTTATGTTTTATCGCATTTGGAGAGCGTTCGGGAGATATTTGAGCTGAGGGGTATTTTGGTCTTTTGCTTGGGTAAGTTTTATGTTTTATATAAATAGAAATAGAAAGAGAGAAATAGAAAGAAAAAGAAAAAGAAGAGAAAGAAAAGAGAAGGGAAGAAAGAAGAGAGAAAAAGAGGAAAATCAAAGATTACTCCGTTTCAATCGCGAATAATCGGGTAAGGGTGAGAAGTTTCAATTATATCATGCTTGTATATGTATATGTATGTTTTGTTTGAATGTTTGGGTGAAAAATATATGTTTTTATATTTGGTTGAATTTGTGAGCAATTGATAGAAATTGATGTTTTCACGGATGAATTGATGAAATGCATGCCTAAACGTGTTCTAACATGTTATTTTGGGTCATTGGGTGTAATACTATCATGTGGGTTGAAGATTTGGATCATTTTTGGGTTCCAAATACGTTTTGGAGAAATTCAGGTTCGTTCAGATTCGCCAGGCGAGTTGGTGGCGAGTCCGTTTCGCCAGGCGAATTTGTTTGGGACAGCAAAAACAGTATTTTCGTATTTTAGCCATAACTTTTGAACCGTAAGTCCGTTTTGGCCCCCGTTCGAAGCGTTGGAAAACTAATGAAATATCATTTCTATGAAAAATGGGTTGGAGGTCAGTAGATGATTTACTTAAGTTGTAGTTTTGAAAAAGTGTTGGTTTTGTCGGATTTTTACCGTCGTATTGGTGTGCGAATGATGTGTTATCATGCTATATGCTTTTGATATGTAACGTATAGCAGGTGTGCTGTTATATGGCGTGAGTATATGTGATGAAATGTTGTGCATGATTGATACGCATTGGTGATGGATGTATGATATTTGAATGGTGTTGTTTTGTCGACTTTTGTCGTCGTCATTGTGTGTAATTGATATGTATCATGCAATGTGTTGTTGATATGGATATTGTATGACTTGTGTACTGTTGTGAAATGAAAATGCACGTGATACATGTTGTGATGATGATTTGTAGCCTAATGGCAGAAAAATGAAATGTGTGGTATTTGTTGATATATGCATGATTATGGAATGTGTATATGTGTGCATTTGAATGTCATGAGTCATTGTATGCTGAGCATCATGATATGCATTCGGGTAACGTCCTGAGTGACGGATTGATTCCAGAGGGAATCCTCTATAACATCGTGTGCCTTAAAAATAAGAGGTGTGAGCGATCGGATGGATCGTGTACCTTAAAAATAAGAGGTGTGAGCGATGATTATAGACAATCATGTGCCTTATACAAAGAGGTGTGAGCGATCGGGTCGTGTGCCTTATACAAAGAGGTGTGAGCGATCCATAAACGTCGTGTGCCTTAAAAATAAGAGGTGTGAGCGATCGGATCGGATCGTGTGCCTTAAAAATAAGAGGTGTGAGCGACGGGGAACATCGTATGCCCGACGGGGAGTTACATGAAAGATCCTAAGTAACGAGCGATGGTTCCAGCAGAGTTCCTGAGTGAACTAGTGATGAGAAACATTGGAAGTCGGTACCGCATGGCATTTGCATAGAGTCGTTGTGTCGGTCTCTGTGCATTTGCATAAATCATGGATGCATTATGTGTGGGAAATCATGATTTCAGGGAACGATTATATATATATATATGTATACATTTGTTGATTGTATTTTGTAGTACTTTTGTGTATATAGTTGATGTTCTAAAATGATTTATTTTGTAAAACAAGTCGGTTATGGATCTTTCCGCTTTATTCCATAATTGACCTTTCCCTTTATATGGAAAAAGTTTCCCTTTTGAGGGTATTCTATTTTATGCTATGTATCAAATTTATGAGCAGGGATGATGTTTTGTTTATTTAAATGTGACATCCTTTATTCTGTCGGAAAAATATATTTTTAGTTACTCTGATTTTATTTATGTATTATTTATTCGCGATGGGAATTGGGGTGTTACACACACGACGTTTATGGATCGCTCACACCCCACACGGGCACACGATCCGATCGCTCACACCCCACACGGGCACACAATCGTCTATAATCATCGCTCACACCTCACACGGACACACGACGTTATAGCGGATTCCCTCTGGAACCAAACCGTCACTCACACCGCACATGGGCACACGACATTACAAGAATGCATATCATGATGCTTGGCATACAATGACTCATGACATTTACAATGCACACATATATGCACTCATCTCAATCAACAAAATCATGCTTTACACTCAAGCCCAAAACAATGCATTTAATTTCCATACGACCACAAACCATCATCACGACATTTAAACACATGCATCCAACATATATCACAAGCAAATCGTATGATAACCCATCAATTACACCCAATTAACCGGTAAAAGTCGACAACAATACCACACATTTTCTAATTCCCGACATAATTTAATCGGGAAACAATCTCAAAACCACCCTCATTAAAAGAACATTTTATAAGCTTTCTAACGCATCAAACCACGCCTCAAACCGAGCCACGGATCAAAAGTTATGCAGAAAACAAAACTACACAAACAGCCCTGTTCGCTAGGCGAACCCTCTAGCAAGCATTCGCTACCACCTTCGCTAGGCAAATGTCCAACGAACCAACTACCAGCTAGAAAACAGACACAAAGTTCGCTAGGCGAACCCCTTGGCGAACCAAGGCAGCAACCACCAGACCCAAAAACATACAAAGTTCGCTAGGCGAACAACTCAGCGAACCTTCGCTGACCTTCGCTAACTGGTTCGCTAGGCGAACCTGCGAAAACATCACTCGCTACTGCTTCGCCCCAGGTTCGCTAGGCGAACCAAGGAAAACTCAGAATTTCTCAGCGCTGTGTGGAAACCCAAAATGAGATATTCTACAACCAAAACATTTTTAGAACATCATATATCAATCAGAACTCAATACAATCATGGCAACAAGCATTCTACCACATTTACGTCGATTTCCAACCGCGAAAGTATCGATTTCTCACAAAATTCTCATTTTCAACCTAGAACTCAAAAGCTATGGAAGACAAGCAAACATACAAGGAAACACATACATAATCATACACAAACATAGTATAATCGAGTTTCGCACCCTTACCCGATTTAATCGTGTTTAGAAAAGTCGGGAGATTGATTTCTTCTTTTCTCTCTTTTTCTTCTCTTCTTCTTTCTCTCTATTTTTCTTTTTCCCTTTTTCTTTCTCCTTACTATTTTTCTCTCTTTCTATTCTATCATATTCCAAACTTAACAAAATAAACCAAAATGCCCAAAATACCCCCACACTCAAATATCTCGCAAACGCTCTCAAAACGCGATAAAATATAATCTCGATGAAAAATAACATATTTTCACATAAAAGTCAGAAATAAAATAATATAATAATAAAATAATCAAAACGACTCAATTAATTAAAAAGACCAAACTGACAAAACTGACTGGACTGACTGGGGCGTTACAACTCTCCCCCACTTAGAAATTTTCGTCCTCGAAAATATACCTGAGATGAACAACTCTGGATACGACTCCCGCATCCGACTCTCCAACTCCCAAGTCAAATTTCCCTCAGCAGCGCCTCCCCATGCTACCATCACCAGTGTAATATCCTTGCCCCGCAACCGCTTCAACTCGCGATCTAAAATACTCACCAGTAAAGCCTCGACCGTAAGGTTCTCCCTTACCTCAACCTCATCCATCGGAATCACATGCGACGGATCCGGAACATACTTCTGAAGCTGTGAAACATGGAACACATCATGCAAATTCGACAAACTCGGCGGCAACGCCACCCTATAAGCCACAACACCCACTCTCGCAGATATCTGGTAAGGACCAATAAACCGAGAAGTAAGCTTCTTCGACTTCAATGCTCTACCAACACCCATTACCGGCGTAACCCTCAAAAATACATGATCGCCCTCTTGAAACTCAAGATCCTTCCGTCTCCGATCATGATAACTCTTTTGTCTGCTCTGAGAAGCCTTCATTTTCTCACTGATCAACTTCACTTTTTCCGTAGTCTGTTGAACCAACTCTGGTCCAACCACTGAACTCTCGCCCGATTCATGCCAACACAACGGTGTCCGACATCTTCGTCCATATAATGCTTCAAATGGTGCCATTCCAATACTAGAATGGAAACTGTTATTATACGTGAATTCAATCAATGCAAGATAACTATCCCACGCACCACCTTGTTCCAAAACACACGCTCGC
Source organism: Lathyrus tuberosus (assembly GCA_022829125.1). Taxonomy (NCBI): domain Eukaryota; kingdom Viridiplantae; phylum Streptophyta; class Magnoliopsida; order Fabales; family Fabaceae; genus Lathyrus; species Lathyrus tuberosus. Next base: position 13,742,518 of record JALAZF010000124.1, on the reverse strand, counting down.
AACAAATCTTCCAAAGACTGAATCGTCCTCTCCGTCTGCCCATTCATCTGCGGATGATAAGCCGAACTCAACCTCAATTTAGAACCTAACGCCTTCTGTAAACTTTCCCAAAATCTCGAAGTAAACCTTGGATCTCGATCCGAAACAATACTTAACGGAACTCCATGCAACTTCACAATAACACTGATATAAATCTCGGATAACCGCTCCAAAGAAAAACTGAATTCAATCGGAATGAAATGGGCCGATTTAGTCAGCCTATCCACAATCACCCAAATAGCATTATGCCCTCGTTGTGTTCTCGGCAGCCCCGTTACAAAATCCATAGAAATGCTATCCCATTTCCACTCCGGAATATCCAACGGTTGCAACAAACCACTAGGCCTCTGATGTTCCACTTTCGACTTCTGGCACGTCAAACAAGCATACACAAACTGAGCCACATCTCTTTTCAATCCAGACCACCAGAAAATCTTTTTCAAATCTTGGTACATCTTATTCGCTCCCGGATGTATACTCAAATTACTCCGGTGTCCTTCTTCCAAAATCATCCGTTTCAAATCCGAATCGTCTGAAATACAAATTCTCCCACGGAACCTCAACACACCATTAACATCCACTTGAAAATCACCACTCGCATCTTTTCTGCCAACCAACATCAAATCCACAAATTTCACATCCAACTTCTGTTTCTCACTTACCGTCATCAGAAAATCATTAGTAACTTTCAACATACCCATCCTCACACTATCCGTCGACACTTCACATACCAAACTCAAATCTCTAAACGATTCAAAAAGTTCCCACTCCTTAACCATTAAAGCGGACATATGCAACGATTTCCGACTCAACGCATCGGTTACCACATTAGCTTTACCAGGATGGTAATTCAAGCCAAAGTCGTAGTCCTTAAGAAATTCCAACCATCTTCGTTGCCTCATATTCAATTCCTTCTGATCAAACAAATATTTCAAACTCTTGTGATAAAGACTTCAAACCTCGCACCAAAAAGATATTGCCTCCAAATCTTCAACACAAAAAGCACAGCCGCTAATTCCAAATCATGCGTAGGGTAATTCTTCTCATGCACTCTCAACTGCCTCGAAGCATACGCCACAACCTTACCGTATTGTATTAGCACACCACCTAGACCAATCAAAGACGCATCACAATACACCACAAACGGTTCAGTAGGATTCGGCAAAATCAAAATCGGAGCTGTCGTCAATCTTCTCTTCAGCTCGTTAAAACTCTCCTCACACCGAATATCCCAAATGAACGCTTGCCTTTTACAAGTTAACTGGGTCAAAGGAAGTGCTAGCTTCGAAAAACCTTCAATAAACCTTTGATAATATCCGGCCAAACCCAAAAAGCTTCAAATTTCGGTAACAGATTTCGGAGCCTCCCATTGCAGAACTGCTTCTACTTTAGATGGATCCACAGCAATACCATTACCTGAAATTACGTGTCCAAGAAAACTCACTTCCGTCAACCAGAACTCACACTTGGACAATTTGGAAAAAAGCTTCTTCTCCTTCAAAACCTGCAAAACAATACGCAAATGCTCCGCGTGCTTCTCCCGAGACATAGAATAAATCAATATGTCGTCAATAAACACAACAACAAATCGATCCAAATGCTCGTGGAAAATACGATTCATGTATTCCATAAACACACCTGGCGCATTAGAAACCCCGAACGACATCACAGAATATTCATAATGACCGTAACGTGTCCTAAAAGCCGTCTTCTGAATATCTTCCTATTTCACCCTAATCTAATGATACCCCGACCTCAAGTCAATCTTACTGAACACACAAGCACCAACTAACTGATCCATCAAATCATCAATTCTTGGAAGAGGATACTTATTCTTAATCGTCGCCTTATTCAACTGGCAATAATCAATACACAATCGCATACTTCCTTCTTTCTTTTTCACCAATAAAACTGGAGCACCCCAAGGAGAAACACTTGGCCTGACAAACCTCTTCTCCAATAATTCATTCAACCGCTTCTTTAACTCAACTAACTCAGATGCCGACATACGATAAGGTGCCATCGAAACAGGTCTAGTACCAGGAACTAGATCTATAGAAAACTCCACCTCTCTCTCTGGCGGCAAGTCTGAAATATCCTTAGGAAACACTTCCGGAAAATCACACACAACAGGGAATACCTCGAGCGAAACTTGACTATCCACAGTCAACGACGCAAACAACCCAAACAACTGAGCTTCATCCGCCAAAAGTCTCCTCAACTCTTTGGTAGATAAGAAACTCGAATCTTCATCTTCCTCAAGAGAAGGAAACCTTACTAACTTATGATAACAATCAATATGAACCCGATTGAACTGCAACCAATTCATTCCCAGAACCACATCTAAACCCTCCAACGGCAAACACACCAAATCCATCTCAAAGTCTTTACCATAAATGGTCAAAGGACAACTCAAACAAACCAAGGAAGTAGTACTGACCCCATTGCTGGAGTATCAATAACCATCTCACCATCCATCAAAGACAACACAGGATTCAAACGCTTAACGCACTCAGACGAAATAAACGAATGAGTCACTCCAATATCAATAATAGCAACTAAAGGCATATTGTTAATAAGACAAGTACCTCTTATTAGACGATCTGCATTTGAAGTCTGAGTCCCCGCCAATGCAAACACCTCCCCACTAGCTGGAGCTTGCTTCGGTTTCTGACACTTTGTACTAATATGACCAGGTTCACCACAGTTGTAACATTTCACCACAATCTTCCTGGCACAATCAGCAGCAACATTCCCTAAACCTCCACAATTAGTACACTTCCTCAAATCCTTCTTACATTCGGACTGACGATGTCCCATATCACCACATCTATAACACCTCAGACGACTAGACATACCTCCACCACTTGATCTTCTTTCAAAAGTACCCCTTTGCTTACCCTTATCAGCTGGTGTTACATACGGACCACTACGAAACTGTTGCTTCCCTTTTCTGTCACTCACACTCTTGTAGTGAGTAGAACGAGCCTTACTCTCCTCTTCATAAATCCTACAACATTCCACCAAATCAGAAAACCTTCGAATCCTTTGATAACCGATTGCCTGCTTAATCTCAGGATGCAATCCGCTCTCATACTTCACACACTTAGAAAACTCTGCAGTCGCTTCAGCATAATGAGGATAAAACTGCACAAGCTCCACAAACTTAGCAGTATAATCAACAACAGATATATTACCTTGTTTCAATTCCAAGAACTCAATTTCCTTCTTTCCTCTTACATCATCGGGAAAATACTTCCTCAGAAACTCCCGGCTAAACAATTCCCAAGTAACTTCTTCATCCCCAGCTTCCAACACCTGACGAGTACAAACCCACCAGTCATCCGCTTCTTCCTGTAACATGTGAGTTCCCAGTCTCACCTTACTGTCCTCAGCACAATCCATAACTCGGAAAATCCTTTCAATCTCTTTCAACCAAATCTGTGCACCATCAGGATTATGTCTCCCTTTAAAGACGGGCGGTCTGTTCTTCCTGAACTCATCATTACCCGCAGCATTACCCAAGCCATTGCTTGCATATCAACAGCCAAAGCAGCATCATTCCTACCAGCCATATTCTGTTTATTTCCAATAACAGAAACTATGGTTAAACAAACAGCTCACTCCAAACACCACACCGATAAAGACTGACACAAACAGACACGAACTGACACGGACTGGCTCTGATACCACTAAATGTAACACCCCTAATCTATACCCCAAGCTAATAAAGCGATAAATAAAATTCAAAATTTCATCAGAGTATATTTAAAACATGCACGGCATAGACCTAGTGGTCACATCAATTTGAAACAACATACAACACCTGCTCATAAAGATACGCAACAATTCAGGTAGTAATACACCCACAATTCAAAAACAGAATAAAAGCGGAAAATATGTACTGAAATCTCATATATATATATATATATATATATCATAAAAGTTTGTTTGTCATACACAAAATCATACATGTACAATCCAACAGATACATATACATAATACAAAATAATTCCACTCGATCACCCCGACTACCCGGTGTCACATATCAGAGCCGACCGACAAAAGAATGAAGACCTAGCTTCACAAAAAGACCTCCAGCAACTCTAATCTGCAATGCCTCATAGAGCATTATAAAACAACAGAAGCGTGAGAAAAACAATCATAATACAGTTGCATATAATTATATATTAACACAGAAACGCACAAATAAAATATTCTCACCACAAATGCACCACAATCAATTACAACACAACACAATACACTCATCAAGTATTCCATACCAATGAACATCAGTCATACACAATACACTCATCATCAATACAATTATACATATCCCATCTCATCAATCACATTCACAATTCCATACACAATTAATCCATGATTTATGCAAATGCACAGAGACCGACACAACGACTCTATGCATATGCCATGCGGTACCGACTTCCAATATTTCTCATCACTAGTTCACTCAGGAACTCTGTTGGAACCATCGCTCGTTACTTAGTGTAACTCCCCGTCGGACATAAGATGTTCTCTGTCGCTCACACCCCACACGGGCACACGACGTTTATGGATCGCTCACACCCCACACGGGCACACGATCCGATCGCTCACACCCCACACGGGCACACGATCGTCTATAATCATCGCTCACACCCCACACGGGCACACGACGTTATAGCGGATTCCCTCTGGAACTAAACCGTCGCTCACACCCCACATGGGCACACGACATTACAAGAATGCATATCATGATGCTTGGCATACAATGACTCATGACATTTACAATGCACACATATATGCACTCATATCAATCAACAAAATCATGCTTTACATTCAAGCCCAAAATAATGCATTTAATTGCCATACGGCCACAAACCATCATCACGACATTTAAAGACATGCATCCAACATATATCACAAGCAAATCGTATGATAACCCATCAATTACACCCAATTAACCGGCAAAAGTCGACAACAATACCACACATTTTCTAATTCTCGACATAATTTAATCGGCCAACAATCTCAAAACCATCCTCATAAAAAGAACATTTTATAAGCTTTCTAACGTATCAAACCACGCCTCAAACCGAACCACAGATCAAAAGTTATGCAGAAAACAAAACTACACAAACAGCCCTGTTCGCTAGGCGAACTCTCTAGCGAGCATTCACTACCACCTTCGCTAGGCGAATGTCCAGCGAACCAACTACCAGCTAGAAAACAGACACAAAGTTCGCTAGGCGAACGAAGGCAACAACCACCAGACCCAAAAACATACAAAGTTCGCCAGGCGAACAACTCAGCGAACCTTCGCTGACCTTCGCTAACTGGTTCGCTAGGCGAACCCTTGAAAACATCACTCGCTACTGCTTCGCCCCAGGTTCGCTAGGCGAACCAAGGAAAACTCAGAATTTCTCAGCGCTGTGTGGAAACCCAAAATGAGATATTCTATAACCAAAACATTTTCAAAACATCATATATCAATCATAACTCAATACAATCATGGCAACCAGCATTCTACCACATTTACGTCGATTTCCAACCGTGAAAGTATCGATTTCTCACAAAATTCTCATTTTCAACCTAGAACTCAAAAGCTATGGAAGACAAGCAAACATACAAGAAAACACATACATAATCATACACAAACATAGTATAATCGAGTTTCGCACCCTTACCCGATTTAATCGTGTTTAGAAAAGTCGGGAGATTGATTTCTTCTTTTCTCTGTTTTTCTTCTCTTCTTCTTTCTCTCTACTTTTCTTCTTACCTTTTTCTTTCTCCTTACTATTTTTCTCTCTTTCTATTCTATCATATTCCAAACTTAACAAAATAAACCAAAATGCCCAAAATACCCCCACACTCAAATATCTCGCAAACGCTCCCAAAACGCGATAAAATATAATCTCGATGAAAAATAACATATTTTCACATAAAAGTCAGAAATAAAATAATATAATAATAAAATAATCAAAACGACTCAATTAATTAAAAAGACCAAACTGACAAAACTGACTGGACTGACTAGGGCGTTACACCATTCTCATGTAAGTTTCTCTCTACTGACAGTAACTCTTCATAATTGAATTTTATAATCTCTTGCCTTATCCTTCTATTGTTGACATAAAATCTTCATAGGGACTAACAATTCATCCTCATCTTAAAAAAAATAGCCTTCTTTTCTGCAAGATAATTGCTATGAAGTTAAGATTAAAACTTTAAAATAAATAGATTACAGATTGAACTTGTGTTTTGTCTACTGTCTTCAATTGAAATTCTCAAAATTTGTACTATAATGAAACCATTACAGTATTTACATATACAGATAAAATATTAGTACACTAAAAGAAACTTACTTTATGTTTCGAATGCCTTAAAATTCTCCATTAGCTCAATAATCTCAACTTGTTTCATCATTGTATCATGTAGCACCTGCATCAAATCAAATTATAAATAATTAAATATCGTGTCATCAGAGAAACTAAGAGTAGATGACAAAAGAAAGTTTAGAGAAAAACCCTCTTAGTATTTTCAAGGTCAAAATCGACCGATTTAATCCTATCATTTGTCACAAATTATCTGTGAAAAAAGTGGCATATTAGTCATGGATGAAAAGATAACTTTTGAGGTTTTGCATAATTTTATAAGAATAGTATTAGTGAATTACTCAAAAAGTTTATCATAAGCCCATTGAGCAAAAGACTCAGATTTTTCTGCGGCTTGATCCACAACAGTTACGACACCATCCAAGATATCTCCAGCCGCGACCTTGGTATCTTCAACCACATCTGATCGACACATCCCTACACATACGGCAAGCCATAGCACCAACAATATAATGTTTTATCATTCCCAATTGCATATCAAAATAGATTGATAAGTGAAACTCATAAATGCTATTTTCATTTAAATCATCATAAATTCATACTTTTTTGAGTAAAATAAGGGCCTTTTCATGCAAAAGCTTAAGATAAAATGAATATATCTTGATATTCATTTAAATGTAAAAGAACGCAAGAAATGTATTGTAATTTATCAAATGTAAAAGAAAAACCCAAGAAAAAGAAATTAGTATAAAGTTGAAATAGCTTACCAACCAGCCCAAGCTAGATAGAGCTCAGCACCCAAATCAGGTGTATTTTTGCAGAAATTGTAGAGATAAGTATACATTATAACAGTCGGTTCCACAACTCCTAAAATCAACAGATGTTGGCCACCTATAATTGAGTGGATAATTCCACAATTAACAGTAGATGCTAACGTTTCGACCGTGCTCAAGCTTCCATTTGTATCCCTACTAAGTTGCTCTCCAAATGCAATAACAGGAAGTGCAAAAGCAAAGAATATGTAGAAAGTCAGAGCCAATATACTGTCATTGTTCATAAATCCAAATTACAAAACATAGATCAATCAAAAATGCTGCTAATAAATTGAACACACAACAAAATTTCTAGTCCTAGACAGTATGAAATCGAACAAGAACCAACGAACGAATGCATTACCTAACACCAGAACAGATTGCACAGACCCAATCTTGTTTATAGCATTTAACTCTTCCTTTAACATCTTGAATGATTCCTTCAAACGGTGCCCCCATGTTAATTTCCTCCAACAGCTGAAGGAGGAAACTGTATATTATGCAGAGATAATTAGACACACAACAATGAACAAATTAGTTTCAGAAAAGGTAATGCGTAAAGTGAGGAACTTGAACTTCAATTTATGCTAATAATGAAGTGAATTTATTTGCATGTATAAGAAGAAAGAAGGAAATGAATGAAAGCGCGTTGATGACTATTTTTGACAGTAAAAAAATAACTCATAAAGGACAAGATTGACACTTTAAAACAGTTGGATGCATGTGATTTTCAAAATGCATTTGATTTCTTGAATTACTCATTTGTATGTACAGCCAAAAATACAGTGAAAACTATTTTCTATATGTATATTAAAATAAAATTGTTAGGTTAAACTCGAATCATCGCGGCAGGTCCGAAATTGAATCTTGAAAATATAGTGAAAACCAACTTGAAACCGAAATTGAATCTTGGAAACGTCGTGGGCCGCAAAATGAAATAAAAATCAACACCTAAATTGAAAATGAAATTGCAAATAGGAAATGTAGTAAACACCAAATCAAAACCTAACTTGGAAACGTATTGAGTACCAAATCGAAACCGAAGTCAAAACTGAAAACTGAAAAGGTAGTGAGCAGCAAATCAACCTAATAATCATTACAAGTAATTCCACAAATTCTCAACTTCAACAACTAATTCCTGAAAATTAGAAAAATCCATGCTAGAAAACTGAATTGGGAATCATTCTTGAACCACATTCTTAAACCACAAACAGATAAATAGAAAGGACAATTTCGCAGCTCTAATCATAAAAAAAAACGAGAAAGGAATTAAGAAGTTTAGGTATAACACAGATTGGAGAGGAAGAGAAGAAACGCAGAATGAGTGAGAGAGAGAACCCTAGCGATTTCTGAAACGGTGAGTTGGAGAGGGCGAGCTGAAACAATGCGTTTTTTCGTTGAAGGAGTTGGAGAGGAAAAGCTGAACCTTAGGGATTTGTAACACATATGTCGTATTCTATTAATTTATAATTTAGATTTTATTTTATAAAATTGATAGTTTAAAATCATATATACTTTTATACTTATATTTTTAGATTTTTAGATTTATAATTTGATAGTTTAAATAAATTTTGATAGTTTATAAAATTTATAAATTTAGATTTTTTGAATTTTTTATTTATACTTTAAAATTATATATATTTTTATGAATATATTTTGGCTTAAATGCACTTTTGGTCCATCTAGTTTAGATTTTTTACACTTTCGGTCCCCCTATTACAAAACCTGCGATTTTGGTCCCTACATTTTGATGTCTTTGCAATTTTGTGGTCCCTCTCCAATTTTGCTCCAAAACCGTACATGAACAGTGCACTGTTCATGTACGGACATGCACTGTTCATGTACTGTTTTGGAGAAAAATTGGAGGGGGACCACAAAATTGCAAAGACATCAAAATGTAGGGACCAAAATCGCAGGTTTTGTAATAGGGGGACCGAAAGTGTAAAAAATCTAAACTATGGGGACCAAAAGTGCATTTAAGCCATATATTTTTTAATTAAAATAATAAAATAAGTATATTTATTTATGAGTTTAAAATAATTTAAGTTTTTAAAAATTTATAGGTTTTTAATAAATTTTTAAAGATTAATTTTTATGTTATTTTATAAACTCAATTTTACTTCAATTTTAATTTATTTTTATTAATTTAGTTTAAACTTTATTTTATTTTACTAATTTATATTATTGATTTTATTTTACAAATTTGAGTTTAATATAGTTTTGATTTGATTTTATTAATTTCTAAATTTTATTTTATAATTTAAGTTTTATTTATAATTTATAATTTTTTTTTTAATTTATAGTTAAAAATAATTAAATAAAGAATTATTAATAAAATATATAAAATTAATTTTTTTATAAATTTAACGGCAGTTATCCAAAACCGTCGTAATATGTTTTAAATTTTTAAAAAATTTAAAGGCGGTTATCCAAAACCGTCGTAATATATTTTAAATTTTTAAAAATTTTAATGACAGTTATTTAAAATTGTCGTAGCAACCACCGTAATTTACAAGTGACGACGGTTTTTATAGAACTGTCGCAATCAATATGTCGCAAAACACTATTTTTCTTGTAGTGAAATGATATACTAGTCTTCTACAAGTGTAACTTTTCCAACATCACATGTCTCAAATAATTGTTCCATGATTACACTCTTGTCTAAGGTAAAACAATTATCAGTTCTAAATCTACCATATTTTTGGGATACATGTCTTCAAAAAGAAAAACTCATTTCACTAACCTGACTGGCTTTCTCAAAAGTAGCAGCCCTTTCACATACTTGAGGGTTCCCAAATATAAAGGGAAAGTCATAAGAATTAAACTCAAGCTCTGGAAGATAGAATGATTATCAAGCTGCTTGCTCGGAAAGGGTCAACATTATCTTATGCTGGTAGAATCACTTTTATCACCTCAATCATTCAAAGCATGATCTTTCACTCCATATTAGTCTATTCTTAACCTGTTTCTTATTTAGTGGCATCATCAACAACCAAAAAATTGTGACGATGGCATAGAAGAGGATCTGTCTTTCTAAGGATCATGGTGGACTTGACCATGGTTTTAAATTGCGGTCCGCAACCGCAATTGCACCCGCAATATTGCAGATGCGGTTGTCCCCGCAACCGCATATCGGACCGCAATTGCCATGTGATTTTAAAATTTCGTCTTCGGCTATATTAGAAATCACATCGGACAATTTTAATTATGTTTCTTCTTGTATTTTCATCAAAAATCAAAATATTAGAATCTTAAAACTCAATTTACTTCTTATATAATGAAAAACTTAACATTAAGTGTTTTTCAACAATGTATTTCAAACACCTCCTTATAAAATTTTACACTGCAACGGCCGCAATGTGCATCGCAGCACCCACAATGACCGCAATCGCAACACCCACAACCGCAACCGCAACCGCAACCGCAATTTAAAACCATGGACTTGACATTAGCTCTCTTATACTCCCTCAGGTCCTTTTTATAAGAAACATTTCACCTTTTTAAATTCATCAAATAATTAATGAATTTGGTCTGCATCATAGACCAGATACATTAATTATTTAATGAATCTAAAAAAGTGAAATGTTCTTTATAAAAAGAACTGGAGATAGTAGTTTTGAATAATACTTCTAATTTAAAGCTTTATTGGGAGATACTTCCTTCATTCTCTTTTATAAGCAAATTTTAACTTTGTAGATTCATTGTATAATTAATGTATTTAGTATATATATAGTCCAAATACATCATTTATTCAATGACTTTAAAAAGATACTACCTCCGTTTTTTTTATAAGTCGCTTTGAGAAAAAAATTTGTACCACAATATAAGTCACTTTATAATACCAATGAATCATTAATGTTATTTTTCCTTTTATACCATTAAATATTTATTATTCTCTCTCCTTTCAATTATGTAAATTTGTCTTTCCAATACCATTAATAAAGGATAATTTTGTAAAATCATTCATAATTTCTCTTTTATATACTACAATTATTACATTTTTTAATATGTGTGAAAAGTAAAAAACGACTTATAAAAAAACCGGAAGGAGTAAATTATTATTATAAAAGAGAATGGAGAGTGTAGTTATTAGCGATAAGTATTAGGCTAGTCTCGTTAGGATTAGGATTCTTACGAAGCATGACACTTGGGATAAAGAGTTTTCAAAAATAAATACACAAGGCACTTGAGATTTCCCATTGACACAATAATAAATAGCTTCTAGTCATGAAAAGAAAAGAATAGGCATCACCAACCATGTCTTGATCATAGATTTCATCTCTAAGAAGAAAATCTAATGAAACTAGTGAATATGAGAAATAATTAAAGAACCACCAAAGAACATTATAAACACATAAATATTAATAACAGGGACAAATAAATAAGAAAATCTAGTTTTGATAAATTACATTACATTAACTAAACATATCCATCTATTTAGTAATAATAAATAAACTTTGCGGTTAATGAATTAATGTTAATAATGATTAAGTGGTTTGAATTAAATAATTACCAGGTCAATTTAACTGGGATGGATCAACTCTAGAATCAGATAATACTCAATTTATATTCCCAATGGAAGACTATAAGACGATGGATCGAGTTTGAACTTTGAAAAGAGTATATCTTTTCCATCTTTAAGTCACTTTTCTGTTCTTGTTATTGAATCATTTTATTACTTTTCCTATTTTTAGTATCAACTAATAAGTTTTTTTTTGGTTTAAATAACTTCCTATTTTTAGTATAGACTCATAAATTTTTCTTTGGTTTAAATAATCTTTTCATCGGTATAAGTCGGTGTTTTTTTTTCGTTCTTATATATTTTTAATTAATACTTTAATGTGAAAATCTTTTTTGTTTTTGTTCATAAAATTAAAATTTGCAGGAACCTATAGATTTTCGTGTAGATTTTAACTTTAAAAATTAAAACTAAAAAAAATTTAACATTTAAAGTTTATTTCAAAAAAAATATACAAAAACGAAAAATAAAAAACACGTAAACTTATACAAATCAAAAGATTATTTAATTTTTTTAATTTTTATAATTACCTCTTTTAATAAAAAATTCTCAATTTATTTTATATTAGAAATTAATTCTCCAAGTTTTTTGGGTGAAAAAAAAATTAAATAATATACAATTAGAATGTTAATTTTGTCATATTATGGGTTTTATTTACAAAACTTCATCTAATCGATTTAACAAAAAGAATATTGTTTTATTTACGTGGGAGATCACTAGTAAAGATAAATTATCATTGAAGGTATCGAAATTACAGAACAAACTAATGAAATTGTGAAGTCTAAACACTAAATGGAGTTTAAGTCATTTGGGATTTGATTATTTTGACTTTTCAGTCAAATCATGGTTATGCAAATACACCTTTATTATACATGAAAATTTTGAGAATAGACATGCTCAATAGTGGTTGAGGATGCACGATCTTCAACTTATAAACTTAGGAAAAAACACTTAGGGGCATTTTGCGCGCATGTGCAAATAGACATTAACATGCCAGACACTCTTCATAATCGTATTTTGGTAGAAAAGAGAAGGTTATGCATTTGATGAATTGGAATATGAAAGTTTACTTTTTTTTTTGTGATCACAATGTATGTGTTTGTCATAGTGTAGAAAAATGTTGGAAGTTGAAAAGTAAGAATTTTAAGAAGCCTAAGTTTAAATAATCTACCAGATACATGCCAAAAATTTCCAAACATGAGAGTGTTAAAGACATAGAGAATGATGAATCTGTAAATGTAATAGTGAACGATGACTTCGTAAATTTGGATAAGAGGGAAATCCTACTCTTGATTATGTGTGTTCTGCGAGGGAACTAAAATTGATTAGTGATCGATGGGTGTAGATTTCAACAGTGAACTTGAGCGATTATAACCCTTATATAATAGAACGGTTATAATTGCTTGTTGATATATTGAGGTGGAATGCGAAGATTCGTCTGATTGGTCTTGGATCGAGGTCATCTACAATCTTGACTAAGATAGCATACTTGCACCGCATGTGACATGGTAGATCGTTCATCTCTCTAAGCCATAATTGTTGGGCCCTTGTAATCCCAGAATAGTTTCTCCCCAAGCCCTTTCCTCTGCTCTATAGGATGAAGGATTTGTTGCATTTGTCATTTGTTGTCACTGACATCATTTTCATTGGGAATACACACCTTAAATGTGCCTCGTGCTTTAGATGTATGTTCACCTACTTTTTCATGATGACCTTTGGGAACTGAGTACTTGAGTGTATTTATGAGAAAATCTGGACCACTGACAATGCTTATTTCCTTTCTTTCAATGAGACACTGCATGATCTTTTTAAAAAAGTTATATGGTTTCTTTATTCATTACCCTTGTTCTTTCGTCATTTGCATTCTCACAACATACCATTTTTGTTAACCGATGGAAGTTGTACCTTCAATGCTTAAAGAAGCGAAGGGAATTACTTTTGTTGCTTGGGTAGAACCTGATATTTTGGCAATAACTTTTGTCTTTGCGCGTGAAAGTAGTATCGAAAGGGCTTTTCTTAAAGTGGACCTTTCTTCTGACTAAGGCGCACGGATCCCATAAGAAGATCAAAATATTTGTAGTTAAAATAGTGGGTGTGTCATCCCTTTTTATCAGTGCACATTTTTCGATTTTAGGTCTCTGATTAACTTTCAAAGATTTTAAAGTTGAAGTTCTAAATCATTAAATAATTGCTCATTCGCAATTGAATATTATGAGTTGTGCTTTCATCAAAGTCTTCAAGTACTCATGTGACTATCGGGGAGGAAAGCCATCTTCGTCGCTGTTCATTTATCTTTTCAAGGTACAACGTAGCACTGTGAATCATATACAAGACCAATGCTTAATTACATTGAATATCAATGCTTTTTAGTTAACCCTCTCAACAAAGAGGCTCATGTGAAGACCGTAACACCCTAAAACGTTGACTTTTATATTAAAGGATAAACCAACCTTTTAGGATGCTACTCAAACAAAACATACATATTTTCCAATAAATTTCAAAACTAGCAACGAATTTCAAAATAAATAGCATAGACTTCAGTTACATCATCAAACTGAAATACTCAATAAAATTAACATGATCCAATGATTAGCTCAAACAAATAAAACTCTTTGTTCCCGACTTTACAAACAGAACATTAAACCAACTAAATAGCGTTAGACGATTAAATAAATAAAGAAAAGCTCCAATTCCATCTTCCAACTTACAACAACACTTACTTCTCTTGAGTATTTGTACAACGATATACAGAGCAACACAAAACAAACAAGAAATGAGTGAGAATACACTCAAATATATTAACAGCGTAAAAGAATGCAAGGGTAGCTTAACTCAAACAATCAGCAAGACACATTCAATTACAAAACAACACAACAATTCAATTCACATAGCCTTTTACGTATGCAATGTGACTCACAATTCGACTCTATGCATGTGGTACCAATTTGGACATCAAAGGTTGGTTACTAATCTCGTCCACTCAACAATGGTTCCTCATTCAAACTAGGTCCCCACTTCTAAACCCCAGGTCTCTACTTCTGAAGCCCGAACGATCACAGTTCCCAACTTCTGAACCCCTGACTCGCCTCTTTCTACACTTCGACACAATATGATACATGACATACAAGAAATTCAACCACGATAATTATGGTTAAAGTACTAACCATAAACAACGTGCAATATAGCACTTCACACTAGTCGCCACTTGTGAACTATACACCTCGACATAACACATACAATTACATACATAACATATTATTGTATTCACAATACAACGACTCATAAACATAATCATAATTCACCATATATAATTAAGCAAACTAATCCAATTATTGCTTCACCATAATAATAATTCACCTTAATTAATTAATTACATCGAATACACGAAAACAACAGTCAAACTTAACAAGACAAGAAAACAACATAAAAAATTTGACTGCTCACTGGAAAATGCTTTCTGAAAGCCATGAAGACCAGGTTGTCACCTGGGTGACGACCTTCACCCAGGCCGTCACAACCCGTCTTCACAACCCGTCACCTCTATGACGATCAGTAGGAGAAATCCCGCTGAAGACTATGATGGTCTCCCCGTCACCCTGCTACTGACCTTCAGCTCTCCTAGAAGCATGATTGACACCTCATTATGCTCGTGACGCTTGTCACACTGCAGGAGAATGTAATTTATTCGTTTTGTCCATGGGAGCTCTTCGAAGCTCTAATTTCGATCCCCACCACCCGAAATTGCATAGGAATCAATAAACACACATTATACTTGGATCAAATTGCTATCTACCTGTCAATTAACATCCAATTTCCTCAATAATTCATGAATTTAAGAATATGTTTATAGATCAAATACACAACAATGGTAGTGATAACATCCATATTCATATTCAATTCATATACACAAATTTTATTAATTTCAGAACACCAATCTACACACCAAGCAATGCAATTATCATGGAATACACATAATCACCTTCAAGAATTCATAAAAACACAACAATAGTGCATAAAACCTAAAGGAGGGTGAGCATCTCTCTCTACCCTTCATGCAATACACCTATATTCAAGTAGTTGCCCCTTACTTGAATTTCTAGCAATTCTCAAGCTCTAGCTATGGTGATTTTCTTCTCCCTCGAGCACTTTTTAAAATTAATTAGAAAATCTACTTAATTTCTACCACTCTTCCTAACGCCCTCCAACATACTCACGAATACCACATACCACATATATTCACCAAATAATAATAAAAAACATATTAAATCACTCAAATAATAAAATAAAATGTAGATAAATTCAATTAAATAATTTAATTGAATTTGGGGTGTAATATAACTCACACACCCCCATCATTGTCATTCAAGCATAAATATCTTTTAGATAGAGGGCATCTTAAGAGCAGACTATCCAGAAAGAGCCACCAATAATTTTTTTTTACTTTTGAGGGGATATTCATTATTCAAGTTAGATTCAAAACCTGTATAAGACATGTATCCCCCCACTTGATGAACCAATCCACATCAGATTTGTGTAGCATGAATTTACTGCAAAGCTTTTATCAGAGTTGTTGCACTAATTAAATGTATCCACAATATTTCTTTTTGGCTTGACCTCCTCAAGTAACTTCTATGGATCCATCAATGCAAGGGCCTTCTGGTTTTCTACATCTCTACTAGACCAATTCAGACTCTATTTTTAGGCCCCTGACTCCAACTCCCCTATTTGATCAATACTCCCCTTAGGAATTAAGGAAATATTATGTAGAGTTGGGAAGAGATTTAACATGGGAGTATTACCAAACCATATATTATACCAAAAAGAGATATGCCTACCCTCACCAAACATGCGGTTTATAAATGAGTTAAATCCACCATCATTAGGACCCATCCCCTTACTTAATATAATTAAGTCCTTCCTCCATATTGATTGACTTGATCCTGATCTCACGCCTTCCTTTGACCAAGAACACTTCTTCAAATCACTATATGTGTGTTGCTTGGTTGATCTTCTTTAATGAACCTCCAAAACCACTTATATAGAAATGTTGTATTGAAGACCTCAATATTCTTCACACCCAGTTGTCGTTATGATTTATTTTTACAAACCCCTTCACATCTAACCTACTTAATTCCTTTCCTCTCCTCAATACCATGCCATAAGAAATTTCTTTTATTCTACTAATTTCAAATATTTGATACACATGTAAATT
Source organism: Lathyrus tuberosus (assembly GCA_022829125.1). Taxonomy (NCBI): domain Eukaryota; kingdom Viridiplantae; phylum Streptophyta; class Magnoliopsida; order Fabales; family Fabaceae; genus Lathyrus; species Lathyrus tuberosus. The sequence continues at coordinate 13,725,601 of JALAZF010000124.1, read as the reverse complement.
ACTCAACACAGAGTTTATCAATGTCACTCTATTTCCTATTGATAAGAATATGCTCTTCCAATTATTTAACCTCTTGTTGATATTACTAATCAAAGGCTTCCAGGATTTGATGCTTCTAGGGTTAGGACCAACCGCCACCAATTAATATTTGAAAGGACATATTCCTTTTTCACCCTTTTTCTACTCTTCTCTCATCAACGCAACCCCTTCTGCCTTGCTGAAACGAGGTTCTTCTAATCCCATAAATCATGCGATCCTTTCTCAGCGTTTGAGGACCTCTCTCCCTATTGTTGTCGAAGAGGTGGAGAATTCTGTGGAGCCTGATAGCTCTTTTTCGGTGGATGATTCCAATATTGTTAGATGTAATTCTATATGTAGAGTGGATCTTGACAACGTCCCGTGTAAGGTGTTGGAGTCGGTTAAATTGTTGGGAATTGAGGCTGATGAAGACGAGGAAGCGTTCGAGGGAGTCATTAGAGATTTGGAATCTTGGGACAGAGCTCAATTTCTTGTCAAGAAGGGTGTTGACATGGGTGTTAAATGATTTTTGTGACGTACAACGTTAGAGGGTGCAACTTATCTCTAAAAAGGTAGGTTATTCGAAATTCCCTTTTGAAAGGTAATGTTGATCTTTGTCTTTTCCAAGAAACCAAAATTCCTATCATGTCTGATGCTGTGGTTAAGAGTCTTTGGGGTAATATGGATTGTGATTGGTCTTCCTGTGGCTTTGTGGGAGCTTCTGGTGGTATACTGACTGTCTGGAGAAAAGGAATTTTTTTCCCTGTTTCCTCTGTTAAAGGAACTGGTTTTCTTTGCTCCTTGTTTGATTGGAATAATAATCGGCTCTATGTTGTCATTGTGTATTCACCTTGTGGTATTAGAGAGAAACGTCGTATCTGGGCTGAGCTTATTGATCTTAAAAACCGGAATCCTGTCGGTTTTTGGCTTATAGGTGGGGACTTCAACTCTGTGAAAAGCCGTGCAGAGGGAAAGGGCAGGAGGTCTTCAGATTCGACTGAGTGTATAGAATTCAGTGCGTTCATTGAGGAGTTGAACCTTATCGACCTTCCTTTTGTCGGTAATCGGTTCACTTGGTTCAATTCGAACGGGAGGAGCTGTAGTAAGCTGGACAGATTTCTCGTTGGCACTAGACTGATTGATCCTTGGGATTTTAAGGCTCAATTTGTAGGTAAACGCGATATCTCTGACCATAGATCAGTTTGGATCAAGTCCACCAGTTCTAATTCTGGCCCTAAACCATTTCGGTTTTTCAATTATTGGCTGGATCATAAGGATTTTCTTCCTTTTGTTCGGGAAACTTGGGATTCGCATTCTTTTCAAGGTTCTCCTTCTTTTGTCCTCAAAGAAAAACTATGTGGTCTTAAATGTCATTTGAAATGGTGGAACATGCACGTTTTTGGCTGGCTTGACCTTAAGCTTGATAATTCTATAGCTGTTATTAATGATATTGATGAGGCCTTGGAGGGCCGTTTGGAAGCTTTGTCCGACGAAGAGATTAAAAAGAGAGGTGGGGCTCAGGATCTTCTGTGGAGTACGCTTCGTTTCAAGGAAAGTATGTTATGCCAAAAGTCTAGATCAAAATGGTTAAAAGAAGGGGATATCAACAGCAGGTTTTTTCATTCTTCCTTGAAGTCCTGATCTAGATCGAATTACATTGCGGCGATTGGTTCAGACGAGAACGTGATTCAAGATCCTGGCTGTATCAAAAAGTCTGCTTTTGATTTTTTCAAGGCTAAATTTTTGAAGAATACTTACACCAGGCCCATTCTTAATCTGGATGATATCAACAAACTTAGCCTTGAGGATCGCTGTAGGTTGGATTTGCCTTTCACGCGTGATGAAATCCGGAATGTGGTGTTCGAGTGTGCGGGTAATAAATCACCTGGGCCTGATGGCTTTTCTTTCCAATTCTTTAAGGACTGTTGGGATGTGGTTGGTTCTTACTTTGTCAATTGCTTGCTCCATTTTTTCGTACTGGTGCATTACCAAAAGCTTTCACGTCGTCTTTTATTGCTTTGATTCCCAAACTTGAATGCCCCTAACAGTTTGGGGCACTACAACAGATAAGACCTTAGACAGCGCTGTTTTTGCCCTTAGACAACGCTTTTAAGCGCTGTATAAACCTGCGCTGCTATAGGTTTAGACAGCGCTTTGGTTAATACCAAAAACGCTGTCTAAAGGTGGGTATATTTAATGAAAAGCGCTGTCTATGGTACCTTTATATAAAATTTTTCGTATACCTTAGACAGCGCTTTTGGTGAAAGCGCTGTCTAAGCCCTACCTTGTTTGACTTTTTTTGGTATACCTTAGACAGCGCTTTCACCCAAAGCGCTGTCTAAGGTATACGAAAAATTTTATATAAATTTTTTAAAACCTCAATTTTTACCAGGTTTTTTCAACCAGAATTTGACCTGTTTTTTCAACCTGTTTTTGACCTGTTCAGAAAAATACCACAATTTGGAGATTCAAATCAATCCAATTTATCCTATTTAAATGTACCAATTTACACCAAAATTATATATCCAAAACAATTGGCAATTCAAACCAATATATATATTTAAAATTACAAACCAAAATTATATATACACCTATTTATAATTACAAATCATTACATTTTTTCTACAAATGCACATATCACTTATACTAGTACTTTTGCATCCAACCAAAGGTATGCTTCAAATCTACATTATAGGTCCTGAAAACACAAAGATTGTAATTCAATTAAAAGAATACATAAACAAAGTTACACTTATTTAAATTCTCATCAATTAAAGTAAGAGTACAATATTATACCTTGTAAAATTCCGAGCTCCATAATGAATTGACACCAATCCTCTTTAATTTCATCCAATTGAGAAATTGAGTAATGAGCACACTTGCATTCTTCAAAGTACTACATAATAATATAACATAGTTTGATTTAGTTTTAACTATTTCATTAGACATGAGAGATATGTGTTAATATTAAAATAACTCATAAGTTAGAAATACATACATCGGATGGAATCTCTATTCGATCCAACAAAAGAGTGTCTCTCATAAACCTCAACATGAAATAGCCGCAATCTATTTGATTGCGTTGCCGAGGACACTACAAATGAAAAGAAAATATGGATAAATCCTAAGTTTTATCAAGTAGCATCACTAATATAATAACACATGTGATAATTAATATACCTTCACTGTATTCCATGTAATAATGGGGTTGACTCTCCGCTGTGGTAGATGGCTAGCTCGTAGTGCTAGGAAAGCTTGTATAGCGCTAATAAAATATAAGTGAATATTTAGAAAAATTCACATAAATAAATAAACAAACAAATAAATATACACATTCATATTTAGAACAATCTCACTTACGTGTCAATACACTTCTTCAAATCCGGGTATGTTGTCCAATCATTTCCTAACGAATCCAGATAATACACCATTGCTCTGCTAGGATTAATTATGACGAACAACCAATGTCCATTGTAAGATTAAACAAGTGTTAGATGGAAACTTTCTACACGACGTCAAAATACAAAAAAACTATAATAGATGAATTTAGAATGAAAATCTAACCCAGTATTAAACGGTAAAAAGAACAACTTTTTCGTTTCTTGGTTGTCCATAAAGACGTCGCGTATATACGCCAGGACCTCATCTGGTTTATTGATTATTAAGGTTAAGTTGACAGACGCCGGGCATAGGAATGCAAATCTTTGCTGCAATCCGTGTGGGCGCATAACTCTGTCATACAGAAACCTTAAATAAAAATATCATTAACATTAGACTATTCATTTGAAACATAAAGTAAATAAGTTGTTCAATTAATATACCAAAGTAGATCGGATATATACCTCACGTATGTATTGACAACAGTGCCGCCCAATTCTTCATGATTGAAAACTTGCTCGAAGTCTTCATTACTAATAATTTGGTCATGTTCAAAGCCATAGATACCTTTCTCCATATGTATAAGACGAACACCTCCGGTGATAAAATCTGTCACTTGTAGATACGTCTGGAGGCACGACCTAAACTTGGAGATAGGTTGTTTTCTACCCCTGCTCTTCTTAGCACCAACATTTTTTTGCATTGAAATGTTGCTAATCTGTTTACCAGGCAGCTATATATCATATAATTTGTTAGATGAAGTATAAGATATCCAATTTAACATTTTCTATGCATAAATATCATATAATTGTGATGTACCTGTTTTTTTGAAACAACGGACTCGGTATGCTCCGGAATACGCTTATCCTTTGTTTTGGATTTTGTTGGAGTCTAAATAACATTACCATGTAAAAAATGAAAATAAAATGCTCGTAAAATCTTTGAATCTACACATTAAGGTTAACAAAGGTTTATAACGGTTTTAAGCATACCTCATAAGGTATGAGGTTTGACGGCCATGCAACATACGACCCTATAGCATCTCGCACCAATGTTACATCCGAATCATCGTCAGGATAGGGTAATGGTGCTTCCTCCTCTATAGCAATATCAACTGATACTTTCAAACTTCCATTAGGGAGGGATTTATTGTGAAGTAATTGTACCCCATTGTTATTCACTTTTCCCTTTGCAACATTCCGATAAGTTGGTGAAGATAAGAAGAGCTGACATTGGGAAGCGCCCTAAAACCAAAAATAAATATGCCATTGTTAATGTGTATATATGTCAATTAAATAATTTAAGCTACTAATTTAATTTCATAAATATATATATAAATACCTCTGGAATAATCGAATGAAAGCTGCAGTTGATACTATCTTTCTCCGATCCATCTCTAACACATGAAGCGTTATCCCTTTCTTTTTCTTTTCGTAATTCCCGAACCTCAGCTTCTAGTGCTTCCAATTTAGCTTGAAGTTCTGCATTACTAGCAACCTTTCCCTTTTTAATATTCAAGGAGGTCGGGGTGATCCCAAATGCCTTACCCCTCACCCGACCAGAATACTCAGGGACATCTAATGCCCGACTAAGTATGCTCCTGGTATCGTCTGGAGATACAGACTGAGATAACGCCTCCTGAAAATCAGATGAATATCGAATATTTGTCAAATATTTGTTAATAAAGTTTTGATTTAATTAAATAAATATTGTTATACTTACACATTTCTCAAATACTTGTAGAACCTCTACTGCAACAACTCCAGACTTGCCCACACGGGCTTCCTTCCACAAGACATGTGCAGGAAGAGATGTTTTAGAGCTATTCGCCTGTTGTAACTACATATAAAGCCAAATAATATGATCAACTATAACTCATGATGAACAATTATTATAGCATTGCAATATATTGATACTTACCAAAGATTGCTCCAAACGTCCATATCCAACACGTCCTTTCCTGTATTTATACTTGGGAGCTGATGCCCTTTCCCGATTAATTGCACTTAATCGCGTAAATTCTGGGGTTTGTCGTTTGGATTTAAACGTTACCCATTCTTGTGGTGAAATCAAACTTGCATATTTAGATGGATACTCTCCATCAACAAAGTTATCGTCAACATCCCTAAGATAGGTGCGGTTTAAATATGTCCTAAACCCTCTTAGGAGCTTCCCTGCCAATCTCATCAAAAAAGCTTTTCTTTCTTCCTCGGCGTTGAAGCACCTCTAAAAAAACCATACACATTGGTTAGTACAAATAATTTGAAGGACATAATTAGTTGGCATAATTAAAGACATAATTATGGTACCTTTATCTCATTCTAAATTTTTTCTTTGGTTTCCTTCAACTGTTTGGATCTCCAATCATCACAAGTAATAGGAACCGCATTCCTTACAAGTGCACCAATGAAACTTGTCAAAGTATGACCGTTAGGCTCAATAAGTGTATTCTGGGCGCTCCAATGCACATTATAAGTGATGCCTTGATCTCTAGCACGAATCACTCTCTTCATAATGGTTATTTCTCTTCTAATCTCTGCTTCCATAGATCTGTTACTTCCAACCTGAATATCGGGATCATCATCATGTGGGTGATCATCATCATGTGGGTGATCATTGTTAGTAGCCATCTAACCTGTAATAAATAAATCAAGGATATCAAATATAATATATAACAAATATAATAAAGAAATCAAGGATATCAAATATAACAAATATGACATAATATATAACAAATATAAGAAAGAAATCAAGTATATAACAAATTTTACCTCTTTAGCTATAATGGCTAAAGAGTTGGATATGTTTTAAAATAAAAGTTTTTTAGAAGATTTAATAAAACTAAACTAAACTATTTAGAAGATGTTTTAAACAAAACTTCATTAAACAAAACTTCATTAAACTAAACTATTTAGAAGATGTTTTAAACAAAACTTCATTAAACTAAACTAAACTAAACTAAACTAAACTAAACGATTTAACAAATATAATAAAATATGTTTTAAACAAAAATACTTGGAGTTAGCTCACTAAAACTAACCTAAACTAGCATGTTAACAATTCAAATTCCAACAACAGTCCAACTAATTTCGACCTAAACAATAACTTCATTAACAAAACTCATCAAACATACTCATCAAACATACACATTCACTACAAAACTTCATTAACAAATCTTCATTAACAAAACTCATTAGCAAACTCATCAAATATACTCATTCACTACAAAACTTCATTAACAAAACTTCAAACATACTCATTCACTACAAAACTTCATTAATAAAACAGTCCAACATAACTTCATTAACAAAACTCATCAAAGAGCAGAAAGAACGAAAACTCATTTTCATTAACTTCATTAACAAAACTCATTTTCATTAACTTCATTAACAAAACTTAACAAAACACAACAACGACGTACCTTTAACGACGGTAACAACGGCAATGCAAGAACGAAATGTATCAAAGAGCAGAAATGGACGGACGACAGCAATGAGCAGAAATGAACGACGACGGAAATGAGCAGAAACGGACGGACGACAAGGTTTTTCGGTGAAGGTTTACGGTTGACGGACGGTTGACGGTGAAGGTTTTTCGGTGAAGGGTTTTGAGCTCTGTTCGCATGCAGGGGAGAAGAAAGAGCGGAAATATGAAAATGAATACTGACTATTCATATATTTTAATTTTATTAGACCTTAGACAGCGCTTTTAATAAAAGCGCTTTCTAAGCTGGACCTTAGACAGCGCTTTTAAAAGCGCTTTCAAAGGTTGGCCTTAGACAGCGCTTTTGATTTTATTTTTTTTAATTTTTAAGACCTTAGAAAGCGCTTTTAACTAAAGCGCTGTCTAATATTTTCCATTAAATTTTTTTTTAAAATTTATAAGACCTTATAAAGCGCTTTTGACCAAAGCGCTGTCTAAGGTCTTATATTTTTTTGCGCTTTTACTTTTTTAAATGGCTAGTTTCCTTGTTTTTAACTTATAGAAGCGCTTTTGTATTAAAGAGCTGTCTAAGGTGCGATGTTATAACTTACTTTTGTTGTAGTGGGGATTTCAGGCCCATATCTTTAGTGGGTTGTGTCTCTAAAGTAATCTCTAAATTGCTTGCGTTACGGCTGTCTTCCGTCATCTCCAGCCTTGTATCTCCAGCTCAAACTACATTTATTCCTGGCCGTAATATGCTTGACGGTGTTCTCGCTAATGAAATTATTGATATGGCCAAAAGAGATAAGAAAAAGTGCCTTCTCTTTAAGGTAGACTTCGCCCAAGCGTATGATTGTGTCGACTGGGACTTTCTGTTTCATGTTCTTAGTTCTATGAATTTTGGGCCTAATTGGATCAAATGGATTAAAGGGTCTGTTTGCTCCTCTTACGCTTCTGTTCTGATCAATGGTAGTCCGTCGGAGGATTTTGTTGTTTCTAGGGGCCTCAAGCAAGGCGATCCGATTGCTCAATTACTTTTTACTCTTGTTGCTGAAGCTTTGGCTATTCTGGTTAGATGTGCTTCTAACATCAACGCTTTTTCAGGCTTTGGGTTCAATGATGTAGTGTCGGTCGATTTATTACAATTTGCTGACGACACTTTGCTGTTTTGTGAAGGAGGGTATAACAACATTTGGGCTTTGAAAGTTATTCTTAGGGGTTTTGAAGCTGTTTCTGGTTTAAAAATCAATTTCTCCTAAAGTCGTATTTTCGAAATTGGTCTTGATCCTTCTTTCCTAAAAGCTGCAGAATCCTTCTTATTCTGTAGTTTGGGTGTTATTCCTTTTGTGTTTCTTGGTGTTACGGTAGGCGGGAACCACAGAAAAGTGTCTTTTTGGAATCCGGTTTTTGACGCGTTAAAAAGGCGTTTGAACACGTGGGTTGGTAGAAACTTGTCTTTCGGGGGTAGATTAACTTTGCTTAACTCTGTGCTTGCTAATCAGCCTATTCATTATCTGTCCTTTTTCAAGGCTCCTGTGAAAGTTATTAAACAAATCATTAGGATTCAACGGCGATTCCTTTGGTCAGGTTCTGCGGATAAAAGTAGTATTGCTTGGGTTAGTTGGAACAAGTTGTGTAATCCTATTGATAAGGGTGGTCTGGAAATTAGGCATATTGGTCTTCTCAACCAGGCCCTTTTGTCCAAGTGGCTCTGGAAATTTGCTGTTGGTGGAAACGAAATTTGGCGGAATTTCTTGACGGGTCGTTACGGTAATCTGTAGTCCTGGGCCTCTTGTTCTGATGTAGATGACTTCCCTGCTGGTGCTTCCCTCTGGCTGCGTGACGTTCTTGCTTCTAAATCAAATGGTGCGTCTTACAGCTTCCTCAATGTCATTCAATCTGTGCTTGGTAATGGATCTCACCTTCTGTTCTGGAAATCGAATTGGAGTGGGGAGGGTCTGCTGAAGGATATTTTTCCTGATTTATTCATAGCAGCTACTGATGCAAATGGTGTAGTTACTGATTTTGGTTGCTGGGTTAACGACAGGTGGGTTTGGAACCTTGCCAACTGCTGGAGGGCGGTGGCGGATCCCATTTCGATCAACCTTCTGCACAATATGTTGCTGCATGTTCAGCCGAAACATTATGTGATGGACAAGTGGATTTGGAAGTTCGATTCAACTATGAATTTCTCTGTACATTCCTGCTATGCTATGTTGATTGTTGACATTCCTAGAATTGAGTTTCAAGTTCCTGAAGAATTGCTCCTAAAGGTTATTTGGAAAACTAAAGTTCCTTTGAAAATTAAAATTTTCTGTTGGAGAATGATATGTAACAGACTCCCTACTCGTGATAATCTTGCGCTTAGAGGTATTGTCGTTTCCACTCATGAAAAAGTTTGCGTCTTGTGCTTTCATGATAACGAGGACGTTGCTCACTTATTCCATAACTGTCCTAAAGTGCTTCAGTTTTGGAACAAGATAGCGGGTTGGCTTGGTTTTTCGCAGGTTTCGTCTAACTCTTTCACCGAGCACGCCCTTCGTTGGTTTTTGACGTTGTACGACAAGGGTAAGGAGGATATGAGTTGCTTTGTTTGGATTATTGCTTCTTGGTGCCTTTGGAACACAAGAAACAACATTATCTTTAACAATGCTATTTTTGATGAGGAAACCATTTTCAATAATGTTATCACTATCTCTTGGAAATGGTTGGAATTTGGGCGTAGACGATGTAATTTTTATGATTGGTTTAAACATCCTATAGATCACTTGTAATTTATAGGTTTTCGCTGTTTGTTTCTTGTGCTTTTGGTCGTTTGTATTGGGTTGGAGAATCCCTTTTTCTCCCTTTTAATCCTAATTGCTTATAAAAAAAAAATATTTGCCCTCAAACCATATACTAACTCAAACCCCTCAATATTGATTTTATTGCCCATAATATGTTCCAATCCGAATCACTCATTTAGATTGTTTCATAAGCAAGTTGAATAAGGCTATATGATAGATGATCATTGATCCTAGTCCCTCTAAAAACTCCTACATCCTCAGCACTTCTGACAACTCCTGCAAGGCCCTTAACAACAATAGCAAAAAGGAAAGGGGACAGAGGATCACCCTCTCTCTTCCCTCTTGATACATTAAAATCATTAAAAGGACTACCATTAACAAGAACAGACATGCTACTTAAAAACATTCTACCCTTCATTCGCTTTAGCGAATTTAAACCAAAACCAGTTCTTCTAAGCATGTGTCTAAAAAATTCCCAATTAACATAATCATAGGCTTGAGAAAATCCACTTTTAATAGCATACATTCCTTCTTTTCCCTCCTAACTAAATCTATCACTTCATTGACCACCAATAACTCATCAAGAATTTTCCTATTTGGGACAAAAGCAGTTTGAGAGGGAGGTAATATTTTCCCAATTACTCTTTTAAATCTTGATGCCAACAATTTTAAAATAATTTTGTACATACGCCCAATTAGGCATATAGATCTATATTCTTCCTACTACTAAGGATTATCGAAATTAGGGATAAGAGCTAAAAAGATGTTGACAATGCTTTAGGCGTCTTGCATATCTCATAAAACTCCTGAACAAAATTTACAACATCCTAACCCACTGTGCTCCAACATTTCTTTGAAAAATCAAAACTAATACCATCTAGACCAGGACTTTTTATCCCCATCACACTCCCAAATAATAACTTTGATCTCCTCCTTGCAAAACTCCACCTTGAACCCATCTTTATCTTTTATTGATAGTTTATTAAAATCAATGCCTTTTAGTATAGGCCTATCCTATATCTTCTTTTGAAATCTTTCTTCAAAATAACCCTTTACCTCTTCTTTAACTTCCTATACACACTCCACTCTTACATTAGATGTCTAAACCAAGATAATAGAGTTAGATCTCAACCTCTCTTTCAAGGTTGAATGGAAAAACTTTGTGTTTTGGTCCCCTTCCTGAATCCATCTATGCTTAGCTTTCTGTCTCAGTTAACTCTCATTACGATGAAGTTTTTCCCAAATTGATTTTTGAATTTCCAACCTGTTTAAAATATCTTCCTTATTAAAAAAACAATGTTAGAGATTTGTTCATATAATATATTTAAATCAGCTACTGCACCCTTAAGGGACAAATCCAACCACCCAAATACCTCTGTATTCCAAATCCTAAGCCTTTCTTTAATGAGTTTTATTTTTTCTTTTAATACAAGCGCCTTATTCCCTTTGATATGGAACGACTCTGTCTGACTCCTTCTTCATAAACTCCTTGAAGTTTTCATGATCCAACCAACATTTGTTCACTTTAAAAGGCTTAGGGCCCCACTACAGTAACCAAGGTTTAATCAATACAACACAATGGTTAGATATGTCTCTAGGCCCAATTTCTTGAACCGGAATTTTCCACCTATCAAATAGACTTTGGGACAACATAAATCTATAAAGTCTACTACACGTCTACCATCAGAGCTAAACCAACTAAATCTATTTCCTAGTATTAGAATATCAACAAGCTCCATGGCTTCTATAAAGTCATTGAATTCCCTCATCTCCCCAACATTAGGATTACAATTCCTTCTAATTGTTTCCTCAGGATTTCTAGCATTGTTAAAATCCCCACAAATTAGCCATTCCCCATATTTTAAGTTACAGTACTATTTAGTTTAAGAATTTAGGACCACGCCAATATCTTATTGACCATTGTTTTAAATTATGGTCTGCAACTGCAATTGCGACCGCAATATTGCTGATGCGGTAGTCACCGCATCCGCACCGGACTGAAATCGCGGTGTGATTTGAAATATCGCATCCAACTACATTATAATTTGCATCAAACAACTTCACCCATGTTTTTCACATATTTTCATCATAACTCAGATCCAAAAACTCAATTTACATCTCATTTGTAATGTAAAATATTAACATCAAGAGTTTTTCAATGGTATATTTCAAATATCTTTCAATAAAAATTCACGCCGCAATGGCCACAATACGCATCGCAGCAACCGCAATGGCCGCAATCGCAACACACGCAACCGCATCCGCGACCGCAACCGTAATTTAAAACCATGTTATTGACTATGCTATAAGAGGAATAAACATTAACTAAGTAACAAGGGATACATCTCCACTTTGCTCACATGCCTAGATTTCCTTCTCCAATGAAGCTAAATTCAGGTGTTATGACCCCAAGCGTTCAAATTATAATAATGCTTATATATTGTCCTTGTGATGCCTTAGCGGACCATTCCACCTCCATGTTTCCCCATAAGCTACGAAGAAAGGTACAAGGCATTGAGGTTAATAGGAAGCATGGTAGAAAATGTGGAGTGGCCCGCGGTTTGGAGTAAGATGGTGTCGTTGAAAGTGTCGTGTCTAATATGGAAATTATTTCATGATAGACTTCCTGTTAATTATTGCTTTTGGACTGCTAACATGACTATTTAAGTTTTTAATTCTATGTTTCAGTATTTTAAATTATTAGTCAATAAGTGTTTCCTACACATTAGGAGAAAGTAGTTTTAGTTATTCCACTTCCTTATTTAGTGGAGATGTGGCAGATTCTGTTCATCCCACTTTCTAGTTTAGTGGTGATGTGGTTAGGTCATGAATTCAAACCCTATAAATGCATGGCTCTCAGCAAATAAAAGAATGTATCTCCCATTCCTTTCACCTATGTATTTTTCTTATATCTCTGCCCTAAATACTTCTGTTTATACCATAAACCAACAAATTGGTATCACAGCTATCTTCTTACGGGACCTGTGAAAATGGAAGCTGAAGCAAGTTTCTCACATATTGCTCCTCCCATCTTTGATGGATACAACTATGACCTTTGGGTAGTTAAAATGGAGTCTTTTATGGAAGAATTGGATCTTGGGGAAGCCATGGAAGAGGATTATGAAGTTCCTCCGCTGCCAAACAATCCGACTATGGCTCAAATAAAACTTCACAAGGAGAAAAAAACGGGGAAGGAAAAGGCGATATCATGTCTCTTCACTGGTGTTTCACCAACAATCTTCACCAGAATCATGACCCTCAAAACACCAAAAGCAATATAGAACTATTTGAAGGAAGAATACGCTGAAGATGAGAGGATCCGAGGCATGTAAGTGCTCAACTTGATGAGGGAATTCGATATGCAAAGGATGAAAGAGTCTGAGACAATCAAAGAATACTCAGACAAGTTACTCTCCATTGCAAACAAGGTTAGATTACTCATAACTGAATTCACTGATTCTAGAATTGTAGAAAAAATTATAGTTACAATTCCTGAGAGATACGAAGCATCAATAACCATCTTAGAGAAGACGAAGGATCTGTCCAAAATCACTTTAGCAGGAGTGTTACATGCCTTGCAGGCCCAGGAGCAACGGAGGCTTATGAGAGAAGATCATGTGGTTGAAGGTGCTCTACCAGCCAAGCATCATGAAGTTGGAAGTACTCCAAACAACCAAAATAGAGACAAAGGTAAAAAGAAAAGTTATCCACCCTGTGAGCACTGTGGAAAACTGGGCCATCCACTATTCCAATGTTGGAGAAGGTCAGACGCAAAGTGCAGCAAGTGCAATCAGGTTGGACATGAAGTTGTGGTGTGCAAAGGAAAATTTCAACCACTTGAAGTCAATGCCAAGGTTGTTGAGCAAGATGAAGAAGATCAAATTTTTGTGGCAATGTGTTCTTCAACTATGAGTAATTCAAAATGTTGGCTGATTGATAGTGGTAGTACAAACCACATGACATATGATAAAACTCTCTTCAAGTATTTGAAGCCTACTCAAATCACAAAAGTCAGAATTGGCAATGGTGGCTACATTTCTGCAAAAGGAAAAGGAATTGTTGTAATTTCAACTAGATCAGGTATAAAAACCATATCAGATGTTCTTTATGTGCCTGATATTGACCAAAATTTGCTCAGTGTTGGTCAATTGATAGAAAAGGGATTTAAGGTATCGTTTGAAAATCAACTGTGTCCTATCTTTGACACCACAGGACGAGATATTTTCAGGGTTAAAATGAGAGGTAAAAGTTTCTCATTTGATCCAATTGAGGAGGAGGAGCAAACTGCCTATTTCACTCAAGTCAGTCCCACTGAACTTTGGCATAAATGACCCGGTCATTGTCATATTCAAAGAATGTTAAAGATGAAGAATAAAGATATACCAATACTTTATGATCATTTGCCAAATTGTGATGCTTGTCAGTTTGGTAAACAAAACAGAATTCCATTTCCCAAAGCAGTTTGGAGAGCCACTCAAAAGCTGCAGCTCATTCACACAGATGTGTCAGGACATCAAAGAACTCCATCATTAAATGGTAGCCTATACTTCATTCCTTTCATAGATGATTTTACGAGAATGTGCTAGATTTTTTTTCTTGAAATTCAAGCATGAAGTTGCTGGAGTTTTTGTCAAGTTTAAGAAGATGGTGGAAATTCAAAGTGGCTCAAAGATTCAATTTCTATGGTCTGATAATGGTAAGGAGTACACATCAACAAAATTTAATTTGTTTTGTGAAGAGGCTGGAATTGAACATCAATTGACGGCTCCTTATACTCCAGAGCAAAATGGAGTTAGTGAAAGGAGAAATAGATCAGTAATGGAGATGGCTAGATGTATGTTGCATGAGAAGGAATTACCTAAATAGTTTTGGGCAGAAGCAGCAAACACGATAGTTTTTCTACAAAATCGACTTCCAACAAAGGCTTTGAAAGACAAAACTCCTTTTTAAGCTTGGTAAGAGTATAAGCCTTCACTAACCTTTCTTAAAGTGTTTGGTTGTGTTTTTTTTGTACATGTTCCAAAGGTTAAGCGCAACAAACTTGACAAGAAAGCAATTCTGGGTATTTTTGTGGGATATAGTTCAGTTTTAAAAGCCTACAAAGTGTATCATCCTCAAATCGGGAAGATGACTATCACTAGAGATGTGCACGGCAATGAAGATCAGTAATGGGATTGGAAGAATTCACAAAGAACATTTGGTTCGCTCATCAATATTGAAGATACTTACCCAGAAAAGCAAGCAACTGAGTTGTGTCTAGATGAATTAGAAGACGATCCTTCCATTAGAGGCACAAGGCTGTTATCAGACATTTATCAAAGATGTAATGTAGCAATATGTGAAACTGCTTGCTATGAGGAAGCTCTAAAAGATCCGAAATGGAAAAATGCAATGGAGGAGAAGATGTCAATGATACACAAAAACAAAACATGGGAGCTGGTTGAAAAGCCTCGAGATAGAAAGGTCGTTGGTGTTAAATGGATTTTCAGAAGAAAACTTAATGTTGATTGCTCAATAAATAAATACAAGGCTAGACTCGTCGTTAAAGGGTATGCACAAATTTTTGGTGTTGATTATTCTGACACGTTTGCACCTGTGTCCAGATTAGATACAATTAGATTGGTGTTAGCAGTTGCTGCTCAAAAGGGCTAGAAAGTATTTCAATTGGATGTCAAGTCAGCTTTTTTAAATGGAGTTTTACAAGAAGAGATATATGTGGAGCAGCCAGAAGGTTTTTTGGTGCAAGGGGAAGAAGATAAAGTCTATTTGCTCAAAAAGGCCCTTTATGGGTTAAAACAAGCACCAAGGACTTGGTATAGCAAGATAAATGACCACTTATTAAGCATAGGCTTTGTAAAAAGCTTATCCGAGCCCACTCTTTATGTGAAACATAAGGGAAAAATCTTCTCATAGTTTCCCTCTATGTTGATGATCTTAGTGTGACCGGAGATGATACAAGGTTGGTTGAGCAATTCAAACAAGAAATGATGCAAGATTTTGAAATGACGGATCTTGGTCTTATAACCTATTTTCTTGGAATTAAGATCAAACAAAATGATAATTAAGTTTTCATCTGCCAGAAAAAATATGCGAAGGAAATATTGAGAAAATTCCAAATGGAGGAGTGTAAAGCTGTTTTTACACCAATGAACCAAAAAGAGAAGTTGAGAAAGGAAGACGGTTCTAATAAATTCGATGAAGGATATTACAGGAGTTTGATTGGATGTTTAATGTATCTCACTGCAACAAGGCCAGCCATTTTATTTGCGGTAAGTCTTCTCTCTCGATTTATGCATTGTGCTAGTGAAATGCATTTAGTAGCCGCAAGACGAATATTGAGATATGTTAAAGGTACTGTTGAATACGGTGTCAAATTTGAGAGCTACCAAAACTTCAATTTATGTGGATTCTCAAACAGTGATTGGGCGGGATCCATTGATGACATGAAAAGCACTTCCAAATATTGTTTCAGTCTAGGCTCTGGAGTTTTTTCATGGTGCACAAAGAAGCAGGAGATAGTAGCACAATCAACTGCAGAACCAAAATTCATAGCAGCAAATGCAGCTGTAAATCAAGTTTTATGGTTAAAGAAGATTTTATGTGATTTACATATCCAACAGAATCATAAAATTAAAGTTTTTATTGACAACCAAGCAACAATCGCAATTTCAAAGGATCCAGTTTGTCATGGGAAGACCAAACATTTTAACATCAAGCTCTATTTTTTAAGAGAAATGCAGCAAAACGGGGAAGTGGCTTTGATATACTACAGGTCAGAGGATCAATTGGCAGATTTGTTTACAAAGCCACTTCCTGTCAGCAAATTTGAGCTCTTAAGGCAAAAAATTGGAGTTTGCAGATCCTTAAGCAAGGAGGAGTGTTAATTATTGCTTTTGGACTGCTAACGTGGCTATTTAAGTTTTTAATTTTATGTTTCAGTATTTTAAATTATGAGTCAATAAGTGTTTCCTACACTTTAGGAGAAAGTAGTTTTAGTTATTTCACTTCCTTATTTAGTGGAGATGTGGCAGATTCTGTTCATCCCACTTTCTAGTTTAGTGGTGATGTGGTTGTGTCATGAATTTA
Organism: Lathyrus tuberosus; assembly: GCA_022829125.1. Lineage (NCBI taxonomy): Eukaryota > Viridiplantae > Streptophyta > Magnoliopsida > Fabales > Fabaceae > Lathyrus > Lathyrus tuberosus. The sequence goes on along the minus strand of JALAZF010000124.1, from coordinate 13,708,910 downwards.
AACCCTATAAATGTATCGCTTCAGCAAATAAAAGAATGTATCTCCCATTCATTTCACCTACGTATTTTTCTTATATCTCTGCCCTAAATACTTCTGTTTATAGCATAAACCTACACTTCCTACTAAAGATAAGTTAGCTAGAAGGGGCATGTTAAGCTCAGAAAATAATTGGTGTGCCGGCGGGTGTGGTGAAACCGAGTCGGCATCCCCCCTGTTTTTTGAATGTCAAAATTTTGCAGGATCATGGAACAGGATCTTAAGGTGGCTTGCAGTATCATTTTCTCTCCCGAGAGGCAGCTGGGATCATTTCAAGAGTTTCGAGTCTATCATTGGGGGTGGCAATGAGATTATAAAAACGGTTAGAGTAATCTGGTTCGTGGGCATTTGGAGTATTTGGAATGCTAGAAATAATACTATATTCGGAAACAAGGCGGAAACAACAGAGAGGATATTCGAATCTGTCAAAAGACTATCTTGGATTTGGTTGAGAGGTAAATACAAGTTCCCAGTTGCAGTTTGTTTCAATGGTATTCGAACCCGAGGGTATTCCTTGGGTAGTGCCACGTCTCCAAGGTGTGTCTTTGTTTGGGGCAGAGGAGGTAGCCTACTATTTTAGGATAAGCAATTATCCGCAGTCGAACTCCGTTACCTCAAGCGTTTTCGTATGCAGTTTGCTGGTGGTCTGGTTGTTTTTCTTTGCAGGATTGATGGGTGTTTTGTATGGAGGTTTCCCTCAAGATAGAAACATTCCTCTCAGTGTGTGCGGAACTTGGTCACTTTTTCGGTATCGCTATTAGGTCTTTAGTGAGCTACTCACAGCTCCGGTAGTGATTTGAGCGAGATCGCCTGATATCTTTGTCGACAGTTAGTTTGTGTCATCAGATATGTTTTTGGCAGCACAACTCTGTTGCCTGCGAATTTTGAGGCATGATATGGAGGGTACTCTTGTAAAGCAGTGTCTTTGCTTTCGATTGTTGGGTTTGATATTTTCTCCTGAGGTTTTGGTCTGGGTGGTGGCTTAATTGATTATACCGTTTTTCTGGTTAGAGGAGGGTTATAACAGTCTCTTGTTTTGTGATTTTGTTGCAGTGGCTTATGGTGCTTGGTACTTGTCTTGTGGAGTTAGCTTTTTTGGTTGAGTTTTCTGCTCTCTCATTTGTTGCTCTGGTGTAGGCTATTTTCATTAGTATTGGGTGTTTTGGTTTCTGTGATCTTGTGCCTTTTGCTCAGGTGTGCCGATTTGGTTTGTATCCAACATCACAACAATTTAAATGTTGTAGTGTTTTCTGTGAAAAGTTGCTTGGATTTTGTTGTTGCTTGTTGTGGCATTTCTGATGTCTGTTTTAATAAAAAAACTTTAGCTTGTTAAAAAAAACCAAACCTTCATCTGTCCTCTTAGCTTTTGATTCTTAGATAAAACACATGTCTACATCACCTTTTTTGAGAGCCTGATTTAATATTTTCCTTTTCAAAAGGCTCTAAGTCCTTCGAATATTAATTGTCACCAAAATCAATGAAGTACATCAATTGTCGCCTTCACTTGAAATGCTCCATCCAAATCCCTAGTTTCCATATCTCTAATTCACCATTCGAACACTTCGTCAGATTCTTTACCAAAATGGACAAGCGATTTAATTGTATCCCACACATTTCGAGCAACATCCCTATTACCATTGTTCAAAAATCTCAAGTTTCCTTGATTAACATCAAAATAAGAAGTAGATTTTCAACATAGAATATAGCCTCTTGAAACTTTTTTGATTGGGGATTCGATTCCTTTGACATCTGTCAGACCTTCGACATCAGGGCTTAGGGAAAATCTTGAATTGAACTTAAATTGATATTAGGTTTTGGTCTAGGTTTAAGAGGGATGAGAGAAAAAAAATAAAAAGGATTTGCAATTTTGTCTATTAGCATTTCAAGACCAACTTCACTTTCTTAGGTCGCTTGGCGACCACCAACTGGGCCTCCTAAATATTATAGGCTACAAGATATTGGCTCAGAACAATCTACTACCTTTGGATCCTTATACAGGACTTCCATAATAGCCCCTAACTCAGATCCTTCAACCCCTTTTGACTTTGGCAACATGACAATCCCCACGCGACTCATGTTTATGGACTTTGCAGAAGAAAATTATGACTCCTTTGACTACGCACCTGATTTCTCTATTTCCAGCAAATTTCTGGTCAAGTCCCTAGGAAAGTTGTTATCATTATTCCCGCAACAATCCTTCTTCACAATGGTCACATAACCAACTTTTTCAACGCCACTTTAACTATTATTTCACCTACTTTTCTGACCAGTGAAGTTTCCAATTCTTCTTATCGCCTCGAACTCTCCCAGTCTCATTGATCCTCATCGAAAGATGACTCCGACCCTATATATACAATCGCCTCCCCCTTACATGCCAGAATGAATATTTTCTTAGGTCCATGATTATCTTCAACTAATTTAAATCTATAGACAATCTCATTTATTTCTATGTTGAATGTTTCATTAAGGACCATTGAATATTGTACTCACCAGTATCCTTGCAACATCCATTTTATTTTGAGTTCTCGTTTCATCGTCAGAGCAAATGTATATTCCTATCAAGAAAATAATGAATTCAAAAAATTTACGTGTCCATGCAGTGCCTTGGACCGCATAACATCTAATCCAAATCAATCTCTCATTATCTACCACCTATGGACTTTGAGGACAAATTTCTGAGAACCATTGGCATATCTAGTCACGAGCATCATTCACAATAGCTTCAAGCTCTCCTTCTTCCATCTCTTCTAATAGAAAAAAGTTTGTGTCCAAAGGAGTAACTTTTATCTTTAAGTATCCCTCTCTGTGAAATAATATTGAATGTTATACGTCATCCGAGGAAATTCGACTTTTCCCACAAAAGCCTTCTTAAAGGTTGACAAGTCTTGTTCCTACAAGTCAAACTTGAGATAAGCAAATATAGGTTTAACCGATTTTTTTGGCTTCTCTTTGCCCATATGCACCATTGTCCCCTCCACCTTTTTTTATTATTGTTTTTAAACTTCAATTTGTTCTCCACAGCCTAAGCATAAGATCTATATACCCCCTCGCAAACTGATGATGTTTATTCTCTTTATATCTAATCTCCGCTCTGGGAGTTTCTTTACGAGGACCATGATTAATTTTCTTCAAAACCTATACTAGATTTTTCTTTTCAACAACTTTTCAATTATCCTTAGGAATTCTCCCACTTATAAATCATCAAATCTCCATACTTATACTAATTTAAGCCTCCAATTAACACTTGATTTATTATTCTCAACAAAGTAAACCTGCCTTGTTTGGATAGAATATGAGTTGAGCAATTTTGTTCTATTTTGCCATCCTTTACTCAATAAAAAAAACAACCAAATTATATATATATATATATATATATATATATATATATATATATATATATATATATAGGGTTATGCTAATGCACACCCATGTAGGTGTGCATTAGCAACATACACCTTAGTGTATTTTTGTGTGGGACCCACCAATTTAGAGTGGGACCCACATTAGAAAGATGAAGGAAAAAAAATAAAAAGAAAATAGTTGTAATGTATTTTTGTGTGGGACCCACCAATTTTGGGTGTATGTTATCATTTCCCATATATATATATATATATATATATATATATATATATATATATATATAATATTATTGAATGCAAGGATTAAAAAAGCAGTCCTAATTTATTCTACTCAATAGCAATTGCTTATAGTGTAACAAGAACATGCGTTTTGTTAGAAGAGGCATTATGGAAGGCACATCGGTTATTAATGATGAGGGGGCTTCGTCGCTTGGGGAGCCAGTTTCTATTAGTGCTATTAATTCTGGACAACGTCTAGAATTGACAGGTGTAATTTGAGATTGAGGGAGAACTTGAACTCTAATTTGGGTGTCAAATTATGGAAGGCAATCTCTAATTTAGGGGTTGTGAAGGGTGAATCAAAGAGTGATTACCAAAAGAGAATCGTGGATATGGAGATGAATGATAAAGTTAAATTGTTAGGAGGGAAGGATGTTTCAAACCCTTTGAAATGATCGTGGGTTCTTTGAATATTAGAGGGGGAGGTAGTAGAGTCAAGAGGAGTAGAATTGCTCAAATTATTTCGAAAGGCAAAGCGGATTTATTTATGCTTCAAGAGACAAAAATTCAAGAATTGTCGGATAGGGTAGCTCGTAGTTTTTGTTGGAACGAAGATATTGAGTACTCTTTTTCTAATTCAGTTGGAATGTCGGGTGGCTTGATTATTATGTGGAAAGTAAACTCAGTCGAGGTTTTATGCAGCTTTAGTGGGATGGGATATCTGGGAGTCAAGGTCAGGTGGAAGAATGCTTTGTTTTATATTGTTAACATTTATTCGCCTTGTTCGCTTTCTTCGAAAAGAATCTTATGGAGGAGTTTGTTGTATTTAAAGTTAAAGTATAGGGATGGTGAGTGGGTCCTTGGAGGTGACTTTAATGCGGTTAGAAATTCTAATGAGCGAAGAGGGAGATCCGCTTTTAACTCGGGATCAGAATGGAAAGAATTTGATGATTTCATCGAGGAGGGTTTGTTGGTGGACTTACCGTGTAAGGGGAAAAGGTTTAGTTGGCATGGAGGAGATGGTAAAGCTAAAAGTAGAATTGATCGTTTTCTGGTGACGGAGGGGATCATTGAGAGTTGGGGGTGGTGGGTCAGTTGATTGGTTCGAGGGACATCTCGGACCATTGCCCGATTTGGATTTTAGTGGATAAATCGGATTGGGGTCTGAAACCTTTCAAGTTCAATAATGAGTGGTTCTCTAATAGTCATTTTATTCCTTTTGTTGAGAAGGAATGGAGAAAGATTGTTGTGGTGGGGAGAAAAGATTTTGTTCTTAAGGAGAAATTGCGGCTTCCTAAAGAGAGCCTCAAATGGTGGAACAATAACGTTTTTGGGAGGATTAATTTGGAGATTGAGGAGGGAGTTAGTGACTTGAATTTGGAGGATGATAGGGAGTCGGTCTTTGGTGAATTGGAGAAGGTGGAGTTATTGAAGAAAAAAATGTTGGCTAGTGGCAAGATTTGGTTAAATCTTAAGATTAAAGAGAACATGCTTATTCAAAAATCTAGGCTAAATTGGCTAAATGATGGTGACTCTAATAGCAAATTTTTTCATAGAGTTATGATAGAGAGGAGAAGGCGCAATTTTATCGGTTCAATTGAGACGGTTAACGACATTGTGGATAAAGTAGAGGAGGTAAAGGAGGAGGTTAGGATCCATTTTAAGGCGAAGTTCTTTGAGCCCGATAATGAAAGACCGGTTCTTGAGGGTCTTTCTTTTAAAGGCACTATGCCAAACAAGGGCTACGACAACGCTTTTTTTGGCATTTAACAGCGCTTAAAAGCACTGCATAAGGTGGCGTTGTCGTAGATAAAGACAACGTTTTTTTTATGAAAAAGCGCTGCTAAAGGCCTACTTTAGGCAGCCCTTTACCTTTAAAAGCGCTTTCTAAAGTAGGCCTTTAGCAGCGCTTTTTCCTTTAAAAGCGCTCTCTAATGTAGGCCTTTAGACAACGCTTTTGAAAGCGCTGTCTAATGTATACGTATAAAATTTTAATGAATTTTTTTATATACCTTTAGAGAGCGCTTTTACAGGAAAAAGCGCTTTCTTTTGTCCCCCTTTAGACAACGCTTTTTAAAGCGCTCTCTAATGTATACCTATAATTTTAATGAATTTTTTTCTATACCTTTAGATAGCGCTTTTTAGAAAAAGCGCTTTCTTTTGTAAACTATAGGCAGCGCTTTTTCTAGAAAGCGGTGTCTTTTCTATATGTATAATTTTAATGAATTTTTTTAAAAATCTCATTTTAACCGTTTTTTTATGCAGAAACCTGTATAATTCAAGCCGTTTTAATAAACCTGTATAATTCACATTTCCATTAACAATTTCTAGTATGATTCATTAACCATTTCCACTAATCCCATAAATCACATAAACCACATAAACCATTTCCATTATAATTCAAGTCATTCACATTAACCATTCACAAAACTATACAATTACAATCCAAAATCACATAAATAACATAAACCATTCACAAAACTATACAATCCCATAAAATAAACCATTCACAAAACTATACATTCACATAATCCCATAATCCTATACCTTATATGATTCTTTTTCCAATAAGGTATTCACACAATTCCTCCTTAATTTCTTGCAATTTATCCTTCGTGTAATGAGAACACGCGTATTCATCAAAGTACTACATAACAAAACAAAATATGCATTATTTAGTTTAAAATAATAAATTATATGACATATCCGATAAATATTAAAATAAATCCTAAGTTATAAATCCATGCATACCATGATAGGAATCTCTAATCGATCCATTTGAAGGATTTCTCTCATAAACCTCAAAACGAAATACCCGCAGTCTATGCCATTACGCTGACGAGGACACTACACATAGACAAACAAATAAGAATTAATATATAGTTGTTTTGTGTTATCAAGTAGCATCACTAATAAGCAACATTGTGAAAATTAATATACCTCCACTTTGACCCATGTAACGCTAGTTGCTTTAGCCCGTGCTACTCGAGCTTCTCTTTGTGCTCGGTATACTAGTATTGCTCTATAAAAGGAAAACGTAAATTTAGAACAATCTCACAGAAATAATTAAATATACAAATATACACGAATATTTCAAACAATCTCACTTACGTATCAACCATATCCTTCATACTCTCATATGTTGACCAATCATGATCCAATGAATTCAGATAATAGACCACTTCTCTTGTAGGATTAATGGCAACCAACAACCAGTGTCCACTGTAAAATATAACAAAAGTTTAGATGGATAATATCTACGCAAAAGATACAAAGATTAGAATGAAATTAGAATGAAAATCTTACCCGTTTCTAGTATTATACGGTAAAAGAAACACACTTTCTGTCTTGCTGGCCATAAATCTCTCAATTAAGTGGTCTCTTACTGAAAGTGGATTCATACCAATTGTCGGTGCATTGACACAAGTGCAAGACAAGAAACGAAATCTGTTTGACAATTGTGTCCCGCGCATCAATTTTTCATACAAGCACCTTAAATAAAAACATAATAAACATTAGACTATTTTCATTGAAATGTGTAAATAAAATGTTCAACTAAATAAATAATAGATTGATCGGAGTACCAGATGTATGAATGCATAACACCGATGCCTAATTTAAGATGCTTGAAAATCTGCTTCATGTCCTCTCTTCCGATTATCTCGGAATGAGGAAAACCAAAAACACCTTCGTCCATGTCTATTTGACGAATAGCACCATCCATCACATCTGATGTTGCCACAAGTGTTTCAAGACACGAATGAAAGCGAGGAGGAGCTCTTTTTGACTGCACGGTCCTATTAGGAGCTTTTTTCTTGCTGGCCTGTTGTGAAGCTTGAGCAGGAACCTAACAATCATATTAGTTAGGTAAAGTAGAAAATCCTGAAACTTTTGAATTCGGATAATAGAATAACACTTAAAATGTATCTCTCTTTGTGATGCAACAGACTCGTTTTGCCGCAAAACCCCGTTATCCTTAGCTGCGGGTTTTGTAGGAGTCTAACATTACCATGTAAAAAAAATGTACGTAATAGTTTAGAATGATTTTCATAATGGTTCAAAATTGACATTTGAATACTAAGAGATTCGTAATGGTTTTCAACATACCCCATCATCTATGGAAATTAGGTCTAACGGCCATGCAACAAACAAACCTATTGCATCTCGCAGCAATGTAACCTCTGAAACCGAGTCAGGCATAGGTAGTACCGCATCCGTATCTTAAGCGATATCAACCGACACTTTCAGATATCCATGGGGGAGCGGTTTATGGTGAAGTAACTCTCCCACTTTGTTATGCACTTTTCCCTTGCCAACCATGCGATAAGTCGGTAACGACAAATACAGCTGACAAGATGAAATGCCCTGAAGCAATAATAAATATGTAACTGTTAATGTGTATAAAGGTCAATTAAAATAAATGTGTTAATTTAGTTAAAATAAATATGTGCTAAATACCTCGGGAATTTTATTTTGACAATTTATACTAGCTTTGTCACTAGTATCTTTCAACCCAGAACTGCGCTTTTCCGCCTCATATCTCTCTTTATCCTTTTGCAATTCACGGACGTGCGCTTTTAGTTCCTCCAATGATTGCATGACTTCTTGGTTGCTGGGATTTTTTCTCTTTGGTTGCTTATACAAGGAAGATGGAGTCACACCAAATCCTTTACCCCTCACCCGACCGGAATACTCGGGAACATTTAGTACTCGACTAAGAATGCTCCTGCAATCCTCCTCACCTGTGGTTAAGGATTTAGATAGAGTCTCCTAAAATTCATTGACATATCGAAAATTATTAGTGGGGATTAAAAATTAATTATATTTTAATAAAATTTCGATTAACTTAAAGACATAATGTTATACTTACACATTCGTCATAAACATGTTGAACATCTTCCCTAACAACTCCATCCTTACCCACACGAGCTTCCTTCCACAAAACATGATCCGGAAGTGATGATTCTTCACTTTTCGTCTCTTCTAACTACACATTTAGTTAAATAATAAGTTCATCAATTATAACACAATAATACAATTAATAAAATCATAGCATTAATATATAATTACCAATTTTTGTTGTAACCGTGCATATCCCAAACGCCCTTTTCTGTATGGATACGCGGATTTTGATGCTCTTTGGCGATTAATAGCACTCAAATCCTGGATAAACAAGTTTAAGTCATATCAGAACAAACTAATGCAACAAGTATATAATACAGTTAATAGACATGACAAGATAACATTACATTGAATTTTTCGGTTTTCCGTTTGGCTACAAAAGTGCCCCATTCTTCCGTTGTAATCAAGTCCGCATACAACTGTGGAAGTTTTGCTTCTACAAAATTTTTTCCTCATCCTTAAGATATTTGTTTGATAATAAGGCTCTAAACCCTCTGTGTCTCTTTCCGGCCAATTGAAGACAATACTTTTTCCGTCTTTCATCAATATTACAGGACCTCTACAAAAAAACATACACATATAAACATAAAGTGTGTTAGTATAAGTAAATTAAAGACTTAATCGTCAACAAAAATCTAATAACATCAATCATATTTGGTAAGTACCTGTATCTCAGTCCATATCTTATCTTTACCAGCTTGCAACAATGGGTTCCTTCAATTATCACTGGTAATTTGAATGTGCTGGCGGACAAGTGAACCAATGTATGAAGACAACATTGAACCGTTAGGCTCAATTAGTTGGTTCTCATCACTCCAATGTACATCAAATTTGATCCCTTTATCTCTAGTACGGATGATTGACTTCATAATAGTTATTCCTCGTTTTATTTCACTTTCTACATTCGAAGATTCATTCTGAGCTTCAATTGTATCATGTGTCTCGTGTGTGTCTTCCTGGTTACTAGCCATTTGACCTGTAAGAAAGTAAAAAACAAAAATTAAATGACAAATATAAAAATCCATAATCCATAATCCATTGAATGATATAAGCTATATATAACATGACAACTAATTAATATTATTGAATGATATAAGCTATAATTTTATAACTAGTACCTTTTTCACTAATGTCTCTTTCTTTTCTTGGTTGGAATATGTTCTACCCGTCCCTTAACAACACAGACGGTTGGATTGATCCAAATACCCTCATTATGATCATTTCTAGTATATGATTCATTCACTATAATATTTTCATCTTGATCATTTCTAGTAAATGATTCAATATCAACATCAATATCACCTTGATCTCCAATGTTTTCATCAATTACTTTGTTAGATAAAAGCATTATAGACCATTTTGTATTTGTCGGATCAGTGACATAGAACACTTGTTTAGCTTGAGAGGCTAGAATAAAAGGCTCATCTTTGTACCCCACCCTATTAAGATCCACTTGCAAAAATCCTGACTTATCCATTCGTACGCCATTATTATTTACAACCCACTTGCAACGAAATATAGGAATCTAAAACTTCTCATAATCAAACACCCAAATGCACTCGATAACCCCAAAATATGATAGATTTCCAAATTTGGGGTTTAAGTCTTTCACACTTGAAATGTGCATTGCTTCAGCTACCACGGTGACACCACTATTTTGCATAGTACTTTTATCATCTTGTTCTTTGGTATAAAATGTGTATCCATTAATTGCGTATGCGCTATAAGAAAACACAACCAAACTTGGACCATATGCTAAACATCTCAACCTTTCTGTTATTGAAGCGGGATCTGAATAATACTTTGAATAAATATGATCCTTAAACCAAGGTATGAAACTTCGATTGTGCTCTCGTACTATCCAATTCTCATTTCTATTCGGATTTAAACCTCGGAGAACATCCTTGTGCATTTCAACATACGACTCAACCTCATTTTCATTGTGCAGAATATACAAATGCACTTGATCCCATTCGACCCTTGATACTGTCACAACTTCATTTCCAATTAACTTTTTTCCTTCTTTTTTTCGACAATATGAGATTTGGGGAGTCCAATTGATTGTACATTGGACAGATATTCAGTACAAAACTCAACCGCTTCTTCAACAATGTATCGTTCGGCAATACAACTCTCTGGTCGACTTCGGTTTTTCATATACCCTTTTAGTATTTTCATATAACGTTCAGCAGGGTACATCCATCTCATATAAGACGGTCCACACAATTGTGTCTCTTTCACCAGATGAACAACTAGATGAACCATTATGTCAAAAAACGAGGGAGGAAAATACATTTCAAGATCACACAAAGTAATAACTATTTCTTTTTGCAATGTTGGTAAGATAGCAGGATCGATCACCTTACTGCAAATTGACTTGAAGAAAAAACACATTTTAGTTATTGCGCTTCTTACTTTTTCTGGCAGAATAGAACGTATACCTATTGGTAGAAAATGTTCCATTATAACATGGAAGTCATGCGTCTTTAAACTCTTTAACTTGAGGTTTTTCATAGACACAAGTCTTCTAATATCTGAAGAGTATCCTTCTGGAACTTTAACTTCACTTAGAAAATTAAACAATACTTTTTTCTCCTTTCTAGATAGAGTATACGCAGCAGGTGGTAGATATGTTCGTTTTCCTTTCTTCAATGGTCCTAATTCAGTTCTTATGCCCATCGCTATCAAGTCCTTTCTTGCTTTAAGGCCATCCTTAGACTTTCCTTATATATTGAGTAACGTACCAATAACACTGTCAAATACATTTTTTTCAATATGCATAACATTGAGAAAATGTCTTACATACAACGACTTCCAATATGGCAGTTCAAAAAAAATTGACCTCTTCTTCCACCCACTCTTGACAAGTGTATGTGCAAAAGGCTTTCCAAACTGAGTACTCACATCTTTCACATTTTCAAAAATTTGATCACCTGTCAATATAGTTAGAGCTCTACCTTGTTCTGGCTCTCCATTGAATGCTTTTCTCCACCCACGATAGTGATGATTAGAATTTAAGAATCTACGATGACCGAGAAAGACATTCTTCTGACCAAACTCCAATCGCGTCCAATCTGTTTTATCTTCACAAATAGGACACGCACATTGACCTTTTATGTTGTACCCTGATAGATTTCCATATGGTGGAAAATCATTAATTGTGCCAAACAACATCGCCCTCAAGTTGAAACTTTCTTTCCTATACCCATCATAAACCTCCACATCGTTCTCCCACAAAAACTTTAAATCTTCGATTAAGGGTGCCAAGTATACGTCTATGTCATTCCCTGGTTGTCTAGGCCCAGAAATTAACATAGATAACATCATGTACTTACGCTTCATACATAGCCATGGAGGTAGGTTATAAATCATTATGATCACAGGCCAAGTGCTATGTGAGATACTTTGAAGACCGTGTGGGTTCATTCCATCAGTAGATAATGTCAAGCGAAGGTTTCTTGCTTCTTTTCTAAATTCAGGATAATCATCATCAATTTTCATCCACTGTGGTGAATCTGCCAGATGTCGAAACTTTCCATCAATAATTCTTTCATATACATGCCAAGTCAAGTGTCTTGATCGGTCTCACTACGAAACATGCGTCTAAATCTCGGAATTATAGGAAAATACCATAAAATTTTGCTGGAGACAACTTTTTCTTATATCGAGAGACACGCATTTAGGACACTCATTTAACGATGCATACTCATTTTGAAACAAAACGCAATCGTTTGGACAGGCATGTATCTTATCATAGCTCATGCCAATAGAGCACAACATCTTTTTGGTCTCATATGTTCGATTGGGAAGAACATTATCCTCTGGAAGCATATCTTTCATAAGGGCCAATAACTCTGTGAAACTTTTATCCGACCATCCATTGCCCGCCTTTAAGTTGTACAACTTTAATACCGCAGACAATCTTGTGAATTTAGTGTAACCATTATACAACGGTTTCTCTGCATCGCTTACCAACCTCTCAAACATTTTGAGACAATCCTTAAGATCTTCTTCAAGTGCTACTGCAATCTCTTTGACTCGATAAGAATCGTATGTATATGTGCCATTTCCGTTTGAAGCATAGGTCGTATTATCCCTCGGTTCAACATTCCCGTTAATCTTCTCACCATGCAAATTCCAACATGTATAACTTCTATCAATTCCACGCCTCATTAAATGCGATGCCAACTGAACCGCGTCAACCTGACTCCCAAAACAGCAACCCAAGCAAGGACATATCATTTGACTAGGGTATTTGGCGTGCGCAACAGCAAACTTAACGAATTCCGATACCCCATTCTCGTACTCTTTCGACAATCGACTTGAAGACATCCATTTCTTATCCATAGTTATATTAATTAAACTAAACAAAAACAAAAATAAAAAATATTTACCTATAGGGAAACCATCCGACTTTCACACTTTGGTCACAAGTAACCCCTATATATAGCAAATTCAATAAGTTAGTAACCCCATCATATCTGTTCATTCAAAGCACTACTGATTACAGTGGCGAGAGAGAACAACTAATTACCTGTAGAGATGTAAACAACTTCTAGACCCACACAGTGTCCAGATAGGTTAGAATTACCAAGATCCCCCTGTACACGTATCATAAAATGAAATATAATTAATTGACCAATTATGAGTCATAACTTGATAAGTGGCAACATGTAATCACAAACAAGCAACAATTAGAGGTAAACACCTACATATCCCAAGTACTTGACCAAATACTCAAGAGCAAACATACTTAAGCAAGTAACCAAGCATACTTAAACAAGTAACCAAGCATTAGAGCAATTCGTCCTAAACCTAACAAGATTCAAATCTAAGCAATACCTAAACAAGTAAACACGCACCTACCAAACGTGCTTTATGAATAATTCAATCCTATATAAAAAAATAAATCAACCCTTTGCTTTAGGAGACCGCCTTTGCTGGCTTTTCTTCATTATTCATTTCATTCATTCTAACAAGAATTTGATATTTTTAAAATAATCAAAATATCTTCTTTACAAAAAATATCTTTCAACATTTAATAGCAACTTGTTTTTAATTATTCATGTTAATTTCATTTCATTTGAGGAGATATATAGGGTTGATTTAGTTTTTTATATAGAGTAATAAGAAAATTGAGAGTTCGATTCTCATTTTCAAGATAATACCAACAATACGTTTGGTAGGGCATATATCAATTCCACACAACAAATAATAAAAAACAAAATCAGAAAGAACGCAACAACAGCAAGAACAACTAACAGAAGCATAACACAAGTTTAGAAGCATAACAATGTAAGAAGAACAATGTAAGAAGCATAACAACTAACAACTAACAACAAGAAACAAGAACAATGTAACAGAAGCATAACACAAGTTTAGAAGCATAACAACTAACTATAACAGAACGACAACAACAACAACAACAACAACAACAGAACGACGGCAAGAATGTAAGAAACAAGAACAATGTAAGAAACAAGAACAATGTAAGTAGCAAGAACAACAACAACAACGTACCTCTTCTTCGTTTTCGTCTTCTTCTTCACGACGACAATGTACGACGGCAATGGAAATGGCAAGGGTTTCAGAATGACGGCAATGGCAATGGCAAGGGTTTCAGAACGACGACAATGACAATGGCAAGGGTTTCAGAATGAAAGCAAGAATGGACGAAAGCAATGGTTTTAGAAAGAAACGGTCGAGAGAAGAAAATGAAAAGAAGTTTATGAAAATGATTATAAATGTGTTTTATATTTTAATTCATAATTGACCTTAGAGAGCACTTTTCAAAAAGCGCTTTCTTAAGTGCTACCTCTAAGAGCACTTTCCTTAAAAAGCGCTTTCTTAAGTGGGGGAGAATTTAAGACCTATAGCAGCGCTTTCTGAAAGCTCTTTCTAAGGTTAACCTATAGCAGCGCTTATTTAAAGCGCTTTCTAAGGTAATACCTATAGCAGCGCTTTTCAAAAAGCGCTTTCTAAGGTGGCTTCAATTTAGGGCATTTAGCAGCACTTTTAAAAAGCGCTTTCTAAAGGCTGTCTTTTGCAGCGCTTTTTTTAGCGAAATTTTTTAAAGACTTATAGCAGCGCTTTTTGCAAAAAGTGTTGTCTTTATGGTGATGCTATAGGCCAATTCTGGCGTAGTGAGGCATTTCTTCTTCGGATATTGCTTTTCTTGAAGCTCCTTTTTTGGAAGAGGAGATTAAGGAAGCGGTGTGGAGTTGTGATGGTTCAAAAAGTCTGGGACCCGATGGATATTCTTTCTTGTTTATTAAAAAGTGTTGGTCTTTGTGAAGGATGATTTTATTGGTTGCTTTCAAAGCTTCCATTCCGGTGCTTTTTTCTCTAAAACCTTCATATCTTCTTTTTTGACTTTGGTGCCTAAGTCTTCTAACCCTTTGTGCTTGGATGACTATAGGCCTATTTGTCTTGTGGGTTGTGTGTATAAGGTGATTTCTAAATTGTTGGCGGCAAGACTTAAGGTTGTCTTGAAATAAATTATTTTGAATTGTCAAAGTGCTTTTGTTCCGGGTAGACAATTGTTAGATGGAGTTTTGGTGGCTAATGAATTGGTGGACTACGCAAAGAAGGAGGGTAGAAGGTGCTTGCCTTTTAAAGTTGACTTTGAAAAGGCATATGATAAGGTTAGTTGGAATTTTCTTCGTTTTATGTTAAGAAAAATGGGGTTCGGGGAGGTTTGGATGAGGTGGATCGAAGCTTTAATTTTTTCAAGTAAAATGTCGGTCTTCATTAATGGTAGTCCTACGAAGGAGTTTGTGGTCGAGAGAGGATTGAGACAAGGAGATCCTCTTTCTCCGTTCCTTTATGTCATAGTGGCGGAAGGTTTAAGGGGTATGGTGACCAAGTCGGTAGAAAATGGAGATTTTGAAGGATTTAATATTAAGGGCAATTGTTTTGTTGATATCCTTTAATTTACGGATGACACTCTTATGATAGGAGACGGGTCTTGGAAACATATTTGGGATATTAAATCGGTTTTGAGTGGTTTTGAAATTGTTTCCGGCTTGGGTATTAATTTCCATAAAAGTAAACTCATTGGAATTAATATTAGTTCTCGTATTTTGGACTTGGCTTCTTTCTTCCTTTCTTGTAGGAGAGAGGAGAGTTCCTTCGTTTTCTCGGAATTCCAATTGGATTTAGTTCTAATGGCATGTTGATGCGGAAGGATTTGTTACTAAAATTAAATAAGAGACTTTTTTGTTGGAAAAATCGGTTTCTTAGTTTTGGAGGAAGGTTAACTTTGTTGAAATCGGTTCTTTCTAGCATTTATATTTTTATGCTTTCTTTCTATAAAGCTCCTTTGAAGGTTGTAAAAGAGATAACGAGGATCCAAAGTAATTTCATTTGGGGTGGCAAGGATGGTTCAATGAAAATTCATTGGGTTAGTTGGAAGGAAGTGTGTTTTCCGATTGAGAAGGGGGTTCTTGGTTTGAGGAGGGTGGATGATTTTAATTTGGCTTTGCTTAATAAATAGAGATGAAGGATTTTAGTGGAATCGAATGCTTTATGGTATAAAGTGCTTAAAGTAAGGTACGGCGACATTAATTTAAGAGTCGTGGATTCGGGGGTTGGTATTAAAAAATTTTCTAGTGGTTCTTTTTGGTGGAGGGATATCATGAGGTTGGAAAAAGGAAGGACGGAAAATCCTTTTGTCTCAAATTGTAGATTTTCTATCGGCAATGGTTTTAATTCTTCTTTTTGGCATACTAGGTGGATTGATGATATTTGTTTAAAGGAGAAATTTCCTTTACGTTTTGATTTGTCTAGCCTTAAAGATGTCTCGGTGGCTTGCATGGGTAGTTGGAGAGGGAATCATTGGTTATGGGGGGGATTTTGGAATTGTTGATTTTTCGGAAGGAGGGGTTGCCGCCGATTATATGCAATTGAGGTCTTTCTTATGGAATTTTCAGCCGGTTGTCTCGGTAGCCAATAGTGTGTCGTGGGAGCTCGAAAAGTCGGGAGTTTTTTCGGTACGTAGTTTTTTCAACACTCTTGCTTCTTATCGTATTCCTTTTGGTCCTAACAACATCTTTCATGAGGCGTTTTCTTTAGTTTGGAAGATGGTTATTCCTTTTAAAATAAAGGCTTTTGGTTGGAGGTGTTTTCTTAATAGACTTCCCACTAAGGTCTCTCTTTCTTTAAGAGGAGGAGTTTTTTCGGATAGCGACTTGAAGTGTGTTTTTTGCTCACTTCGGGATGAATCGTTGGACCATGTCCTTTTGTTGTGTTGTTTCACCTATTTGGTGTGGAAGGAAATTGCCGAATGGATTGGTTTTGAGGATTTTGGGGCTAGTAATATTAAAGAGAGTTTTTTGAAGTGGTGTTTATTTTGTAAGCGGAAGAGGGTGAAGAGGGGATCGGAAGGTTGTGTTTGGTTGGCGACTACTTGGTATTTGTGGTGTTTGAGGAATCATGTCATTTTTAAGAATGAGGTTTGGAATGTTTTAGATGCGGTTTGGAGTATTAAAGAGGTTGTTTGGAGGTGGTCGTTCATCGGGAAAATTACTACTACAAATTGTAGCTTTTATGATTTTTGTAAGTTTCCTTTGATCTATTTGTCTTAAAGCTTAATTGGTGTTGTAATTTTTCTTTTTGCCGAGCTTTGTCTCGTCCCTGTTGTAAGAGGTTCGAGAACCTTTTGTTCTCGCTTTTATCTACTCCTTGCTTATAAAAAAAAACAATTGCTTATAGCTTATACATTTTTGTTGTTTATACATAAAAAGCGGTATTTATTATTCTTGTATGGAGTCCCAATCCATTGTGACTTGCACTAGTTTATATAGAAGATTGAGCAAGTTGTTTGATATCCATTGGATGGGTTGATTCTGGACTAACAGAACTATCATATGAAGCTAATGCACTGAAGTTGCTATAAGCTGTCGAGGTATGAAATCCATCACAAAAAACATGATCATCTCTATTCGGACATGGTGTTGAATCAGGAATACACATCCCCTCCCTTGTTGGACAACAGGAAGCATTTATAACTGTAAAAGCTGGTGTACTTGGTACTGGGCCAGCAGTACTATTAATAAAGATAGATTTGAAATAAGGAAGGTATGCATTGAATTTATCCACTAGAGATCTAAGCTTCTGACTAAATATTAATGGAGCAGCATTCTGACTTTCAACACATGATCCGTTATTCCCAATCTTAGCAATGGCAAATGGAGTGCAACCTAATAGTCCTAACCCAACTAGTATGAATTTTCTTGCCCCAATAACATACAAGTCCTTTTAACCAAAAATACCAATTTGTAAAATTTCAAAATGTCAAGTCATAATATAAAAAAATCATGTATCACAATATTTATTTTCTTTATTTCTTTTAGGCTATATACCTCGATATAACGGGAATATTGGTTAATAAGAACTTCAGCATACTGTTCGGGGTTATAAATGCGACTTGTTGGGTATATTTCGGGCATGAAGTAATTGTTTATGTAATCGTTGCTGCCAATATTCACATAATACAAGCACTTGTTCAAATATTTTTCAGCTTTTGATTCATCTCCAAGCTTGTTGACTATTTTGAAAACAATGACCTTATGATATTGTATTTGTGTTCTCAATGGGATTCTTTGAATTTTATTTTAATATAACATATTTATTAAAAAAAAATACCACAATAAATAACATTTCCAATTATTTACCAAAGTGGCGTGTTTGAAAATGCACCAAAAGGTTGGCGTCAAACCCCATGGCGCCTCAGGCAAAAGGACAAACCCTAAAATCCATATAGGATGACGTCTTGGTTGATTAGAGAAGTGCCATTTATTTCGTCCCACGGGGCAGGCGCCATGGGGGATGGCGCCTCAGTTCACTTTCATTTATTTTTTAATTTTTTGTTTTATTTGTAAAATGAAAAATGTATTGGATGAAAAATTTGGGTAGCTATACAGACATAAGAACGTTCAGGATAAAAATTAGTACAATGGATGGTAAAGAAAAGTTTAATGATCGTGCCTATCTAAACGTCCACCGGTTTCACATGCAGGGGCTCTTGCGCGGCGTCTTTGTCTACCACGATTTTGTTGAGGTGTGCCTGGTCTTTGCGTCTGTTGAGATGGTCCCGGCGTATTAGACAAATTCTGAAGCATCTGTCCTCAATAGCCTGGGGGTTGCCGCCAACGGCGCTTCCGTAATCCAGCTGCATGCCCATGTGTTCGTAGTTTGTAAAGGGGGGTTGGGTTGGTTGCAGACGGTATGGTTGGCCGAAATGTTGCATTGAAGGGTGTTGGTACCGATTCTGTGGTTGATGTGGGGTTTGGTAGTCAAATATTGGGTGGGTTTGTTGGTTGTAGGACGATTGTGGTTGTTGGTTGTAGGAAGATGAGGTGTTCATTTGCGGGGGTCTATGGTGGGCTGGGGTGGG
This sequence comes from Lathyrus tuberosus, assembly GCA_022829125.1. NCBI lineage: Eukaryota > Viridiplantae > Streptophyta > Magnoliopsida > Fabales > Fabaceae > Lathyrus > Lathyrus tuberosus. The sequence goes on along the minus strand of JALAZF010000124.1, from coordinate 13,689,998 downwards.
TTCGAAAGACTCGTCAGAGCTATATGCAGTAGTGGTGTCGGTGTAGGTGGGATGGGGGTAGGGGTATGACTCTTCTTGTTGTGACTGGGTGGGTGGCATGATAGGGTCGGGGTAAGGCTCTTCTTGTTGTTAGGTATAGGTAGGTGTATGATGTTGGGCATGTCGCTGGGTATGTGGCTGCTCATGTGGCCGTGAGGAAGAGGCACGTTGGCGGGGGTCAATTAGATACGTCGGCTGAGAGAGGAATGGTTGGAGTGTTGTAACAGACCTAAACGAACTCATATATTGTTGCGTTGCTATAGCATTTTCTACAACAGGGTCGGATAAGACGTGCTGGTGTCGATTCTCCCATTGTTGACACATCTCTATTGCAAAGTTCGTCTACTCACCCACTGCCCACTGTGTGTCCACCCTACGCAGATGCCACGGTCCCAAACTTGTCGGAGCCACAGGAATATCCTGATGCATTCTGAACTGAAGTATTACTCGATCACTTTGATGCATCACCACAGTGGTGAACCGAATGATGGGTGTTTTTGAAGTCCACACAGGAGCATCATCCGCGTTGGGCTGGTGGTCGAGGCCCTCGTACGGCCTCCAGACAAACTACAAGAACAAAAGGTTTAATGAGAAACTGTACGGTGCTTTAATGTGTTAGAAATATTTATGGAAGTTTAAGGAAAATTTACATCGTCGGGGCCAATGTGATCTATTAGGTTGCGGTAGACTGCTATGGCGCTCCTGGGATTTCGATGGTAGCTCATTCCTGGAACTGACCACCTAAAAAAGTAGTTACAAATAAATTAGTTACGACTAAACATTTCATTAAAGGACATAAGTTCGAGTAGTAAAATTAAGGTTACCTGTTTGCGTAGGGAAATGTGAAGGGGTTCCGGTTAACTGGAGCTATTGTTGGCATTCTCGACCAACCCCACGCCTGAAGGAGATAGGCGCAACCATAAAATGTACAAGCGTCTTTTTTTGAAGTTTTGCAGAGTGAACTATACAGATGGGCCAGGACAGCTGAACCCCAGCTATATTTGTGCACTCTGTTAATGTTAGCCAACAAAGGTAAATACATAATACTTACACTGTTTCTAGTGCTTTCTGGAAATAAAAAATTACCGAACAAGAGCATTAAATAGCACCTAGTTTTAAGTATCTTGTAAAAGGGGGTATCGTCGGTTAATATAATAGAGCCATAGTAAGCCCTAAGGTATTTTATGTTAATACCTTGGCCCCTAGGTCTACCATCACGTGTTGGCTCAGGTGCTTCCAAACTTAGGGGCGTGCCCAACAAATCGTTGCATAGTTGGTTGTTGACAAAAACGGGGTCGTTGACGGCCGTGCCATCGATGCGGAGGCCGAGTAACATATACACGTCTTAGAGTGTGATCGTGCATTCACCGAAAGGAAGGTGAAATGTGTGGGTCTCCGACCTCCATCGTTCTAGCAAAGCCAGAATAAATTTTGGGTCAACATGGTATGACGTGATTTTTATCAAGTCACCAAATCCACATCCCGTTAGGTATTCTTCGATGAAAGGGTCGTGGGGCATGTATTCGTGCCCACGGCAGCGGAACCTTGATACCAGTTAAACAAAAATATAAATAACATTTGTTAGATAAAAAAAACACATCTAGGTTTAGGAGGGTAAAACAAAAGAAGGACGAAACACTTACAAAATCTGCAACGTTTTCGGGGGTTTCTCTGTGATCGTTTCCCTTGGTGAGTAGAGACATTTTTTTCGTAATTGTTATTAAGAGGAAGACTTTGTGATGGATGCAAATATTTTGTGAGTTGAAGAGAAGAGAAGAGTTTGGGATGAGAAAAAATTGTAGAGTGGTGAGATGGTATTTATATTGGTGAAGAATGAGATGAGGGGAGTCACATGATAATGCATGCATTCTTGGTCATTGTAGTCTGACAAGTGTAGTCATGCATGCTTTGGAATCTCTTATGTGTTCTCTTGCATGCATTCTTGGTCATTGTAGTCTAACAAGTGTAGTCATGCATGCCTTGGAAACACTTATTTCGTAGAGTGTGAGAAGTGTGGTTAGAGAGTCACATGAGAAAGTGAAGGCATGGTTGTATTGTCATGTCAAGCAGAGAATCTTAAAGAAAGACAGTATAGGTGTAACTGTAGTTAGTAAGGCATGGGCATAGTATACAATAGTAATAGTGATTATTAGAAAATTACAATGATGATAGTACGAATAAAAATATAAATTATTTGCAAAAAGGAATCAGAATAGTCATAAAGTCCTTGTGAGATTCTTGTCGTGGAAGTGTGGTCTTGTCATGCATATCACATCCTTTGTTAACATTTTCTTCCAAAGACTAAACTTTGCCAATAAAAATAATACGAATAAAAATAATAACAATAATGATAAAGCATTCAGAAGTGTGGTCTTATCATAATAGTAAACCTTCCGAAGCAATTAAACTCCCAAGACACTTTACTTGTAGCAACCAAAAATAATAGTGCAGAGGCATGCTAAAGAATAGTGGAAGGCAAGTGTAGGCATGCAGAGTTGTGGGGTCTTGTCAAGGCTAGTCTACCCCATGGCGCCTCCCCCTGAGAATTAGGGCACCCCCAATTACATTGATACGCCATCTCATATGGTTTGTAGCATTTTTTAGAAATTTTTTTCCTGAGTCGCCATCCCATATGGCGCCTCAGGTCATTACTTTTTCCCAAACCATGTTATTTTTGTACTTTATTTGAAATGCTTGTTTTTATGGTATTTTCTTTGAAAAAATATGTTATATTAAAAAAAATTCGGATTCTTTCACCCTGCATATATTGCATAATATTGATCAAGTGACTATTTAAAATTATTCAATGAATTAACGACTATATACCAATTGTCGGCCAGATTCATTGCGAATTCCACTGCCACCAGATGCATAGTTAACACCCAATAGAATGTCTGAACCACTAGTGTTTGCCTCAGGTGGGATGAACTTCTCGAATCCAAGCAGTTTGGCTACAACGATAAGCCATTGACAGTGTGCGTTCAACAAATAATCAAAATATGAAATTAAAATAGGTAACAAAATATTGGTTTCAATGGTACAAATAAGATTCCTAATAGTGTCAATTGTTGTTAGTCTATTGGTAAATCGTTCTAGTTGACCGGTTGGTGGAAAGTCAATGCCATATGGCTTGTAATTAGCTTTTGCTTGAGTTACAAGATTGTTGTTGTTTCCATTGTCAGAACTTGAGTCACCAAATATGAAAAAGCATGGCACTTGACGTGATTTTCGGTGGACACAAGAACGTTGCATATAGCATACAACCAAGAAAAAGATGACAAATCAACAATTTTTTAGTCTCATTGTTGAAATTCAACCACGATCTTTGGTGAATTCTTCTCAATCTTAATCTCAAAATTATTATGTAATGACAATGAACAAAAACAAGAACACGTTTAAAGAAGATGAGTATGAACTGCAGAGTAACTCTCTGCCCACAACTGTGGAATTTTGTTATCACTTTCCAACTGCAAAACCGTGATTATCAAACTTGATGATTACAATGATAAGGGTTTCTCCCTATTTATAGATTTATGTTAACTTGCATCTCAAGCTAAAGACCAAACTATAAAAGCCCAAAAAAATCTAATCTAATCTTTCTAAATCAAATGTGATATTTCTAAATCAAATATAATCTTTCTAAAATAATGAATTACATATTTAACACATCACCTAATTCATTGTGTCTAAACTATCTACATTCATCATAGACCTTAACTTCTTGAACACTTCGACTGGCACTTCCTTCGTCATGATGTCTGCAATCTTATTCTCATTTTTGTAGTGTTCCAAGTTCATCTTCCCTTTAGCTACATGTTCTCGAAGATAATGGGACATCATTTTGATGTGCTTGCTTCGACTGTGTGCTATTGGATTCTTCGCCAAGATGATAGCTGACATGTTGTCGATCTTCATGGTAATTGCTCCATGACTCTTAGCTGTGATCTCTTCGACTAGGTTCACCATCCAGGTTGCTTGACATGCACCAAGAGAAGCAGTTATATATTCTGCTTCGCATGATGACAATGTCAATATTGGCTCCATTCTCGAACTCCAAGCAACTGGTGCACCATCTAACATAAACACATAGCCAGCTATTGATTTTCTATCATCAACATCACTACACCAACTTGAGTCAGTGTATCCCACTAACTTGCATTCTTTTCCTTCATCAGCTGCAGGAAACAAACGTCGTAGTCGAGAGTTCCTTTCAGATACCTCAGTATCCTCTTCGTTGCTGCTAGGTGTGATATCTTTGGCTTCTGCATGAATCTACTTACCATACCCACACTGTATGCTAAGTCAGGCCATGTGTGACAAAGGTATCTAAGTGACCCAATAAGTCTTCTATATTTTGTTAGATCGACATCATCTTCATCTGAATCCTTTGACAGTTGCAATCTAGTGTTAGCTGGAGTCGAAGTTGGGTTGCAATCTTGCATCTCAAATATCTTGAGTATTTCTCCTGCATATATTCTTTGGTGCATCATCAAACCTATACAAGTCTTGTAGAATTCGATGCCAGTTATCAACAGATCATCGACATAAAGACATAGTATAAGCAATTCATTATTGCTTCTCCTTACATATACTCCATGCTCAGTTGTGAACTTCACAAATTTTTTCTCCATTAGAAAGTTGTCGATCTTCTTATTCCAAGCTCTTGGAGCTTGCTTAAGTCCATACAGGGCTTTATGCAACCTGTACACCTTTCTTTCTTTGCCTTGTTTCAAAAACCTAACTGGTTGTGCAACATAAACTTATTTGTCTGAGGGACCATTCAAGAATTCAAATTTCACATCCATCTGATATGTGTGTCAATTATTCATGTTTGTTAGACCAACAACCAACTTGATTGTTTCGATCCTAGCAATAGGTGCAAAAACTTCGTCGAAGTCGATTCTTTCCTTCTAAAGAAATCCTTTCGCCACAAGTCTATCCTTATGTCGAGTTACTTCTCCTTTAGGATTCACCTTCACCTTGTAAACCCACTTAACATCAATTGCATTCTTACCTTGAGGCAATTCAATAAGTGACCAGGAGTTGTTGACTTCGATGGAGTCTAACTCCTCATTCATTACTTTCACCTACTTCAAATCTTTTAATGCCTCAACTGCATTGAATGGTTTGACATCTGCATAGAAATCATAATGTACCATCCCACCCTCTTCATCGACCATATCATCTGATGTAATCACACATTTTTGCAACCTTGCAGAAATGTGTCTTGTTCGTCGAGGTCTGCTTAGGCCTACTTCATCTCTGACTTGTTCATGTCGAACGTCTCTTTCAACTTTAGTGGCTGGTGCTTCACAAGAGATTCTCACTGAATCCTTCTTGACATTCTTAGTCCAATCCCATTTTTAAGCTCATCTATGATCACGTCCCTGCTGATCACTACCTTCTTATTCACTGGATCAAACAACTTATAACCTCCAATCGAATGATATCCTATCAAGATCATCTGATTCGACTTGTCATCAAGCTTCCTTCTCAATTGATCTGGCACATGTCTATGTGCTATAGATCCAAACACCTTCAAGTGACTGATTCTAGGTTTGACACCAGACTAACATTCTTTTGGATTGATTCCTTCAAGCTTCTTCGTCAGACATCTGTTTAATATGTATATTGTTGTCGAAACCGCTTCTCCCCATAATTCTTTGGATAAATGCTTTTCATTCAATATACTTCTCACCATGTTCATGATGGTTCTGTTCTATCTTTATGAAATTCCATTTTGCTGTGGAGTGTAGGGTGACACCACCTCATGAACAATCCCTTATTTTTCTCATAATGCATTGAACTCTTTCGACACATACTCTCCACCACAATCAGTCCTCAGAATTTTCAGCTTTTGACCACTTTGTCTTTCGACCATAGATTTGAATCTGGCAAATACCTCGATCATATGACTTTTCTTCTTGATGAGGTAAGTCCATAACTTTCGACTGTAATCATCTATGAACGTGACAAAGTATCTCTTTCCTACAATCGAATCCACCTAGATTGGACCACATACATCAGAGTATATAACTTCCAAAATTGCCTTCGACTTCCTTCCTCCATCCTTGCTGAAGCTATTCTTGTGTTGATTTGACTGAAAAAACTCTTCATAGACTTCACTTGGAATGTCAATTTCAGGTAATCCTGAAGCCATATTTCTTCTCTTTTGCTCTCTGATGTCATTGAAGTTGAGATGACCTAGTCGAAAATGCCATAACCACTCATCTCTGCTGGCTGCAGTTGTTAGGCACTTGTGCTCCATCACATTGAGTTCAATCTTGAAGGTCCTATTCTGAGACATTAAAGCCTTCAAGATCAACCTACCACCTGTGTCAAGAACTCTCATCATCCTGTCTTCGACAACTACCTTGTAGTTCTTTCTAACAAGCTGTCCTATACTGAGCAGGTTACTTTCCATGCCTGGTATGTATAACACATTGAAAATTATTGATTTCTTTCCATCCTTCCTCACGATCTGAACATCACCAACACCTTCATCTGCTAGAGTGTTGTCATTTACAAACTTCACCGTGTTCTTCGACGAGGGCTTCATGTTGACAAACCAATCTTTCCTTCCAGTCATGTGTGATGAGCATCCTGAGTCCAGTCATGTGACACCAGAGATGTTGCTTTGTCTCTTGTTGTGACCATCAGCAACATCTTTTCTTCTTCATGTTTTGCCAGCTTCGGATTAAATTCTTGATTCTTCCTTTTTTCTGGACAATCACTAAAGTAGTGACAATACTTCTGATAATTTAAACATTGAATATGACTTTTGTCAGACTTTCGAACACCACCTCTTCCTCAACCTGCTGCACCACCTCTTTGGTTGCCTTGGTTCCAGTTTCTCTGATTCGACCAGTTTCTCTGATTTGACCAGTTTCCTTCCCGCTGATTTTGACCTGTCGAATTATTGTATCCCCCTCTACCTTTGTTGCCATTCCAGCTTCCTTTGCCTTTCTTTTCTTTTTTCGACTGCGCCTGCGAAGCCATATCACTCTTCGACTTTCCTGCACCTCTTTCAGCCATCCTTTGCTCATGAGACTCAAGCGTCCCTTGAAGCTCTTCCTTCATAGATACTGAGAAGTCTTTCGACTCTTCTATGGCTACAACCACGTGGTCGAATTTTGGAGCCAATGACCTCAAGATCTTTGCAACAACTGATCTTGATATCAACACTTCTCCACATACCTTGATTTGATTCAACAACTTTGTAACTCTAGTGAAGAAATCGGTTATACTTTCATTGTCTTCCGTCTGAAGCAATTCATAAGTCCTTTTGTGAGTTTGTAACCTCACCTCTTTCATCTTCTTTATGCCTCTAAATGATTTTTCAAGAATCTCCCAAGCTTCTTTTGCTGATTCTACATCACTAACCTTATCAAAGTTATCTGGATCAACACGTTATAGATTATAAAGAGAGCTTTATAATCTTTCTTCTTCAATTCTTTATATGCTGCTTTCTCCTGATCTGTCGTAGTTTTTGCAAGCGGTGATAATCCCTCCTTCACAAGATCCTAAAGATCTTGGTAACAGAAAGCACCTTAATCTTTTTGCACCAATTCTCATAATTATCTTTCTTGAGAATTGGACGATTTACTGGAAAGTGACCTTTCGAGTGATTCATCGCCATCACAATTATTCTTCCCTTGAATCAAAACTGGAGCTCTAGATACCAGATGTTTGAATTCAACCACGATTTATGGTGAATTCTTCTCAATCTTGATCTCAAGATTGTTATGTAATAACAATGTACAAAAACAAGAAGACGTTTACTACTACGGAAAACCCATATAACAACAGTTGGGAAATATATATATATTGATACTTACAATCACGGTCCAGTAAGCATTGTAATAAACTGGAAAGCTGCGCTACCTATAATGACAGTTATTTTAAATACCCGTTGTTATATGTCTTTTAATAAAATAAGAAATAATGCGGCATTAGAACTACCTATAATGACAGTTATTTTAAAAAATAGTTGTTGTATACTACCTATAATGACAGTTATTTTAAATACCCGTTGTTGTATGTCTTTTAACAAAATAAACAAAAAATTACAGCATTAGAACAAGAACAACAACAAAAACAACAAGAACATCAAGAACAACAATAATAACAACAACAAGAACATCAAGAACAACAATAATAACAACAACAACAACAATCACAACAACAATAACAAGAAGAAGAAGAAGAACAAGAACAACAACAAGAACAACAATAAGAATAATAACAACAAGAACAACATTAATAAAAAAGAACAACAAGAACAACAATAATAAAAAAGAACAACAAGAAAAACAATAATTAAAAAAGAACACCAACAACTAACATTGCTAACTCGAGTTCTGAAATTTGGTTTAGTGGAGAAATAGAGTATCGTAAATGAAAGATGATGTTTGGAGGTAAAAGATGTAGTTCGTCTAAGTTTTAGGTTTCACGCGGATAACTAATAGTATTGTCTTGGCCGTTGAAAATAAATAAATGGACGACCAAGATTTATTTAAGGATAGTGAATAAACTCAATATGCGCGCTACCTATAATGTTGGTAATGGGACTTGAAAAAATAAGTAAAAAACCAAAAATGCTGGTGCTGAGACTTGAATCCATGACAAGACGCTATCTATAATGACACTTGTTTTAAATACCTGTGGTGAAAGGTCTGTCCGCATTTTAAAAAAAAAAAGTAAAAACGCTACCTATAATGAAGGTTGGTTTAAATACACGTGGTGAAAGGTCTGTCAGCATTTTGAAAAAATAGGAAAGAAGTTACATGATTAAAATAAATTCAGAAAAATCTAAAAACACAGAATTTAATCTAATTAGGTAAAATAAGAATTTTGAGAACTTTTTTGGAATTTTTTGAGACTATGAAAATAGTAAAAAATTCATTAAAAATAGAAAAAAGATGAATTTGGGGTTTTGAAGGTGAAGTCCCGTAACACTCCCAAAGTACGTGACTAATGACCGCACGATTTTTCTTCTTCAAATGCACGAAAAAGATCTAAAAAAGGATACAATATTCCCTAAAACCGGTTTTTTGAAGAGCAAGACCTAAAACTAAACTCTAGGCTATAATGACAGGTTTTTAAATACCCGTGGTGAAAGGCTATCAGCATTTTGAAAAAATACGTAAAAAACAATAAATACTGGTGCTGGGACTTGAACCCAAGATCAGACGCTACCTATAATGACGATCTTTTAATTATCCATGGTGAAATGCCTCACATTTCACCACGGTTGGAATTTTAACCGTTATTAAAAGCATTTTAATAAGATTTAAAAAAATGCGCCACTACTGCCAAATGCGTAAACAACAACGCCATGGTCACCACGCTTATTCCCTACACCGCTGTGACATCTCTAAACTAAGGTGCTATCATAATAGTATTGTTTTTTGATTAAAAATTATTTGTATATAACAACGGTTAAGGAGCCAACCGTTGTGATAAGTTCAAGCTTTCATGGGTTCGAACCATAGGGCCCTCATATATGTTATTCCTTTACACTACTACGAAAAACCCATTTAACAACGGTTGGGAATGACATATAATGACGCGGGCGAGGGCGTTGTTATGTAGATTGTTGTTGTATATATGATACTTACAACGACGGTCTTGTGTAGCGTTGTAATAATGAGGAAAGTGCGCTAACTATCACAATGGTTTTACATTACACCGTTGTAATAAATATAATTGTCCTCGGTTCGATTCCCAGCAGCACAGTTTTGATATTTATTTTTTGCTGGCCAGCGCGCCAGATATTATAACGGTTCAGAAATATAACCGTCGCTGAAACCGCTAAAGTTTCAGCAAAATTAACAAATATCATCCTGCTTTTATAATCAATCCCATTTTTTTACATGTATTATTGTTCTCCATATCTCAGCACAGCAGAAAAATACAATTCACATTTTGTGATACAGTTTTCATAATAATATTAATCGTGTCATATTCATAATATCACATATACCAGTTTACAGTTTATCAGAACAAACAACCTACATAAATAAAATATCACATATACCATATTACAGTTTACACACATTACATAACTTCACATAATTGTAACTTGGCGTATTGGTATCTTGTCTCTTGGTGTCTTGTCTCCTGGCCTGGTGTCTGGACTCAAAATACCTATGATTTCAAATAATTATACTTATTAGTAAAAATACTTCTAAACTATAACATACAATTAATATATTATGAATAAATAATAAATTACGTACTTGTTAATTTTCCCATATGCCTTCTTCATGATCGAGTCGTATAGCATGCACGACATCTCCATTAACTTCATCATATGAGGTAGGAACTTGTGTTGTGTAAGAAGGTGTGGACGGAATATCAAGACTTTCATCACTAAGAGGAATGTATTTTCCTTGGAGAACGATTGACCATTTCCCCGATTTGTCCGATGGATCGGAAACATAGAAAGCTTGTTTTGCTTGAGAAGACATGATGAATGGTTCTGTATTAAAAGATGCCTTGCCAAGGTCAACCCGGGTGAATACTAAGTCATCAATGTCTACACCATTACTATTATTGTGAATCCACTTGCATTTAAATAAAGCCACTTTGAAAATAACATAATCAATCTCCCAAATCTCATCAATGACACCATAAAACGCGGTAGTTGCCAATACCAGATTCTTATCTTTCGAACTAGAGAAATACATCGATTCGGCTTCAACCATAACCCCACTATTTTGCATTGTACTATGATCATCTTTTGATTTTGTATAAACGATATAATGACAAATGTCGTATGCACTCCAGGTAATGACACAAAATTTTGGCCCGTACGACAACCATCTAAGTATCTCGATGCACTAGGATCATTAGATACACTTTTATTAAACCAATCCATGAATCTATTGTTATGCTCTATCAACAACAACTTGTCATTCATTCGGGGATATTTTTTCTTCATAAGTCTTTTGTGAGTATCTATGAAAGGTTGAACCTCATCTATATTATTCAAAATATAGAAATGTGATTGAATAACTACATCCCGAGCCATTGACCTAACATTTAGACCTTGAATACCTCTTCCATCTGTGTCAGCATGACGAGACTTTGGAATTCCTATAGAATCTGCATCCGACAAATAGTTTGTACAAAACTCAACAGCTTCTTCTGTGATGTACCTTTCAACAATCGAAGCTTCCGGTCGGTGATGATTCTTCGTATATCCTTTAAAGATCTTCATATATCGCTCTATTGGATACATCCACCTTAAATAAACTGGACCAAAAATTCTGATTTCTCTTACGAGATGAACAACTAAGTGAACCATAATGTCAAAAAATGATGGCGGAAAATACATCTCTAATTAACACAAGATTATGGCAGCCTAATCTTCTAATTCATCCAATTTTTTGAAATCAAGAACTTTATTACATATGGCATTGAAGAATAAACACAGTCTCGTTATAGTTACTCTCACATTTTTTGGAAGGATCCCACGGATAGCCACTGGTAGAAGTTGTTGCATCAATACATGACAATCATGAGATTTTAAACCAATTAACTTGAGATCTTTCATCGATACAAGTTTCTTGATGTTTGATGAGTAACCTTGCGGAACTTTAATATCTTGCAAACACTCGCAGAACATCTTCTTTTCCTTTTTAGATAGAGTGTGGCATGCTGGAGGCAGATAAGTTCTTTTTCCTTTCTCTACTGGAGCCAACTGTTTTCGTATACCCATCTTCTCCATATCAAGACGGGAAGTCTTACTATCTTTAGTCTTGCCCGGAATGTTTAGAAGTGTGCCAATCAAACTATCACACACATTTTTCTCCACGTGCATCACATCAAGACAATGTCTAACATCAAGACTTGACCAATATGGAAGATCAAAGAAGATGGACCTCTTTTTCCATATATTTTTCGCAACTGCCCCTTTTTCTTTTCTTCTCTTCCCACCTTTTTCTTTTTCTCTCTTCCCACCTTTTTCTTTTTCTCTCTTCCTAAGGACAACATTAATGTATTCCTGCCATTGATAAACTTCATCACCGGTTAAAGGTTTAGGAGCCTCACCAAACTCTTGCTCTCCATTAAAAGCCTTTCGCAATCTACGATAAGGATGACCCGGTTTTAGAAATTTTCGATGCCCAAGGTAAACGGTCTTTTTTCCAAACTCAAGTTGGTGATAACTGTAACACCCCGTTTCCCAAATACATAATATAATAATAATTATAATAGCACTTATCAGAGTTTTCGTAAAATACGGGATATTACATTCTTTTCAACTTTATAATAATAGTAACTATAAAAATAATACTTTATTAATTCCATAAAAATTACTTTATAAAGGTTTATACAAACTGCAGCGGAAAAATATATTTTTTTTATAACATCACCATCTTCAACTCAAATGGCACTAAGACCTTCATTACAACAAATAAACAACTTCTTCATAATATGTTTCAAAATCTAATACGTAACAAAATAGGAATAAAAACAACTAAACAAGACCCATCCCGTTACGTATCAGAGCAGACTCCTACACAAAGACACAAGAGACTCCGAAGTCAAGCAGCAACTACTCCAATGAATATGCACGTTACCCACGTAAGAGGTAACATTCAAGCAGAAAGGGTGAGATTTCACAATTCATAATAAAATGATAACATAGTAAGGAATTATCATGTTCAGCAACTTACAATCCTTCGCCAATAACAACACATAATGCATGTTATCAACAACAACAATATATTATCATATTATAGCAACAATAGCAATTTATCACGTATGTGTAGTTAACAACTGACATCAAAATCAACACCACATATAACAGCAACCATACAACATCAACGACACATTATTACTCATATTTATCAACAGTTTACAACATCATCAACAATTAGCAACATCAATAATTTATAACATTTAGCGGCATCAACAATTAACATCAACATCATATGAAATGCAAGTGCAATCATGCATGTGGTACCGACTCGTTGGTTCATTCAATCGAACCCCGGATAGATCACATACACCTCTACTTGGCAATGATCTATCCCCCACCATTCTCCATATAGGAGTACGAATGAATCGCATACACTCCTCCTGAGCAACGATCCATCCCACCAATCACCATGAAAATGCATGACATATGATGCACAATAACACATGTATAATATTAGAAACACATGTACACGATCCTCCTGATCACACCTTAACATAACATCATCAATATTGGTACAAAGACCCAAGGCATAAGCCTTCAACAACAAACATCCACAATAACATAATTTATTTCATCAAGTAAATAATTAAACCCAACATCATTTTATACATCATTTGATTCACTCAAATGCGTAACACAACTACCAACGATCGACACGATCATATTCAAATAATTATTTAAAATATCAAACGAAGTCAGAATCACGCAAATGAATATGTTACGGAAAGCTTAGAGAGTCTATTTCAAGGATATGAATTTTATTTTAAGACCTAATACACCAATCCATTCAGTTTAATCAAACCATAAGAACACATACTCACACCGGGCAGAATATTTTGTCTAACTTCAAAATGATGCCAAAACTTATATACTTATGATAAAATTCCGAAAATTTCTAGTTGGAAAGGTCATTAAGTCCTATTTCCAACGCAAATGACGCCACCCCAAACGGACTTACGACGCTCCAGTTACACTCGAAACAAAATGACCAACGCATGACCGAAATCGCCAACATTTATGGTATAAAAAACAAGGTAACCACTACTATTGAAGAACTCCTGGACTTAATTTCTCCACATAAACATAAATATTATCGCGTTAGCTTTCTAACGCTTTAAACGGGACCTCAAACGGACTTATGGAACTCAAGATATGCCCAAAATAAGTCAGTCAATACACTTCTACAGTCTCCTGCGATCCCATTACGGAAATTTCACTCTTAAACTCATTTTTTTCAACTTAAAATTATGTCAAACATTCTCCAACATGTTCAAATAGCTTATTTTGAAAATCACTTATTATTGGTCAATTACTTTTTGTTATTTCACTCTAAACCTATCAACCAACGTCAATTCTAACAACATTATGCCATCAAAATTCATCCCCATTCATCAATTCAATACAAATCAACATTTAACAACATTATCAACAAACATATACAACCCTATTACATCAATTCATAATCCACTCAAAAACATCCCTAAACAACCCTAACCCCAAACATACATTATCAATCCCATTATAAAATGTTAGTCCCCACTTACCTTGTAACTGGAGGCTCTAACTCAAAGAGTTTGCAGAATGTTACATTTCTTTCTTTCTCTTCTCTCTACGTTTCGTTCTTCACACTTCTCAGCCAGCCTTTTCCCAAATGATTGTACCCATGTTACGATCTAACTCTATTCTCCCTATATTATATTTTCCATATTCCAATAATAACCTTAGGACCCCTAATATCCCAAGTTATTCCAATTCTACCATTCTCAACTTATATTTTATTTTTTTATAACAATATACCACTAATCCCCTTTTATTATAATTTCTAATAATAATAATAATAATAATAACCATATAATAATAATTATTATTCCCAATATTACTCATATTATATTTTAAGTATTAATAATAATAACATACTAGCATCCTCATGCCACCCCCAAGGTTCTACACTTTCGGTCATACACCCCCTTCCTTATATTTTATATTTTAATAAAAATACTAATAATTTCTATTTTTTTTAATTATTTTAATTACTCAATAATAATAATAATTAACTAACTAAATTATTATATACCATCATCAACATCACGCAATTCATCGCAAAACACAATAATTCATAAATCATCACCACAATTAGTCAAATTAATTAATTAGACTCTATAAATAATAAAATTAATAAAAGAGGGCGTTACAACTCTCCCCCACTTAGAATGTTTTCGTCCTCGAAAACGCACCAACAGAAACGAGTCCAGATACAACTCTCTCATCCACTCCTCACGCCTTCAAATCCAACTCTTGCCAAAAGGCCAAACATACACTACCCTTACTAAGGTAACTTCCTTGTTTTAGCCATCTACCAAAATTCCCATGTTTGAATACAACGCTCTCATCGGAGTCAAACCACATCGCGGTTTCTACACTTCTTAATACACAAAGTATCATAAACGACCATTCCAACACATCGAATGGGAAAATCTCTCAGTTATTTCAATCAACTACTAATGGCTATCTCAGGCACTCCTTCGTCTATGCACCCAAACTTTCAATAATCCCTCCAGGGATTAAATAACTCTCTTCTTCAGATCATCTGTCTACGGTTCACAAGAAGAATTCCATCCGACTTAGTACTAACACAATCTGTGCTCCTTACCAAAACGTCAATTAAAAATCCCGTATTTCAATCGAACACAATACTCTACAGAATATCACAACTTTCATAACCTTGCTGATATACTACCCATTAACCTTCTCCATCACATTCAACCGTCGAAACAATAGTTCATCAAATTCTAATACATCTTCATCACCTCTGACAGAATATTTATCTTCCTTCGGCGTCCTTTCTCAAACATTATTCTTTTAATTTTCAAGCACGCTAATAATACGAAAATGATTCATAAATCCAATCCCACTATCTTCATCAACATAAATTCATCATTCTATCCTTAATACATCAAAACCAATCATTCTAATCACTTTAAATTCATCCATTGATTCTCTTAATTTTTTTTCCTCAATAGATCCACCAACCCACCTCAGTATTTCCTTCTTGGTAATATCTTAAATTGCACCCCCAATTAAATTTAATCCTGCGAGTTTCTCTATTAACTCCATCTCACGATTCATAATCGTCGTCGTAAGCAATATCATATGATTTAAACATTAGTCACTACATAAATATTTCCAAAATAATCGCTCACATAAAACATAGTTCTTCAACAGTCCTAACCATCTTGTCTGTCACATAATAACCTATCTCGAGTCGACTAAACACTTTAATTTCTGCGATTACTGAATACCTCCATCTTGGTCTTCAAAGGTTACATTACCCACTTACAACACAAACTCTCTTTTAGAAACATCACTCTGAACCACTAAAAGATTTATGCCCAATTCTGCAAAATCAACATCGAAGCAACCGCTAACACTTCTTCGGTTCAAACTTTCCATTCTGGATAATCCAACTTGCACTTCTAGATATCTCAGTACCTAGCCGTATACACCTCTACACTAGCAGTTTCAACCTTCAGAATGTTATTCTAGTTAACTCAAAATCCGACGATATCCAACCTCAATTTGTTCTCACTAAACAACATACCAAGTAAACGATTCATTAACACGGTCTCAAATCCTTTGGTCTTATCCAAAACAATTCAAATTCACGACTTCACACATACAATTCTTATACCAACATACCTATCTGATCTCATAATTCGAAATCCTCCAAGTGCATGTCTCTATACATGAAAATAAACAACGTGTCTATCACAGTGACTCTCATCACATCCCTTCTCTACTCAAGGAAACAAACATTATAAACATTTTCTCACATCCTTTCACAACATCTTTATTTTCTTTACAATCATGAACTTAACTCCCAACAATCACCTGAATCAACACATGCGACCGGTATCATAACGTCTATCGCTTTATCCTTGATGTGTACGGACGCAACTCTACCAAACATCGCTACATCAATCTTAATTCACTACTCAAATCTCAACAATAACATGCATGAAATCTCATGAAGTCAAAACATCACACCACTGCACCCACAACGCAACGACAATGGCATCCGCATTTCCGATCGTACCAAAGCACCGTATAAACCTTCAAAAGCATCCACTCCCTTTAAACAGACAATACTCATTTTCTTCCATGGAACATATTTTTATCAAAAAGTTCGCTGCGCTAGCTTTCCAACGCCTCGAACGGCACCCAAAACGGATACTTGAAACTCAAGTTATGAATTTTCGAAGTTTTCAAAAATCATCCATAACATAGCTACGGGTTTGACATCTAGTTGACTCAAAACCCAACCAAAACTCATCTTTGATTCCCCAAACTCTTATTTTAACTTAGTTATACATATTAGGAACTATTGGGAACATAAGAACACAGTTTCATTCCGATCAATTCTTCCCCAAATTCCCCAAAACTCACTTCTCATCTCCAACGTTAGTATCTAAACGACTCTTTATGAATCTATCAATCTCTCCTCCATCAACATTGTCGTTTTCCATGCTTCACAACTCAATGCTCCCTTCCACAACCTCCTTATAACTGGAATCACCCGTTACTTATCAACATCTTCATCCTCATGATGCCAAGATTACAATCCTTTTCATAATCTTCTTTATATCCTCGAGTCTCGACTTGACCTGTTCAACCCACCCGCAACATTCAACAATCATATATATAATTCCAACGACAAAACTCTACAACATTCCACCATTCTCAATTGATAACATCACGCTTCATAATAATTCCACCCGACTAACTCTACGAATAATACGCAGTCCTGAAAACATCGCAACTATCTGAGCTTCATCTTCTCAGACTCATCCCAACTGTTTAGCGACTATTCCTTCGAGACAAGAATCTACATCTATTTATCAGAACAATCCGTAAGCACTTGGCTCAACCAAAACCGTCCTCCGATCCCACAATTTAAGCCAAAAGACACGTCTATCCCATCCAACATAATCCCGTATGCTATCAACAAGAGATTGAGGGTGATCAGTTCCTCAATTTGTTAATAGACATCCGAAAACCAGGATAGGGTATAAACCGTCTTTACCAACTACAAAAGAATTCAACCGCGCACCAACGGCAACTCCACACCCAACATCTCAGAGAAGCAAAAGCTTCTCCCCCACTTATTTCGGACTCATCCTCCTGCAAAGGTAGAAGTAAGACAAAAGAAGACCGATAGTGTTTTCACACAGATATCGCATACACACAACACGACTCTACGGACTCAACAACCTGGCCGGACGGACCGACCTGCTCTGATACCAATTGTAACACCCCGTTTCCCAAATACATAATATAATAATAATTATAATAGCACTTATCAGAGTTTCGTAAAATACAGGATATTACATTCTTTTCAACTTTATAATAATAGTAACTATAAAAATAATACTTTATTAATTCCATAAAAATTACTTTATAAAGGTTTATACAAACTGCAGCGGAAAAATATTTTTTTTTATAACATCACCATCTTCAACTCAAATGGCACTAAGGCCTTCATTACAACAAATAAACAACTTCTTCATAATATGTTTCAAGATCTAATACGTAACAAAATAGGAATAAAAACAACTAAACAAGACCCATCCTGTTACGTATCAGAGCAGACTCCTACACAAAGACACAAGAGACTCTGAACTCAAGCAGCAACTACTCCAATGAATCTGCACGTTACCCACATAAGAGGTAACATTCAAGCAGAAAGGGTGAGATTTCACAATTCATAATAAAATGATAACATAGTAAGGAATTATCATGTTCAACAACTTACAATCCTTCACCAATAACAACACATAATGCATGTTATCAACAACAACATATTATCATATTATAGCAACAATAGCAATTTATCACGTATGTGTAGTTAACAACTGACATCAAAATCAACACCACATATAACAACAACCATACAACATCAACGTCACATTATTACTCATATTTATCAAAAGTTTACAACATCATCAACAATTAGCAACATCAACAATTTATAACATTTAGCGGCATCAACAATTAACATCAACATCATATGAAATGCAAGTGCAATCATGCATGTGGTACCGACTCGTTGGTTTATTCAATCAAACCCCGGATAGATCACATACACCTCTACTTGGCAATGATCTATCCCCCACCATTCTCCATATAGGAGTACGGATGAATCGTATACACTCCTCCTGAGCAACGATCCATCCCACCAATCACCATGAAAATGCATGACATATGATGCACAATCAGACATGTATAATATCAGAAACACATGTACACGATCCTCCTGATCACACCTTAACATAACATCATCAACATTGGTACAAAGACCCAAGACATAAGCCTTCATAAACAAACATCAACAATAACATAATTTATTTCATCAAGTAAATAATTACTCCCAACATCATTTTATACATCATTTGATTCACTCAAATGCGTAACACAACTACCAACGATCGACACGATCATATTCAAATAATTAATTAAAATATCAAATGAAGTCGGAATCACGCAAATGAATATGTTCTGGAAAGCTTAGAGAGTCTATTTCAAGGATATGAATTTTATTTTAAGACCTAATACACCAATCCATTCAGTTTAATCAAACCATAAGAACACATACTCACACCGGGCAGAATATTTTATCTAACTTCAAAATGATGCCAAAACTTATATACTTATGATAAAATTCCAAATATTTCCATTTGGAAAGTTCATTAAGTCCTCTTTCCATCGCAACTGACGCCACCCCAAACGGACTTACGACGCTCCAGTTACACTCGAAACAAAACGACCAATGCATGACCGAAATCGCCAACATTTATGGTATAAAAAACAAGGTAACCACTACTATTGAAGAACTCCTGGACTTAATTTCTCCACATAAACATAAATATTATCGCGTTAGCTTTCTAACGCTTCAAACGGGACCTCAAACGGACTTACGGAACTCAAGATATGCCCAAAACAAGTCGGTCAATACACTTCTACAGTCTCCTGCAATCCCATTACGGAAATTTCACTCTTAAACTCATTTTTTTCAACTTAAAATTATGTCAAACATTCCCCAACATGTTCAAATAGCTTATTTTGAAAATCACTTATTATTGGTCAATTACTTTTTGTTATTTCACTCTAAACCTATCAACCAACATCAATTCTAACAACATTATGCCATCAAAATTCATCTCCATTCATCAATTCAACACAAATCAACATTTAACAACATTATCAACAAACATATACAACCCTATTACATCAATTCATAATCAACTCAAAAACATCCCTAAACAACCCTAACCCCAAACATACATTATCAATCCCATTATAAAATGTTAGTCCCCCCTTACCTTGTAACTGGAGGCTCTAACTCAAAGGGTTTGCAAAATGTTACATTCCTTTCTTTCTCTTCTCTCTATGTTCCGTTCTTCACACTTCTCAGCCAGCCTTTTCCCAAATGATCGTACCCATGTTACGATCTAACTCTATTCTCCCTATATTATATTTCCCATATTCCAATAATAACCTTAGTACCCCTAATATCTCAAGTTATTCCAATTCTACCCTTCTCAACTTATATTTTATTTTTTTATAACAATATACCACTAATCCCCTTTTATTATAATTTCTAATAACAATAATAATAATAACCATATAATAATAATTATTATTCCCAATATTACTAATATTATATTTTAAGTATTAATAATAATAACATACTAGCATCCTCATGCCACCCCCAAGGTTCTACACTTTCGGTCATACACCCCCTTCCTTATATTTTATATTTTAATAAAAATACTAATAATTTCAATTTTTTTAAATTATTTTAATTACTCAATAATAATAATAATTAACTAACTAAATTATTATATACCATCATCAACATCACGCAATTCATCGCAAAACACAATAATTCATAAATCATCACCACAATTAGTCAAATTAATTAATTAGACTCTATAAATAATAAAATAAATAAAAGAGGGCGTTACAATAACAAGTATCATCTTCACATATAGGACACGCTTTATGTCCTTTGACACTGTATCCCGCCAAGTTACCGTAAGCCGGAAAGTCGTTAATTGTGCAAAATAACATTGCAGGCATATTAAACTTTTCCCCAGAATATGCATCATCAACTTCAACGCCTTCATCCCACAAGAGTCGTAAATCATCAATTAATGGACTAAGATAAACATCTATGTCGTTACCAGGTTGTCGTGGTCCAGAAATCATCATACTTAACAGTATATACTTGCGCTTCATGCATAACCAAGGAGATAGGTTATAAATAGTGAGAAGAACAGGCCACGAAGTATGATTAGTGCTCATATTACCAAAGGGGTTCATTCCATCGGTGGCGAGCCCAAGCCTAAGATTTCTTGGCTCAACTCCAAAATTCGGAAACAACGAATAAATTTTCTTCCATTGCAAAGAATCAGCTACATAGCGAATGTTTCCATCACGAATCCTTTCATCTGCATGCCATCTAAGATTCTTTGCGTCATTCGAATTAGCAAAAAGTCTCTTTGATCGTGAAAGTATTGGCAAGTACCATAACACTTTAGCAGGAGGATGCTTCCTACTAACATTGTCATAGTGATCATTGTCATCACCATTGCTAGCCTTCTGCTTGTAACGCGACACACCACATTTCAGACATTGAAACAAGTCTTCATACTCTTTCCGGAATAATATGCAATCATTAGGGCAAGCATGAATCTTGATATACTCTAGACCCAGTGGACACAATATCTTCTTGGCCTCATAGCAACGATCTGGCAATTTGTCATCTTCTGGTAACATTTGCTGTAGCAATTCAAGTAATTCCGTGAAACTTTTATCCGACCATCCATTTTTTGCCTTCAGATTAAACAACTTTAACACAGCCGACAATCGTGTGAACTCTGTGCATCCCTTATATAAAGGGGTGTCTTTATCACTACATAAATTATCATAAATATGAGCATTCATAAAATAAGATTCCCCAATATCACGGAACATATCCTCTAGGTGATCTCCCATATATTCATCTTCCTCCACTCTTTGACTTTGTGACGCCCGACTTTCCTTATTATCCACCTCACCATGCCACACCCATATTATATAATTTTGACATATACCATCACAACAAAGGTGATTGTGTATTTCTTTCTTTGTACCCTTTTTGATATTAGCGCAAACAACACAAGGACAATAAAAGATACCATCATTACCGGGAAGATGTTTATCAGCGTATTCAAGGAATTCACAAACTCCGTTCTCATAAACCGGATCTAATCTATTGGCTTTCATCCAACTACGATCCATTACAACTTCTGAAATTTATACATGTATAATAATGTGAATGACACACCAAAATCTAATCCAAAAAGTCAAGCATGTGCATATACAATATGAACAAAGAAAAAATCAATGAAGATGTACTCTAATACTAAACGTAAAGCATATGAAACATCTCATTCTGACTTGAGCATATACAATATGAACAAAGAAACAAGGAATGAAGATGTTGAAGAGAACCTTACTTCGAAGCTGAAGAAGCAAATGAATGATGAAGACGGTCAATATTTGAGCATAAACCAAGAAAAAAGGAATGAAGATGTTGAAGAGAACCTTACTTCGAAGTTGAAGAAGCAAATGAATGAAGATGGTCAATATATTTGAGCATAAACCAAGAAAAAAGGAATGAAGATGTTGAAGAGTACCTTATTTGAGCAATATTTGAGCTCCAAATGAATGGATACGAAGATGGTAAAGGTTAGGGCGTCTCTGGCTCACTTGTTCGATTAGGGCGTCTTATGAAAGAAATACATAATAAGTTTTGTTTTAATTTATCAGTAAACCTTTTAATCTCGGTGGAGAAACAAACCGTAGTGGAATCTTAAGTGAAATGTACTCTATTACTACGGTTGCTCATCTTAACCGTTGTAAAATAATTTACAATTTATTTTATAAATAATGGACTTAATTGACACACGCTAAATGTACTCTAAAAAATGGAAAAAAATGTAGTTGCAGGGAATCGAAGCTTGATACATTTCATTTATTACTACGGTTGCTCATCTTAACTGTTGTAAAATAATTTACAATTTATTTTATAAATAATTGACTTAATTGACACACGCTAAATGTACTCTAAAAAATGGAAAAAATGTAGTTGCAGGGAATCGAAGCTTGATACATTTCATTTATTACTACAGTTGCTCATCTTAACCGTTGTAAAATAATTTACAATTTATTTTATAAATAATGGACATAATTGACACACACTAAATGTACTCTAAAAAATAGAAAAAATGTAGTTGCAGGGAATCGAAGCTTGATACATTTCATTTATTACTACGGTGGTTTCATTCAACTGTCATTAAATGACTCAGCTTTTAAATGGGCTCGAAATTTTTTACCTACTACAACGGCATAAAAGGATGCGTTGTAAGCCTGGCGTTGTTGTTTTAGCGTTTTGTAGTAGTGTTAATGTTAAGTGCTGCCTTTTCTTTTTTAATTATTTTTAAATAAAAAACTTAAAAGTTTATGACGACGGTTGCAGAGTTTCACCGTTGTTAAGTCGTGCCTTTTCATTTTTAATTATTTTTAACTAAAAAACTTAAAAGTTCATAACGACGGTTGAAGAGCCCACCATTGTTAATTCGCGTCTTTTCATTTTTAATTATTTTTAAATAATTTTTTTAAAAAGTTTTTGACTACGCTTGATGATTACAACCGTTGTGATATATTTTTCTTTTTATTTAAAATTTTTAATTGTAAATACTCTGGCGCTTATTTAGGAAATTTCACCATGAAAGTAAAATATCACTACAATTGCACGTATTGGCCATAGTGGTAGCTTGATAATATTATACACTCATATAGTTAGCTTGTCTCGTCAATATCCTCTTTTCCATTGCAAATAGAAACTAGACGAAACAATACACGACTTCACCCCAAACCCTAACGTTCAATACTGTGAAACATTACACGATTTCATCCAAAACACCATCGTTCACACTTCACTGTGTATTTGTCATTGTCATCATCATCTCTAACCAAGTTGACAAGACCATCACGATCAACCAAGTTGTTACTGTCTAGAAGGAAAACAACAAGAACACTGTCGTCACTACAAGGAAGGAAGACAACACCATCACCGACACTACCATCATTTACTTAGTCATCACGTTTAGGTTACGTAAAATATTTTTCCCCATACATCTACAGTAAACTTTATTTTCCATTGTTGTGGTTGTTGTTGTTTTATTTTGTGGTTGATGTTTATGTTCTTGTTGTTCATGTTGTTGTTGTTGTTGTTGTTTTTGAACTTAGATGTCGACCTTGTCGAGTTCTTCATCAGAAACCAACGAAGAAACTCAAACAAATGAGAGGTTACCCAATGAAACTCAAACAACTGAAAGTCAAACGAAAAGATCACAAAGAGGTGTCACAATGATGCCCCAATTAACATCAGTCCAGAACTCATCAGGTGAAAAATTTTCTATCCAGTTTGACTCGTTGTACAGAGTAGTGGATTGTGAACACTACTCTAATTTTAAGAGTTATGTTTCGTTCCTTGCACGTAGCAAGGTCAGTATATTGATTGATGATTGGAAACAAGTTGATGATAACGTCAAAGAAAGAATATGGACCGACGTTAAGGTCTTACATACTATAATTTTCATATATCGCTGATATCAATATCTAATTTCTAATACATACTTATATATTGATTTAAATTTAGTTGAATTTTGAGTTTAACGATGACTCAAATTTGAAAAAATAGTGGATATCATATGCTGGTACTCGTTGGAGGGGATTTAAGGCACAACTCATGGCTGACTACATTAGGAGGCCTAAAAGCGGTCTTTCTCATCCATAGATTCGATATAGTTTTATATCGAAGAAGCAATGGAAAAAGTTTGCAAAGATACGTCGTTCTGAGGAATTCAAGGTTAGTACTATTCTCATGTAATCGATAATGTTATGCTATTGAGTTATAGATACTAATCATATATTTTTTACACTATGTTCATAACAGGTTAAAAGCGAAGTCGGAATACTCAATAAGGCCAAGAACATGTACCCCCATAGATTATCTCGTGGGGGTTATAGGAAACTTGAGAAAAAAATCATGCTTGAAAGACAATCAGAAACAAGAGATGATCGCATCCCATCTCCACCTTCAAGGAAGATGGCTTAATTAAGACCAGATGGAGAGTAAACCTCCGAGGCGTCAAAAGTAGTCGCCGAAAAAATTGTAAGTATAATTTGTTTTGCTTATGTTATTTTTTATTTAAATGCGTTGGTAACAATATATGTGAGTTTCTCATGTTGTGTAGGATAAATTGGTTGAGGCATCCCATGAAGGCACATTTGTTCCGCAAGCTAGACATGACATATTAGTAGAAGCTATCGAATCAGATGAGCATGGTGGGCGTGTCCGTGCTGTTGGAGAAGGTGTCGGCTTGAGGTCATTCTTTGGGTCTCAAAGAAAAAGTACCAAAAGCCCAAAAATTATCGCACAAAGACAAAAGATTGAAAATTTTGAGAAGCAATTAGAAGAACAATGGAAAATGTTAGAAGAGGAGAAGGAGAAAATGGAGAAATATATGGAAAGGCTTCAAGAGTTATATTCGGTATGTACTTTACTTGAGATGTTAGTGTTTTATCGGAAATGTATGATATATATTGTGCTTACTTTTGTTTTATGTTTTAATTGAATATTATGATGTAGAGATTAAGTGAAAATCTTGAACAAAGGAAAAATGAAGATCACCGTAATGTTGATGGTGATGATGATGATCGAACTCCTAGTAGAAGTGTTGTACGTCATTCTTCTACAAAAGGAAGTAATTGTTCAGCCCATTCCCCTTACGAATAACTGCAATGATATAATAGACCCTAATCCAAATGAAATCACAATGTTATACTTGAAAGTTGCGGTGATAAATGAAACGCAACTTCTCCCGCTAGAACATTGTCCACGTTTGGATTTTTCTATTATAGTCATGAAGATGTAAGAGATTTTCTTGGTGGGTAAAAGTGGCTGGACATCGGGTGTAAAGCCCATCTATATATACATACATCAAAGCATATATTATACATGAAATCCACGTTTGGTACTGAAATATACAATAAGTCCTAGTAAACACATTATACATATACATGCCCAACTTCCTAAATACAAAAAAAACTACGGCATAGTATATCTACAAGATGTTACAAAGATAAATACTAGGAACTAGATCAAATAATGATCTCAAAAATCTCCACAACGGAAGCCTTGCCACACAAAAGCTACGATCCTTAAGGAAAGTCAAACAACCTTGTCCTTACCCTTCGCCGAACCTGCAGAACCTGTGATGTAAACAACAACAGTGGGGTGAGATACATCAAATCTCAGTGAGTTCTCTATCTTATGGATTCTCTCGGCTTTACAAGGTTCTAATCAATACCTAACTCAAGTCGGGGAAAAAGGAACTAGACCTTGAGATCAAACATTCCTGACTAGAGAAACAATCGTGCAATACACAAAACGACATACAAGTTAAGAATCTTCTCCCCGGCCAGCCATACGAGGCAAATACAACGCGGGTCACAGATTCTTAACGTAGATAACTTCTCCCCGGCCAGCCATACAAGGCAAATACAACACGGGTCACGGTTATCTACAGTTGGAACTTCTCCCCGGCCAGCCCACACAAGGCAAATACAACACGGGTCACGGTACCAATCACTAAGTAACTTCTCCCCGGCCAGCCCACACAAGGAGCACTTTAACATGGGTCACGGTTACTTACTTAATAAATACTTCTCCCCGGCCATCCCGCACAAGGGGCTCTTCAACACGGGTCACGGTATTTATTAAGACACACACAACAAACCGGAGGAATACGATCCTCCATTAATAACTACTTAACAAGGATACTCTTCTAGTATCGATGTAAGCATTATCACACGATTCTCTAAGTCATTCTATTGTACTAAGGTTTCCTCGCTCTACCTGTTTCATATTTTAACATGCATAAAACACCTCAATTACACACAATTAAAACGGTAAAAGTCGACAAAACGACACTATTCCAAACATATCTTCCATTGTTTGTATTGTTCGCTCAGTCTAACCATCCGTCTGAGGATGATTCGACGTGCTCAAACGCAACTTCGTACCTATCGCTTGTTGAACAATATTCCAAAACCTTGAAGTAAACTTCGGATCTCTATCGGACACTATATTAGAGGGAACACCATGCAATCTTACAATTTCAGCGATAAACAATCTTGCAAGGTGACTTCCCTTGTAAGTAGTTTTCACGGCTAAGAAATGCGCGGATTTCGTTAGTCGATCCACATTCACCCAAATAGAGTCATAACCACCTTGCGTACGGGGTAAACCTACTGCAAAGTCCATAGAAATACTATCCCATTTCCATACCGGAATTTCTAGAGGTTGCAACAAGCCACCCAGTCTTTGGTGTTCGATCTTCACTTGTTGGCACACCGCACATTTCGACACATACACCGCAATATCCCTTTTCATCCCGGACCACCAATAGTCCCTCTTTAAATCTTGATACATGTTGGTAGCGGTATAGGGCAAGCAAACAAAAAGATTTGGAAGTATTTTTCCGGGAATTATCGTGTCCACAGAGATCGGTGCTACTGAACTGTCGTTCAACAATTTAATTGTTAATGAGTTTGGTTTAAAATAGTTTTAAGGTAAATGCGGAAAAGTAAATATGAACATCAAAAGAGTACATTCTTTGAAGAGAAGAAACCTATCAAGCATGAATATACACTACTCAGAACAAATGTAAACCTATCGATCAGTCGCATTCAACATACAATACTCATCGAAATCATCACGTATCGCTCACAACAGTGTCCATCTCTGGCACACTGAGCTGAGAGAGCAACCGTATCACTCTCGTCGTCACTCTCGCGCACGACGCCTCGAAACACGGAAGACATTAAGTTATGACACCATAAAGATTATTATCTAAATCTAACTCTAGCATCTAGACAATAGATATCCATCCTTAATCAAGATTCGTGATGTGTATCTCTAACACAACGCAAATCCAAACATAAATGCAAAAAGATCAAGGAAGACATCGATAATGATTTGTAAAGCATATATATTATACAACCATGATCAATACATGTACATAGGTTTAGAGTAACAATACAAACATAACCCAACAAATAGAGAAATACATAGAGAAGAAATGGTGAAAAATCAAACATTTCATGAGTTGTCGGCTCCGATTGATGAAGGATTCGACTCCGGATCATCCTAATGCATGCTCCAATGTGTTTTCTAGCCTAATTCTACTCAAAAAATGCTATTGGATGGATATGGACCCAAAAATATCAAAACCCATCCCTAAAAATTGTGTTTTTGGGCCTTATATGATGTTTCTGTCCGCCCAATTTCGCCCGGCGGAATTTTTGGGGCGCCCAGCGGCGAAAGGCGGTTTATTTTTGCAAGTTCCCGTGCTGTGACACTGCTGCGCCTTCTGAGTTTCGCCCGGAAGAATTTTGGCTTCGCCCGGAGCTTTTGAAGTTTCGCCCTGCGGAATTTTCGCCCGGCGCAGCAGGGGCGAATCACACCAGAAAATTCTGCACTGTTTTATTCGTAACTTTTGAACCGTAACTCCGTTTGACGCACGGTTTGAAGTGCTAGAAAGCTTATTCAATGCTCAATACAACAATGGCAAAATCCCATTGCTGGAACACCTGCAAAAATAAATGAAAATCAATTAAACTCAATTATATTTACACGATACGCAATATATACACTAAAACGTAAAGTAAACGTAATTACGAACAAAGCGGGGTTTATTCAACCAATTTTAAGACAAAGTAACGATAAGTGCAACAAAACTTATATGCAAAAATAGCTACAATTTGCACTTATCAAACTCTCCCCAACTTACCTAATTGTTTGTGCACAAACAAGAATCAAACAAACTTGAAAATGCACAAGCAACATCCAAAGAACGATGAATCAACAGGTTTTGAAAAATGGAAACGAATGTATGGTTCAAATGAAAAAGGTACACACAAAAAGTAAATACTTACCACTAAACTACGACGACAACATAATCACGAAACAGACGCAAAATACAAAAATCATGCCAAACATTCTCAAACAACACAAGTTCCAAAGTGAATTACACCTAGCAAAAATAATCATCGGTAGATGAAAAGCACAAAATAAGGTACTTTACACTCACACAACACTCATGCAAACAAAAGACTAAATTATGCATACATCCACAAATTCACATTGAAAATACAAAAGCAAGAATCACAAGGACTTTCAAGGTTGTAACGTGGTCGAGTAAACAAACAACGGGCAATTTCTAAAGGTAATTGAAGTTAAAACTTGCCTAAACCTAAGGGAGTGAAAACTCACAAAGATTCACACCCAAAATTTCAACCAACTTCTTCCAAAATCCCAAGTGCTACACAACACACAATACATATTTAGCACAATTATTGAAACTCTTTTTGTTTCCTTTTTCAAGGATTTTTATTTTTCTTCCTTTTTTCTTTTTTATTTTTTTTTCTTTGTCATATTTTTCTCTTTTTTCTTTTCTTTTTCAATCCTCATAGAATCCAATCAATGAGTATACAATCATCCTCTCCCCAACTTGAATTCAACAGCACCATCATATGAATACTCCCTACTTTCTAAGGCAAGGAAAAAATCCATACAAAAACACAAAATTGAGGTTCAAGAAAAAACAAAATCCATTAAAAAAATAAGTGAACTAAATACTCTTAGACAAGTATTAAGTTCAAATAGAAACATGGATCAAAAAGCTCAAAGGGGTTACAAATTCTCACACACTCACAAGGTGAATTGACTATTTGGCTAAGGTGGTTGTGCTCAAAATGAAACAATTGCCTTGATCCTTTTCATGCATTCATATACACAACATAAAAAACAGATTCAACATAATAAAATCCAGTTAGAACAAGAATGTTGGTTATCCGCGCATATATGAACAATGGAAAGCCACCTCACAAAAAGGTTGGGAACTAAAGTGATTCACAATAGAACAAGTATACAAAAGAATGGATGGCATGGAAGTTTGTAAAATGCCTAAGTATCATGAATATGCTAAAGTCAAGAAAGCGATAAATACATACCTCAGACGTGTATAAAAGTTAACAAAATCATTACCATACATCCGCAAGTTGAAACGAACCAACTTGGAAAATCACCAAAGCATCCTCCAATAAGTCAATCAAAATTTGCGAGCAAACAACAACCAAAAACATTAGAAACGAAAAACTATAAAACATGCTTGTTTTACGTGGTAAGCTCGACGCCTTTACGGTGCTTAATTAGAAACTTCCTTCATTCATGCCATGGTGATGTCTCACCGCGCAACCAAAAGCAAGCGTCCTAACCAAACACTTGAACAAACGTTAAAATATACAAGTATCAATATAAACAAGTGAAAATAGACAATATAAACGATATCTACAAAACTCAAAAACAAAGAAACTATCGCAATGCGATTCAATAAAAACACCAATCCCCGGCAACGGTGCCATTTTGTTGGTAGCGGTATAGGGCAAGCAAACAAAAAGATTTGGAAGTATTTTTCCGGGAATTATCGTGTCCACAGAGATCGGTGCTACTGAACTGCCGTTCGACAATTTAATTGTTAATGAGTTTGGTTTAAAATGGTTTTAAGGTAAATGCGGAAAAGTAAATATGAACATAAAAAGAGTACATTCTTTGAAGAGAAGAAACCTATCAAGCATGAATATACACTACTTAGAAAAAACGTAAACCTATCGATCGGTCGCATTCAACATACAATACTCATCAAAATCACCACGTATCGCTCACAACAGTGTCCATCTCTGGCACACTGAGCTGAGAGAGCAACCGTATCACTCTCGTCGTCACTCTCGCGCACGACGCCTCGAAACATGGAAGACATTAAGTTCCGACACCATAAAGATAATTATCTAAATCTATCTCTAGCATCTAGACAATAGATATCCATCCTTAATCAAGATTCGTGATGTTTATCTCTAACACAACACAAATCCAAACATAAATGCAAAAAGATCAAGGAAGACATCGATAACGATTTGTAAAGCATATATATTATACAACCATGATCAATACATGTACAAAGGTTTAGAGTAACAATACAAACATAACCCAACAAATAGAGAAATACATAGAGAAGAAATGGAGAAAAACCAAACATTTCATGAGTTGTCGGCCCCGTTTGATGAAGGATTCGACTCCGGATCATCCTAATGCATGCTCCAATGTGTTTTCTAGCCTAATTCTACTAAAAAAATGCTATTGGACGGATTTGGAACCAAAAATATCAAAACCCATCCCTAAAAATTGTGTTTTTGGGCCTTATATGATGTTTCTGTCCGCCCAGTTTCGCCCGGCGGAATTTTTGTGGCGCCCGGCGGCGAAAGGCGGTTTATTTTTGCAAGTTCCAGTGCTGTGACACTGCTGCGCCTTCTGAGTTTCGCCCGGCGGAATTTTGGCTTCGCCCGGCACTTTTGAAGTTTCGCCCGACGCAGCAGGGGCGAATCACACCAGGAAATTCTGCACTGTTTTATTCGTAACTTTTGAACCGTAACTCCGTTTAACGCACGGTTTTAAGTGCTAGAAAGCTTATTCAATGCTCTATACAACAATGGAAAAATCCCATTGCTGGAACACCTGCAAAAATAAATGAAAATCAATTAAACTCAATGATATTTACACGATATGCAATATATACACTAAAACGTAAAGTAAACGTAATTACGAACAAAGCGGGGTTTATTCAACCAATTTTAACACAAAGTAACGATAAGTGTAACAAAACTTATATACAAAAATAGCTTCAATTTGCACTTATCAAACTCTCCCCAACTTACCTAATTGTTTGTCCACAAACAAGAATCAAACAAACTTGAAAATGCACAAGCAACATCCAAAGAACGATGAATCAACAGGTTTTGAAAAATGGAAACGAATGTATGGTTCAAATGAAAAAGGTACACACAAAAAGTAAATACTTACCACTAAACTACGACGACAACATAATCACGAAACAGACGCAAAATACAAAAATCATGCCAAACATTCTCAAACAACACAAGTTCCAAAGTGAATTACACCTAGCAAAAATAATCATCGGTAGATGAAAAGCACAAAATAAGGTACTTTACACTCACACAACACTCATGCAAACAAAAGACTAAATTATGCATACATCCACAAATTCACATTGAAAATACAAAAGCAAGAATCACAAGGACTTTCAAGGTTGTAACGTGGTCGAGTAAACAAACAACGGGCAATTTCTAAAGGTAATTGAAGTTAAAACTTGCCTAAACCTAAGGGAGTGAAAACTCACAAAGATTCACACCCAAAATTTCAACCAACTTCTTCCAAAATCCCAAGTGCTACACAACACACAATACATATTTAGCACAATTATTGAAACTCTTTTTGTTTCCTTTTTCAAGGATTTTTATTTTTCTTCCTTTTTTCTTTTTTATTTTTTTTTCTTTGTCATATTTTTCTCTTTTTTCTTTTCTTTTTCAATCCTCATAGAATCCAATCAATGAGTATACAATCATCCTCTCCCCAACTTGAATTCAACAGCACCATCATGTGAATACTCCCTACTTTCTAAGGCAAGGAAAAAATCCATACAAAAACACAAAATTGAGGTTCAAGAAAAAACAAAATCCATTAAAAAAATAAGTGAACTAAATACTCTTAGACAAGTATTAAGTTCAAATAGAAACATGGATCAAAAAGCTCAAAGGGGTTACAAATTCTCACACACTCACAAGGTGAATTGACTATTTGGCTAAGGTGGTTGTGCTCAAAATGAAACAATTGCCTTGATCCTTTTCATGCATTCATATACACAACATAAAAAACAGATTCAACATAATAAAATCCAGTTAGAACAAGAATGTTGGTTATCCGCGCATATATGAACAATGGAAAGCCACCTCACAAAAAGGTTGGGAACTAAAGTGATTCACAATAGAACAAGTATACAAAAGAATGGATGGCATGGAAGTTTGTAAAATGCCTAAGTATCATGAATATGCTAAAGTCAAGAAAGCGATAAATACATACCTCAGACGTGTATAAAAGTTAACAAAATCATTACCATACATCCGCAAGTTGAAACGAACCAACTTGGAAAATCACCAAAGCATCCTCCAATAAGTCAATCAAAATTTGCGAGCAAACAACAACCAAAAACATTAGAAACGAAAAACTATAAAACATGCTTGTTTTACGTGGTAAGCTCGACGCCTTTACGGTGCTTAATTAGAAACTTCCTTCATTCATACCATGGTGATGTCTCACCGCGCAACCAAAAGCAAGCGTCCTAACCAAACACTTGAACAAACGTTAAAATATACAAGTATCAATATAAACAAGTGAAAATAGACAATATAAACGATATCTACAAAACTCAAAAACAAAGAAACTATCGCAATGCGATTCAATAAAAACACCAATCCCCGGCAACGGTGCCATTTTGTTGGTAGCGGTATAGGGCAAGCAAACAAAAAGATTTGGAAGTATTTTTCCGGGAATTATCGTGTCCACAGAGATCGGTGCTACTGAACTGCCGTTCGACAATTTAATTGTTAATGAGTTTGGTTTAAAATGGTTTTAAGGTAAATGCGGAAAAGTAAATATGAACATAAA
Source organism: Lathyrus tuberosus (assembly GCA_022829125.1). NCBI lineage: Eukaryota > Viridiplantae > Streptophyta > Magnoliopsida > Fabales > Fabaceae > Lathyrus > Lathyrus tuberosus. The sequence continues at coordinate 13,656,501 of JALAZF010000124.1, read as the reverse complement.
AAGAGTACATTCTTTGAAGAGAAGAAACCTATCAAGCATGAATATACACTACTTAGAAAAAACGTAAACCTATCGATCGGTCGCATTCAACATACAATACTCATCAAAATCACCACGTATCGCTCACAACAGTGTCCATCTCTGGCACACTGAGCTGAGAGAGCAACCGTATCACTCTCGTCGTCACTCTCGCGCACGACGCCTCGAAACATGGAAGACATTAAGTTCCGACACCATAAAGATAATTATCTAAATCTATCTCTAGCATCTAGACAATAGATATCCATCCTTAATCAAGATTCGTGATGTTTATCTCTAACACAACACAAATCCAAACATAAATGCAAAAAGATCAAGGAAGACATCGATAACGATTTGTAAAGCATATATATTATACAACCATGATCAATACATGTACAAAGGTTTAGAGTAACAATACAAACATAACCCAACAAATAGAGAAATACATAGAGAAGAAATGGAGAAAAACCAAACATTTCATGAGTTGTCGGCCCCGTTTGATGAAGGATTCGACTCCGGATCATCCTAATGCATGCTCCAATGTGTTTTCTAGCCTAATTCTACTAAAAAAATGCTATTGGACGGATTTGGAACCAAAAATATCAAAACCCATCCCTAAAAATTGTGTTTTTGGGCCTTATATGATGTTTCTGTCCGCCCAGTTTCGCCCGGCGGAATTTTTGTGGCGCCCGGCGGCGAAAGGCGGTTTATTTTTGCAAGTTCCAGTGCTGTGACACTGCTGCGCCTTCTGAGTTTCGCCCGGCGGAATTTTGGCTTCGCCCGGCACTTTTGAAGTTTCGCCCGACGCAGCAGGGGCGAATCACACCAGGAAATTCTGCACTGTTTTATTCGTAACTTTTGAACCGTAACTCCGTTTAACGCACGGTTTTAAGTGCTAGAAAGCTTATTCAATGCTCTATACAACAATGGAAAAATCCCATTGCTGGAACACCTGCAAAAATAAATGAAAATCAATTAAACTCAATGATATTTACACGATATGCAATATATACACTAAAACGTAAAGTAAACGTAATTACGAACAAAGCGGGGTTTATTCAACCAATTTTAACACAAAGTAACGATAAGTGTAACAAAACTTATATACAAAAATAGCTTCAATTTGCACTTATCAAACTCTCCCCAACTTACCTAATTGTTTGTCCACAAACAAGAATCAAACAAACTTGAAAATGCACAAGCAACATCCAAAGAACGATGAATCAACAGGTTTTGAAAAATGGAAACGAATGTATGGTTCAAATGAAAAAGGTACACACAAAAAGTAAATACTTACCACTAAACTACGACGACAACATAATCACGAAACAGACGCAAAATACAAAAATCATGCCAAACATTCTCAAACAACACAAGTTCCAAAGTGAATTACACCTAGCAAAAATAATCATCGGTAGATGAAAAGCACAAAATAAGGTACTTTACACTCACACAACACTCATGCAAACAAAAGACTAAATTATGCATACATCCACAAATTCACATTGAAAATACAAAAGCAAGAATCACAAGGACTTTCAAGGTTGTAACGTGGTCGAGTAAACAAACAACGGGCAATTTCTAAAGGTAATTGAAGTTAAAACTTGCCTAAACCTAAGGGAGTGAAAACTCACAAAGATTCACACCCAAAATTTCAACCAACTTCTTCCAAAATCCCAAGTGCTACACAACACACAATACATATTTAGCACAATTATTGAAACTCTTTTTGTTTCCTTTTTCAAGGATTTTTATTTTTCTTCCTTTTTTCTTTTTTATTTTTTTTTCTTTGTCATATTTTTCTCTTTTTTCTTTTCTTTTTCAATCCTCATAGAATCCAATCAATGAGTATACAATCATCCTCTCCCCAACTTGAATTCAACAGCACCATCATGTGAATACTCCCTACTTTCTAAGGCAAGGAAAAAATCCATACAAAAACACAAAATTGAGGTTCAAGAAAAAACAAAATCCATTAAAAAAATAAGTGAACTAAATACTCTTAGACAAGTATTAAGTTCAAATAGAAACATGGATCAAAAAGCTCAAAGGGGTTACAAATTCTCACACACTCACAAGGTGAATTGACTATTTGGCTAAGGTGGTTGTGCTCAAAATGAAACAATTGCCTTGATCCTTTTCATGCATTCATATACACAACATAAAAAACAGATTCAACATAATAAAATCCAGTTAGAACAAGAATGTTGGTTATCCGCGCATATATGAACAATGGAAAGCCACCTCACAAAAAGGTTGGGAACTAAAGTGATTCACAATAGAACAAGTATACAAAAGAATGGATGGCATGGAAGTTTGTAAAATGCCTAAGTATCATGAATATGCTAAAGTCAAGAAAGCGATAAATACATACCTCAGACGTGTATAAAAGTTAACAAAATCATTACCATACATCCGCAAGTTGAAACGAACCAACTTGGAAAATCACCAAAGCATCCTCCAATAAGTCAATCAAAATTTGCGAGCAAACAACAACCAAAAACATTAGAAACGAAAAACTATAAAACATGCTTGTTTTACGTGGTAAGCTCGACGCCTTTACGGTGCTTAATTAGAAACTTCCTTCATTCATACCATGGTGATGTCTCACCGCGCAACCAAAAGCAAGCGTCCTAACCAAACACTTGAACAAACGTTAAAATATACAAGTATCAATATAAACAAGTGAAAATAGACAATATAAACGATATCTACAAAACTCAAAAACAAAGAAACTATCGCAATGCGATTCAATAAAAACACCAATCCCCGGCAACGGTGCCATTTTGTTGGTAGCGGTATAGGGCAAGCAAACAAAAAGATTTGGAAGTATTTTTCCGGGAATTATCGTGTCCACAGAGATCGGTGCTACTGAACTGCCGTTCGACAATTTAATTGTTAATGAGTTTGGTTTAAAATGGTTTTAAGGTAAATGCGGAAAAGTAAATATGAACATAAAAAGAGTACATTCTTTGAAGAGAAGAAACCTATCAAGCATGAATATACACTACTTAGAAAAAACGTAAACCTATCGATCGGTCGCATTCAACATACAATACTCATCAAAATCACCACGTATCGCTCACAACAGTGTCCATCTCTGGCACACTGAGCTGAGAGAGCAACCGTATCACTCTCGTCGTCACTCTCGCGCACGACGCCTCGAAACATGGAAGACATTAAGTTCCGACACCATAAAGATAATTATCTAAATCTATCTCTAGCATCTAGACAATAGATATCCATCCTTAATCAAGATTCGTGATGTTTATCTCTAACACAACACAAATCCAAACATAAATGCAAAAAGATCAAGGAAGACATCGATAACGATTTGTAAAGCATATATATTATACAACCATGATCAATACATGTACAAAGGTTTAGAGTAACAATACAAACATAACCCAACAAATAGAGAAATACATAGAGAAGAAATGGAGAAAAACCAAACATTTCATGAGTTGTCGGCCCCGTTTGATGAAGGATTCGACTCCGGATCATCCTAATGCATGCTCCAATGTGTTTTCTAGCCTAATTCTACTAAAAAAATGCTATTGGACGGATTTGGAACCAAAAATATCAAAACCCATCCCTAAAAATTGTGTTTTTGGGCCTTATATGATGTTTCTGTCCGCCCAGTTTCGCCCGGCGGAATTTTTGTGGCGCCCGGCGGCGAAAGGCGGTTTATTTTTGCAAGTTCCAGTGCTGTGACACTGCTGCGCCTTCTGAGTTTCGCCCGGCGGAATTTTGGCTTCGCCCGGCACTTTTGAAGTTTCGCCCGACGCAGCAGGGGCGAATCACACCAGGAAATTCTGCACTGTTTTATTCGTAACTTTTGAACCGTAACTCCGTTTAACGCACGGTTTTAAGTGCTAGAAAGCTTATTCAATGCTCTATACAACAATGGAAAAATCCCATTGCTGGAACACCTGCAAAAATAAATGAAAATCAATTAAACTCAATGATATTTACACGATATGCAATATATACACTAAAACGTAAAGTAAACGTAATTACGAACAAAGCGGGGTTTATTCAACCAATTTTAACACAAAGTAACGATAAGTGTAACAAAACTTATATACAAAAATAGCTTCAATTTGCACTTATCAAACTCTCCCCAACTTACCTAATTGTTTGTCCACAAACAAGAATCAAACAAACTTGAAAATGCACAAGCAACATCCAAAGAACGATGAATCAACAGGTTTTGAAAAATGGAAACGAATGTATGGTTCAAATGAAAAAGGTACACACAAAAAGTAAATACTTACCACTAAACTACGACGACAACATAATCACGAAACAGACGCAAAATACAAAAATCATGCCAAACATTCTCAAACAACACAAGTTCCAAAGTGAATTACACCTAGCAAAAATAATCATCGGTAGATGAAAAGCACAAAATAAGGTACTTTACACTCACACAACACTCATGCAAACAAAAGACTAAATTATGCATACATCCACAAATTCACATTGAAAATACAAAAGCAAGAATCACAAGGACTTTCAAGGTTGTAACGTGGTCGAGTAAACAAACAACGGGCAATTTCTAAAGGTAATTGAAGTTAAAACTTGCCTAAACCTAAGGGAGTGAAAACTCACAAAGATTCACACCCAAAATTTCAACCAACTTCTTCCAAAATCCCAAGTGCTACACAACACACAATACATATTTAGCACAATTATTGAAACTCTTTTTGTTTCCTTTTTCAAGGATTTTTATTTTTCTTCCTTTTTTCTTTTTTATTTTTTTTTCTTTGTCATATTTTTCTCTTTTTTCTTTTCTTTTTCAATCCTCATAGAATCCAATCAATGAGTATACAATCATCCTCTCCCCAACTTGAATTCAACAGCACCATCATGTGAATACTCCCTACTTTCTAAGGCAAGGAAAAAATCCATACAAAAACACAAAATTGAGGTTCAAGAAAAAACAAAATCCATTAAAAAAATAAGTGAACTAAATACTCTTAGACAAGTATTAAGTTCAAATAGAAACATGGATCAAAAAGCTCAAAGGGGTTACAAATTCTCACACACTCACAAGGTGAATTGACTATTTGGCTAAGGTGGTTGTGCTCAAAATGAAACAATTGCCTTGATCCTTTTCATGCATTCATATACACAACATAAAAAACAGATTCAACATAATAAAATCCAGTTAGAACAAGAATGTTGGTTATCCGCGCATATATGAACAATGGAAAGCCACCTCACAAAAAGGTTGGGAACTAAAGTGATTCACAATAGAACAAGTATACAAAAGAATGGATGGCATGGAAGTTTGTAAAATGCCTAAGTATCATGAATATGCTAAAGTCAAGAAAGCGATAAATACATACCTCAGACGTGTACAAAAGTTAACAAAATCATTACCATACATCCGCAAGTTGAAACGAACCAACTTGGAAAATCACCAAAGCATCCTCCAATAAGTCAATCAAAATTTGCGAGCAAACAACAACCAAAAACATTAGAAACGAAAAACTATAAAACATGCTTGTTTTACGTCGTAAGCTCGACGCCTTTACGGTGCTTAATTAGAAACTTCCTTCATTCATGCCATGGTGATGTCTCACCGCGCAACCAAAAGCAAGCGTCCTAACCAAACACTTGAACAAACGTTAAAATATACAAGTATCAATATAAACAAGTGAAAATAGACAATATAAACGATATCTACAAAACTCAAAAACAAAGAAACTATCGCAATGCGATTCAATAAAACACCAATCCCCGGCAACGGTGCCATTTTGTTGGTAGCGGTATAGGGCAAGCAAACAAAAAGATTTGGAAGTATTTTTCCGGGAATTATCGTGTCCACAGAGATCGGTGCTACTGAACTGCCGTTCGACAATTTAATTGTTAATGAGTTTGGTTTAAAATGGTTTTAAGGTAAATGCGGAAAAGTAAATATGAACATAAAAAGAGTACATTCTTTGAAGAGAAGAAACCTATCAAGCATGAATATACACTACTCAGAAAAAACGTAAACCTATCGATCGGTCGCATTCAACATACAATACTCATCAAAATCACCACGTATCGCTCACAACAGTGTCCATCTCTGGCACACTGAGCTGAGAGAGCAACCGTATCACTCTCGTCGTCACTCTCGCGCACGACGCCTCGAAACATGGAAGACATTAAGTTCCAACACCATAAAGATAATTATCTAAATCTATCTCTAGCATCTAGACAATAGATATCCATCCTTAATCAAGATTCGTGATGTTTATCTCTAACACAACACAAATCCAAACATAAATGCAAAAAGATCAAGGAAGACATCGATAATGATTTGTAAAGCATATATATTATACAACCATGATCAATACATGTACAAAGGTTTAGAGTAACAATACAAACATAACCCAACAAATAGAGAAATACATAGAGAAGAAATGGAGAAAAACCAAACATTTCATGAGTTGTCGGCCCCGTTTGATGAAGGATTCGACTCCGGATCATCCTAATGCATGCTCCAATGTGTTTTCTAGCCTAATTCTACTAAAAAAATGCTATTGGACGGATTTGGAACCAAAAATATCAAAACCCATCCCTAAAAATTGTGTTTTTGGGCCTTATATGATGTTTCTGTCCGCCCAGTTTCGCCCGGCGGAATTTTTGTGGCGCCCGGCGGCGAAAGGCGGTTTATTTTTGCAAGTTCCAGTGCTGTGACACTGCTGCGCCTTCTGAGTTTCGCCCGGCGGAATTTTGGCTTCGCCCGGCACTTTTGAAGTTTCGCCCGGCGCAGCAGGGGCGAATCACACCAGGAAATTCTGCACTGTTTTATTCGTAACTTTTGAACCGTAACTCCGTTTGACGCACGGTTTTAAGTGGTAGAAAGCTTATTCAATGCTCTATACAACAATGGAAAAATCCCATTGCTGGAACACCTGCAAAAATAAATGAAAATCAATTAAACTCAATGATATTTACACGATATGCAATATATACACTAAAACGTAAAGTAAACGTAATTACAAACAAAGCGGGGTTTATTCAACCAATTTTAACACAAAGTAACGATAAGTGCAACAAAACTTATATACAAAAATAGCTACAATTTGCACTTATCAAACTCTCCCCAACTTACCTAATTGTTTGTCCACAAACAAGAATCAAACAAACTTGAAAATGCACAAGCAACATCCAAAGAACGATGAATCAATAGGTTTTGAAAAATGAAAACGAATGTATGGTTCAAATGAAAAAGGTACACACAAAAAGTAAATACTTACCACTAAACTACGACGACAACATAATTACGAAAGAGACGCAAAATACAAAAATCATGCCAAACATTCTCAAACAACACAAGTTCCAAAGTGAATCACACCTAGCAAAAATAATCATCGGTAGATGAAAAATACAAAATAAGGTACTTTACACTCACACAACACTCAAGCAAACAAAATACTAAATTATGCATACATCCACAAATTCACATTGAAAATACAAAAGCAAGAATCACAAGGACTTTCAAGGTTGTAACGTGGTCGAGTAAACAAACAAGGGGAAATTTCTAAAGGTAATTGAAATTAAAACTTGCCTAAACCTAAGGAAGTGAAAACTCACAAAGATTCACACACAAAATTTCAACCAACTTCTTCCAAAATCCCAAGTGCTACACAACACACAATACTTATTTAGCACAATTATTGAAACTCTTTTTGTTTCCTTTTTCAAGGATTTTTCTTTTTCTTCCTTTTTTCTTTTTTATTTTCTTTTCTTTGTCATATTTTTCTCTTTTTTCTTTTCTTTTTCAATCCTCATAGAATCCAACCAATGAGTATACAATCATCCTCTCCCCAACTTGAATTCAACAGCACCATCATGTGAATACTCCCTACTTTCTAAGGCAAGGAAAAAATCCATACAAAAACACAAAATTGAGGTCCAAGAAAAAACAAAATCCATTAAAAAAATAGGTGAACTAAATACTCTTAGACAAGTATTAAGTTCAAATAGAAACATGGATCAAAAAGCTCAAAGGGGTTACAAATTCTCACACACTTACAAGGTGAATTGACTATTTGGCTAAGGTGGTTGTGCTCAAAATGAAACAATTGCCTTGATCCTTTTCATGCATTCATATACACAACATTAACAACAGATTCAACATAATAAAATCCATTTAGAACAAGAATGTTGGTTATCCGCGCATATATAAACAATGGAAAGCCACCTCACAAAAAGGTTGGGAACTAAAGTGATTCACAATAAAACAAGTATACAAAAGAATGGATGGCATGGAAATTTGTAAAATGCCTAAGTATCATGAATATGCTAAAGTCAAGAAAGCGATAAATCCATACCTCAGACGTGTACAAAACTTAACAAAATCATTACCATACATCCGCAAGTTGAAACGAACCAACTTGGAAAATCACCAAAGCATCCTCCAATAAGTCAATCAAAATTTGCGAGCAAACAACAACCAAAAACATTAGAAATGAAAAACAATAAAACATGCTTGTTTTACGTCGTAAGCTCGACGCCTTTACGGTGCTTAATAAGAAACTTCCTTCATTCATGCCATGGTGATGTCTCACCGCGCAACCAAAAGTAAGCTTCCTAACCAAACACTTGAACAAACGTTAAAATATACAAGTATCAATATAAACAAGTGAAAATAGACAATATAAACGATATCTACAAAACTCAAAAACAAATAAACTATCGCAATGCGATTCAATAAAAACACCAATCCCCGGCAAGGGTGCCATTTTGTTGGTAGCGGTATAGGGCAAGCAAACAAAAAGATTTGGAAGTATTTTTCCGGGAATTATCGTGTCCACAGAGATCGATGCTACTGAACTGCCGTTCGACAATTTAATTGTTAATGAGTTTGGTTTAAAATGGTTTTAAGGTAAATGCGGAAAAGTAAATATGAACATAAAAAGAGTACATCCTTTGAAGAAAAGAAACCTATCAAGCATGAATATACACTACTCAGAAAAAACGTAAACCTATCGATCGGTCGCATTCAACATACAATACTCATCAAAATCACCACGTATCGCTCACAACAGTGTCCATCTCTGGCACACTGAGCTGAGATAGCAACCGTATCACTCGCCGTCACTCTCGCGCACGACGCCTCGAAACACGGAAGACATTAAGTTCCGACACCATAAAGATTATTATCTAAATCTATCTCTAGCATCTAGACAATAGATATCCATCCTTAATCAAGATTCGTGATGTTTATCTCTAACACAACACAAATCCAAACATAAATGTAAAAAGTTCAAGGAAGACATTGATAATGATTTGTAAAGCATATATATAATACAACCATGATCAATACATGTACATAGGTTTAGAGTAACAATACAAACATAACCCAACAAATAGAGAAATACATAGAGAAGAAATGGAGAAAAACTAAACATTTCATGAGTTGTCGTCTCCGATTGATGAAGGATTCGACTCCGGATCATCCTAATGCATGCTCCAATGTGTTTTCTAGCCTAATTCTATTCAAAAAATGCTATTGGATGGATTTGGAACCAAAAATATCAAAATCCATCCCTAAAAATTGTGTTTTTGGGCCTTATATGATGTTTCTGTCCGCCCAGTTTCGCCCGGCGGAATTTTTGTGGCGCCCGGCGGTTTATTTTTGCAAGTTCCAGTGCTGTGACACTGCTGCGCCTTCTGAGGTTCGCCCGGCGGAATTTTGGCTTCTCCCGGCACTTTTGAAGTTTCGCCCGGCGCAGCAGGGGAGAATCACACCAGGAAATTCTGCACTGTTTTATTCGTAACTTTTGAACCGTAACTCCGTTTGACGCACGGTTTTAAGTGATAGAAAGCTTATTCAATGATCTATACAACAATGGAAAAATCCCATTGCTGGAACACCTGCTAAAATAAATGAAAATCAATTAAACTCAATGATATTTACACGATACGCAATATATACACTAAAACGTAAAGTAAACGTAATTACGAACAAAGCGGAGTTTATTCAACCAATTTTAACACAAAGTAACGATAAGTGCAACAAAACTTATATACAAAAATAGCTACAATTTGCACTTATCAAACTCTCCCCAACTTACCTAATTGTTTGTCCACAAACAAGAATCAAACAAACTTGAAAATGCACAAGCAACATCCAAAGAACGATGAATCAATAGGTTTTGAAAAATGGAAATGAATGTATGGTTCAAATGAAAAAGGTACACACAAAAAGTAAATATTTACCACTAAACTACGACGACAACATAATTACGAAACAGACGCAAAATACAAAAATTATGCCAAACATTCTCAAACAACACAAGTTCCAAAGTGAATCACACCTAGCAAAAATAATCATCGGTAGATGAAAAACACAAAATAAGGTACTTTACACTCACACAACACTCATGCAAACAAAAGACTAAATTATGCATACATCCACAAATTCACATTGAAAATACAAAAGCAAGAATCACAAGGACTTTCAAGGTTGTAACGTGGTCGAGTAAACAAACAAGGGGCAATTTATAAAGGTAATTGAAATTAAAACTTGCCTAAACCTAAGGGAGTGAAAACTCACAAAGATTCACACACAAAATTTCAACCAACTTCTTCCAAAATCCCAAGTGCTACACAACACACAATACTTATTAAGCACAATTATTGAAACTCTTTTTGTTTCCTTTTTCAAGGATTTTTCTTTTTTTTCCTTTTTTAATTTTTATTTTCTTTTCTTTGTCATATTTTTCTCTTTTTTCTTTTCTTTTTCAATCCTCATAGAATCCAACCAATGAGTATACAATCATCCTCTCCCCAACTTGAATTCAACAGCACCATCATGTGAATACTCCCTACTTTCTAAGGCAAGGAAAAAATCCATACAAAAACACAAAATTGAGGTCCAAGAAAAAACAAAATCCATTAAAAAAATAAGTGAACTAAATACTCTTAGACAAGTATTAAGTTCAAATAGAAACATGGATCAAAAAGCTCAAAGGGGTTACAAATTCTCACACACTCACAAGGTGAATTGACTATTTGGATAAGGTGGTTGTGCTCAAAATGAAACAATTGCCTTGATCCTTTTCATGCATTCATATACACAACATAAACAACAGATTCAACATAATAAAATCCAGTTAGAACAAGAATGTTGGTTATCCGCGCATATATGGACAATGGAAAGCCACCTCACAAAAAGGTTGGGAACTAAAGTGATTCACAATAGAAAAAGTGATTCACAACTTGAATTCAACAGCACCATCATGTGAATACTCCCTACTTTCTAAGGCAAGGAAAAAATCCATACAAAAACACAAAATTGAGGTCCAAGAAAAAACAAAATCCATTAAAAAAATAAGTGAACTAAATACTCTTAGACAAGTATTAAGTTCAAATAGAAACATGGATCAAAAAGCTCAAAGGGGTTACAAATTCTCACACACTCACAAGGTGAATTGACTATTTGGATAAGGTGGTTGTGCTCAAAATGAAACAATTGCCTTGATCCTTTTCATGCATTCATATACACAACATAAACAACAGATTCAACATAATAAAATCCAGTTAGAACAAGAATGTTGGTTATCCGCGCATATATGAACAATGGAAAGCCACCTCACAAAAAGGTTGGGAACTAAAGTGATTCACAATAGAACAAGTATACAAAAGAATGGATGGCATGGAAGTTTGTAAAATGCCTAAGTATCATGAATATGCTAAAGTCAAGAAAGCGATAAATCCATACCTCAGACGTGTACAAAACTTAACAAAATCATTACCATACATCCGCAAGTTGAAACGAACCAACTTGGAAAATCACCAAAGCATCCTCCAATAAGTCAATCAAAATTTGCGAGCAAACAACAACCAAAAACATTAGAAATGAAAAACTATAAAACATGCTTGTTTTACATCGTAAGCTCGACGCCTTTTCGGTGCTTAATTAGAAACTTCCTTCATTCATGCCATGGTGATGTCTCACCGCGCAACCAAAAGTAAGCGTCCTAACCAAACAATTGAACAAACGTTAAAATATACAAGTATCAATATAAACAAGTGAAAATAGACAATATAAACGATATCTACAAAACTCAAAAACAAAGAAACTATCGCAATGCGATTCAATAAAAACACCAATCCCCGGCAAGGGTGCCATTTTGTTGGTAGCGGTATAGGGCAAGCAAACAAAAAGATTTGGAAGTATTTTTCCGGGAATTATCGTGTCCACAGAGATCGGTGCTACTGAACTGCCGTTCGACAATTTAATTGTTAATGAGTTTGGTTTAAAATGGTTTTAAGGTAAATGCGGAAAAGTAAATATGAACATAAAAAGAGTACATTCTTTGAAGAGAAGAAACCTATCAAGCATGAATATACACTACTCAGAAAAAACGTAAACCTATCGATCGGTCGCATTCAATATACAATACTCATCAAAATCACCACGTATCGCTCACAACAGTGTCCATCTCTGGCACACTGAGCTGAGAGAGCAACCGTATCACTCTCGCGCACGACGCCTCGAAACACGGAAGACATTAAGTTCCGACACCATAAAGATTATTATCTAAATCTATCTCTAGCATCTAGACCATAGATATCCATCCTTAATCAAGATTCGTGATGTTTATCTCTAACACAACACAAATCCAAAAGATAAATGCAAAAAGATCAAGGAAGACATCGATAATGATTTGTAAAGCATATATATTATACAACCATGATCAATACATGTACAAAGGTTTAGAGTAACAATACAAACATAACCCAACAAATAGAGAAATACATAGAGAAGAAATGGAGAAAAACCAAACATTTCATGAGTTGTCGGCTCCGATTGATGAAGGATTCGACTCCGGATCATCCTAATGCATGCTCCAATGTGTTTTCTAGCCTAATTCTTTTCAAAAAATGCTATTGGATGGATTTGGAACCAAAAATATCAAAATCCATCCCTAAAAATTGTGTTTTTGGGCCTTATATGATGTTTCTGTCCGCCCAGTTTCGCCCGGCGGAATTTTTGTGGCGCCCGGCGGCGAAAGGCGGTTTATTTTTGCAAGTTCCAGTGCTGTGACACTGTTGCGCCTTCTGAGTTTCGCTCGGCGGAATTTTGGCTTCGCCCGGCGCTTTTGAAGTTTCACCCGGCGCAGCAGGGGCGAATCACACCAGGAAATTCTGCACTGTTTTATTCGTAACTTTTGAACCGTAACTCCGTTTGACGCGCGGTTTTAAGCCCTAGAAAGCTCATTCAATGCTCTATACAACAATGGGAAAATCCCATTGCTGGAACACCTGCAAAAATAAATGAAAATCAATTAAACTCAATGATATTTACACGATACGCAATATATACACTAAAACGTAAAGTAAACGTAATTACGAACAAAGCGGAGTTTATTCAACCAATTTTAACACAAAGTAACGATAAGTGCAACAAAACTTATATACAAAAATAGCTACAATTTGCACTTATCAAACTCTCCCCAACTTACCTAATTGTTTGTCCACAAACAAGAATCAAACAAACTTGAAAATGCACAAGCAACATCCAAAGAACAATGAATCAATAGGTTTTGAAAAATGGAAACGAATGTATGGTTCAAATGAAAAAGGCACACATAAAAAGTAAATAGTTACCACTAAACTACGACGACAACATAATTACGAAACAGACGCAAAATACAAAAATCATGCCAAACATTCTCAAACAACACAAGTTCCAAAGTGAATCACACCTAGCAAAAATAATCATCGGTAGATGAAAAACACAAAATAAGGTACTTTACACTCACACAACACTCATGCAAACAAAAGACTAAATTATGCATACATCCACAAATTCACATTGAAAATACAAAAGCAAGAATCACAAGGACTTTCAAGGTTGTAACGTGGTCGAGTAAACAAACAAGGGGCAATTTCTAAAGGTAATTGAAATTAAAACTTGCCTAAACCTAAGGGAGTGAAAACTCACAAAGATTCACACACAAAATTTCAACCAACTTCTTCCAAAATCCCAAGTGCTACACAACACACAATACTTATTCAGCACAATTATTGAAACTCTTTCTGTTTCCTTTTTCAAGGATTTTTCTTTTTCTTCCTTTTTTAATTTTTATTTTCTTTTCTTTGTCATATTTTTCTCTTTTTTCTTTTCTTTTTCAATCCTCATAGAATCCAACCAATGAGTATACAATCATCCTCTCCCCAACTTGAATTCAACAGCACCATCATGTGAATACTCCCTACTTTCTAAGGCAAGGAAAAAATCCATACAAAAACACAAAATTGAGGTCCAAGAAAAAACAAAATCTATTAAAAAAATAAGTGAACTAAATACTCTTAGACAAGTATTAAGTTCAAATAGAAACATGGATCAAAAAGCTCAAAGGGGTTACAAATTCTCACACACTCACAAGGTGAATTGACTATTTGGCTAAGGTGGTTGTGCTCAAAATGAAACAATTGCCTTGATCCTTTTCATGCATTCATATACACAACATAAACAACAGATTCAACATAATAAAATCCAGTTAGAACAAGAATGTTGGTTATCCGCGCATATATGAACAATGGAAAGCCACCTCACAAAAAGGTTGGGAACTAAAGTGATTCACAATAGAACAAGTATACAAAAGAATGGATGGCATGGAATTTTGTAAAATGCCTAAGTATCATGAATATGCTAAAGTCAAGAAAGCGATAAATCCATACCTCAGACGTGTACAAAACTTAACAAAATCATTACCATACATCCGCAAGTTGAAACGAACCAACTTGGAAAATCACCAAAGCATCCTCCAATAAGTCAATCAAAATTTGCGAGCAAACAACAACCAAAAACATTAGAAATGAAAAACTATAAAACATGCTTGTTTTACGTCGTAAGCTCGACGCCTTTACGGTGCTTAATTAGAAACTTCCTTCATTCATGCCATGGTGATGTCTCACCGCGCAACCAAAAGTAAGCGTCCTAACCAAACAATTGAACAAACGTTAAAATATACAAGTATCAATATAAACAAGTGAAAATAGACAATATAAACGATATCTACAAAACTCAAAAACAAAGAAAATATCGCAATGCGATTCAATAAAAACACCAATCCCCAGCAAGGGTGCCATTTTGTTGGTAGCGGTATAGGGCAAGCAAACAAAAAGATTTGGAAGTATTTTTCTGGGAATTATCGTGTCCACAGAGATCGGTGCTACTGAACTGCCGTTCGACAATTGAATTGTTAATGAGTTTGGTTTAAAATGGTTTTAAGGTAAATGCGGAAAAGTAAATATGAACATAAAAAGAGTACATTCTTTGAAGAGAAGAAACCTATCAAGCATGAATATACACTACTCAGAAAAAACGTAAACCTATCGATCGGTCGCATTCAATATACAATACTCATCAAAATCACCACGTATCGCTCACAACAGTGTCCATCTCTGGCACACTGAGCTGAGAGAGCAACCGTATCACTCTCGTCGTCACTCTTGCGCACGACGCCTTGAAACACGGAAGACATTAAGTTCCAACACCATAAAGATTATTATCTAAATCTATCTCTAGCATCTAGACAATAGATATCCATCCTTAATCAAGATTCGTGATGTTTATCTCTAACACAACACAAATCCAAACATAAATGCAAAAAGATTAAGGAAGACATCGATAATGATTTGTAAAGCATATATATTATACAACCATGATCAATACATGTACAAAGGTTTAGAGTAACAATACAAACATAACCCAACAAATAGAGAAATACATAGAGAAGAAATGGAGAAAAACCAAACATTTCATGAGTTGTCGGCACCGATTGATGAAGGATTCGACTCCGGATCATCCTAATGCATGCTGGAATGTGTTTTCTAGCCTAATTCTATTCAAAAAATGCTATTGGATGGATTTGGAACCAAAAAATCAAAACCCATCCCTAAAAATTGTGTTTTTGGGCATTATATGATGTTTCTGTCCGCCCAGTTTCGCCCGGCGGAATTTTTGTGGCGCCCGGCGGCGAAAGGCGGTTTATTTTTGCAAGTTCCAGTGCTGTGACACTGCTGCGCCTTCTGAGTTTCGCCCGGCGGAATTTTGGCTTCGCCCGGCGCTTTTGAAGTTTCGCCCGGCGCAGCAGGGGCGAATCACACCAGGAAATTCTGCACTGTTTTATTCGTAACTTTTGAACCGTAACTCCGTTTGACGCGCGGTTTTAAGCCCTAGAAAGCTTATTCAATGCTCTATACAACAATGGGAAAATCCCATTGCTGGAACACCTGCAAAAATAAATGAAAATCAATTAAACTCAATGATATTTACACGATACGCAATATATACACTAAAACGTAAAGTAAACGTAATTACGAACAAAGCGGAGTTTATTCAACCAATTTTAACACAAAGTAACGATAAGTGCAACAAAACTTATATACAAAAATAGCTACAATTTGCACTTATCAAACTCTCCCCAACTTACCTAATTGTTTGTCCACAAACAAGAATCAAACAAACTTGAAAATGCACAAGCAACATCCAAAGAACGATGAATCAATAGGTTTTGAAAAATGGAAACGAATGTATGGTTCAAATGAAAAAGGTACACACAAAAAGTAAATATTTACCACTAAACTACGACGACAACATAATTACGAAACAGACGCAAAATACAAAAATCATGCCAAACATTCTCAAACAACACAAGTTCCAAAGTGAATCACACCTAGCAAAAATAATCATAGGTAGATGAAAAACACAAAATAAAGTACTTTACACTCCCACAACACTCATGCAAACAAAAGACTAAATTATGCATACATCCACAAATTCACATTGAAAATACAAAAGCAAGAATCACAAGGACTTTCAAGGTTGTAACGTGGTCGAGTAAACAAACAAGGGGCAATTTCTAAAGGTAATTGAAATTAAAACTTGCCTAAACCTAAGGGAGTGAAAACTCACAAAGATTCACACACAAAATTTCAACCAAGTTCTTCCAAAATCCCAAGTGCTACACAACACACAATACTTATTCAGCACAATTATTGAAACTCTTTCTGTTTTCTTTTTCAAGGATTTTTCTTTTTCTTCCTTTTTTAATTTTTATTTTATTTTCTTTGTCATATTTTTCTCTTTTTTCTTTTCTTTTTCAATCCTCATAGAATCCAACCAATGAGTATACAATCATCCTCTCCCCAACTTGAATTCAACAGCACCATCATGTGAATACTCCCTACTTTCTAAGGCAAGGAAAAAATTCATACAAAAACACAAAATTGAGGTCCAAGAAAAAACAAAATCCATTAAAAAAATAAGTGAACTAAATACTCTTAGACAAGTATTAAGTTCAAATAGAAACATGGATCAAAAAGCTCAAAGGGGTTACAAATTCTCACACACTCACAAGGTGAATTGACTATTTGGCTAAGGTGGTTGTGCTCAAAATGAAACAATTGCCTTGATCCTTTTCATGCATTCATATACACAACATAAACAACAGATTCAACATAATAAAATCCAGTTAGAACAAGAATGTTGGTTATCCGCGCATATATGAACAATGGAAAGCCACCTCACAAAAAGGTTGGGAACTAAAGTGATTCACAATAGAACAAGTATACAAAAGAATGGATGGCATGGAAGTTTGTAAAATGCCTAAGTATCATGAATATGCTAAAGTCAAGAAAGCGATAAATCCATACCTCAGACGTGTACAAAACTTAACAAAATCATTACCATACATCCGCAAGTTGAAACGAACCAACTTGGAAAATCACCAAAGCATCCTCCAATAAGTCAATCAAAATTTGCGAGCAAACAACAACCAAAAACATTAGAAATGAAAAACTATAAAACATGCTTGTTTTACGTCGTAAGCTCGACGCCTTTACGGTGCTTAATTAGAAACTTCCTTCATTCATGCCATGGTGATGTCTCACCGCGCAACCAAAAGTAAGCGTCCTAACCAAACACTTGAACAAACGTTAAAATATACAAGTATCAATATAAACAAGTGAAAATAGACAATATAAACGATATCTACAAAACTCAAAGACAAAGAAACTATCGCAATGCGATTCAATAAAAACACCAATCCCCGGCAAGGGTGCCATTTTGTTGGTAGCGGTATAGGGCAAGCAAACAAAAAGATTTGGAAGTATTTTTCCGGGAATTATTGTGTCCACAGAGATCGGTGCTACTGAACTGCCGTTCGACAATTTAATTGTTAATGAGTTTTGTTTAAAATGGTTTTAAGGTAAATGCGGAAAATTAAATATGAACATAAAAAGAGTACATTCTTTGAAGAGAAAAAACCTATCAAGCATGAATATACACTACTCAGAAAAAATGTAAACCTATCGATCGGTGGCATTCAATATACAATACTCATCAAAATCACCACGTATCGCTCACAACAGTGTCCATCTCTGGCACACTGAGCTGAGAGAGCAACCGTATCACTCTCGTCGTCACTCTTGCGCACGACGCCTTGAAACACGGAAGACATTAAGTTCCGACACCATAAAGATTATTATCTAAATCTATCTCTAGCATCTAGACAATAGATATCCATCCTTAATCAAGATTCGTGATGTTTATCTCTAACACAACACAAATCCAAACATAAATGCAAAAAGATTAAGGAAGACATCGATAATGATTTGTAAAGCATATATATTATACAACCATGATCAATACATGTACAAAGGTTTAGAGTAACAATACAAACATAACCCAACAAATAGAGAAATACATAGAGAAGAAATGGAGAAAAACCAAACATTTCATGAGTTGTCGGCACCGATTGATGAAGGATTCGACTCCGGATCATCCTAATGCATGCTGGAATGTGTTTTCTAGCCTAATTCTATTCAAAAAATGCTATTGGATGGATTTGGAACCAAAAATATCAAAACCCATCCCTAAAAATTGTGTTTTTGGGCATTATATGATGTTTCTGTCCGCCCAGTTTCGCCCGGCGGAATTTTTGTGGCGCCCGGCGGCGAAAGGCAGTTTATTTTTGCAAGTTCCAGTGCTGTGACACTGCTGCGCCTTCTGAGTTTCGCCCGGCGGAATTTTGGCTTCGCCCGGCGCTTTTGAAGTTTCGCCCGGCGCAGCAGGGGCGAATCACACCAGGAAATTCTGCACTGTTTTATTCGTAACTTTTGAACCGTAACTCCGTTTGACGCGCGGTTTTAAGCCCTAGAAAGCTTATTTAATGCTCTATACAACAATGGGAAAATCCCATTGCTGGAACACCTGCAAAAATAAATGAAAATCAATTAAACTCAATGATATTTACACGATACGCAATATATACACTAAAACGTAAAGTAAACGTAATTACGAACAAAGCGGAGTTTATTCAACCAATTTTAACACAAAGTAACGATAAGTGCAACAAAACTTATATACAAAAATAGCTACAATTTGCACTTATCAAACTCTCCCCAACTTACCTAATTGTTTGTCCACAAACAAGAATCAAACAAACTTGAAAATGCACAAGCAACATCCAAAGAACGATGAATCAATAGGTTTTGAAAAATGGAAACGAATGTATGGTTCAAATGAAAAAGGTACACACAAAAAGTAAATATTTACCACTAAACTACGACGACAACATAATCACGAAACAGACGCAAAATACAAAACTCATGCCAAACATTCTCAAACAACACAAGTTCCAAAGTGAATCACACCTAGCAAAAATAATCATAGGTAGATGAAAAACACAAAATAAAGTACTTTACACTCCCACAACACTCATGCAAACAAAAGACTAAATTATGCATACATCCACAAATTCACATTGAAAATACAAAAGCAAGAATCATAAGGACTTTCAAGGTTGTAACGTGGTCGAGTAAACAAACAAGGGGCAATTTCTAAAGGTAATTGAAATTAAAACTTGCCTAAACCTAAGGGAGTGAAAACTCACAAAGATTCACACACAAAATTTCAACCAAGTTCTTCCAAAATCCCAAGTGCTACACAACACACAATACTTATTCAGCACAATTATTGAAACTCTTTTTGTTTTCTTTTTCAAGGATTTTTCTTTTTCTTCCTTTTTTAATTTTTATTTTATTTTCTTTGTCATATTTTTCTCTTTTTTCTTTTCTTTTTCAATCCTCATAGAATCCAACCAATGAGTATACAATCATCCTCTCCCCAACTTGAATTCAACAGCACCATCATGTGAATACTCCCTACTTTCTAAGGCAAGGAAAAAATTCATACAAAAACACAAAATTGAGGTCCAAGAAAAAACAAAATCCATTAAAAAAATAAGTGAACTAAATACTCTTAGACAAGTATTAAGTTCAAATAGAAACATGGATCAAAAAGCTCAAAGGGGTTACAAATTCTCACACACTCACAAGGTGAATTGACTATTTGGCTAAGGTGGTTGTGCTCAAAATGAAACAATTGCCTTGATCCTTTTCATGCATTCATATACACAACATAAACAACAGATTCAACATAATAAAATCCAGTTAGAACAAGAATGTTGGTTATCCGCGCATATATGAACAATGGAAAGCCACCTCACAAAAAGGTTGGGAACTAAAGTGATTCACAATAGAACAAGTATACAAAAGAATGGATGGCATGGAAGTTTGTAAAATGCCTAAGTATCATGAATATGCTAAAGTCAAGAAAGCGATAAATCCATACCTCAGACGTGTACAAAACTTAACAAAATCATTACCATACATCCGCAAGTTGAAACGAACCAACTTGGAAAATCACTAAAGCATCCTCCAATAAGTCAATCAAAATTTGCGAGCAAACAACAACCAAAAACATTAGAAATGAAAAACTATAAAACATGCTTGTTTTACGTCGTAAGCTCGACGCCTTTACGGTGCTTAATTAGAAACTTCCTTCATTCATGCCATGGTGATGTCTCACCGCGCAACCAAAAGTAAGCGTCCTAACCAAACACTTGAACAAACGTTAAAATATACAAGTATCAATATAAACAAGTGAAAATAGACAATATAAACGATATCTACAAAACTCAAAGACAAAGAAACTATCGCAATGCGATTCAATAAAAACACCAATCCCCGGCAAGGGTGCCATTTTGTTGGTAGCGGTATAGGGCAAGCAAACAAAAAGATTTGGAAGTATTTTTCCGGGAATTATTGTGTCCACAGAGATCGGTGCTACTGAACTGCCGTTCGACAATTTAATTGTTAATGAGTTTTGTTTAAAATGGTTTTAAGGTAAATGCGGAAAATTAAATATGAACATAAAAAGAGTACATTCTTTGAAGAGAAGAAACCTATCAAGCATGAATATACACTACTCAGAAAAAACGTAAACCTATCGATCGGTTGCATTCAATATACAATACTCATCAAAATCACCACGTATCGCTCACAACAGTGTCCATCTCTGGCACACTGAGCTGAGAGAGAAACCGTATCACTCTCGTCGTTACTCTCGCGCACGACGCCTCGAAACACGGAAGACATTAAGTTCCGACACCATAAAGATTATTATCTATATCTATCTCTAGCATCTAGACAATAGATATCCATCCTTAATCAAGATTCGTGATGTTTATCTCTAACACAACACAAATCCAAACATAAATGCAAAAAGATCAAGGAAGACATCGATAATGATTTGTAAAGCATATATATTATACAACCATGATCAATACATGTACAAAGGTTTAGAGTAACAATACAAACATAACCCAACAAATAGAGAAATACATAGAGAAGAAATGGAGAAAAACCAAACATTTCATGAGTTGTCGGCTCCGATTGATGAAGGATTCGACTCCGGATCATCCTAATGCATGCTCCAATGTGTTTTCTAGCCTAATTCTATTCAAAAAAAGCTATTGGATGGATATGGAACCAAAAATATCAAAACCCATCCCTAAAAATTGTGTTTTTGGGCCTTATATGATGTTTCTGTCCGCCCAGTTTCGCCCGGCGGAATTTTTGTGGCGCCCGGCGTCGAAAGGCAGTTTATTTTTACAAGTTCCAGTGCTGTGACACTGCTGCGCCTTCTGAGTTTCGCCCGGCGGAATTTTGGCTTCGCCCGGCGCTTTTGAAGTTTCGCCCGGCGCAGCAGGGGCGAATCACACCAGGAAATTCTGCACTGTTTTATTCGTAACTTTTGAACCGTAACTCCGTTTGACGCGCGGTTTTAAGAGATAGAAAGCTTATTCAATGCTCTATACAACAATGGAAAAATCCCATTGCTGGAACACCTGAAAAAATAAATGAAAATCAATTAAACTCAATGATATTTACACGATACGCAATATATACACTAAAACGTAAAGTAAACGTAATTACGAACAAAGCGGAGTTTATTCAACCAATTTTAACACAAAGTAACGATAAGTGCAACAAAACTTATATACAAAAATAGCTACAATTTGCACTTATCAAACTCTCCCCAACTTACCTAATTGTTTGTCCACAAACAAGAATCAAACAAACTTGAAAATGCACAAGCAACATCCAAAGAACGATGAATCAATATGTTTTGAAAAATGGAAACGAATGTATGGTTCAAATGAAAAAGGTACACACAAAAAGTAAATATTTACCACTAAACTACGACGACAACATAATTACGAAACAGACGCAAAATACAAAAATCATGCCAAACATTCTCAAACAACACAAGTTCCAAAGTGAATCACACCTAGCAAAAATAATCATCGGTAGATGAAAAACACAAAATAAGGTACTTTACACTCACACAACACTCATGCAAATAAAAGACTAAATTATGCATACATCCACAAATTCACATTGAAAATACAAAAGCAAGAATCACAAGGACTTTCAAGGTTGTAACGTGGTCGAGTAAACAAACAAGGGGCAATTTCTAAAGGTAATTGAAATTAAAACTTGCCTAAACCTAAGGGAGTGAAAACTCACAAAGATTCACACACAAAATTTCAACCAAGTTCTTCCAAAATCCCAAGTGCTACACAACACACAATACTTATTCAGCACAATTATTGAAACTCTTTTTGTTTTCTTTTTCAAGGATTTTTCTTTTTCTTCCTTTTTTAATTTTTATTTTATTTTCTTTGTCATATTTTTCTCTTTTTTCTTTTCTTTTTCAATCCTCATAGAATCCAACCAATGAGTATACAATCATCCTCTCCCCAACTTGAATTCAACAGCACCATCATGTGAATACTCCCTACTTTCTAAGGCAAGGAAAAAATTCATACAAAAACACAAAATTGAGGTCCAAGAAAAAACAAAATCCATTAAAAAAATAAGTGAACTAAATACTCTTAGACAAGTATTAAGTTCAAATAGAAACATGGATCAAAAAGCTCAAAGGGGTTACAAATTCTCACACACTCACAAGGTGAATTGACTATTTGGCTAAGGTGGTTGTGCTCAAAATGAAACAATTGCCTTGATCCTTTTCATGCATTCATATACACAACATAAACAACAGATTCAACATAATAAAATCCAGTTAGAACAAGAATGTTGGTTATCCGCGCATATATGAACAATGGAAAGCCACCTCACAAAAAGGTTGGGAACTAAAGTGATTCACAATAGAACAAGTATACAAAAGAATGGATGGCATGGAAGTTTGTAAAATGCCTAAGTATCATGAATATGCTAAAGTCAAGAAAGCGATAAATCCATACCTCAGACGTGTACAAAACTTAACAAAATCATTACCATACATCCGCAAGTTGAAACGAACCAACTTGGAAAATCACCAAAGCATCCTCCAATAAGTCAATCAAAATTTGCGAGCAAACAACAACCAAAAACATTAGAAATGAAAAACTATAAAACATGCTTGTTTTACGTCGTAAGCTCGACGCCTTTACGGTGCTTAATTAGAAACTTCCTTCATTCATGCCATGGTGATGTCTCACCGCGCAACCAAAAGTAAGCGTCCTAACCAAACACTTGAACAAACGTTAAAATATACAAGTATCAATATAAACAAGTGAAAATAGACAATATAAACGATATCTACAAAACTCAAAGACAAAGAAACTATCGCAATGCGATTCAATAAAAACACCAATCCCCGGCAAGGGTGCCATTTTGTTGGTAGCGGTATAGGGCAAGCAAACAAAAAGATTTGGAAGTATTTTTCCGGGAATTATTGTGTCCACAGAGATCGGTGCTACTGAACTGCCGTTCGACAATTTAATTGTTAATGAGTTTTGTTTAAAATGGTTTTAAGGTAAATGCGGAAAATTAAATATGAACATAAAAAGAGTACATTCTTTGAAGAGAAGAAACCTATCAAGCATGAATATACACTACTCAGAAAAAACGTAAACCTATCGATCGGTTGCATTCAATATACAATACTCATCAAAATCACCACGTATCGCTCACAACAGTGTCCATCTCTGGCACACTGAGCTGAGAGAGCAACCGTATCACTCTCGTCGTTACTCTCGCGCACGACGCCTCGAAACACGGAAGACATTAAGTTCCGACACCATAAAGATTATTATCTATATCTATCTCTAGCATCTAGACAATAGATATCCATCCTTAATCAAGATTCGTGATGTTTATCTCTAACACAACACAAATCCAAACATAAATGCAAAAAGATCAAGGAAGACATCGATAATGATTTGTAAAGCATATATATTATACAACCATGATCAATACATGTACAAAGGTTTAGAGTAACAATACAAACATAACCCAACAAATAGAGAAATACATAGAGAAGAAATGGAGAAAAACCAAACATTTCATGAGTTGTCGGCTCCGATTGATGAAGGATTCGACTCCGGATCATCCTAATGCATGCTCCAATGTGTTTTCTAGCCTAATTCTATTCAAAAAATGCTATTGGATGGATTTGGAACCAAAAATATCAAAACCCATCCCTAAAAATTGTGTTTTTGGGCCTTATATGATGTTTCTGTCCGCCCAGTTTCGCCCGGCGGAATTTTTGTGGCGCCCGGCGTCGAAAGGCAGTTTATTTTTACAAGTTCCAGTGCTGTGACACTGCTGCGCCTTCTGAGTTTCGCCCGGCGGAATTTTGGCTTCGCCCGGCGCTTTTGAAGTTTCGCCCGGCGCAGCAGGGGCGAATCACACCAGGAAATTCTGCACTGTTTTATTCGTAACTTTTGAACCGTAACTCCGTTTGACGCGCGGTTTTAAGCGATAGAAAGCTTATTCAATGCTCTATACAACAATGGAAAAATCCCATTGCTGGAACACCTGAAAAAATAAATGAAAATCAATTAAACTCAATGATATTTACACGATACGCAATATATACACTAAAACGTAAAGTGAACGTAATTACGAACAAAGCGGAGTTTATTCAACCAATTTTAACACAAAGTAACGATAAGTGCAACAAAACTTATATACAAAAATAGCTACAATTTGCACTTATCAAACTCTCCCCAACTTACCTAATTGTTTGTCCACAAACAAGAATCAAACAAACTTGAAAATGCACAAGCAACATCCAAAGAACGATGAATCAATATGTTTTGAAAAATGGAAATGAATGTATGGTTCAAATGAAAAAGGTACACACAAAAAGTAAATATTTACCACTAAACTACGACGACAACATAATTACGAAACAGACGCAAAATACAAAAATCATGCCAAACATTCTCAAACAACACAAGTTCCAAAGTGAATCACACCTAGCAAAAATAATCATCGGTAGATGAAAAACACAAAATAAGGTACTTTACACTCACACAACACTCATGCAAATAAAAGACTAAATTATGCATACATCCACAAATTCACATTGAAAATACAAAAGCAAGAATCACAAGGACTTTCAAGGTTGTAACGTGGTCGAGCAAACAAACAAGGGGAAATTTCTAAAGGTAATTGAAATTAAAACTTGCCTAAACCTAAGGGAGTGAAAACTCACAAAGATTCACACACAAAATTTCAACCAAGTTCTTCCAAAATCCCAAGTGCTACACAAATCACAATACTTATTCAGCACAATTATTGAAACTCTTTTTGTTTCCTTTTTCAAGGATTTTTCTTTTTCTTCCTTTTTTAATTTTTATTTTCTTTTCTTTTTCATATTTTTCTCTTTTTTCTTTTCTTTTTCAATCCTCATAGAATCCAACCAATGAGTATACAATCATCCTCTCCCCAACTTGAATTCAACAGCACCATCATGTGAATACTCCCTACTTTCTAAGGCAAGGAAAAAATCCATACAAAAACACAAAATTGAGGTCCAAGAAAAAACAAAATCCATTAAAAAAATAAGTGAACTAAATACTCTTAGACAAGTATTAAGTTCAAATAGAAACATGGATCAAAAAGCTCAAAGGGGTTACAAATTCTCACACACTCACAAGGTGAATTGACTATTTGGCTAAGGTGGTTGTGCTCAAAATGAAACAATTTCCTTGATCCTTTTCATGCATTCATATACACAACATAAACAACAGATTCAACATAATAAAATCCAGTTAGAACAAGAATGTTGGTTATCCGCGCATATATGAACAATGGAAAGCCACCTCACAAAAAGGTTGGGAACTAAAGTGATTCACAATAGAACAAGTATACAAAAGAATGGATGGCATGGAAGTTTGTAAAATGCCTAAGTATCATGAATATGCTAAAGTCAAGAAAGCGATAAATCGATACCTCAGACGTGTACAAAACTTAACAAAATCATTACCATACATCCGCAAGTTGAAACGAACCAACTTGGAAAATCACCAAAGCATCCTCAAATAAGTCAATCAAAATTTGCGAGCAAACAACATACAAAAACATTAGAAATGAAAAACTATAAAACATGCTTGTTTTACGTCGTAAGCTCGACGCCTTTACGATGCTTAATTAGAAACTTCCTTCATTCATGCGATGGTGATGTCTCACCGCGCAACCAAAAGCAAGCGTCCTAACCAAACACTTGAACAAACGTTACAATATACAAGTATCAATATAAACAAGTGAAAATAGACAATATAAACGATATCTACAAAACTCAAAAACAAAGAAACTATCGCAATGCGATTCAATAGAAACACCAATCCCCGGCAACGGTGCCATTTTGTTGGTAGCGGTATAGGGCAAGCAAACAAAAAGATTTGGAAGTATTTTTCTGGGAATTATCGTGCCCACAGAGATCGGTGCTACTGAACTGCCGTTCGACAATTTAATTGTTAATGAGTTTGGTTTAAAATGGTTTTAAGGTAAATGCGGATAAGAAAATATGAACCTAAAAAGTGTACATTCTTTGAAGAGAAGAAACCTATCAAGCATGAATATACACTACTTAGAACAAATGTAAACCTATCGATCGGTCGCATTCAACATACAATACTCATCAAAATCATCACGTATCACTCAAAACAATGTCCATCTCTGGCACACTGAGCTGAGAGAGCAACCGTATTACTCTCGTCGTCACTCTCGCGCACGACGCCTCGAAACACGGAAGACATTAAGTGCCGACACCATAAAGATTATTATCTAAATCTATCTCTAGCATCTAGACAAAAAATATCCATCCTTAATCAAGATTCGTGATGTTTATCTCTAACACAACATAAATCCAAACATAAATGCAAAAAGATCAAGGAAGACATTGATAATGATTTGTAAAGCATATATATTATACAACCATGATCAATACATGTACATAGGCTTAGAGTAACAATACAAACATAACCCAACAAATAGAGAAATACATAGAGAAGAAATGGAGAAAAACCAAACATTTCATGAGTTGTCGGCTCCGATTGATGAAGGATTCGACTCCGGATCATCCTAATGCATGCTCCAATGTGTTTTCTAGCCTAATTCTACTAAAAAAATGCTATTGGATGGATTTGGAACCAAAAATATCAAAACCCATCCCTAAAAATTGTGTTTTTGGGCCTCATATGATGTTTCTGTCCGCCCAGTTTCGCCCGGCGGCGAAAGGCGGTTTATTTTTGCAAGTTCCACTGTTGTGACACTGCTGCGCCTTCTGAGTTTCGCCCGACGGAATTTTGGCTTCGCCCGGCGCTTTTGAAGTTTCGCCCGGCGCAGCAGGGGCGAATCACACCAGGAAATTCTACACTGTTTTATTCGTAACTTTTGAACCGTAACTCCGTTTGACGCGCAGTTTTAAGCGCTAGAAAGCTTATTCAATGCTCTATACAACAATGGAAAAATCCCATTGCTGGAACACCTGCAAAAATAAATGAAAATCAATTAAACTCAATGATATTTACACGATACGCAATATATACACTAAAACGTAAAGTAAACGTAATTACGAACAAAGCGGAGTTTATTCAACCAATTTTAACACAAAGTAACGATAAGTGCAACAAAACTTATATACAAAAATAGCTACAATTTGCACTTATCAAACTCTCCCCAACTTACCTAATTGTTTGTCCACAAACAAGAATCAAACAAACTTGAAAATGCACAAGCAACATCCAAAGAACGATGAATCAATATGTTTTGAAAAATGGAAACGAATGTATGGTTCAAATGAAAAAGGTACACACAAAAAGGTACGAAACAGACGCAAAATACAAAAATCATGCCAAACATTCTCAAACAGCACAAGTTCCAAAGTGAATCACACCGAGCAAAAATAATCATCGGTAGATGAAAAACACAAAATAAGGTACTTTACACTCACACAACACTCATGCAAATAAAAGACTAAATTATGCATACATCCACAAATTCACATTGAAAATACAAAAGCAAGAATCACAAGGACTTTCAAGGTTGTAACGTGGTCGAGCAAACAAACAAGGGGCAATTTCTAAAGGTAATTGAAATTAAAACTTGCCTAAACCTAAGGGAGTGAAAACTCACAAAGATTCACACACAAAATTTCAACTAAGTTCTTCCAAAATCCCAAGTGCTACACAACACACAATACTTATTCAGCACAATTATTGAAACTCTTTTTGTTTCCTTTTTCAAGGATTTTTCTTTTTCTTCCTTTTTTAATTTTTATTTTCTTTTCTTTTTCATATTTTTCTCTTTTTTCTTTTCTTTTTCAATCCTCATAGAATCCAACCAATGAGTATACAATCATCCTCTCCCCAACTTGAATTCAACAGCACCATCATGTGAATACTCCCTACTTTCTAAGGCAAGGAAAAAATCCATACAAAAACACAAAATTGAGGTCCAAGAAAAAACAAAATCCATTAAAAAAATAAGTGAACTAAATACTCTTAGACAAGTATTAAGTTCAAATAGAAACATGGATCAAAAAGCTCAAAGGGGTTACAAATTCTCACACACTCACAAGGTGAATTGACTATTTGGCTAAGGTGGTTGTGCTCAAAATGAAACAATTGCCTTGATCCTTTTCATGTATTCATATACACAACATAAACAACAGATTCAACATAATAAAATCCAGTTAGAACAAGAATGTTGGTTATCCGCGCATATATGAACAATGGAAAGCCACCTCACAAAAAGGTTGGGAACTAAAGTGATTCACAATAGAACAAGTATACAAAAGAATGGATGGCATGGAAGTTTGTAAAATGCCTAAGTATCATGAATATGCTAAAGTCAAGAAAGCGATAAATACATACCTCAGACGTGTACAAAACTTAACAAAATCATTACCATACATCCGCAAGTTGAAACGAACCAACTTGGAAAATCACCAAAGCATCCTCAAATAAGTCAATCAAAATTTGCGAGCAAACAACAACCAAAAACATTAGAAATGAAAAACTATAAAACATGCTTGTTTTACGTCGTAAGCTCGACGCCTTTACGGTGCTTAATTAGAAACTTCCTTCATTCATGCGATGGTGATGTCTCACCGCGCAACCAAAAGCAAGCGTCCTAACCAAACACTTGAACAAACGTTAAAATATACAAGTATCAATATAAACAAGTGAAAATAGACAATATAAACGATATCTACAAAACTCAAAAACAAAGAAACTATCGCAATGCGATTCAATAAAAACACCAATCCCCGGCAACGGTGCCATTTTGTTGGTAGCGGTATAGGGCAAGCAAACAAAAAGATTTGGAAGTATTTTTCTGGGAATTATCGTGCCCACAGAGATCGGTGCTACTGAACTGCCGTTCGACAATTTAATTGTTAATGAGGTTGGTTTAAAATGGTTTTAAGGTAAATGCGGATAAGAAAATATGAACCTAAAAAGAGTACATTCTTTGAAGAGAAGAAACCTATCAAGCATGAATATACACTACTCAGAACAAATGTAAACCTATCGATCGGTCGCATTCAACATACAATACTCATCAAAATCATCACGTATCACTCACAACAATGTCCATCTCTGGCACACTGAGCTGAGAGAGCAACCGTATTACTCTCGTCGTCACTCTCGCGCACGACGCCTCGAAACACGGAAGACATTAAGTGCCGCCACCATAAAGATTATTATCTAAATCTATCTCTAGCATCTAGACAATAGATATCCATCCTTAATCAAGATTTGTGATGTTTATCTCTAACACAACATAAATCCATACATAAATGCAAAAAGATCAAGGAAGACATTGATAATGATTTGTAAAGCATATATATTATACAACCATGATCAATACATGTACATAGGTTTAGAGTAACAATACAAACATAACCCAAAAAATAGAGAAATACATAGAGAAGAAATGGAGAAAAACCAAACATTTCATGAGTTGTCGGCTCCGATTGATGAAGGATTCGACTCCGGATCATCCTAATGCATGCTCCAATGTGTTTTCTAGCCTAATTCTACTAAAAAAATGCTATTGGATGGATTTGGAACCAAAAATATCAAAACCCATCCCTAAAAATTGTGTTTTTGGGCCTCATATGATGTTTCTGTCCGCCCAGTTTCGCCCGGCGGCGAAAGGCGGTTTATTTTTGCAAGTTCCACTGTTGTGACACTGCTGCGCCTTCTGAGTTTCGCCCGACGGAATTTTGGCTTCGCCCGGCGCTTTTGAAGTTTCGCCCGGCGCAGCAGGGGCGAATCACACCAGAAAATTCTGCATTGTTTTATTCGTAACTTTTGAACCGTAACTCCGTTTAACGCTTGGTTTGAAGCGCTAGAAAGCTTATTCAATGCTCTATACAACAATGGCAAAATCCCATTGCTGGAACACCTGCAAAAATAAATGAAAATCAATTAAACTCAATAATATTTACACGATACACAATATATACATAAAACGTAAAGTAAACGTAATTACGAACAAAGCAGGGTTTATTCAACCAATTTTAACACAAAGTAACGATAAGTGCACCAAAACTTATATACAAAAATAGCTACTATTTGCACTTATCAAACTCTCCCCAACTTACCTAATTGTTTGTCCACAAACAAGAATTAAACAAACTTGAAAATGCACAAGCAACATCCAAAGAACGATGAATCAACAGGATTTGAAAAATGGAAACGAATGTATGGTTCAAATGAAAAAGGTACACACAAAAAGTAAATACTTACCACTAAACTACGACGACAACATAATCACGAAACAGACGCAAAATACAAAAATCATGCCAAACATTCTCAAACAACCCAAGTTCCAAAGTGAATCACACCTAGCAATAATCATCGGTAGATGAAAAACAGAAAATAAGGTACTTTACACTCACACAACACTCATGCAAACAAAAGACTAAATTATGCATACATCCACAAATTCACATTGAAAATACAAAAGCAAGAATCACAAGGACTTTCAAGGTTGTAACGTGGTCGAGTAAACAAACAAGGGGAAATTTCTAAAGGTAATTGAAATTAAAACTTGCCTAAACCTAAGCGAGTGAAAACTCACAAAGATTCACACACAAAATTTCAACCAACGTCTTCCAAAATCCCAAGTGCTACACAACACACAATACTTATTTAGCACAATTATTGAAACTCTTTTTGTTTCCATTTTCAAGGATTTTTCTTTTTCTTCCTTTTTTCTTTTTTATTTTCTTTTCTTTGTCATATTTTTCTCTTTTTTCTTTTCTTTTTCAATCCTCATAGAATCCAACCAATGAGTATACAATCATCCTCTCCCCAACTTGAATTCAACAGCACCATCATGTGAATACTCCCTACTTTCTAAGGCAAGGAAAAAATCCATACAAAAACACAAAATTGAGGTCCAAGAAAAAACAAAATCCATTAAAAAAATAAGTGAACTAAATACTCTTAGACAAGTATTAAGTTCAAATAGAAACATGGATCAAAAAGCTCAAAGGGGTTACAAATTCTCACACACTCACAAGGTGAATTGACTATTTGGCTAAGGTGGTTGTGCTCAAAATGAAACAATTGCCTTGATCCTTTTTATGCATTCATATACACAACATAAACAACAGATTCAACATAATAAAATCCAGTTAGAACAAGAATGTTGGTTAACCGCGCATATATGAACAATGGAAACCCACCTCACAAAAAGGTTGGGAACTAAAGTGATTCACAATAGAACAAGTATACAAAAGAATGGATGACATGGAAGTTTGTAAAATGCCTAAGTATCATGAATATGCTAAAGTCAAGAAAGCGATAAATACATACCTCAGACGTGTACAAAACTTAACAAAATCATTACCATACATCCGCAAGTTGAAACGAACCAACTTGGAAAATCACCAAAGCATCTTCAAATAAGTCAATCAAAATTTGCGAGCAAACAACAACCAAAAACATTAGAAATGAAAAACTATAAAACATGCTTGTTTTACGTCGTAAGCTCGACGCCTTTACGGTGCTTAATTAGAAACTTCCTTCATTCATGCCATAATGATGTCTCACCGCGCAACCAAAAGCAAGCGTCATAACCAAACACTTGAACAAACGTTAAAATATACAAGTATCAATATAAACAAGTGAAAATAGACAATATAAACGATATCTACAAAACTCAAAAACAAAGAAACTATCGCAATGCGATTCAATAAAAACACCAATCCCCGGAAACGGCGCCATTTTGTTGGTAGCGGTATAGGGCAAGCAAACAAAAAGATTTGGAAGTATTTTTCCGGGAATTATCGTGTCCACAGAGATCGGTGCTACTAAACTGCCGTTCGACAATTTAATTGTTAATGAGTTTGGTTTAAAATGGTTTTAAGGTAAATGCGGAAAAGTAAATATGAACATAAAAAGAGTACATTCTTTGAAGAGAAGAAACCTATCAAGCATGAATATACACTACTCAGAACAAACGTAAACCTATTGATCGGTCGCATTCAACATACAATACTCATCAAAATCATCACGTATCGCTCACAACAGCGTCCATCTCTTGCACACTAAGCTGAGAGAGCAACCGTATCACTCTCGTCGTCACTCTCGCTCACGACGCCTCGAAACACGGAAGACATTAAGTTCCGACACCATAAAGATTATTATCTAAATCTATCTCTAGCATATAGACAATAGATATCCATCCTTAATCAAGATTCGTGATGTTTATCTCTAACACAACACAAATCCAAACATAAATGCAAAAAGATCAAGGAAGACATCGATAATGATTTGTAAAGCATATATATTATACCACCATGATCAATACATGTACATAGGTTTAGAGTAACAATACAAACATAACCCAACAAATAGAGAAATACATGGAGAAGAAATGGAGAAAAACCAAACATTTCATGAGTTGTCAGCTCCGATTGATGAAGGATTCGACTCCGGATCATCCTAATGCATGCTCCAATGTGTTTTCTAGCCTAATTCTACTCAAAATATGCTATTGTATGGATTTGGAACCAAAAATATCAAAACCCATCCCTAAAAATTGTATTTTTGGGCTTTATATGATGTTTCTGTCTGCCCAGTTTCGCCCGGCGGAATTTTTGGGGCACCCGGCGGCTAAAGGCGGTTTATTTTTGCAAGTTCCAGTGCTGTGACACTGCTGCGCCTTCTGAGTTTCGCCCGGCGGAATTTTGGCTTCGCCCGGTGCTTTTGCAGTTTCGTCCGGCGGAATTTTCGCCCGGCGCAGCAGGGGCGAATCACACCAGAAAATTCTGGACTGTTTTATGAGTAACTTTTGAACCGTAACTCCGTTTGACGCACGGTTTGAAGCGCTGGAAAGCTTATTCAATGCTCTATACAACAATGGCAAAATCCCATTGCTGGAACACCTACAAAAATAAATGAAAATCAATTAAACTCAATGATATTTACACGATACGCAATATATACACTAAAACGTAAAGTAAACGTAATTACGAACAAAGCGGGGTTTATTCAACCAATTTTAACACAAAGTAACGATAAATGCAACAAAACTTATATACAAAAATTGCTACAATTTGCACTTATCAAACTCTCCCCAACTTACCTAATTGTCTGTCCACAAACAAGAATCAAACAAACTTGAAAATGCACAAGCAACATCCAAAGAACGATGAATCAACAGGTTTTGAAAAATGGAAACGAATGTATGGTTCAAATGAAAAAGGTACACACAAAAAGTAAATACTTACCACTAAACTACGACGACAACATAATCACGAAACAGACGCAAAATACAAAAATCATGTCAAACATTCTCAAACAACACAAGTTCCAAAGTGAATCACACCTAGCAAAAATTATCATCGGTAGATGAAAAACACAAAATAAGGTACTTTACACTCACACAACACTCATGCAAACAAAAAACTAAATTATGCATACATCCACAAATTCAACTTGAAAATACAAAAGCAAGAATCACAAGGACTTTCAAGGTTGTAACGTGGTCGGGTTAACAAACAAGGGGCAATTTCTAAAGGTAATTGAAACAAAAACTTGCCTAAACCTAAGGGAGTGAAAACTCAGAAAGATTAACACAAAAATTTCAACCACTTCTTCCAAAATCCCAAGAGCTACACAACACACAATACTTATTTTGCACAATTATTGAAACTCTTTTTGTTTCCTTTTTCAAGGATTTTTCTTTTTCTTCCTTTTTTCTTTTTATTTTCTTTTCTTTGTCATATTTTTATCCTTTTTCTTTTCTTTTTCAACCCTCATAGAATCCAACCAATGAGTATACAATCATCCTCTCCCCAACTTGAATTCAAAAGCACCATCACGTGAATACTCCCTACTTTCTAAGGCAAGGAAAAAATCCATACAAAAACACAAAATTGAGGTCCAAGAAAAAACAAAGTCCATTAAAAAAATAAGTGAACTAAATACTCTTAGACAAGTATTAAGTTCAAATAGAAACATGGATCAAAAAGCTCAAAGGGGTTACAAATTCTCACACACTCACAAGGTGAATTGACTATTTGGATAAGGTGGTTGTGCTCAAAATGAAACAATTCCCTTGATCCTTTTCATGCATTCATATACACAACATAAATAACAGATTCAACATAATAAAATCCAGTTAGAACAAGAATGTTGGTTATCCGCGCATATATGAACAATGGAAAGCCACCTCACAAAAAGGTTGGGAACTAAAGTGATTCACAATAGAACAAGTATACAAAAGAATCGATGGCATGGAAGTTTGTAAAATGCATAAGTATCATGAATATGCTAATGTCAAGAAAGCGATGAATACATACCTCAGACGTGTACAAAACTTAACAAAATCATTACCATACATCCGCAAGTTGAAACGAACCAACTTGGAAAATCACCAAAGCATCCTCAAATAAGTCAATCAAAATTTGCGAGCAAACAACAACCAAAAACATTAGAAATGAAAAACTATAAAACATGCTTGTTTTACGTCGTAAGCTCGACGCCTTTACGGTGCTTAATTAGAAACTTCCTTCATTCATCCCATAATGATGTCTCATCGCGCAACCAAAAGCAAGCGTCGTAACCAAACACTTGAACAAACGTTAAAATATACAAGTATCAATATAAACAAGTGAAAATAGACAATATAAACGATATCTACAAAACTCAAAAACAAAGAAACTATCGCAATGCGATTCAATAAAAACACCAATCCTCGGAAACGGCCCCATTTTGTTGGTAGCGGTATAGGGCAAGCAAACAAAAAGATTTGGAAGTATTTTTCCGGGAATTATCGTGTCCACAGAGATCGGTGCTACTGAACTGCCGTTCGACAATTTAATTGTTAATGAGTTTGGTTTAAAATGGTTTTAAGGTAAATGCGGAAAAGTAAATATGAACATAAAAAGAATACATTCTTTGAAGAGAAGAAACCTATCAAGCATGAATATACACTACTCAGAACAAACGTAAACCTATTGATCGGTCGCATTCAACATATAATACTCATGAAAATCATCACGTATCGCTCACAACAGCGTCCATCTCTTGCAAACTGAGCTGAGAGAGCAACCGTATCACTCTCGTCGTCACTCTCGCGCACGACGCCTCGAAACACGGAAGACATTAAGTTCCGACACCATAAAGATTATTATCTAAATCTATCTCTAGCATATAGACAATAGATATCCATCCTTAATCAAGATTCGTGATGTTTATCTCTAACACAACACAAATCCAAACATAAATGTGTAATACCCCAAAATTTGCTCTCCCTTTTTTGCATCATAGCATAGCATTATCATTTACAATATCATATCCATCTCATTAGCATTGCATTGCATTTGACATAGAAAAATGAAGCATAGCATCCCTCTTACCATCAAGGCATGTGATCAAGTGGAAGGTGGACAATCAAGGGATCATTCAAAGCACAAAAAGGTCAATAAAGTTTCCTTAAGGCAAGCCAAGAGGTTTTTCATGTCTCATACTATCTCAAGGGATCATCCACAACCTCAAGGAGGTGAGATTCAATGGGAGATTGAAGCACTACATCTTTCACTATGCAAGAGGTTCAAAAACTGAAGGAAAACCCTCAAAGGAGATAGCTCATTGATCCAAAATCATCCTCAAATGGTATATCTCATCATCCTTTAAGAGGATACACAACATACTCTGAGGAATTTGAAATTGAAGACTGCACATTTTTCTCCTAGGAGGTGGGCACCAAAACTAGGGTTTCCCATTAAATCAGAGAATCTTTGATTTTTTGGACAAAACTTGATGTCATGGTATTCTACATGTTCTTAAGTGTATGTGTATGGAGAATTGCCCCTCAATTGGTTTTGGAAGTGGTTCAATTGGAAGAAAGAGCAAAAATCAGGAAATTTGGGGCCAAGTCAAATAATCAGAGGAAAAAGTCAACTCTTGACTTTTTGAGGCCAAATTCATGAAATTCATGTTATATGTGTCCAATGTGCAAAATTTGATCAAGAAACTCCAAAGGAATCATAAAAAAATCAAGATGTAAAAAGTTGCCATTTTTGGGTGAAGTAGGGTTACTAAAAATAGCAAGTTTTGGCCATTTTGCACCAGAGTTTGAACCAAGGCCATTTAAAATTGAAGCATCAAATGAAAATTCCACCAGGCCACAACAAAAGATCTTGTTTTAAGCTTCACATCCATATGTGGAACATCTCCATTGGATAAAAATTGAGTGAGATATGATTGATCAAAGTTTGAGCAAAGTAGGTTCAAAACTAGGTCATGACCAAGAACTTTCAGGTCACGCGCGCATCATTTCCTCAAACAGTTGGTGGGCCAAATGTACACCTATTTTTCTCAATGATAAAGGCTTCATTTACAAAATTTGTCAACATCAAAAATGTTCCTTGTAATGTCCTCTTCAAGTTTCATGTTGGGCAAAGTTTGGTTTGATCAAGCTATGAGGTAGATATAATGGTCTCAAGATATGGTGATCTTGCTGAAAACTTCGTGCCAAGATGCATTGCCAGTCAACCTCATTTCCTTGCCCCTAACCAGTTTTCAAACTTGTGTGTTATGAGTCATTTTGCAACCTCTTCCAAGCATCATTTCAACTCAAATTTCAAACCAAACTTGTATCATTACATCCCCTCTTTCAAATGAATCCAAAAACTCATCCAACCATTCACTAAGTAGAGAGATTTTCACTTGCAAATCATCATGAGTGACATTGATGCATTAACAGTGGTGCACGATTTTTGGTTCACACACACCACAAACACTTCATCACATCAGCTTTCCACATTAAACCAAACACACATGACTTACACCTTGCACACTTGCCTTGGCATACATGAGAATGGAAAGAAACAAACTTGCTGAGCAAGTTTCTGCTACAACCAGCCGTGCCTTCATTTTCTTTTCACCTCCACCATAGCATATCATGAGTTGCCATCACCATATCATTGCTCTCCCTAACTAACTTGACTCAGTTAGTTAGGGATGACTCACCCAAACCACCATGACTCAGCTGACTCACTCAGTTTAACTATGGTTAGCTCACACTATAAATAAAAGCTTCACTCTCAAATTTCATTCCTAACTTCATTTTCTCACATTCAACTCAGAAACTCTCTCGATTCTCTCTCAATTCCTCCACATTGCAACTGATTTTCAAGCTCCATTTCATTCATCTTCCTCATCTTCATCTCAGAATCTCTCTGATTCTATCTCCATTTTCATCACATTGCAACTGTTTTGAAGCTTGGATATCAACTCTCCTCCACTGAAGCATCATCCATTCTTTGCATCTAAGCCTTTATTTGGCCAAAAGAAGCTCAAAGAAGAAGCAACATCTCTGGTTTTTCTGAAGAACACATCAAGATCATAAATCTTCAGGTACGAATTTCTTCCCTTATAGACCTAATGTGAAGATGTTATCAGGTTCTTGATGCTTCATATAAGCTCAAGAACTTGTCTGGCTAGTTGATAGGCCTTTAGAGGCATAGTTGAAATGTTAGGGCAAATCTTCATCTGCTTGATTCTCCCATTTCATGAACTTTTTGTATGTTTTGTCACTGGATTCATGCTCTACATTACTTCCTCTTCATTTTGGTATACTGTTTGTAAGATTCTGGGAAAATTGAAGTTGCAGACGGTGGCGTGTGACCGGAGAAGGTGACCGGAGGTCCCTCTCCGGCCGGTGGTTTTTGGTTAGGGTTTTGTTTGCAGTTTAAATCATAGCCGTTGATGTGTTCTAATCGTGTGGTGAGGAGCGTACCAACACATTAAAATGCACATGCACCTCACATGCCTTATTTCTGAATTCAATTAATCAACGTGTGGTGCAGTGCATGGTAGTGTGCGTGGACATTCATGTGAGTGCGTTGGATCCAAATACTTTGACTTGCTGGTTGACTTGACCTGATCCAATGGTGATCATTTGTTTGACTCATGTTGACTGAGTGTACATGTTAGTTAGTGTGGATTGCGCAGATTTGGACCTAGACCAATTTGATATTCGCACCTCCCTTTTCCAAAGCCCAATGATTTTGAACTGATTAATTACTAGTCATGCACCCCCATTCCTTTTTGCATTGCATTTTATTTTTCCATTTTTCTACACGTTTGCTTTTTAATTTTTAAAAATACTAAATAGCATCATAAAATTCCACAAAAATTCATGAGTATCATTAAAACATTTAGGAAATTTTTCATGATTTTATTTCTTGATTTTATGACCTTTTTGCCCCTATTCCTTAATTTTCTTTGAATTTCTTTGGTATGCATTCTTAATGTGGTACATGATCTTGTTTAATTTTGTTCTTGGTCATTAAAAATTGTTTTGATGCTCTTCTTTTTGCATTGAGTCGTTAGCATCTTGAGGTATGTTAAGTGATTTTTATTTGATTTTTTAGGTCATTTTATGGCATGTTTGGTGTTCATTGTTATGTTACTTGGTATGATGTGTATACTTGACCTACGTGCATTGTTTAAAATCATTTTGCCTTGGTTTCTTGCATGCCACTTTGATATGTGATTCATCTCTGATTTGTGAGCTTCAATATCATGTTTTCATAATTTTCATGAGGCCATCTAATTTTTGTTTAATGCAATACCTTTAAAGCATAATAACATGTCATATCATTGTGATCTTTGTGCATGTTCACATGATTTCTTTTGTACATACTTGCATGATCATTTGCATATTTGGTGAACCATTCACTTGACATTATAGGTCATTGGTACATATTATATGTCATCTTTGCATGTTGGTTATCATTTGAACCTTGTGCACCTTTAACATGTTGTGTTTGCACTTTCCTTTGTTTGGAACTTCCATTTCAATTCTACTTCTTCTATCACTTCTTAAATGTTTTGATGTGTCATGCATGAATACTTGGGAGATATTTATGAATCATTTTTCATTTCATTTAAATTCTGATCCATGGATTACATGTTCCATTTATGCACATTTCTTCTTTTTTCTTTCATCTTTCATTCTCCCTTTTCTTATGGTATCATGTTCTAATGTCATGGATGATGTTTGTTGCCTATCCACTTGAGTTTGCTTGATGATAATCATTTGTTTTCCATATGATGAACATTCTGGTTGTGGTTATAGGATTTGATGTCTCATCTAATTCTTTTGAGTTTTATGGTGCATTAAATGTTTCCTTGCTTCCTATACTTGTACATATGTTTACTAACCATGTAGGGGCTTTGGTAAGTTGCAATTGAGTGTGGATAAGGAATCCACATTCAAACTTCTTTCCTTTCATCTCTTTTACAATTCCATTTTGTGTTTTGTTAAGCACTTATGTGCTTTCTTTTAATAACTCATCACTTTCCCTTTGTGAATTACAATTCATCTTCTACTTTAGAAGTGAATTGTTTAATTCATTCTTTCTTTAGACTTTAGGTTTAAACCTCACAAACCATTAGGACCACTCCCTTTAATAATCAATTAGGATTGAGGCTTAGTCCACATAGATTTTACCTTTCTTCTCTCTTGAGTCTCTCTTCTCATCTCTTAAAGAAAAATGCAAAATACTTAATAAAGGTAGGCATTTATTGCATTTAGGCCTTTCATATAAAGAAAGGATTATAAGGGGTCTTCTCTTATAATCTTAGAATGTGTAGCATATAGCCCATCTTGGGTCAATGTGTTAAACATTTGATCTTGTATGATGGACTTAAATGCAATACTTGTTGGAGGTAAATAAAAAACACTTCTTCATTTCTTAATCAACAAAAACACTTAATAAACACAAGTATGCTAGTGTGTTTGAACCTTGACAATTGGAACTAAGTGTGGGGGTCTTCTTCACTCTTAGTGTGCTTTCTTACCCATTCCATCTTGGAATGTGAGAATGTACACATTCCAATGACTAAGATTCAGATACACTATCATATGCAAACAAATGAAAAAACTCTTAAAAGACAAAAACAAACAATAACGTCTTTTCCTTCGGGAATTCTTTTCTCATCTCATTCACTCTCAACGTATGAACGTGCTTCTACTCGTTCTCTTGCAAGATGGTAACGCACTCGGACCAGCGAGCCTACAACACCTGAGCCAGAACGTAAGCCGTTCTCTAAAAAACACAAACAATCTTTCCCTAGTGAGGGGAACTACGTCGCTCTGATTCTCATGCTCCCGATGAGATACGTAGGCAGTGGGGTAGAGCCCATGCGAGCACTTCTTTTATTTTCC
Source organism: Lathyrus tuberosus (assembly GCA_022829125.1). Lineage (NCBI taxonomy): Eukaryota > Viridiplantae > Streptophyta > Magnoliopsida > Fabales > Fabaceae > Lathyrus > Lathyrus tuberosus. Next base: position 13,615,113 of record JALAZF010000124.1, on the reverse strand, counting down.
CTACATTTGTTTCTCTTTCTCTTTCCATTCTTTCTCCTTTCTTTCTTTCAGTTCCTTTTTCCAGTATCTTTTCTATCACCCTTTGATCGAGACAAGCAAGCGTGGATCCCATCGGGTACGATGGACGCGAGGGGGTGCTAATACCTTCCTCTCGCGTAACCGACTCCCGAACCCAGTTCTCTTGGTCACGAGACCATGCTTTTCCTTCTCTTCAGGTTTATGCTGTGTTTCCTTTCCCTCTCATGGGATAAATACACATTGCTGGCGACTCTGTTTCGGTGCCACTTTCGCGTTTGTACTAGGATGAAAATCCCGAGAGCGACAGCTGACGACTCTGCTGGGGATCGAACCCAGAATCTCTGGTTTCCTTAGCGAGTCAATCCTAGCGCTTGTCTGTTTTTCTTTCATTGGGTGTTTACTGTTGTGCTGTATTTACTGTTTTATTGTATGGTTATTTACTGCTTTACTGTACTTTACTGTATTTATCGCATTTACTACATTACATATCATTACTGTGCTGGACTGTGCTGTTGTTTTCTGTTTGGCGGGCAGGGTGTTCTGAGAGGTAAGCTCACTACACAGGCTTGAGTACACACATAGGTATTAGAGTGGATAGTCGTGACGCTTGCGTGGTGGTGACCACGTATTGTTGTTCATGAGACCCACAACCAGACGAGGTTCTATCAGGAGCTTTCTGCTACTGCATGTTATGCAGGCCAGTAGTTATTCTCTTGAGGAACTGTCGACTCTGGCGACCATTCCCGAGGACTCAGTTGCGGCACTCCTCCCAAGTTGTGACAGTGGGAGACCACATTCTGTGGCAAACCCACTGCACATTCTCGATCCGAGGACCCAATGCTGGGAACTTGCTATAGGACATCCCTTTTTGAAAGAGAATCAGCGGAGGCACTCCTCGATTGGCGATAGTACTGTACCCCGAGGGATGAATGTACTATTGCTTCTCGACCTCAGTTCCAGAAGCCGAGGACCTTTCGTTTTGGAGAATCAGTTGAGGCCTCCTCGATTGATGATGATGCCAAACCAGAAATGGTGAAAGTATCATCATTTCTCGACCTGAGAGCCCAGGATACTGAACATCCTAGTACCCACATGTGAGAAGGGCGGGTTGTTTATAGGTTTGCAGGAAACCATAACCTCCTACATACCCGGTTTTCTATCATCATCGCTCACAAGGAAGTTTCATCCTATTGTATTCAGATGGTCTTTATCTATGGTTCTATATTGTTCTCAGAGCTACACTGACACCGTTCACAGTTCAGCACAGACACCTGATTACCTGATCACATTGCCCTTTGCATTGCATTATCATATCCTAACATACATGTTTATTCATTTCCAGGTGCATATATTACCCTTGATTCCAGTCATCAGGTCCCTGCAAAGATGAACACTAAAGAGAGGAAGAATATCATCAGCTATAAGTTCCTTACGCCTACTTTAGACCCTATTGTTATGCTGAAGGGGATGGTGAGCCCTGTAGTACGAGAAGCTTTTGAAGAGAAATATGGGTGGATTTTATCTATGGTCCGTAATGTCAGTGATTATGAAGCCAGAGGTCTCCATACGTTGATGCAGTTCTATGATCCGCCTCTGAGGTGTTTTGTATTTCCAGACTATGTGTTGGTTCCTACCCTGGAGGAGTATTCCAACATGTTGGGGATTGCTATCAAGGAGGAGCCCCCTTTCTTTGGATCGGTGGGGGATCTTGACATTGGGAAGGTGGCTGGTGCTCTTTATTTGAGCAAATCAGAGTTAGGCGACAATGTCTCCAACAAAGGAAAGATTCGTGGTTACAAGCTGGAATATCTGATTAAGAAGGCCCAGGAAGCAGCTAAAGGCGAGAATTGGCTTGTTTTTAATGCTTTGCTAGCCCTTTGTATATACGGCATAGTGTTGTTTCCCAACGAGCCGGATTTCATTGATACGGACGCTATACGAATATTCATGATGAAGAACCCAGTGCCAACACTACTGGGAGATCTTCACTACTCGTTGTACAACCGAAACGAAAAGAAAAGAGGAGGGATAATTCGTTGTTGTGCACCCTTGTTCTATAAGTGGTTTTCAGGCCGTTTACCACAATCAGGGGCTTTTGTGGATTCCAAAGATTCTCTAGAGTGGAAACAGCGTTTAATGGGATTGGTAGCCAAGGACATCGTATGGGTAGATCATGGGCTGATTGGCAAGAATATTATCCACAGCTGTGGTAAGTTCCCTAACGTTCCACTGATAGGAAGAATGGGTGGGATTAACTACAATCCTTCTTTGTCCATTCGACAATTTGGGTATGCCCTGACAGGTCTGCCTATTAAGAGAGATGTGGAGGAGTCCCTCTATTTTCATACATCAGATGGTTGGGAAGCAGCATAGAAAGCTTCTGAATGCTGGGGTAGCATACTGAAAAAGGGGAAAGTTACTTTAGGCAAGCCTAACAACCGGGTTTATCCAGCATATGAAGAGTGGGTGAAGAAAAGAGTTGAAGATTTTCTCTTGCCTTTTGGTAAGGCACCCCTTTTGTATCCGGAGAATGAGAAAGCAAGAAGCACTGCTACTGTGGAAGAAGTTGACAAGTTGCAAGCCTTGGTGAAAAAGCTCCAAGGAGAGAATTCTGAGTTGAGTAGCCATCTTCAGAATGCTCTACATGTCAACAAAGAGCTGGAGCGGAAAGCCCAAGATGCTGAACAAATCCTAACTGCAAAAGAGAAAGACTTTGCTGGAAGAGCCCAACATTTCCGGAAGATTAGTAAAGGTGCTGATGATGCTACTCAAGCCCACAAGCAAACCAAACAGGCGTTAGCACAGACCAAAGAAAAGTTAACAAAGTTTCAGCACGCTTGGGACGAGGTTAGGATAGAGAATGCTGAATTACAGGAACAGTTGCAGATTAAGGACGAAGAGCTTGAAAAGGCGCATGAGCAGAGGAGAAAGTATCGGGAAAGCCTCGGTAAGAGTCAAGAACAGCTAGAAGAAGCTAGAGGTGAGCTGAGGAATACCAAGAAAGAGCTTGAAGAAGTCATGATAGAAAGGGAGATACTCAAGACGCAAGCTGGCATAAAGAGACGCAAAGGAGTGTGTGATGACGAGGCTCTGATGCTGCATATGGGTTCTTTAAATGAAGCTCTTGAGAAAAGGGATGTCTTGATCAAAGAAATGATTGAAAAGCCGAATCACCAGCGCACCCGTATACTTTTTGAGGAGATCAAATACTCAAGTGATAAGCTGAAGGATGTGGAATTGTCAGACTGATGTTCTTTTCCTTATATTTTGTTGTTAATGGTTACCATCAGGCTTGTTGATGGATCCATTTTTCCTGGTATTGCATTTGCGGTTGAACCTTTCTTAAATGTACTTGAATACTTCGTTGAATGAGTATGAGCAGTTTTATTCAGAATTATTTCTTATCAGATAGCGGCACACAAGCACATGACCACGATACGTCTCTTTATATCACGATTTCTGGTCTTCAGATTTATGTGGTTTGGATTGGAATCAGGGTATAAAGCACCAGGAAATGACAAACATAGCATTTCATGGCATTGCATATCAAATGAAAAAGGTGCACACAAAAAGTAAATACTTACCACTAAACTACGACGACAACATAATCACGAAGCAGACGCAAAATACAAAAATCATGTCAAACATTCTCAAACAACACAAGTTCCAAAGTGAATCACACCTAGCAAAAATAATCATCGGTAGATGAAAAACACAAAATAAGGTACTTTACACTCACACAACACTCATGCAAACAAAAGACTAAATTATGCATACATCCACAAATTCAACTTGAAAATACAAAAGCAAGAATCACAAAGACTTTCAAGGTTGTAACGTGGTCGGGTAAACAAACAAGGGGCAATTTCTAAAGGTAATTGAAACAAAAACTTACCTAAACCTAAGGGAGTGAAAACTCACAAAGATTCACACAAAAATTTCAACCACTTCTTCCAAAATCCCAAGTGCTACACAACACACAATACTTATTTAGCACAATTATTGAAACTCTTTTTGTTTCCTTTTTCAAGGATTTTTCTTTTTCTTCCTTTTTTCTTTTTATTTTCTTTTCTTTGTCATATTTTTCTCCAACCAATGAGTATACAATCATCCTCTCCCCAATTTGAATTCAACAGAACCATCATGTGAATACTCCCTACTTTCTAAGGCAAGGAAAAAATCCATACAAAAACACAAAATTGAGGTCCAAGAAAAAACAAAATCCATTAAAAAAATATGTGAACTAAATACTCTTAGACAAGTATTAAGTTCAAATAGAAACATGGATCAAAAAGCTCAAAGGGGTTACAAATTCTCACACACTCACAAGGTGAATTGACTATTTGGCTAAGGTGGTTGTGCTCAAAATGAAACAATTGCCTTGATCCTTTTCATGCATTCATATATACAACATAAATAACAGATTCAACATAATAAAATCCAGTTAGAACAAGAATGTTGGTTATCCGCGTATATATGAACAATGGAAAGCCACCTCACAAAAAGGTTGGGAACTAAAGTGATTCACAATAGAACAAGTATACAAAAGAATGGATGGCATGGAATTTTGTAAAATGCCTAAGTATCATGAATATGCTAATGTCAAGAAAGCGATAAATACATACCTCCGACGTGTACAAAACTTAACAAAATCATTACCATACATCCGCAAGTTGAAACGAACCAACTTGGAAAATCACCAAAGCATCCTCAAATAAGTCAATCAAAATTTGCGAGCAAACAACAACCAAAAACATTAGAAATGAAAACTATAAAACATGCTTGTTTTACGTCGTAAGCTCGACGCCTTTACGGTGCTTAATTAGAAACATCCTTCATTCATGCCATAATGATGTCTCACCGCGCAACCAAAAGCAAGCGTCATAACCAAACACTTGAACAAACGTTAAAATATACAAGTATCAATATAAACAAGTGAAAATAGACAATATAAACGATATCTACAAAACGCAAAAACAAAGAAACTATCGCAATGCGATTCAATAAAAACACCAATCCTCGGAAACGGCGCCATTTTGTTGGTAGCGGTATAGGGCAAGCAAACAAAAAGATTTGGAAGTATTTTTCCGGGAATTATCGTGTCCACAGAGATCGGTGCTACTGAACTGCCGTTCGACAATTTAATTGTTAATGAGTTTGGTTTAAAATGGTTTTAAGGTAAATGTAGAAAAGTAAATATGAACATAAAAAGAGTACATTCTTTGAAGAGAAGAAACCTATCAAGCATGAATATACACTACTCAGAACAAACGTAAACCTATTGATCGGTCGCATTCAACATATAATACTCATGAAAATCATCACGTATCGCTCACAACAGCGTCCATCTCTTGCAAACTGAGCTGAGAGAGCAACCGTATCACTCTCGTCGTCACTCTCGCGCACGACGCCTCGAAACACGGAAGACATTAAGTTCCGACACCATAAAGATTATTATCTAAATCTATCTCTAGCATATAGACAATAGATATCCATCCTTAATCAAGATTCGTGATGTTTATCTCTAACACAACACAAATCCAAACATAAATGCAAAAAGATCAAGGAAGACATCGATAATGATTTGTAAAGCATATATATTATACCACCATGACCAATATATGTACATAGGTTTAGAGTAACAATACAAACATAACCCAACAAATAGAGAAATACATAGAGAAGAAATGGAGAAAAACCAAACATTTCATGAGTTGTCGGCTCCGATTGATGAAGGATTCGACTCCGGATCATCCTAATGCATGCTCTAATGTGTTTTCTAGCGTAATTCTACTCAAAAAATGCAATTGGATGGATTTGGAACCAAAAATATCAAAACCCATCCCTAAAAATTGTGTTTTTGGGCCTTATGTGATGTTTCTGTCTGCCCAGTTTCGCCCGGCGGAATTTTTGGATCGCCCGGCGGCGAAAGGCAGTTTATTTTTCCAAGTTCCAGTGCTGTGACACTGCTGCGCCTTCGGAGTTTCGCCCGGCAGAATTTTGGCTTCGCCCGGTACTTTTGAAGTTTTGTCCGGCGGAATTTTCGCCCGGCGCAGCAGGGGCGAATCACACCAGAAAATTCTGCACTGTTTTATTCGTAACTTTTGAACCGTAACTCCGTTTGACGCACGGTTTGAAGCACTGCAAAGCTTATTCAATGCTCTATACAACAATGGCAAAATCCCATTGCTTTAACACCTGCAAAAATAAATGAAAATCAATTAAACTCAATGATATTTACACAATACGCAATATATACACTAAAACGTAAAGTAAACGTAATTACGAACAAAGCGGGGTTTATTCAACCAATTTTAACACAAAGTAACTATATATGCAACAAAACTTATATACAAAAATAGCTACAATTTGCACTTATCAAACTCTCCCCAACTTACCTAATTGTCTGTCCATAAACAAGAATCAAACAAACTTGAAAATGCATAAGCAACATCCAAAGAACGATGAATCAACAGGTTTTGAAAAATGGAAACGAATGTATGGTTCAAATGAAAAAGGTGCACACAAAAAGTAAATACTTACCACTAAACTACGACGACAACATAATCACGAAACAGACGCAAAATACAAAAATCATGTCAAACATTCTCAAACAACACAAGTTCCAAAGTGAATCACACCTAGCAAAAATAATCATCGGTAGATGAAAAACACAAAATAAGGTACTTTACACTCACATAACACTCATGCAAACAAAAGACTAAATTATGCATACATCCACAAATTCAACTTGAAAATACAAAAGAAAGAATCACAAAGACTTTCAAGGTTGTAACGTGGTCGGGTAAACAAACAAGGGGCAATTTCTAAAGGTAATTGAAACAAAAACTTGCCTAAACCTAAGGGAGTGAAAACTCACAAAGATTCACACAAAAATTTCAACCACTTCTTCCAAAATCCCAAGTGCTACACAACACACAATACTTATTTAGCACAATTATTGAAACTCTTTTTGTTTCCTTTTTCAAGGATTTTTCTTTTTCTTCCTTTTTTCTTTTTATTTTCTTTTCTTTGTCATATTTTTCTCCTTTTTCTTTTCTTTTTCAATCCTCATAGAATCCAACCAATGAGTATACAATCATCCTCTCCCCAACTTGAATTCAACAACACCATCATGTGAATACTCCCTACTTTCTAAGGCAAGGAAAAAATCCATACAAAAACACAAAATTGAGGTCCAAGAAAAAACAAAATCCATTAAAAAAAAGTGAACTAAATACTCTTAGACAAGTATTAAGTTTAAATAGAAACATGGATCAAAAAACTCAAAGGGGTTATAAATTCTCACACACTCACAAGGTGAATTGACTATTTGGCTAAGGTGGTTGTGCTCAAAATGAAACAATTGCCTTGATCCTTTTCATGCATTCATATACACAACATAAATAACAGATTCAACATAATAAAATTCAGTTAGAACAAGAATGTTGGTTATCCATGCATATATGAACAATGGAAAGCCACCTCACAAAAAGGTTGGGAACTAAAGTGATTCACAATAGAACAAGTATACAAAAGAATGGATGGCATGGAAGTTTGTAAAATGCCTAAGTATCATGAATATGCTAATGTCAAGAAAGCGATAAATACATACCTCAGACGTGTACAAAACTTAACAAAATCCTTACCATACATCCGCAAGTTGAAACGAACCAACTTGGAAAATCACCAAAGCATCCTCAAATAAGTCAATCAAAATTTGCGAGCAAACAACAACCAAAAACATTACAAATGAAAAACTATAAAACATGCTTGTTTTACGTCGTAAGCTCGACGCCTTTACGGTGCTTAATTAGAAACTTCCTTCATTCATGCCATAATGATGTCTCACCGCGCAACCAAAAGCAAGCGTCATAACCAAACACTTGAACAAACGTTAAAATATACAAGTATCAATATAAACAAGTGAAAATAGACAATATAAACGATATCTACAAAACTCAAAAACAAAGAAACTATCGCAATGCGATTCAATAAAAACACCAATCCTCGGAAACGGTGCCATTTTGTTGGTAGCGGTATAGGGCAAGCAAACAAAAAGATTTGGAAGTATTTTTCCGAGAATTATCGTGTCCACAGAGATCGGTGCTACTGAACTGCCGTTCGACAATTTAATTGTTAATGAGTTTGGTTTAAAATGGTTTTAAGGTAAATGCAGAAAAGTAAATATGAACATAAAAAGAGTACATTCTTTGAAGAGAAGAAACCTATCAAGCATGAATATACACTACTCAGAACAAACGTAAACCTATTGATCGGTCGCATTCAACATACAATACTCATGAAAATCATCACGTATCGCTCACAACAGCGTCCATCTCTTGCAAACTGAGCTGAGAGAGCAACCGTATCACTCTCGTCGTCACTCACGCGCACGACGCCTCGAAACACGGAAGACATTAAGTTCCGACACCATAAAGATTATTATCTAAATCTATCTCTAGTATATAGACAATAGATATCCATCCTTAATCAAGATTCGTGATGTTTATCTCTAACACAACACAAATCCAAACATAAATGCAAAAAGATCAAGGAAGACATCGATAATGATTTGTAAAGCATATATATTATACCACCATGATCAATACATGTACATAGGTTTAGAGTAACAATACAAACATAACCCAACAAATAGAGAAATACATAGAGAAGAAATGGAGAAAAACCAAACATTTCATGAGTTGTCGGCTCCGATTGATGAAGAATTCGACTCCGGATCATCCTAATGCATGCTCCAATGTGTTTTCTAGCCTAATTCTACTCAAAAAATGCTATTGGATGGATTTGGAACCAAAAATATCAAAACCCATCCCTAAAAATTGTGTTTTTGGGCCTTATATGATGTTTCTGTCTGCCCAGTTTCGCCCGGCGGAATTTTTGGGGCGCCCGACGGCGAAAGGCGGTTTATTTTTGCAAGTTCCAGTTTTGTGACACTGCTGCGCCTTCTGAAATTCGCCCGGCGGAATTTTGGCTTCGCCCGGTGCTTTTGAAGTTTCGTCCGGCGGAAATTTTGCCCGGCGCAGCAGGGGCGAACCACACCAGAAAATTCTGCACTGTTTTATTCGTAACTTTTGAACCGTAACTCCGTTTGACGCACGGTTTGAAGCGCTGGAAAGCTTATTCAATGCTCTATACAACAATGGCAAAATCCCATTGCTGGAACACCTGCAAAAATAAATGAAAATCAATTAAACTCAATGATATTTACTCGATAAGCAATATATACACTAAAACGTAAAGTAAACGTAATTACGAACAAAGCGGGGTTTATTCAACCAATTTTAACACAAAGTAACGATAAATGCAACAAAACTTATATAAAAAAATAGCTACAATTTGCACTTATCAAACTCTCCCCAACTTACCTAATTGTCTGCCCACAAACAAGAATCAAACAAACTTGAAAATGCACAAGCAACATCTAAAGAACGATGAATCAACAGGTTTTGAAAAATGGAAACGAATGTATGGTTCAAATGAAAAAGGTACACACAAAAAGTAAATACTTACCACTAAACTACGACGACAACATAATCACGAAACAGACGCAAAATACAAAAATCATGCCAAACATTCTCAAACAACACAAGTTCCAAAGTGAATCACACCTAGCAAAAATAATCATCGGTAGATGAAAAACACAAAATAAGGTACTTTACACTCACACAACACTCATGCAAACAAAAGACTAAATTATGCATACATCCACAAATTCAACTTGAAAATACAAAAGCAAGAATCACAAGGACTTTCAAGGTTGTAACGTGGTCGGGTAAACAAACAATGGGCAATTTCTAAAGGTAATTGAAGCAAAAACTTGCCTAAACCTAAGGGAGTGAAAACTCATAAAGATTCACACAAAAATTTCATACACTTCTTCCAAAATCCCAAGTGCTACACAACACACAATACTTATTTAGCACAATTATTGAAACTCTTTTTGTTTCCTTTTTCAAGGATTTTTCTTTTTCTTCCTTTTTTATTTTTATTTTCTTTTCTATGTCATATTTTTCTCCTTTTTCTTTTCTTTTTCAATCCTCATAGAATTTAACCAATGAGTATACAATCATCCTCTCCCCAACTTGAATTCAATAGCACCATCATGTGAATACTCCCTACTTTCTAAGGCAAGGAAAAAATCCATACAAAAACACAAAATTGAGGTCCAAGAAAAAACAAAATCCATTAAAAAAATAAGTGAACTAAATACTCTTACACAAGTATTAAGTTCAAATAGAAACATGGATCAAAAAGCTCAAAGGGGTTACAAATTCTCACACACTCACAAGGTGAATTGACTATTTGGCTAAGGTGGTTGTGCTCAAAATGAAACAATTGCCTTGATCCTTTTCATGCATTCATATACACAACATAAATAACAGATTCAACATAATAAAATCCAGTTAGAACAAGAATGTTGGTTATCCGCGCATATATGAACAATGGAAACCCACCTCACAAAAAGGTTGGGAACTAAAGTGATTCACAATAGAACAAGTATACAAAAGAATGGATGGCATGGAAGTTTGTAAAATGCCTAAGTATCATGTATATGCTAATGTCAAGAAAGCGATAAATACATACCTCAGACGTGTACAAAACTTAACAAAATCCTTACCATACATCCGCAAGTTGAAACGAACCAACTTGGAAAATCACCAAAGCATCCTCAAATAAGTCAATCAAAATTTGCGAGCAAACAACAACCAAAAACATTACAAATGAAAAACTATAAAACATGCTTGTTTTACGTCGTAAGCTCGACGCCTTTACGGTGCTTAATTAGAAACTTCCTTCATTCATGCCATAATGATGTCTCACCGCGCAACCAAAAGCAAGCGTCATAACCAAACACTTGAACAAACGTTAAAATATACAAGTATCAATATAAACAAGTGAAAATAGACAATATAAACGATATCTACAAAACTCAAAAACAAAGAAACTATCGCAATGCGATTCAATAAAAACACCAATCCTCGGAAACGGTGCCATTTTGTTGGTAGCGGTATAGGGCAAGCAAACAAAAAGATTTGGAAGTATTTTTCCGAGAATTATCGTGTCCACAGAGATCGGTGCTACTGAACTGCCGTTCGACAATTTAATTGTTAATGAGTTTGGTTTAAAATGGTTTTAAGGTAAATGCAGAAAAGTAAATATGAACATAAAAAGAGTACATTCTTTGAAGAGAAGAACCTATCAAGCATGAATATACACTACTCAGAACAAACGTAAACCAATTGATCGGTCGCATTCAACATGCAATACTCATCAAAATCATCACGTATCGCTCTTAACAGCGTCCATCTCTTGCACACTGAACTGAGAGAGCAACCGTGTCACTCTCGTCGTCACTCTCGCGCACGACGCCTCGAAACACGGAAGACATTAAGTTCCGACACCATAAAGATTATTATCTAAATCTATCTCTCGCATATAGACAATAGATATCCATCCTTAATCAAGATTCGTGATGTTTATCTCTAACACAACACAAATCCAAACATAAATGCAAAAAGATCAAGGAAGACATCGATAATGATTTGTAAAGCATATATATTTTACCACCATGATCAATACATGTACATAGGTTTAGAGTAACAATACAAACATAACCCAACAAATAGAGAAATACATAGAGAAGAAATGGAGAAAAACCAAACATTTCATGAGTTGTCGGCTCCGATTGATGAAGGATTCGACTTCGGATCATCCTAATGCATGCTCCAATGTGTTTTCTAGCCTAATTCTACTCAAAAAATGCTATTGGATGGATTTGGAACCAAAAATATCAAAACCCATCCCTAAAAATTGTGTTTTTGGGCCTTATATAATGTTTCTGTCTGTCCAGTTTCGCCCGGCGGAATTTTTAGGGCGCCCGGCGGCGAAAGGCGGTTTATTTTTGCAAGTTCCAGTGCTGTGACACTGCTGCGCCTTCTGAGTTTCGCCCGGCGGAATTTTGTCTTCGCCCGGTGCTTTTGAAATTTCGTCCGGGGGAATTTTTGCCCGACGCAGCAGGGGCGAATCACACCAGAAAATTCTGCACTGTTTTATTCGTAACTTTTGAACCGTAACTCCGTTTGACGCACGGTTTGAAGCGCTGGAAAGCTTATTCAATGCTCTATACAACAATGGCAAAATCCCATTGCTGGAACACCTGAAAAAATAAATGAAACTCAATTAAACTCAATGATATTTACACGATACGCAATATATACACTAAAACGTAAATTAAACATAATTACGAACAAAGCGGGGTTTATTCAACCAATTTTAACACAAAGTAAAGATAAGTGCCACAAAAATTATATACAAAAATAGCTACAATTTTCACTTATTAAACTCTCCCCAACTTACCTAATTGTCTCTCCACAAACAAGAATCAAACAAACTTGAAAATGCACAAGCAACATCCAAAGAACGATGAATCAACAGGTTTTGAAAAATGGAAACGAATGTATGGTTCAAATGAAAAAGGTACACATAAAAAGTAAATACTTACCACTAAATTACGACGACAACATAATCACGAAACAGACGCAAAATACAAAAATCATGCCAAACATTCTCAAACAACACAAGTTCCAAAGTGAATCACACCTAGCAAAAATAATCATCGGTAGATGAAAAACACAAAATAAGGTACTTTACACTCACACAACACTCATGCAAACAAAAGACTAAATTATGCATACATCCACAAATTCAACTTGAAAATACAAAAGCAAGAATCACAAGGACTTTCAAGGTTGTAACGTGGTCGGGTAAACAAACAAGGGGCAATTTCTAAAGGTAATTGAAACAAAAACTTGCCTAAACCTAAGGGAGTGAAAACTCACAAAGATTCACACAAAAATTTCAACCACTTCTTCCAAAATCCCAAGTGCTACACAACACACAATACTTATTTAGCACAATTATTGAAACTCTTTTTGTTTCCTTTTTCAAGGATTTTTCTTTTTCTTCCTTTTTTCTTTTTATTTTATTTTCTTTGTCATATTTTTCTCCTTTTTAATTTTCTTTTTCAATCCTCATAGAATCCAACCAATGAGTATACAATCATCCTCTCCCCAACTTGAATTCAACAGCACCATCATGTGAATACTCCCTACATTCTAAGGCAAGGAAAAAATCCATACAAAAACACAAAATTGAGGTCCAAGAAAAAACAAAATCCATTAAAAAAATAACCGAACTAAATACTCTTAGACAAGTATTAAGTTCAAATAGAAACATGGATCAAAAAGCTCAAAGGGGTTACAAATTCTCACACACTCACAAGGTGAATTGACTATTTGGCTAAGGTGGTTGTGCTCAAAATGAAACAATTGCCTTGATCCTTTTCATGCATTCATATACACAACATAAATAACAGATTCAACATAATAAAATCCAGTTAGAACAAGAATGTTGGTTATCCGCGCATATATGAACAATGGAAAGCCACCTCACAAAAAGGTTGGGAACTAAAGTGATTCACAATAGAACAAGTATACAAAAGAATGGATGGCATGGAAGTTTGTAAAATGCCTAAGTATCATGAATATGCTAAAGTCAAGAAAGCGATAAATACATACCTCAGATGTGTACAAAACTTAACAAAATCATTACCATACATCCGCAAGTTGAAACGAACCAACTTGGAAAATCACCAAAGCATCCTCAAATAAGTCAATCAAAATTTGCGAGCAAACAACAACCAAAAACATTAGAAATGAAAAACTATAAAACATGCTTGTTTTACGTCGTAAGCTCGACGCCTTTACGGTGCTTAATTAGAAACTTCCTTCATTCATGCCATAATGATGTCTCACCGCGCAACCAAAAGCAAGCGTCGTAACCAAACACTTGAACAAACGTTAAAATATACAAGTATCAATATAAACAAGTGAAAATAGACAATATAAATGATATCTACAAAACTAAAAAACAAAGAAACTATCGCAATGCGATTCAATAAAAACACCAATCCCCATAAATGGCGCCATTTTGCTGGTAGCGGTATAGGGCAAGCAAACAAAAAGATTTGGAAGTATTTTTCCGGGAATTATCGTGTCCACAGAGATCGGTGCTACTGAACTGCCGTTCGACAATTTAATTGTTAATGAGTTTGGTTTAAAATGGTTTAAGGTAAATGCGGAAAAGTAAATATGAACATAAAAAGAGTACATTCTTTGAAGAGAAGAAACCTATCAAGCATGAATATACACTACTCAGAACAAACGTAAACCAATTGATCGGTCGCATTCAACATGCAATACTCATCAAAATCATCACGTATCGCTCTTAACAACGTCCATCTCTTGCACACTGAACTGAGAGAGCAACCGTGTCACTCTCGTCGTCACTCTCGCGCACAACGCCTCAAAACACGGAAGACATTAAGTTCCGACACCATAAAGATTATTATCTAAATCTATCTCTCGCATATAGACAATAGATATCCATCCTTAATCAAGATTCGTGATGTTTATCTCTAACACAACACAAATCCAAACATAAATGCAAAAAGATCAAGGAAGACATCGATAATGATTTGTAAAGCATATATATTTTACCACCATGATCAATACATGTACATAGGTTTAGAGTAACAATACAAACATAACCCAACAAATAGAGAAATACATAGAGAAGAAATGGAGAAAAACCAAACATTTCATGAGTTATCGGCTCCGATTGATGAAGGATTCGACTTCGGATCATCCTAATGCATGCTCCAATGTGTTTTCTAGCCTAATTCTACTCAAAAAATGCTATTGGATGGATTTGGAACCAAAAATATCAAAACCCATCCCTAAAAATTGTGTTTTTGGGCCTTATATAATGTTTCTGTCTGCCCAGTTTCGCCCGGCGGCGAAAGTCGGTTTATTTTTGCAAGTTCCAGTGCTGTGACACTGCTGCGCCTTCTGAGTTTCGCCCGGCGGAATTTTGGCTTCGCCCGGTGCTTTTGAAGTTTCGTCCGGCGGAATTTTTGCCCGACGTAGCAGGGGCGAATCACACCAGAAAATTCTGCACTGTTTTATTCGTAACTTTTGAACCGTAACTCCGTTTGACGCACAGTTTGAAGCTCTGGAAAGCTTATTCAATGCTCTATACAACAATGGCAAAATCCCATTGCTGGAACACCTGCAAAAATAAATGAAACTAAATTAAACTCAATGATATTTACACGATACGCAATATATACACTAAAACGTAAAGTAAACATAATTACGAACAAAGCGGGGTTTATTCAACCAATTTTAACACAAAGTAACGATAAGTGCCACAAAAATTATATACAAAAATAGCTACAATTTGCACTTATTAAACTCTCCCCAACTTACCTAATTGTCTCTCCACAAACAAGAATCATACAAACTTGAAAATGCACAAGCAACATCCAAAGAACGATGAATCAACAGGTTTTGAAAAATGGAAACGAATGTATGGTTCAAATGAAAAAGGTACACACAAAAAGTAAATACTTACCACTAAATTACGACGACAACATAATCACGAAACAGACGCAAAATACAAAAATCATGCCAAACATTCTCAAACAACACAAGTTCCAAAGTGAATCACACCTAGCAAAAATAATCATCGGTAGATGAAAAACACAAAATAAGGTGCTTTACACTCACACAACACTCATGCAAACAAAAGACTAAATTATGCATACATCCACAAATTCAACTTGAAAATACAAAAGCAAGAATCACAAGGACTTTCAAGGTTGTAACGTGGTCGGGAAAACAAACAAGGGGCAATTTCTAAAGGTAATTGAAACAAAAACTTGCCTAAACCTAAGGGAGTGAAAACTCACAAAGATTCACACAAAAATTTCAACCACTTCTTCCAAAATCCCAAGTGCTACACAACACACAATACTTATTTAGCACAATTATTGAAACTCTTTTTGTTTCCTTTTTCAAGGATTTTTCTTTTTCTTCCTTTTTTATTTTTATTTTCTTTTCTTTGTCATATTTTTCTCCTTTTTCTTTTCTTTTTCAATCCTCATAGAATCCAACCAATGAGTATACAATCATCCTCTCCCCAACTTGAATTCAACAGCACCATCACGTGAATACTCCCTACATTCTAAGGCAAGGAAAAAATCCATACAAAAACACAAAATTGAGGTCCAAGAAAAAACAAAATCCATTAAAAAAATAAGTGAACTAAATACTCTTAGACAAGTATTAAGTTCAAATAGAAACATGGATCAAAAAGCTCAAAGGGGTTACAAATTCTCACACACTCACAAGGTGAATTGACTATTTGGCTAAGGTGGTTGTGCTCAAAATGAAACAATTGCCTTGATCCTTTTCATGTATTCATATACACAACATAAATAACAGATTCAACATAATAAAATCCAGTTAGAACAAGAATGTTGGTTATCCGCGCATATATGAACAATGGAAAGCCACCTCACAAAAAGGTTGGGAACTAAAGTGATTCACAATAGAACAAGTATACAAAAGAATGGATGACATGGAAGTTTGTAAAATGCCTAAGTATCATGAATATGCTAAAGTCAAGAAAGCGATAAATACATACCTCAGATGTGTACAAAACTTAACAAAATCATTACCATACATCCGCAAGTTGAAACGAACCAACTTGGAAAATCAACAAAGCATCCTCAAATAAGTCAATCAAAATTTGCGAGCAAACAACAACCAAAAACATTAGAAATGAAAAACTATAAAACATGCTTGTTTTACGTCGTAAGCTCGACGCCTTTACGGTGCTTAATTAGAAACTTCCTTCATTCATGCCATAATGATGTCTCACCGCGCAACCAAAAGCAAGCGTCGTAACCAAACACTTGAACAAACGTTAAAATATACAAGTATCAATATAAACAAGTGAAAATAGACAATATAAACGATATCTACAAAACTAAAAAACAAAGAAACTATCGCAATGCGATTCAATAAAAACACCAATCCCCATAAATGGCGCCATTTTGCTGGTAGCGGTATAGGGCAAGCAAACAAAAAGATTTGGAAGTATTTTTCCGGGAATTATCGTGTCCACAGAGATCGGTGCTACTGAACTGCCGTTCGACAATTTAATTGTTAATGAGTTTGGTTTAAAATGGTTTAAGGTAAATGCGGAAAAGTAAATATGAACATTAAAAGAGTACATTCTTTGAAGAGAAGAAACCTATCAAGCATGAATATACACTACTCAGAACAAACGTAAACCAATTGATCGGTCGCATTCAACATGCAATACTCATCAAAATCATCACGTATCGCTCTTAACAGTGTCCATCTCTTGCACACTGAACTGAGAGAGCAACCGTGTCACTCTCGTCGTCACTCTCGCGCACGACGCCTCGAAACACGGAAGACATTAAGTTCCGACACCATAAAAATTATTATCTAAATCTATCTCTCGCATATAGACAATTGATATCCATCCTTAATCAAGATTCGTGATGTTTATCTCTAACACAACACAAATCCAAACATAAATTCAAAAAGATCAAGGAAGACATCGATAATGATTTGTAAAGCATATATATTTTACCACCATGATCAATACATGTACATAGGTTTAGAGTAACAATACAAACATAACCCAACAAATAGAGAAATACATAGAGAAGAAATGGAGAAAAACCAAACATTTCATGAGTTGTCGGCTCCGATTGATGAAGGATTCGACTTCGGATCATCCTAATGCATGCTCCAATGTGTTTTCTAGCCTAATTCTACTCAAAAAATGCTATTGGATGGATTTGGAACCAAAAATATCAAAACCCATCCCTAAAAATTGTGTTTTTGGGCCTTATATAATGTTTCTGTCTGCCCAGTTTCGCCCGGCAGAATATTTGGGGCGCCCGGCGGCGAAAGGCGGTTTATTTTTGCAAGTTCCAGTGCTGTGACACTGCTGCGCCTTCTGAGTTTCGCCCGGCGGAATTTTGGCTTCGCCCGGTGCTTTTGAAGTTTCGTCCGGCGGAATTTTTGCCCGACGCAGCAGGGGCGAATCACACCAGAAAATTCTGCACTGTTTTATTCGTAACTTTTGAACCGTAACTCCGTTTGACGCACGGTTTGAAGCGCTGGAAAGCTTATTCAATGCTCTATACAACAATGGCAAAATCCCATTGCGGGAACACCTGCAAAAATAAATGAAACTCAATTAAACTCAATGATATTTACACGATACGCAATATATACACTAAAACGTAAAGTAAACATAATTACGAACAAAGCGGGGTTTATTCAACCAATTTTAACACAAAGTAACGATAAGTGCCACAAAAATTATATACAAAAATAGCTACAATTTGCACTTATTAAACTCTCCCCAACTTACCTAATTGTCTCTCCACAAACAAGAATCAAACAAACTTGAAAATGCACAAGCAACATCCAAAGAACGATGAATCAACAGGTTTTGAAAAATGGAAACGAATGTATGGTTCAAATGAAAAAGGTACACACAAAAAGTAAATACTTACCACTAAATTACGACGACAACATAATCACGAAACAGACGCAAAATACAAAAATCATGCCAAACATTCTCAAACAACACAAGTTCCAAAGTGAATCACACCTAGCAAAAATAATCATCGGTATATGAAAAACACAAAATAAGGTGCTTTACACTCACACAACACTCATGCAAACAAAAGACTAAATTATGCATACATCCACAAATTCAACTTGAAAATACAAAAGCAAGAATCACAAGGACTTTCAAGGTTGTAACGTGGTCGGGAAAACAAACAAGGGGCAATTTCTAAAGGTAATTGAAACAAAAACTTGCCTAAACCTAAGGGAGTGAAAACTCACAAAGATTCACACAAAAATTTCAACCACTTCTTCCAAAATCCCAAGTGCTACACAACACACAATACTTATTTAGCACAATTATTGAAACTCTTTTTGTTTCCTTTTTCAAGGATTTTTCTTTTTCTTCCTTTTTTATTTTTATTTTCTTTTCTTTGTCATATTTTTCTCCTTTTTCTTTTCTTTTTCAATCCTCATAGAATCCAACCAATGAGTATACAATCATCCTCTCCCCAACTTGAATTCAACAGCACCATCACGTGAATACTCCCTACATTCTAAGGCAAGGAAAAAATCCATACAAAAACACAAAATTGAGGTCCAAGAAAAAACAAAATCCATTAAAAAAATAAGTGAACTAAATACTCTTAGACAAGTATTAAGTTCAAATAGAAACATGGATCAAAAAGCTCAAAGGGGTTACAAATTCTCACACACTCACAAGGTGAATTGACTATTTGGCTAAGGTGGTTGTGCTCAAAATGAAACAATTGCCTTGATCCTTTTCATGTATTCATATACACAACATAAATAACAGATTCAACATAATAAAATCCAGTTAGAACAAGAATGTTGGTTATCCGCGCATATATGAACAATGGAAAGCCACCTCACAAAAAGGTTGGGAACTAAAGTGATTCACAATAGAACAAGTATACAAAAGAATGGATGACATGGAAGTTTGTAAAATGCCTAAGTATCATGAATATGCTAAAGTCAAGAAAGCGATAAATACATACCTCAGATGTGTACAAAACTTAACAAAATCATTACCATACATCCGCAAGTTGAAACGAACCAACTTGGAAAATCAACAAAGCATCCTCAAATAAGTCAATCAAAATTTGCGAGCAAACAACAACCAAAAACATTAGAAATGAAAAACTATAAAACATGCTTGTTTTACGTCGTAAGCTCGACGCCTTTACGGTGCTTAATTAGAAACTTCCTTCATTCATTCCATAATGATGTCTCACCGCGCAACCAAAAGCAAGCGTCGTAACCAAACACTTGAACAAACGTTAAAATATACAAGTATCAATATAAACAAGTGAAAATAGACAATATAAACGATATCTACAAAACTAAAAAACAAAGAAACTATCGCAATGCGATTCAATAAAAACACCAATCCCCATAAATGGCGCCATTTTGCTGGTAGCGGTATAGGGCAAGCAAACAAAAAGATTTGGAAGTATTTTTCCGGGAATTATCGTGTCCACAGAGATCGGTGCTACTGAACTGCCGTTCGACAATTTAATTGTTAATGAGTTTGGTTTAAAATGGTTTAAGGTAAATGCGGAAAAGTAAATATGAACATTGAAAGAGTACATTCTTTGAAGAGAAGAAACCTATCAAGCATGAATATACACTACTCAGAACAAACGTAAACCAATTGATCGGTCGCATTCAACATACAATACTCATCAAAATCATCACGTATCGCTCTTAACAGTGTCCATCTCTTGCACACTGAACTGAGAGAGCAACCGTGTCACTCTCGTCGTCACTCTCGCGCACGACGCCTCGAAACACGGAAGACATTAAGTTCCGACACCATAAAAATTATTATCTAAATCTATCTCTCGCATATAGACAATTGATATCTATCCTTAATCAAGATTCGTGATGTTTATCTCTAACACAACACAAATCCAAACATAAATTCAAAAAGATCAAGGAAGACATCGATAATGATTTGTAAAGCATATATATTTTACCACCATGATCAATACATGTACATAGGTTTAGAGTAACAATACAAACATAACCCAACAAATAGAGAAATACATAGAGAAGAAATGGAGAAAAACCAAACATTTCATGAGTTGTCGGCTCCGATTGATGAAGGATTCGACTTCGGATCATCCTAATGCATGCTCCAATGTGTTTTCTAGCCTAATTCTACTCAAAAAATGCTATTGGATGGATTTGGAACCAAAAATATCAAAACCCATCCCTAAAAATTGTGTTTTTGGGCCTTATATAATGTTTCTGTCTGCCCAGTTTCGCCCGGCAGAATATTTGGGGCGCCCGGCGGCGAAAGGCGGTTTATTTTTGCAAGTTCCAGTGCTGTGACACTGCTGCGCCTTCTGAGTTTCGCCCGGCGGAATTTTGGCTTCGCCCGGTGCTTTTGAAGTTTCGTCCGGCGGAATTTTTGCCCGACGCAGCAGGGGCGAATCACACCAGAAAATTCTGCACTGTTTTATTCGTAACTTTTGAACCGTAACTCCGTTTGACGCACGGTTTGAAGCGCTGGAAAGCTTATTCAATGCTCTATACAACAATGGCAAAATCCCATTGCGGGAACACCTGCAAAAATAAATGAAACTCAATTAAACTCAATGATATTTACACGATACGCAATATATACACTAAAACGTAAAGTAAACATAATTACGAACAAAGCGGGGTTTATTCAACCAATTTTAACACAAAGTAACGATAAGTGCCACAAAAATTATATACAAAAATAGCTACAATTTGCACTTATTAAACTCTCCCCAACTTACCTAATTGTCTCTCCACAAACAAGAATCAAACAAACTTGAAAATGCACAAGCAACATCCAAAGAACGATGAATCAACAGGTTTTGAAAAATGGAAACGAATGTATGGTTCAAATGAAAAAGGTACACACAAAAAGTAAATACTTACCACTAAATTACGACGACAACATAATCACGAAACAGACGCAAAATACAAAAATCATGCCAAACATTCTCAAACAACACAAGTTCCAAAGTGAATCACACCTAGCAAAAATAATCATCGGTATATGAAAAACACAAAATAAGGTGCTTTACACTCACACAACACTCATGCAAACAAAAGACTAAATTATGCATACATCCACAAATTCAACTTGAAAATACAAAAGCAAGAATCACAAGGACTTTCAAGGTTGTAACGTGGTCGGGAAAACAAACAAGGGGCAATTTCTAAAGGTAATTGAAACAAAAACTTGCCTAAACCTAAGGGAGTGAAAACTCACAAAGATTCACACAAAAATTTCAACCACTTCTTCCAAAATCCCAAGTGCTACACAACACACAATACTTATTTAGCACAATTATTGAAACTCTTTTTGTTTCCTTTTTCAAGGATTTTTCTTTTTCTTCCTTTTTTATTTTTATTTTCTTTTCTTTGTCATATTTTTCTCCTTTTTCTTTTCTTTTTCAATCCTCATAGAATCCAACCAATGAGTATACAATCATCCTCTCCCCAACTTGAATTCAACAGCACCATCACGTGAATACTCCCTACATTCTAAGGCAAGGAAAAAATCCATACAAAAACACAAAATTGAGGTCCAAGAAAAAACAAAATCCATTAAAAAAATAAGTGAACTAAATACTCTTAGACAAGTATTAAGTTCAAATAGAAACATGGATCAAAAAGCTCAAAGGGGTTACAAATTCTCACACACTCACAAGGTGAATTGACTATTTGGCTAAGGTGGTTGTGCTCAAAATGAAACAATTGCCTTGATCCTTTTCATGTATTCATATACACAACATAAATAACAGATTCAACATAATAAAATCCAGTTAGAACAAGAATGTTGGTTATCCGCGCATATATGAACAATGGAAAGCCACCTCACAAAAAGGTTGGGAACTAAAGTGATTCACAATAGAACAAGTATACAAAAGAATGGATGACATGGAAGTTTGTAAAATGCCTAAGTATCATGAATATGCTAAAGTCAAGAAAGCGATAAATACATACCTCAGATGTGTACAAAACTTAACAAAATCATTACCATACATCCGCAAGTTGAAACGAACCAACTTGGAAAATCAACAAAGCATCCTCAAATAAGTCAATCAAAATTTGCGAGCAAACAACAACCAAAAACATTAGAAATGAAAAACTATAAAACATGCTTGTTTTACGTCGTAAGCTCGACGCCTTTACGGTGCTTAATTAGAAACTTCCTTCATTCATTCCATAATGATGTCTCACCGCGCAACCAAAAGCAAGCGTCGTAACCAAACACTTGAACAAACGTTAAAATATACAAGTATCAATATAAACAAGTGAAAATAGACAATATAAACGATATCTACAAAACTAAAAAACAAAGAAACTATCGCAATGCGATTCAATAAAAACACCAATCCCCATAAATGGCGCCATTTTGCTGGTAGCGGTATAGGGCAAGCAAACAAAAAGATTTGGAAGTATTTTTCCGGGAATTATCGTGTCCACAGAGATCGGTGCTACTGAACTGCCGTTCGACAATTTAATTGTTAATGAGTTTGGTTTAAAATGGTTTAAGGTAAATGCGGAAAAGTAAATATGAACATTAAAAGAGTACATTCTTTGAAGAGAAGAAACCTATCAAGCATGAATATACACTACTCAGAACAAACGTAAACCAATTGATCGGTCGCATTCAACATGCAATACTCATCAAAATCATCACGTATCGCTCTTAACAGTGTCCATCTCTTGCACACTGAACTGAGAGAGCAACCGTGTCACTCTCGTCGTCACTCTCGCGCACGACGCCTCGAAACACGGAAGACATTAAGTTCCGACACCATAAAAATTATTATCTAAATCTATCTCTCGCATATAGACAATTGATATCCATCCTTAATCAAGATTCGTGATGTTTATCTCTAACACAACACAAATCCAAACATAAATTCAAAAAGATCAAGGAAGACATCGATAATGATTTGTAAAGCATATATATTTTACCACCATGATCAATACATGTACATAGGTTTAGAGTAACAATACAAACATAACCCAACAAATAGAGAAATACATAGAGAAGAAATGGAGAAAAACCAAACATTTCATGAGTTGTCGGCTCCGATTGATGAAGGATTCGACTTCGGATCATCCTAATGCATGCTCCAATGTGTTTTCTAGCCTAATTCTACTCAAAAAATGCTATTGGATGGATTTGGAACCAAAAATATCAAAACCCATCCCTAAAAATTGTGTTTTTGGGCCTTATATAATGTTTCTGTCTGCCCAGTTTCGCCCGGCAGAATATTTGGGGCGCCCGGCGGCGAAAGGCGGTTTATTTTTGCAAGTTCCAGTGCTGTGACACTGCTGCGCCTTCTGAGTTTCGCCCGGCGGAATTTTGGCTTCGCCCGGTGCTTTTGAAGTTTCGTCCGGCGGAATTTTTGCCCGACGCAGCAGGGGCGAATCACACCAGAAAATTCTGCACTGTTTTATTCGTAACTTTTGAACCGTAACTCCGTTTGACGCACGGTTTGAAGCGCTAGAAAGCTTATTCAATGCTCTATACAACAATGGCAAAATCCCATTGCGGGAACACCTGCAAAAATAAATGAAACTCAATTAAACTCAATGATATTTACACGATACGCAATATATACACTAAAACGTAAAGTAAACATAATTACGAACAAAGCGGGGTTTATTCAACCAATTTTAACACAAAGTAACGATAAGTGCCACAAAAATTATATACAAAAATAGCTACAATTTGCACTTATTAAACTCTCCCCAACTTACCTAATTGTCTCTCCACAAACAAGAATCAAACAAACTTGAAAATGCACAAGCAACATCCAAAGAACGATGAATCAACAGGTTTTGAAAAATGGAAACGAATGTATGGTTCAAATGAAAAAGGTACACACAAAAAGTAAATACTTACCACTAAATTACGACGACAACATAATCACGAAACAGACGCAAAATACAAAAATCATGCCAAACATTCTCAAACAACACAAGTTCCAAAGTGAATCACACCTAGCAAAAATAATCATCGGTAGATGAAAAACACAAAATAAGGTACTTTACACTCACACAACACTCATGCAAACAAAAGACTAAATTATGCATACATCCACAAATTCAACTTGAAAATACAAAAGCAAGAATCACAAGGACTTTCAAGGTTGTAACGTGGTCGGGTAAACAAACAAGGGGCAATTTCTAAAGGTAATTGAAACAAAAACTTGCCTAAACCTAAGGGAGTGAAAACTCACAAAGATTCACACAAAAATTTCAACCACTTCTTCCAAAATCCCAAGTGCTACACAACACACAATACTTATTTAGCACAATTATTGAAACTCTTTTTGTTTCCTTTTTCAAGGATTTTTCTTTTTCTTCCTTTTTTCTTTTTATTTTCTTTTCTTTGTCATATTTTTCTCCTTTTTCTTTTCTATTTCAATCCTCATAGAATCCAACCAATGAGTATACAATCATCCTCTCCCCAACTTGAATTCAACAGCAACATAATGTGAATACTCCCTACTTTCTAAGGCAAGGAAAAAATCCATACAAAAACACAAAATTGAGGTCCAAGAAAAAACAAAATCCATTAAAAAAATAAGTGAACTAAATACTCTTAGACAAGTATTAAGTTCAAATAGAAACATGGATCAAAAAGCTCAAAGGGGTTACAAATTCTCACACACTCACAAGGTGAATTGACTATTTGGCTAAGGTGGTTGTGCTCAAAATGAAACAATTGCCTTGATCCTTTTCATGCATTCATATACACAACATAAATAACAGATTCAACATAATAAAATCCAGTTAGAACAAGAATGTTGGTTATCCGCGCATATATGAACAATGGAAAGCCACCTCACAAAAACGTTGGGAACTAAAGTGATTCACAATAGAACAAGTATACAAAAGAATGGATGGCACAGAAGTTTGTAAAATTCCTAAGTATCATGAATATGCTAAAGTGAAGAAAGCGATAAATACATACCTCAGACGTGTACAAAACTTAACAAAATCATTACCATACATCCGCAAGTTGAAACGAACCAACTTGGAAAATCACCAAAGCATCCTCAAATAAGTCAATCAAAATTTACGAGCAAACAACAACCAAAAACATTAGAAATGAAAAACTATAAAACATGCTTGTTTTACGTCGTAAGCTCGACGCCTTTACGGTGATTAATTAGAAACTTCCTTCATTCATGCCATAATGATGTCTCACCGCACAACCAAAAGCAAGCGTCATAACCAAACACTTGAACAAACGTTAAAATATACAAGTATCAATATAAACAAGTGAAAATAGACAATATAAACGATCTCTACAAAACTCAAAAACAAAGAAACTATCGCAATGCGATTCAATAAAAACACCAATCCCCGGAAACGGCGCCATTTTGTTGGTAGCGGTATAGGGCAAGCAAACAAAAAGATTTGGAAATATTTTTCCGGGAATTATCGTGTCCACAGTGATCGGTGCTACTGAACTGCCGTTCGACAATTTAATTGTTAATGAGTTTGGTTTAAAATGGTTTTAAGGTAAATACGGAAAAGTAAATATGAACATAAAAAGAGTACATTCTTTGAAGAGAAGAAACCTATCAAGCATGAATATACACTACTCAGAACAAACGTAAACGTATCGATCGGTCACATTCAACATACAATACTCATCAAAATCATCACGTATCGCTCACAACAGTGTCCATCTCTGGCACGCTGAGCTGAGAGAGCAACCGTATCACTCTCGTCGTCACTCTCGCGCACGACGCCTCGAAACACGGAAGACATTAAGTTCCGACACCATAAAGATTATTATCTAAATCTATCTCTGGCATCTAG
This sequence comes from Lathyrus tuberosus, assembly GCA_022829125.1. Lineage (NCBI taxonomy): Eukaryota > Viridiplantae > Streptophyta > Magnoliopsida > Fabales > Fabaceae > Lathyrus > Lathyrus tuberosus. The sequence goes on along the minus strand of JALAZF010000124.1, from coordinate 13,588,690 downwards.
ACAATAGATATCCATCCTTAATCAAGATTCGTGATGTTTATCTCTAACACAACACAAATCCAAACATAAATGCAAAAAGATCAAGGAAGACATCGATAATGATTTGTAAAGCATATATATTATACAACCGTGATTAATACATGTACATAGGTTTAGAGTAACAATACAAACATAACCCAACAAATAGAGAAATACATAGAGAAGAAATGGAGAAAAACCAAACATTTCATGAGTTGTCGGCTCCGATTGATGAAGGATTCGACTCCGGATCATCCTAATGTGTTTTCTAGCCTAATTCTACTCAAAAAATGCTATTGGATGGATTTGGAACCAAAAATATCAAAACCCATCCCTAAAAATTGTGTTTTTGGGCCTAATATGATGTTTCTGTCCGCCCAGTTTCGCCCGGCGGCGAAAGGCGGTTTATTTTTGCAAGTTCCAGTGCTGTGACACTGCTGCGGATTCTGAGTTTCGCCCGGCGGAATTTTGGCTTCGCCCGGTGCCTTTGAAGTTTCGTCCGGCGGAATTTTCGCCACGCGCAGCAGGTGGGAATCACACCAGAAAATTCTGCACTATTTTATTCGTAACTTTTGAACCGTAACTCCGTTTGACGCACGGTTTGAAGCGCTGGAAAGCTTATTCAATGCTTTATACAACAATGGCAAAATCCCATTGCTGGAACACCTGTAAAAATAAATGAAAATCAATTAAACTCAATGATATTTACACGATACACAATATATACACTAAAACGTAAAGTAAACGTAATTACGAACAAAGCGGGGTTTATTCAACCAATTTTAACACAAAGTAACGATAAGTGCAACAAAACTTATATACAAAAATAGCTACAATTTGCACTTATCAAACTCTCCCTAACTTACCTAATTGTTTGTCTGCAAACAAGAATCAAACAAACTTGAAAATGCACAAGCAACATCCAAAGAACGATGAATCAACAGGTTTTGAAAAATGGAAACGAATGTATGGTTCAAATGAAAAAGGTACACACAAAAAGTAAATACTTACCACTAAACTACGACGACAACATAATCACGAAACATACGCAAAATACAAAAATCATGCCAAACATTCTCAAACAACACAAGTTCCAAAGTGAATCACACCTAGCAAAAATAATCATCGGTAGATGAAAAACACAAAATAAGGTACTTTACACTCACACAACAATCATGCAAACAAAAGACTAAAATATGCATACATCCACAAATTCACATTGAAAATACAAAAGCAAGAATCACAAGGACTTTCAAGGTTGTAACGTGGTCGGGTAAACAAACAAGGGGCAATTTCTAAAGGTAATTGAAACAAAAACTTGCCTAAACCTAAGGGAGTGAAAACTCACAAATATTCACACAAAAATTTCAACCAACTTCTTCCAAAATCCCAAGTGCTACACAACACACAATACTTATTTAGCACAATTATTGAAAGTCTTTTTGTTTCCTTATTCAAGGATTTTTCTTTTTCTTCCTTTTTTCTTTTTTATTTTCTTTTCTTTGTCATATTTTTCTCTTTTTTCTTTTCTTTTTCAATCCTCATAGAATCCAACCAATGAGTATACAATCATCCTCTCCCCAACTTGAATTCAACAGCACCATCATGTGAATACTCCCTATTTTCTAAGGCAAGGAAAAAATCCATACAAAAACACAAAATTGAGGTCCAAGAAAAAACAAAATCCATTAATAAAATAAGTGAACTAAATACTCTTAGACAAGTATTAAGTTCAAATAGAAACATGGATCAAAAAGCTCAAAGGGGTTACAAATTCTCACACACTCACAAGGTGAATTGACTATTTGGCTAAGGTGGTTGTGCTAAAAATGAAACCATTGCCTTGATCCTTTTCATGCATTCATATACACAACATAAATAACAGATTCAACATAATAAAATCCAGTTAGAACAAGAATGTTGGTTATCCGCGCATATATGAACAATGGAAAGCCACCTCACAAAAAGGTTGGGAACTAAAGTGATTCACAATAGAACAAGTATACAAAAGAATGGATGGCATGGAAGTTTGTAAAATGCCTAAGTATCATGAATATGCTAAAGTCAAGAAAGCGATAAATACATACCTCAGACGTGTACAAAACTTAACAAAATCATTACCATATATCCACAAGTTGAAACGAACTAACTTGGAAAATCACCAAAGCATCCTCAAATAAGTCAATCAAAATTTGCGAGCAAACAACAACCAAAAACATTAGAAATGAAAAACTATAAAACATGCTTGTTTTACGTCGTAGTTCGAAGCCTTTACGGTGCTTAATTAGAAACTTCCTTCATTCATGCCATAATGATGTCTCACCGCGCAACCAAAAGCAAGCGTCCTAACCAAACACTTGAACAAACGTTAAAATATACAAGTATCAATATAAACAAGTGAAAATAAACAATATAAACGATATCTACAAAACTCAAAAACAAAGAAACTATCGCAATGCGATTCAATAAAAACACTAATCCCCCGCAACGACGCCATTTTTTTGGTAGCGATATAGGGCAAGCAAACAAAAACATTTGGAAGTATTTTTCCGGGAATTATCGTGTCCACAGAGATCGGTGCTACTGAACTGCCGTTCGATAATTTAATTGTTAATGAGTTTGGTTTAAAATGGTTTTAAGGTAAATGCGGAAAAGTAAATATGAACATAAAAAAAGTACATTCTTTGAAGAGAAGAAACCTATCAAGCATGAATATACACTACTCAGAACAAACGTAAACCTATCGATCGGTCGCATTCAACATACAATACTCATCAAAATCATCATGTATCGCTCACAACAGTGTCCATCTCTGGCACACTGAGCTGAGAGAGCAACCGTATCACTCTCGTCGTCACTCTCGCGTACGACGCCTTGAAACACGGAAGACATTAAGTTCCGACACCATAAAGATTATTATCTAAATCTATCTCTAGCATCTAGACAATAGATATCCATCCTTAATCAAGATTCGTGATGTTTATCTCTAACACAACACAAATCCAAACATAAATGCAAAAAGATCAAGGAAGACATCGATAATGATTTGTAAAGCATATATATTATACAACCATGATCAATACATGTACATAGGTTTAGAGTAACAATACAAACATAACCCAACAAATAGAGAAATACATAGAGAAGAAATGGAGAAAAACCAAACATTTCATGAGTTGTCGGCTCCGATTGATGAAGGATTCGACTCTGGATCATCCTAATGTGTTTTCTAGCCTAATTCTACTCAAAAAATGCTATTGGATGGATTTGGAACCAAAAATATCAAAACCCATCCCTAAAAATTGTGTTTTTGGGCCTTATATGATATTTCTGTCTGCCCAGTTTCGCCCGGCGGAATTTTTGGGGCGCCCGGCGGCGAAAGGCGGTTTATTTTTGCAAGTTCCAGTGCTGTGACACTGCTGTGCCTTTTGAGTTTTGCCCGGCGGAATTTTGGCTTCGCCCGACGCTTTTGAAGTTTCGCCCGGCGCAGCAGGGGCGAATCACACCAGAAAATTCTGCACTGTTTTATTCGTAACTTTTGAACCGTAACTCCGTTTGACGCACGGTTTGAAGCGCTGGAAAGCTTATTCAATGCTCTATACAAAAATGGCTAAATACCATTGCTGGAACACCTGCAAAAATAAATGAAAATCAATTAAACTCAATGATATTTACACGATACGCAATATATACACTAAAACGTAAAGTAAACGTAATTACAAACAAAGCGGGGTTTATTCAACCAATTTTAACACAAAGTAACGATAAGTGCAACAAAACGTATATACAAAAATAGCTACAATTTGCACTTATCAATACATCTTTGAAGACCCCGGATGTATAGTAAAAGGACCCTTATGCGCTTCTTCCAAAATCCTCCTTTTTAACTCCGTGTTATCCGGAACACAAATCCTTTGGTTAAATAAAATAATTCCGTCGGTAGCTCGCACAAAACCCGGTTGTACTAACACTTCTTGTAACTTCTCATCTGACCCTTGTTCTTGTTGGATTTCTTCCCTAAGAGTAGAATTGATATTCAAATTTCCCATCATCACACCATTAGAAGTCCAAACAAATTGAAGATTTAGATCTCGAAATTTTTCCAATAAAGTATACTCTAGCATCATCAACTCGGCATTATGCAACACCTTCCTACTCAATGCATCCGCCATTTTATTGGCTTTACCCGGATGGTATTTTAGCTCCAAGTCATAATCCTTCAAATACTCCATCCACCTCCTCTGACGCATGTTCAACTCTTTCTGATCAAAGACGTACTTTAAGCTCTTGTGGTCGCTAAACATCTCAAAACGTACATCATACAAGTAGTGACGCCACACTTTCAAAGTAAATACAACTGCCGTCAATTCTAAATCATGTGTTGGATAATTCTCTTCATGGGCTTTCAACTGTCGAGAAGCATAAGCCACTACGCGTCCATCTTGCATTAACACACCTCATAATCCCATCTTCGATGCATCACAAAATACCTCATACGACTTGCTAGGATCAAGAATAACCAAAACAGGAGCGGTCGTCAATCTTTCTTTCAAACTCTTAAAACTTCTTTCACAAGCCGAATCCCACTCGTACGAACAATCCTTTCGAGTAAGTCTCGTCATTGGTAAAGCCAGTTGCGAAAAGCCTTTGATAAACCTTCTGTAATACCCTGCCAATCCCAAGAAACTTCTAACTTCAGAAGCATTCTTCGGTCTCTCCCAATTAATCACTGCTTCAACTTTTGATGGATCAACCGCTACACCTCCCTGAGATATGACATGACCAAGAAAATTAACCTCAGACATCCAAAACTCACACTTACTTAACTTAGAAAAAAGTTTCCTCTCTTGTAAGATAGATAAAATGATTCTTAGGTGTTCTCCGTGCTCTTGAGGATCATGAGAATAGATAAGAATGTCATCAATGAAAATCACCACAAATTGGTCCAAATAAGGTTGAAATATCCGATTCATATAATCCATGAAAACTGCCAGAGAATTTGTCACACCGAAAGGCATTACCAAAAATTCATAATGGCCATAACGAGTTCTAAATGCAGTCTTTGGTACATCTGAACTCTTCACACGAATCTGATGATAACCCGACCGTAAATCAATATTCGAGAACACACAGGCTCCTTTCAATTGATCTAACAGATCGTCTATCCTTGGTAATGGGTATTTATTCTTGATGGTGACCTTATTCAACTGACGGTAATCGATACACAACCGCATTCCACCATCCTTTTTCTTTACCGATAACACTGGAGCTCCCCAGGGTGAAACACTGGGTCGAACAAAATGCTTAGCCATCAATTCTTCCAATTGATCCTTTAGTTCTCTTAATTCAAGTGGTGCCATCCGATAAGGAGAAACGGATATTGGAGCCGTTCCCGGTATCAGGTCAATAGAGAATTCCACTTCCCTCTCCGGAGGAAGAGAAGTGACATCCTCGGGAAAAACTTCAGGAAATTCACAAACTACCGGAATACTCAAAACTTGAAGGTTGCTACTCTCCTCCTTAGTAAGAACCAAAAGAACAGACTTCTCCTTTTCAAACAAGAAATTAATCATTCCAACTGTACCTTCCAAAATAGTAGTTAACACATCCCTTGGAGTAGCCTCATCGGATGGAATAATGATTAGCTTTTCCTCACACCCAATAAATACCGAATTAGCTGAAAGCCAATCCATCCCCAAAACGACATCAACTTTCTTAAGCGGTAAACAAATAAGGTCAATCTGGAAAATTCTATCATTCACAGACAAAACACAATTTTCACACATCAACGGCGTCTCAACCATTTCATCCATGGCGGTAGTGACCACCATAGGAGGAAACAAAGGAACAACTTGCAACCCAAGTCGCTTCACACATCGCGTTGACACAAAAGAATGTGTTGCCCCACAATCAAATAAAACAAAACAAGGATGCCCATTTACGAAACACGTACCCGCAATCAAGGAGTTATCATTCTTTGTCTTCCTTACATCTAAGGTATAAACCCTCCCGGTATTCCGTCCTTGCCCTTGGCTTTTATTCTGAGTACAATCTCTAGCCACATGACCCAATCCATTACAATTATAACACCTAAAATTTCCGTCGACACACTTCCCAAAATAACGTTTGTTGCACACTTTACACAGAGGAATAACATTAGGTCTAGCAACTTGCTTTCCTTTGAAAGCTTGTGATCTTGGCCCAAACTGTTGACTTGCTCTTCCACGATCACCCTGATTTACCCTACTTGCAACACTTTCCGCTTGCACTTTCTTTAAACTATGCTCTGCCACATAACATTGTCTTAGAACTTCTGCATAAGTAGTGAATTCCCTTTGAGATACACTATGAGAGATTTCCTCTTTTAGTCCAAAAAGAAACTGATCTATTTTCCACCGTTCATCCGGAGCATACATAGCCTACCTAGAATAAGCATCCATATTCTCAAACTTTTCAGCATAACTGGCCACAGTCATATTACCCTGTCTTAACTGTTGAAATTCAAACTCTTTCTGAGTCCGCAAGGAGCTAGGAAAATACTTCTCCATAAAAGTTACTTTGAATTGTTCCCAGACCTCGGGCACACCCTGAATAGTCATAAGAGCCGACGCACTCTCCCACCACCTCATGGCAGGACCCTTTAAGGAATGCGAAGCAAAAACCACTTTATTCTCCTCGGTACACTACACTATCAAGAAAATCCTTTCCATACATGAAATCCATTCGTGAGCCTTTACAGGATCCAATCAGCCATGGAATTCCGAAGGATTCATGCGGGAGAAATCCCGAAAAGTCCCACCGACCGCTTCTGGAACAACCACCTGAGGATGCAGACCTTCATTTAATTGTTGAACCATTTGCTGCATAAACTGATTCTGTTGTTGCTGCATCTGTTGCATAAACTGATACAAAGGAGCATTCCCATCGTCGACCGGCGGATTCGTCCCAGCTGGAGTAGTTCGCGGCCTCCCACGGTTGTTTCTGCGCCCGTCAGCCATGTTCATGGATGTCATACAGATAGGATTAAGTTGATCAGGCTCAATACCATAAATATAACACATAAGACCAAAGGCGACACCACACATATGAAACAGAAGGAAAAACTTATTCTATTTCATGGCTAGGTCGAGGATACGACCTGCTCGGATACCAACTGTAAAGCCCATCTATATATACATACATCAAAGCATATATTATACATGAAATCCACGTTTGGTACTGAAATATACAATAAGTCCTAGTAAACACATTATACATATATATGCCCAACTTCCTAAATAAAACAAAAAACTACGGCATAGTATATCTACAAGATGTTACAAAGATAAATACTAGGAACTAGATCAAATAATGATCTCAAAAATCTCCACAACGGAAGCCTTGCCACACAAAAACTATGATCCGTAAGGAAAGTCAAACAACCTTGTCCTTACCCTTCGCCGAACCTGCAGAACCTGTGATGTAAACAACAACAGTGGGGTGAGATACATCAAATCTCCGTGAGTTCTCTATCTTATGGATTCTCTCGGCTTTACAAGGTTCTAATCAATACCTATCTCAAGTCGGGGAAAAAGGAACTAGACCTTGAGATCAAACATTCCTGACTAAAGAAACAATCGTGCAATACACAAAACGACATACAAGTTAAGAATCTTCTCCCCGGCCATCCATACGAGGCAAATACAACACGGGTCACAGATTCTTAACGTAGATAACTTCTCCCCGGCCAGCCATACAAGGCAAATACAACACGGGTCACGGTTATCTAAAGTTGGAACTTTTCCCCGGCTAGCCCACACAAGGCAAATACAACACGGGTCACGGTACCAACCACTAAGTAACTTCTCCCCGGCCAGCCCACACAAGGAGCACTTCAACACGGGTCACGGTTACTTACTTAATAAATACTTCTCCCCGACCATCCCGCACAAGGGGCTCTTCAACACGGGTCACGGTATTTATTAAGACACACACAATAAACCGAAGGAATACGATCCTCTACTAATAACAACTTAACAAGGATACTCTTCTAGTATCGATGTAAGCATTGCCACACGATTCTCCAAGTCATTCTATTGTACTAAGGTTTCCTCGCTCTACCTGTTTCATATTTTAACATGCATAAAACACCTCAATTACACACAATTAAAACGGTAAAAGTCGACAAAACGGAACTATTCCAAATTCCCGACATAATTAAATCGGCCAACAATCTCAAAACCATTTTAATAAGAAAGTACATTTTATTAGCTTTCCAACGATACCAAGAATGTTCAAAACGGATAATCGGAACACAAGTTATGGAAATAACAAGAAATGGTATCGCGAAAAAACACAATTATGCACTCTCACTGGCCGTACGCGTATTGCCTTGTTCCATATGCATACTGCCCTGCTGGCTCGCCCATCCCATACGCGTATTGCCCAAAGTGATACGCGTATGGGCAGAGACCAATTCCTCTTCAAAATTCCACTAAAATTCCCATACGCGTATTGCCTCACACGTTACGCGTATTGCCTTGCCAAATACGCGTACCATTACGCATTTCAGCAGAGGGCCGTGAAAATGAACTTCCATACGCGTATTGCCCAACCCAATACGCGTATTGCCCAACTCAATACACGTATTGCCTTGCGTGATACGCGTATGGGCAGTGGAAACCCAGAATTTTTCCTGCAGAAAACTCTGCTACGGGTTTCTCCAATTCAACCCCAAAATTCCATTTTTCCCAATCAAAATACATCAAAACATGTTATAAACATAACAACCAGTATACTACACAGTCAAATATCAAATTTCAGCAGTTAGATTATGATTCTATTGTAAAATTACTCATTTCTCACAATATCAAACTAACTCTAAACTCATAAAATTCTACATTAAAGTGTCTATCTAGAACCCACCTGGATTACAAGATGAGGATGATGAAGCTGAGATGAAAAAGATGGAGATGGGTTAAAGATTCTAGCTCTTGAGCTCTTGGGGATTTTCTCTTCTTTTCCTTCCTTTTTCCTTCCTTTTTCCTTCTCTTCAATTTCTCTCTCCAAAGTTACTCTCTTTTCAAATAAGGGAAAAGGAAAAAGATATAGAGAAAACATTAATTAGTAATACTACTAACTAACCAAATTATCTCAAATGCACTAAATAATAAAACTCCAAGTTAAATAATATTAATCTAATCAGTTCCGAGTTCGTCAGTTTACTCTAATTATTTTAATCCAATAATTGCTAAGAGTACACTGGAACCCAGTTGATCATAATAATATTATCCAAAGCGTTCACAAAATTACGGGGTATTACATCGGGATATTGCAAGTTTGGTTCACGTAAGTATATAGTTGAATATACATGTCATTATAGAACATTATCATTTATAAAACATCACCCCTAATTTATTCATTTTCTTTAACCATTTAGGTACATTCACCGTCTTTGTATAGAGTTGAATAAATCGAGTACTTACGAAATCTTGGATCCACTTTTATTTGTTGGGGTTTTAATGAACCAAGAGATATGCCAGAGTACTCGAAAACATGGTTAAATGAGGGAGGAAAAGAATGTTAATTAGCACCATTCCTTTGTTCGTAAGTATTTTTGAAATTGATGTTTATGTATTCTATATTTAGTTTTGTTTTAGAAAATACCATTAACCTATATATGCTCTTGTTTATTTAGCGGTTATGGCAATTGCTCATCATTTCATTTAGGACGAATACGATAACTTTTCTGTGTTCCTTACATGACCCATTGGAAAAGAAAATGAGAGATATTATTAATTCGTAAGTGTATGCTTAATTAATTTTCTTTGACATTGTAATTAGTTTATCATGTAATATGTTTAATTCAAATTCAATGTACAGTGTTGTGGAGCAAGTGAATATGATGAACAATGTTAAAAGAAAGCCCACATGGATCTGTCCTAAAGGAAGTGGCCCGATTGCATGTTTCTTTCATTTACATACATGTGTGGTTGTATTCATGTCATTTTTGCTTAAATTTGTAGACTCAGAAACAACCCGGGACTTACGAGTGTGGTTATTATGTCATGAAACACATGTTAAACATTGTCCTTACTGACATTGTTGATTCATGGGATAAGGTATACATGTCATAAAATGTTTACATATATTAATATATAAGTTGACTATTGAATTATTATCATACATGTTATTCGCTCTTTCATATGTAGATGTTTAACGACGAAAGCCTATTCCCAGTTGAGGACTTCGTAGATCTTTGTAAACGTTGGGCATATATCTGCAATGTTCTTAAGGGTCCTGCTAATTGATGATGTGAATATCACTTTTCTGTAGAGATGATGTGAATAACAATTTTCTGTATTGATGACATGAATATAGTGTTTAGTGTAAATATGGTTATAATAGTTACAATGCTTACAGAATGTATACCTTATCTCTTAGCTGTATTTTATGGTTATAATGGATGTGTAAATATGGTTATAATAGTTACAACACTTACAAATGAACAATATTTGCTGTATTTTATGCTCTTTATGCATGTATACCTTATCTGTTATGGTGAAAATGGTTACAGGTTAAAAAATGGGATGAATCTGAATTGCTGAGAAATGCATATTTAAAACATAGGAAGTTTTTATGCTTTTTATGCATGTATACCTTATCTGTTATGGTTTAAATGGTTACAGGTTCAAAAATGGGATGAATTTGAATTGCTGAGAAAGACATATTTAAAACATAGGAAGTTTTGACAGCGGTTATAAAACCTAGCCGTGGTTGTATATTTGTGTCTTCAGAATATATAACGACAACCGTCATAATATCTCGCACGCTGCACAGAAAAAAATAAATATCAAAATGGCGCAGCTAAGAATCAAACCAAGGACCATTATATTTATCACAACGGTTCGTTTGAATAACCGTTGTGATAGGCCACGCTGTTTCCAGGTTATTACAACGGTTAATGAACCGTGATTATAAGTATCATTATACAACGACACTCTACATAACAACACCTGCGCCAACGTCATTATATACCTTTCTCAACCGTTATTAATTGGTATTTACGTAGTAACGTACATCCAGCTTGCACTATTACAACGATGTATATGATGCCATTGTAAACCTGGCGTTGTTATTTGCGCATTTTGTAGTAGTGATTTAAAGAAGATGAGTATGAACTATAGAGTAACTCTCTGCCCACAACTGTGGAATTTTATTATCACTTTCCAACTACAAAACCGTGATTATCAAACTTGAAGATTACAATAATAAATGTTCCTCCCTATTTATAGATTTAGGTTAACTTGCATCTCAAGCTAAAACCCAAACTATAAAATCCTAAAAATATCTTATCTAATCTTTCTAAATCAAATCTAATCTTTCTAAAACAATGAATTACATATTTAACACTCATAAGCCATATTATTAAAGTATGTAAATGTTAATTTATATTGTGATATTGTTAATGAGTATGTTAATAAGAAGATTTGGGGGTATATATAGGGTGTGTGTCGCCAAACTTGTCAAAACAAAGAATTAATGTCGAATCAATGACGTGTTTTGGAAGTACTACATTGTTCACTTGAAATTTGTTAGGAATCCTATATGATTACTCACATATGGCGGCTCCTGCGGCGATAGTTTTCTGATTGGTTTTTAAGGGTTTGGTTTAAAGTCCTAATCTTCGGATTAGGGACTTTCCTCCCTTGGAACCGTTTTTCAGTAGCTACTCGTCTTGCGGCTTTGCTGGGATTTGAGTCTGGTTACTTCTCCCGTTGAGGTGTCAGTATGGTTTGGGTGACGGTCAATAGGAGATCGAGGTGGGAAAGGAAGGATGATTTCTCTGTGTGGAAGGAGAATAAAGGTAGGGGAACGGCTTTAGGGGAAACCACAACGTCGTTTTACGTTACTGAGTTCCCGGAGTCGATGAATGCTAAAGACTTGTTCGAAGAGTTTAAGGTTTATGGTGTTATTTCTGAAGTTTTCATCTCTGGTAGACGTAATAAACGTGGCAAGAGATTTGGGTTCGCCAAATTTCGGAAATTTCATGACCCATGTATTCTGGCGATGAATCTTAACAGTATTAACCTGGGAGGGAAAAAGATTTTTGTTAACTTACCTAGGTTTAACCAGGAGTCTGATCACTCCTTATCCAACCCAGGTATTCTTAAGAAGGGATCGAATGCATTTGCTAAAGGAAGTAGATTTGAGAAACCTATTAGAGATGGCAGTTCTTATGCTAATGTCGTGGGAAGAACGGGTGGAAAGGTGATAGAGAGGCATGATGATGGTGTTAACCTGATTACTTTGGAGGTCGATAGCTTTTGTGTTGAGAAATTCTCAAAATCCAGGGTGGGAGAAGTTTTGGAGGATGGTAATGCATTCAACATTCAGAAACTGTTAAATGAAGAAGGATACTTTTACATTAAAGCTTATCCTTTGGGAGCTTCGTTGTGCATTCTGGAAGATTCTTCAGGGGGAGACATTGACGAGTTTGTATCTGAATCCAAGGAGTGGTTGGATCTTTGGTTCAAAGATATTCGTGTATGGTCACCAGAGGTTGTAGATGGATCTAGATTGGCTTGGGTTAAGTGTTATGGTTTACCATGTGCCGCTTGGAATGATGGAAATTTTATGAAGATTTGTTCTAGTCTTGGTTATTTCATTCAGTGTAATGGTAGAACAAGAAGCAAGCCAAGCTTTGATTGTGCTAGATTCCTGATCAAAACGAAGATTGCAGAAGAATTGCACTCTGTAGTTAACATTGTAATCAATAATTCTCTGTTTACTATTAGATTGTCTGAAGACTCTTCGTGCGGTAGAGAATCGATTTGGTCTGAGCAAGCTGATGAGGTGATTAACTCTGATGAGTTTGAAACGTCGGTTCCGTCTGAGGATGAAGGCGCGTGGGAGTCAAATGAGGAGAGAGAATGTGAGGTGTCTAGCTTTCCTAAAGCTACGCCCGTGGAGCTAGACAAGTCTGTAATGGATCAGAAGTTGGGAGGAGACGTTACATCTTCAGGTAATGTGTCTTACGTTGGTGATAGTTTTGAAACTGGTGGCAAAAAAGGTGGAACAAAAGGAAATAGTTGTTTGTCAACCCCTGTACCTAGTCTGACTCTATCAGTAGATAGGTATGCTGTACCTGTCTCATGTCATGGGTTGGGGAGCGTAGGGACCCAGAGGGATGATGACACGTCACAAAAGGTTGTGGTGGATAATGATAAGGTTAAAGAGAGCGGTTGTTGCGTTAAACCCAATGGAATGCTAGTAGTGGATTTGGGTTGTTCAAACCCAATGTCTGGGCCACCAGGTGGATTGGTTGGGCCTTCTAACTGGGCCAGATCTAAAAAGAAAAAGTCCCTTAATGAGGTGTATAACTGTATTAAAATCCCGTATAATCCTTCTTATTTCTCTATGCTACTCCACAATGCTGAGAAGGTCCATGAAGAAGTTAACTTAGGTAGGAATATTGTCAAGGAGAAGAGAAAGAGTCGGCCTCATTCGAAGGCTTCTGCTGATTCTGATTCTCTGTTGTGCTGTGAATCTTTGACTGATACTGATTTGATCAGAGGGAATCAAATTTGCCATAAGTTGTTAGACGGAGTTCCTCATAAGGTTAGAAGCTCCTTGAGAAGATTGGGGATTACTGGGAAAGTTGATGACGATAATTTTGATGGGTAGTTGAGAAGGTTGGATAAGGAAGACAAGGAATGTAGGGAGGGCCAGAAGGTTGTAGCTATTAGTGGTAAATGAATGTTGTTTCGTTTAATGTCCGGGGATGTTGTAACTCTATTAAAAGGAGGATAATCTCTCAAATTTTGATCAGAGGGAAAGCTGATTTTTGTCTTATACAGGAAACCAAATTTGTTGAGATGGAGAGCCGTCTGGCTGTTAGTTTGTAGGAATACCATAACATTGAGTGGTCTGCTTTTAACTCTTCTGGTAGGTCTGGTGGGTTATTGACTATGTGGAATGGTTCTAAGATGACAGCCTTGTTTAGCTTTCGGGGGGTTGGTTTTCTTGGAAACCAATTCATGTGGAATGATCAGTTGCTGATAGTCATTAATATTTATTCCCCTTGTGGCTCAGTGGAGAAAAGGAATCTTTGGAAGGAGTTGGGTGACCTGAAGAGAAGATATCCTGGTGGAGCTTGGTTGATTGGTGGGGATTTCAATGCAGTCAAAAGTGTGGGGGAAAGGAAAGGTCTCTTAAGGATCAATAGTAGGGAGATGCTAGATTTCAACAACTTTATCGAAGATCTTAACTTGATTGATCTGCCGGTTATTAGCAGTAGATTCACCTGGTGCAATTCTAACGGTAAGAGCAGAAGTAGGCTGGACAGGTTTCTTGTTGATGATAATGCTATCTTGTTGTTGTCTCTGAAGAATCAAGTTGTTGGAGATAGGGATATATTGGACCACCGGTCGGTTTGGTTGAAGACCAGTAACTTGAATTGGGGTCCTAAGCGGTTTAGGAACTTCAACAGTTGGTTTGATCATTCCGATTTTATTCCGTTTGTTAAGTATTCTTGGAACTCTTATCAAGGTTCTGGCTCTTGTAGTAATATCCTTATTACGAAACTAAAAGCTCTTAAGAAGGATTTGCGAAGATGGAATATTGACGTGTTTGGTATGCAGGACCTTGAGATTGAAGATAAGGTGCAGCACATCAATTATTTGGAGATGTTAGAGGATGATGGGTGTGGTAGTATGGGAGTAACCGTATCGAAGGATAAACTGCAAGCTCAGGAAGATATGTGGAAGAAACTGAGAATAAAAGAGAGCATGATATGTCAGAAGTCTCGAAAGAGGTGGCTGAGCGACGGGGATCTTAATACCAAGTACTTCCACAATATTATTAAGCAGAGGAATAGATTCAATAACCTGTCAGCAATAAAAGTGGGTGAGATTCTGGTGGAAGAGCTTGAGTTGATTAAAAAGGAAGCTGTGTTGTATTTTAAAGGTAGATTTCTGTAACCAAATGCAAACCGGTTTGGTATTAACTTGGATAGCGTGGCTGAGTTGGATGAGGAAGATAGATTGTATCTTGAAGCTAATTTCTCGACAGAAGATGTGAGAGTGGTTGTGTTCTGTTGCGAGGGTAACAAGTGTCCTGGGGTGGATGGCTTCAATTTCAACTTTATCAAGGGATGTTGGGACATTATTGGGGAAGATTTTACCAATTGTATCCTGGAATTTTTTGTTACTGGTTTGATGCCTAAGTCTTTTACTTCTGCTTTCATTTCCCTTGTTCCTAAAGTTTCAAATCCCCAGAACTTTGATGATTTCAGGCCGATTAGCCTGATTAGCGGTGTGCAGAAAATTATTTCTAAGATGTTGACTTGTAGATTGGGTAAGGTGGTTCATAAGCTGTTATCGAATTCTCAGTCGGCGTTTATTCCTGGTCGGAAAATCTTCGATGGTGTGATAATGGCTAACGAAATTATCGACTATGCTAAGAGATCCAAAAAGAACTGCCTTATGTTTAAAGTTGATTTCGCCAAGGCATACGATTGCGTCGATTGGTCATTCCTTGAAGATATGCTTATTAAGATGCGTTTCGGAATTAAGTGGTTGAAGTGGATTCGGGGTTCGGTTTTCAACAGCTACCTGTCGGTCCTTATCAACGGTAGCCCTTCGAAGGAATTCAAGCCTGGTAGGGGCCTTAAACAGGGAGATCCGTTGTCTCCCTACTTGTTTGCTATTGTTGCGGAGGGTCTGGCTAGTATTGTGAAGAAGGCCATTGCTTCCAATCTCTTATCAGCATTCAAATGTAATGATAGCCTTACTGCTAGTGTTCTTCAGTTTGCAGATGACACGCTGCTTATTGGCGATGGTTATGTTGCTAACATATGGGCTTTTAAGGCCATTCTTAGAGCTTTCGAATTGACGTCAGGGCTCAAGATTAATTTTTATAAAATTTGTTTGTATGGCATAGAGGTTGACCCGAGTTTCTGTCAGCAGCTGATCGATTTCTTCAATGCAAGTCTGGTTCTTTCCCGTTCAGATTTTTAGGTATTCCGGTTGGGGGTAACCATCGTCGGTGTGAGTTTTGGACACCGGTTATCAGTGTGTTGAGAAACAGGCTGTCTACTTGGAGTGGCAGGAATTTGTCTATAGGGGGCAGAGTTACGTTAATTAATTCGGTTCTCGCCAATCTTCCTATTCATCACTTAAGTTTCTTCAAGCCCCCTGAGAAAGTGGTGAAAGAAATCATCTCCATTCAACGACGGTTTCTTTGGTCGTGAACTAATACTAAGAAGTTTACTTCATGGATCTCTTGGAGTGATGTTTGTAGACCGAAGAATAGGGGTGGGCTAGGCATAAAACATATTGGGAGGTTCAATCGCGCTTTACTTGCTAAATGGATTTGGAAGTTCCACAACGGCGGTAACGAAGCTTGGAGGGAGTTGTTGTCCAATAGATATGGGAATTTGAGCTTGAAAGTTCAACTGTCCAAAGTTGTGGGTTGCTCTAAGGCGGATTCGCTTTGGATTAAGGACCTGTTGGCAATATTCAACTCTGATATTTCTACTTGCTTCGAGGATGTGGTGGAGTGCAAGGTGGCCGATGGTGTTTCGGTGGCTTTTTGGCATACCAAATGGCTGGGTCATTTGGAGTTGAAGTATAGATTCCCTATGGTTTTTGCTGCTAGCAGTTCTTCTTGGTGCACCATTAGTGAGTTAGGGAGATGGGAGGGTAATTATTGGAGGTGGTATCCAGTGAATTTGCTGGCTGATTACTTTGTTATGCAAGTGCACGAATGGGAGGAATTCTGAAATACTCTGGAGGCGGTTTCTATTATTAAGGATTCCAAAGACGATTGGAAATGGGTGGCGAATGATGATAATGTCTTCTCTGTGGCGTCTCTTTACTATGTAATGTGTTGTGCAGGTCCACATGATGAGTTGGAGAAAAATACTGCGAACCTCCTTAAGGCGACTTGGAAGACGGAGATCCCGATCAAGGCCCAAGTGTTTGCATGGAGTATGGTTTTGGATAGACTCCCTACTAGATTAAACTTGGCGACTAGAGGAATTTTAGTGGACATTCATGACAAGGTGTGTGTTATGTTTTAACACGTTTGAGAATTCTAGTCACTTATTCTTCTCTTGTAGTATATCGTATACCATATGGGGGAATATTTCCAACTGTATTGGCATTGATAGAGTTGAGGGACAGCATTGTAGCCTTCATGCCATGGACTGGATTGCGAAGATTAAGGCGTTAAGGAAAACTGATAAGTCGCTAGATCTTTGGATAATTACTAGTTGGGTTATTTGGAGAATTCGCAACAGTATTCTGTTAGAAGATGGTTTTTGTAATGTAGATGACACCGTTGCGGAAATTAAAATTATCTCGTGGAATTAGTTGATTATAGAAAATAAGAAGAGTATATCATGTAGTCTTTATGAGTGGTTTAAGAATCCACTCGATTTCTTGTAATTGGTCTCTCTTGTAGTTTGTAGTTCCTTGGTTTGAGATTTCCTTAATCTCTTATTAATGAAGTTGCTTATAAAAAAAAAATCTTAATAAAATATAAAGGTCCACAATTGATTTAAATTTGGAACCTATGACCTTGAAATCTTGAAATGTTAAATTTAATAGCAATTAAACATAATAAGTTACATATATTAGTTACACGATAGCACAACAATATATCTCATAAATACCTTAATTAAAATATCAGAATATTTGTTATTCACTGTATTGATCATAATTGTAATATACTATGAAGTTTTGCTTATTTCCTATATAATATACCTTGTAACAATTTCTCAATAATACAGTAAACTATATACTTTTATGGTTTTCAGTGCTCTTTAAGCTTAACAACATTTTTCTTTGGTTGCTAAAAAGATCCAAAAATGACAACAGGATGCTTCTGCCGGCAACACATTGATTTTAAAGGTGCTAAAATTCCAATTATCCACTATTTATAAAGGTGCTAAAACTCCAATTATCCACTATCTATAAAGAATTGGGAAATATTTATAAGATCACTTGTTAAATAGGTTAACAAGTGAGGATCCATGTGTTTGCAGGTATATTAAAAGTGATCAAGATGTTGAAGCTTATGCATAGAAATCTACAAGTCTATAGAGTAGTTGTTTGGTTTTGATGATGACAACACTTAATATCAAATGATATCTAGTGAAATCAATTATTTGCTAAAGATCGATCAATGGGTCAAAGATGCACAAGATGGTTTGACTTCTCTTTAAGATCAAGAAATCTTTTAAAAGTCAATAGTGTGGTCAAACAACTTTAAGATATCTCAAGCCACATTAAGATGATTCAAGACTCGTGTATGATACTAAATTCAAATATTCCAAGATTTGAAGCTTCATAATTGTTAAATAGAGGAAGTGTGAAAACTTATTTGTTCATGTCTGTCCAAGTGACCAATGTCTTGTAAAGACACAATGATATTTCTGGAGATACTATGGATAAATCACACACACACACACACACACACACACACACACACACACGCGCACGCGCACGCACACACACACACACACACTCTCTCTCTCTCTCTCTCTCTCTCTCTCTCTCTCTCTTTTTTGAGAAACCTCATATTTTATTTAACCCACAATTTTTTTTAGGTCTAGCCAGTTGATTAGGAGAATCATTATAAAAAACTAATCTTCAGCGATGTGATCTTGCCATGTGAAAAACATGTTGCTAAAAAGGAGTGTTGTAGTGTGGCATTCACGTCCCAAAGCACACTTACAAGAAAAATGGTTTCATATGATGTGTTTTTTCCACGTGAAAATCACTTCACAAAAAGGGAACATTGCGAAATGACAATCATGTGTTTAATCAGGTTTACACATGTAATGATAACTTTATATTTTGGCGGAATTTTAAAATTTCCATAAATTCATTTGTGATGTGAAAATCACGTGGTTAACTTTTTCTTCTTGTTTTCATCTTTTTACTTCCCGTCTTTCCACTTTCTTCCCATTTATCTTCTTCATTTTCACAAAACTTTTTCTTCTTTTTTTGGAAACACGAGAATCAAAGAAAATAGTCAAACTAACATTGAATCATGATGATTTTTGCAAACACACCAGGACATGAAACTGATGCAACAGTTCTAAGCATACCAGAAACCGAATGGCCAACAAAGATACAATAATCAACTCTAAGTCCATGTAAGATTGCGAGTAAATAATAAGCATAGCCTTCTAAAGTTAAATAAAGTTTGAAATCAAAACAATATGAGTTATTTGTACCATCTCTCATCTTAATTATTCTAAGAGATGAGGTATGAGGTGTTTCTACATAGATTAATCTATGCCAATTCAGTGAGCTTGAACAATGAACCGTGAACTTGATCCTAAAACTGTCATGTGGTGGTGACAATTAGAATAAGTTATGATGTGATTTTCACGTGTCAAATTTGTGATGTATTTTTCACATGGCAAATTTGTGTAATGTTTTTCATTTAGCAAATAACGTGCGACTTGCATTCCTGCAATGTGTTTCGTCACGTCGCTAAATTGTGTGTTGCAATGTGATATTTTTGTTACTGATGTGGTTTTCACAAGGCTAACGAGTGTTTTTTTTATAGTGAGTATGCAAATGATTGAAAGACCTTTTCTAATAGAATAATAGAGTAGACTATGAACCTAATCGATTATATCATGCCTGGGTTAGTCTAAAACTGATTGAGACAGTCTCTTAATGATTGGTAATAATTATATACTAAACCTTCCATTTGTGGAATTAACGATGATTATTTAGGACATCTAATCAATTAGCCTAATTGATTAAGACATTGATTTGACCCATGGATTGCTTCCAAATTTATATTATGTAACGCCCCGACTTATTTTATTTGTTTTATGTGATTTAATCATGTGTTGTTGTGTATATATATATATATATATATGTTATCAGTGTTTTTGGTGTGTTGGGGGTACCCTGTGGTAAATGGTAGTGACCTTAGAATTATCGACTCTAAAGGTGAGGGGTATATGACCAATTACTTAGATTTTAGCGGTGTGGTAAGAGTAATTAATTAAAATAATATTAGTAATATTAGTTGAATATTATAAATTTAAATAATTAATGAACATTATTATTATTATTTAATTTGTGGTATTCTTAATAATTATAATAATATGATAGGTAGAATGATGATGATGGTGGGTAGGATAATTTGATGCTTGTTGTATGTTTCTCTTATCTCTATGTTATGAACATTGCGGTAGTTGTTTGTTGATAGATTGAATCGTTGAATTTTTGAGTTTTGTATGGTGTGTTGATGTTGGATTCGATGTTGATTGAGGTATTGTGTTGCTGCTGTTGAATGTTGAATCTTATGAAATCGTCGATGTCGTTGTTGTGTTGTTGTATGACGTTGTGAGTCAGAACAATTGTTTTGAATGTGTTTTAGGAAAGAAATTAGGGGGTTTTGTGTTAAAGAAAACTGGGTTTTGAGTAAAACAATGGATTACACGATTGGTAAGAAAAGTGTGATTTTGTGGTGGGTTAAAAAGCACTTTTCGCACTGATAAGCAACAGAAAAGTGGTTCTAATGCAGGTGTAATCGGTTACCAGATATAGGGTAATCGGTTACACTGTTGAAAAATAGAGTTTTTCGGCAAAACTATGAGGGTGTAATCGGTTATCATGATTTAGGTAATCGATTACACTGTGTTTATTTTACGTTGTTTGAGTGGTTACCATGGGTGTAACTGCTTACCTCATTTGGGGTAACCGATTACACTGAGACTAATTTTTGAAAATCTTTAAAAATTCATAACTTTCGTTCTAGGAGTCCGATTCGAGTGCCGTTCGAAGCGTCTGAAAGCTCACGTATCGAACTTTTGTATAAAAATAGTTTTGGTGGCAGAAGTAGAATAATTATGCTATTAGTTGTATGAACAACATTATTATCATTATGTTGTAGTGTGATATGATTCTAATTGCCTTGTGGATGCTTGCTATGTTGTATGTCGTTGTTGCTGAACTGTATAACATTTCGTTATTGCTGGCCTGTAGTGGCAAGTTCCATTGCGTAGATGGTTGTTGTTGTTGTTGTTGTTGTTGTCATGCATTTCATGGTTGCATGAGTTGTGAGATAAGTCGTGTTCCCATGTGGGGTGTGAGCGTCTTATCTGAATTTTAATTGTTGAATTGTATCGTTGTTATTGTTGTTGAGGTGATCGTGTGCGCATGTGGGGTGTGAGCGATCATGGAAGTTATGTGCCCATGTGGGGAGTGAGTGATGTTATGGAAATTTCGACGGGAATTGTGATCCTGAAATAGGGGTCGGGTTCTGAAATGGGAACCAATGATACCATATGCATTGTGTTGAGTTATAAGTCTTAATGCATTTCATTTTAGTTGTGTTTGTTGTTGAGTTGGATTTGTTGACATGTTGGTTGTAATTGTTGTTGTATGGTTGTATGTTGTGAAATGGGTGTTTGTGCATGAATAATCTAATGCTTTTTTATTATCATGCTTTCCTTTATCAAACTATGACATCTGACCCCTTCTGTTGGAATGTTGCCTTTACATGGGCATCGTGCAGATAACTCACAATAGAGGAGTTGAAGTGAGTAGAAGACGAAGTCTTCTATTTTCCTTTTAGTTTCGGCGCCTTCTCTAATGTGTAACACCGGGGTCAAGGAACGTTGTGTTCAGATGTGTTTGATTGAGATTTTTGGATATCTCTAGAATATTTGTTGTTTATGTTGTGTTGGAGGAAATAATTATGCCATAAATTGATTATGTTGATGCTTCCACTGTTCAATAAAGATTGAGATGTTTCAACCTGTTGAGTTGTTATAGTTATTATAATTTTTTTAAATAATTGCATGTGTTACGTATCTTGCTATATGAGCAGCTATTGATGAATTGTGTGAAATCCTGAATATAGTTTTGATGTAATTTATTCTAATTTATATTTAAATTGTGTGGGGTATATTTGAGGTGTTACATAAGTGGTATCAGAGAAGGTCAGTCTTTCCGGCCAAGATTTTGAGTCGTAGTGTTGTGACAGTTGAATACTGTCTTTGTTGTCTTCTAACCATTGTTGTTGTTTATGCTGGAAAAACAGAAATGAATTGAAGAAATGATGCTACTATTGTTGCTGCTTTGTAGGCTATTGCTTAAGCTGTTCAGAATCAGCCTAATGTTGGTGAGAATGATGAGTTTTGTCACTTCGAAATGTTCTAGAAGAACAATCCGCCTATTTTCAAGGGTAGGTATGATCCGGATAGAGCACAGGCGTGGCTCAAGGAGATTGAAAGGATCTTTCGAGTGATGAACTATTTCGAAGAGCTAAAAATATTGAGATAAAACATCACTTCATACGTGACTATGTTCAGAAGGGTATTTTAGTTCTGAAATTTATTGATACAAACCATCAATGTGATGATATCTTTACAAAACCCCATGCTGAAGATAAATCCGTGTTCATTCTAAAAATTTTAAAAATGGACTTAGGTCCAAAATGAATCTGATGATTATCTGAAAATGTCAATCTCTTAGAATTGAAAAATGAGACTCTGAGATAAGTTTTGATTCTGAATGAATGAGTCTTGTGAAGTTAGAAGGTCGCATAAGTTCAGAGGTTTCTAGTTGGAATTTGTTTGGTTAAACAAAATATCTTTCTGGATACTGAACAGTCATTTCACTAAATAGTTATCAATAAGTTTTGGGAAACAGAATAGTTTTAAAGACAACTATCTAAGAAAATTGAATCGGTTTTTAATAACTGCGTGACACAAGGGTATAATCATGATGAGCAGAAACTAAACTCATTATCTACCTAGACTAACCACCTTAATCGTTCCTCTATCAAACACCCTCTAAAACAAAGATCTGCCCTACTCTTTTGGATGATTTATTTTCTCATTTTGAAGAAGATGCTTCTGAAAGATTCCATGCTCTCAATGAAGCTTGTAAAGGAAATGCAAACTTCTTTGAAGTATGTGATCTGACTGAGGCTTTCAGAAGATGGATTGCATTAAGCCCTGAAGAGTTGGAGGTTGCCTAGCTAAAGGAAGCTAAGAGGACGTTTCATACCAGACTCTTTGGAATAGTTGAACCTTTACTTCAGAAGGTTCTCGCCACTCTTCTGCTCCCAAATCTAGAAGTGTTTCCTCCGCCCCATTTTCATACTTTTATAGTTTCGGCTGAGACCTTTGTCGAAGCTTCTAGTGTTTTTGGCAACAAGTAGATCTTGGGTTCTAAGAATTTCGTTCTGAAGAAGTTAGAGTATCTGGCTTAGGAGAACTTAGAAGTGAAGGAACGAGCTTCAAATATTGAAGGGTAGCTTATATAGATTCTTTCCAGACTACCCAAATATCCTTTTGCACCTTATTTTTTGTAACTTTGTGTTATCTTTGTGTTATTCCTATGATTCATGTCTCTATGTACTCGCCTCTCTTGATTAATTAATGAATATTATCCTTTGTTTGGCTTTTTTTCTTTGTATCTTTATTCTTTTTTATTGATAACAAGGGGAAGAAAGAGTGTTAATGATTTTGATATATCTATATCCGACTATGAAAACCCAAACATGTTTCTAATATTTCTAACTTGGTAAAATTCTGAGAACTTTGAAAAAGTTCATCATTCTAACCAAGTATTTTAGGGCTAAGGATTTGAACTAAAGCATTAAACTAGATGCATATATGTTCTAAAATCAATACTCTTGGCAAATCAAATCAATGATATGCTCTACTAAAGTTCTGATACTCATGACCTCGCTTTAATACCACTCAGTAGCAAGCAAGGTTTTGATACAAGACAACAGAAACGCTCAGAAACGGCTCTGATCATAGATATCAGAAAGCGTTGATCAAGTTTTTATTTGAAGATAAAGTTATAGCAACCTAACTAATGTAAAAAAGGAAAGTTATTTCTTTCATTTTGAATTAACATGTTTATATATGTTATAAATATTTTAAGTCTTGAATTTAAGGGGAGCTTGCAAACCTAACTCTAACATTCTAAGATTGAAAATATAATTTTTAAGAATATAAAATTCAGGGGGAGCTTAAAAACATCTCTCTGATAATTTTATGTGATCAAACCATACAAATTTTTTTCATTAAAATGCTTAGTTTTGTCATCATAAAAAAGGGGGAGATTGTTAGACCAATATTTGGTTTTGTATTTGGCCTTTTGTTTTGATGATAACAATACATAAACTCTTAAAGAATTATTTTGTATACTAATTGTTATGTCAAGTATGTAGCTTATAATCTACAGGTTCTGACTCTGAAGCATTGACAGGTGATGTCATTAGATTCTGAATTAAGCACACTCTGACTCTAAAGAGAAACAAGCAGTGTCAAGATCAAGAAAGCTGTTAGACAAGGGTTCTGAAGACATCCGTCCTAAAGCCTCTAATCGAGATTCTATCTATTGAGCCTCTGAAGGTTTTGTATTACTCAAGAATTTGTGCTTAAGACTTGAAGATTCTAAAGAACGAAGTACTGAAGACTCTAAAGATCAGGTTTCGATGAACAACGTCAAGACTATGAAGACTATAGTTCTGTAGGTTCTCAACAAGGCCTTTGTCTCTTCTAACCATGCTTCAATTATATTCATTCAGAAGCCTCTGATAATTAGAAGATGACAAGAATAGACTGTTAGATGAGAGATAAATAATACCCCATACAAGATCAAAACATTCCTTCCACTATGCAGATTTCGTGGAGTATGGACAGTTATGTTGTATGATTTTATCCCCCACCTTAATGACGAATATTCAAGGTGGAAGCTCATATCTGAAGTTTACCATTCTACCCTCCAACGGATCTTTCACTGCCTATTAAAGGAAGACTTGAAGAATGGAATGAGCTGCTAATTCACAAGTTATTCACTGCTATTACTCAAGCTCCCATACTCTCTGATTATATTCTTACGAATATTGTATAAACACACTTAGAACTTTTGTTCATATTGTGTAAATATTTTACTTGTACTTAAACGTTGTGATAATCTTCTTTGTAGAAGCAATCTTTGTAAACATAGTTGTAAAATCTCAATTTTGTTTGAGTGATTAGGGTTTATATGTATACTTAAGAAGATAAGGAAGATTGTCTTTGTGGTGTTTGTAATCAGTTTGATTATAATGGATTAAGTCCTTTTGAGAAGGAGAAATCACTTTGGCGGTGGGTGGACTGGAGGTAGTTTAGTTAACAACGAACCATGATAAAAATAACTTGTTATTTTTATTATTTTTGTTCTTGTTTGTGTGAATGATTTTGAAAAAGCATTGGTTTTTAGAAATCTAATTCAACCCCCCTTTCTTGTGTTTCTCGTAACCTTCAACAGTAGCATAACAATGGTGTCTTATACACATTCATAAAAAATAACATAAACTACAATAACAACAACAATGTGTCTAATGCACATTTATCAACAAAAACAACCTACAAACAACAACTACAACAATGTGTCTAATACACATTCATCAACAACAACATATAAACAACAATAACATAACAAGGATGTTTCATACACATTCAGCAATAACAACATAAACAACAACAACTATAATGTGTCTAATACACACTCATCAACAAAAACAACAATGTGCCTAATACACATTCATCAACAATAACATAAGAGTTTTGTCTTATAACATTCAACAAAAGCACGTAAACAACAACATAATAATGATGTCTCATACACATTCATCAACAAATATAAACAACAAAAACAACAATGTGTCAAATACACATTCGTGAACAACAACATACAAACAACAACAACAACAGAAAAGTAATGTGTCCAATACACAATAATCAACAACAACATAAACAACAACAATATTAATAACATAACCATTTAAAAACAAAAACAACCATAAATATTCAACATCAACAACATAAACATAAACATCAACAACAAAACATTAAAAATTAAACATCAACACAAAAACAATATCAACAACAAAAACAACAATAACAACAAGCTAAATATTGTGAGTTTTGTATTGTACCAGCATGGTGAAAAGTTTACGTATCATTAACGTAATGAATACGTAAAGGCCAACAACACTTTATTTCGTGTAAGATTCTTTGTCTTTGTTTCGTGTGTTCCATGTGTTTTTCTTTTCGTTAATGAAGTTAAGCCAAGAACGATGCAAATGGATTTATACGTTAGCCCAAGAAAGATTCTAATGGTTATGTACTTGGTTTCGTTAATGGAGACTGTGTGTTAGGATTCAAATGGTTTCGTAGTGTGCTAGGGTTCAAATGATTATGCAGTGAAAAAATGACAACTGAATACACAGGTTAAGTTGAGTTTCATATTTCTGAATAAAATATTTCACCACTAAAATGGACAGTGGTAATATATGATTTTTAAATAAATTTTTAAAAAATGTCAATTTTTAATCAATTAAAAATTTAAAAATAAAAGGGAAAATATATTGCAACTGTTGGTTTGAACAATCATAATGTTATCTGAAATATTTTGGATTAAAAATAAATTGAATAGAATGGCGCCCTTATAAAAATAAAAATAAAAAAATTCAAAATATCACCACGGTTGAATGAACTAACCGTAGTGTAATCAAATTTATATTTAATTAAAAAATCAATAAAAAATAAGGGCGCCACAATAGTATTTAAGGAATCAGAAATTGTTGGCGTTGCGACTCAAACCCTAGAACTTTAAGAACGTTCACCACAGTTTCTCTATCCAATTTGGTAATATCTAAACTAATGTTAATTAAAATATAAATAAATATGGTGGCGCCTGATTTTAGAGATGTCACCACGGTCCTTTGTATAACTGTGGTAAAACGGACGTCGTTGTATGTTTTATTTGTAGTAGTGCATAAACAAGAAAATAACTCAACAAAAAAATTCAATGTATATGATTTAATGTTTCAACTAGATTAAAACCCGTGCGATGCACGGTTGTAAATTACAAAAGTTATATTATAATAATTTATTTTGAATTATAATTAAGACAATGATATGAATTAATCACATATAAAAAGATACATTTTATTTAAAAGGAAAATAATGTTTGTAAATTGAGAATAACATTCGTAATTAGCTTTTGCAAATTTAGATAACTATAAAATAATTTTTTTATTCTCATGTCTTTTTAGTAGTTATCTTTAATTTGTACATTTAATTTTAAGTTGTTAAAGGTGTGTATTCTCAGTGTTAAATAAAATTAAAAGTTTATTTGCAAATATTATCAAATAAAATTAATTAGCTTTATAAAATTGATATATATTTTTGTCAAACTTTAGTTATCTAATGAATAAAGGGTTGAAATTGTTAGTTTCTATAGTATTTTAATTGTTTTTTAAATAATTATTTTAATTTTATTAATGTGATTGTTAACATTTATCTGATTTTTCCTTGATATTGATTAAAATATGAGTGTTCTTTTTTTTTAATTGTTTTTTAAATAATTATTTTAATTTTATTAATGTGATTGTTAACATTTATCTTATTTTTCCTTGATATTGATTAAAATATGAGTGTTCTTTTTTTAGACATTATTCTCAATATTTTTATAACACTCTCTATGGTCACATGTCTATTTTATATATGATATTTAGAGGAATAAAGATAATTTGTTAGATCATTTTTGTTAAAAATGAAATTTTTTTTCGTCTTTTTCGAGATTCGAACCCACGACCTTAAATAGAGAATAAATATTGTATTTTCCTATTTAAAAAGTAAAAATAAGATTTCGGAGGTGCCACATAGGACTATGATATGATGTGGCACAAATAGAATAGAATTGTTAGCATGTGTCGTAATATAATGTGTCGCTTTAGATTTAATATATTATATAGATAACAAGAAAAACAATAAATCCTAAAAGATAAAGTTTTAACAACAACAACATACTTGTAAAATTAATAGTGTAAAATATTTCACATACGTATTAGAAATGTGAAGAGGAAGACAAAGAAATGAGTTTCATATTTAAGTCTTTGAGAGATTTGTCACACCTTTGCTTAATGCATACTAATTGGAGAAGTTATATTAGATTTTTCTAAAAATATGCCGGAGTTTTGTGAGATTGTGATAAGACTTGAGAACTTAGAGTTTCCTAAGGAGCGGTCTATTTTTACGTGAATTAAGTTAGTTAATATAGATAAAACATTTCACCCCGATTGATAAAAGAAACAGTGGTAAAATATCTCTGACACTTAATCATAGTTGTTGATATGTATCGGGGTGAAAAGTAATCAAATTTAAAAAATAAAAATAAAAAATAATGCAAGACATCCGTTTTTGTAATGAAAAACGTAAAATTATTGCGGTGATATTCGAAGTGTGTTACTCCTTTACATTTTTATCACAATTGATTTTTTTTTGAAATCTTAATATTTGGTCTTGCGACCGACTAATCTAACAGGGGTCAATTTCACCGTTCATTAGCAGGAGACCCGTTTAAAATATTTTTATCACAATTGTAAATTTGGAGCATGGAAAAAATGACATAAAAAAAAGCCTAATAAATAAATATTATTTTAGTGGGACAAATCGTCGCCACCTAAAACTCCAAACCTAGACGTCGTCGTCCCCATCCCAAAGCTCCTAACAAATTTGTCCCACTTTGCCACTATTTAGTCAATAAAAAACAACCAAATAGAATACATATATATTAAACTTTATAATATTATTGAATGTATGGATTACAAAAGCAGTCCTAATTTATTCTGCTCAATAGTAATTGCTTATATCTTATACATAATAAGGGGAATTTATTATTCTTATATGGAGTCCCAATCCATTGTGAGTTGCACTAGTTTATATCTAAGATTCAGCAAGTTGTTTGATATCCATTGGATAGGTTGAATCTGGACTAACAGAACTATCATATGAATATAATGCACTGAAGTTGTTATATGCAGTCGTGGGATGAAATCCATCATAAAAAACAGAGTCGTTTCTATTCGGACATGGTACTGAACCAGGAATACACATCCCATCCTCCCTTGTTGGACAACAAGGAGCATTGTAAACTGTAAAAACTGAAAAAGAATAATTGATAAGGCATTAATTGTTTTATTAACAATCTAAACAATGCAATTAAAATAGTTGAAATGTTTACCTGGTGTGTTTTGTACTGGGCTAGCAGTATAATTCACAAAGATAAATTTGGAATCTGGAAGAATGGTATTGAATTTATCCACTAGAGATCTAAGCTTCTGACTAAATATAAATGGATCAGCATTCTGGCTTGCAACACATGATCCATTATTCCCATTCTTAGCAATGGCATATGGAGCGCAACCTAATAGTCCCAACCCAACTAGTATGAATTTTCTTGCCCCAACGGTATGCAAATCCTGTAAACCAAAAATACCAATTTGTATACAAATATCAAATCATCATATTAACAATTTAAAACCATAATGTATTTTGAAGTATGATAAACTATTCTGATATATACCTGGATATAAAGGGAATATTCGTTAATAAGAACTTGAGCATACTGTTCAGGGTTATAAATGCGACTTGTTGGGTATATTTCGGGCATGAAGTAATTGTTTAAGTAATCGTCGCTGCCAATATTCACATAATACAAGCACTTGTTCAAATATTTCTTAGCTTCTGATGCATTTCCAAGCTTGCTGACTATTTCGGAAACGATGATCTTATGATTTTTTATTTGTGAGCTAAACGGGAATCTTTCACCCTGCATATATTGCATAACATTAATTAAGTGATTAATTAAAACTATTTAAAAATAAATAAATTTAAAAAAAGACATAATATTCAATGAATAAACAATTATATTACCAATTGTTGGCCAGATTCATTGCGAATTCCAGCTCCTCCAGATGCATAGTTAACACCCATAAGAATGTCTGAGCCTCTAGTGTTTGCATTAGGTGGGATGAACTTCTCGAATCCAAGTAGTTTTGCTACAAAGATAAACCATTGACTGTCTCAGTTCAACAAATAATCAAAATATGAAATTAAAATAGGCAACCAAATATTGGTTTCAATGGTGCACATAAGATTACTAATAATGTCAATTGTTGTTAGTCCATTGGTAAATCGCCCAAGTTGACCGGTTGGTGGAAAGTCGATGCCATATGGCTTGTAATTAGCTTTTGCTTGAGTTACAAGATTGTTGTTGTTTCCATTGTCAGAAAGGGAGTCACCAAATATGAACATGCATGGCGCTTGAGGTGATTCTCCGTGGACACAAGAGCGTTGCATATAGCATGCAGCCAAGAGAAAAAGATGCAAAATTAACCATTTTTCAGTCTCACAAGCCATTTTATTAGAAGTAGGAAATGATAATATATATTGTGATAATGTTAATGAGTATGTAAACAAGAAGATGGAGGGTGTATATATAGGGTATGTGTTGCCAAATTTGTCAAAACTAAGTACTACTATTAATGAAGAATCATGACGTGTTTGGCAAGTAATATTGTATCTTAATAAAATGTATAAAGTCTACAATTGATTTAAATTTGGAATCTAGGACCTTGAAATCTATACATGTTAAATTATCGTACGAACTAAAGAAAATAAATAATTCCCTTAACTTTCAAATCACGTTACAAGTTTGCATGTATTTTTCTGTGAAATATTTATGAAAAATGAGAATATATCTGTGATATTTAGGGTTATCATTCAATTTTATTAATTATGGGAATTTAGTGCATGGCTCATAATCTTCTTTGAGTGGCAGGTGTGGGAGGTACGTGCAAAATATAGACTTTCTTAGGAGTTTTCACCTAGGTTTAATAGTGAGTCAAGTTGTAATCTATTCTATTAGATTTTCTTATTTTATTTTATTTTATTTTTTAAATATAAAATTAAACCATCCATATTTTATTAAAAATACCCCGTATCCCTTCCATTGCCAAACAACCGATGGGTTTTCTTTTTCAATCGGCCCAGCAGTTGGTGCTTTTAGTTTTATTTCTATTTCGGATGACGTTTTTTTTAAAATAAAAATAAAAATGTTTAAATAGCTAAATCATTTTAGTTTTATTTCTATTTCGGTTGACGTATTTTTTTTTTAAATAAAAATAAAAATGTTTAAATAGCTAAATCATTTTAGTTTTATTTCTATTTCGGTTGACGTATTTTATTTTTTAAATAAAAATAAAAATGTTTAAATAGCTAAATCATTATTGTAAGTCAGCGAGTTTTTTTATTCTTGTATATGTATTTTTTTTTTAATTTTAAAATAATTCTTGAATGTTAAAGTCATTTTGTTATTCGTCTCTAAAGTTAAAATTCGTAGGAAAATCCGCAAGTAAAAAAGATTTTTTCTGCGGATTTTAATTTTTAAGACAAATTCCAAAAGAGTTTGAACATTCAAGGATTATTTTAAGAAAAAATAGAGGGACGAAATCCAAAAATTCTAACTTACAACGACTATTTAGTTATTTAATCCTTAAATAATATCCATTATATTGGTTAGGATGCTAACTAATAGGAAAATCTTTTTTTTTTCTACTCCCTCCGGTCCTTTTTATAAGGAACACTTCACTTTTTTAGATTCATTAAATAATTAATGTATTTGGTCTATATTATAGACCAGATACATTAATTATTTAATGAATCTAAAAAGGTGAAGTGTTCCTTATAAAAAAGACCGGAGGTAGTATTCTTTCGTTTGGGCCAACCAACAGATGGGAAAATCCTGTTCTATTCTCTCGGTTGGGCAAGCCAACCGATATGATAACTCTGTTAATTTGTTTTGATTTTCCAAATCAGAACGCTTTAGGTTATTTCATTCTTTCATTAATGTAATATTTTAAGCCTTAAACCAACTTTATGTTCTACCTCTAAACTTTATCTTCCATTATCAAAACTCTATTTCTCTTATAAATAAAACTTAAAATTATCATTTCTTCCATAAACGAAACTCGAAAATATTACTTCTTCCATTAACGAGTTTCGAAACAGCATCATCTCTTCTCCAACTTGAATATATCAAGGAAAGTATTAAATCAATCATATGAATCTCGAACAAAACTCTAAGGAAGGAAACTCGATCGAAACTCAAACAAATATCATTTCATTGTCTTCTTAAACATCTCAATGTTAGTAGTTATTATTGATGTTGTGATAATGAAAAGGTTTAATGTTGTTGCTCAAATTGAAGGTTTGACAACTCTATTGATTTTGTTGTTATTGTTGTTGTTGTGTTAAGTAAAATGGTTAATGAAACCATACATGTAACATGGAAGCTGTAAATGCATTTTCATCCAGCAAAAATGAACTCTCCAAAAGAAAATGCTCTATGGTATATCTTTATTCACAGCATTGATTGTGCTATTGGAGCCCATGCTTGCTCAACCGGATTTTTTTAACATGTATTTGAGAAGGGCGTACATCATATTGATTATAAAGGTGCTAAATCTCCAGGTGTTAACAAGTGTTTGTAAGTATAGTCAAAGTGACTCAAGGTGGTGAAGCTTATGGATAGCAAAGCAGCAAGTCTACTAAGTAGTTGTTTAGTTTTGATGATGAAAACACTTATATCAAACGATATCTAGTGAAGTCAAGTATATGCTAAAGATAGCTCAATAGGTAAAAGATGCACAAGATGGTTTGACTTCTCTTTAAGATCAAGACATCAGTGTGGTCAAACGACTTTCAAGTGAAGAATTTTGTTTCAAGGATCAACAATGGTTTGACTTCTTAACTCTCGGATGATGATAATCAACTTGAAGATATCTTAATCCACATTAAGAAGCTTCAAGGCTCTTATATGATGCTAAATTCAAAGATGTCAGGACTTGAAGCTTCACAATTGTGAAAGAGAGGAAGTGTGAAAGCTCTTCTATTCGTTTCTGTCTAAGTGACCAATGTCTTGTGAAGACATAATGGTATTGTTTTAATTACTATGGCTAAATTACACCCCCACACGCACACACCAAATTTTTTTGAGAAACCTCTCATATTTTATTTAAACAACCAAAAATTGTTTGAGGTATATCCAATTAAATAGGAAAGTCACTACAAGAAAACTAATGTTAAACGATGTGATATTGCCACGTGAAAAACTTGTCGCTAAAATGCGATGTTGCGATGTGACATTCACGTCCTAAAGCACACTACAAAAAAAATGGTCTCAAGTGACGTGTTTTTCCATGTGAAAATCACGTCACAAACAAATAACACTACAAAATGAAAATCATGTGGCTAATTAGGTTTACACATATTACAATGTTTTTATATTTAGGGGGAACTTTAGAATTTTCAAAAATTCATTTGTGATGTAAAAATCACGTGGCTAACTTTTTCTTCTTTTTTTCACTTCCCTTCTCTCCTCTTTCTTCCCTTTCATCCTTTTCACTTTCTCATAACATTTTCTTATTTTTCTTCTATTTTTTGAAACAGAAACATTCAAAGAAAAATAGTCAAGCTAATGTTGAATCATAATGCTTTTGGCAAAATAGATCAGGACGAGAAACTGATGCAACAATTCCAATTATAGCAGAAACTGAATGACCAATAAAGATATAATAATCAACTTTAAGTTCTTGTAAGATTGGGAGCAAATCATAAGCATAACCTTCTAATGTTGAGTAACGTTTGAAATCAAAATTATCTTGGTTAGTTTTAGCACCTCCCAATTTTTCATAAACTATAACATGGAATTATTCTTAGAGATAAGGTATGAGGTGTTTCCACACAGATTAATCTGTGCCAAATCCATGAGCTTGAATATTGAACCGTGAACCTCATCCTAAAACTATTACGTGGTGGTGGTAATTCTAATAAGTTGTGATGTGTTTTTCACGTGGCAAAGTTACGATGTGATTTTCAGATGGCAAAATTGCATAGTGTTTTTCACATTAAAAATAAGTTGTGACTCGCGTTCCTGTGATGTGTTTCATCACGTCACTAAATTGTAAGTTGCAATGTGATACTTTGGTTAGTGATGTGGTTTTCCCATGGCTAATGAGTGTTTTTTATTGAGTATCCTAATTATTGAAAGACCTATTCTAATTGAATAATCGAATAGCGCATGAACCTAATCGGTTATATATGAGTCTAAAATCGATTGGGACAATATCTTAATAATCGATAACAACTATATATCTAAATTACCCTCTATTTGTGGCCTTAACAATTGTTTATTTATAACATCTAATCAGTTAGCCTGATTGATGATAACATTGACTTGGCCTATGAATTGTTTCCAAATCTAGACTACGCATTGACCTATAAATAGAAAGTTCCATATCGTTTTTCACATTGCGAATAAGTTGTGACTTGCGTTCCTGTGATGTGTTTCATCAAGTCACTTAATTGTGTGTTGCGATGTGATACTTTGATTTTCACGTGGCTAATGCGTGTTTTTTAGTGAGTATCTGCATTATTGACAGACCTTTTCCTATTGAATAATTGAATAGTGCATGAACCTAATTGATTATATATGAGTCTAAAATCGATTGGGACAAACTCTTAATGACTGGTAACAACTATATATCTAAACCTTCCATTTGTGGCCTTAGCAATCGTTTAGTTAGAACATGTAATAGTTTATTATTATTATTATTATTATTATTATTATTATTATTATGTATACTACTATCGTTTGAATTTTAAGTTTTCTTAAAATTTGTTTCAGTTTTAATAAATAATATTTTAGTTTTAGAGAATATCTAAAACTTAAAATTAAAATTATTTAAAACATATTTTTATTTGAAATTTATACTATTCAAAGGTTATATATAATCGGTTAGCCTGATTGATTATGTTAATGATAGATAACAACTAGTTGTGTCTCGTGCCACTTAATAAAATATTCTAACCACATTTTTAAAATTAAATACAAATATGTTAGACGATAGGCTTCGATCTGAAGGGGGTGAATAGATCACGAATTTTACAACCAAAAACTTTTGGCAAAAACCTGTTTTCAAAATAAGATTCATCGAAAAAATGACCCAGATCGAATCGTCTAACCGAACCTACGTATTGATCAGAGATGAGAATGGCGTAAGTGTTTATCAGAGTCTCTATAGAAGCATGATTGAAAGCCTCTTATATCTTACAGCCAACAGACCTGATATAACATTTACAGTAGGAGTCTGTGCAAGGTATCAGGCTAAACCTAAAGTTTGCCGTATTAATCAGGTCAAGAGAATTCTGAAGTATGTGAATGGTACATGTAACTATGGACTACTCTACACACGATTTTGACTCTGTACTAATAGGATATTGTGATGCTGACTGGGATGGAAATGCAGATGATAGAAAAAGCACCTCTGGTGGATGTTTTTTTCTAGAGGACAATTTAATCTCCTGGTTCAGCAAAAAGCAAAACTGTGTCTCTCTATTTGCTGCCGAAGCTGAATACATTGCAGCAGGGAGTAGTTGTTCTCAAATGATGTGGATGAAGCAAATCCTGACTGAATACAATGTTCCGTAAGATGTTATGACACTCTTCTGCGACAACTTGAGTGCAATAAATATCTCAAAGAATCCCATTCAGCTCATCCGAACTAAACATATTGACATTAGGCATCACTTCATTCGAGACCTGGTGGAGGACAAAGTCATAACTCTGGAGTATGTGGCCAGAAAAAATCAACTAGCTGACATTTTTACTAAAGCTTTGGATGTAAATCAATTTGAGGCATTGAGAGGCAATCTTGGAGTTTGCCTATCTAACGAAGCATAACTTTCCACTAGATGTGGGAATGATATTCAATTCTCTGAATGTGTATTCCCATCAGGTTGAGAGGGTTCTTCAGAATTCTCTCATGCTCTAGTGTGCTTTTATTTACGTTTCTGTTTTATGTTTTTCCTTATGATTTTGGTTGTGTAAGGGATGAATGCCCAGGATAATCTTTACTTTTGATGGGTGTGTATCTACTATGAACTGGTTATTTGGTTTTTGAGTTAGTTCTTCTGCCTTTGTCATATTGTGGCTAAAAAGGGGGAGAAATACTAACATCACTAACCACTTCTGATTTACTACTAACCACTAAGGGGGATTAGTTCTGTGCTGCGTGCAGGAGGTACTGATTAAGGGGGAGACAAAGTTGTGTTTCCGCTGCTATTATGATGATGGTCTCCCTGATATGCTTCTACAGGTCAATTAAAGTTAGTTTTAGCCAAAATCTGCCAAATGGGGAGATCGTTGAGTCCAAGCCTTTGAGGTTGGCATCAATTTTGGTAAAACTAACTTAACAGAAAGATGTTGGACAAGATGTCCTGACATGATAAACTAACTGCGGGTTAAGATGTTAGACAAGATGTCCTATCAGGTGGATTCGACATCTTTGTCTGTTACAGTTTTGGAATAACTGTATTTATGTTCCTGGTGTGATTGGAATATGATTTAATCCCAGGTGGCATCTGAGATTAAGGAATTAGATATTCTGATTCTAAAAGGAATATGCGATTTCCATGTAAGGAGACATTTTTGGAAACTTAGGATTGAAGAAAGGAATAGGTCGCAGATTCTGTGGAGCAGAACTGCTGCATTTTTGAAGCCCAAATCAAGTTCTGTTTTGCAATATAAATAGGATGGATATAACCTAGAATAGTAGTTGAATATTGTAGTTGTTATAGAGTACTAGGGTTTGTACTTTTGTGAGCCTCTCTTGTATTGCGTGAATACTAGAGGAGGACAGTTTATTGAGTTGTAATATTTTCAGTCACTGCTGTGATTGGAAGGGAATTGAGAAGGGTCTCATACCTAGGAGTGCCTTAGGTAGAAATCTAGGAAGGGTAGTTTCTAGGTGCTAAGTTGTAAACGTTGGAGTTTAACTTAGAACCAATTCTACTTAGTTAATTTAATTCCTGGCTTGGCAGCCCCTAGACGTAGGTGTTGTTAATCACCGAACTGGGTTAACTATTTATGTGTGTTGTTTTCTTTTTGTTGTTTGTTCTTCCTTAATCCTTGTGAGAAGCAGAGATCAAGTGTCAGGACATCCTGTCTGACATCTTAGTGATTTGCTTAACCAAAATTTCAATAATGGTAACTATTATTGTAAGTAAATTCAATCAACGGTAAATGAGTATCCCTAGCACCTCCCTGGTCGAGTGTACAAGCTCTCAACAAGTCTTCCACTGACTGAATAGCCCTCTTAGATTCTCTATCTATCTGCGGATGATAAGCAAAACTCAACTTCAAACTAGAACCCAAAGCTTTCTGCAAGCTCTTCCAAAATCCGGAAGTAAACCTCGGGTCTCTATTAGAAACTATGCTCGACGGAACTCCGTGCAACTTCACTATTATTCTGATGTAAATCTCAGCTAACTTAGACAAAGGAAAACTGATGTTAATCGGTATAAAATGTGTCGATTTTGTTAGTCTATCCACAATTACCCAAATTGCATCAAAGCCTCTCGCCGTATTCGGTAAACCAGTCACGTAATCCATCGCGATACTATGCCACTTTCATTATGATATTTCCATTGGCTGCATCAAACCGGAAGGTTTCTGATGTTCCACTTTTGACTTCTGACTGGTCAAACAAGCATACACAAACCGAGGTACATCTTTCTTCATACCTGGCCACCAAAACAATTTCTTAAGATCTTGATACATTTTCATAGCTCCTAAATGAATACTCAAGCTACTCCTGTGGCTCTCCTCTAAAATCATTTTTGTCAATTCAGGATTATCTGGCACAGAAATTCTGCATCGAAATCTCAACACACCAAAATCGTCTACCTTAAAGTCACCTTCTACATCCGACCCTCCTGCTATCATCAAATTCACCAACTTCAAATCGAGTTTCTGACTCTCTAATCTCATTAAGGAACTCATTATTAACCTTTAACATACCCAACATCACACTCTCAGGAGTCAGTTCACAAACAATGCTCAAGTCTCTAAACTGTTCAATTAAATCCAACTCCTTAATCATTAATGGCAACATGTGAATTGTCTTCCGACTCAAAGCACCCGCCACGACGTTAGCTTTACCGGGATGGTAACTCAAGCTAAAATCACAGTCCTTCAAGAACTCCAACCATCTTCTATGTCTCATACTTAATTCTTTATGGTCAAATAAATATTTCAGACCTTTAAGATCACTAAAAACTTCAAACCTCAATCCATGCAAGTAATGTCTCCAAATTTTCAACACAAAAACCACTGCAGCTAGCTCAAGATCATGAGTAGGATAATTCCTTTCATGTACCCTCAATTGTCATGAGGCATAAGCCACGACCTTACTATCCTGCATCATACTCCGCCTAATCCCATTTTAGACGCATCACAATGTACCACGAAAGGTTCATC
Source organism: Lathyrus tuberosus (assembly GCA_022829125.1). Classification (NCBI taxonomy): domain Eukaryota; kingdom Viridiplantae; phylum Streptophyta; class Magnoliopsida; order Fabales; family Fabaceae; genus Lathyrus; species Lathyrus tuberosus. The sequence goes on along the minus strand of JALAZF010000124.1, from coordinate 13,550,480 downwards.
TGGCTTTGGTAGAATCAATATTTGCACTATACTTAACCTCTTCTTCAATTCCCAGAAACTCTCGTCACACAAGATATCCCACACAAAGGCCTGACCTTTTCTAGTCAACTGAGTAAGAGGAAAGGCCAAATTAGAAAACCCTTTGATAAACCTGCGGTAATAACCTGCTAAACCCAAGAAACTCCTAATCTCCGTCACTGATTTCAGAGGTTCCCGTTGAATTATAACACTTACTTTGGATAGATCCAATGCTATGCCATCACAAGAAATAACATGTCCTAGAAAACTCACTTCGTGCAACCAGAACTCACATTTTGAAAGTTTCGCAAATAACTTATTATCTTTCAACACTTGCAATGCAATCCTCAGATTTTTTCATGATCTCGTTCCGACTTAGAGTATATCAAAATGTCATTAATAAAAACTACAAAAAACTGATCTAATTAGGCATGGAAGATACAATTCATGTACTCCATGAATATGCTCGATGCATTGGATACTTCGAACGATAACACATCATATTCGTAATGTTCATACTGAGTTTTGAAAGCCATCTTCTGGATGTCATCCTCTTTCACCCGAATCTGATGGTAACCAGATCTCAAATGAATTTTAGTGAAAACACGAGCTCCCACGAGTTGATCCATTAGATCATTAATTCTTGGAAGCGAATAATTGTTCTTGATGGTAACCTTATTCAGTTAACGATAGTCAATGCATAATCTCATACTACCGTCTTTATTCTTAACCAACAATACTGGAGCTCCCCACGACGACACACTTGGTCTAATAAATATCTTATCAAGCAATTCTCCGAGTTGAGATTTCAACTCCGCCAATTCGGATGCTGACATGTTGTATGCACTAGTGCAAAGTGACGAATATAATTTTAAAATTTACACCCATTATACAGAAAACAAGTGTAAATAAGTAATTCAGTTTCAAATTTGTAAATAAAATGTCATTTTAATTATTAACACGTGACAATAGACATCCTATTTAAAAAAAAAAGGTGTAAATTAAAAATATTATTATAATAAATCAAAATCATTATTATAGTCAAATCCCTATTACTCCCGTTAAAGGTAAAACGGGTGTAAATTTTAATTGGCCAAAAAAATTATTTATTTTAACAACTCTAATTATTACTCTTAAACACATTAATAAAACACAATATATTTTATTAAGTGTTAATTAGGTAAGTAAGTGAACTAATAGGTGTAAATTTATTAAATTAATATTGTATAAATAAAATAATAATAAAAAACAACAAATAATGTATCGATCAAAACCCTTTTTTAAAACCCCATTTCTCTAAACCCGTTCTCTCTGAAACCCTATAACTTCATCTTCTTCCTCGCATCACACATCAAAACCCAGATTTCCATCTATCAAACCTTTCTCATCTCTCATCATCTCTGTTCACCTGCTAAACTGTCATCGCCACTCATTCACTGACACACTCTGTCCACTCCCCAATGAACACACTCATTTCTAAAACCTAAAACGCTAAACACTCAGTTCCAACTTCCAGCTATGGATAACGATAACGACGACCCTCGTAATGACACCAAACAAAACCACAGTGACAGAAATGGAATTTTGAAGTATATGTAAATATCATTAAAATATATATAATTTTCTCTAAATGACTTGTTTGTAAAAATAATTGGGCTTTTCATTTCGCAAATGATAATATGAAAGTATCTTTTTAAAAAGGAGTTTAGATGGCAATATTTTGGGGGTTTGTTTGGTTTCCAACTTTATCATGTTTTCTACCACCATATTTAATAATAATTACAAAAATTGTGTTGCAAACTTTTCTGTATAAATTCTATTTCTGCAAATTGTGTTGTTTGTTTAAATTTTCTTAATGTATACATTTTGAAGATTTTGCTGTATAATTTTATTCTAACTCAACCTTACAGATCAACTTGTGTTTCCTGTATAAATTTGATAGAAAAAAAATTATGATGTATATTGTTTTATTTTCTTGCGCAAGAAGGTATCAATGAAGATATTGAAAATGACGATATAAATGATGATATTCAAGAGGACGACGTAGATGATGGATTTCAAGAGGATGTCGTAGGTGACGAATTTCAAGAGGATGACATACATGTAGATGATGAAATTCAAGAAGAAGATATTGGTGGTGAATTTCAAGAGGCTGATATAAATGGTGAATTTCAAGAGGACGGCGTAGATGAATAATTTCTTGAGGACGACATATCAGATGAATTTCAAGAGGACGATATGGATGATGTATTCCAAGAAGACAAACTTGAATGAGTTGAATGATGTGTTTTTTTTTTGCTTGTAGTTGAAAGCATTAAACTTGAACTATATTTTTTTATTATTTTGCTAAGGTTGTATTTCAAAGTATTAAACTTAGTATTATAAATAATGTGACGTTAATTAGGAATTTTGTTTACTGGCTACTATCTTGAATTAATGTTTGAACTTGATTTTATTGTAATATAACTTTTGTGGATGTACGGTTTTATTTGATCTTGTTTAAGTTATAATCGACATTTTTTTAAGCTAATCATCATCGACTATATTATTTAGAAATTAATTGCAAAATTGTATATTTTATGGGGACATTGTAAAAATAATCCTCCTGATTCAGAAGGTGACCAAACTGTAAAAACAAACCTCTTTATTTTATGAGACACTATAAAAACATTCCTTTTGTTTTAGATTTAAGGAAACGCTTACTAATTGTAGCAGCATTTGGCAACACTTAAAAATCGCCACCTCAGAGGCCACGAATAATCATCCCCTATTCTTTTTATTTAGGCAACGTTTTTAAAAATCGTGCCTAAAGATCATGGAAAAACGTCCCCTAAGACAATAGGCAACGCTCGCACAGTAGACGCCTAGAAAACGTCCCCTATTCTTTTAGGCAACGTTTTCCAGAGTTTTGGCAACATTTTTCAATTGTTGTTGGAGAGCCTAAATGCTGTAGTGAACCCTGATCATTTCATCAGTCTCCAGCAGAGTTTGAAACCTCCATTGGTTTTCATACTCATGGTTTAAACCTTTACCAACAATAAAACCCTAACAAAATTAGAGCCTCATGGTTTCTGATATTTCAACTCTTCTTCAAATCCCCAAAAAGGGTAACCTTTGGATTCCCCAATACATATGGGACCTGCCTCTGGATTTCAATAATCCTCAGAAGAATTAACCTCCTCTTAGGCTTCATATAAGAATTTCCCCAACCAGCCTCCTCTTAGGCTTTATATAATGATTTTCCTCAGTAGAGTCAGCCTCAATCTTTGGCTTTGTACAAGACGGATAAAACCTCCCCAGTGGAGTCCATCTCTTTTTTAGCCTCAATCTTGGGCTTTGTACAAGACATATCACACTCTCCAGCAGAGTCAATCTCTTTTCAGCCTCAATCTTGGGCTTTGTAGAAGACAAATATAAAACTCCGCTAAGCAGAGTCAATCTCTTAGTTTCAACCTTGGGCTTTGATCAAGGCACACAAAAAATCAAAATTCCCTTAGAGGATGTCAACAGTTCTCTCTGTAGGAAGACATTTCTCTGTATATCACATGTCAAAACAGACAATAAAAAAACCCTAATTCCAGATAACTGTTGTAAGTGGCACACTTGTTGATTCAAAAATTCAAGTTGTAGCCCCTCTTTTATCCTGGTAAACTTCCTCTTTCATTTAATTGATGTAACTGGTAAGCCTCTGGATTATTTACATCCAAGCCAATGTCCCTCTCTTAGCATGAAAGACTCCTAAGGAAAAATGGCATTGCTCTACACTGAGTTAAAGCTTATTCCTTCAGGACAATTCCCTTATAAAGGAAATTATGGCATTGTTGGATTCCATATATTCCAGTTAAAGTAATTCCCCTATATAACCAATCCTTCAGCAACTGTGATGAATAAGTGAGATATCCCCCTTTAGAGATGACAAAATCTCTCTCAGTCAAACCTTTAGCTTCAATCTTGGGCATTAAACAAGACACAAATAACCTCTAGCTTCAATCTTGGGCTTTAAACAAGACACCAAACATATTTTCCTCCCATAGAATAAGAGGAACCACGATTGCTCTGATTTCCCAATTATCTTTACGGGAATACGTAGGCATAAGATTGCGAAATCTTAGCGAGCACAAAAATCAAAAACCTTAGGTCCAATACCTTTACAAAAACATCGAAAAACCCAAAAACAAAAAAAAAAACACTTTCTCAATTGAGAAACTTTCCCAACCCACAACAGATAAACACCAGATAGTATTTAAACCAATCGAAAAATATGCCATAAAAGGTCTATGGATAACCATATATACACTAGGTAATTGACAACTTCCCTTTGTATAACCTGACCTCGGACCCCCCAATCTCTTAGCATTTGTTAAAGAAAACATTTACGTGCAAGGTTAGTTTTAGATATCTTCTCTTTCTTTTCCAGCTTGATAGGATAAATAAGAAATCAGAAAGTAGCACCCAATTCCAACCATTGCGGTAAGGTGGTCGCGTCACCGTCAAAAATCGCACGCTTCAGAAAAATGGAGACTCTACTGGGGAGTCCTAGGATTAGAGTTCCTAAGAGGTCTAGGCTTTGCTTGGCATTTATTTTTCAATACTTTCTACTATATATATATCATTTATTGTTATACTACTTGATACCCGTGTTTAATTTTCTATTAACTGGGAATGCGATTAATACGCATGTGGAAAGTTTGAGAGAACATTAAGATAAGTGATGGCATATCCGGGAAACGCTTATAGGGAGTGAATCCAGACCAAGCTAACTTGGCAGTCCATCGAATCAGGTGAGGTACCGTGTGGAAATATTGATGTTGAACGACCGATTGTTGTGAAAGCATCGTTTATCCCAGTGCGGTAGTGAAGGCTCCTAATTTCGACGCCTGGATTTTATTTATAAAGGAGGTGAAAGATTGAGGATTTCCAGAGTATTTCAAAATAAATTTGTTTTTTGTGAAGAAGATCAGTCGAAAAACAAGGATTATTTGGAATAGAAGAGTTGGAGATTTTTTCTAAGTGTTAGAACCATTTCGACACAATTCTACGGAGATTTATTTTTGACTGATATTTTGAAATTTAAATAAAGGAGGGAATTTTGTTTTTGAAAGTGAGACGCGTGGAGTGCATCTAAGAGGCGAAGGCATTCCGAATGCCATTTGTCTTCATTAGGGGTAATGACCATTGTTGACGGTTATTTCGACTATGTATATAAATAGGGAGTCATAGTGTTAGATTTCAGTGTGTGTATTCAAATTATGCACAAGTTACTCAAAAATACTCAAAGTACCCGTGTGAGAGAAAAGAGTTATCATTGAGAAAATGTACGTTTGGAAAAACACCAGTTTTATCTTTTACATTTCAATAAAATTTTAGGTTATTCATATAAAGTTTATTCTACATTTCTGCAATTTATTTCTGCATTCTTATTACGTTTTTCGTGACTTCTTTTAAGAACAAAGTTTTATCATTTTTGTCCAAATTATATTGCTTTATAAGAATGATGATGAACACAATTAATAAAGGATTTCAGTTTCATATGTGTTGTCGAAATTGTTAAACCACATCATCCTAGGATTTGTATGGTCGACCCTACAAGTAAACTAATTTTCATAAATTAGGAGACCAGCGGTTGTTTGCTAATTTTCAAGGCAAACAAATTGGCACACCCGGTGGGACATTGTGCTATTGACAACATAAAACCTTTATTTTTACATTACTCTTACGAAACCTTCTCCACTTCGTTGTATGAGATTAAGAAGTGGTAAGATGGCCATAAATAACGAAGAAAGACCTAGAAGAATATGAGTAAGGAGAATGGCAAATCCGCCAAACAATCAGAATTCCGAGAGCCACCCCCTATTCCTTCAACTGGGGGAAGTACGACCTCAATACCAGTATCAGAGGCCACACCATCATTAGCGGGTTCGACACCAGCGCATTCAATTCCCTAGAGTGCTCCTAGTTTCTCTACCATATGACCCTAGATTTCTCAAATGACCCCTCCTACGTCAGGGAGTATGTTCAGGCCTTATATACCCGGTTTTTCCATACCTGCACTAAATCGAGAACAACCATATGGAATGCCAAAATCAGTGATGGCAAGTTTAGATAATGCGTCATCAGCATTTACAGAACCAACGGTAAACGTAACTTCGCCTTTACAAGGATCTGGTTCTGGTATAAACCATATGGGTAGGATTAGCTAACCTTTAGGAACGGGATATCAAACATATATGCCGAACAATACTAATAATTCTGCAGTGGTAATAAGGCAACAAATCGACGAAAGCAACCATGATATGGTTCAGATGCTAGCCCAACAGATGGGGTTTATATTTAACCCCTTGATTCAAAACAATACACAAACAAACCAATAATTGGCAGCGCAAATAATGCGTATCACCTATTTCTTTGGTGTCCCTCAACCTCGCCAAAGGGAACGTGTAATTCATAATCCAGGAGTAGCCGTTGAAGAAGACCCTACCATAAATCAAAGGGAACCAGACATCCCTCAAGCGAACGTGTTGAACCAAGGAGGAGTAGTCGAACAACCAGGAGTTGAAATTCCTATTCAACAAGAACCAAGGGTAGTATTAGTTAATAGAAACCAAAATGCTGATAAGATTATACAACAAACGCGATGTAACGATATACCAACAGAAAATAATTTGGGAGCCATGGTCGAAAGGATTATGGTACGAAATGGAATGAATTTGGGCCTGCAGAGGCCTAGTTATACTTCCCCTTTATCTGAATATATCTTGCAGGCAGATTTACCCCCAAGATGGAAGGTTCCCAAGTTTACGAAATTTTCAGGGGATACTGGTGAATCGACTGTCAAACACGTGGCACGGTATTTGATTAAAGCGGGCGAAATAAAAAATAATGAAAATTTAAAAGTGAAATATTTCCCAAGTTCGCTCACAAAACACGTTTTTACTTGGTTTACCACACTACCTGCAAATTTAGTACATACCTGGACCCAGTTGGAGAGATTGTTCCATGAACAATTCTACATAGGGCAAACAAAGATAAGTTTGAAGGAATTGGCTAGCGTCAAGAGAAAGTTCTCAAAGCCAATTGATGACTACTTGAATAGGTTTATGTTGCTCAAAGCAAGGTGTTTTACATAGGTTCCTGAACATAAGTTAGTCGAAATGGCCGCGGATGGCCTCAACTACTCAATTAGAAAGAAATTAGATACCCATTACTTAAGAGACATGGCCCAATTGGCTGATAGGGTTAGACAGGTCGAACGACTAAAATCCGAAAAAGCAAGGGCTAACAAGAATAAAAAAGAAAGGGTAGCCTATGTTAGAGTGTGTGAGGATGATGACGAAGACGAATCATTGAATTTCGACGAACATGAGGTCGATATGGCGGAATTAAAACAGGGACCGCCATATGCTTGCAAAGTCTTGGCTCCGTCGAATGGGAAAAACCTAATCGAATCGGAAAAGAACGACAAGTTCCCCAAAAGAACTTATATGTTCGACGTCACAAAGTGTGACGAAATATTTGATCTGTTAGTTAAGGATGGCCAAATGATAGTACCACCTGGTGCTAAAACGCCTCCATTAGAACAGTAGAAAAAGAGAGGTTTTTGCAAATACCATAATTTTCTGGGTCATAAAACGTCTCAATGTTTCCTTTTCTGGGAGCTAGTACAAAATGCAATCAGAGAAGGAAGGCTCAAATTCGGGGACAAGTCGAAGCCTCAGATGAACATCGATTCGAACTCTTTGCAAATGGTGGAAGCCTACTACGCTGAGCCATCCGTGGTGAGTATGGTCGAAGTTGCTAAAGGCTTCGACAACAACATGAATATGATCGAGGTTGCTCACGGCTTCGACAAAAATGTGAACATGGTGGAGGTTACTGAGGATCCCGCCGACAAAAGTAACATTGTCGAAGTTACTGGTGACTTTGTGAACCAGGCTGTGATGGTTAAGGTCACTGAAGACCTTGACAAAAAGATTATTGAGAATTACATTGGTGAGGCCACTGATCGCGTTAACCACGAAGCTACTGAGGGTTTCATCAGAATCAACAACAAACCACTAAAGGTTTCGCTAAAACCAACAAGGAAACTACTGATGGTTTCGCCCAAGTCAATAACGGGACTGCTGATGGTTTCGTCCAGGTTAACAAAGGAACTAATGAAGGTTCCAACAAACAGGCTGCGGTTGGCCTCCCCCGGAGAACCATGGAGGATCCAAAGAAGAGGGTTGTCGGATTCATCAGCCAACAGGTACCAAGGGATTGCATCCAAAGGTACCAACAAAGGAAACCACTGAGGGTTACAACCGTGTCGATAAAGATCACGAGGTCAATGAAGGCCTCAATTTGAAGTTAAACAAATTGAGCATTGCCAAAGAGACAGCTGCCAATGTGAACATGGTGGAGGTGTCTCATAATGTTTCGATGCAAGTCAACAAAGTGCACCGACATGAGGAGTAGCACAAATTAGCATACCCTAAAGAAGAGGAGAACTTGGCAAATTTCATCCACAGATGTCAGAAAAAGAGGTCTGAAGTAATGCTCTGTCCTCGTTGTAGTGTCGTCTTCGACAAAAAGGCAGCACAAAACCTAGAAGGGGTGGAGAGGGCAAAATGAAGGGGAAATTAGAAGCCTTCTCAACCAGCAGGAGGAGAAAGATTCGACCACAGGAGAGGAGACAAAAACAGGCAGAAATTAGGAGGAAGGTACCCTAACACATTCAATCCTACGAATAAGACTCCGGATGACAAATGGGTCAATCTAATCTAGCAAGCCCAAGGCTAAGGGAAGTGGAAAGATTTCGAAGTACAAAGGGATCTTCCTTATCGTATAGGAAGGAATTCCAAAAATCTAAGAGGACGACTTACCCATCTGAAAACTACAAGGGTAAGAACCCTATGACAAAATCACAATGGAGAAGGTAACAACGTTGAAAGAAAGCTGAAAGGGAGGATGCACGAATGGCTAAACCAGAAACCAGCAGTAATAATTAAGCCTCGAATCAGAAAGAGGGATCGAAGGATAGAAAACCATTCGTTGCTCCAGAATTAGTGTCCTCAAAGGAGGACGCAACTAGAGATGATGAAATGATGGATGATTTTAACTCAGAGTCGAAAGCATCTTTCGACGTGATGTGTAACGTTGTGTCAGTACTCCCTAGGGAATATGACCAGATAATGGAAGTCGAAGATGAGGAAGAGATCATGGAAGTCGACACTGCCTGGCACATGCCCTTTTGTTATTACATTATGAACAACGGAAGCGTGGAAGAACAAAACACATTCTTTGAAATACCAGATGATTTGATGAGGAGTCACTTAAAACCCCTATTCATTAAAGGAATGGTGGGCAACATAGGGGTAAACAAGATTCTGGTTGACGGAGGCGCGACAGTCAATTTGATGATTCCAACACCAAGCCTTATAATATGATGTTGTCGAATTACGAGGGTAAGGTGGGAACCACCATGGGAGTAATCAAGGTGGATCTAACAGTCGGGACCATCACAAGACCGACAATGTTTACGGTAATTACCTTGAAGGTAGATAACAACCTGCTGTTAGGCAGGGAATGGATACACGACATAGGAGTCGTCCCTTCGTCAATGCACCAAAGAATAATGATATGGCGTACCGACGGGATTGTCGAGAATATAGGCGGACCAGAGCTACTTTCTGGCCGAAATAAATCAGGTTGACAGGCGAAGCTTTGACAGAAATCTGGCTCATATTGCTCCTTGTAGTCCTGCAATGTTCGACATGACGCCAACGAACAACGCCTTCTGCTCCCTATACCTTCATCCCACAAACGGGTTTCAGTGGGATAGAGAGCTAGTTGGCAAAGAGAATTATATTTTTGGAACCTCACACATCCAACCAACTGGCTGGGGAAGCGAATTTAGTGACAATGAGTGAGTCACTAGTTCTTGAGAAAACTACGACTTATATAGCCGAGAACAAGCTCAAAGCAGTCTTAGAGGCCGAAGTGAAGTATATGGCTGTCGAAGCCAATGAGATCGAAGCAAATCAACAAGGTCCGAGAAAGGAATTTGATCCAGATCCACCTGAAAAAGATATGGAAGAATTACAAAACCAGAGCTCGACGCGATTTATGATGACGACTCTTTGGGCTTTGAGAAGGATCCATTAGCAGCAGACATCAAGATGATGGCACAGGATTCACTCGAAGAAATTGACTTGGGGTCGGGGGCAGAGAAAAGACCAACCTACATCAGTGCAAAAGTCAGCCCCCACCTCAAGGTCGAAATAGTCCAGTTGCTGAAGGAATTCAAGGATTGTTTCGCCTGGGACTATGACGAAATGCTCGGTCTGGATAGGAATCTGGTCGAACTAACGCTACTAATAAAGCCTGGGAGGAAACCTGTTAAGCAAACTCTAAGGCGATTCGCACCAGAGATCCTCTCAAAGATTAAAGAAGAAGTCGAAAGGCTCCTCAGATGCAAGTTCATCGCATGACCAGGTATGTCGAATGGATTGCCAATATAGTTCCGGTGATAAAGAGAAATGGCAAACTAAGGGTATGCATAGATTTTTGAGACTTGAACTCTGCTACCCCAAAGGATGAATATCATATGCCAGTGGCGGATATGCTTGTCGATTCTGCCACAGGCCATGAGTACCTTAGTATGCTTGATGGGTACACTGGTTACAATCAAATTTTTATTGCTGAGGAAGATGTTCCTAAAACATCATTTCGATGCCCTGGAGCCTTAGGCACCTACGAATGGGTGGCGATGCCTTTTGGCTTAAAAAATGTTGGGGAAACATACCAGCAAGCAATGAATTCGATCTTCCACGATTTCATGAGACTTTCATGTAGATTTATATTGACGATATTGTTGTTAAGTTTGTTTCAGGAAAAAGTCATATAGACCAACATCGACAGTCCTTTGAAAGGATGCGGAAGTTTGGGTTGAAGATGAACCCTCTCAAATGTGCATTTTGTGTGCAGGTGGGAGATTTCCTAGGATTTGTGGTCCACAAGAAAGGGATCGGGATAAATCAAAACAAGGCCAAGGCAATAATGGAGGCGAAAGTTCCATCTATAAAGAAGGAATTGCAGTCTCAACTTGGCAAGATTAACTTTCTTAGGAGGTTTATCTCCAACCTCAGTGGCAAAACGCAAGCCTTCTCCCCTCTACTTCGACTGAAAAAAGAAAACTTCAAATGGGGGCAAGCCCAGCAGGATGCCTTCGATAAAATCGAGGAATACCTGACGCATCCTCTATTTTTGATGTCACCTTGTAGAAGTAGGAGTATGAGGCTATACATATTTGCGTCATACAAGACATTAGGGAGCATGTTGGCTCAAGAGGATGAGAATGGTGTTAAAAGAGCCATTTATTACCTTAGAAGGGCCTTGAAAGATGCGGAAACTAGATATAATGTAGTCAAAAAATTGTGTTTATGTTTATACTTTCATGTATGAAATTGAAGCACTATATAAAACCAGTGGATGTTTTCGTTTCTTCTCATTTCGATGTTATAAAATACATGTTATCCAAACCAATTTTACACAATCGAATTGGAAAGTGGGCGTTAGCATTAACTGAGTATTCTTTGACGTACTTACCTCTAAAAGTTGTCAAAGGACAAGTGGTGGCTGATTTTATAGTCGACCACGCTATAAATGAAAAGTCTTTGGACTACATTGAACTAGAACCATGGAAGTTATACTTCGACAGCTCCAGTCATAAAAATGGAACTGGTATAGGAGTTCTAATTATTTCTCCTAATAAAATTCCAACAAAATTCAAGTATAAAGTCGAAGGCCTATGTTCAAATTATGAGGCAGAATATGAGGCTTTAATAGTCGGACTTGAAATTTTATAGGAATTGGGGGCAACTCGAGTCGAAATAATGGGTGACTCAGAGTTAGTCATAAAACAAATAACAAAGTAGTACAAATGTGTCAAATAAAATTTGATCATGTACTTTGTAATAGCCAATCGACTCTTGAAAATATTCAATATGGTAATGATTCGATATATCCCTCGAATTGAGAACCAGGAGTCCAATGACTTAGTACAAATTGCTTCTGGCTACAAAATATCAAAGGAAAGTCTGCAAGAGGCCATTGAAGTTAGGGGAAGAGTCGTGTCAGCCAGATTATCCCCATCAGATTTGGAAACAATAAAGCTAGGATACGCTGACGAAGAACATTTTGATATTTTTAACATAAATAATTCTACAATTGAAGATTGGAGGAAGCCCATAATAGAGTATCTACAAAATCCGACAGGAACAGTTGAATGGAAAATCAGGTATCGAGCTTTGAGTTATGTTATTTTGGGTAATGAATTATTTAAGAAAACTCCTGAGGGGATATTACTCAAGCGCCTGAGTGAATCTGAGGCATACTTAGCCCTGTCAAATGTACACAGTGGGGCATGCGGTGCACATAAGGTAGGCCATAATATGAAGTTGTTGTTGTTTCGACAAGAAATGTATTGGCCAACCATGTTGAAAGATTGCATCAAATTTGCGAAAAGATGTCAAGAATGCCAGATGCACGTAGGGATACAACACATTCCTGCAAGCGAGTTGCATTCTATAGTAAAGTCTTGGCCCTTTAGGGGTTAGGCTTTGGATTTAATTGGAGAAATTCGACCAACATCATCAAAAAATCAGAAGTTTATTTTGATGGGTGTTGATTATTTCACAAAATGGATCGAAACCATACCTTTAGTAAATATGGATCAAGAAGCTGTGATCGAATTTATTCAAAAACACATTATTTATAGGTTCGGGATTCCAGAGACTGTAACAACAGATCAAGGATCTATTTTTACTGATAAAAATATGCAAGCTTTTGCGAAAGAAACGGGGTTAAAACTTCTCACATCGACGTCTTACTATGCTCAAGCCAATGGAGAAGTCGAAGCAGCAAATAAGGTTATAATTGGTTTGATAAAGAAACATGTGGGAAGAAAGCCAAAGAATTGGCATAAAACTTTAGACCGAATTCTGTGGGCCTGTCGAACCTCTCTTAAGGAAGCTACAAATGCTACGCCTTTTCGATTAACATACGGCCATGAAGCAGTTCTACCGGTCGAGATATATTTACAATCGACAAGAATCCAAAGGCATCATGAGATTCCACCAGATTTATATTGGAATATGATGATAGATGAACTGGTGGATTTAGACGAAGAAAGGTTAAATGCGCTAGAATTATTAAAAAGGCATAAAGAAAGGGTGGAAAAATCCTACAATAAAAGATTGAAAAGCAAGATATTTTTGATTGGTGATCTTGTTTGGAAAGTTATTATTCCCATGGATCAAAAAGACATGTTTATAGGGAAATGGTCCCCTAAATGGGAAGGGCCCTTTCAAATTATTAAAGTATTTTTAAACAGTGCATATGAAGTTGAAGAATTAGATAAAGATAAGTGAGTGCTAAAAATAAACGGGAAATATTTGAAATATATAACCCTGCATTGCAAGGGGTAAAGATAAAAGTCGCATAATCATGCAAAGTAATAAAGGAAACAACTGACTTGGTGAATTATAATTCTTTTCGCCAAACATATGGCTTAAAGTCATTACAAAATTAGGCCTCAAAGGGCCAAATGAAATTACAAGTGCTTCAAACAGGGAAAGACTTCTTCAGTTTCTCGAACTTGGACCTCTGAATCATAAGGCGACGCTCGCAGAGGGCTTTGCTAGTCGAAAATTCTTCGATTTCTTTGCCAAGCTTTTGAGCTCTTTTGACGTGATGCATCCCAACTTCAAGCTCTTTGGCCATCTCTTCTTGGTTAAATTTTTGCAGTTCTTCTTTGCGCTTTTTAGCCTGAGAAATTTTTCCTTGAAGGATTGTGATTTGATTCTCCCATTTACGAATTTTTTCATCGCAGCTTGTTGCCTCTTTCTTGTTCTGTTCAGAAGTCTTCTCCAATTCAGTCATCTTGATGGTAGAATTTGAGGCAACATCCCATTCTGCAAGTTGAGTACCTGACTTATTTTCAAGTTTTTTTGAGTAATCTCGAAGTCGGTTAAAATCTGCCGCCACAAGGTCAATCAGTGTGGTCAGATCTACAACATTGTCAGTCACTTCAGGGGGAGCTTCCAGAACATTGATTTGTTTTAAGATCTTTTTTAGGTTGAATTGGGCAGAGGAATCTTTCTGTAGGAGTTGAAACAAGTCTATGTTGAGGATTTTTTCTCTAATCTGGGTTAGCACTTCATCCATGGATTTTGTTCCAGAAAGAATCCCTGATGTGGTCGAACCGCTGATGGTGGTATCACAGAAATTATAGCGTGTACTAAGCATAGCCTTCAGATACTCCAGTGGTTTTTGAACCTTCATGTTTTCAAGTTCTTCATGAGATAAACTGGTCGAAGTAGTGTTTGTTGAAGCATCTTGGGGACGATCATCAAGGTTTTCCTCGTCCCTTCTTCCTTCTTCACCAGCGGCAGCCTCTGGAGTTGTTTGCCTTTCACTATCTTTTTCTTTTTCCTCTTTGTAATTAGCTTTAACATCCACCTCTTTCTCTTCATTATCATCGTTTGGGTTGATAGGGGAGTTGTCTTCAGGCTTGCCTTCCATGGAGAGTTCTGCATTGGGCATCACCGTGTCCCCACCAACATCAACTAAAATATCTTCCTCAGGACCAGTTTTCTCTTCGATCACGTCATGAGATGGGATTGTGGTGATGATCTTGGAAAGTTTCTCTGAAGCGTTGGTGGGCTGATTCACTTCAGTAGCAGACTCTTTGGTCGAATCCTTTGAGGAAGGCTTGGAGAGGCTGATTAGATCGTAGGTTGGATTGCTGCTTGTTTTGGGGAGAACTTGGACAAGAGGATTTCCATGAATATCAACAATAACTTGAAAAGTTAATAAGTCAAAATTTTACTATGAGTGAAAGTGGTTGTAAATGTCGAAATTCCTAAAAGAACATACCTTTGGAATTTTAGTCTTAAGACTAGAGTTTTCACTTTCTACTGGGGCTGGAGTGGTTTGTTCGACAGGCTTTTTGTGAGGGGTAGGAGCACTCATTTCTAATACTCTGGAAGTAGAAGGTTTGGGTTGTTGAATTTTTGACATTTTCTTCTTCTTCTTCTTCTTCAAAGGTTTAGCTTGGTCAGTTGAATTGTCACCATCGTCAGATTCAATAATGTGAAGCTCAGGTTCCACTTCTTTTCTTTTCTTTGGTGTCGGAGGAGGTTTCCGACTTCCATGCAAAAAGGATTTCACTAATACATTTTAGATGGCGAAAATAAAAAATATATAACAATTAGGGAAAAAGGAGAAACCATACCTTTGCCACGGGTTTCTTATTTATGTCCTTTTGGTCTGCTTCACCTTCTGCAGTTGACCTTTCGACGATAGTCGATTTCTTAGCAGGAATTTTTATAGCTAGGAAAAGGAGTGAAAAAAGGAAAAAGAAAAATATGAGCTAAGAAAAAGAAAACATGTATAAATAAAAGGAAGTAGTGTTGAATATCTTCCCTTCCACACCTTCATATATAGGAGATTCCACGCGAACGTGTTCTATACCAATATGAAGGTGGCCTTTGAAATTGTCCAAAGTATACTTAGTCGGAACCACTCACTTAGCACGTTTTTGGTAGTCTTGGCGAAGATTTTTCATAAAATTCCCATAGATGAACCAGTCTAGAAATGGAGGGCTAAAAGCCACACCAAATTCAGCAGACGGTAAAGGAGGGAACTTTGGTGGATAGAGATTAAAAGCTAACTTATAACGTTGATCTGGTCGAACGTATGAAGGTAGTTTTAACTCACCCAGTTTCCTTGTAAATTTTTCTTTCAATGTAACGGCTTCTTCGCTAACGGTTCGACTAAGTTCGTTGGGTCTATAGGCAGTTTCAAAGTACTTCTGGAATGCTTGGATTTCTTTGATGTGTCTTGAAGTACCTTTCTTTGATTTGTCCTGTACAAGGGCGAAAGCTTTGGTCAGTTGAAGAGTAAAAGAAGACACGTCAAAGAATTGTGAATTGTAGTAATCCCTCTACCAGTCATCAAACTCTTTAGTACAGAGGAAGCTAGGTTTAAAAGCCACTGGTTGGATTTCGACCATGTCTGAGTATTTCGCCAGCAGTTTTGTACACTCAGCTTCATTATGGGTCATGTTGTAGTGTATCAGCGAACCTTTCTTTGAAAAAAGAGGTTTGGGTTTTATTTGAATTAATCTAAACTGTCGAGAGACCAAATTGGGTTGGTAGTTGACAAGTGAGATTTTTAGTCTTGATGGGTTGATCCTAGAGGCTAGAAGCCTAGGGGTTAGAAAGGATTCCCAGACATTGAGAGATTTCACCTCTTGTTCTTTCGACTCAAGGGGAAACTTCCCAGTGAACCATTCTGGTCCAACTTTTCTGCTTGCAAAAGGAGCCATATTAGGTGTGAAGTTATGACGTTTGGCAAACATCATAACATAACCAGTGAATGTTTGCTGGAGGCTCATACCTTCATCATTGGGCATCAACAGTGCCAGCCTAGTTCCTTCGACCCTTCTATCTTTTAGAGCGGCTTTGTCTACAGGGTTTTTTTATAGAAAGAGAAGCTTCAAATGTGGCATTTAGCCACAATTATAGGAGCCAGAATGGTCCCGACAACAGAAGACTTCCCTTCGTCTTAATGTTCTTCAGTAAAGTGAATCCTTCGCCAAGGGATTCATACAGGTTAGCTATGATGATTTCACTAAGGCATAGTTTGTGTCTAGCAAGGAGTTGATTCGCCATAGTGATATATCTTTTAACCACCTGGAGAGACCTAGAGCAGAACACGCACCTCGACAACCAGAGAACTAGGAAGGCCACGTGTTCTTGGTCAGAAACTTCAGCAGTTTCCTTGTCATGATAGTATGCGATGTAGGAGGTATAGGCATCTTTACTAATGTCGAAACCTATGGAATCGTCAGCTAGGAGGTTGGGATCATAATCCACCCCGAGAGGACTAAGACCAGTTATGGCAGCTATGTCGAAGAGGGTGAGGGTGATCATTCCACAAGGAAGGTGAAAGTTGTTGTAGGTACTATCCCAAAAGTAAAGGAAAGCTAAAACCATGGATGGACAATATCCAGTACCTACTTTCGACAGCTGGATAAGGTCGAAAATGCCCATGGTTTTCCAATCCTAAGATTTGGCTGCTTCTATTTTTGCTAACCAAGATAAGTAGTCGGATAGGTCTTTCGATAGGGGACAAGACCTAAAAATCCTAAAGTTGTTCATATACTCTAGATTTATGGCATCCCTAGAGGCTACAGTTGAAGGTGACCCTTGACCATCTACCTTAGATTTTTCATCTATGGCTATTTCTTGTTCAGTCCTAGGCCTAACTCCATTAGCTATTGGTTTATAATGATGATAAGCTGGGAAAAATTCTTTTACTTTTAAAGGATTTAACTTTAAATCAGGTAAAGGTCCTAGGATTGCATGGGATTTACCAGAAATGAGGATGGGGATTAATACATGTGATTGATAAATACATTTTTTTTCTTCTTCATTGGGAGGTTCTGGTACATATTGTTGATTCCCCACGACGCTTAGACCAAGGATTCTGTGAACAGGTGGCAAACCTTTAGATTTCTGGGAGTCTTTGTTCTTGGTGTTGGTTCCTTGAGGAGTTGTGGAAGAAGACATGGTTGCTCGCAGAAAATTCAAAGAGGAAATGAAGAAGATGAAGTTGTATGAAGTAAGTGGTTTTTTTTAGGAAAGAGAATGGAAAAAGTGAATTGAGGAGAAATTTCACTTATTTATAAGTGGAAAAGGGGACTGAAGCGGTTATTATTCAAAGGGGTTGTCATTTAATGAGAAGAGATCATGGGACACGTGTTAGCCAGGATAGGTCTGATTGGACGGTGGCAGTTATTTTCAACCCACGGTCTCCTAGGGACTAGGATCATGATGATTGAAAAAATTTCAGAACGTGGGCTGAGAGGACGTTTCAAAAAAAGTGTAATGATAATTCTGACGTCACAGAATGTCAAGTCATATGAACAGTCATTTCGTCGAATCGGTCAAGGCGTTGAATTATGTTGACAAAAAGTTCTTTTTCTCCTTTGTCGAAATATGCATTTCCTGGGGGGCAATTTGTAGGCTCCTAATTTCGACGCCTGGATTTTATTTGTAAAGGAAGTGAAAGATTGAGGCTTTCCAGAGTATTTTGACAGAAATTTGTTTCTTGTGAAGAAGATCAATCAAAAACAAGGATTATTTGGAATATAAGAGTTGAAGATTTTTTCTAAGTGTTAGAACTATTTCGACAAAATTCTACGGAGATTTCTTTTCGACTGATATTTTGAAATTTAAATAAAGGAGGGAATTTTGTTTTTGAAAGCGAGACGCGTGGAGTGCATCTAAGAGGCGAAGGCATGCCGAATGCCATTTGTCTTCATTAGGGGTAATGACCGTTGTTGACGGTTATTTCGACTATGTATATAAATAGGGAGTCATAGTGTTAGATTTCCATGTGTGTATTCAAATTCTGTACAAGTTACTCAAAAATACTCAAACTACCCGTGTGAGAGAAAAGAGTTATCATTGAGAAAATGTACGTTTGGAAAAACACCAGTTTTATCTTTTACATTTCAATGAAATTTTAAGTTATTCATATTCAGTTTATTCTACATTTCTGCATTCTTATTACATTTTTCGTTACTTCTTTTAAGAACAAAGTTTTATCATTTTCGTCCAAATTATATTGCTTTATAAGAATGATGATGAACACAATAAATAAAGGATTTGAGTTTCATATGTGTTGTCGAGATTGTTAAAGCACATCATCCTAGGATTTGTATGGTCGATCCTGCAAGTAAACTAATTTTCATAAATTAGGAGATCAACGATTGTTTGCTAATTTTCAAGGCAAACAGGTACACATGACCCTGAGGATTTAGTAGACATTAACCATATGGCCATTTGGTAGTACGGTGACTATCGGGAATAGTTGATACGCGATACTACACTCAAAAGAGATTAACCCTAGGATATTACAGCTCGCTCGAGTGAATCAGCTTGCTGTTGATATCCCTAGGAGGGGTCAATGACTTTGGGAACCTTTTAGAACTCGTTCTACAGGTATAAAAATTAACCAAAATAGTACAACCTTTGGGGATGGGTAGAGCCATGACTCCATGCTCGCGACGTTGAACCCATAAACCCATGTTTTCAAATGGTTTTGTGTGTTGCATTCATGCATTCATTAAAAAACTCTTTTCAAACAGAAAAAAAATCTTTTTCCAAAAGAACTAAAACAATAATGGCAAATATCAGAGGTTGCGTTCTGGATTTCGGTAGATGAAAAACGCACAAGTACACTTTCAAGGCTCCGAAACTGGAAGACTTAAGAAAATTGGGAAGGATGATTACCAATCCCGAGGCTTTCAGAGCTAAGCACGGAGGACTGTTGTCTCTGTTAAGGGTCAACGTGGTTGAAGGAATCCTATCTACACTGGTACAGTTCTACGATCTGGTCTACCGCTGCTTCACTTTCCGGGAATACCAACTTGCACCAAAATTGGAAGAGTATTCCCACCTGATTGATTTACCCATCACTAATCAAGCTCCATTTTTCGGATTGGAAGAAATTCCAATGGAATAAACCATTTCCTGAGCAATCTCTTTAGATGAGTTAGAAGTTAGGACTCACATGACCACCAAAGGAGGAATCCAGGGTTTACCGGCTAAATTCCTGATGGAGAAAGCTCTATACTTTGCTAGTATAGAAAAATTAACTACCTTAAAAGACGTCTTTGTTCTGCTTGTATATGGGTTATTCCTCTTTCCCAACATTGACAACTTTGTTGATACAAACGCTATTAAGATATTCCTAATAGGAAACCCTGTACCAACCTTGCTCGCAGATGCTTATCATTCTGTACATTTAAGGAATTTGTACAGCGGAGGAATGATCACATGTTGTTTACCATTGCTCTACAAATGGTTCATTTCCCATTTTCCCAAGTCTGCTGCTTTTTGGGATCACAATAGTACTCTACGTTGGTCATAGAGGATTGTGACTCTTACCAATTCTGACATATATTGGTACAATAGGATTTACGAAGGGATAGAGATCATTGACATATGTGGAAATTTCCCTAATGTACCCCTCATTGGAACTAAATAAGGAATCAACTATCATCCAATTTTAGCTCGTCGTCAACTCGGATACCCGATGAAGAATATCCCACATAATGTTCATCTGGAAGGTCTTTTCTTCAAGGAAGGAGAAAATGACAGGGCACTAAAGAAAGAAATAGTTGTCATACCCCAAATTTTGACCACTAGGATTTCCCATGATTGTGCAAATCATCATCACAATATGGATGGGCCATCATATCTCAGTAGTCTCCCCAAAGATGGGTGAGTATCCACTACAATTAAAATTAGGGTTTCAAGCCCTCTCTGAGTGCTTAGACAAAGGATCAATCAAGAAATGACATGATCTTCAACTTGTCTAACCTCTTAAACATACCCAAAGGATCAAGAGGACTCCCACTTCAAGGATTAAGCACAAGGCTGCTCCCTTCTAAGTGGATTAAGCCTCAAGATCGCCAGTGTCACCAAATTAGGGTTTTGGTCGACCAGGGCCTCCAGATGGGAATTTTCCTCTAGGCCTGAGCCAATGCTTCAAAGCATAACCTATGATGCTCCATGGAACCTCATGGGCCCAATCATCAAGTCAATTTAGCCTCAGGGGATGCATTCACAAAAAAAATCGAGAATTAGGATTTCTTGACCTAATTCACCCCTAAGTTGAATTTTTGGACAAAACATGAGCCAAGACCTCAATAGGGGATTTGAGGGTCTCAAATACATCACATTGATCCATTTGCAACAATGGATTGATCCAAGAAGCTTGAGAAACAAGTTTCAATTTCATCTGAACCACAATAAGGGTTTCGCGAGAAAAGTCAACTGTATCTTTGACTTTTGACCAGGACATGCTCCCAAACCCTAGGACATGATTCAATACACCCTATAACACCTATGAAATCAATCTATAAAGTTTGATTTAGGTCAAGGACTTGATTTCATAGAGGATCGCACAGTTTGGAATTCATTTAACAAAAAGTCAACTGTGCACAAAAGTCAACTTTGACTTTTTGAGATTTTTCACAAATATGGTTCTTTGACCCTAAAATGATGTTAATGTATGATTGGAATCATCATTCATAAAAAAAATCAAGAAAAGTGGGATAACTTGTAAAAGGGGTAACCATAAAAACTTAGAAATTTTTCTAAGTTATGGAACAAAGTGGCTAGGGTACCAACTTTGGAGGATCATAACTCCTGAACCACAAGGCCATTTTTCCCCATCCAAAGCTGGATTTGTAGCCCTCATGACCCTCTACAAAAGCTTCAACTACACCTCATTCCAATTCATCATGGATTTTGAGTTATGGAATGATCAAAATGGCTGAAAACATGAAATCACTTTTTCCAACACTTAGTGAAATTTTCACTTAGTCAGAACCTGCCTTACTTATTTCCAAATTTAGGGGCATTTTTCACTTGGATCCAAAAAGTATCAAAACCAACTATGATCACACAGTTGTTGTATCATATAAGGGCTTTCCAAAATGGCAAAGAACTCCATCAAATTCCACTTCAGCCACGAGATATGACAAGGGCAATATGCCTTGCTGAAAACTGCCAAGGCTTGGCAGAATTTTGCACTTTTGCTCGATTTGGAAAAATCAGATAATTCCAAACCTTGTTATCACTTTAGACACATCTGAGGATCAAATCTAAATGGAACAAACACTGATCCAAGCCTCCAAAGTCTTTGGAACAAGAAGTAGCATGCCAAACCTAGAAATCCCTAAAAGAGGGACAAGACTTTAATTTTGGATTGGAGCATTTAATGGATGCACCAAGGTGGCATGGACTGATACATTTGCAACTGAATTCAGTCAAGAATGATCCAACAACTAGGGAACCACAACTCTGTGCTCTAACCTCTAGTCAATGGCTAGAGGAGACTTGAGATTCCAAAGTGCAACCATTGGCCAAACCTCTGCAGCAGTTTCCATTCACTATTGATCCCAAAACAAACTTGCTCTACTATAATAGAGCTCATTTGTGATCAGTTTGAGTACACCAAAGCCATCAAACTGATGCTTTCCTCAAAATCTATTTCTCTTGGCCAAAATGCCTTCTTTAGCAAGGTAACTCTGAGTTTTTTTAGTTTGAGAGCAATTCCAATCAAACCAATCACACACACCCCTCATAAACATCATATAGAAGTGATCCAAACACTCATATCACATCTGGAACACCAAAATCACAAAATCACCAGCCAACTGCTCAAGCCTTTGACAGATTTGCAGTTGAGGTTCCAAATCAAGTTCCAGCTCAAATCAATCCACTCCAAGCATCCAGACACACTCCATACCACCTAGGGAAGCTGTCCATAACCTTGGAACCAAGTTGTAACACCTCTAACACAAAACACGATCACCAACTGCAAGTGGTAAGCATGAGCTCTTCTAACTATATGATCCATGCAATTTTTGCTGCACAATAATTTGGCCATATGTTCATAATCATGCATGAAGTGTTTTCCCTCAATCAATTGCATTGTTTGAATCGTGTGTTGAATTTCTTAACCTTCATGTAGAATTTAGGGTTTTTGAGGTTTCTCTTTGATTTCTTATTCCATGTTTAAAATAAATGAAATTAAAGACCATAGACATAATCGTGAGGTTGAAACGAGTAGATTGATATGTAGATTGCATGATATCATGAAGTATTCAGTGAGATTGATGAGAAAACGCAAATCTGGGCAAAATAGAGCACGCGGGCAAGGCCAGGGTGTTCTTGGCGCCCTTTTTCAAATATTTGAATATTTGAATTTTGTGATTTTTATTTAATTGATTCAAAAATTAATTTCTCTCTGAATATTAATGATTCTGAGTTGATTCTTTTTTAATAATTCACAAAAATGTTAAAATATTTTATTTTACCAAAAAATCCCAAAAATATTATTTATTTCATATAATTGATATTTTTGCAAAGAATTAATATTTTAATTCTTTTTGACATTTAAAATATTTTTTCCTTCTTGATTTTGCAAATTTTTAATGACTTCTAGTCATTTTGTAGGTCAAAACTTGACTTTTGAAACATTAATCCAAGATCACAATTTGTTTTCCACATGTTCAACAATTTTGATCATTTTAATTGAATTTTTATTCAATTAAAATACATTTTGGAAACAAATTAGGGTTTTTGATTAATTCAACCCTCATCAATTCATTTTCAAACTTTTCGGGCCTCTAATAGAGTGTAAGACCCAACCCTTTGTAAACACAAACAATTTTTGGGCCTTAACTGTTGTATAAGTCCCATTGTATTTCAAAAGTTCGGCGCGATCGTCGCCCGTTTAAAATAAGACTCATTCAAAATCATTTTTGGGCCTCTAAATAGATTGTAAGACCTAACCCCCTTTTAACCAAAATTATTTTTGGCCTCAGATATTGTATAAGTCCCTCTGCGTTAAAAGAAACCCCGACGCAATCGCCAGTTCAAAAATCAAATCATTTGGGCCTACCCCCGTGTTATAAGCCTCATTCCTTTTCTTTAAACACCTTTGGGCCTCTTAAGAGAGTGTAAGACCCATCGCCTTGTACAGAAAACATTTTTTGGGCCTCAGTCACTTGTATAAGTCCTTGTACAAAATGACAGTGCGATCACTGATAAAACCCTGGGCCTCTCCTTGAGCTGTAAGCCCCAATTTTCCTTTAAAAAGCACTTTCTCCTTTGATTTTGTAACATACTGTTATTTTCAATTTCTTTGTTGAACAACTAACCAAACAACATGGAAGCTCTACAACCGAGTAAGTGTTTACCCGCTTTCATTTACCGCTTTCATATGTATATAACTGTATTGTGGGGCTGTTTCACTGTAAGTCATCTTTCATAAACTCATATCGACTCTGTAATACTAGTTTAGATATTTAGAGTTTCCCCGGCAACTATGTCTAGAACTAGACAGAACCTCGTCTCCCGAAGTTTTCCCGGATATTTCAACATAACCTAAACCATGAGATTTTTCTTTTACAACAATTTTAGATAACTAGATCTAAGAAATCTCTCCCCCTTTGAACAGTTCATATACAGAAGGCCAATGTTCCAAGTGAAACCCCTTCTGGAACTGTTCAACAACCTCCTCTTAGGCTAAGTGCAAGGACCCACAAGCTTCCTAAAAGCATCCCCGCCTCCTCTTCGGCGTTGTACAAGGACCCGTCGGCTTCTTAGAAGTTTTCACAGCCTCCTCTTAGTCTTCGTATAATGATTCTTCCTCCGGGAAGATAGCCTCCTCTTGGGCTTCGTACAAATTGTCCGGTCGGCTTCTTAAAAGTTTTTCTCGCCTCCTCTTGGGCTTCGTACAAATTGTCCCGACGACCTCTTAAAGGTATAGGAACAAAAATTAGTCATCTTAATAGAACAGTCTTTCAAAGAGTCTAGATCTTCCTACCGCAAACGTATTGTCTCTTAATTTCTCTTAAGCATAGTACAAAAGATAAAACTCTAGACTTGGACAGTCTAATCTCCTTGAGTCTCAAAGAAATTCTAAAGTTCCTTTCAAAAATAGGAAAAGGACCCGTAGACTTGGACAGTCTCAAAACCCTATGGATTACCCTTTTCCTTA
The DNA here is from genome assembly GCA_022829125.1 of Lathyrus tuberosus. Classification (NCBI taxonomy): domain Eukaryota; kingdom Viridiplantae; phylum Streptophyta; class Magnoliopsida; order Fabales; family Fabaceae; genus Lathyrus; species Lathyrus tuberosus. Next base: position 13,525,832 of record JALAZF010000124.1, on the reverse strand, counting down.
AAGAACAGGAAATTATCCCGATCCTCAGATCAAATCCATGAGTACAACATTACCCATATAAGAACTTGTAGCGAGCAATTTTGGACGCGGTTCTTAAGTGCTGGTCGCTCTCTGCGGTTGAGCTTAAAACTACAGGTCGATTCATTTTTTATCCTATTGAAGCTGATGAAGGAAGGGAAATAGATGTCTCTAATTAACCCTGTTATGCATACCGATTTTAAACAGCGGTCTGTTAGGTTACAGATGCTATCAATGTGGGGGGGCCTTTGTACTGGTTATTTGTATTTTCGCCAATACTGGTTTCTTTCTATTTACCTTGACAGAAGGTTTCTGGCGGGGAACTAGGATTAAGATAACAGGACGAATGTTTTTGAATTAATGCTTTTGATTGTTGGAGATATGGGATTTGGGTTTTTTGTTTAGTGTGCTCGCTAAGATCTTTTCTTTCGATCTTATGCCTACGTATTCCCGTTTACCGAAACAGGGAAATCAGAGCGTTAGTAGTTCCTCCTATTCTATGGGAGGAAATGGGTGTTTTTGGTGTCTTGTTCAAAGCCCAAGACGTGAAGCGAAAGGTAGTTTGTATCTTGATCAAAGCCCAAGATGTGAAGCTGAAAAGTCTATTTGTGTCTTGTTCAAAGCCCAAGACGTGAAGCTGAAAGACCTCGGCTTTAGAGAGAATTTGTCATCTCTAAAGAAGGGTTTGTCTGTCCCAACTGTTGGGTGACTGATTTATAAATAAGGATTACTTTAACCGGGATACGCGGATCCTAGCAATGCCATAATTTCCTTTAAAGAGGATTTTAACCTGAAGGAGAAGACTTTAACTCAGTGTAGAGCAATGCTATCTTTCCTTAGGAATTTTTTATGCTAAAAGAGGGACAGTGGCATGGATGTAAATGATCCAGAGGCTTGCCGCTTACAGCGATTAGATGAAGGGAAAGGAGTTGTTGATGTTTGTGTACTGTGAACGAGGCACAACTTTGATGCTAAAAGGTTGATTGGATCAACCAGTGGTTTCCTTATACAAAGCCTAAGAGGAGGCTAATATGTGTCTCGCACAAAGCCCGAGAGAGAGGCTAAAAGGTTTTGACCCAACGATGGAGTCTTTTGGTATCTCGTATAAAGCCCGAGATGGAGGCTAGAATTTGTTTGGCTCAATATGAACCTTTTTGTATCTCGTATAAAGCCCGAGATGGAGGCTAAAAGGGTGTCTGACTCAACGAGGGAGTCTCTTATGTGTCTCGTGCAAAGCCCGAGAGAGAGGCTAAAAGTTGTTTGACTCCGCTGGGGGAGAGTTATTGTACAAGGCCCAAGGGGAGGCCAGGGTGATTGTTTTAGTTGAGTGACAGATCCAATATACTGATTTTAAAAGAGAAAATCAGTTCTTATATGAGCAACACTGTACTCAGGGATTTGATTCAAGGATCGGGGATATTTCCTTCTCTTTGAGGATGTGGGAAATCCGAAGGGTATTGAGACTGTCAGAGTCTACGGGTTTTCTTCCTATCTAACGAAGGGGTCCCTTGAGAATGTCTTGGAGACTCAAGGAAATTAGACTGTCCAAGTCTAGAGTTTCATCTTTTGTACTATGCTTTGAGAAATAGTAGTAGTCTCTTTGAAAGGACCGTTCTATGCAGATGACTAAGTTCTGTTCCTATACCTCTAGGAGGTCGTCGGGACAATTTGTACGAAGCCCAAGAGGAGGCTGGAAACTTTTAAGAAGCCGATCGGTCCTTGTACGAAGCCCAAGAGGAGGCTATCATTCCCGAAGGAAGAGATCATTATACGAAGCCTAAGAGGAGGCTGTGAATAGTTCTAAGAAGCCGTAGGGTCCTTGTACTAAGCCCAAGAGGAGGCAGGGTTACTTTTAGGAAGCCTGTGGGTCCTTGTACGATGCCCAAGAGGAGGCCGATGCTTTTAAGAAGTCCGTGGGTCCCCAAACCCCGAGAAATTCAAGGCAATGCTATTCACCGAGAATAGATCAAAGTCAGGAAAGTTCGAGAATTTGGAAGAAACTCAAAGATGCCATTCACGGAGAAGACATTCATCTTGGGGAGTAGAGTTTCTTGACAATTCCTAATGAGGACAACCGAAGAGAAGACTGTATCTGGTGATCCTATTGGGGATCTAGTTGTCTATTTCTACGAATAAACGAAACGGTGTCACCTAGTTCTAGACGTAGTTGCCGGGGAAACTCTAAATATCTATACTATTATTACACAGTTGATATGAGTTTATGAAAGAAGACTTACAGTGAAACAGCCCCACAATACAGGTATATGTATATGAAAGCGGTAAATGAAAGCAATAACCACTTACTCGGTTGTAGAGCTTCCATGCTGTTTGGTTAGTTGTTCAACAAAGAAAGATTGAAAACAACAGTATATTCAAAATCAAAGGAGAAAGTGCTTTGAAAAAGAGATATTTGGGGCTTACAGCTCAAGGAGAGGCCCGGGGTTTTATCAGTGAGCGCACTGTTTGAATTTGTACAGAGGGACTTATACAAGTGACTGAGGCCCAAAAATGTTTTCTGTACAAAGGGATGGGTCTTACACTCTCTCAAGAGGCCCAAAAAGTTTTAAAGAAAAAGAATGGGGCTTACAACATGAGGGTAGGCCCAGATGACTTTTCCGTTCGAAATGGCGATCGCGTCGAGGTTTTCTTTTAACGCAGAGGGACTTATACAATAAGTGAGGCCCAAATGATTTTGGTTAAAAGGGGATTGGGTCTTACACTCTATTAGAGGCCCAAAATTTTTGAATGGGTCTTATAGCTCAAGGAGTGGCCCAAAGGTTATTTTGAAAAGGCGATGATCGCGCCGTTTGTTTTTGACGGTATCGGGACTTATACAATACACTGAGGCCCAAAAAAGTATTTGGTCAAAAAAAAGATTGGGTCTTACACTCTATTAGAGGCCCAAAGTGTTTTGAAAATGAGTTATGAGGGTTGAATTAATCCAAAAACCCTAATTTGTTTTCAAAAATGTATTTAATTGAATAAAAATTCAATTAAAATGATCAAAATTGTTTAACATGTGAAAAACAAATTGTGATATTGGATTAATGCTTCAAAAATTAAGTATTGACCTACAAAATAATTAGAAAGCATTAAAAGTTGCAAAATCAATGTAGAAAAAATATTTAATATGTCAAAAACAATTAAAATATTAATTCTTTGAAAAAATATCAATTATATGAAATAAATAATATTTTTGGGATTTTTTGATAAAATAAAATATTTTAACATTTTTGTGAATTATTAAAAAAACAATCAACTCAAAATCATTAAAACTCAGAGAGAAATTAATTTTTGAATCAATTAAATAAAATCACAAAATTCAAATATTTGAATTTGTGAAAATGGCGCCAAGAACATGCTGAAGAACACGCGCGTGTTCTGAGTTTCTCAGATTTGCATTTTCTATCCAATCTCCCTAAATACTTGATTATATCATGCAATCCACATATCATTATGCTCGTTTCAACCTCACGATCATGTCTATGTCCATTAATTTCATTTAAATTAAACATATAACAAGAAATCATGAAAAATCCTCAAGAACCCTAATTTCTGCATGAAGGCTAGGATTTTTGATACACGATTCAAACAATGCAATTAATTGAGGGAAAACATTCCATGCATGATTATGAACATATGGCCAAATTATTGTGCGAGGAAATATGCATAGATTGAGAGATGACAAAGTATGTGCTCACCTCTAGGCCGTGACAGCAAGTGCAATGTGATTTTTGATTTGGAGGTGTTACGGATGAGTGGTGATGATCTGAACAGCTTCCTTACACCCTATGGAGTGTGTTTGAATGGTTGGACTTGATTGAAATTGGTTGGATCACTTTGTGGTACCTCAGCTGCAACTTGGTTAAAACCTTGAGCAACCAGCTGGTGATTTTGTGAAATTGGTGTTTCAGAAGTGATCAAAGTGTTTGATCAGCTCATATGTGATATATATGAGGTGTGTGAGTGATCGGTTTGATTGGAAGAGCTCTCAAACTCAAAACCCGATAGTGACTTACCTTAGAAGGCAAAATTGGAGTGAAAGAAGAGATGTTGAGGAAAGCATCTGTTTGATGGCTTTGGTGTACTCAAACTGATCACAATTGAGCTTTATTTATAGTAGAGTAAGTTTGTTTTGCAAGGAATAGTGCATGGCAGCTGGTTAGTAGGTTTGGCCAATGTTGGCAAATGAAAATCCAAGTCTCCTCTAGCCATTTACTAGAGGTTAGGGCAAAGAGCTTTGGTTCCCTTGGTCTTGGATAAGTCTTGACTGATTTCAGATGAGAATGGCTCAGTCCATGCCACCTTGATGCTTCCATTGAATGCTTCAATCCAAATTTGGAGTCTTGTCCCTATTTTGGCCATTCTAGGTTCAACATGTTATTTCTTGTTCCATGGACTTTGGAGGCTTGGCTCAGTGATTGTCCCCTTTAGATTCAATCCTCAGATGTGTCCAAGTCCATAGGAGCATTTGAATTTGGCTGATTTTGGCAAATCGAGCAAAATTGCAAATTCTGCCTTGCTTTGATAGATTTCAGCAAGGCAACTTGCCAATGTCATATCTCATGGTGTAAGTTGAATTTGGCAATGTTCTTGGCCATTTTTGAAATCCCTTACATGATATAACAACTGTTTGAACAAGTTTAGTTTTGTTCTCTTTTGATTCCAAGTGAAAAATCCCTCTACATTTGGCAAAAAGTGAAGCAAAATCTGACTTAGTGAAATTTTCACTAAGTGTTGGAACAAAGTGTGATTTCTTGATTTTGATCACTCCATAACTCAAAATCCTTAATGAATTGGACTTAGGTCTAGTTGAAGTTTTTGTAGAGGGTAATGAGGGCTACAAATCCATCTTTGGATGAGAAAAAATGGCCTTGTGGTTTAGGAGTTATGATCCTTCAAAGTGGGCACCCTTGTCACTTTATTTTTAACTTAGAAAATTTTCTAAGTTTTTATGGTTACCCCTTTTACAAGTTATCCAACTTTTCTTGATTTTTCTTGATGAATGATGATTTAAATCATACATTAACATCATTTTAGGGTTAAAAATCCATTTTGGTGAAAAATATCAAAAAGTCAAAGTTGACTTTTGTGCACAGTTGACTTTTTATCAGATGAATTCCAAACTGTGCAATTCTTCATGAAATCATGTCCTTGACCTAAATCAAACTTAATGGACATGTTCCAAGGGTGTCATAGGGTACATTAAGGCATGTCCTAGGGTTTGGGAGCATGTCCTGGTCAAAAGTCAAAGTTACAGTTGACTTTCCTCGCGAAACCCTAATTATGGTGCAGATGACCTTGAGACTTGTTGCTCAAGCTTCTTGGATTATTCCATTGTTCCAAATGGATCACTATAGTTCATTAGAGACCCTTAAATCATGTCTTGAGGTCTTGGCTCTTGATTTGTCCCAAAAGTCAACTTAGGGGTGAATTAGGTCAAGAAACCCTAATTCCTGATTTTTGATGTATGTATCCCCTGAGGTCAAATTGACTTGATGCTTGGGTCCATGAGGTTCTATGGAGTACATTAGGTTATGTTTTGGATCATTGCCTTGTGCCCAGATGAAGATTTCCATCTGGAGGCCCTGGTCGACCAAAACCCTAATTTGGTGATACTGTCGATCTTGAGACTTAATCCACCTGAAAGGGAGCATCCTTATGCTTAATCCTTAAAGTGGGAGTCCTTTTTTATCCATTGTGGATGTTAGAGAGGTTAGACAAGTTGAAGATCAAGTCATTCCTTGATTGATCCTTTGTCTAAGGCTCTGAGAGGGCTTAAAACCCTAAGTTTGACTGTAGTGGATGCTCACCCATCTTTGGGGAGACTGATGAAGTATGATGGTTCCTCCATATTGTGATGATGATTTGCACAATGATGGGAAATCTTAGTGGTCAAAATTTGGGGTATGACAGATGCCCCTATTTAATCTTCTTGGACCCGCAGGTGTGAATGACGAAGGTATTCGGGCATTCGGGGTGCAAGAGGATTAAATATCGGAATACCCAAAATTTTGATGGCGTCTATGAATGGTAATTCACGCATTCATCTTCTTTCGCTAAGCAATGATGCTTAGAAAAGGTAAACTTCCCCTCGATCCTGGTCTTCAGCCAAGGAACTGGTCTCAGTTTCTGATGTAAACTTCCCCTCGATCCTGGTTTCCTACCAAGGAACTGGTCTTAGTTTCTGATGTAAACTTCCCCTCGATCCCGGTTTCCTACCAAGGAACTGGTCTTAGTTTCTGATGTAAACTTCCCCTCGATCCTGGTTTCCTACCAAGGAACTGGTCTTAGTTTCTTTTGCCAATAAACTTTATTGACAAGGGACGCTATGCGTAGCGGTTTTCCTCAAACTTCTCGCCGAATTTTCCTGGGGAGATGCCGTTTGAGGGAAAAAAGGTCTGATGTCAGACCTGCTGGGGAACCCAGTCATCTGAGTCGTAGAGTTGCACAAACTTCTCTGTTGGAGACTCCATTTGTCGATTCTACTGGGGAAAGCGAGTCTCTTGAGAGACTGTTTCCACTTGGGATCTTACATCATACTTTTCTCGGGATCTTCCCGGAGAAATGCCATATGATGGGGTCCAATTTTGAGGTGCCGATAACCTTTTTCATCAGTGATTTTCGGAGAAACACTGATGTACCGCCGAATCTCCAATTACGGGGCTTTCTCTGGGGATTTTCCTTTAATCCGGGAAAGCAAGGATATCATCTTCAATGGCGAAGAGTGACATCTGTTGAAGGTTCTCTGGCTTTTCAGAGGTTCAAGTTATCAAGGTGGTCGAGTACTGACTCTGATTTAAAAATAAACTGTGGCGAGGTTGTTCAGACACAACGTTTCCTGATGAGGAAAGAACTGACAACTCGATTGAGAGGACTTTTATCACTAGGGGACACGACCGACTAGAGTGATAGCGATGCAATATGAAATGTGAATGCAAATCAATAATGCATGATGTATGTATGTATATGCTGCCAAAACTGACGCGACACACAAATTGAAAGATGAATATGACTGGATACTCGGCCATCGCGGGGCGTATAGAGATATCGCTGGTTCAAGATAGAAATTCCACCTTGCTTATGAGAGATAATCCCTGAGGGGAATACCGTTGATCGGGCTTAGGAGATGAGAACTCGGCCGAGGATGTCAGACGACTCATGGTCTCTGACATTATTGATTCTTCATTCAGGCGTACTGGATTAGAAGGAGTACTTTAATTCTGCACTCTGAAGTTCGCTTACTTCTGGAGAAGCGGTTGATGTTCTTCTGATGTTCCACAGTCAAAAGAAATACCATCTTTATTTTTAACAGCAGAAAAAGTTTAACAAGTAAATTCATTTGTTTTATTTCAAGAATCGTTGATCATATTAAAATGTCGTTCTATAAAGCTAAAACCAATAAGAATTACAAACAAAAGCACAAGGGCTCAAATTTTATGAATAAGATGGAGATCAGCCAAACACGTGATTCCAAAGAGTATATACAAAGTTTGAAAATGGTAATTTACAGGGAAAAGGGCTAGGTTGAAATATAACGACCACCATCCTTCTACCACCTTTGAATTCGGGACATCCAGAGCTTCTGTCGAAGATGACCTTGAATGGAGTTTTCTTCTGATGATGTAACTGCTGCTGCTGAGGGATTTGCCTCTGTTGAACATAGTTACTTGCCATTATCCCTAATTTTTGCCTGGATTGTACTATGATATTTCTAATCCATCGGGATGTTTTTTTTTCCATGTCTCTAACTTTTGCCTGGACCGCCCTTTCGGGTTTTCAATCCACCGAGACGTTTTTTTTCTTTTTAGTTTAGGCGAAGTATTTCTTGACTACATCAACATTCGTGGGGTAGGAAAATTCCTCTCCGTCCATGGTTGCAAGTCTCAAGGCGCCGCCTGAGAAAGCTTTTGTGACCACATAAGGGCCATCTTAATTCGGGGTCCATTTGCCCCGAGAATCAGTGAGAAACGATTGAATCTTTTTGAGCACGAGGTCTCCTTTTCTGAAGACACGAGGTCGGAGCTTTTTGTCGAACGCCTTCTTCATTCTCTGTTGATACAACTGACCATGGCATAGTGCCGTTATTTTCTTTTCTTCGATCAGATTCAGCTCGTCGTGTCGGTTTTGACACCATTCAGCTTCGGTGAGCTTAGCTTCCATCAATACTCGGATTGATGGGATCTCTACTTCTATGGGGAGAACTGCCTCCATGCCATATACTAGAGAGAAAGGGGTTGCCCCTGTTGAAGTACGGACAGATGTGCGATAACCATGAAGAGCAAAGGGTAGCATCTCGTGCCAGTCTTTATAGGTTACAACCATCTTCTGAACAATCTTCTTGATGTTCTTGTTAGCCGCTTCTACCGCCGCGTTCATCTTGGGTCGGTAGAGAGATGAGTTATGATGTTCGATTTTGAACTCTGCACACAACTCTTTCATCATCTTGTAGTTCAAGTTAGACCCATTATCAGTAATGATCTCGCTTGGAACACCATAACGGCAGATGATATTGTTTTTGATAAATCGGACCACCACTTGCCGGGTTACATTGGCGAATGACGCTGCTTCGACCCACTTGGTGAAATAGTCAATGGCTACAAGGATGAACCGATGTTCGTTCGAATCCTTAGGTTAAATCATGCCAATCATGTCGATTCCCCATATGGAAAAAGGCCATGGGGAAGAAAGAACTTTGAGATGTGATGGCGGTACATGAATTTTGTCGGAGTGTATCTGACACTTGTGACACCTCCTCATGTACTTGTAGCAGTCGGATTCCATGGTCAACCAATAGTACCCTGCTCTCAGAATTTTTCTCGCCATTGTGTGTCCGTTGGCATGAGTGCCAAAGGATCCTTCATGAATTTCTTTCATAAGCATGTCTGCTTCTGGTCTGTCTACGCATCGGAGCAAGACCATGTCAAAATTTCTCTTATAGAGAGTGTCACCGCTCAGGAAGAAGTTTCCAGCCAATCTTCTGAGGGTTTTCCTATCTTTTCTGAGTGCCCCAGATGGGTACTCTTGTTTCTGAAGGAAGCATTTGATATCGTGATACCAAGGTTTGTCATCTATGACTGCTTCAATTGTGAAGACGTAAGCGGGCCGTTCAAGGCGCATTATGTCGATCTTAGGTAGGTCATTCCATTGTCCTACACTAATCATGGAAGAGATAGTGGCTAATGCATCAGCCATGTGATTCTCATCACGAGGGATGTGATGAAACTCAACTCTATTGAAGAAGGGTAACAACCTTCTTGCATAGTCTTTGTAAGGAATCAATCCTGATTGGTATGTGTTCCAATCTCCTTTTATCTGATTGATAACCAAAGCTGAGTCGCCGTATACGTCCAAATTCTTGATCCTTAAATCAATTGCTTCCTCGAGACCCATAATACAAGCTTCGTATTCGGCCTCGTTGTTCGTACACCTGAACGTAAGTCAAGCAGTGAAAGGAATATGGGTACCCTGAGAGGTAACAATGATTGCCCCAATTCCGTTTCCATAATGATTAACTGCTCCGTCAAAGATAAGTCCCCATTGGGAACCTGGTTCTGGCCCTTCGCTGGGTAGCGGTTCATCGCAGTCTTTCATCTTTAGATACATGACATCTTCGTCTGGGAAGTCAAACCCGACTGATTCCTGATCGTCAATCGGTTGATGAGCCAAATGATCGGCTAAAATACTTCCTTTAACGGCTTTCTGAGCATGGTACTCTATGTCATATTCTGATAATAGCATTTGCCAACGGGCAATCTTTCCCGTAAGAGCAGGTTTTTCAAAGACATACTTGATTGGATCCATTTCTGAGATCAAACAAGTAGTGTGACGAATCATGTACTGGAGAAGACGTTTGGCTGCCCAAGCCAAAGCACAGCAAGTTTTCTCAAGCATCGTGTACCGAGTCTCGCAGTCGGTGAATTTCTTGCTTAGATAGTAGATGGCAGACTCTTTCCTTTTGGTTTCGTCTTGTTGGCTAATTACATACCCCATTGAGTCCTCTAGGACTGTGAGGTAAATGATCAGTGGTCTTCCTTCCACTGGAGGTGATAGAATCGGAGGATTCAACAGATATTCCTTAATACTGTCAAAGGCAGTTTGACAATCTTCTGTCCAAATGCAATCCTGGTTCTTTTTCAGTAATTTAAAAATCGGCGTACATGTGGCGGTCATGAGGAATATGAATCTGGAGATGTAGTTTAAACGTCCCAAGAATCCTCTGACTTGTTTTTCAGTTTTCGGAGAAGGCATTTCTTGAATGGCCTTGACCTTGTCAGGATCAACCTCGATTCCTTTCTGGCTGACGATGAACCCTAGTAGTTTCCCTAAACGGACACCGAAGGTGCACTTGTTGGGATTCAAGCGGAGCTTGAATTTTCTTAGACGTTCGAACAATTTTGATAGATGTTCAACATGCTCACTCTCTGTTTTCGATTTTACAATCATATCATCAACATATACCTCGATTTCCTTATGTATCATGTCATGAAACAGAGTAGTCATGGCCCTTTGATAGGTTGCCCCGGCATTCTTCAAACCGAACGACATTACCTTGTAACAAAAAGTACCCCATGGGGTAATGAATGAAGTTTTTTCCATGTCTTTCGGCGCCATTTTGATTTGATTATAGCCCGAGAATCCATCCATGAAGGAGAAAACTTTGAACTTTGTTGTACTGTCTACCAGCATGTCAATGTGTGGTAAAGGAAAATCGTCCTTTGGACTTGCCTTGTTCAGATCTCTGTAATCAACACACATTCTGAACTTTCCGTCCTTCTTGGGAACGGGTACGATGTTGGCTAATTATTGAGGATATTCAGATGTAGCGAGGAAACCTGCGTCAATCTGTTTCTGCACCTCCTCTTTGATTTTGATGGCCATGTCCGGGTGAATGCATCTCAACCTTTGCTTTACTGGAGGACATTCTGATCTTAACGGTAAGTGATGTTCCACGATACTGGTATCCAACCCTGGCATATCCTGATAGGACCAAGCGAATACATCGGGAAATTCTTTGAGAAACTTTACCAAACCTTCTCTGGCAGTTGGACTGAGCAGTGCCCCAATCCTGATTTCTTTTCTCTCTTTTTCGGAACCCAAGTTTACCGTTTCCAACGGTTCTTTGTGAGGTCCGATGGACCTTTCCTCTTGTCTGAGTAGTCGGGAAATCTCTTCTGGAATTCCGTCGTCATTTTCTTCTTCAGCCCCAAATACCGGGAACTCAAAGTTGGGAGAAGGCATCGGATCGTATGTTTCAACGGGGTGTAAAACAAGCAATCTGCATGACGTGACAATTCGTGTTTATAGGAGATAGAGAAAAATGCAAGTGTGTGCAGTGTTTTATTTTACTGCTTGTTTTTTTTATAGTTTTGTTTTTTAGGATTACCATTTTCTTTGAAAAAGCATAAAGAGAAAACATCAATTAATGCGAAAATTACAGAACGACGTTATTTTATTAATGAACAAGTCGATCCTTGAAACTACAGCCCTATAAAACAAAACTCTGTCGCTTCGGGCAAAGCGAAGAGGGAAATTTACAGAAAGCGAGCCCTATCAAAACATCCGTTTCACCTGGGCCAGGTGAAAGGTTTAAAAGATGGCAATTACTTTGACTGATGAACGACCTTCGGAACCTCGACAACAACCCATTGGCGACGAACTCCTCGGTGAATCACAAAGTCTGGCACCTTCCTTAATTTGTCTTCAGAAATGATGCTGATTTCTGGTGGAGTAGGATCATTGGAATCTGTCTCCCAGGCAGAATTATCGTTGGAGAATTCCTCGGTTGCATTTTGCATAGCATTTGTGCTCTCAGGTACATCTCCCCATCCAGTTGGCTAGATGTCTTCGAGCCTGATATGAGAGCTTTCGGGAGCGGTGTATTTCACAATGAAGTCGAATTTTCCACTCGGTTGTCCCAGAGTGTCCCAAACTTCTTTGGAACTGGAGGAGTCATCTCTCTCAATGACGTTGACCTCGGGAAAAGCATAGTTGATGAACCCGAGTCCTGCAAACGTTGCGAATTCATCTTCATGTTGAGTAGTTTTCGAATGACCTGAGTGTTGATCCCATAGCATGGTGGGGACACAGGTATTCCGTTTAATGACGGTCAGCTGATTTTCATTGCTCGGCTGACTTTCTTGCCCCAAGTTTCCTGGGTAAGGTTGCCACATTGGCAGACCATTCATTGGGCCATAGTAGGTGTAGTCAAAATTATCTTTCATCGGAGTGTCTTCCTCTAATGAATTTGGCGGAGCGCGGCACCCTTCCGGATCACAATCCCTGTAGATCATTTCGACATCTGATCTTGGTATAAATCTCGGACTTTCTATAGGAAAGAAAAAAGGCATAGGTACCTCTTCCTGAGACATATAACCGTCCTTGTTAAGGTAGGACTTCCATTCTTCATCCGTGTTAGAGGGATCTTCCTCATTAATAGCATGAACTGTCTGAGACACTGGGTGAAGGAAACCCCCACTGTGGAAGAAGTTTAGAAGGGGGTGAAGACTTTCATCGTTGGCAGCTGTCTGGGTACAGGTTGCAGAAAAACCAAGACCCTTCTTTGTTTTATTGTCAATGGGAATGACAAGCTGCCCCCATCCTGTCGTATCGGTACTCTCGACTGCTTTAATAGCATCTTTGTATGAGGAAATCGAGGTTCCTCCTCTGAACTGACTATTCTCGCTTACCGACAATGCTTGGAACTGAGTTCCAATAACCTCCTCGGGTTCTATACCAGCAGATGATGACAAGTTACTCACAAGCAAGGCTTGTTCCCCACAAACCGTGACAAGTTGATCGTTCTGAACGAACTTTAGCTTTTGGTGGAGGGTCGAAGTGACCGCTCTAGCCTGATGTATCCAAGGTCTTCCTAATAAACAACTATACGTTGCCCGGATATCCATGACCTGGAAAGTAACTTGGAAAGTGTGAGGACCGATAGTTATGGGAAGATCAACTTCGCCGATAACTATTTTTCTGGATCCGTCGAACGCTTTGACGACGACCTCGCTGACTCTCATCGGAGGGCCCTTGAATGATAATTGCATCAAAGTGGACTTCAGCATAACATTCAGGGCTGACCCTGTGTCTACCAGTACGCTGGCTAAAGCATCGTCCTGACAGTTAACTGTGATATTGAGCGCCATGTTATGACGGCGACCCTCTTCGGGTAATTCCTCATCACTAAATCCCAAATTGTTGCAGGAAGTGATGTTAGAGACAATGCTATCGAACTGTCTGATTGTTACATCCTGTTCCACAAAGGCTTGCTCCAAGACTTTCTGTAGAGCCTCCCTGTGGGTTTCTGAACTGAGTAACAGTGATAACACCGAGATCTTTGAAGGAGTTTGTAATAGCTAATCAACAATGTTATATTCACTCCTTTGGATGAGCTTCAGCATCTCATCATTATTTTTCGAAAGGTCGGGATTACTGGATTGACCGACTGGTGGATCGGGAGCTTCTGTCTGAAGTTCCTTTTCCTTGTTAACTTCCCCAACCCCTCGATTGAAGATTCTACCACTCCGTGTTACTCGACTGATGTCTGCAATGTTCACAACGGAGGGTAATGGAATTTCGTTTCCATTTTTAATTATTGTTGCACCGTATTTGTAAGGGATTACCTTAGCTGATTCATACGGTGGCGGTCTTGGTAGATAGATGACTACTGGAGCCTTTTGATTTTTCTGACCATCATAAGGAATCTCGATTTGTTCCCGGTTGGGAACTTTATATTCGTCAAGTAGAGGGATAATGGAAAAAACATCCCTGGTATGGTGATGACCAGAGATTGTGACAACATCCTCAACTTGCTCGGCAAGGTAGTTTGGCGACCAGTTGGTGGGTCCAGAACCCGGATATGGACGAATTTCTCCACGATCGACCTGACCCTGAAGAGCTGCTCTCACAAGGTAACACCCTTGGTTACTTTCCGAACAAATACTACAACTGTCATAGTTGTGTAGTGGCACCTGGCCACGCCCACTTTGAATACAATGTAACCTCTCTAGGTTAGCTTCCACTGATCGGACATCCTGACTTTGACGCCGAGTAGGATTCCTGTTACTGATACTAATTTGCTGAGTATCTTCATCCATGTAGATTGGCATCCACCAATGATTTAACAAGTGCTGAAGTGCTTCCTGGACAAGGGTACAACCTCGTTCGTTTTCGCAACCCGCTTTACAGCTTTGATAGTCATGTGATATTAAGAATCCAAGCCGGACCTGCTCAGCATGTAACTCTACGAGGTTGGTATTCATTACGCGAATATCGAAGATCTGAACCATGTTGATTTGATAGGAGTTCCTATCATGGTAGTCTTGGATCCATCCAAGATCCATCTGACGCTGGAGGGCCTCTTGTATGAAAGAGTATCCCTGTTTGTTTACCGAGCAAATCAGACAAGAACTGTAATCGTGCCGCGGCAGATTATGATACTGGCTTTGCCTTGAGTGTATCACCACCAAGTTGACATTCATTGCATGTATGTCGTGGTTCTGAATGACGTTAGAATTCGTGTAGACCTTGTTAACTCCACGAACTCGGTGCTCCTGGATCCATCCGAGAACCATTTGTTCCTGTAGAGCTGCTTGCATTACCGAACATCCTTGATTGTCTTTAGAGTAGATATCACACTGATGATAATTATGAGGTGGCATATGGCCATATCCACTCTGTCTACAATGCATCTTAACCAGATTGGTTTTCAACAAGAGTACATCGTGAATTTGATAGACATCGTTAGTCTCTCCTTCTATCAAATTGACTGCAGCCTTCTCGTGTTGAGGTAGCGGGTTCATGAGAACATTAGGATTCGTATCTTTGAAAGATAAGACCCCGCTCCTAACAAGCTTTTGCACGTCAGACTTGAAATTGAGACAAGTCTCTATGTTATGCCCTGGACTTCCTTGATGATAAGGGCAAGTTTGATCCACCTTAAACCAAAAAGGCGGATTTTCTGGTACTGTAAGAGGAGATTTAGTCTGAATGTGCCCCTTAGCCAGTAGTAACGGAAACAGTTCTGCGTACGTCACGGGTATAGGATCAAATCCTGTGGCCGTGTTGTACGGTTGTTATTATATGGGGGACGAGCCTGCTGAAGAGGCTGTTGGGTCCTTTGTTGATCAGGCTGGCTCTGCGCAACCTGAGGTTGATACGTAGGAATAGACGCAGGGTTGATAGCAGGAGTCACAGCTGCTACCGGTTGATAACGTCGTCTTTGCTTTCCAAGAGAGATATTCCCGATATCTTGCTCTTTTTTCTTAGGGAGAGCACTACCGTATTTTTTAGTACCGCTCGTTGATCCAGTGTTTTTTACTAAACGTCCTTCTCGGACGGCTTCCTCAAGACGTACACCCATGCCGACCATTTCGGTGAAATCACTGGGCGCACTGGCAACCATTCGGTCATAGAAAAATGAGCTTAAGGTTTTTAAGAAGATCTTTCTCATCTCTTTTTCCTCAAGAGGTGGACAAATTTGAGCTGCAATTTCACGCCACCTTTGAGCATACTCCTTAAAGATTTCCTTGTCCTTTTGCGACATTGATCTAAGTTGATCTCTGTCGGGTGCCATGTCCAAATTTTATTTGTATTGCTCGACGAAGCCAGTGCCAAGATCTCTGAATGTGCTGATCATAGTATGGTTTAAACCCATGTACCATTTGAGTGCGGCACCGGTTAAACTATCCTGAAAGTAGTGAATCAGCAAGTCCTGATTCTCCGTCTGGGCTGACATCCGCCGAGCATACATCACCAGATGGCTTTGAGGGTAAGAGTTACCCTTATATTTTTCAAAGTCGGGCACTTGGAACTTGTGAGGGACTTTCACATTTGGGACCAAGCAGAGATCTGCAGCGTCCTTTCCAAATAGATCCTGACCGCGAATGACCTGCAGCTCCTTCTGCATTTCCAAGAACTGTTCCTGGAATTCATTCATTCTATCGAACATAGTTTCCTTCTTACCAGAAGGTGTTTATGGAATCTGTCCTTCCGGGACAGTGTGCACCACAGGGGGTGGGACCGTGACTACGACAGTGAGTCTTGGCATTTCCCGAAGTTTGTAACCTTCAGGGGTCTTCAGTATGCCCCTGGCATCTTCGCTTTCCTGAAGTTT
This sequence comes from Lathyrus tuberosus, assembly GCA_022829125.1. Lineage (NCBI taxonomy): Eukaryota > Viridiplantae > Streptophyta > Magnoliopsida > Fabales > Fabaceae > Lathyrus > Lathyrus tuberosus. Next base: position 13,509,697 of record JALAZF010000124.1, on the reverse strand, counting down.
GTAACCTTCAGGCTCAGCGACTTTTGTTGCGATTCCCTGATCTTCAGTGATCGGCGGAACATATCCTTCCGGGATATAGTTAACAGGCATGCCCCAAGGACGATCTTTCGGCATCTGATACCTAGGATCATACTTCTCCACTATGGGCGTTGAGGTGATCTCTGAGATCACAGTTCTTTGTAGCTGAGCTTCTACCATGGATTGCATGTCGTTACGAAGCTTTCTCATATCCTCTCTCAGAGCGTCGATCTCTTCTTTCAATTCTCTGTTTTCTTCCTCAAGATCATCCATCTTTTTCTGACGATTGGCTCGAGTATTATACGAATGAGACAGTTTGATTCTAAAATCGAGACGCAAACGTGAGATTCGTAGGTAAGAAGAATACGCGATGTGAGAATGATGAATGCAATGATTATATTAATTGTTTTAGGTTTAATCAAAATAAACTTCGACAATTAGATTGCAAATACCAAACGATGGGGAAACCCCTCTTTACTGAATTCAAAGGATTACAGAAGTGGAAATACAGTAGATTACAAAGTGCAGAAACAGAAACCTAAACTAATGGGTCCTGAGTCCTCTCTGAAGAGAAATCAGGTGCTGATTCTGGTATCTTCCTTTTCTTTGACCGGGGATCTTGGGCCGTTGTCGGGTTGTCACTCCTTTTCCAGGTGAAAGGAGCGAGCAAATTCCTTTGGTCATCTTGATTATCTACAGCATGTTGCTCCAAAATTTCAATCAGAGCATCTTTTTCTTTCAGTAATTGTTGTATTTTGATGCACTCTATGTCGAGGGTGCAGTACTTGTTCTTCCAAGACCTTCTCTCCTTTTGAATTTTGTTGAGAGTAACCTGAAGCTTTTCAGTTTCCGTCATGAAGTACATGACAGGTTCCCTCGACGGACGAATTTCGTAACGAGGATAAGGCATCTTTAGCTTGAGAGCTCTAGTTTGTACCCAATGGAGATAAGGCTCCACCGAGACACATTCTGGTTTTCCCAGAGACTCTCGTCCTTTCTTATGAACATGCTTCCAAGCGTGTACTATTTCCATCTTTAGTGCTCTGTCGTTTTCTCCTTCTTTGAAGAAAAGACCTTCTAGATGAACACCCAGTGGGATGTGTCTCATCGGGTATCCAAATTGATGGCGACCAATACCGGATGGTAGTTGATTCCTCCTTTAGTTCCTATAAGGGGTACGTTGGGGAAATTTCCACAACGGTTGATGATTCTGATTCCCTCATAAATCCTATTACACCAATCTATATCAGAGTTCGTAAGAGACATGATCTTTTGCGACCAACGTAAGGCACCCTTGCAATCCCAAAAAGCAGCAGACTTGGGCAAGTGAGAGATAAACCATTTGTAAAGCAAAGGTACACAACATGTGATCTCCCCTCCACTGTACAAATTCCCCAAGTGTACAGAATGATACGCATCTGCCAGCAAAGTCAGCACAGGATTTCCAATGAGAAAAACCTTAATAGCGTTAATATCGACGAAGTTATTGATGTTGGGAAACAAAAATAACCCGTAGGTGAGCAAGACGAAGATGCTTTCAAAAGCACACACATTTCCTATACTGGCAAAATATAGGGCCTTCTTTGTCAAGAACTGGGCTGGCAGACCTTGGATGCCACCCTTAGTGGTTATGTGAGTCCTAACTTCAGACTCGTCCAAATGAATTGCTCTTGCAATAGTCTGATTCTTTGGAATTTCTTCCAGTCCAGAAAATGGAGCTCGATCCGTAATGTGTAGATCGATCAGGTAAGAATACTCCTCCAGTGTTGGTGCAAGCTGGTAATCCGAAAATGTGAAACAGTGATAAACCGGATCATAAAACTGAACGAGCGCATCCATGATTCCCTCAATCACATGGACTCTTAATAGTGGTAGAAAACCTCCGTGCTTGGCTCTGAAAGCCTCTGGGTTAGTGATCATCCTCGCTAACCTTCTCAAATCCTCTAGTTTTGGAACCTTGAAGGTATACTGGTGAGTTCTCCTTCTACCGAAATCCATTAGTGCAATCCTTTTCTCTGATATTTGCAATCACAGTCTTAGTTTAATTTGAAAAACAGAGAGACTAGAAGAGAATTTTTTTGAATGTTTTAATGTTTTATTAAATGAATGCAGCACACAAAAACATAGAAAAAACATGGGGTCAAAGGGTCGTTGTCATGAAGTCAAGGCTCTACCCATCCCCAAAGGTTTATACTAGGGTGATTTTTGTACCTGTACTCATTATCATTAGCTCCTCCCAGGAAAGCAAAACAACAAGCGGATCGCCAACGAGTTGTAGTGCAATCTTAGAGTAAGTGCCATTCACCGAGAATAGATCACCACCCTCAAATGAGGGTAGTATCGCGTAACAACTATTTCCGATAGTTTCCGCACTACGAAAGGGTTTGGCTCCTCAGCTTCTCAAACTTAACAACCGGCCCATTGGCTAAGAGAGTGAATGGGTTGCGTTGGTCAGCCTCCCCTGAGGTTGATGGTTGACCCTGTCGCCATCACTTATCTTAAGTGTATACTCATCTTTCCACATACGACATCACCCGCATTCCCATTAGCAGAAAAATAAACATGTATAGCAATTAGGAAAAGCAATATATATATTTGTCCTAGACATCCTAGACCTATAATGCTATGAATCTTAAGTTCCTGACAGAAAATGGGTTCCCCGGCGGAAGCCCCAATCTGTGGTATTCACACATGAGGTGAAAGAGGAAATCAGAAAACGGCCCCACGGTGGGCGCCATTTTTTCTGTAGCGAGCGATTTTGGACGCGGTTCTTAAGCGCTGGTCGCTCTCTACGGTTGAGCTTAAAACTACAGGTCGATTCATTTTTTATCCTATTGAAGCTGATGAAGGAAGGGAAATAGATGTCTCCAATTAACCCTATTATGCATACCGATTTTAAACAGCGGTCTGTTAGGTTACAGATGCTATCAATGTGGGGGGCCTTTGTACTGGTTATTTGTATTTTCGCCAATACTGGTTTCTTTCTTTTTACCTTGACATAAGGTTTCTGGCGGGGAACTAGGATTAGGATGTCAGGACGGATGTTTTTGAATTACTGCTTTTGATTGATGGAGATATGGGATTTGGGTTTTTTGTTTAGTGTGCTCGCTAAGATCTTTTCTTTCGATCTTATGCCTACGTATTCTCGTTTACCGAAACAGGGAAATCAGAGCGTTCGTAGTTCCTCCTATTCTATGGGAGGAAATGGGTGTTTTTGGTGTCTTGTTCAAAGCCCAAGACGTGAAGCGAAAGGTAGTTTGTATCTTGATCAAAGCCCGAGATGTGAAGCTGAAAAGTCTATTTGTGTCTTGTTCAAGGCCCAAGATGTGAAGCTGAAAGACCTCGGCTTTAGAGAGAATTTGTCATCTCTAAAGAAGGGTTTGTCTATCCCAACTGTTGGGTGACTGATTTATAAAGAAGGATTACTTTAACCGAGATACGCGGGTCTTAGCAATGCCATAATTTCCTTTAAAGAGGATTTTAACCTGAAGGAGAAGACTTTAACTCAGTGTAGAGCAATGCTATCTTTCCTTAGGAATTTCTTATGCTAAAAGAGGGACAGTAGCATGGATGTAAATGATCCAGAGGCTTGCCGCTTACAGCGATTAGATGAAGGGAAAGGAGTTGTTGATGTTTGTGTACTGTGAATGAGGCACAACTTTGATGCTAAAAGGTTGATTGGATCAACCAGTGGTTTTCTTATACAAAGCCTAAGAGGAGGCTAATATGTGTCTCGTACAAAGCCCGAGAGAGAGGCTAAAAGGTTTTGACCCAACGATGGAGTCTTTTGGTATCTCGTATAAAGCCCGAGATGGAGGCTAGAATTTGTTTGGCTCAATATGAACCTTTTTGTATCTCGTATAAAGCCCGAGATGGAGGCTAAAAGGGTGTCTGACTCAGCGAGGGAGTCTCTTATGTGTCTCGTACAAAGCCCGAGAGAGAGGCTAAAAGTTGTTTGACTCCGCTGGGGGAGAGTTATTGTACAAGGCCCAAGGGGAGGCCAGGGTGACTGTTTCAGTTGAGTGGCAGATCCAATATACTGATTTTAAAAGAGAAAATCAGTTCTTATATGCGCAACACTGTACTCAGGGATTTGATTCAAGGATCGGGGATATTTCCTTCTCTTTGAGGATGCGGAAAATCCGAAGGGTATTGAGACTGTCCAAGTCTACGGGTTTTCTTCCTATCTAACGAAGGGGTCACTTGAGAATGTCTTGGAGACTCAAGGAAATTAGACTGTCCAAGTCTAGAGTTTCATATTTTGTACTATGCTTTGAGAAACAGTAGTAGACTCTTTGAAAGGACCGTTCTATGCAGATGACTAAGATCTGTTCCTATACCTCTAGGAGGTCGTCGGGACAATTTGTACGAAGCCCAAGAGGAGGCTGGAAACTTTTAAGAAGCCGATCGGTCCTTGTACGAAGCCCAAGAGGAGGCTATCATTCTCGAAGGAAGATATCATTATACGAAGCCTAAGAGGAGGTTGTGAATACTTCTAAGAAGCCGTAGGGTCCTTGTACTAAGCCCAAGAGGAGGCGGGGTTACTTTTAGGAAGCCTGTGGGTCCTTGTACGATGCCCAAGAGGAGGCCGATGCTTTTAAGAAGCCCGTGGGTCCCCAAACCCCGAGAAATTCAAGGCAATGCTATTCACCGAGAATAGATCAAAGTCAGGAAAGTTCGAGAATTTGGAAGAAACTCAAAGATGCCATTCACGGAGAAGACATTCATCTTGGGGAGTAGAGTTTCTTGACAATTCCTAATGAGGACAGCCGAAGAGAAGACTGTATCTGGTGATCCTATTGGGGATCTAGTTGTCTATTTCTACGAATAAACGAAACGGCGTCACCTAGTTCTAGACGTAGTTGCCGGGGAAACTCTAAATATCTATACTATTATTACACAGTTGATATGAGTTTATGAAAGAAGACTTACAGTGAAACAGCACCACAATACAGTTATATGTATATGAAAGCGGTAAATGAAAGCAATAACCACTTACTCGGTTGTAGAGCTTCCATGCTGTTTGGTTAGTTGTTCAACAAAGAAATATTGAAAACAATAGTATATTCAAAATCAAAGGAGAAAGTGCTTTGAAAAAGAAAGATTTGGGGCTTACAGCTCAAGGAGAGGCCCAGGGTTTTATCAGTGAGGGCACTGTTTGAATTTGTACAGGGGGACTTATACAAGTGACTGTGGCCCAAAATGGTTTTCTGTACAAAGGGATGGGTCTTACACTCTCTCAAGAGTTTTAAAGAAAAAGAGTGGGGCTTACAACACGAGGGTAGGCCCAGATGACTTTTCCGTTTGAAATGGCGATCGCGCCGAGGTTTTCTTTTAACGCAGAGGGACTTATATAATAAGTGAGGCCCAAATGATTTTGGTTAAAAGGGGATTGGGTCTTACACTCTATTAGAGGCCCAAAAGTTTTGAATGGGTCTTATAGCTCAAGGAGAGGCCCAAAGGTTATTTTGAAAAGGCGATGATCGCGCCGTTTGTTTTTGACGGTATCGGGACTTATACAATACACTGAGGCCCAAAAAATAATTTGGTAAAAAAAAAGATTGAGTCTTACACTCTATTAGAGGCCCAAAGTGTTTTGAAAATGAGTTATGAGGGTTGAATTAATCCAAAAACCCTAATTTGTTTTCAAAAATGTATTTAATTGAATAAAAATTCAATTAAAATGATCAAAATTGTTTAACATGTGAAAAACAAATTGTGATCTTGGATTAATGCTTCAAAAATTAAGTATTGACCTACAAAATAATTAGAAAGCATTAAAAGTTGCAAAATCAATGTAGAAAAAATATTTAATATGTCAAAAACAATTAAAATATTAATTCTTTGCAAAAATATCAATTATATGAAATAAATAATATTTTTGGGATTTTTTGATAAAATAAAGTATTTTAACATTTTTGTAAATTATTAAAAAACGAATCAACTCAAAATCATTAAAACTCAGAGAGAAATTAATTTTTGAATCAATTAAATAAAATCACAAAATTCAAATATTTGAATTTGTGAAAATGGCGCCAAGAACATGCTGAAGAACACGCGCGTGTTCTGAATTTCTCAGATTTGCATTTTCTATCCAATCTCCCTAAATACTTGATTATATCATGCAATCCACATATCATTATGCTCGTTTCAACCTCACGATCATGTCTAAGTCCATTAATTTCATTTAAATTAAACATATAACAAGAAATCATGAAAAATCCTCAAGAACCCTAATTTCTGTATGAAGGCTAGGATTTTTGATACACGATTCAAACAATGCAATTAATTGAGGGAAAACATTCCATGCATGATTATGAACATATGGCCAAATTATTGCGCGAGGAAATATGCATAGATTGAGAGATGACTAAGTATGTGCTCACCTCTAGGCCGTGACAGCAAGTGCAATGTGATTTTTGATTTGGAGGTGTTACAGATGAGTGGTGATGATCTGAACAGCTTCCCTACACCCTATGGAGTGTGTTTGAATGGTTGGACTTGATTGAAATTGGCTGGATCACTTTGTGGTACCTCAGCTGCAACTTGGTTAAAACCTTGAGCAACCAGCTGGTGATTTTGTGAAATTGGTGTTTCAGAAGTGATCTAAGTGTTTGATCAGCTCATATGTGATGTATATGAGGTGTGTGAGTGATTGGTTTGAATGGAAGAGCTCTCAAACTCAAAACCCGATAGTGACTTGCCTTAGAAGGCAAAATTGGAGTGAAAGAAGAGATTTTGAGGAAAGCATCTGTTTGATGGCTTTGGTGTACTCAAACTGATCACAATTGAGCTCTATTTATAGTAGAGCAAGTTTGTTTGCAAGGAATAGTGCATGGCAGCTGGTTAGTAGGTTTGGCCAATGTTGGCAAATGAAAACCCAAGTCTCCTCTAGCCATTGACTAGAGGTTAGGGCACAGAGCTTTGGTTCCCTTGGTCTTGGATAAGTCTTGACTGATTTCAGATGAGAATGGCTCAGTCCATGCCACCTTGATGCTTCCATTAAATGCTTCAATCCAAATTTGGAGTCTTGTCCCTATTTTGGCCATTCTAGGTTCAACATGCTATTTCTTGTTCCATGGACTTTGGAGGCTTGGCTCAGTGATTGCCCCCTTTAGATTCAATCCTCAGATGTGTCCAAGTGCATAGGAGCATTTGAATTTGGCTGATTTTGGCAAATCGAGCAAAATTGCAAATTCTGCCTTGCCTTGACAGATTTCAGCAAGGCAACTTGCCAATGTCATATCTCATGGTGTAAGTTGAATTTGGCAATGTTCTTGGCCATTTTGGAAAGCCCTTACATGATATAACAACTGTTTGAACAAGTTTGGTTTTGATCTCTTTTGATTCCAAGTGAAAAATCCCTCTACATTTGGCAAAAAGTGAAGCAAAATCTGACTTAGTGAAATTTTCACTAAGTGTTGGAACAAAGTGTGATTTCTTGATTTTGATCACTCCATAACTCAAAATCCTTAATGAATTGGACTTAGGTCTAGTTGAAGTTTTTGTAGAGGGTAATGAGGGCTACAAATCCATCTTTGGATGATAAAAAATGGCCTTGTGGTTTAGGAGTTATGATCCTTCAAAGTGGGCACCCTTGTCACTTTATTTTTAACTTAGAAAATTTTCTAAGTTTTTATGGTTACCCCTTTTACAAGTTATCCAACTTTTCTTGATTTTTCTTGATGAATGATGATTCAAATCATACATTAACATCATTTTAGGGTTAAAAATCCATTTTGGTGAAAAATCTCAAAAAGTCAAAGTTGACTTTTGTGCACAGTTGACTTTTTATCAGATGAATTCCAAACTGTGCAATTCTTCATGAAATCATGTTCTTGACCTAAATAAAACTTAATGGACATGTTCCAAGGGTGTCATAGGGTACATTAAGGCATGTCCTAGCGTTTGGGAGCATGTCCTGGTCAAAAGTCAAAGTTACAGTTGACTTTCCTCGCGAAACCCTAATTGTGGTGCAGATGACCTTGAGACTTGTTGCTCAAGCTTCTTGGATTAATCCATTGTTCCAAATGGATCAATATAGTTCATTAGAGACCCTCAAATCATGTCTTGAGGTCTTGGCTCTTGATTTGTCCCAAAAGTCAACTTAGGGGTGAATTAGGTCAAGAAACCCTAATTCCTGATTTTTGATGTATGCATCCCCTGAGGTCAAATTGACTTGATGCTTGGGTCCATGAGGTTCTATGGAGTACATTAGGTTATGTTTTGGATCATTGCCTTGTGCCCAGATGAATATTTCCATCTGGAGGCCCTGGTCAACCAAAACCTTAATTTGGTGATACTGTCGATCTTGAGACTTAATCCACCTGAAAGGGAGCATCCTTGTGCTTAATCCTTAAAGTGGGAGTCCTTTTTGATCCATTGTGGATGTTTGAGAGGTTAGACAAGTTGAAGATCAAGTCATTCCTTGATTGATCCTTTGTCTAAGGCTCTGAGAGGGCTTAAAACCCTAATTTTGACTGTAGTGGATGCTCACCCATCTTTGGGGAGACTGATGAAGTATGATGGTTCCTCCATATTGTGATGATGATTTGCACAATGATGGGAAATCTTAGTGGTCAAAATTTGGGGTATGACAGAACTGATTTCTCTTTTAACCCACATACTAGACCTGTCACTCAACTGAAACTGTTACCAGCACCCTAGCCTCCTCTTGGGCTTTGTACAATGATTCTCCCAGCGGAGCTAACCTTTTTAGATTCTATTGTTGAGTCAAACACTTTTAGCCTCCATCTCGGGCTTCGTACGAGATTCAAAAACACTCTCTTGTTGAGTATAAAAGACTCTCTTGTTGAGTCAATCCTCTTTTAGCCTCCATCTCGGGGTTCGTACGAGATATATAAACACTCTCTTGTTGAGTATAAAAGATTCTCTTGTTGAGTCAAAACTTTAGCCTCCATCTCGGGCTTCGTACGAGATACAAAATCACTCTCTTGTTGAGTATAAAATACTCTTTTGATGAGTCAAACATTTTCAGCCTCCATCTTGGGCTTCGTACAAGACACATACAAAAGCACTCCCTTGTTGAGTCAATCCTTTTAGCCTCTCTCTCGGGCTTCGTACGAGACACATAAAACTCCCTCTTGTTGGGTCAATAGTCTCCTCTTAGGCTTCGTATAAGGAAAACCCCGGTTGAGGCAATCAACCTTTTAACATCAAATCATGCTTTGGTCACAACATACAAACATCAACAACTCCTTTTCCCCCATCTAATTGCTGTAAGCGGCAAGCCTCTGGATTATTTACATCCACGCCACTGTCCCTCTTTTAGCATGAGAAATTCCTAAGGAGAGATGGCATTGCTCTAAACTGAGTTAAAGTCTCCTCCTTCAGGTTAAAAATCCCCTATAGAGAAAATTATGGCATTGTTGGATTCGCATATCCTAGTTAAAGTAATTCTCCTTTATAATCAGTCACTCAACAGTTGTGACAAACAAACCCCCCTTTAGAGATGACAAATTCTCTCTAAAGTCAGCACCCTTTTAGCTTCACATTTTGGGCTTTGAACAAGATAGAAACCACCTTTAGCTTCACGTCTTGGGCTTTGAACAAGACACCAAAACAACCTTTTTTTTTCCTCCCATAGAATAGGAGGAACTACGATCGCTCTGATTTCCCTATCCTGGGAATACGTAGGCATAAGATTGCAAAAGAATCTTAGTGATCACACTAATCAAAAACCCAAAGTCCCCTACCTCCATCCAATCTGGTGCAGTATCTTAACAAATTCCCCATGAACAGTCCCGGTATTTCGTTCTGAACAAAATAAGAAGAGAGAGGCCCCACATCCACATAGCACCTGTAACCTAACAGACCGCTGTTTAAACTCTGTATGCAAGCAGGGTTAGTTGGAGACATCTATTTCCCTTCCTTCATCAGCTTCAATAGGATAAAAAATGAATCAACCTGTAGTACCCCAGAGCGACAGTGCTTAAGAACCACGTCCAAAATCGCTCGCTACAGAAAAATGGCACCCACCGTGGGGCCAACAAAGGAATCTTGTCTCTCTGGTTGAAACCTTCTCTTAAGAAAAGTCCTTGGGTTCACAAGGTATCACCAAATGATAGTTCCATCGGGTAATGTCATTATTGCTAGGATCGGCCCTCACTAGGATCTTAGGTCAAAACCTTTAAGTTGGGAAGGTACCACAGAATGGCGACTCCGCCGGGGAGCCATTTTTTGTTAGGATCATAGGATTCATAGCTCTTAAAAAGTCTAGGACATTAGGACAAATATATATACTGCTTTTCCTAATTGATATCTGTGTTTATTTTTCTGCTAATGGGAATGCGTGTGATGCCGCATGTGGAAAGATTGAGTATACACCTAGGAAAAACCTCTTTCAGTAGTGCGGAAGCTATCGGAAATAGCTGTCACGTGATACTACCCTCTTCTGAGATTCTTCGAATTACATCACCTAGCACGGTTCCCGGCCCGCTGATGTTATCTCAACAAGAATCAATGATTTTGAGAGACAGGTACAAAAACTACTAGTATAAACCTTTAGGATGGGTAGAGCCTTGACTTCATGACACCGGCCCTTTGACCCCATGTTTTTTCTATGTTTTTGTGTGTTGCATTCATGCATTCATTTTAAAAAAACATTAAACAAAGAAAAATTTTCTCTTCTAGTCTCTCTTTTTAAAATTAAACTAAGACAATGATTGCAAATATCAGAGAAAGAGGATTGAGCTCATGGATTTCGGTAGACGGAAAACTCACAAGTATACCTTCAAGATTCCAAAACTAGAGGATTTGAGAGGATTAGCATGGATGATCACTAACCCTGACACTTTTAGAGCCAAGTACGGAGGTCTGCTACCTCTGTTAAGGGTCCATGTAATTGAAGGAATCATGGAGGCACTCATTCAGCTTTACGATCCGGTCTATCACTGTTTCACATTCCCGAATTACCAGCTCATACCAACACTGGAGGAATACTCTCACCTGATTGATCTACCCATTACTAATCAAGCTTCCTTTTCTGGACTGGAAGAAATTCCAAAGGATCAAGTCATGGCAAGAGCAATCTATTTGGTTGAGTCAGAAGTTAAGACTCACATGACCACTAAAGGAGGAATCCCAGGTTTACCAGCCAAGTTTCTGATAAAGAAGGCTCTGTACTTTGCCATTAAGATTTTTCTCATTGGAAACGCCGTACCAACCTTACTCGCAGATGCGTATCATTCTGTACACTGAAGGAATTTATACAACGGAGGAATGATCACATGCTGTGTACCCCTGCTATATAAATGGTTTATCTCCCATTTGCCTAAGTCTGCTACTTTTTGGGATCATAAGAGTGCCTTACGTAGGTCGCAGAAAATCACGTCTCTTATCAACTCTGACATAGATTGGTACAATAGGATTTGTGACGGGATCAGAATCATTGATCGTTGTGGAAACTTCCCCAACGTACCCCTCATAGGAACTAAGGGAGGAATCAATTACCACCCCATTTTAGTTCGTCGTCAATTTGGATACCCGATGAGGCATGTCCCGCGTAATGCTCATCTGGAAGGTCTTTTCTTCAAGGAAGGAGAAAATGACAGGGCACTAAAGACAAAGATAGTGAATGCTTGGAAACATGTTCATAAGAAAGGACGGGAGTCTCTAGGAAAACCGGACTGTGTCTCGGTGAAGCCTTATCTCCACTGGGTACAACTAGAGCTCTTAAGCTAAAGTGCCTTATCCTCGTAACGTAGTTCTTCCGCCAAGGGAATCTGTCATGTACTTCATGACTGAAACGGAAAAACTTCAGGTTACCCTCAACAAAGTTTAACAGGAGAGGAGGTCTTGGAAGAACAAGTACCGCATTCTCAACGTGGAGTGTACCAAAATACAACAACTACTAAAAGATAAGGATGCTCTAATTGAGATTTTGGAGCAACATGCTGTAGAGAATCAGGATGACCAAAGGAATTTGCTCACTCCTTTCACTTGGCAAAGGGATGACAACCCGACAACGGCCCAAGAGCTCCGGTCCAAGAAAAGGAAAGTACCAGAATCAGCACCCGGGTTCTCCTCAGAGAGGACTCGGGACCCGTTAGCTTAGGTTTCTGTGTCTGCACCTTGTAATTTACTGTATTTCCATTTCCGCAATCCTTTGAATTCAATAAAACGAGGGTTTCCCCACTATTTGATATTTGCAATCTAATTTTCGAAGTTTATTTTTGATTAAACCAAAAAATAATTAATATAATCATTGCATTCATCATTCTCACTTAATGCATTCTTATTACTTACGAATCTCACGTTTGTGTCTCGGTTCTAGAGTCTAATTGTCTCATTCATACAATACTCGGGCCAGTCGTCAGAAAAAGATGGATGATTTTGAGGAAGAGAACAGAGAGTTGAAAGAAGAGATCGACGCTCTGAGGGAGGATATGAGAAAGCTTCGTAACGACATGCAAGCCATGGCAGAAGCTCAACTACAAAGAACTGTGGTCTCAGAGATCACCTCAACACCCATAGTGGAGAATTATGATCCTAGGTATCAGATGCCGAAAGATCGTCCCTAGGGCATGCCTGTTAGCTATATCCTGGAAGGATATGTTCCCCCGATCACTAAAGATCAGGGAATTATAGCAGAAGCCGCTGGGCCTGAAGGTTACAAACTTCTAGAAAACGAGGATGCCATAGGCATAATGAGGACTCTTGAAGGTTACAAACTTCGGGAAACGCCATGATTCACTGTCGTAGTAACGGTACCACCCCCTGTGGTGCACACTGTCCCAGAAGGACAGATTCCATAAATACCTTCTGGTAGAAAGGAAAGTATGTTCGATAGAATGGATGAATTCCAGGAGAAGTTCCTGGAAATGCAGAAGGAACTGCAAGCTATTCGCGGTCAGGATTTATTTGGAAAGGACGCCGCAGACCTTTGTTTGGTCCCCTATGTGAAAGTCCCACACAAGTTCCAAGTACCCGATTTTGAAAAATACAAGGGTAACTCTTGCCCTCAAAGCCATTTGGTGATGTACGCTCGATGAATGTCAGCTCAGACAGATAACCAGGATCTACTGATTCACTACTTTCAGGATAGTTTAACCAGTGCCGCATTAAAATGGTACATGGGTTTAAACCGCGCTACGATTAGCACTTTCAGAGATCTTGGCACTGCCTTCGTCCAACAATATAAATACAATTTAGACATGGCACCAGACAGAGATCAACTCAGATCAATGTCGCAAAAGGACAAGGAAACCTTTAAGGAATACGCTCAGAGATGGCGTGAAATTGCCGCTCAAATTTGTCCACCTCTTGAGGAAAAAGAGATGACAAATATTTTCTTAAAGACCTTGAGATCATTTTACTACGACAAAATGGTTGCCAGTGCGCCCTGCAACTTCACCGAAATGGTCGGTATGGGAGTGCGTCTCGACGAAGCCGTTCGATAAGGATGTCTAGTCAAAGAGACTGGGTCGACAAGCGGTACTAAAAATTACGGTAGTTCTCTCCCTAAGAAAAAGGAGCAAGATATTGGGAATATCTCTCTTGGAAAGCAAAGGCGACGGTACCAACCAGTAGCAGCTGTAACTCCTGCTATCAACCCTACACCTGTTTCTACGTATCAACCTCAGGTTGCTCAAAGCCAAACACAGTCGCAGCAATTTCAGCAAAAGACACAACAGCCTCTTCAGCAGGATCGTCCTCAATACAACAACAACCGTACAACACGGCCACCAGGATTTGATCCTATACCCATATCATACGCAGAAAATCCGCACCGTACAACATGTCCAGACTAAGTCTCCTCTTACAGTACCGGAAAATCCGCCTTTTTGGTTTAAGGTGGATCAGACTTGCCTTTACCATCAAGGAGGACCAGAGCATAACATAGAAAACTGTCTCAGTTTCAAATCCGACGTGCAAAAGCTTGTTAGGAGTGGGGTCTTATCTTTCAAATATACGAATCCTAATGTTCTCACAAACCCACTACCTCAACATGAGAAAGCTGCAGTCAATTTGATAGAGGGAGAGTCTAACAACACCTATCAAATTCATGATGTACTTTTGTTAAGGGCCAACTTGGTCAAGATGCATTGTAGACAGAGTGGATATGGCCATGTGCCACCTCATAATTATCACCAGTGTGATATCTGCTCTAAAAGCAATCGAGGATGTTCTGTGGTGCAATCAGCTCTATAGGAACAGATGGATCTCGTATCGATCCAAGAGCACCGAGTTCGTGGAGTTAACATGGTTTATACGAATTCCAATATCATTCAAAACCACGATATCCGTGCGATGAATGCCAACCTGGTGGCGATGCACTCAAGGCAAAGCCAGTATCATAATCTGCCGCGGCACGATTACAATTCCCGTCTGACTTGCTCAATAAATAAACATGGATGCTCTTTTGTACAAGAGGCCCTCTAGCGTCAGATTGATCTTGGATGGATTCAAGACTACTATGATAGGAATCATTATCAAAACAACATGATTCAAATCTTCGATATTCGATTGATGAATACCAGCCTGGTGGAGTTACATGCTAAACAGGTTCGGCTCGGGTTCCTGGTATCACATGATTATCAGGGATGTAAAGCGGGTTGCGAAGATGATCAGGGTTGTGCCCTTGTCCAGGAAACACTTCATCACTTGTTGAACCACTGGTGGCTTCCAATCTATATGGATGAAGACACCCAGCAAATTAGTATTACTAACGGGAATCCAACCAGATATCAAAGTCAGGATGTTCGGTCGATGGAAACAGATCTAGTAAGGTTACACTGTATTCAAAGCGGACGTGGCCAGGTACCACTACACAACTATGAGCGGTGTGGATTTTGCTCAGTGGATAATCAAGGATGATACCTCGTGCGAGTAACCCTTCAAAGTTAGTTTGACCGCAAAGAGATTCAACCATGGTCAAGTTTTAGATCAGTCAACTACCTCGCTGATCAAATCGAGGATGTTGTCATAATCTCTAATCATCTGAGGGCTATGGATGTTTGTGCCATCATCCCTCTACTAGACGAATCGAGAGTTCCCAACCAGGAATGGATCGAAATTACTTATGATTGTCAAATAAATCAAAAGGCTCCCCTAGTCATCTATCTACCGGGACCACTACCGTATGAATCAACTAAGGTTATTCCTTACAAATACGGTGCAACAAAAATTGAGAATGGAAGGGAAATTCCATTACCCTCCGTTGTTAATATTGCAGACATCAGTCGAGTAACACGGAGTGGTAGAATCTTCAACAGAGGAGTTGGAGAACCCAACAAAGAAAAGGAACTTCAGACCAAAGCTTCTAATCCACCAGTCAGTCAATCCAGTAATCCCGACCTTTCAAAAAACAACGATGAGATACTAAAGCTCATCCAAAGGAGTGAATACAAAATTGTTGATCATCTGTTACAAACTCCTTCAAAGATCTCGGTATTATCACTGTTACTTAGTTCAGAAGCGCACAGGGAGGCTCTACAGAAAGTCTTAGAGAAGGCCTTTGTGGAACAGGATGTGTCAATTAGACAGTTCGATAGCATTGTCTCTAACATCACTTCCTACAACAACTTAGGGTTCAGTGATGAGGATTTTCCAGAGGGGGGCAAAGGCCACAACATGGCGCTCAATATCATAGTTAACTTCCAGGACAATGCTTTAGCCAGCGTACTAGTAGACACAGGGTCAGCCCTGAATGTTATGCCAAAGTTCACTTTGATGCAATTATCATTCAAAGGACCTCCGATGAGAACCAGCGAGGACATCGTCAAAGCATTTGACGGATCCAGAAAAACGGTTATCGGCGAAGTCGACCTTCCCAAAACGATTGGTCCTCACACTTTCCAAGTCACTTTCCAGGTCATGGACATCTGGGCAACATATAGTTGTTTATTAGGAAGACCTTGGATACATCAGGCTGGGGCAGTCACTTCAACCCTCCACCAAAAGCTAAAGTTTGTCCAGAACGGCCAACTCATCACAATCTGTGGAGAACAGGCCTTGCTTGTAAGCAACTTATTGTCAGCCACTTATGTAGAACCAGAGGGGGTAATCGGAACCCAGTTCCAAGCGCTTTCGCTACACAAGGACAATCAATCCGAAGGGGGAACGTCGATTTCCTCGTACAAAGATGCTATCAAAGCGGTCTAGAATACCAACACAATAGGATGGGGCAGCTTGTCATTCCTACTAATAATAAACCAAAGAAGGGTCTTGGTTTTTCTGCAACCTGCACCCAGACGGCTGCTAACGATGAAAGTCTTCATCCCATTCAGAACTTTTTCCACAGTGGAGG
Organism: Lathyrus tuberosus; assembly: GCA_022829125.1. Taxonomy (NCBI): domain Eukaryota; kingdom Viridiplantae; phylum Streptophyta; class Magnoliopsida; order Fabales; family Fabaceae; genus Lathyrus; species Lathyrus tuberosus. Next base: position 13,493,409 of record JALAZF010000124.1, on the reverse strand, counting down.
CTTCCTTCAACTAGTGTCTCAAGAAGTACATACCATCAATAAAGATGATTCCTCTGATACGGAGGAAGAATGGAAGTCCTATCTCCATGAGGACGGTTATACGTCTCAGGGCGAAACGCATACTCCCTTTTGCTTTCCTGCACAGAGCCCGAGATTTATACCGAGGTCAGACGTCGAAATGATTTATGGAGATTGTGATCCGGAAGGATGTCGTGCTCCACCAAACTCATTAGAGGAGGACACTTTGATGAAAGATAACTTTGGCACCAGCTATTATGGCTCGATGGATGGTCTGCCAATGTGGCAGCCTTACCTGGGAAACTTGGGGCAAGAAAGTGAGCCGAACAATGAAAATCAGCCGGGCATCATTGAAAAGAATACCTCCATCTCCACCATGTCATGGGATCAACGCACAGGTTATCCTAAAAATACTCAACATGACGATGAATTCGCAATGTTTGCAGGACTAGAATTCATTAACTATGTTTTTCCCAAGGTCAACGTCATCGAGAGGGATAACTCCTCCAGTTCCAAAGAAGTGTGGGAGACCTTGGGGCAACCGAGTGGAAAATACGACTTCAAGGTCAAATACACCGCTCCTAAAAGCTCTCGTATCAGGCTCGAACACATCCAGCCGACTGGATGGGGAGATACAGCTGAGAGTATAAATACTACGCAAAATACAACAGAGGAATTCTCCTACGACAACTCTGCCTGGGAGACAGATTCCAATGATCCAGCTCCACCAGAAATTAGTGTTATTTCTGAAGACAAATCAAGGAAGGTACCAGACTTTTTGATTCACTGAGGAGTTCACCGCCAATGGGTTGCAGTCGATGTTCCGAAGATTGTTCATAAGTCAAAGTAATTTCCATCTTTACTTTAACCTTTCACCCTACCCAGGTGAAACAGATGTTTTGATAGGGCTCGCTATCTGTAAATTTCCCTCTTCGCTTCGTCCAAAGCAACGGAGTATTGTTTTATAGGGCTGTAGTTTCAAGAGTCGACTTGTTCATTAATAAAATAACGTCGTTCTGTAATTCCCGCAGTTAATTATTGTTTTCTCTTTTCGCTTTTCTCAGAAAATGGTAATCCTAAAAAACAACTCAATAATAAAAACAAGCAGTTTTCAGAAAAACACTACACACACTCTTGCATTCTCTTTATCTCTTCTAAAAAACAATCATCACGTCATGCATATTGCTTGTTTTAAACCCCATTGAAACATACGATCCAATGCCTTCTCCCAACTTTGAATTCTCGGTATTTGGGGCTGAAGAAGAAGTTGACGACGAAATTCCATAAGAGATCTCCTGACTACTCAGACAGGAGGAAAGGTCCATTGAACCTCACAAAGAGCCGTTGGAAAGTGTCAACTTGGGCTCAGAGGAGGAAAGAAAAGAGCTGAAGATTGGGGCACTGCTCAGTCCAACTGCCAAAGAAAGTTTGACAAAGCTTCTCAAAGAATTTCCTGATGCGTTCGCTTGGTCCTATCAGGACATGCCAGGGTTGGATACCAGCATTTACCGTTACGGTCAGAATGTCCACCAGTAAGACAGAGGTTGAGACGGACTCACCCGGACATGGCCATCAAAATCAAAGAGGAGGTACAGAGACAGATTGACGCAGGTTTCCTTGCTACGTCAGAATATCCTCAGTGGTTAGCCAACATTGTACCAGTTCTGAAAAAGGACGGAAATTTCAGAATGTGTGTTGATTACAGAAATCAAAACAAGGCAAGTCCAAAGGACGATTTTCCCTTACCACACATAGATATGCTGGTAGACAGTACAACAAAGTTCAAAGTCTTCTCCTTCATGGATGGATTCTCGGGCTATAATAAGATCAAAATGGCGCCGGAAGACATGGAGAAGACCTCCTTCATTACCCCATGGGGTACCTTTTGTTACAAGGTAATGACGTTCGGTTTAAAGAACGTCGGGGCAACCTATCAAAGGGCCATGACTACTCTGTTTCATGACATGATACACAAAAAAATCGAGGTATATGTCGATGACATGATTGCCAAATCTAAAACAGAGGAGGAGCATGTGACCCACCTGTCAAAGCTACTCGAGCGGTTGAGAAAGTACAAACTCCGCTTGAATCCCAACAAGTGCACATTCGGTGTCCGTTCAGGAAAAATCTTAGGGTTCATCGTCAGCCAAAAAGGAATTGAGGTTGATCCTGACAAGGTCAAGGTCATTCAAGAAATGCCTTCTCCGAAAATTGAAAAACAAATCAGAGGATTCCTGGGACGTTTGAACTACATCTCCAGATTCATATTCCTCATGACCGCAACATGTGCGCCGATCTTCAAATTACTCAAAAAGAATCAGGACTGCATTTCGACAGAAGATTGCCAAACCGCCTTCGACGATATCAAGGAATATCTGTTAAACCCACCGATTCTATCACCTCCAGTGGAAGGAAGACCACTGATCATCTACTTAACAGTCCTAGAGGACTCCATGGATTGTGTACTTGGCCAACAAGACGAAACTAAAAGGAAAGAGTCTGCCATTTATTATCTGAGCAAGAAATTCACCGACTGCGAGACTCGGTACACTATGCTTGAGAAAACATGTTCCGCTTTGGCTTGGGTAGCCAAACGTCTTCGCCAGTACATGATTCGTCACACTACTTGGTTAAACTCTGAAATGGATCCAATCAAGTATGTTTTTGAAAAACTTGCTCTCACGGGAAGGATTGCCCATTGGCAAATGTTGCTATCAGAATATGACATCGAGTACCACGCTCAAAACGCCGTTAAAGGTAGTATTTTAGCCGATCATTTGGCTCATCAACCGATTGACGATCAGGAATCAGTCGGATTTGACTTCCCAGACGAAGATATCATGTATCTAAAAATGAAAGATTGCGATGAACCACTACGCAGTGAAGGGCCAGAACCAGGTTCCAAGTGGGGACTAATTTTTGACGGAGCTGTCAATCATTATGAAAACGTAATTGGGGCAATCATCATAACGCCTCAGGGTACCCACATTCCTTTCACTTCCAGACTTATGTTCAAGTGCACGAACAACGAGGCCGAATACAAAGCTTGTATCATGGGTCTCGAGGAAGCCATCGACTTAAGGATCAAAAACTTGGATGTATATGGCGACTCAGCCCTGGTCCTTACAAAGACTATGCGAGAAGGTTGTTACCCTTCTTCGACATAGTCGAGTTTCATCATATCCCTCGTGATGAAAACCACATGGCTGATGCATTAGCCACTCTCTCTTCCATGATTAGTGTAGGTCAATGGAATGACTTACCTAAGATCGACATAATGCGCCTTGAATGGCCCGCTTATATCTTCGCAATCGAAGCAGTTATAGACGACAAACCTTGGTATTACGATATCAAATGCTTCCTTCAGAAACAAGAGTACCCACCTAGGGCACTAAGGAAGGACTAAAAGACCCTCAGAAGACTAGTAGGCAGCTTCTTTCTGAGCGGTGATACACTTTATAAGAGGAACTTTGACATGGTCTTACTTCGATGCGTCGACAGACCAGAAGCAGACATGTTGATAAAAGAAATTCACGAAGGATCCTTTGGCACTCATGCTAATGGACACACAATGGCGAGAAAAATTCTGAGAGCAAGGTACTATTGGTTGACAATGGAATCTTATTGCTATAAGTATATGAGGAGGTGCCACAAGTGTCAGATATACTCTGACAAAATCCAAGTACCGCCAACGCATCTCAAAGTTCTCTCTTCCCCATGGCCTTTTTCCATATGGGGAATCGACATGATTGGCATGATTGAGCCTAAAGCCTCAAACGGACATCGGTTCATCCTGGTAGCCATTGATTACTTCACCAAGTGGGTCGAAGCAGCATCGTACGCCAATGTAACCCGACAAGTGGTGGTCCGATTTATCAAAAACAACATCATCTGATGTTATGGTGTTTCGAGCCAGATCATTACTGATAATGGATCTAACTTGAACAATAACATGATGAAGGAATTATGTGCTGAGTTCAAGATTGAACACCATAACTCATCTCCCTACCGACCCAAGATGAACGGAGCTGTACAAGCATCTAACAAGAACATCAAAAATATTGTTCAAAAGATGGTTGTAACCTACAAAGATTGGAAAGAGATGTTACCCTTTGCTCTTCACGGTTATCGCACATTTGTCCGCACTTCAAAAGGGGTACCCCTTTCTCTATAGTATATGGCATAGAGGCAGTGCTCCCCATCGAAGTAGAGATCCCATCAATCTGGGTATTGATGGAAGCTAAGCTTACAGAAGCTGAATGGTATCAAATTCAACACGATAAACTGAATCTGATCGAAGAAAAGCGAATCACGACAATATGCCATGGTCAGTTATATCAACAAAGAATGAAGAAGGCGTTTGGCAAAAAGGTCTGACCTCGCGTCTTCAGGAAAGGAGACCTCGTGCTCAAGAAGATACAATCATTTTTCACTGATTCTCAGGGCAAGTGGACTCCGAATAATGACGGCCCCTATGTGGTCAAGAAAGCTTTCTCAAGCGGCGCCTTGAGACTTGCAACCATGGACGGAGAGGAATTTGCCTACCCTACAAATGTTGACGTAGTCAAGAAATACTTCGCCTAGAAAAAAAAAAGACTCGGTGGATTGAAAACCCGAAAGGGCGGTCCAGGAAAAAATTAGAGACATGATTAATAATCATCCCGGTGGATTGGAAAGCTCAAAGTACAATCAAGGCAAAAATTAGGGATAATGGCAAGAAACTACGTCCAACAGGGGCAAATCCCCTAGCAGCAGTGATGCCATCCGTCAGAAAAACTTCAGTCAGGGTCATCTTCGACAGAATCTTAGGATGCCCAGAATTCAAAGTTTGTAGAAGGATAGTGGTTGTTATGTTTCAATGTAGTCCTTTTCCCTTGAATTACCATTTTCTGAACTTTGTAAATACTCAATGGAATCACACGTTTGGACTGTTTCCATCCTATCAATACAATTTGAGCCCTAGTGCTTTTGCTTGCAATTCTTGTTTGTTTTAGCTTTACAGAACGACATTTTAATATGATTAATGATTCTTGAAACAAAACAAAAATGAATTTACTTGTCAAAACTTTTATGCTTTTAAAATAAAGATGGCAATTCTTTCGACTGTTGAACATCGAAAGAACATCAAACGCTTCTCTAAGAAGTAATCAAACTTTAAAGTGCAGAATCAAAGTACTCCTTCTAAACCAGTGCACCTGAATGAAGGATCAGCTGTGTCAGAGACCATTGTTTCATCTGACACACCCGACAGAGTTCTTATCTTCTAAGCCCGACCAACGTAGCTCCCCACAAGGACTACTTCTCCTATGCAAGGCATAATTTCTATCTTGGACCAACTGTACTTCTTCGTCCCAGCAGTGGCCAAGTATCCAGTGGTGTTCATTCGTTAGTCTGTATGTCGCGTCAGTTTTGTCGGCATGAACATACATACATCATGCATTACTGATTTACATTCATATCCATATTGCATCACTATCACTCTAGTTAGTTTTGTCCCCTAGTGATAAAAGTCTTCCCAATCGAGTTGTCAGTTCTTTCCTCGTCAGGAAATGTTGCGTCTGCACTATCTCTCTCCTCCAGTTTATAACTAGATTGGAGCTGGCCCTTGACCCCTTTGATAATTTGAACCTCTGAAAAACAAGAAAATGTTCGACAAATATCACTCTTCGTCATTGAAGATGATATCTTTTCTTTCCCGGATTAAGGAAAATCCCTAGAGAAAGCCTCTCAACTAAAGACTTTCAGCAACACATTGGTCCTTCTCTCCAGAAAGTCAATGTCAACAAAGTCATCGGCACCTGAAAATTAGGGTACATTGTATGGCATTTCTCTGAGAAGATCTCGAGAAGAGTATGATGTAATATCCCCGAACGAAAGTAGTCTCTCAAGAAGGCTTGTTTTCCCCAGTAAAGCCAACAAATGGCGTCTCCAATAGAGAAGTTTATACACCTCTACAACTCAGACCAATGGGTTTCCCCAGTGAGTCTGACATCAAAACTTTTTCCATCAAATGGCATCTCCCAAGGAAAATTCGGAGAGAAGTTTGAGGAAAACCGCTACCATAGCGTCCCTTGTCAAGAAAGTTTATTGACAAAAGAAACTGAGACCAGTTCCTTGGTAGGAAACCAGGATCGAGGGGAAGTTTATATCAGAAGCTGAGACCAGTTCCTTGGTAGGAAACCAGGATCGAGGGGAAGTTTGTAACAGAAACTGAGACCAGTTCCTTGGTAGGAAACCAGGATGAGGGGAAGTTTGTAACAGAAACTGAGACCAGTTCCTTGGCTGAAGACCAGGATCGAGGGGAAGTTTACCTTTTCTAAGCATCATTACTTAGCAAAAGAAGATGAATGCGTAAACTGCCATTCTTAACCACCATCAAAATTTCGGGTATTCTGATATTTAATTATCTTGCACCCCGAATACCCGAATACCTTCGCCATTCACACCTTCGGGTCCAAGAAGATTAAATAGGGGCATCTGTCATACCCCAAATTTTTACCACTAGGATTTCCTATCATTGTGAAAATCATCATCACAATATGGATGGGCCATCATACCTCAGTAGTCTCCCCAAAGATGGGTGAGCATCCACTACAATCAAAATTAGGGTTTCAAGCCCTCTCTAAGTGCTTAGACAAAGGATCAATCATGAAATGACATGATCTTCAACTTTTCTAACCTCTTAAACATCCCCAAAGGATCAATAGGACTCCCACTTCAAGGATTAAGCACAAGGTCACTCCCTTCTAAGTGGATTAAGCCTCAAGATCACCAGTGTCACCAAATTAGGGTTTTGGTCGACCAGGGCCTCCAGATGGGAATTTTCCTCTGGGCATGAGCCAATGCTTCAAAGCATAACCTATGATGCTCCATAGAACCTCATGGACCCAATCATCAAGTCAATTTAGCCTCAGGGGATGCATTCACAAAAAAAATCAGGAATTAGGGTTTCTTGACCTAATTCACCCCTAAGTTGAATTTTGGGACAAAACATGAGCCAAGACCTCAAGAGGGGATTTGAGGGTCTCAAATACATCACATTGATCCATTTTCAACAATGGATTGATCCAAGAAGCTTGAGCAACAAGTTTCAATTTCATCTGAACCACAATTAGGGTTTCACGAGAAAAGTCAATTGTATCTTTGACTTTTGACCAGGACATGCTCCCAAACCCTAGGACATGATTCAATACACCCTATAACACCTATGAAATCAATCCATCAAGTTTGATTTAGGTTAAGGACTTGATTTCATAGAGGATCGCATAGTTTGGAATTCATCTGACAAAAAGTCAACTGTGCACAAAAGTCAACTTTGACTTTCTGAGATTTTTCACAAATATGGTTCTTTGACCCTAAAATGATGTTAATGTATGATCGAAATCATCATTCATCAAGAAAAATCAAGAAAAGTGGGATAACTTGTAAAAGGGGTAACCATAAAAAACATAGAAATTTTTCTAAGTTATGGAACAAAGTGGCTAGGGTACCAACTTTGGAGAATCATAACTCCTAAACCACAAGGCCATTTTTCCCCATCCAAAGCTGGATTTGTAGCCCTCATGGCCCTCTACAAAAGCTTCAACTACACCTCATTCCAATTCATCGTGGATTTTGAGTTATGGAATAATCAAAATGGCTGAAAACATGAAATGTCACTTTTTCCAACACTTAGTGAAATTTTCACTAAGTCGGAATCTGCCTTACTTTTTTCCAAATGTAGAGGCATTTTTCACTTGGAACCAAAAAGTATCAAAACCAACTATGATCACACAGTTGTTGTATCATATAAGGGCTTTCCAAAGTGGCCAAGAACTCCATCAAAGTCCACTTGAGCCATGAGATATGACAAGGGCAATATGCCTTGCTGAAAACTGCCAAGGCTAGGCAGAATTTTGTACTTTTGCTCGATTTGGAAAAATCAGATAATTCCAAGCCTTGTCATCACTTTGGACACATCTGAGGATCAAATCTAAAGGGAACAAACACGGATCCAAGCCTCCAAAGTCTTTGGAATAAGAAGTAGCATGCCAAACCTAGAAATCCCTAAAAGAGGGACAAGACTCCAATTTTGGATTGGAGCATTTAGTGGTTGCACCAACGTGGCATAGACTGATACATTTTCAACTGAATTCAGTCAAGAATGATCCAACAACTAGGGAACCACAACTCTGTGCTCTAACCTCTAGTCAATGGCTAGAGGAGAGTTGAGATTCCAAAGTGCAACCATTGGTCAAACCTCTGCAGCAGTTACCATTCACTATTGATCCCAAAACAAAATTGCTCTACTATAAATAGAGCTCATTTGTGATCAGTTTGAGTACACCAAAGCCATCAAACTGATGCTTTCCTCAAAATCTCTTTCTCTTGACCAAAATGCCTTCTTTAGCAAAGTAACTCTGAGTTTTTGAGTTTGAGAGCAATTCCAATCAAACCAATCACACACATACCTCATAAACATCATATAGAAGTGATCCAAAACTCACATAACATCTGGAACACCAAAATCACAAAATCGCCAGCCAACTGCTCAAGCCTTTGACAGATTTGTAGTTGAGGTGCCAAATCAAGTTCCAGCTCAAATCAATCCACTCCAAGCATCCAGACACACTCCATACCACCTAGGGAAGTTGTCCATAACTTTAGAACTAAGCTGTAACACCTCTAACACAAAACACGATCACCAGCTGCAAGTGGTAAGCATGAGCTCTTCTAACTCTATGATCCATGCAATTTTTGCTGCACAATAATTTGGCCATATTTTCCCTCAATCAATTGAATTGCTTGAATCGTGTGTTAAATTTCTGAACCTTCATGCATAATTTAGGGTTCTAGAGGTTTCTCTTTGATTTCTTATTCCATGTTTAAAATAAATGAAATTAAAGACCATAGACATTATCGTGAGGTTGAAACGAGTAGATTGATATATAGATTGCATGATATTATCAAGTATTCAGTGAGATTGATGAGAAAATGCAAATCTGGGCAAAACAGAGCACGCGGGCAAGGCCAAGGTGTTCTTGGCGCCCTTTTTCAAATATTTGAATATTAGAATTTTGTGATTTTTATTTAATTGATTCAAAAATTAATTTTTCTCTGAATTTTAATGATTTTGAGTTGATTCTTTTTTTTAATAATTCACAAAAATGTTAAAATATTTTATTTTACCAAAAAATCCCAAAAATATTATTTATTTCATATAATTGATATTTTTGCGAAGAATTAATATTTTAATTGTTTTTGACATTGAAAATATTTTTTCCTTCTTGATTTTGTAAATTTTAAATGACTTCTAGTTATTTTGTAGGTCAAAACTTGATTTTTGAAACATTAATCCAAGATCACAATTTGTTTTCCACATGTTTAACAATTTTGATCATTTTAATTGAATTTTTATTCAATTAAAATATATTTTGTAAACAAATTAGGGTTTTTGATTAATTCAACCCTCATCAAATCATTTTCAAACTTTTTGAGCCTCTAATAGAGTGTAAGACCCAACCCTTTGTAAATACAAACAAATTTTGGGCCTCAACTGTTGTATAAGTCCCGTTGTATTTCAAAAGTTCGGCGCGATCGTCGCCCGTTTAAAATAAGACCCATTCAAAATCATTTTTGGGCCTCTAAATAGAGTGTAAGACCCAACCCCCTTTTAACCAAAACTATTTTGGGCCTCAGATATTGTATAAGTCCCTCTGCGTTAAAAGAAACCCCGACGCAATCTCCAGTTCAAAAATCAAATCATTTGGGCCTACCCTCGTGTTATAAGCCCCATTCCTTTTCTTTAAACACCTTTGGGCCTCTTGAGAGAGTGTAAGACCCATCCCCTTGTACAAAAAACCTTTTTTGGGCCTCAGTCACTTGTATAAGTCCCTGTACAAAATGACAGTGCGATCACTGATAAAACCCTGGGCCTCTCCTTGAGCTGTAAGCCCCAATTTTCCTTTAAAAAGCACTTTCTCCTTTGATTTTGTAACATACTGTTATTTTCAATTTCTTTGTTGAACAACTAACCAAACAACATGGAAGCTCTACAACCGAGTAAGTGTTTACCCGCTTTCATTTACCGCTTTCATATGTATATAACTGTATTGTGGGGCTATTTCACTGTAAGTCTTCTTTCATAAACTCATATCGACTGTGTAATACTAGTATAGATATTTAGAGTTTCCCCGGCAACTACGTCTAGAACTAGACAGAACCTCGTCTCCTGACGTTTTCCCGGATATTTCAACATAACCTAAACCATGAGATTTTTCGTTTACAACAATTTTAGATAACTAGATCTAAGAAATCTCTCCCCCTTTGAACATTTCATATACAGAAGGCCAATGTTCCAAGTGAAGCCCCTTCTGGAACAGTTCAACAGCCTCCTCTTGGGCTTAGTACAAGGACCCACAGGCTTCCTAAAAGCATCCTCGCCTCCTCTTGGGCGTTGTACAAGGCCCCGTCGGCTTCTTAGAAGTTTTCACAACCTCCTCTTAGGCTTCGTATAATGATTCTTCCTCCGGGAAGATAGCCTCCTCTTGGGCTTCATACAAATTGTCCCGTCGGCTTCTTAAAAGTTTTTCTTGCCTCCTCTTGGGCTTCGTACAAATTGTCCCGACGACCTCTTAAAGGTATAGGAACAAAAATTAGTCATCTTAATAGAACAGTCTTTCAAAGAGTCTAGATCCTCCTACCGCAAACGTACTGTCTCTTAATTTCTCTTAAGCATAGTACAAAAGATAAAACTCTAGACTTGGACAGTCTAATCTCCTTGAGTCTCGAAGAAATTCTCAAGTTCCTTTCAAAAATAGGAAAAGCACCCATAGACTTGGACAATCTCAAAACCCTGTGGATTCCCCGTTTCCTTAAAGAACAGGAAATAATCCCGATCCTCAGATCAAATTCATGAGTACAACATTTCCCATATAAGAACTTATTTTCTCTTTTAACCCACATACTGGACCTGTCACTCAACTGAAACATTTACCAGCACCCTAGCCTCCTCTTGGGCTTTGTACAATGATTCTCCCCAGCGGAGCTAACCTTTTCAGACTCTCTTGTTGAGTCAAACACTTTTATCCTCCATCTCGGGCTTCGTACAAGATACAAAAACACTCTCTTATTGAGTATAAAAGACTCTCTTGTTGAGTCAATCCTCTTTTAGCTTCCATCTCGGGCTTCGTACGAGATATATAAACAATCTCTTGTTGAGTATAAAAGATTCTCTTGTTGAGTCAAAACTTTAGCCTCCATCTCGGGCTTCGTACGAGATACAAAATCACTCTCTTGTTGAGTATAAAACACTCTCTTGTTGAGTCAAACATTTTCAGCCTCTATCTTGGGCTTCGTACAAGACACATACAAAAGCATTCCCTTGTTGAGTCAATCCTTTTAGCCTCTCTCTCGGGCTTCGTACGAGACACATAAAAACTCCCTCTTGTTGGGTCAATAGCCTCCTCTTAGGCTTCGTATAAGGAAAACCCCGGTTGAGGCAATCAACCTTTTAGCATCAAATCATGCTTTGGTCACAACATACAAACATCAACAACTCCTTTTCCCCCATCTAATTGTTGTAAGCGGCAAGCCTCTGGATTATTTACATCCACGCCACTGTCCCTCTTTTAGCATGAGAAATTCCTAAGGAAAGATGGCATTGCTCTAAACAGAGTTAAAGTCTTCTCCTTCAGGTTAAAAATCCCCTATAGAGAAAATTATGACATTGCTGGATTCACATATCCCAGTTAAAGTAATTCTCCTTTATAATCAGTCACCAAACAATTGTGACAAACAGACCCCCCTTTAGAGATGACAAATTCTCTCTAAAGTCAGTACCTTTTTAGCTTCACATCTTGGGCTTTAAACAAGATACAAATAGACCCTTCAGCTTCACATCTTGGGCTTTGAACAAGATACAAACCACCTTTAGCTTCGCGTCTTGGGCTTTGAACAAGACACCAAAACAACCTTTTTTTCCTCCCATAGAATAGGAGGAACTACGATCGCTCTGATTTCCCTATCCCGGGAATACGTAGGCATAAGATTGCAAAAGAATCTTAGCGAGCACACTAATCAAAAACCCAAAGTCCCCTACCTCTATCCAATTTGGTGCAGTATCCTAACAAATTCCCCATGAACAGTCCCGATATTTCGTTCTGAACAAAATAAGCAGAGAGAGGCCCCACATCCACATAGCACCTGTAACCTAACAGGCCGCTGTTTAAACTCAGTATGCAAGCAAGGTTAGTTAGAGACATCGATTTCCTTTCCTTCATCAGCTTCAATAGGATAAAAAATGAATCGACCCGTAGTACCCCAGAGCGATAGTGCTTAAGAACCACGTCCAAAATCGCTCACTACAATAGTGCATGCATGGTAACATATTCAAAGGAAAGGCAGAAAGTCTCTGGGAAGACCAAACTATACCTCCATGGAACCTTATCTCCATTGGGTACAAACTAGGGCCCTCAAGCTGAGGATGCCTTGCCCTTGTCAAGAAGTTTTTCCCTTAAAGTAATCTAACCTTTATTTCATGTCTGATGCGAAAAAACTCCAGGTCCCTTTCAACAAAGTCCAACGTGAGAAGAATTCTTAGAAGAACAAATACCATATCCAAAATTTGGAATGTACCAAGATTTAGGAGCTATTAAAGGAAAATGATGCTCTGATTGAGATATTAGAACATCATGCTATAGAAAGTCAGGAAGACCAAAGAAATTTACTCACTCCTTTCACTTGGAAAAGGATCGTCGACCCAACAACGACTAAAGAGGTCCAATCAAAGAAAATGAAAATACAGGAACCGACATCTGAGCTCTCTTAAGAGAGGACTCAGGATCCATGAGCTTAAACATTTTCCTTACAGCACTTTGTAAAATAGTGTACTTTTCCTTGTAAAATACTGCAATATTTCGAATTCAATAAAAGGGGTCTTCCCTCACTATGTGATATTTGCAATCTATTTGTTAAAATTTCTTTTGGAAAACAAAATCTAAAAAAAAAATATGTCTTTGCATATCATTCATCATTCTCACATAATGCATTTTTTATCTGAGTCTCACGCATATGTCACAATCCTAGAGTCAAATTGTCTCATTCGTACAATACTCGGGCCAATCGACAAAAGAAAATGGACGATCTCGAGGAAGAGAACAGAGAGCTGAGAGAAGAAATCGACGCTCTAAAGGAAAGTTTGGAAAAACTTCACAGCAACCTGCAAACCCTGGTAGCAGCTCAAGAGAAACAACATCAAAGGACTGTGATCTTAAAGATTACGTCTACACCCATATTGGAGACACATGATAATCATCCTCGTGGACTTGAAGGTTACAAACTTCAGGAAAATGATGATGTAGGAATTACGACAGCAACTCCTGAAGGTTACAAACTTCATGTCAATGAACCGCCAAGGCTCACCACTATAATGTCTATACCACAACCAGTGGTACACACTGTCCCGGAAGGACACATTCCACAAGTAATTTCTGGTGGAAACAAAGAAATGTACGAAAGGATGAATGAGTTCCAGGAACAATTCTTAGAAATGCAGAAGGAAGTACAAGTCATTCGCCATCAAGACTTATTCGGAAAGGACGCCGCTAACCTCTGTTTGGTCCCTAATGTAAAGATACCGCACAAATTCAAGGTGCCTGACTTTAAAAAATACAAAGTCAACTCTTGCCCTCAAATTCATTTGGTGATGTACGCTCGAAAAATGTCTACCCAGATAGACAATCAACAACTACTGATCCATTAATTCCAAGATAGTTTAACTGGTGCCGCGCTCAAATGGTACATGGGTTTAAACCGCACCAAGATCAGTACTTTCAGAGATCTCGGGGCAGCCTTCGTTCAGCAGTATAAATACAATTTGGACATGGTACCAGATAGGGATCAACTCAGAGCAATGTCACAAAAGGATAAGGAAACTTTCAAAGAATATGCTCAGAGATGGCATGAAATTGTCGCCCAGATTTGTCCCCCTCTTGAGTAAAAAGAAATGACAAAGATCTTCATGAAAATGTTGAGCCCGTTTTATTACGACCGAATGGTCGCCAGTGCACCTAGTGACTTCACTAAAATGGTGAACATGGGAGTACGCCTTGAAGAAGCAGTCCGAGAAGGACGATTAGTCAAAGATGCAGAACCATCTAGCAGTACCAAGAGATACAGTAGTGTTTTCCAAAAGAAGAAAGAGTAAGATATCAGTAATATCTCTCTAGGAAAGAAAAGGCGAAGGTATCAACCGGTAACAGCACTAACTCCCGCTATCAACCCAGCGCCGGCTCCGACCTATCAACCTCGGGTTGCTCAGGGCCAACCAAATCAACAACAGTATCTGCAAAAGCCGCAATAGTCTTTTTAGCAGACTCGTCTGCAGTACAACAACAACAATCGTACTACACGACCATCAGGGTTCGAACCTATACCGATGTTGTATGCAGAGTTATTTCCACTTCTACTTGCCAAGGGGCACGTCCACTTCTATGCAGAGTTATTTCCCTGGTTGTGCTTCATGTGATAAGATTCTTGTAATTTTTCCCACCTCTCTAATGTGCTTCTAATCCATTTTAGGTGCACTAATACATGTTGATCCTTAAGTGGATTGTTTTGGAGTTTTGTGTTTGGTTTGAACAAGTTACTTTGCATTGACTGTTGAGATGTTTTATAGGTCTTTTCTCTGACATTAAAGTCATCTTATACCATGATTATAGGTCCTCCTTGATCCATTTATAGGTCCTTTTGATTTGGATTTACCTTTGATGGGTGTTTATGCATTTCAACTTGCCTTTTTGACCTAGTTCCACATCTCATTTCTTCTTGTGCTATACATGATTTATGTTTGCATTGAGTATGCCATTTCATTTATATCATTTGCATATCATCAATTGTATGCTAGTGGTCTATATGCATTCATACTCATTTCATATGTTATGCATCATTAATATGTAAATTTGTCCATCTAATTGCAACTTGTTTCTTCCCTTTTCCTTTCTTCTTCATCTATTTTCTTCCACTTGAATCATTTCATCCATGACTTGTATCATTATTCATATGCATTATAAGACATTCATAAGTGATGTTTACTTCTGACCTTGATGTTTACTTCATAAGCATAAGTACATGTTCATTTTGCATTTTTATTCATCTTTCATCAACTACTTTCATGGTGCATTTCTTAGATGTTTAAGACATTGTTTGTGCAAAGTTTGCTTGTGTTTGGTACCCTAACCCTAATTGAATATCATTAGTTATAACTACTGACTTTAAAAGTCATCTAACACTTAGAGTCCCTTCTCTCTAGACTTAGGCTTTGTTTGATTCTTAATTCCCTTTCATAAGATGTTTGGTGCTTACTTGTCTTTCTTCCTTCACTTATGTTTTCCTATTTCATTGTTGAACTAACCTTTGCTTGTAGGGGCTAATAGTAAGTTGAGTGTGTGGATATGCTTCCACACACACCTTCTTCCCTCATCTCTTTTAATTTTTCTCCTTTGTGTTTGTGCAAAGCATTTCAATGCTTTCTTTGTGCAACTTCTTTCATCCCTTTGAGTTCTTAACTTAACTTCAATCTTTGAAGTAAGTTAGAACTTGCTCTTCTTCTCTCTTCTTCTAGAATTAGGTTTCTAAATCACACTAAACCATTAGGAACATCCAAGCATGATAACATTAGGGTTTGAGTCTTAGTCCCCTTTAGTCTTTACCTTTGCTTCTTTTGAGTCTTTCTTCTCTCATCTCAAAACAAATTCAAAACACCTAATAAAGGTTGAAACATCTTCATGTGTCATGAGCCTTATTCCATGGGGGGGCTTGCATACATTCCATCTTGGAATGTGTTGTAGGTTTTCTAGCATGATGTACAAGTCTTTAACATGAAGTGATTTCACAAACAAAACTCAAAAACACTTCTTCATTTAAAAATAACAAAAACATTTAATAAAGGGAATAGGCTAGTGTACTTAAGCCTTTAACCTTGGAAGTAAATTGAGGATCTTCCTCTTACTTAGTGTACTTCATCATCATTTCATTTTGGAACGATGTATGAGATGCACATTCCATTGAAAAAGACTTAGGTACACTTACCTATGCAAAACACTTCAAATAAAAAACTTCTAAAACACTTCAAACAAACAATAACGTCTTTCCTTTGGGAATTCTCTTCTCATCTCACTCACTCTCGATGTATGAACGTGCTTCTCCTCATTCTCTTGCAACACGGTAACACATTCGATTCAGCGAGCCTGCAACACCTGAGCTAGAACATTAGCCGTTCCCTAAAAAACACAAACAGTTTTCCCTTAGTCAAGGGAACTACGTCGCTCTGATTCTCGTATTCCCGATGAGATACGTAGGCAGTGGGGTAGGGCCCATTCGAGCACTTCTTTTATTTTCCCTACATTTGTTTCTCGTTCACTTTCCATTCCTTTTCCAGCATCTTTTCTATCACCCTTTGAGCAGTACTTCAAGCGTGGATCCCGTCGAGTACGACGGACGTGAAGGGGTGCTAATACCTTCCCTTCACATAACCGACTCCCTTTCCCTTTCTCTTTGGTTCGCGAGACCTCGTTCTTTCCTTTCTCCCGGGTTTGTGCAACATTACCTTTCCCTTTCTTTGGGATAAAAATGCATGGCTGGCGACTCTCTTTCTTTCCTCCGCGCCACTTTCGTGTTTGTACCTGGATGAAAATCCCGGGAGCGACACTTATCCTCCATGATTAGTGTAGGTCAATGGAACGACGTACCTAAGATTGACATAATGCTCCTTGAAAAACCCGCTTACATCTTCATAATTGAAGCAGTCATATAGGACAAAACCTGGTATTATGATATCAAGTGCTTCCTTCAAAGACTGGAATACCCGCCTTGGGCATCAAGAAAAGATAGGAAGACCCTCAAGAGACTGGCTAGAAACTTCTTCCTGAACAGTCATACACTCTATAAGAGAAACTTCGACATGGTTTTGATCAGATGCGTAGAAAGACAAGAAGCAAACATGTTGATGAAAGAAATTCACGAAGGATCCTTTGGCACACATGACAATGGACACACAATCACTACTACAAAACGCCCAAACAACAACGCAAGGTTTACAACAGCATCCTATACACCATTATTATAATGTGTACTGGATGCGCGTGCATTATTTTAATTAGAAATTTCAAGGGTATAATAATGGTTGTTGTCAACACCGTGGTGATACAATCAAGCTTTCATGGGTTCGAACCTCATTGCCCTCAAATAGTTTATTCCTTTGACATAAATGCACCCTTTTTAAGGTTTATTTATATTTAACTAAAAAATAATAAGGATATCACTACGGTTATTTCTTAAAATCGCTGTTACAAACTGAAGCTTCTTTTTATGTATTTTAAACACCAAGTAGATATCAATTTATTAACTGAAAAAAGAAACAAGACGAAACAACCCTAACACCAACGTCGTCACCATTGTCAAGAAGAAGACAACAACAACAAGAAAGTGTTCTACTTTAAGGTGTTGCAATGTCGCATTTGAAGCCAAAATCATCCAAAGGTGTTTCGGTGTCTTCTTCCTCTGTAAAATCTCGATCTAGAAATTTTTGTTGTTGTGATGGTCGTATGGTTTCGTACCAATGCAAGAAGGGACAAAATAAAGGAAGGCTTTTTTGGAGATGTCCATTTTGGAGGAGCGATGAAACATGTAATTTGTTCATATGGGATGAATACGTGGGAGAAAGATATGGAAATGAAGATGAGAGCATTATGAAGTCAGAGTTGGAAGCTGAGGGCTATTTGAAGGTTATGTATGAGGATTTAAAGAAAAAGAACAAGAATTCGAAGAACAAACTGAAATCAGAGCCATTTTCTGGAAATCTGAAGATGTTATGTTTTCTTGTCTCGTTTATGTTTAATGTTTACTTTGTTATTAAATGTAATAGTTGAATTAGGGTTTGAATTACATTGTTGATGTTTAAACTGCAGATGCATTGTGAATTACGTTGTTGATGTTAGAATTACATTATGAAGATAGAAATGCAACTAATAAAATTACAGAACAAACCATTGTGATATACTCAAACTTTCGTCGGTTCGAACCTCAGCGCCATAAAATATTTTATTCCTTTAACGTTAAGGCACACCTTTTCTTTTTTACGTATTTTAAAATTCACAAATAAAAGGGTTATCACTACGATTCTTCTGGTTAACCGTAGTGATATATTTATAATAAATAAATACCTATCTATACGGTTTTTATTTATTTTAAAATTCACAGATAAAAGGGTTATCACTACGGTTCTTCTGGTTAACCTTAGTGATATATTTATAATAAATAAATACCTATCTATACGGCTGGTATTGTTAACCGTTGTGAAATAGTTTACCCATATATAAGCGAAATAACTTTCACTTATTGACAGTAGCGTCGTTGCCTTCAAAGTGAAACCCTAGAACCCATTTTTTCTCTTCGTTTTCACCATTAGCCGTGAATCTTGTGCTTCATACATTAAGGTATTCTTCTTCTTCCATCTATTGTTAGATATTTCTCATTATCTAGTTTGTTGCATGTTCTTTTTGTTGATTGTTCTCATTTTTTTAGATTCGTTTTCACTACCTTAACAAAGACCATACTTTGGAAACTTCATAATGTTTGTGTAGCTATGGAAAAATGTATAAGAAGCATGAAGCTATGATGGAAACTTTATCCACCTTATACTTTTTTTTCATAGCTTCACGAACAAGATGTTAGTAAATGAAGAAACAACAGTGTAAGCAAACTTCATATAGTTTTATAAACAATTGTCATACCCTAAATTTTGACCACCAAGATTTCCCATCATTGTGTCAATCATCATCACAATATGGATGAACCATCATGCCTCATCAAATGCCTCAAGGGTTGTTGAGCATTTACTACAATCAAAATTAGGGTTTTAAGCCCTCTTAGAGCCTTAGACAAAGGATCAATCAAGGAATGACTTGATCTTCAACTTGTCTAACCTCTCAAACATACACAAAGGATCAAAAAGGACTCCCACTTCAAGGATTAAGCACAAGGCTGCTCCCATCTAGGTGGATCAAGCCTCAAGATTGCCAGTGTCACCAAATTAGGGTTTTGGTCGACCAGGGCCTCCAGATGGAAAATTTCATCTGGGCACAAGCCAATGATCCAAAAAATAACCTAATATACTCCATGGAACCTCATGGACCCAATCATCAAGTCAATGTTACCTTAGAGGATGCATTTATCAAAAATCAGGAATTAGGGTTTCTTGACCTAATTCACCCCTAAGTTGACTTTTGGGACAAACCATGAGCCAAGACCTCAAGAGAGGATTTTAGGGTCTCTTATGAACTATATTGATCCATTTGGAACAATGGATTAATCCAAGAAGCTTGAGCAACAAGTCTCAATTTCATCTGCACCACAATTAGGGTTTTAAGGGAAAAGTCAACTGTAACTTTGACTTTTGACCAGGACATGCTCCCAAGCCCTAAGACATGATTCAATATACCCTATGACACCCATGGAACATGTCTATCAAGTTTGATTTAGGTCAAGGACATGATTTCATGAAGATTTGCACAGTTTGGAATTCATCTGATAAAAACTCAACTGTGCACAAAAGTCAACTTTGACTTTTTGAGATTTTTCACCAAAATGGATTTTTAACCCTAAAATGATGTTAATGTATGATTTGAATCATCATTCATCAAGAAAAATCAAGAAAAGTTGGATAACTTGTAAAAGGGGTAACCATAAAAACTTAGAAAATTTTCTAAGTTAAAAATAAAGTGACAAGGGTACCAACTTTGGAGGACCATAACTTCTAAACCACAAGGCCATTTTTTCTCATCCAAAGATGGATTTGTAACCCTCATTACCCTCTACAAAAACTTCAACTAGACCTAAGTCCAATTCATTAAGGATTTTGAGTTATGGAGTGATCAAAGTGGCTGAAAAGTGAAAATGTCACTTTTTCCAACACTTAGTGAAATTTTCACTAAGTCCAAATTTGTCTTCATTTTTTTCCAAGTGTAGGGGATTTTTCACTTGGATTCAAAAGAGATCAAAACCAAACATGTTCAAACAGTTGTTGTATCATGTAAGGGCTTTCCAAAATGGTCAAGAGCATTACCAAATTCAACTTACACCATGAGATATGACATTGGCAAGTTGCCTTGCTGAAATCTGTCAAGGCAAGGCAGAATTTGCAATTTTGCTCGATTTGCCAAAATCAGCTAAATTCAAATGCTCCTATCCACTTGGACACATCTGAGGATTGAATCTAAAGGGGACAATCACTAAGCCAAGCCCCCAAAGTCCATGGAACAAGAAATAGCATGTTGAACCTAGAATGGCCAAAATAGGGACAAGACTCCAAATTTGGATTGAAGCATTCAATGGAAGCATCAAGGTGGCATGGACTGAGCCATTCTCATCTGAAATCAGTCAAGACTTATCCAAGACCAAGGGAACCACAGCCCTGTGCCCTAACGTCTAGTCAATGGCTAGAGGAGACTTGCATTTCCATTGGCCAACATTGAACAAACACCTGCTGCAGTTTCCATTCACTGTGGATCCCAAAACAAACTTGCTCTACTATAAATAGAGTTCAATTGTGTTCAGTTTGAGTACACCAAAGCCATCAAACAGATGCTTTCCTCAAAATCTCTTCTTTCACCTCAAACTTGCCTTCCAAAGCAAGTAATTCTGAGTTTTTGAGCTAGAGAGTAATTCCACCCAAAATAATCACACACATACCTCATATATATCATATGTAAGCTGTGCGAACCATCAAAAGTGACCTGTAATCACAACATCACAAAGTCACCTCTCAAAACCTCAAAATAGCACTTTTTTGCATTTTTCAAGCCATGTCTTGATTCAGTCACTTTCCAAACCAGATAAAACCTCAAACACACTCCAAATATCATCCTTGAACTGTCCCAAATGGTTCCCACCATCTGGAACACCATTTGAGGGAGTTGCTATTTTGGTCACTTTTAACCCCTTTTGCAAGAAAGGGACAGTTTGTGTTTTTGCAGGTACCAGCTGATTCCAATCATTCTAAAATCATCCAAGGGATCATTTGAGGTGGTTCAAAGCATAAAATCATATCTGGAGCACGAGGGTTGGCAGATTGCAGAGAAACCTCCAAAATCTCAAAGAAGGGTAAGCCTCTCAACTTGCACTCACCAAAACATGTGTTCATTTGAAGTCCATTGATCATAAACATCTCATACATATCATATATGTTGTGTTTGAGCTAATTCACCATGTAATCCATGCTTGTACCAAGTTGTAGCATAGAAAATGCATTTATAGGTCATTTTCAAAACCACTATCGGGTTTTGAGGAGGGAGTGTGATCTGAAAAAACTACCACCACCATTGGATTCCTTATGAAATTCTGGCCCAGATGCAAATAAATTTTGTCTCAAACAATTAAGAATTGAGAAAGTTATGACCTTCACGTTTTTGAGCCAAAACTTGCCTTGGGCAAGCCAAAACCAAGGCATGACTTGTGTATTTGTTGGTTTGTTTCAAACAATGGATGTATCACCACCCCAGTGGTAAGGCGCGCGCCTTGTATGCTTGAGGTCGTGGGTTCAAACCCCACCCATGCCATTTTGTATTTTTTCACATTTTGCTATTTTTCCAACTATTTTCATGTTTTGTTAATTATTTGGAAAATTAATAACTCTTTCAATTTTAATTATTTTTTATTGGTTCTTTTTGCAAAAAATCACAAAAATATTGAAATATTTTATTCCACAAAAAAATTGAGTTTGTATTATTTATTTAATATAATTAGTATTTTTGTGAATAAATTCATTTTTATTTGTTTTTAAGCATTTTAAAATGAATATTCATCTTGAAAAATGAAGACCAAATGAGTTTTAATATCTCTTGTGATTTATACCTCATTTTTCAAACCTTAAACAAAAATTACAAGTGGTCTATTCAAACCTATTTGGTATTTTTCATTGATTTTCTTTAAATATTTATTTTTAAAGAATAAAATTAGGGTTTCTTTGATTTTCACTCAAACAAATCATTGTCAAACACTTTTGGGCCTCTAATAGAGTGTAAGACTCAATCCTTTTTTGACCAAACCATTTTTGGGCCTCAGTGTATTGTATAAGTCCCGATACCGTAAAAAACAAACGGCGCGATCGTCGCCTTTTGAAAAACAACCTCATGGGCCTCTCCTTGAGCTATAAGACCCATTCAAAACTTTTGGGCCTCTATTAGAGTGTAAGACCCAATCCCCTTTTAACCAAAATCACTTTGGGCCTCACTTATTGTATAAGTCCCTCTGCGTTAAAAGAAAACCTCGGCGCGATCGCTATTTTTAAACGAAAAATCAATTGGGCCTACCCTCGTGTTATAAGCCCCATTCTTTTTCTTTAAACCTTTTGGGCCTCTTGAGAGAGTGTAAGACCCATCCCTTTGTACGGAAAACCATTTTGGGCCACAGTCACTTGTATAAGTTCCCCTGTACAAATTCAAACAGTGCGCTCACTGATAAAACCCTGGGCCTCTCCTTGAGCTGTAAGCCCCAAATCTTTCTTTTTCAAAGCACTTTCTCCTTTGATTTTGAATATACTGTTGTTTTCAATCTTTCTTTGTTGAACAACTAACCAAACAGCATGGAAGCTCTACAACCGAGTAAGTGGTTATTGCTTTCATTTACCGCTTTCATATACATATAACTGTATTGTGGGGCTGTTTCACTGTAAGTCTTCTTTCATAAACTCATATCAACTGCGTAATAATAATATAGATATTTAGAGTTTCCCCGGCAACTACGTCTAGAACTAGGTGACGCGGTTTCGTTTATTCATAGAAATAGACAACTAGATCCCCAATAGGATCACCAGATATAGTCTTATCTTCGGCTGTCCTCATTAGGAATTGTCAAGAAACTCTACCCCCAGAGATGAATGTATTCTCCGTGAATGGCATCTTTGAGTTTCTTCCTAATTCTCGAACTTTCCTGACTCGATCTATTCCTTGTGAATAACTTGCCTTGAATTTCTCGGGGATTGGGGACCCACAGGCTTCTTAAAAGCATCGGCCTCCTCTTGGGCATCGTACAAGGACCCACAGGCTTCCTAAAAGCAACCCCGCCTCCTCTTGGGCTTAGTACAAGGACCCTACGGCTTCTTAGAAGTATTCACAGCCTCCTCTTAGGCTTCGTATAATGATCTCTTCCTCTGGGAATGATAGCCTTCTCTTGGGCTTCATACAAGGACCCGTCGGCTTCTTAAAAAGTTTCCAGCCTCCTCTTGGGCTTCGTACAAATTGTCCCGACCACCTCCTAGAGGTATAGGATTAGAACTTAGTCATTTGCATAGAACAGTCCTTTCATAGAGTCTACTACTATTTCTCAAAGCACAGTACAAAAGATAAAACCCTAGACTTGGACAGTCTAATATCCTTGAGTCTCAAAGAGATTCTCAAGCGACCCCTTCGTTAAATAGGAAGGAAACCCGCAGACTCGGACAATCTCAATACCCTTCAGATTTCCCGCTTCCTTAAAGAACATGAATAACCCGGACCCTTGAATCAAATCCTTGAGTACAGTATTGCTCATATAAGAACTGATTTTCTCTTTAAAATCAGTATACTGGACCTGTCACTTAACTGAAATAGTTACCATAGCCTCCTCTTGGGCTTTGTACAATGATCCTCCCCAGCGGAGTCAAACAACGTTTAGCCTCTCTCTCGGGCTTTGTACGAGACACATAAAGAGACTCCCTTGTTGAGCCAATCACCCCTTTTGCCTCCATCTCGGGCTTTATACGAGATACAAAAAGGTTCTTATTGAGCCAAATAAACAACAGCCTCCATCTCGGGCTTTGTACGAGGTACAAAAAACTCTCTTGTTGAGTCAAATCGCCTCCATCTCGGGCTTTATACGAGATACCAAAAGACTCCATCGTCGGGCCAAAACCTTTTAGCCTCTCTCTCGGGCTTTGTACGAGACACATAATAGCCTCCTCTTAGGCTTTATATAAGAAAACCACTGGTCACTCCAATTAACCTTTTAGCATCACAGTTGTGCCTCGTTCACAATACACAAACATCAACAACTCCTTCCCCTTTCATCTAATCGCTGTAAGCGGCAAGCCTCTGGATCATCTACATCCATGCCAATGTCCCCCTTTTAGCATGAGAAATTCCTAAGGAAAGATGGCATTACTCTACACTGAGTTAAAGTCTTCTCCTTCAGGTTGAAATCCCCTATAAAGGAAATTATGGCATTGCCGGATTCACAAATCCCGGTTAAAGTAATTCTCCATTATAAAACAGTTGTGACATACAACCCCCTCTTTAGAGATGACAAATTCTCTCTAAAGTTGAGACCTTTTGGCTTCATATCTTGGGCTTTGAACAAGATACAAATCGACTTTTCAGCTTCACATCTTGGGCTTTGAACAAGATACAAATCACCTTTCGCTTCACGTCTTGGGCTTTGAACAAGACACCAAAACACCCATTTCCTCCCATAGAATAGGAGGAACTACGAACGCTCTGATTTCCCTGTTTCGGTAAACGGGAATACGTAGGCATAAGATTGAAAGAAAAATCTTAGCGAGCACAATCAACAAAAAACCCAAATCCCATACCTATCAAAAAGCATCAGTCCTAACATCCTAATCCTTGTTCCTTGCCAGAAACCCTCTGTCTAGATAAAAAAGAAGAAGAAAACAGTATTGGCAAAAATACAAATAACCAGTACAAAGGCCCCCCCACATTGATAGCATCCGTAACCTAACAGACCGTTGTTTAAACTCAGTATGCAAAGCAGGGTTAATTGGAGACATCTATTTCCCTTCCTTCATCAGCTTTAATAGGATAAAAAATGAATCGACCTGTAGTTTAAGATCAAACCGCAGAGAGCGACCAGCGCTTAAGAACCGCGTCCAAAATCGCTCGCTACAGAAAAAATGGCGCCCACCGTTGGGCTTCTCAAAGTTAGATCTAGGCACGGTTTTCCTTTTCACCTCTTGTGTGAAAACCACAGATTGGGGCTTCCGCCGGGGAACCCATTTTCTGTCAGGAACTTAGGATTCATAGCTTTAAAGGTCTAGGATGATTAGGACAAATATATATACCGCTTTTCCTAATAGCTATACGTGTTTATTTTTCTGTTAATGGAAATGCGGGTGATGCCGTATATGGAAAGACTGAGTATACACTTAAGATAAGTGATGGCGACGGGGTCGACCATCAACCTCAGTGGAGGCTGACCAACGCAACCCATTCTCTCACCTAGACAATGGGCCGATTGTTAAGTCTGAGAAGCTGATGAGCCAAACCCTTTCGTAGTGCGGAAACTATCGGGAATAGTTGTTATGCGATACTACCCTCATTTGAGGCTGGTGATCTATTCTCGGTGAATGGCACTTACTCTAAGATTGCACTACAACTCGCTGGCGATTCGCTTGTTGTTTTGCTTTCCTGGGAGGAGCTAATGATAATGAGTACAGGTACAAAAATCACCCTAGTATAAACCTTTGGGGATGGGTAGAGCCTTGACTTCATGACAACGACCCTTTGACCCCATGTTTTTTCTATGTTTTTGTGTGCTGCATTCATGCATTCATTTAATAAAACATTAAAACATTCAAAAAACTTCTCTTCTAGTCTCTCTGTTTTTTCAAAATAAACTAAGACTGTGATTGCAAATATCAGAGAAAAGGATTGCACTAATGGATTTCGGTAGAAGGAGAACTCACCAGTATACCTTCAAGGTTCCAAAACTAGAGAATTTGAGAAGGTTAGCGAGGATGATCACTAACCCAGAGGCTTTCAGAGCCAAGCACGGAGGTTTGCTACCACTGTTAAGAGTCCATGTGATTGAGGGAATCATGGATGCGCTCATTCAGTTTTATGATCCAGTTTATCACTGTTTCACATTCCCGGATTACCAGCTCGCACCAACGCTGGAGGATTATTCTCATCTGATCGATCTACACATTACAGATCGAGCTCCATCTTCTGGACTGGAAGAAATTCCAAAGAATCAGACTATTGCAAGAGCAATTCATTTGGACGAGTCTGAGGTTAGTACTCACCTAACTACTAAGGGTGGCATCCAAGTGTCGCTCCCGGGATTTTCATCCTAGTACAAACGCGAAAGTGGCACCGAAACAGAGTCGCCAGCAATGTGTATTTATCCCAAGAGAGGGAAATGAAACACTGCATAAACCTGAAGAGAAAGGAAAAGCATGGTCTTGCGACCAATAGAACTGGGTTCGGGATTCGGTTACGCGAGAGGAAGGTATTAGCACCCCCTCGCGTCCATCGTACCCGATGGGATCCACGCTTGCTTGTTTCGATCAAAGGGTGATAGAAAAGATACCGGAAAAGGAACTGAAAGATAGAAAGGAGAAAGAAAGGAAAAGGAACGAGAAACAAATGTAGGGAAAATAAAAGAAGTGCTCGCATGGGCCCTACCCCACTGCCTACGTATCTCATCGGGAGCATGAGAATCAGAGCGACGTAGTTCCCCTCACCTAAGGGAAAGATTGTTTTTGTTTTTTAGGGAACGACTAACGTTCTAGCTCAGGTGTTGCAGGCTCGCTGGTCCGAGTGCGTTACCATCTTGCAAGAGAACGAGTAGAGGCGCGTTCATACGTTGAGAGTGAATGAGGTGAGACAAGAATTCCCGAAGGAAATACGTTATTGTTTGTTTTTGTCTTTTGAAAGTTTTTTCATTTGTTTGTTTGCATATGACAGTGTATCTGAATCTTAGTCATTGGAATGTGTACATTCTCACATTCCAAGATGGAATGGGTAAGAAAGCACACTAAGAGTGAAGAAGACCCCCACACTTAGTTCCAATTGTCAAGGTGCAAACACACTAGCATACTTGTGTTTATTAAGTGTTTTTGTTGATTAAGAAATGAAGAAGTGTTTTTTATTATTTGTACCTTCAACAAGCATTGCATTCAAGTCCCTCATACAAGATCGAATGTTTAACACATTGACCCAAGATGGGCTATAATGCTATACATTCTAAGATTATAAGAGAAAACCCCTTTATAATATTTTCTTTATATGAAAGGCCTAAATGCAATAAATGCTTACCTTTATTAGATGTTTTTGGATTTTCTTTGAGAGATGAGGAGAGAGACTCAAGAGAGGAGAAAAGGTAAAACCTATGTGGACTAAGACTCAACCCTAATTGAAGATTAAAGGGAGTGATCCTAATGGTTTGTGAGGTTTCAACCTAAAGTCTAAAGAAAGGATGAATTAAACAATTCACTTCTAAAGTAGAAGATGAATTGTAATTCACAAAGGGAAAGTGATGAGTTATTAAGAAAAAGCACATAAGTGCTTAACAAAACACAAGATGGAATTTTAAAAGAGAAAGGATAGAAGTTGAATATGGATTCCTTATCCACACTCAATTACAACTTACCAAAGCCCCTACATGGTTAGTAAACATGTACAAGAAGTATAAGAAGTAAAAGAACATGTAATGCACCATAAAACTCAAAAGAATTAAATGAGAAATCAAATCCTATAACCACAACCAGAATGTACATCATATGGAAAAAAAATGATTATCATCATGCAAGTCCAAGTGGATAGGCAACAAACATCATCCATGGCATTAAAACATTCTACCATAAGAAAAAGGAGAATGAAAGATGAAAAGAAAAAGAAGAAATATGCATAAATGGAACATGTAATCCATGGATCAGAATTGAAATGAAATGAAAAATGATTCACAAACATCTCACAAGTATTCATGCATGACACATCAAAACATTTAAGAAATGATAGAAGAAGTAGAATTGAAATGGGAGTTCCAAACAAAGGAAAGTGCAAACACAACATGTTAAAGGTGCACAAGGTTCAAATGATAATCAACAAGCAAAGATGACATATGATATGTATCAAATGTCCTATAATGTCAAGAGTGTAGCTCACCAAATAGGCAAATGATCATGCAAGTATACACAAAAGAAAACATGTAAACATGCACAAAAGATTACAATGATATGACATGTTATAATGCTTTAAATGAAATGCATAAAAAAAAAATCAAATGGCCTCATGAAAATTATGAAAACATGGTATTGAAGTTCACTAATCAAAGATGAATCACATATCAAAGTAGCATGCAAGGAACCAAGGCAAAATGATGTCAAACAATGCACTTAGGTCAAATAGACATATCATACAAAGTAGCACAAAAATGAACACCAAACATGCCATAAAATGACCTAAAAAATCAAATAAAAATCACTTAACATACCTCAAGATGCTAATGACTCAATGCAAAAAGAAGAGTATCAAAACAATTTTTAATGATCAAGAACAAAATTAAACAAGATCATGTACCACATTAAGAATACACACCAAAGAAATTCAAAGAAAATTATAGAACAGGGGCAAAAAGGTCATAAAATCAAGAAATAAAATCATGAAAAATTTTCTAAATATTTTAAGAAGGCTCATGAATTTTTTTGGAATTTTATGATGCTATTTGATATTTTTAAAAATTAAAAAGCAAACGTGTAGAAAAATGGAAAAAAAAATGCAATGCAAAAAGGAATGGGGGTGTATACATAGCAATCCATCAGTTCAAAAATGTTTGGGCCTTGGAACAGGGAGGTGTAAAAAGCAATCTGGCTTAAGTCCAATTACACGCAACACACAATAACTAGCATGCTCACTCAGTCAACAAAATGGACTCACGCGTGACCATTGGATTAAGTCAAGTCCACAGGCCAGTCAAAGTAATGAAAATCAATGCATGTACATGAATGTCCACACTCCATACCATGTGCCACACCACACAAAGTTTAAGTGAGTTCAAAAAATTGGCACGTGAGAGGCACACTGATTTTAATGTGCTGGCATGCTTTTGAACCACACGATGAGGAAAAATAAACGGACACGATTAGAACACACACAAACCCTAACATTCAAGATCACCGGTCGGAGATGACCTCCGGTCATCTTCTCCGGCCAACAGCCACCACCTGTAAACTCACATGTTCATGAAAACAAACAAATCGCATACCAAATTGAAGCTGAACTTATGTAGATCAAGAATATGCTCATGAAAACCACAAAGCATGCACACATAGCAAGAACAGAGGAGATGAATTTGTGCCCTAAGTTTTGCAACTACGCCTTTAGAAGGCCTATCAACTAGCCGGAGTTAGGAATGCTCCTAGTGAGCTCATATCAACAAAAACCAATCAAAACTAATGCAAATCAACTGAAGCACAGTTCAAGGATGAAACCTGAAAATGTAGAGGGATTGGAAATGTTGAGAAATCCAGAGAAAAGCTTGATATGCAGGGTTTCTAGATCCTCAACCTTAGCAAAATAAATGCTAAGGATTCACGAGTAGATGAAGGATATTGAAGCTTGCACTGATGCTGAACTTGTAGAAAGGGAACTGTTCTTGCTATTTTTTATTCAACCACACCAAGCAATGATCAATGGAAGCACAATGGAGTTGAAATCGTGGAGAAGAAGATGAGCAAAATCAGAGAGAGTGAGAGGAGAATTCTGAAGTGAATGTGAGAAATGACTGTTCCCTGAGAAATGTGAGTGAAATTTGGTTTTATAGTGTGAGTTAGAAATGAACCAGAGGTGGTTAAGTGAGTGAGTCAACTGAGTCCAAGTTGAGTTAACTGAGCTGCCTCTAACTAACTGAGTCAAGTTAGTTAGGGCGAGTCAGCTGTGGGTGTGCTATAGTGGTGGAGGTCCATGGTGTTATGGTGGAAGTGAAAATGAACTGACATTGCACGACTGTCTCACCAAACTTGTTCATCAAGTTGCTTTTTTCTATTTTCGTGCATGGCACGTGCTCATGTGCATGGACATGTGATGAGTGTTTGGTTAAATGAAGAAAGAGTTGGAGGGTGAGCAATGCACGAGCAAGCTGAGACAACAACAACAACATTCATTTTTTCTGGTTTTTTATGACAGTTTGGAAATAATGCAAACATGGATGTTTAATGGTGATTTTCTCTTGGCATTGTGGATGATTTGGTGTGTTTTTGGAGTCATTGGAAAGAGGGCACATAGTGCTACAAGTTTGGTGTGAAAAAGGAATTGAAATGATGCCTCAAACATGCTCCAAAATGACTATGAACTTAAGCACACAAGATTGGCTGATGGGCGCACCAGGTGGTCGATTGGCAAGGCTGGCATGGCACGAAATTTCAACATAACCACCCTAACTTGAGACCAATATTTCTCCCTCATAACTTGATCAAATGGAATTTTGTCCAACATGAAACTTGAAGAAGACATTACAAGGAACAACTTTGATGTTAAAAAGTTTTTCATTTGGAGCTTCCCTCTTAGAGAAACATGGGTGAACATCTGGCACACCACTTGTTTGAGAAAATGACTGCGCATGAGCTTGGCAAGACTTGGTCATGACCTGGTTTTTGACCTACTTTCCTCTAACTTTGATCAATCATATCTCACTCAATTTTTATCCAATGGAGATGTTCCACATATGGATGTGAAGCTTAAAACAAGATCTTTTGTTGTGGCCGAGTGGAATTTTAATTTGGTGCTTCAATTTTAAATGGCCTTGGTTCAAACTCTGATGCAAAATGGCCAAAACTTGCTATTTTTAGTAACCCTTCCTCTTCCAAAAATGGCAACTTTCCACCTCTTGATTTTTTCATGATTCCTTTGGAGTTTCTTGACTAAATTTTGTACATTGGACATATGTACCATGAATTTCATGATTTTGGGCTCAAAAAGTCAAGAGTTGACTTTTTCCTCTGATTATTTGACTTGGCCCCAATTTTCCTGATTTCTGATCTTTCTTCCAATTGAAACACTTCCAAAACCAATTGAGAGGCAATTTTCCATACACATACACTTAAGAACATGTAGAATACCATGACATCAAGTTTTGTCCAAAAAATCAAAGATTCCCTGATTTAATTGGAAACCCTAGTTTTGGTGCCCACCTCCTAGGAGAAAAATGTGCAGTCTTCAATTTCCAATTCCTCAGAGTATGTTATGTATCATCTTAAAAGATGATGATATATGCCATTTGAGGATGATTTTGGATAAATGAGTTATCTCTTTTGAGGGTTTTCCTTCATTTTTTGAACCTCTTGCATAGTGAAAGATGTAGTG
Source organism: Lathyrus tuberosus (assembly GCA_022829125.1). Taxonomy (NCBI): domain Eukaryota; kingdom Viridiplantae; phylum Streptophyta; class Magnoliopsida; order Fabales; family Fabaceae; genus Lathyrus; species Lathyrus tuberosus. The sequence continues at coordinate 13,462,279 of JALAZF010000124.1, read as the reverse complement.
CTTCAATCTCCCATTGATTCTCTCATTCTTGAGGTTGTGGATGTTCCATTGAGATAGTATGAGACATGAAAGGCCTCTTGGCTTGCCCTGAGGAAACTTGATTGACCTTTTTGTGCTTTGAATGATTCCTTGATTGTCCACCTTCTTCCTGATCACATGCCCTGATGGTAAGAAGGATGCTATGCTTCATTTTTCTATGTTAAATGCAATGTAATGTTAATGAGGTGGATATGATATGATAGATGATAATGCCATGCTATGATGACAAAGAGGGAGAGCAAATTTTGGGGTATTACAGCTGCCCCTATTCAAGCGCTGTAGACCTGAATGCCTGAAAGCGATTGCTTTCGGACTTTCAAGGTATATAGCGATTGAATACCAAATATAACCAAAAATTTGCTCTGGATGATGAGGAAGAAACTTCCACGACATTGCTAGCTTGAATCTTCAATGAAACATTGTCAGAGAAAACTGTCTTTTGAACGACACCAGACGACTACTGGCTTGCCACACTGCTGGTGGACTTTAATAATGTCTTTTATGCAATTCCAGACGACTACTGGCCTGCCACGCTACTGGTGGACTTTAGAAATGTCTTTTTGAACGATGCCAGACGACTATTGGCTTGCCACACTGCTGGTGGGCTTTAATAATGTCTTTTATGCAATTCCAGACGACTACTGGCCTGCCACGCTACTGGTGGACTTTAGAAATGTCTTTTTGAACGACGCCAGACGACTACTGGCTTGCCACGCTACTGGTGGACTTTTCAGCTTCGTGCCACCCGAAGACGGACTTTTGCCAATCCACTGTTGGACTTTTAGAATTTGCCACCCTTAGATGGACTTTTGCCAATCCACTGTTGGACTTTTGCCAATCCACTGTTGGACTTTTAGAATTTGCCACCCTTAGATGGACTTTTGCCAATCCACTGTCGGACTTTTGCCACCCGAAGACGGACTTTTGCCAATCCACTGTTGGACTTTTAGAATTTGCCACCCTTAGATGGACTTTTGCCAATCCACTGTTGGACTTTTGCCACCCGAAGACGGACTTTTGCCAATCCACTGTTGGACTTTTAGAATTTGCCACCCTTAGATGGACTTTTGCCAATCCACTGTTGGACTTTTAGCTGCTTTGCCACCCGAAGATGGACTTTTGCCAATCCACTGTTGGACTTTTAGAATTTTCCACCCTTAGATGGACCTTTCGCCAATCCACTGTTGGACTTTTGCCACCCGAAGACGGACTTTTGCCAATCCACTGTTGGACTTTTGCCACCCGAAGACGGACTTTTGCCAATCCACTGTTGGACTTTTGCCACCCGAAGACGGACTTTTGCCAATCCACTGTTGGACTTTTAGAATTTGCCACCCTTAGATGGACTTTTGCCAATCCACTGTTGGACTTTTAGCTGCTTTGCCACCCGAAGATGGACTTTTGCCAATCCACTGTTGGACTTTTAGAATTTGCCACCCTTAGATGGACCTTTCGCCAATCCACTGTTGGACTTTTGCCACCCGAAGACGGACTTTTGCCAATCCACTGTTGGACTTTTGCCACCCGAAGACGGACTTTTGCCAATCCACTGTTGGACTTTTAGAATTTGCAAAATTGTATTACTCTCTGCATCTGTGTCAGACATCTCAGCTGACTCTGCTGAGGAGCAATGACCAATGATTTGACTTTGGAGACTCCTGAAAGGATAACCTCTCCACTGGAGAATGAATGAACAATCCGTCTGCTTCGAATTGCCAAGCTTGCCAAAAATAAATTGGACTTGAAGAATAATAAATCTGCCAGTAATCACTTCATCTGCTGGGGGAATGAATTCTGGTCACAGCGATTCCGCTGGGGGTGAGAATTTCTTTGCATGGCGTCTTGCTAGGGGAGAAAAGTCATAAAAACTCTCCTTGGGGATCTATCCAATCCAAGACCCTTTGTAGGGGTTATCAACCTTCTGACCCGGCTGGGGAAAGACTGTACCATCCTTGTTGAGGAATAGATTTTGCCGGTCCTATAAACCTTTGCGAGGAGAACAACAACTCAGCTGGGGAGTATTGCTGACAAGATTCGATGCTGACCTCTGTGGGGAATCATTACCAGAGACACAATCTTGCTGGGGATTATGGCTACTCTGCCAGGGATATGCAAATCCTGGTTAGAACATTCCACTGCAACTTGCTAGAAAGAGTCCTTAGAGATCTGTTGGGGAAACCCAAAGCAAATCCACAGTAGTCTGCTGAAGAATATGACTGTCAAGCTTAGGATAAGTACCACAATGCCCCATGTTAGGTGAGCTTCCCTTTAGACAATTCCGTTAGGGATGACGAGTTTATAACAAACTCTGCTGGCGGAAACTGCTTTAAAACGTCTCGTGCTGGGGAATGCCTTTTGAGAGGATTTTACAGAAGACCAACTGTCCTCAAACTCTACTGGGGATGATCAACACTTCATGCTGGGGAAACAAACATGCCCCATGCTTGGACAAACCAACAATTCGTCCCCGAAGAGGATGTCATAAGAGGATTTTACAGAAGATTTAGCCTCTTCAAACTCTTGTGACTTCGCTGGGAATAATGACCATCAGTTTCGGTGTCGACGAGACCACTCTTTTGGGGAACCTGTGACCGTTATCAACATAGAAAAGCTTGTAGCTGTTGGAAGTACTGTATGAGAGAATCGACTTAATAAGATACAACGGTACCCAGTCGAACTTAATTCACTAATATCGAACCGTTATGAACAATCATCGAACGAACGATGAACGCCGATCTCCTTACCCGTAATTGCCCCAGTCTTTTGCGTGGGGTGATTGATTACTGGTCTTGTGCTTAAAATCATCTGCACCTGCTACCTGCAACAAAAGAATATACCCACATGCCCCGAATATTGCGTGGCTAGAATCCACCATCCAGGAGTATTCAACATTCGAAGTAATTTCAAATGTTTTTTCTGCGCATGTTATTGCAAGGCCGCCATGTTTTCAAATGCAATGTTTTATCAAAAATTAGGACGTTTTTGCAAACAAAGCAATAAAATAAAAATAGGAAGCTTTTTATTGAAATTCAATTTATTGACTGAGAGCCCAGAATAGGCAATTACATCCGGAAGCAATCCCTGGAAAGAGGTGATCGCTGAAAATTGAGAAAAGAAACTATCCTAATGGCAATGTGAAAACGGACTTCCACTGAGTTTCCATTCTGTTATGACCAGTATGTCTTCAAAACTCCCCGACCTTGCCTTTTGAGGACTGATCAGACCGATTCCTATCTTTTAGAACGTCAGTTGTTCAAACGGTAATGGGTACAGATAACTCAGACCGTAGTCATTCGCTTAAATCCCTCTTTTGTGTGGACCGCCCTTTCAGGTTTTCGATCCACCAGGATACCCTTTTTTGCCTAAGTTGCCCTTTCGGGTTTTCAACTTACCGGGTGTACAAATCTTTTTTCAATTATATCCCTAATTTTTGCCCGAACCTTATTCTGTTTTTGGTTCGCCGGGATGCCCTTTTTTGCCTGGATTTTTTTATTTTTATTATCCAGCGGGTCTATTCATGCGAAGTATTTTTTGACTACGTCCGAGTTGACAGGGGATGAAAAGTCTTCGCCATCCATGGTTGTAAGCAATAAAGCTCCGCCCGAAAAGACCTTTTTAACCACGAATGGACCTTCATAGTTAGGAGTCCATTTTCCCCTGTGATCTGTATTGGGAGGAAGGATCCTTTTGAGTACCACATCTCCGACTTTGTAAACCCGAGGACGCACCTTTTGGTCAAATGCCTGCTTCATTCTGCGCTGATATAGTTGCCCATGACATACAGCCGCCAATCGCTTTTCCTCAATAAGGCTCAGCTGATCAAATCTGGCTCGTACCCATTCAGCTTCATCTAGCTTAACATCCATCATAACTCTGAGGGACGGAATCTCTACTTCAACCGGTAGCACTGCCTCCATACCATATACAAGTGAGAATGGGGTCGCCCCAGTGGACGTGCGTACCGACGTTCGATACCCCTGCAAAGCAAATGGTAACATCTCATGCCAATCTTTGTTCGTGACAACCATCTTCTGCACAATCTTCTTGATATTTTTGTTGGCCGCTTCGACCGCGCCATTCATCTTTGGGCGGTACGGAGAAGAATTGTGATGTTCGATTTTGAAGTCCCGGCATAACTCAACCATCATCTTATTATTCAAATTAGAGCCATTATCGGTAATGATTCTTTCGGGAACTCCATATCGGCAAATGATATCCCGTTTTAAGAAACGAGCTACCACTTGTTTTGTAACATTGGCATAGGATGCAGCTTCAACCCATTTAGTGAAATAATCAATCGCCACCAAGATGAAACGATGACCATTAGAAGCTGTAGGCTCAATCTTTCCGATCATATCAATGCCCCACATGGCAAACGGCCAAGGCGACGACATGATACTCAACGGATTTGGAGGCACATGCACTTTATCTGCATAGATCTGGCATTTATGGCATTTGCGGGCATATTTACAACAATCGGACTCCATAGTCAACCAATAATATCCCGATCTTAACAACTTTTTAGCCATTGCATGTCCTCCAGCATGGGTACCGAAAGAGCCTTCGTGCACTTCAATCATCAACAAGTCTGCTTCATGTTTATCCACACATCTAAGCAGGACCGTGTCAAAATTTCTTTTATACAGCACGCCATCTTTGTTCAAGAAGAAACTACCAGCTAACCTTATCAACGTCTTCCTGTCTTTGGACGATGCCCCGGGCGGGTACTCTTGACTTTTCAAGAAACACTTAATGTCATGAAACCATGGCTTGTCATCAGACCCTGCATCGACCGCAAACACAAATGCTGGTCTGTCAAGGCGGGATACCTCAATCTTAGGTACATGGTTCCATCCTTGCACCTTGATCATGGAAGACAAAGTGGCCAAGGCATCAGCGAACCTATTCTCATCTCGAGGAATATGGTACAGTTTCACTGTTGTGAAAAATGTCAGCAATCTCCTTGTATAATCTCTATACGGCACTAGATTTGCTTGGTGCGTGTACCAACTCCCTTTCACTTGATTGATTACCAAAGCCGAATCACCGAATATATCAAGGGTCTTAATCCGTAGATTAACCGCCTCCTCGATCCCCAATATACAAGCTTCGTACTCTGCTTCATTTTTGGTGCATCCGAAAGTTATTCGTGCAGTGAAAGGCATATGAACACCTTCCGGCGTGATAAGAACTGCTCCAACTCCGCATCCATTCATATTGACAGCCCCATCAAACATCAGACTCCATTTGGACTCAGGGTCTGGCCCCTCCTCCGGGAGTGGTTCCTCGCAGTCTTTAGCTTTGAGAAACATGATGTCCTCATCAGGGAAGTCAAACTTCATGGGTTGGTAATCATCAATCGGCTGTTGCGCAAGATAGTCGGACAGGATACTTCCTTTGATGGCCTTTTGTGAAGTGTACTGAATGTCATACTCTGTCAAGACCATTTGCCACCGTGCAACTCTGCCTGTCAATGCTGGTTTCTCGAAAATGTACTTGATAGGATCCATTTTTGAAATCAACAAGGTCGTGTGCCTAACCATATATTGCCTCAATCGCTTAGCGGCCCATGCAAGCGCACAGCATGTCTTTTCAAGCATTGAGTATCGGGACTCACAATCATTGAACTTTTTGCTCAGGTAGTAGATAGCATGCTCCTTCCTACCTGTATCGTCATGTTGACCGAGAACACAACCCATGGAACCTTCAAGCACTGTCAGATACATTATCAGCGGTCTCCCTTCAACTGGAGGCATTAGAATCAGAGGTTCCTGCAAGTATTCTCTTATCTTATCAAATGCCAATTGGCAATCGTCATTCCACCTGACCGTTTGATCCTTCCTTAACAATTTAAATATTGGCTCACACGTGGCTGTTAGGTGAGATATGAACCTTGCAATGTAGTTCAATCTACCCAAGAAACCACGAACCTCTTTTTCTGTTCTCGGTTCAGGCATTTCTTGTATTGCTTTCACCTTGGCAGGATCAACCTCGATTCCTCTTTCGCTCACAATGAAACCCAGTAACTTTCCAGAACGCACCCCAAACGTGCACTTGTTTGGATTTAATCTCAGACGGAACTTTCTCAACCTTTTAAACAGCTTTTTCAGGTTAATCAGATGTTCCTCTTCTGTTCTCGACTTGGCAATCATATCATCTACATAACATTCGATCTCCTTATGAATCAAGTCATGAAACAATGTCACCATCGCCCGCTGGTACGTTGCCCCTGCGTTTTTCAACCCAAAAGGCATTACTTTATAGCAATATGTACCCCACGGAGTAATGAACGTGGTCTTCTCCATATCTTCAGGTGCCATCTTGATCTGGTTGTACCCGGAGAAACCGTCCATAAAAGAGAACACTGAAAACTGAGCTGTATTATCGACCAGCACATCAATATGAGGTAGTGGAAAATCATCTTTCGGGCTAGCTTTATTAAGATCTCGATAATCCACACACATTCTCACTTTTCCATCTTTCTTCGGTACTGGCACGATGTTGGCTACCCACGGAGGATATTTTGTCACAGCAAGAAACCCAGCATCCCACTGCTTCTGGACTTCCTCCTTAATCTTTAAAGCCATGTCGGGGTGAGTCCGACGAAGTTTCTGCTTGACTGGCGGGCATTCTTCTCTTAATGGCAGCCTGTGCACGACAATATCCGTATCCAACCCCGACATGTCTTGATACGACCAGGCGAAGATGTCAACATACTCGCGCAGCATTTCCGTCAAAGTTTTCTTCACATCTGCTTGCAAGCTGGCACCAATCCTGATCTCTTTCTTGGCGTCCTTGGTACCAATATTGATAATTTCTACAGTCTCCTGATGAGGCTGGATGACCCTTTCCTCTTGTTTCAACAATCTGGCCAGTTCTTCAGAGAGTTCACAATCTTTCTCATCCCCTTCTTCGGCTTGATAAATCGGATTGTCAAAGTCATACATAGCCATATCAAAATCGTTATCAGTGGTATCCGGAGGATCAAGTCTGCATGAACGGGTTCATGCCTTATTTTAGAGTTTATTTTTAAGCAAAACAAAAGAAAATGAAACATTGCCATTTTATTTTTGTGCAAAAATAAAAACTGAAAGACAGAGAACAAAATTTGATTGCAAAACGTCCTTTATTAATGATTAATCATTGCAAATGCAACCATGGTGGCCCTACAAATGAATCCATACGCCTTGGGCAGAGCGCAAGATTTTGACATGCATTATGGTTAGAAAAAACAAAGAAAAATTACTCTGTCTGAAGAGTAACCCGGATGACTTCTTCAACGGACCAGTTTTGCACTTGTTGTCCCGGAGCATGAGGGCGTACCCAGTTGTCCAGGTCACAATTACTGTCAACACTATCCTCTGTGGCTGCACAAGACTGGTCCGTGTAGATAATTCCCCCACTATTGAAAGTAATGGATCCCCTGCTCCCCGCATCTGAAGTTGTAGAGGGATGATAACCAATACCAAATTTGTCTTCCTTCATTGGGGTCTCTATCAACCTGCCCCAACCTTGGGCGTTGCCTGCCCTGACGACTTCGACAGCTTGTTTGTAAGATGAAATGGAGGTACCGGCCCCAATTGGTACAGAAGAAGACTCAGGTGCATCGTCAATATTGACTGCTTCAAATGATTGGCACATCATCTCATGAATTTCCCCATCCATTTCAATGTACTTGAACGTGGACAAGTGACTCACAAAGATGTCTTCTTCCCCACACACCGTCACAACCTGCCCTTCAAACTCATACTTTAGCTTTTGATGTAGAGTAGAAGTAACAACCCCGGCTCCGTGAATCCAAGGGCGCCCCAATAGGCAGCTATATGCAGGTTGTATGTCCATTACATGGAACGTGGATTTGAATACCTGTGGTCCAATTTGTACGGGCAATTCCACCTCACCAAACACAGATCGTCTAGTTCCATCGAATGCTCTGACCACCAATTCACTAGGCCTTAAGATCAAACCATCAACTTCCAGCTTCATTAATGCCTTCTTGGGCAAGACATTGAGTGATGAACCAGTGTCTATCAGTACATGAGATAACACTGCGCCCTTACACTCCATCGTGATATGCAAAGCCTTATTATGGTTTCTTCCTTCAACAGTCAGATCTCTACTTGTAAATCCCAAGCCATGGCTAACATTAACATTGGAGATTACGCCCTCGGGCTGATTAACAGTAATTTCTTGTGGCACGTATGCACTCTTCAACACTTTCAACAACGCCTGCCGATGCGCATCAGAGCACATCAATAGTGAGAAGATTGAAATCTTTGAAGGGGTCTGATTCAGTTGGTCCACAATCTTATAATCGCTTTTCTTGATTATCTTCATAAATTCTTCCATTTCCTTATCAAAAGTAATCTTTGTCTCTGCTTCAGGTGTAGGCGCATTTTCAACCACCTGTTTACCTTTAGCCTTTGCTGCGGCTTCTGCCTCTTTATCACTTCTCAAGGTTTGGGGAGCGAACAACCTTCCACTCCTTGTAAAGCCCCCTACACCCCCTACGTTATCAATATTTGGGCTGACTGACGACTCAACTTCCTGATTTTTACCTTCGTAATATACATCTGCCCCATAGTGCCATGGGATAGCCTTCGTAGACGTGAACAGAATTGGTCCTGGCACCGTGATAGTGACAGGACTGGGCCTTTCTGGCGCAACACTCGCCACGGGAACTGCATTGACCGGCATTTGAATCTCAGCGGGAGTGTAATAGATGGTCACGGTTGATACCTCCTCAGTGTCTTTCACGACTCTGTCGAACTGTAGGCATCCTTCATCGATCAGATTCTGTAAACCCACCTTCAACTTATTACAGCCATTCTCCTGATTCATACACTCGGAACAATCTTGATTACAGCCCGGGAACACCTGTCCCTTCAATAAACGATCTTTTACAACCAACAAAGAAGTTTTCACTTGATGGATATCTACCACCAAATTCAATCTCCTCCCATCTTCAATAGCATATACATTGGCTGTACTATGATCAGGCATGGGATGCTGAGTAATATTAGTAGCGGGAGAGAAATTGATGGCTTTAGCATCAATCAAATCTTGTACTTTATGATGGAAAGCCTAGCATTTTTCAATGGAGTGCCCCTGAGCACCTGAGTGGACTCACAACTAGCATTAGCATCGAAGTTAGGTGGCAGGTTTCCAGCAACCGGAGCTTTCATAGTACGGAGTTCTACCAACTTTAACTCGAGTAACCGGGGCAACAGCGCGGCATAAGTCATAGGGAGAGGATCCATCTTACGATCCCTCTGCCTAGACCTTTGCTGGAAAAAAGGTTGTTGCTGTTGAACTTGTTGTTGGGGTTGTTGTTTCTGAACAGACGGTGTGGGGATTGTTACAGCATCTACCTGATAATAAGCTTGAGAACGCCCTCTGCCTCGTCCTCTAAACACAGCATTTGTATCACCTTCTCTTCTTTTCTGGTTACCAGCAAACGGTTTCTTCGTCCCCGAAGAGCCAGCCCCACTCACATCCTGGATCTTTCCAAGCTTTAACAGACTTTCTATTCTTTCTCCCGCAATCACAATATCAGCAAATCCAGTTGACGGACAAGCAGCTAATCTATCAAGATAGGCCCCTTGCAAGGTGCCCATAAACATATCCGCCATTTCTCTGTCTGACAAGGGAGGTTGAACCTGGGCAGCCATTTCCCTCCACCTCTGTGCATATTCTTTGAAACTCTCCTTGGCATTTTGTGACAACCCCTGCAATTGAGTGCGGTTGGGCGCCATGTCAATATTATACTGGTATTGCTTCAGGAACGCCTCTGCCAGATCTTTCCAACTCTTCACAGCAGCTCTATTCAACTTCATATACCAGGTCAAGGACGCCCCAGCCAGACTGTCCTGAAAATAGTGCATCCATAGCTTATCGTCATCCGTATGGGCTGAAATCTTCCCAAAATAAGCTTGAAGATACGTTTGGGGACACGCATTGCCGTGATACTTATCAAAAGTATGAGGTTTGAATTTAGGGGGAATTCTGACTCCTGAGACCAGCCCCAAGCTGGTAACATCAATACCCATAGAGTTCTTGCATTCTATGGCCCTGATCTTTTCTGCTAACTCATCATACCTTCGATCACCTTGATTACCCACATCAGCATCCAGCAGAGTAAATTGGTCTTCCAGAGTATCTTCAAGAGTAACACCAGCATGCCTACCATTTCCATTACCCCGATTGTTACCACCAGGAGGAGGGTTGCCACCGGGAGGAGGGATGCCATGTCCCTGTGAATTGTCATGCTGATCACCTTCGGGCCCATTGTCTGGACGCTCTACCAGAAGCCTCAATCTCTCCTGATTTTGCGCCATGCCAGTCATGAGGGTCATGAACTGGTCCATACGCGCCCTCATTTCGGCCAAATCACTTTGCACTTGATCCATGATTCTTACTTGATTTCTTCGCGTCGAATATCGGTGAATATGATTCTCCGCTATACTGCCTGAAACCAAATAAAGGTTAGAGACCCTGCAACGAGTACCTGAAAAGCAAGTAACAAAAATGCAAAATGATATGCAATGCCATGCAGTGCCATGTTTGTCATTTCCTAGGTGCTTTTATACCCTGATTCCAATCCAAACCACAGAAATCTGAAGACCAGAAATCGTGATATAAAGAGACGTATCGTGGTCATGTGCTTGTGTGTGGCTATCTGATAAGAAATAATTCTGAATAAAACTGCTCATACTTATTCAACAAAGTATTCAAATACACTTAAGAAAGAAAATGCAATACAAGGGAAAAATGGATCCATCAACAAGCCTGATGGTAACCATTAACAACAAAATACAGGGAAAAGAACATCAGTCTGACAATTCCACATCCTTCAGCTTATCACTTGAATACTTGACTTCCTCAAAAAGTATACGGGTACGCTGGTGATTCGGCTTTTCAATCATCTCTTTGATCAAGACATCCCTTTTCTCAAGAGCTTCAGTTAAAGAACCCATATGCAGCATAAGAGCTTCGTCATCATGCACTCCTTTGTGTCTCTTTATGCCAGCTTGCGTCTTGAGTATCTCTCTTTCTATCATGGCTTCTTCAAGCTCTTTCTTGGTATTTTTCAGCTGGCTTCTAGCTTCTTCTAACTGTTCTTGACTTTAATCGAGACTTTCCCGATACTTTCTCCTCTGCTCATGTGCCTTTTTAAGCTCCTCGTCTTTAGTCTTCGACTGATCCTTTAACTCGGCATTTTCAATTCTGACTTCATCCCAAGCTTGACGAAGTTGAGCTAATGAGTCCTTGCTTCGGGCTAAAGCCTGTTTTGTAATCTTGTGAGCCTGACTAGTGTCATCTGCTCCCAAAGTAAGTTTCCGAAAGTACCGAGCTCTGTCATCAAAATCTTCCTCTTTGTCAGCCAAGGTTTTTTCCGCTTTCAAGGCTCTCTTTTCCAACTCTTTGTTGTCAGCTAGAGCTTTCTGAAGACATCTGCTCATTCCAGAATTTTCTATCTGCAGCTCTCTGACCATTTTCTTCCACTTCTCACATTCTTCAATAGCCACCATGGTGGGTTGTTCTGGCTGTACTGAACATAAAAGAGGTCCCCTTGAAAAGGGTAAAAGCAATTCCTTTACTTTCGTCTCAATCCACCTGTCATATTCAGGATAAGACCTACAATCTCCTTTACCGAAAACTGCTTTTCCAATTTTGTGCTTATCTTTCCAAGCATTCACTACTTCTACCACCTTCGCATCTTTAGTTCCTGTAAAGAATAAAGATTCTTCCACATCTTGCTCTGTAGGAGGATCCCTGGAAGCATACCCAAACTGTCGGATGGCCAAAACTGGATTATAATTGATCCCTCCTTTTCTGCCAATCAAAGGCACATTTGGAAAATTTCCGCATCTTGTGACAAGCTCTATTCTCAATAACCGGTGGTCAAACCATACAATGTTATCAGCAGTTAAACCCATCAATCGTTTAGACCATTTCGCCACATCTTTGGTTTCCACAAAGGCACCTGTCTGAGGCAAATGTTTGAAAAACCAATGACTCAGCAGTGGAGTACAACAACTAATAGATCCTCCCCTCCTTTTCTCATTCTTATAGTGCAAGGAATGATAAAAATCTCCTAACAAAGTAGGGACTGGATTTTTAAGAACGAAAACTCTTGTCGCTTGCATATCCACAAAGTCTTGCTGATTGGGAAAGAGAACTAGGCCGTATATGCAGAGAGCCAGAATGGAATTGTAAACCGTCCAATTTTTAGCACTAGTAGCCTCTTGGGCTTGTCCAGACAGAAATTCTAAATGAAATCCGCTAACTCCATTTTTACTGCTCACACCACTCTTTACCACTGCCTGATCCATTTGTAACGCAGCAGCAATTTCTTTTACGCTAGGGGAACTACCAGAGAAGAATGGTATTGCCGGCGTGATCGGAATTCCCAAAATAAATGAGAATTCTTCCAGTGTTGGCATCAAAATGTAATCTGGAAAAAGAAAGCATCTCAACGAAGGCTCGTAGAACTGCAGCAGAGTGTGCAAAGCATCATGTTCATACTTGGTGATTGTACGGACCATCCCAACCAAATTCCCGTAGCTCTTCTGAAACCTATCAAGAATACCCGGACCGGCCATATCTATAACTTTGAGCAATGAATCCAAAACAGGATCTGGAAACTTGTAAGACACATTGTTCTTTCTCTCAGCAACGATCTCTGTTGAACCCATGGATTGGAATCAGAAATGTATTATGCACCTGAAAATGACAAACATAACGGTTATGATATGATAATGCAATGCAAAAGGGCATGTGATCAGGTAATCAAGTGTCTGTGTCTGTATTGAACTGTGTGCACTGTGTCTCTGTACTGAATCTGGCGATATCTGAGATGAACACTCAAATCACTGTCATAGGATACAATGTCTGAAATCATCATAGAATCACAAGTAAGGTAGGTAGGAGGCTGGGTTTCCTGCAAACCTGTAAACATCCCGCCCATACTCACATGCGGTTCTTAGAAAATAAGGCTTGTCAGCTTCGGAGGTTTGAGAAGCAATAGCACATTCAGCCCGTAGGATACAATGCTATGCCAATCAAAGAGGTCTTCCACTGACTCCCCTTAGAAAATAAAAGTCATCCTATGCAAGTTCCAAAGTGGGCCCTCGGGTGCGAATGGGTTTGCCACAGAATGTGGTCTGCCACTGTCACCGCTAAAGAGTGATGTTTCCACTAAGGTCCTCATGATCGGTCACTAGAGTCGACAGCTCTCTAGATCTACATCCTGGAATACGCAAGATGCGCATGCCACGACGTGTCCCAAGATAGCCTCGTCTAGCTGTGAATTTCGTGAACACCCAACGCACTCCAAATGGCACGTAGGTCCCACTACTCTCCACTCTAATTCTAAGTGTATCCTCAAGCCTGTGTAATGGGCTTATCTCTCAGAAATCCCATCCCGCCAAACAGAAAACAGCACAGTCCAGCATAGCATAATATATCGTATGAAATAAAAATGGTAAAATGCAGTAAATGCAGTAATATACAGTAATATACAGTAAATAACTATACAGCACAACAATAAACACCCAATGAAAGAAAAACAGACAAGCGTTAGGATTGACTCGCTAAGGAAACCAGAGATTCTGGGTTCGGTCCCCAGCAGAGTCGCCAGCTGTCGCTCCCGGGATTTTCATCCTAGTACAAACGCGAAAGTGGCACCGAAACAGAGTCGCTAGCAATGTGTATTTATCCCAAGAGAGGGAAAGGAAACACTGCATAAACCTGAAGAGAAAGGAAAAGCATGGTCTTGCGACCAAGAGAACTGGGTTCGGGAGTCGGTTACGCGAGAGGAAGGTATTAGCACCCCCTCGCGTCCATCGTACCCGATGGGATCCACGCTTGCTTGTTTCGATCAAAGGGTGATAGCAAAGATACCGGAAAAGGAACTGAAAGATAGAAAGGAGAAAGAAAGGAAAAGGAACGAGAAACAAATGTAGGGAAAATAAAAGAAGTGCTCGCATGGGCCCTACCCCACTGCCTACGTATCTCATCGGGAGCATGAGAATCAGAGCGACGTAGTTCCCCTCACCTAAGGGAAAGATTGTTTGTGTTTTTTAGGGAATGGCTAACGTTCTAGCTCAGGTGTTGCAGGCTCGCTGGTCCGAGTGCGTTACCATCTTGCAAGAGAACGAGTAGAGGCGCGTTCATACGTTGAGAGTGAATGAGGTGAGACAAGAATTCCCGAAGGAAATACGTTATTGTTTGTTTTTGTCTTTTGAAAGTTTTTTCATTTGTTTGTTTGCATATGACAGTGTATCTGAATCTTAGTAATTGGAATGTGTACATTCTCACATTCCAAGATGGAATGGGTAAGAAAGCACACTAAGAGTGAAGAAGACCCCCACACTTAGTTCCAATTGTCAAGGTTCAAACACACTAGCATACTTGTGTTTATTAAGTGTTTTTGTTGATTAAGAAATGAAGAAGTGTTTTTTATTATTTGTACCTTCAACAAGCATTGCATTCAAGTCCCTCATACAAGATCGAATGTTTAACACATTGACCCAAGATGGGCTATAATGCTATACATTCTAAGATTATAAGAGAAAACCCCTTTATAATCTTTTCTTTATATGAAAGGCCTAAATGCAATAAATGCTTACCTTTATTAGATGTTTTGGATTTTCTTTGAGAGATGAGGAGAGAGACTCAAGAGAGGAGAAAAGGTAAAACCTATGTGGACTAAGACTCAACCCTAATTGAAGATTAAAGGGAGTGATCCTAATGGTTTGTGAGGTTTCAACCTAAAGTCTAAAGAAAGGATGAATTAAACAATTCACTTCTAAAGTAGAAGATGAATTGTAATTCACAAAGGGAAAGTGATGAGTTATTAAGAAAAAGCACATAAGTGCTTAACAAAACACAAGATGGAATTGTAAAAGAGAAAGGATAGAAGTTGAATATGGATTCCTTATCCACACTCAATTGCAACTTACCAAAGCCCCTACATGGTTAGTAAACATGTACAAGAAGTATAAGAAGTAAAAGAACATGTAATGCACCATAAAACTCAAAAGAATTAAATGAGAAATCAAATCCTATAACCACAACCAAAATGTACATCATATGGAAAACAAATGATTATCATCATGCAAGTCCAAGTGGATAGGCAACAAACATCATCCATGGCATTAAAACATGCTACCATAAGAAAAAGGAGAATGAAAGATGAAAAGAAAAAGAAGAAATATGCATAAATGGAACATGTAATCCATGGATCAGAATTGAAATGAAATGAAAAATGATTCACAAACATCTCACAAGTATTCATGCATGACACATCAAAACATTTAAGAAATGATAGAAGAAGTAGAATTGAAATGGGAGTTCCAAACAAAGGAAAGTGCAAACACAACATGTTAAAGGTGCACAAGGTTCAAATGATAATCAACAAGCAAAGATGACATATGATATGTATCAAATGTCCTATAATGTCAAGAGTGTAGCTCACCAAATAGGCAAATGATCATGCAAGTATACACAAAAGAAAACATGTAAACATGCACAAAAGATTACAATGATATGACATGTTATAATGCTTTAAATGAAATGCATAAAAAAAAAATCAAATGGCCTCATGAAAATTATGAAAACATGGTATTGAAGTTCACTAATCAAAGATGAATCACATATCAAAGTAGCATGCAAGGAACCAAGGCAAAATGATGTCAAACAATGCACTTAGGTCAAATAGACATATCATACAAAGTAGCACAAAAATGAACACCAAACATGCCATAAAATGACCTAAAAAATCAAATAAAAATCACTTAACATACCTCAAGATGCTAATGACTCAATGCAAAAAGAAGAGTATCAAAACAATTTTTAATGATCAAGAAAAAAATTAAACAAGATCATGTACCACATTAAGAATACACACCAAAGAAATTCAAAGAAAATTATAGAACAGGGGCAAAAATGTCATAAAATCAAGAAATAAAATCATGAAAAATTTTCTAAATGTTTTAAGAAGGCTCATGAATTTTTTTGGAATTTTATGATGCTATTTGATATTTTTAAAAATTAAAAAGCAAACGTGTAGAAAAATGGAAAAAAAAAATGCAATGCAAAAAGGAATGGGGGTGTATACATAGCAATCCATCAGTTCAAAAATGTTTGGGCCTTGGAACAGGGAGGTGTAAAAAGCAATCTGGCTTAAGTCCAATTACACGCAACACACAATAACTAGCATGCTCACTCAGTCAACAAAATGGACTCACGCGTGACCATTGGATTAAGTCAAGTCCACAGGCCAGTCAAAGTAATGAAAATCAATGCATGTACATGAATGTCCACACTCCATACCATGTGCCACACCACACAAAGTTTAAGTGAGTTCAGAAAATTGGCACGTGAGAGGCACACTGATTTTAATGTGCTGGCATGCTTTTGAACCACACGATGAGGAAAAATAAACGGACACGATTAGAACACACACAAACCCTAACATTCAAGATCACCGGTCGGAGATGACCTCCGGTCATCTTCTCCGACCAACAGCCACCACCTGTAAACTCACATGTTCATGAAAACAAACAAATCGCATACCAAATTGAAGCTGAACTTATGTAGATCAAGAATATGCTCATGAAAACCACAAAGCATGCACACATAGCAAGAACAGAGGAGATGAATTTGTGCCCTAAGTTTTGCAACTACGCCTTTAGAAGGCCTATCAACTAGCCGGAGTTAGGAATGCTCCTAGTGAGCTCATATCAACAAAAACCAATCAAAACTAATGCAAATCAACTGAAGCACAGTTCAAGGATGAAACCTGAAAATGTAGAGGGATTGGAAATGTTGAGAAATCCAGAGAAAAGCTTGATATGCAGGGTTTCTAGATCCTCAACCTTAGCAAAATAAATGCTAAGGATTCACGAGTAGATGAAGGATATTGAAGCTTGCACTGATGCTGAACTTGTAGAAAGGGAACTGTTCTTGCTATTTTTTATTCAACCACACCAAGCAATGATCAATGGAAGCACAATGGAGTTGAAATCGTGGAGAAGAAGATGAGCAAAATCAGAGAGAGTGAGAGGAGAATTCTGAAGTGAATGTGAGAAATGACTGTTCCCTGAGAAATGTGAGTGAAATTTGGTTTTATAGTGTGAGTTAGAAATGAACCAGAGGTGGTTAAGTGAGTGAGTCAACTGAGTCCAAGTTGAGTTAACTGAGCTGCCTCTAACTAACTGAGTCAAGTTAGTTAGGGCGAGTCAGCTGTGGGTGTGCTATAGTGGTGGAGGTCCATGGTGTTATGGTGGAAGTGAAAATGAACTGACATTGCACGGCTGTCTCACCAAACTTGTTCATCAAGTTGCTTTTTTCTATTTTCGTGCATGGCACGTGCTCATGTGCATGGACATGTGATGAGTGTTTGGTTAAATGAAGAAAGAGTTGGAGGGTGAGCAATGCACGAGCAAGCTGAGACAACAACAACAACATTCATTTTTTCTGGTTTTTTATGACAGTTTGGAAATAATGCAAACATGGATGTTTAATGGTGATTTTCTCTTGGCATTGTGGATGATTTGGTGTGTTTTTGGAGTCATTGGAAAGAGGGCACATAGTGCTACAAGTTTGGTGTGAAAAAGGAATTGAAATGATGCCTCAAACATGCTCCAAAATGACTATGAACTTAAGCACACAAGATTGGCTGATGGGCGCACCAGGTGGTCGATTGGCAAGGCTGGCATGGCACGAAATTTCAACATAACCACCCTAACTTGAGACCAATATTTCTCCCTCATAACTTGATCAAATGGAATTTTGTCCAACATGAAACTTGAAGAAGACATTACAAGGAACAACTTTGATGTTAAAAAGTTTTTCATTTGGAGCTTCCCTCTTGGAGAAACATGGGTGAACATCTGGCACACCACTTGTTTGAGAAAATGACTGCGCATGAGCTTGGCAAGACTTGGTCATGACCTGGTTTTTGACCTACTTTCCTCTAACTTTGATCAATCATATCTCACTCAATTTTTATCCAATGGAGATGTTCCACATATGGATGTGAAGCTTAAAACAAGATCTTTTGTTGTGGCCGAGTGGAATTTTCATTTGGTGCTTCAATTTTAAATGGCCTTGGTTCAAACTCTGATGCAAAATGGCCAAAACTTGCTATTTTTAGTAACCCTTCCTCTTCCAAAAATGGCAACTTTCCACCTCTTGATTTTTTCATGATTCCTTTGGAGTTTCTTGACTAAATTTTGT
This sequence comes from Lathyrus tuberosus, assembly GCA_022829125.1. NCBI lineage: Eukaryota > Viridiplantae > Streptophyta > Magnoliopsida > Fabales > Fabaceae > Lathyrus > Lathyrus tuberosus. The sequence goes on along the minus strand of JALAZF010000124.1, from coordinate 13,443,994 downwards.
ACATTGGACATATGTACCATGAATTTCATGATTTTGGGCTCAAAAAGTCAAGAGTTGACTTTTTCCTCTGATTATTTGACTTGGCCCCAATTTTCCTGATTTCTGATCTTTCTTCCAATTGAAACACTTCCAAAACCAATTGAGAGGCAATTTTCCATACACATACACTTAAGAACATGTAGAATACCATGACATCAAGTTTTGTCCAAAAAATCAAAGATTCCCTGATTTAATTGGAAACCCTAGTTTTGGTGCCCACCTCCTTGGAGAAAAATGTGCAGTCTTCAATTTCCAATTCCTCAGAGTATGTTATGTATCATCTTAAAAGATGATGATATATGCCATTTGAGGATGATTTTGGATCAATGAGTTATCTCTTTTGAGGGTTTTCCTTCATTTTTTGAACCTCTTGCATAGTGAAAGATGTAGTGCTTCAATCTCCCATTGATTCTCTCATTCTTGAGGTTGTGGATGTTCCATTGAGATAGTATGAGACATGAAAGGCCTCTTGGCTTGCCCTCAGGAAACTTGATTGACCTTTTTGTGCTTTGAATGATTCCTTGATTGTCCACCTTCCACCTGATAACATGCCCTGATGGTAAGAAGGATGCTATGCTTCATTTTTCTATGTTAAATGCAATGTAATGTTAATGAGGTGGATATGATATGATAGATGATAATGCCATGCTATGATGACAAAGAGGGAGAGCAAATTTTGGGGTATTACACCAAGGTTTGCCAGCCCAGTTCTTGACAAAGAAAGCCCTGTATTTCGCCAGTATAGGAAACGTGACTGCTTTTGAAAGCATCTTTGTCTTGCTCACCTACGGGTTATTTTTGTTTCCTAACATCAATAACTTCGTCGATCTTAACTCCATTAAGGATTTTCTCATTGGAAACCCTATGCCGACTTTGCTCGCAGATGCGTATCATTTTGCACACTTGGGAAATTTGTACAGTGGAGGGGAGATCATATGCTGTGTACCTTTGCTTTACAAATGGTTTATCTCTCACTTGCCCGAGTCTGCTGCTTTTTGGGATTGTAAGAGTTCCTTACGTTGGTCGCAGAAGATCATGTCTCTTACCAACTCTGACATTGATTGGTGTAATAGGATTTATGAGGGAATTAGGATCATTGACCGCTGTGGAAACTTCCCCAACGTACCCCTCATAGGAACTAAAGGAGGAATCAACTACCATCCGGTATTGGTTCGTCGTCAATTTGGATACCCGATGAGACACATACCACTGGGTGTTCATCTGGAAGGTCTTTTCTCCAAGGAAGGGGAAAATGACAGAGCACTAAAGATGGAAATAGTGCACGCTTGAAAGCATGTTCATAAGAAAGGACGAGAGTCTCTAGGAAAACCGGATTGTGTCTCGGTGGAGCCTTATCTCCATTGGGTACAGACTAGAGCTCTCAAGCTAAAGATGCCTTATCCTAGTTACGGGATTCTTCCGCCGAGGGAATTTGTCATGTACTTCATGACGGAAACTGAAAAGCTTCAGGTTACTCTCAACAAAGTTCAACGGGAGAGAAGGTCTTGGAAGAACAAGTACCGCACTTTCGACGTAGAGTGCATCAAAATACAGCAATTACTGAAAGAGAAAGATGCTCTGATTGAGATTTTGGAGCAACATGTTATGGATAATCAGGATGACCAAAGGAATTTGCCCGCTCCTTTCACCTGGCAAAGGAATGGCAACCCGACAACGGTCCAAGAGCCCCGGTCAAAGAAAAGGAAGATACCAGAATCAGCACCCGATTTTCTTCAGAGAGGACTCGGGACCCATTAGCTTAGGTTTCTGTTTTTGCACCTTGTAATCTACTGTATTTCCATTTCTGTAATCCTTTGAATTTCAATAAAAAGGGGTTTCCCCACTGTTTGATATTTGCAATCTAATTGTCGAAGTTTATTTTGATTAAACCTTAAACAATTAATATAATCATTGCATTCATCATTCTCACATCGCGTATTCTTCTTACCTACGAATCTCACGTTTGTGTCTCGGTTCTAGAGTCAAACTGTCTCATTCGTATAATACTCGGGCCAATCGTCAGAAAAGGATGGATGATCTTGAGGAAGAAAACAGAGAGTTGAAAGAAGAGATCGACGCTCTGAGAGAGGATATGAGAAAGCTTCGTAACGACATGCAAGCCATGGCAGAAGCTCAGCTACAACGAACTGTGATCTCAGAGATCACCTCAATGCCCATCGTGGAGAAGTATGATCCTAGGTATCAAATACCGAAAGATCGTCCTTGGGGCATGCCTGTTAACTATATCCCGGAAGGATATGTTCCGCCGATCACTGAAGATCAGGGAATCACAACAGAAGCCGCTGGGCCTGAAGGTTACAAACTTTGGGAAAGCGAAGATGTCAGAGGCATACTGAAGACTCCTGAAGGTTACAAACTTCGGGAGATGCCAAGACTCACTGACGTAGTCACGGTCCCACCCCCTGTGGTGCACACTGTCCCGGAAGGAAAGATTCCACAGACACCTTCTAGCAAGAAGGAAACTATGTTTGACAGAATGGAGGAATTCTAGGAGAAATTCTTGGAAATGCAGAAGGAGCTGCAAGCCATTCGCGGTCAGGATCTATTTAGAAAGGATGCCGCAGACCTCTGCTTGGTCCCAAATGTGAAAGTTCCTCACAAATTTCAAGTGCCCGACTTTGAAAAATACAAGGGTAACTCTTGCCCTCAGAGCCATCTGGTGATGTACGCTCAGCGGATGTCAGCCCAGACGGAGAATCAGGACCTACTGATTCACTACTTCCAGGATAGTTTAATCGGTGCCACACTCAAATGGTACATGGGTTTAAACCGTGCCACGATCAGCACTTTCAGAGATCTTGGTACTGCCTTCATCCAACAATACAAATACAATTTGGACATGGCACCCGACAGTGATCAACTCAAATCGATGTCGCAAAAGGACAAGGAAACCTTTAAGGAGTATGCTCAAAGGTGGCGTGAAATTGCCGCTCAAATTTGTCCACCTCTTGAGGAAAAAGACATGACAAAGATCTTCTTAAAGACCTTAAGCTCATTTTACTATGACCGAATGGTTGCCAGTGCGCCCAGTGATTTCACCGAAATGGTCGGCATGGGCGTACGTCTTGAGGAAGCCATCCGAGAAGGACGTTTGGTAACAGACCCTGGATCGACGAGCGGTACTAAAAAATATGGTAGTGCTCTCCCTAAGAAAAAAGAGCAAGATATTGGGAATATCTCTCTCGGAAAGCAAAGGCGACGTTATCAACCAGTAGCAGCTGTAACTCCTGCTATCGGCCCTGCCCCTATTCCTACGTATCAACCTCAGGTTGAGCAGAGCCAACCTGACCAGCAAAGGACACAACAGCCTCTTCAGTAGGCACGCCCTCCATATAACAACAACCGTACAACACGGCCACCAGGATTTGATCCTATACTCATGACGTATGCATAACTGTTTCCATTACTACTGGCTAAGGGGCACATCCAGACTAAATCTCCTCTTACAGTACCGGAAAATCCGCCTTTTTGGTTTAAGGTGGATCAAACTCACCCTTATCATCAAGGAGGACCAGGGCATAACATAGAGACTTGTCTCAATTTCAATTCCGATGTGCAAAAACTTGTTAGGAGCGGGGTCTTATCCTTCAAGGATACAAATTCTAATGTTCTCACGAATCCGCTGCCTCAACACGAGAAGGCTGCATTCAATTTGATAGAAGGGGAGACTAACGATGTCTATCAAATTCATGATGTACTCTTGTTGAAAACCAATTTGGTCAAGATGCATTGTAGACAGAGTGGATATGGCCATGTGCCACCTCATAACTATCATCAGTGTGATATCTGCTCTAAAGATAATCAAGGACGTTCTGTAGTGCAAGCAGCTCTGCAGGAACAAATGGATCTCGGATGGATCCAAGAGCACCGAGTTCGTGGAGTTAACATGGTCTACATGAATTCTAACGTCATTCAGAACCACGACATCCGTGCAATGAATGTCAACTTGGTGGCGATGCACTCAAGGAAAAGCTAACATCATAATCTGCCGCGACACGATTACAGTTCCTGTCTAATTTCCTCGGTAAACAAACTGGGATGCTCTTTCATACAGGAGACCCTCCAGCGTCAGATGGATCTTGGATGGATCCAAGACTACCATGATAGGAACCCTTATCAGATCATCATGGTTCAGATCTTCGATATTCACGTGATGAATACCAACCTGGTAGAGTTCCATGCTGAGCAGGTTCGACTCGGATTCTTAATATCACATGACTATCAAAGCTGTAAAGCGGGTTGCGAAAATGATCGAGGTTGTACCCTTGTCCAGGAGGAACTTCAGCACTTGTTAAATCACTGATGGATGCCAATCTATATGGATGAAGATACTCAGCAGATTAGTATCAGTAATAGAAACCCCACTCGGCGTCAAAGTCAGGATGTCCGATCAGTGGAAGCTAACCTAGTAAGGTTACATTGTATTCAAAGTGGGCGTGGCCAGGTGCCACCACACAACTATGACAGTTGCAGCGTCTGTTCGGAAAGTAACCAAGGGTGTTACCTTGTGAGAGCAGCTCTTCAGGGTCAGGTCGATCGTGGAGAAATTCGTCCATATCCGGGTTCTGGACCCATCGACTGGACGCCGAACTACCTTGCCGAGCAAGTTGAGGATGTTGTCACGATCTCTGGTCATCACAGGACCAGGGATGTTTTTGCCATTATTCCTCTACTTGACGAATCTAAAGTTCCCAACTGGGAACGAATCGAGATCACTTATGATGGTCAGGAAAATTAGAAGGTTCCCATAGTCATCTATCTACCGGGACCACTACCGTATGAATCAGCTAAGGCTATCCCTTACAAATACGGTGCAACGATAGTTGAAAATGGAAAGGAAATTCCATTACCCTCCATTGTGAATATTGCAGACATCAGTCGTGTAACACGGAGCGTTCGAATCTTCAACCGAGGAGTTGGAGAACTTAACAAAGAAAAGGAACATCAGACAGAAGCTCCTGATCCACCAGTCGGTCAATCCAGTAATTCCAACCTTTCAAAAAACAATGATGAGATGCTGAAGCTCATCCAAAGGAGTGAATACAACATTGTTGATCAACTGTTACAGACTCTTTCAAAGATCTCGGTGTCATCACTGTTACTCAGTTCAGAAGTGCATAGGGAGGCTCTACAGAAAGTTTTGGAGCAAGCCTTTGTGGAACAAGATGTAACAATCAGACAGTTCGATAGCATTGTCTCTAACATCACTTCCTGCAATAATTTGGGATTTAGTGATGAGGAATTACCTGAAGAGGGTCGCCGTCATAACATGGCACTCAATATCACAGTTAACTGCCAGGATGATGCTTTAGCCAGTGTACTGGTAGACACAGGGTCAGCCTTGAATGTTATGCCGAAGTCCACTTTGATGCAATTATCATTCAAGGGCCCTCCGATGAGAATCAGCGAGGTCGTCGTCAAAGCGTTCGACGGATCCAGAAAAACGGCTATCGGTGAAGTTGATCTTCCCATAACTATCGGTCCTCACACTTTCCAAGTCACTTTCCAGGTCATGGACATCCGGGCAATGTACAGTTGTTTATTAGGAAGACCTTGGATACACCAGGCTGGAGCGGTTACTTCAACCCTCCACCAAAAGCTAAAGTTCGTCAAAAACGATCAACTTGTCACGGTCTGTGGAGAACAAGCCTTGCTTGTAAGCAACTTATCATCATCTACTGGTATAGAACCCGAGGAGGTTATTGGAACTCAGTTCCAAGCACTGTCGGTGAGCAAGGACAATCATTTCAAAGGAGGAACCTCGATTTCCTCATACAACGATGCTATCAAAGTGGTCGAGAGTACCGATACGACAGGATGGGGACAGCTTGTCATTCCCACTGACAATAAAACAAAGAAGGGTCTTGGTTTTTCTGCAACCTATACCCAGACAGCTGCCAACGATGAAAGTCTTCATCCCCTTCAAAACTTCTTCCACAATGGAGGTTTCCTTCACCCAGTGTCTCAGACAGTACATGCTATTAATGAGAAAGATCCCTCTGACACAGATGAAGAATGGAAGTCCTATCTTAACAAGGACGGTTATATGTCTTAGGACGAAATGCAAACTTCCTTTTGCTTTCCTACAGAGAGTCCGAGATTTATACCAAGGTCAGATATCGAAATCATTTACGGATATTGTGATCCGGAAGGATGCCGTGCTCCGCCAAATTCATTAGAGGAGGACACTCTGATGAAAGACAAATTTGACCAGGATTACTATGGCCCAATGGATGGTCTGCCAATGTGGCAGCCTTACCCAGGAAACTTGGGGCAAGAAAGTCAGTCGAGCAATGAAAATCAGCTGAGCATCATTGAACAGAATACCTGTGTCCCCACCATGTCATGGGATTAACACTCAGGTCATTCAGAAACTACTCAACATGAAGATGAATTTGCAATGTTTGCCAGACTTGAATTCATCAACTATGCTTTTCCCTAGGTCAACGTCATCGAGAGAGATGACTCCTCCAGTTCGAAAGAAGTGTGGGACACCTTGGGACAACCGAGTGGAAAGTACAACTATATGGTCAAATACACCGCTCCCGAAAGCTCTCGTATCAGGCTCCAAGATATCCAGCCAACTGGATGGGGAGGTACAGCTGAGAGCACAAATGCTATGCAAAATGCAACAGAGGAATTCTCCTACAACAATTCTGCCTGGGAGACAAATTCCAATGATCCCGCTCCACCAGAAATCAGCGTCATTTCTGAAGACAAATCAAGGAAGGTGCCAGACTTTGTGATTCACCGAGGAGTTCGCCGCCAATGGGTTGCTGTCGAGGTTCCGAAGATCGTTCATCAGTCAAAGTAATTGCCATCTTTAACCTTTCACCCTGCCCAGGTGAAACAGATGTTTTGATAGGGCTTGCTTTCTGTAAATATCCCTCTTCCCTTCGCCCAAAGCGACAGAGGTTTGTTTTATAGGGTTGTAGTTTCAAGAATCGACTTATTCATTAATAAAATAACGTCGTTCTGTAATTTCCGCATTTATTGTTGTTTTCTCTTTTTGCTTTTTCAGAAAATGGTAATCCTAAAAAACAATTCAATAATAAAAACAAGCAGTAAACTAAAACACTGCACACACTTGCATTTTCTCTATCTCTTCTAAACACGAATCATCACGTCATGCAGATTGCTTGTTTTAAACCCAGTTGAAACATACGATCCAATGCCTTCTCCCAACATTGAGTTCCCGGTATTCGAGGCTGAAGAAGAAAATGACAACGAAATTCCAGAAGAGATCTCTCGACTACTCAGACAAGAGGAAAGGTCCTTTGAACCTCACAATGAGCCGTTGGAAACGGTAAACTTGGGTTCAGAATAAGAGAGAAGAGAAATCAGGATTGGGGCACTTCTTAGTCCAACTGCCTGAGAGAGTTTGAAAAAGCTTCTCATAGAATTTTCCGATGTATTCGCTTGGTCCTATCAGGATATGCCAGGGTTGGATACCAGCATCGTGGAACATCACTTACCGTTAAGGTCGGAATGTCCGCCAGTAAAACAAAGGTTGAGACGGACTCACCCGGACATGGCCATCAAAATCAAAGAGGATGTGCAGAAACAGATTGACGCGGGTTTCCTCGCTACATCTAAATATCCTCAATGGTTAGCCAACATCGTACCCGTTCCCAAAAAGGACGGAAAGGTCAGAATGTGTGTCGACTACAGAGATCTGAACAAGGCAAGTCCAAAGGACGACTTTCCTTTACCACACATTGACATGCTGGTAGACAGTACAGCAAAGTTCAAAGTCTTCTCCTTCATGGATGGATTCTCGGGCTATAACCAGATCAAAATGGCGCCAAAAGACATGGAGAAAACTTCGTTCATTACCCCATGGGGCACCTTTTGTTACAAGGTAATGCCGTTCGGTTTGAAGAATGCTGGGGCAACCTATCAAAGGGCCATGACTACTCTATTTCATGACATGATACACAAAGAAATCGAAGTGTATGTCGATGATATGATTGCAAAATCTAAAACAGAGAGTGACCACATTGAACATATGTCAAAATTGTTCGAACGTCTAAGAAAATTCAAGCTCCGCTTGAATCCCAACAAGTGCACCTTCGGTGTCCGTTCAGGGAAACTATTATGGTTCATTGTCAGCCAGAAAGGAATTGAGGTTGATCCTGACAAGGTCCAGGCCATTCAAGAAATGCCTTCTCTGAAAACTGAAAAGCAAGTTAGAGGATTCTTGGGACGTTTGAACTACATCTCCAGATTCATATTCCTTATGACCGCCACGTGTGCGCCGATTTTCAAATTACTGAAAAAGAACCAGGATTGCGTTTGGACAGAAAGGGCGGTCCAGGCAAAAGTTAGAGACATGATAAAAAATCATCCCGGTGGATTGGAAATCTCCAAGTACAATCCAGGCACAAGTTAGGGATAATGGCAAGTAACTATGTTCAACAGAGGCAAGTCTCTCAGCAGTTGCGGTTACATCACCTGTCAGAAAACTCCAGTCAAGGTCATCTTCGACAAAAGTTCAGGATGTCCCAAATTCAAAGTTGGTAGAAGGATGGTGATCGTTATGTATTAACGTATCCCTTTTTCCCTGTAAATTACCATTTTTCTAACTTTGTATATACTCTTTGGAATCACGCGTTTGGCTGATCTCCATCTTATCAATAAAATTTGAGCCCTTGTGCTTTTGTTTGTAATTCTTATTTGTTTTAGCTTTACAGAATGACATTTTTACATGATCAACGATTCTTGAAATGAAACAAAAATGAATTTACTTGTTAAAACTTTTTCTGCTTTTAAAATAAAGATGGCTATTTCTTTTGACTGTTGAACATCAAAAGAGCATCAACCACTTCTCCAGAAGTAAGCGAACTTCAAAGTGCAGAATCAAAGTACTCCTTCTAACCCAGTACGCCTGAATGAAGGGATCAACTGTGTCAGAGACCTTGTTTCGTCTGACACGCTTCGGCCGAGTTCTCATCTCCTAAGCCCGATCACCGGTATTCCCCGCGAGGACTACTTTTCCTAAGCAAGGTAGAATTGCTACTTTTGGACCAATGGTACTTCTTCGTCCCGCGATGGCCGAGTATCCAGTCATGTTCACTCGTCAGTTTGTATGTCGCGTCAGTTTTGTCAGCATATACATACATACATCATGCATTATTGATTTGCATTCACAGTCATATTGCATCACTATCACTCTAGTCGGTCTTGTCCCCTAGTGATAAAAGTCTTCTCAATTGAATTGTCAGCCCTTTCCTCGTCAGGAAGTGTTATGTCTGAACATTCTCTCTCCTCCAGTTTTACTTCTGGATTGAAGTTGGGTCCTCGACCACTTTGATAACTTGAACCTCTGAAAGACCAGAGAGCCCTCAGTTAACATCACTCTTCGCCATTGAAGATGATATCCTTGTTTTCCCGGATTAAAGAAAATCCCGAGAGAAAGCCTCGTAATCAGAGATTCGACGGTACGGCAGTTTTTCTCCGAAAAAACCACTGATGAAAAGGTCATCGGCACCACAAAATTGGATCCCATCATACGGCATTTCTCCGAAAAGATCCCGAGAAAAGTATGATGTAAGCCCCAAAATGAAAACGGTCTCTCAAGAGACTCGCTTTCTCCAGTAGAATCGACAAATGGCGTTTCCAACAAAGAAGTTTGTGCAACTCTACAACTCAGACGACTGGGTTCTCCAGCAAGTCTGACATCAAAGCTTTTTCCATCAAATGGATTCTCCCCAAGAAAATTTGACGAGAAGTTTGAAGGAAATCCGCTACAAATAGCGTTCCTTGTCAATAAAGTTTATTGACAAAAGAAACTGAGACCAGTTCCTTGGTAAGAAACCAGGATCGAGGGGAAGTTTAAATCAGAAACTAAGACCATTTCCTTGGTGGGAAACCAGGATCGAGGGGAAGTTTAAATCAGAAACTAAAACCAGTTCCTTGGTGGGAAACCAGGATCGAGGGGAAGTTTAAATCAGCAACTGAGACCAGTTCCTTGGTAGGAAACCAGGAACGGGGGGGGGGGGGGGGGGGAGGTTGACAAAAGAGAACTGAGACTAGTTCCTTGGCTGAAGACCAGGATCGAGGGGAAGTTTACCTTTTCTAAGCATCATTGCTCAGCAAAAGAAGATGGATGCGATCCGCCATTCATAACCACCATCAAAATTTCGGGTATTCTGATATTTAATCCTCTTGCACCCCGAATGCCCGAATACCTTCGCCATTCACACCTCCGGGTCCAAGAAGATTAAATAGGGGCATCTGTCATACCCCAAATTTTGACCACCAAGATTTCCCATCATTGTTTCAATCATCATCACAATATGGATGAACCATCATGCCTCATCAAATGCCTCAAGGGTTGTTGAGCATTTACTACAATCAAAATTAGGGTTTTAAGCCCTCTCAGAGCCTTAGACAAAGGATCAGTCAAGGAATGACTTGATCTTCAACTTATCTAACCTCTAAAACATACACAAAGGATAAAAAAGGACTCCCACTTCAAGGATTAAGCACAAGGCTTCTCCCTTCTAGGTGCATCAAGCCTCAAGATCGCCAGTGTCACCAAATTAGGGTTTTGGTGGACCAGGGACTCCAGATGGAAAATTTCATCTGGGCACAACCCAATGATCTAAAACATAACCTAATATACTCCATGGAACCTCATGGACCCAATCATCAAGTCAATGTTGCCTTAGGGGATGCATTTATCAAAAATCAGGAATTAGGGTTTCTTGACCTAATTCACCCCTAAGTTAACTTTTGGGACAAACCATGAGCCAAGACCTCAAGAGAGGGTTTGAAGGTCTCTAATGAACTATATTGATCCATTTGGAACAATGGATTAATCCAAGAAGCTTGAGCAACAAGTCTCAATTTCATCTGCACCACAATTAGGGTTTTAAGGGAAAAGTCAACTGTAACTTTGACTTTTGAGAAGGACATGCTCCCAAGCCCTAAGACATGATTCAATATGCCCTATGACACCCATGGAACATGTCCATCAAGTTTAATTTAGGTCAAGGACATAATTTCATGAAGAATTGCACAGTTTGGAATTCATCTGATAAAAAGTCAACTGTGCACAAGAGTCAACTTTGACTTTTTGAGATTTTTCACCAAAATGGATTTTTAACCCTAAAATGATGTTAGTGTATGATTTGAATCATCATTCAAGAAAAATCAAGAAAAGTTGGATAACTTGTAAAAGGGGTAACCATAAAAACTTAGAAAATTTTCTAAGTTAAAAATAAAGTGACAAGGGTACCAACTTTGGAGGACCATAACTCCTAAACCACAAGGCCATTTTTTCTCATCCAAAGATGGATTTGTAACCCTCATTACCCTCTACAAAAACTTCAACTAGACCTAAGTCCAATTCATTAAGGATTTTGAGTTATGGAGTGATCAAAGTGGCTGAAAAGTGAAAATGTCTCTTTTTCCAACACTTAGTGAAATTTTCACTAAGTCCAAATCTGTCTTCATTTTTTTCCAAATGTAGGGGGGTTTTTCACTTGGATTCAAAAGAGATCAAAACCAAACATGTTCAAACAGTTGTTGTATCATGTAAGGGCTTTACAAAATGGTCAAGAGCATTACCAAATTCAACTTACACCATGAGATATGACATTGGCAATTTGCCTTGCTGAAATCTGTCAAGGCAAGGCAGAATTTGCAATTTTGCTCGATTTGCCAAAATCAGCCAAATTCAAATGCTCCTATCCACTTGGACACATCTAAGGGTTGAATCTAAAGGGGACAATCACTGAGCCAAGCCCCCAAAGTCCATGGAACAAGAAATAGCATGTTGAACCTAGAATGGCCAAAATAGGGACAAGACTCCAAATTTGGATTGAAACATTCAATGGAAGCATCAAGGTGGCATGGACTGAGCCATTCTCATCTGAAATCAGTCAAGACTTATCCAAGACCAAGGGAACCACAGCCCTGTGCCCTAACCTCTAGTCAATGGCTAGAGGAGACTTGCATTTCCATTGGCCAACATTGAACAAACACCTGCTGCAGTTGCCATTCACAGTGGATCCCAAAACAAACTTGCTCTACTATAAATAGAGCTCAATTGTGTTCAGTTTGAGTACACCAAAGCCATCAAACAGATGCTTTCCTCAAAATCTCTTCTTTCACCTCAAACTTGCCTTCCAAAGCAAGTAATTCTGAGTTTTTGAGCTTGAGAGTAATTCCACCCAAACTAATCACACACACACCTCATATATATCATATATAAGCTGTGCAAACCATCAAAAGTGACCTGTAATCACAACATCACAATGTCACCTCTCAAAACCTCAAAATAGCACTTTTTTGCATTTTTCTAGCCATGTCTTGATTCAGTCACTTTCAAAACCAGATAAAACCTCAAACACACTCCAAATATCATCCTTGAACTGTCCCAAATAGTTCCCACCATCTGGAACACCATTTGAGGGAGTTGTTATTTTGGTCACTTTTAACCCCTTTTGCAAGAAAGGGACAGTTTGTGTTTTTCCAGGTACCAGCTAATTCCAATCATCCTAAAAGCATCCAAGGGATCATTTGAGGTGGTTCAAAGCATAAAATCATATCTGGAGCAAGAGGGTTGGCAGATTGTAGAGAAACCTCCAAAATCTCAAAGAAGGGTAAGCCTCTCAACTTGCACTCACCAAAACATGTATGCATTTGAAGTCCATTGATAATAAACATCTCATACATATCATATATGTTGTGTTTGAGCTAATTCACCATGTAATCCATGCTTGTACCAAGTTGTAGCATAGAAAATGCATTTATAAGTCATTTTCAAAACCACTATCGGGTTTTGAGGAGGGAGTGTGATCTGAAAAAACTACCACCACCATTGGATTCCTTATGAAATTCTGGCCCAGTTGCATATAAATTTTGTCTCAAACCATTAAGAATTGAGAAAGTTATGACCTTCACGTTTTTGAGCCAAAACTTGCCTTGGGCAAGCCAAAACCAAGGCATGACTTGTGTATTTGTTGGTTTGTTTCAAACAATGGATGTATCACCACCCCAATGGTAAGGCGCGCGCCTTGTATACTTGAGGTCGTGGGTTCAAACCCCACCTATGCCATTTTGTGATTTTTTCACATTTTGCTATTTTTCCAACTATTTTCATGTTTTGTTAATTATTTGGAAAATTAATAACTCTTTCAATTTTAATTATTTTTTATTGGTTCTTTTTGCAAAAAATCACAAAAATGTTGAAATATTTTATTCCACAAAAAAATTGAGTTTGTATTATTTATTTAATATAATTAGTATTTTTGTGAATAAAATCATTTTTATTTATTTTTAAGCATTTTAAAATCAATATTCATCTTGAAAAATCAAGAACAAATGAGTTTTAATATCTCTTGTGATTTATACCTCATTTTTCAAACCTTAAATATAAATCACAAGTGGTTTATTCAAACCTATTTGGTATTTTTCATTGATTTTCTTTAAATATTTATTTTTAAAGAATAAAATTAGGGTTTCTTTGATTTTCACTCAAACAAATCATTGTCAAACACTTTTGGGCCTCTAATAGAGTGTAAGACCCAATCCTTTTTTGACCAAACCATTTTTGGGCCTCAGTGTATTGTATAAGTCCTGATACCGTCAAAAACAAACGGCGCGATCGTCGCCTTTTGAAAAACAACCTCATGGGCCTCTCCTTGAGCTATAAGACCCATTCAAAACTTTTGGGCCTCTATTAGAGTGTAAGACCCAATCCCCTTTTAACCAAAATCACTTTGGGCCTCACTTATTGTATAAGTCCCTCTGCGTTAAAAGAAAACCTCGGCGCGATCGCTATTTTTAAACGAAAAATCAATTGGGCCTACCCTCGTGTTATAAGCCCCATTCTTTTTCTTTAAACCTTTTGGGCCTCTTGAGAGAGTGTAAGACCCATCCCTTTGTACGAAAAACCATTTTGGGCCACAGTCACTTGTATAAGTCCCCCTGTACAAATTCAAACAGTGCGCTCACTGATAAAACCCTGGGCCTCTCCTTGAGCTGTAAGCCCCAAATCTTTCTTTTTCAAAGCACTTTCTCCTTTGATTTTGAATATACTGTTGTTTTCAATCTTTCTTTGTTGAACAACTAACCAAACAGCATGGAAGCTCTACAACCGAGTAAGTGGTTATTGCTTTCATTTACCGCTTTCATATACATATAAATGTATTGTGGGGCTGTTTCACTGTAAGTCTTCTTTCATAAACTCATATCAACTGTGTAATAATAGTATAGATATTTAGAGTTTCCCCGACAACTACGTCTAGAACTAGGTGACGCTGTTTCATTTATTCGTAGAAATAGACAACTAGATCCCCAATAGGATCACCAGATACAGTCTTCTCTTCGGTTGTCCTCATTAGGAATTGTCAAGAAACTCTACCCCCAGAGATGAATGTATTCTCCGTGAATGGCATCTTTGAGTTTCTTCCAAATTCTCGAACTTTCCTGACTCGATCTATTCCTTGTGAATAGCTTGCCTTGAATTTCTCGGGGTTTGGGGACCCACAGGCTTCTTAAAAGCATCGGCCTCCTTTTGGGCATCGTACAAGGACCCACAGGCTTCCTAAAAGCAACCCCGCCTCCTCTTAGGCTTAGTACAAGGACCCTACGACTTCTTAGAAGTATTCACAGCCTCCTCTTAGGCTTCGTATAATGATCTCTTCCTCCGGGAATGATAGCCTTCTCTTGGGCTTCGTACAAGGACCCGTCGGCTTCTTAAAAAGTTTCCAGCCTCCTCTTGGGCTTCGTACAAATTGTCCCGACGACCTCCTAGAGGTATAGGAATAGAACTTAGTCATTTGCATAGAACAGTCCTTTCATAGAGTCTACTACTGTTTCTCAAAGCACAGTACAAAAGATAAAACCCTAGACTTGGACAGTCTAATATCCTTGAGTCTCAAAGAGATTCTCAAGCGACCCCTTCGTTAAATAGGAAGGAAACCCGCAGACTCGGACAATCTCAATACCCTTCGGATTTCCCGCTTCCTTAAAGAACGGGAATAACCCGGACCCTTGAATCAAATCCTTGAGTACAGTATTGCTCATATAAGAACTGATTTTCTCTTTAAAATCAGTATGCTGGACCTGTCACTTAACTAAAACAGTTACCATAGCCTCCTCTTAGGCTTTGTATAATGATCCTTCTCCAGTGAAGTTAGCCTCCTCTTGGGCTTTGTACAATGATCCTCCCCAGCGGAGTCAAACAACGTTTAGCCTCTCTCTCGGACTTAGTACGAGACACATAAAGAGACTCCCTCGTTGAGTCAATCATCCCTTTCGCCTCCATCTCGGGCTTTATACGAGATACAAAAAGGTTCTTATTGAGCCAAATAAACAACAGCCTCCATCTCGGGCTTTGTACGAGGTACAAAAAACTCTCTTGTTGAGTCAAATCGCCTCCATCTCGGGCTTTATATGAGATACCAAAAGACTCCATCGTCGGGTCTAAACCTTTTAGCCTCTCTCTCGGGCTTTGTACGAGACACATAATAGCCTCCTCTTAGGCTTTATATAAGAAAACCACTGGTTAATCCAATTAACCTTTTAGCATCAAAGTTGTGCCTCGTTCACAGTACACAAACATCAACAACTCCTTCCCCTTTCATCTAATCGCTGTAAGCGGCAAGCCTCTGGATCATCTACATCCATGCCAATGTCCCCCTTTTAGCATGAGAAATTCGTAAGGAAAGATGGCATTACTCTATACTGAGTTAAAGTCTTCTCCTTCAGGTTGAAATCCCCAATAAAGGAAATTATGGCATTGCCGGATTCACAAATCCTGGTTAAAGTAATTCTCCTTTATAAAACAGTTGTGACATACAACCCCCTCTTTAGAGATGACAAATTCTCTCTAAAGTTGAGACCTTTTGGTTTCATATCTTGGGCTTTGAACAAGATACAAATAGACTTTTCAGCTTCACATCTTGGGCTTTGACTAGATACAAATCACCTTTCGCTTCACGTATTGGGCTTTGAACAAGACACCAAAACACCCATTTCCTCCGATAGAATAGGAGGAACTATGAACGCTCTGATTTCCCTATTTCGGTAAACGGGAATACGAAGGCATAAGATTGAAAGAAAAATCTTAGCGAGCACAATCAACAAAAAACTCAAATCCCATACCTATTAAAAAGCATCAGTCCTAACATCCTAATCCTTGTTCCTCGCCAGAAACCCTCTATCTAGATAAAAAAGAAGAAGAAAACAGTATTGGCGAAAATACAAATAACCAGTACAAAGGCCCCCCACATTGATAGCATCCGTAACGTAACAGACCGCTGTTTAAACTCAGTATGCAAATCAGGGTTAATTGGAGACATCTATTTCCCTTCCTTCATCAGCTTTAATAGGATAAAAAATGAATCGACCTGTAGTTTAAGCTCAAACCGCAGAGAGCGGCCAGCGCTTAAGAACTGCGTCCAAAATCGCTCGCTACAACAATGAAAAGAAATATAAGAAGTATGAAGCTTTTGTGTAAGCTTCTTCCTCCTTATATTTCTTCTTCATTGATTCCCAAACTAGTTGAACATCATAATTGATTCCTGTTCTGCGATTAGTTTCATTAAAAAGTGTGTTATTCCTGTTCCTCTCTTTACTTTTCACTGGATTATGGTTTTAGGGTTTGTTTTCAACTGAGGATGCTCATTTTTGAAGTTTGTTGTGTTTCCTTACAGGTTAAGGGGATGATACAGGGTGATGATGCTGGTGGTAGCAAGCGTATTATATGAGTTTATAATATTTGGATATGGTATAGAATGTTGTTTGAGTTTATTATATTCTATATAAATTGTTTGTGTCACTAACCCTCACTAAAAATACATTTATTTAATTTGACATAGATACTTATAATCTGCAAATTAAGTTGTATTTGAAAACCAACTTATATGAATCAATGTTTTCGAATTGCATCCCTCTCATCGTTCATCTCATGATGTTTAATATATATATTATGGAATAATGATCTGGCTCCTTAGATTCATCGCCATCTTCCATTATAGTTAAATTTCATTAACAACAAATTATTAGTTAATATGCCTCTCCATCAACACTTATAATCGTAAAACTTCCGATTATAAATATTATGATGATAGGTGATGATGATGAGGCAGATTATACAATGTCTTGTTCTTAAGAAAATTTAACTATAATCGAAGATAACGATATATCGAAGGAGTCAGATCAATAAACCACAATATATATGTAAAACAGTGTGAAATGCACGATGAGACGAATGCAATCAGAAAATATTGGTTTGTTTAAGTTGGTTTTCAAGAACAATTTAATTTGTAGATTATAGACTTCTTCATCAAATTGATTCCTTATATATTTCTTTAGTGAGGTGCTTGGAAAACAAGCAATCTGCATTTAATATAATAAACTTAGGGTACTTACAACAACGGTTATCTATTGTAACCGAGATCGTAGGTAATTTATGTTTTACATAATTCGCTGTTGATGGTTTTCGAACCTAGTATCCAAGTGTATGTATCACAACAGTTTATTATCATAACCGTTGTGATATATGGCGCGCGTCCTGCCTTTCAATAACGGTTTCCAGACCGTTGTAGAAACAACGAACTTACAACGACAATCTACATAACAACGCCTTCGCCCGCGTCATTATATGTCATTCCCAACCATTGTTAAATGGGTTTTTCGTAGTAGTTAATGGCGAGGAATATTCTAAGAGCAGGATATTATTGGCTGACAATGGAATCCGATTGCTACCAGTACATGAGGAGATGTCACAATGTCAGATATACGCAGACAAAATCCATGTACCGCCAACGCATCTAAAAGTTCTTTCTTTTCCATGGCCTTTTTCTATATGGGGAATCGACATGATTGGCATGATTGAACCCAAAGCTTCAAACGAACATCGGTTCATCTTGGTAGCCATTGACTACTTCACCAAATGGGTCGAAGTGGCGTCATATACCAATATAACCAGATAAGTGGTGGTCCGCTTTATCAAAAACAATCTCATCTGCCGTTATAGTGTTCCAAGCAAGATCATTACGGATAATGGATCTAACTTGAACAACAAGATGATAAAAGAGTTGCGTGGTGAGTTCAAGATCGAACACCATAACTCATCTCCCTACCCGCCTAAGATGAATGGAGCGGTAGAAGCGGCTAACAAAAATATCAAGAAAATTGTTCGATAGATGGTTATAACCTACAAAGATTAGCACGAGATGCTACCCTTTGCTCTTCACGGTTATCCCACATCTGTCCGCACATCAACAAGGGCAACCCTTTTCTCTATAGAATATGGCATGGAAGCAGTGCTCCCCATAGAAGTAGAAATACCATCAATCAGGGTATTGATGGAAGCCAAGCTAACAGAAGCTGAATGCTACCAAAGCAGGCACAATGAACTGAACCTAATCAAAGAAAAGAGAATGACAGCTTTATGTCAAGGTCAGCTATATCAGCAAAGAATGAAGAAAACGTTTGACAAAAAAGTCTGACCCCGTGTCTTCAGAAAAGGAGACCTCGTGCTCAAGAAGTTACAAACATTTCTCACTGATTCAAGGGGCAAATAGACTCTGAATTATGACGTCCCCTACGTGGTCAAGAAAGTATTCTCAGGCGGCGCCTTTAGACTCACAACCATGGATGGAGAGGAGTATACCTACCCCACAAATGTTGATGTAGTCAAGAAATATTTTGCCTAAATGAAAATATGTCTCGGTGGATTGAAAACCTGAAAGGGCGGTCCAGGCAAAAATTAGAGACACAGGGAAAAATCATCCTGAGGGTTTGAAAACCTCAAAAGGCAATTTAGGCAAAAATTAGGGATTCATGGCAAGTAACTACATCCGACAAGGTTAAATCCCCAGCGGTAACACCATCCGTCGAAAGACTTCAGTCAAGGTCACGTTCAACAGAAGCTCAGAATGTCCAGAATTCAAAGTTGGTAGAAGGATATCGGTCGTTATGTTTCAATGTAGCCCCTTTTCCATTAAAGTACCATTTTCTAAACTTTGTAATGCTCTATGGGATTACACCTTGGCTGATTACCATTCTATCAATAAAATTTGAGCCATAGTGCTTTTGTTTGCAATTCTCATTTATTTTGCTTTACAGAATGACATTTTTAACATGATCAACAATTCTCGAAACAAAACAAAAATGAATTTACTTGTCAAATTTTCTTCTGCTTTTAAAATAAAGATGGCAGTTCATTTTGATTACTGAACATAAAAAAGAACAATCGATGGCTTCTCCGGAAGTGATTAAAAATCAAAATGAGAATCAAAGTACTCCTTCTAAACCGATACACCTGAATGAAGGATCAACTATTTCAGATGTAATGTCTCGTCTGATATCCCCGACAGAGTTCTTACCTATGAAGACCAATTGATCATTCTTTCGCCCCCAGTAGGGTCTACCCCTCCTAAGCAAGAAATGATTACTATCAATGAACCAATGATACTTTTTATCCCCCATAGTGGCCGAGTATCCAGTCATGTTCATTCACCAGTCTGTATGTCATGTCTGTCTTGTCAGCATAAACATACATATATCATGCATAATTGATTCATATTTATATTCATGTTGCATTAATATCACTTTGGTCATTTACATCCCCAAGTGATAAATGTCCTCTCACCGATAAAGTTGTCAGTTCTTTCCTCATCCGAAAATGTATCGTCTGAGCAATCTCTCCCTAGTTTATTTCTGGATTGGAGCCTATCCTCGACCACTTTGATAACTTGAACTTCTGAAAGGTGAGAGGACGTTCGACAGACACCTTTGGAACATCACTCTTCACCATTGAAGATGATATTTTCGTTTTCCCGGATTAAAGAAAATCCCCAGAGAAAGCCTCTCAACCGAAGACTCTTGGCAATACGGCGGTTTCTCCCCAAAAAGTTTGCTTTCAATGAAGTCATCAGCACCTCAAAATTGGATCACATCGCATGGCATTTCTCCAAGAAAGATCTCGAAGAAAAGTATGATGTAACCTCACTAAGCAAAAAGCGGTCTCTCAAGAGACTCATTTTCCCCAATAGAGTCGACAAATGGCATCTCCCACAGAGAAGTTTGCACACCTCTACAGCTCAGACTAATGCGTTTTCCCAACAAGTCTGACCTCAAACTTTTTCCATCAAATGACGTCTCCCCAGTAAAACACGGTGAGAAGTTTGATAAAGACCACTACAAATGGCACCCCTTGTTAAGAAGGAAACTCGACAAGAAGAAACTAAGACCAGTTCTGTGGCTGAAGACCAGGATCTCGGGGAGGTTTATTTCGACCAAAAAGAAAACTGAGACCAGTTCCATGGATGAAAACTAGGATCGAGGGGAAGTTTATTTCAGAAGAAACTAAGACCAATTATGTGGCTAAAGACCAGGATCGAGGGGAAGTTTTAACCTTTTCTAATTAACCTTGCTTAGAAAAATAAGATGGATGAGCAAACTGATATTCATAACTACAGTCAAAATTTCGGGTATTCCGATATTTAATCCACTTGTACCCTGAAGGTCTGAATACCTTCGCCTTTCACACCTTCGGGTCCAAGAAGGTTAAATAGGGGCATGTGTCACACCCCAAATTTTGACCACAAGATTTCCCATCATTGTGAAAATCATCACCACAATATGGATGCACCTTCATGCCTCTTCAATCTCCTTAAGGATTGTTGAGCATTCACTACAATCAAGAATTAGGGTTTTTAGCCCTCTCAGAGCGCTTAGACAATTGATCAATCAAGAAGTGACATGATCTTCAACTTGTCTAGCCTCTCAAGCACCCACAAAGGATCAAGATGAATCCCACATCAAGAATCAAGCACAAGGTTGCAATATTCCAAGTGGATCAAGCCTCAAGATTGCCAGTGTCACCAAATTAGGGTTTTGGTTCACCAAGGTCTGCAGATGAAAATTTTCATCTGGGTATGAGCCAATACTTCAAAACATAAGCCAGGAAGCTTAAAGGAACCTTATGAGTCCCATCATCAAGTCAAAATGGCCTCAGAGGAAGCATTCATAAAAAATCAGGAATTAGGGTTCCTTGACCTAATTCACCCATGAGTTGACTTTTGAGGAAAGACATGAGCCAAGGCCTCAAGACATGATTTGAGGGCCACAAATAAACCACATTCTTTGCATATATGGCTCCCTTAAGTCAAAAACAATGTTAATATATGGTTTTGATCATCATCCATCAAGAAAAATCAATAAAAATAGGGTTACTTGCAAAAGGGGCAACCTTGAGAAACTTAAATTTTTCTAGGTTATGGAACAAAATGGATTTGGTGCAAACTTTGTAAGGTCATAAATCCCAAACCCCAAGGCCTTTTTCTTCCATCCAAAGCTCAAATGAAAGTTCACATGACATACTTCAAAATTGTCAACTACATCAAATTCTAAATCCTCATGTATTTTGAGTTATGGATTGATCAAAATCACAAAAACATGAAAATGACCACTTTTTCCAACACTTTGTGAAATGTTGACATAATCTGTCTTGATTTTTCACCAACTTTGAGGCCATTTTTCACCTTGATCCAAGCTGAACCAGGTCCATTAGTGGACATCAAAGTTAAATTATGTCATGAGAGCTTTCCAACAAGTACCAGATCATCTCCAAATTCAATTTGAACAAGGAGTTACAATCCTTGGAACATGGCACTAAAAACTGATTTCTTCCCACGACAGATTATAGGTCATTTGCTCAAATTGGCTAAGTTGTGCAATTACAAGTCTTGTAATCCTTCTAGAAACATTAAGGATCAGATCAAAGCAAAAGATCTCTGAGCCATGAGCCTCCCAAGATAAAAGATCATCATGTATGCATGTGATATCTAATGATGCAAAAGCCAAAAACTTCAAAGTTGTCATGGAGCATTCAATGGATGCATCAAGGTGGCATGTACTGAGGAAAATCCAACTGAATGAGTCAAGCCTTATTCCTTCAAAAGAAGACCATATGCTTGTAAGATTAACTCAAGTCAATGGCTAGAGGAGACTTGAGATTCCTTTTGAAAACCAATGGACAATGGGTTGTACCAGCCACCATTCACTATTACTGCCAAAAAAAACTTGACACACTATAAATAGAGCTCATTTGCGGTCAGTTTGAGTACACCAAAGCACCATAACACATGCTTTCCTAAAAATCTCTTTCAAAAAACCAGAAATGCCTTATTTTGCAAGTCACAATCGAATTTTGAGTTAGAGAGCAATTTCACCATAACTTATGATCTAAACACATCAAATATATCATATATAAGATGTTCAAACACTCATCTTTCATCTTTAACACCAAAATCACAAACCTTCATTGTCATCCTAGAAGTCATTTGCAGTTGAGGTACCACAGAGTGGTCCAGGTGCTTTCCATCCATTCCAAGCATTCATACACCATATATAAGGTCCATTGAAGTTGTCTAAATCATTGCATAACATCTGTAACATATCCATCATCAAATTCGATCATCAGCTACAAGAGGTAAGCCTGAAGCCTTCAAACTCTATACTACATGCATCATCAATTTATTTTCAAGTTACCAACTTGTTTCTGGCAGTTCATAGAGTGATAACCCTCAATCAATTGCCATGTTTCATTCGTGTTTAGGATTTCATGATAGTTTTTGCAAATTCTAGGGTTTCTGTGTTCATCACAATTATCTCACTCCACACTTAAAATAAATGAAATTAAATACCATCATCGTGTTCCTTGATAAAAAACGAGCAAGATGGATATTTGAATCGTTTGATTTCATCACGTATTCAGTGAGATAGAGAGGTTTTTGCAAATCAGGAAAACCAGAGCACGCGCGACCAAAAACACATGTTCTTGGCGCCCTTTTTTGAATTTTTAAATTTTTGAATTTTAGTTAATTTTATTAATTGATTCAAAAATTAATTTCTCTATGAATTTTAATGTTTTTGAATTCATTATTTTTTTCAAAATTCACAAAAATGTTAAAATATTTTATTCTACAAAAATTTCACAAAAATATTATTTATTTTATATATTTAATATTTTTGTAAAGAATTTATTTTTATTTAGTTTTAAGCATTTAAAAATATTTCTTTCTCTTGATTTTTCAAATTCAAATGATTTTCAAATCATTCTATGGATAAAACATAATTTTTCAAATATTTATCCAAGATCACAACTTGTTTTTCATACATGTTTGATAATTTTAATAATGTTAATTAATTTTTATTCAAATTAAAATGCATTTTTGTAATCAAATTAGGGTTTTTATTGTTTTCACCCTCACAAACATTTTTCAAAACATTTTTGGGCCCCTTGATAGAGTGTAAGTCCCATCCTTTTGTAAATAAAACTTTTGGACCTCAGTCATTGTATAAAACCCGATACGATTTTAAAAATCTCGGCGCGATCGCCATTTTCAAAACAATTTTCATCTGGGCCCCCCTTTGGTTGTAAGTCCCATTTTTCTTATTCAAACACTTTTTGAGCCTCTAATAGAGTGTAAGACCGAACCCCCTTTGTACATAAATAATATGGGCCTCAGTCATTATATAAGTCCCTACGCGATTTTCAAATAAACGATGCGATCACTAGTTTTCATCTGGGGATCTCCTTGAGTTGTAAGCCCCATCTCTTGTATAAAAATAAACTTTTGGGCCTCTAATAGAGTGTAAGACCGACCACCTTTTTAAATACAATAATTTGGGCCTCAGTCATTGTATAAGTCCCTCTGTGGTTTTCAAAACTACGACGCGGTCGTCGCCTTTTCAAAAGAACTCATCTGGGCCTGTCCTTGAGTATAAGCCCCAAACTTCCTTTTAAAATAAATTTCCTCTTTGATTCAAATTCAAGTTCAAAGTTTTATCAAAACTTTCTTCAATTTCTTGAAAAACTAACCATACAGATGTAGTCACTATGCTTGGGCTTACACAACTGTAAGTTCCACTATCTTTTCAATACACTCCTGTTTATATATTTCATATATATATATATATATATGCTTGTAAATACTTGCTTAGACTTTTCCCCCGCAGTTAGATCTAGGTCTAGATCAAACCAGTGGTTACTCTTTCAACACAATCAAAACTAGTTCCCCATAGGAAATTCCAGATACAGTCTTGCCTCCTCTTGGGCTTATACAATATGGAACAGAGAAAGGCATTATTCTCGGTGAAACTTTTCTCAAGACTGTCACAACTTAGAAATATGTCACTACAAGAAAAATGAATTTTAGCATCCATATTTTAGCGTCGGCCACGACTCCGACGCTATTAGTGGCTATGTAGTGTCACCGAAAGCGGACGCTAACATGTTTTTTCATTTGATATTTAATTTTTAATATGTCTTGCATAATGGCGTCGGCCAACACCGACGCTAATGAATTTCCAAACCAAAATTATTATTTGTTTTTTATTTATTATGTTATAAAAAAACCTAGCATCGCATGAAGACCGACGCTAAATATTGATGTGAAATAAATTTCATTTCCCACCACTTTTTTCGTTTCCCTCCCTATTTATTTATATTTTTTATTTAATTTTATTATTTTATAAAAACATTAGCGTCGCATAATGGCCGACGCTATATTGGAGCGAAATATATTTCATTTCCCACCACTTTTTTCTTTTCCCCCCTGTTTATTTATATTTTTTATTTATTTTTATTATTTTTTTAAACATTAGCGTCGCATAATGGCCGACGCTAAATTTGAACGAAATATATCTCATTTTCGTTCTAACTCATTTAGGGTTTTTTGCAGCAGAAACGTTCTAACTCGTTCAGTCTCACGAAGCTTCTTAATCTTCGTTTGATTTGGTGTAAGTTTCATCGCATTTGCTTTAGTGTTTTGGTGTAATCTCCATTTTGATTCGTTAATCACCATATTGTATCTTCTCATTTCTTTCATTTCACAAAATTTCAAGGGATCGCTTTAAGGGTTCGATTTGATCAGGAAATAACGTTAAGGGTTTGATTGACATACTCTTCATCAAAGAATTTGATTTTAAGCTTAGAATCTGCGTTTCTTCTTGTATATTCGGTTCGATTCTTCATTTCAGTTTGAATTTCAGGAACTTATATGTGCTTA
Organism: Lathyrus tuberosus; assembly: GCA_022829125.1. NCBI lineage: Eukaryota > Viridiplantae > Streptophyta > Magnoliopsida > Fabales > Fabaceae > Lathyrus > Lathyrus tuberosus. Next base: position 13,418,894 of record JALAZF010000124.1, on the reverse strand, counting down.
AATTAACTATTTTCATACAAGTTATTTTTATAAACTGTTAATTTCAGGAACTTATATGTGCTTAAACTGTTTTCATTTCGGTTTGAATATTTCTGATGTTGAACCATACACATGTTTCAGAATTCAGTTGGGGTGAATTAGAATAGAAAATAGTTGGTTTGGTTAGGATTCTGTTATGTCAGTTAGTTGAAGTTAAGAGATTAGCTTGGTTAAGAGCTAGTTGAACTATTCTGTTATGTCACTAGGAATGTCTCCTATGTTGAATGGCTGGTGTGAATCTCTGCAATGTGCATCTTCTTTTTGTGTGTATGTGTATCTTCTTTTATCACTAATGTCTCCTATGTTGAATGGCTGGTGTGAATCTCTGCAATGTCGATGAGCTTGTATTTTCGTGTACCTTCACTACAACTCGTGTGTTCTGGCTTTTGTGTGTATGTGAATTTTTGGAACGTGATGCTTGCTATCTCGTTTGAATGAAACCGTAAAGGTTGTTTGGAACGTGATGTTTTGTCACTTCTGATTTTGGAACTTTTTTGAATTGTGTCTGACCATGCTTGATATGGTTTTGGAAACAAATGGATGATGATATTGAGTTTACTTTTTTGTACGAGCGTGTTTGTGAATTGATTGATACTGTTTTGGAAAGTTTCTGAATTGCTGTGAATTTAAAACGTCATTTACCCTTTGGTTCAGACATGTTGGGACAACTTTTATAAAAGTTTGAAGTGTGTAGAGTTGGTTGAATATCACTTGGGAGAAATTGCTTTTAGCTGGGCATGCGGCTATAGTGAAATTGCTTTTAGTTACACAAACTAAATAATATTTTTGTAATGCCTGACAGGAGAATACCCAGGAAAACACAAGAAATTAGGAAACTGCTTGACAGAATCCCTCAACTTGGTTTGGTTAGGAGACCGCTTCGGAGTAATTTTTGGTGAGTTTTGATCTACTCTTCCCAATACTTTTCTCCTCTTCTTGAATCAACGTTAGGGTGAATTTCTTGACAACTTTAGTGTATGCTCATGATCTCTGCTATATGTGGATCTACGAATCTCTACCTACATGAATTTTCTGAATTCCTTTGTGATTTCTGCTGCGAGAATGTGTCTCCCCTCTTTCAATTTTCTGGTGTGTATGTTTTTTCTTTGACAATACTTTCAGTCATCTACCCCTGTTCTGAACCGTGTACTTGTTTGCTTATTTTGTATGAATATCTGAATTGTTCTGGTGTGAATATGTGAAGTTTGTAATGTTCTGCACATGAATGATGTATTTGTGATGTTGTTGATGTTCTCATTGTGTGGCCAGGCCGTGAATTTTCTGTCGATATGATGTTGAACTCTTCAATATATGCGTGTATTATTTCTGGAGTGAATATGATTTTTGCTCTGATTCTTCTATGTGAAACAATGTGTTTGCTGTGAGATTTTTTTGAGTGATTCTGATGCGTGTGAACCTTGTCCCTGTTATGTGTGTGATAACTTCTTTTTATAGGCCCTGGGACATTGAATTTGTGATTATGACTTAAATGTTTTTTATTATGTGATTCAAATCAGAGATTTTGTGCTGTGAATGCTTGATTGATGCTAATTTGTGAACCATACACTGTGGTTGACTTAAATGCTTGATTTTGTGTTGTGGTTATATAATTGAATCGTGTATTTTACTGAGTCATGATACAAACAACATAAACAAAGCATAATCAAGTTACTTGAATCTAACAAAAAAACAATGGATACTTTTGTATTGATTGTTCGTTAGGTTACACATGCTACTAGTTTGATTCATTATGGTTATATATAAACAGATACACAATTATTCAGTCTTATTTAACATGTGGTTTATAGTTTCTTCCTCGACAATAATTTTCCCAAAAAAGCTTAAAACCTAAACAATATCCCTAAAATAACAGCAAACACCCTACTTTTATTGTGGTATATGGATTTCAAATGTACTTCTTCAAAGACAATGTGAGAAAACATTAGGCAAAAAAAAAAAAAAAGAATAGACCAAACTTTGGATGTGCATTATAGGATTGTACTGGTCGGTAAGTAACTTGTATTTTTCAGTTTTACTATGTTTAAGATAAAAAATGAGGTTATAGAACAATCGTAGTTTATGTTTACAACACTACCTTAATTTAAAAGACTATTTTCTTACAACTACAAACTTGAATGACAAGTTGTCTAGAAAGTAACCTGAACCATACTGTGCCAAACACGATCATTTTCACAGTTGAGTAAAGAAATCATAATGTTACTTGAATATTTCTAATGTTATTTGAATATTTCTTGACACTTCTAACTTCTATAAATATTGGACGTTTTCATTCTATGTTATTCCAGTAGCCAGTATAATCAATCAATAAAATAATTTATCTTCATGCATAACTTATAGGATATTTAACAATTATCCAAACATTTGCCAATTAATAAACAGTATTGTTTCACCTTTCCTGCTTTGTCCTACAATGTACTTTCTCTATGCTATGAAGCGAATTTGGTTTCTTGAACATCTTTATTTATTTCTTCATTTCTATGGCGTGATTGTGGATGTTTTAAGGCTTGTGTAGTGATAGATTTCTGATTTGTTTCATTTTTTGACTTCTCTTTGTAGCCAGAAGGATGAAGAGTTTCGAAGGTCAGTCTCTTTGTAGGATTTCCTATCTGCAACCGTTATTGTCTTGTAGCGGTTGAGAATTCGGGGTAGTTATAATTCTGATCATAGATTGAAGTGAATACTAGGTTTGTCTGAATAAACTGTGTCATCCATGAAAAGTTGATAGTACTGCCAACTTCCTTCTCACTCAATTTAGGACAATTGAAAATCACCAATCCCTTTATGATCATAAGTTTGTTCTTTCGAAGGCCGCAATTGATAGCAGTAGGAAAAGGAAGTTGAGGCAAAGATTCCAAGAGCTTGCAATGCTCCATGTTTAAAAATACAAGTCTAGAAAGCTCCTTCAGACTAGGCAACGTTACAAAATTCTTTATAATTGCATTGACCTTATTTTAGGAGAAGGACCACTACAACATATTTAATGAGAAGGCCCACTACAACATATTTAATGTTCAGTTTTTTTTAAGGAGAAATTCGATATAGGAATAATTAATCCATAAGATTTTAAGTAATTATTCTATAATATTTTTAAAGTTTGTTTCTATGCATTTTTTCTTTACAATCTAGATCTACATTTTAGTTTTGTAATACACTAATTCCTTAACCTTGTCTTAATCTTATATTAAGTAGTCAAATGAAGATTAGAAACTTATATTTGTTTTTTATGTGGAAAATGGATCGAAGTTGGATGTATGATAGAGTAAACTCCAATAGGTATGGTTTGAAAGATGAATCTATTAGTGGAGTTGAAGAGTTTGTCAATAAAGCGATGAATCGAACACCACTTGTACAAATATAGTTTTTTGTCCAACTATTATACATGGACTGATCATGGAGAAGAGAATCAGAATGTGGATCTTGATGGTCATTCTAGTAGTGGCGGGAATGCTGGTGAGGATAATCTAGGTGATGAAGAACAATTTGATGCAATGAATGAAATGGTTCTGATGTTTTCAGGCCATTTGTTAATGTCTCAAATGAGAATGCTAATAAGGAAAACGAAACAATTAGTGAGGGTGAGGTACCAAATGAAAAAGCTCAACAATTTTATGATGAATTAATCTCTGCAAACCAACCCATTTATGAGGGAGATTCTGAATCTAGACTATCTATTTCAGTTAAGTTGTTGGCTGCCATATCTAGTTGGCATGTTCCTCTAAAGGCCATGGATTTTTTCTCTAAAATGCTCGTTGATGTTTGCCCAACTAAAGAATGCTTACCTGGAAACTATTACCAAGTGAAGAAGTTGGTGTCTAAGTTGGGATTGGAAGTTGAGAAAATTGATTGTTGTGAGAATGGATGCTTATTATATTTTAAAGAAGATAGCACCTTAACTCAGTGCAGAGTGTGTGGAGCTACTAGGTATGTTCCTCGAAAGTGTGGAATGGGAAAATACAAAGATGTGGCAGTGAAGAGAATGTTCTATTTTCCAATCATTCCTAGGTTACAACGACTTTATGCTTCAAAGGAATCTACAGCTCAGATGAGATGGCATCGTGAGAACACCAACAATTCAAATGTTTTGCGTCACCCATCTGATGGAAAAGCTTGGAAACATTTCGATGAAGTTTATCCCGATTATGCTAGTGATCCAAGAAATGTAAGATTGGGTTTATGTACTTATGGGTTTACCCCTTACATTTAAGCCTCTAGTTCTCCATATTCATGTTGGCCAATAATTGTCACACCATACAATCTCCTTCCCGAAATGTGCATGACCAAACCATACATGTTTTTGACTTGTCTTGTACCTGGACCGTACACCCCGAAAGTTAAAATAGATGTCTACTTGCAACCTTTGATTGATGATTTTCAGCGCTTGTGGAAAGATGGCATTGTGACATATGATATCTCAATGCAGCAGAATTTTGTTATGAGAGCGCATTTAATGTGGACAATCAATGATTTTCTAGCACATGGTATGTTGTCTGGATGGTGGACACAAGGTAAATTAGCATGCCCTTATTGCATAGACAATACATATTCCTTCACCTTACGATTTGGTGGAAAAAGTTGTTGGTTTGATTGTCATCGTAGGCTTTTACCAATGGATCATCCTTTTAGAAAAAGTAAAAAGAGATTTACAAAAAGCAAGATTGTGAAAAAAAAACCACCACCAATGTTTACCGCCCATGATGTTTGGGAAGCTATTCGTGATTTTCCAAAAGTCACAGACAGTGTCTGGGCCACCAAATTTCCAGGCTATGGGAAACAACATAATTGGAACAAAAGAAGTATATTTTGGGATCTTCCATACTGGAAGGACAACTTGTTAAGGCACAAACTTAATGTGATGCACATAGAGAAGAATGTATTTGACAATGTGTTTTACACTGTCATGAATGATCCTGCAAAAACAAAGGACAGTGAGAAGGCAAGAATGGATTTACCTCTTAACTGTTTACGTGGGGATTTAGAGATTCGCCCTCTACCTAATGGAAAGATGGCTAAGCCAAAGGCAAAATTTTCATTGACACCCGAAGAGGCAAAGTTAGTTTGTAGATGGATTAAGGAACTAAAAATGCCAGATGGTTATTCCTCGAATCTTTCTAGGTGTGCTGATGCTACCAAGGGTAGGATGAAAGGGATGAAAAGCCATGACTGTCATGTATTCATGGAGTGTTTGCTTCCAATTGCTTTTCGTTCCTTGCCTCTTGAGATATGGAAGCCGCTAACTGAGTTGAGTCGTTTTTTTAAAGACTTGTGTTGTAATACATTGAAGTTGGAAGACCTTGTTATGATGGAACAAAATATTCCCATCATCATATGCAAGCTAGAAAGAATTTTTCCACCAGGTTTCTTTGACTTGATGGAACATCTCCCGATTCACCTACCTCCTGAAGCAATCCTTGGTGGTCCTGTACATTATCGTTGGATGTATCCATTTGAAAGGTAATTGATGTTCAATTTTTATAGATTAATTAATAAATTAAAAAACATTTTTTAATCATTTCATGTGTAGATTGATGGGAGACTACAAGCGTTCGGTGAAAAATAAAGCCAAGGTTGAAGGTTCAATATTCACTGCCTACTTGCACAGTGAAACTACTCACTTTTTCTCTCACTATTTCAAGACCTTTAGTTTGTTGCCAAACACAAGTTTAAGGAACGATCCTCGATCAGATAATGAGAATTCCCAACCAACACTTTCAGTTTTTAGTAAATATGGTCGTCCTAGTGGAAAGGCTCGACTCTATTGGTTGATTGATAAGGAACGGAAGTCTGCTCACGTGCACGTCCTAATCAATTATGACGAGGTTAAACCGTATCTCGAGTAAGTACATTTTTGTAAGACAACTGCATTGTTCTCAACTATTTTTTATAAATACACTCATCAATTTTATGATCGATGTCAGATTGTTCATGCAATATCTTTCTATCAATGAGGAAGATGCTTTCGGTCTTATACACGAGCAGTTTCCTTCATGGCTAAAGAACTATGTTAGTATATTTCTCACAATTTATATTATGTGGTTGACAATAAACTATCTCTAAGGTTAGATATATATTTTTAGGTGAATGATGAGAGAAATGGAACGACTAGTCCATATTTGAAGGCCTTAGCTCTCGGCCCTAATCCGAAGGCAACATCATGGAACATATACTTTGTTAATGGGTATAAATTTCACACTAAAAAATGGAGTCATGGTAAAAAGACTACTAATTGTGAGGTACATGTTAAAGGTGTTACAAATGGAGGAGAAAATGATTTTTATGGCATCATCCAACGTATCCTTCAATTGGAATACCATGGCTTTAGCAAAAAGATTTCCCAATTTTATTGTGATTGGTTTGATCCTACAAATAATAGTGGCACAAAAGTAAATATTGAGTACAACATTATTGACATTAAGATGAATAAGCGATATCGTCAGTATGACCCGTTCATTCTTGCACAAGAAGCAAAACAAGTGTATTATGTCCCATATCCAGAAATGTGTAGGAATATGCATGGATGATGTGCAGAAATCACCACAAAACCAAGGGGTTATGTCGAGATAGACAACACCATGGATGCAATTCCTTATCAATCCGATGAAATGTTACCAGTTGTGCCTATTACAGAAGTTGAAGAAATACATGGTTTAGCTGATGGAGGGTTAATTGACGAGGTCGGGCCAATAACAATGACAACTGACCCAATGACTCAAGATTGAGAGAACATTTTATCTTGTTTTTATTATAGACCTTTATGCACTTGTTTTCTCTCAAAGAACTAGTTGGTTATTGAAAGAATGAGCATATTTCATATGTATTAGAAATTCTCATAATTTTCTTTGGTATTATGTGTGTTATCCTCTAAATTGCAATTCTGTCTGTATTAATGAATTAATATGAGAAGAACTAGTTTTTATCACTGTTCAATCATGAGAATGACACTAAAATAATAGTTCCTATATAGACAGATTATAGAAATGTTCAAATGAAGCTATTCATATATTGTATTTGTTTGGGTTACAATGTGTGACTAAAATTAGAGTCCAAATGTTCAAATATATCAATGAAGCTCTATTGTGAAGATAACATACTCTGCTGGTGCATAACTAAGAGTATTAAGCAGTGATACTTTAGGAAATGATGTAAGGAACATAATATGTTAGCATGATTCTATTTTCAATGCATAACTTTTTTCATGTTTCATTTGACTCTTAAGAAATTTATGATGTGTTACAACTTCTTATCTTGTTGTTACTAAGTGTTGTGCATATTGTTACTCAGTGTTGGCAGCTTTGATATAGATTTTATTGAAATGGCTGGACAAAATGGAAAGAGAAAAGCACCATCGAGCACATCTAAGTAAGATGACTAAAACTTTTCTCCTATTTGGATTTTTTTCCTAATCAATTAATAATTTTTGGATTTAGACTTATTTTTTTGATGGTTTCTTTGTAAAAAAGAGGTGTTGACAGGTTATGTCGTCAACGACAGATTCCACCTAGGACTCTTGCTATAAATAACTCTCGTAAGGTCCATAGCAAACCTGGTTCAACGAACCCACTTCCAGCTACTCAGATAAACCCAACACCACCTACTAAGAGAAACCCACCACTGTCTACTCAGCCTTCACCATTGGTTCAAACAAATCCAACACCATCACATACTCAACCTCCAGCACCTACTCAGCCTTCACCACCTACTCAGCCTCCACCACCTACTCCACCTTCGCCACTTACTCAGCCTCTAGCACCGATTCTAACAAACCCAACACCACTGCCTACTCAGCCTCAACCGACAAACTCGACTTCTGAGGAGTTCATATTCATTCCTACTCTAGGATATACTCAGCTTCAGCCGCAAAGTCCTCCCCTTCACACCACAGACGAGGAAGTGCAGAGGGACCAAACACTTTCTAATGAGGAACAACAACAAGACGGTGGGCAAAAACCAAAAATCTGGACCGTGGAAGCAACTAATGCGTAAGTAAATAATTCAAGTTATATAAATATTCTTACAAGTGTTTTAGTGTTGTTTTAATTTGTAAATATGGTTGCTAGTGTCGTGTTAATCTATCTTGTAGAGGAGAATTCATACATACTGTGATGATAATTCAGATTTATTAAAGTGCTTAATAAGAATCTGTTCTGGGTAAGTTTAATTAACATTTGAAATACCATCTTCTTGCTGTGTCCCTAACATGAACAAAATATTGGGTCAATAAAAGTTAGTAATGCATAGGTTTTAATGACGAGAGGAAAAACAGATGAGAATTGAGAGAATCTAACTTGCGAAATGAAAAGGCAAAGCTATGGGTAGTAGTACTATATTGCCCGTGCTGATGCTGGGGAAAGATCCATATCAACACTTTGGTATAATGGTGGTGTTTGACTAAGGGTTTGGGATCTTTTTGTGCGTTTTTGAAAACAGGAAGAGATTGTTTTGTTTCTTATAGTTGCTTTTGGAAGAACTTTTGAAAACTATGCTAAGCAAGTTTCCATAATTGACATCCTATTTAGGATCAAAAGGGAGCTGAAAGATCATGAATTGTGTGATTATAACGCGAGTTTAAGATCCCGCAATATAAAAAAATGTTTTTAAACTGGAATATGATAATGTAATCAATTATAACATGTAATAATGAGTAAAATTCAAATTTGAGTAACAGTAATGCTAATACTAGTCTGCACTGTTGAAAAATCCAATACAACACGACTTTTATGTTTTTGAGTGGATCGAGAAAAAATTCTTGTAATATGTTTTATAGTAATGAAAACAAGATAAAGATTGGCTTGTATGATGGAAAAGGCTTGCCAAATTGGAAACCACACTGTAATGTAGAGTGTACATATCACTTCTTATTTTCTGAAATAAATAGTTAATAAAACAATTAAGAAAAGGATTTCACTAGGATTGTTGGCTGGCATGTTGTTTGATAGTGCAGAGCAAGAGAAAGAGACTGACTTAAGTGGGCAGGAGCATGGTAGGCCTAAGTTGTGGAGGGTGTACTTTAGGAAATGTTAGCAATAGAGAAAGAATACTGATTATGTTAGCAAAAAAGAAAGGAAAGGAGGTTATGAGAGAATGGAGTGAGGAGAGAAGGGCTCAGATGAAATACATGCTAATAAATCTGTCCATAGTTATCTTGTAGATTTTTCAACTGTAACATTAAGTTCTTGCATTGATTTACAAAAGATTGAGTATATATATATAAAATTAGAATTGCATTTACTGCCTAAACATTAAATTTTGTAGCTTCTGTGTTTTCAGTTCCAAAGACATATGAATTTCAATTATTTACAATTGAATCATTGAGTTCCTGTAATGATCCTTATATATCAGACCCATAAATATGACCTATTTTTGTGACCAAGCTGGCTAGTAATTTGTTCATGCACCCATTAGTATAAATTTCCATTATATGTAGGTTAAGTCCAGGTGATCTTGTTGCCGCAATGATTCGAAAAGTTATTGAAAATAATTATCGAGGAACCTTCTTTAATTATGGTGAGCTTAAACGCGACGGAAGAGACGACGTGAGAAAGGAGTGGTTCAACGAGTTTAAAGTAAGACATGGCATTTATTTTTTAGTAGTTTGATGATGATGTATATTGTTGAGTTTTATTTCTTATTTTGACAAAGTTCTACTATCCAAAAGGTGATTGAAAGAAGAGCTGAATACATAAGAAATGAGTCCAATGATACATGACAACAAAACCTAATATTCTCCATAGCTTTTTCTTTATTAGCCTATTGGGTATTCCTATGACTATATATATGTTTTCCTATTGGGTATTTGATGTAGAAAGTAACTTCACAAAAATCTATTATAATCTGAGATCACAATTCACGCACAAGTTGTTGACAAAGTCATAATATAGTGTGAACATGATGACACAGTAGCTCTTAAAAGTAAAAAAATCATGTTAAAATAAATATTTTCACAACTTAGTTACTCTAAATTATTGTCTAGAGTCTAGATTTTTACTCAAGTTTTCTCTAAAAGCTTCTCATCCAAAGTTGAAATTGGTTTCATCTGTTTGTGTAAGCAATTTTCAATAACAGCAAAGGTAGAAAGAGAGAACATGACACCGTTGCTCATCCAAATTCAGAGGTGGATGATGGATACAAAGGTGTGGAGATTTATTGGCTTTGCATCAGCAATTGTTGGATTACTTTGTTATGCTCTAAGTTCTTCCTTCAACCATCTATTTGGAAATTGGATTTTCATTAAAATATTTCTTTAGACCTTTTTCAGTTTCATCAGCATTTCTTTTTAAGTAGTTTGATGATGATGTATATTGTTGAGTTTTATTTCTTATTTGTATACTTTTTCAGAGGCTTGTTTGTTGGGACCGTTGTGATGATGCAAAAATGGAAGAGTTGTTTCATCAGAAATGTGCAAAACGACTGTCTAATATACGACGAAAGGCTAGAGAAAAGGGGCGCAAGCCGGGTTGGATGGGCGTAGATACATGGACGTATCTTCTAGACAAGTGGAAGACAGATGAATTCAAAGTTGTATCCCAACAAAATAAGGTTAATCGAGCATCCAAGAAAAGTGGGGCAGTCCATACAACAGGTCGTAGAGCTCACCACGATGTTGCACTTGAATTGGTATATATATATATATATATATATACACTTTGTAATTACAATGCGTTAATATAATTATATCTGATATACATTGTGACTATATATATTGCCTCTAATGATAGGCTAAAACACTTAATCGACCCGCACATCCAGATGAGATTTTCATTGCCACCCATAAAAAGAAGAATGGGGAGTGGGTTGATGTTGAATGCAGAATAGGGCAAGCAGCAAAAATATTTATTTTTGGAAGAATTCCCTGCAGGATTTAAGTCGTGTCCACAGAGATCGGTTTGACGGAAAGAATGCTGTTCGACCATCTCTCACGTTAATGAGTTTGGGTTTGAATAGTTTAAAAAAAGAAAACAGAAAAGTAAATATTAAAACATAAAACAAATTCGTTCTTTAGTAAGACAAACTTATTCGGCATGTACATAATCGACTCCTCACAAACTTAAACTTACCGACCAGTTATACTCAACCTACAATACTCCTCAATATCACCCAGCATCGCTCACAACAAAGGTTATGTCTAATGCAAAGTTGAGAGAACAACCGTGTTACCATTACCGATACTTTCGTACGCTAGCTCAAGGCACGGAGGCATCAAGTTTCGACGCCTATTGAAGATTGTTAGCCCTAAATCTATCTCTAGAATCTAGAAACTAACAGACAATCATCCCTAATCGAAGTTTACGAAGGTTATATCTAACGCAACCCAAACCCCGCGCATAAAGCCAAAATCAGAGACAATCACCAATAGAGATTTGTAAAGCAAGTTTTATACAACGCCATGGGCGACAAATATACATGAGTTTGCAGCAAATACATATAAACAACCCAACCATAAAGAAAAACACAAAGGAGAAGAGAAATGAACCAAACATCTCGCGGATTGTCATAGCCGGTCGACGATCAATCCACCCCGATTCAACCGTATGCATCCTCCATAGTTGTTTTCTAAGCTAAGAACTGAAAAATGAAGTTTGATGGAAATGGAATCAAGAAACCCCAAAACCATCCCATAAAAAGTAACTGAAATGAATTATATACATTTCAAATTCTGCACAGTTCGCGGTGCGAACGATCATTCGCAGTGCGAATGACTCAAAAAATGGCACTTCAAGTGCCTCAGATTGCTATACCGCCCTTGCTTTCCTTCGTTGGTTCGCAATGCGAATGAATCATTCGCAGTGCAAATGCTCGCTGACTGGTTCGCAGTACAAACTTTGGTCTCTTTCGCCCCTACCCAATTCGGGGCTCCTTCGCTGGACTTCGCAAAGCGAATGCTCGCTGCCAGTTCGCAGTGCGAACATGACAGAAAACCAGTCCTTATTTTGACCACAACTTCTTCACCGTAACTCCGATTTACGCACAGTTTGAAGCGCTGGAAAGCTTATTCAATGCTTTTCCAGAATATGGCAAGATAGACTTTATTGACTACCTACAAAAAATGAGATAAAATCAATTAAACTACGTAATATTTACACAATACACAATATATACACTAAAACGTAAAGTAAACGTATTTACACATAAAGTGGGGTTTATTCAACCAATTTTAACACAAATTAATGATAAGTGCAACAAAACTTATATACAAAAATAGGTACAATTTTCACTTATCAAACTCTCCCCAACTTACATAATTGTTTGTCCACAAACAAGAATCTAACAAACTTGAAAATACACAAGCAATATCCAAAGAATGACGAATCAACAGGTTTTGAAAAACAGAAATGAATGAATGGTTCAAATGAAAATGGTACACATAAAAAGTAAATACTTACCACTAAACTATGACGACAACACAGTCACGAAACAAATGCAAAATACAAAAATCATGCCAAACATTCTAAAACAACACAAGTTCAAATGTGAATCACACCTAGCAAAAACAATCATCAGTAGATGAAAAACATAAAACGAGGTTCTTTTCACTCACACAACACTCATGCAAACAAAAGACTAAATTATGCATACATCCACAAATTCACATTGAAAATACAAAGGCAAGAATCACAAGGGCTTTTTAAGGTTGTAGCGTGGTCGGGTAAACAAACAAGGGGCAATTTCTAAAGGTAATTGAAACAAAAACTTGCCGAAACCTAAGGGAGTGAAAACTCACAAAGATTCACACACAAATTTCAACCAACTTCTTCCACAATCCCAAGTGTTATACAACACACAATACTTATTTAGCACAATTATTGAAACTCTTTTTGTTTCTTTTTTCAAGGATTTTATTTTTCTTCTTTTTTCCTTTCTTTTTCTCTTTTTTCTTTTCTTTTTCAATCCGCATAGAATCCAACCAATGAGTACACAATCATTCTCTCCCCAACTTGAATTCAACCGCACCATCATGTGAATACTCCCTACTTTCTAAGGCAAGGAAAAAATCCATACAACAACACAAAGTTGAGTTCCAAGAAAAAACAAAATCCATTCAAAAATAAGTGAACTAAATACTCATAGACAAGCATTAAGTTCAAATAAAAACATGGATCAAAAATCTCAAAGAGGTTACAAATGATCACACGCTCACAAGGTGAATTGACTATTTGGCTAAGGTGGTTGTGCTCAAAATGAAACAATTGCCTTGATCCTTTTCATGCATTCATATAATCAACACAAATAAAAGATTCAACATAATAAAATCCAGTTAGAACAAGAATGTTGGTTCTCCGCGCATATATGAACAATGGAAAGCTACCTCACAAAAAGGTTAGGAACTAAAGTGATTCACAACAAGAACAAGTATACAAAAGAATGAATGGCATGGAAGTTTGTAAAATACCTAAGTATCATGAATATGCTAAAGTATAGAAAGCGATAAATACATACCTCAGACGTGTACAAATCTTAACAAAATCATTACCATACATCCGCAAGTTGAAACGAACCAACTTGGAAAATCACAAAAGCATCCTCAAGTAAGTCAATCAAAATCTGTGAGCAAACAACAACCAAAAACATTCGGAAAAAAAAACTATAAAATATGCTTGTTTTACGTCGTAAGCTCGACGCCTTTATGGTGCTTAATTAGAAACTTCCTTCATTCATGCCATGGTGATGTCTCACCGCGCAACCAAAAGCAAGCGTCCTAACCAAACACTTAAACAAACGTTAAAAGAAACAAAAATGTACAAGTATCAGTATAGACAAGTGAAAATATACAAAATATACGATATCTACAAAACTCAAAAACAAAGAAACTATCGCAATGCGATTCAATATCAAAACCAATCCCCGGCAACGACACCATTTTGTTGAATGCAGAATAGGGCAAGCAAGCAAAATATTTATTTTCGGAAGAATTCCCTCCGGGGTTTATGTTGTGCCCACAGAGAACGGTTCGAGGGAAAGAATGCCATTCGACAGTCTCTCGCGTTAATGAGTTTGGATTAAAATGGTTTAAAACATGAAAACAGAAAAGTAAACATTAAAACATAAAAACAAATTCACTTTTCAGCAAGACAAACTTATCCGGCATGCACATAATCGAATCCTCACAAACTTAAACTTACCGACCAATTATACTGAACCTACAATACTCCTCAATATCACCCAGCATCGCTTACGACACAGGTTATGTCTAACGCAAAGTTGAGAGAACAACCGTGTTACCATTGCCGATACTTTCGTACGCTAGCTCAAGGCACGAAGGCATTAACTTTCGACGCCTATTAAAGATTGCTAGCCCTAAATCTATCTCTAGAATATAGAAACTAACAGACAATCATCCCTAATCGAAGTTTGCGACGGTTATCTCTAACGCAACCCAAACCCCGCGCATAAAGCAAAAATCAGAGACAATCACCAATAGAGATTTGTAAAGCAAGTTTTATACAACGCCATGGGCGACAAATATACATGAGTTTGTAGCAAATACATATACACAACCCAACCATAAAGAAAAACACAAAGGAGAAGAGAAATGAACCAAACATCTCACGGATTGTCAGAGTCGGTCGACGATCAATCCACCCCGGTTCAACCGTATGCATGCTCCATAGTTGTTTTCTAAGCTAAGAACTGAAAAATGAAGTTTGATGGAAATGGAATCAAGAAACCCCAAAACCATCCCATAAAAAGTAACTGAAATGAATTATATACATTTCAAATTATGCACAGTTCGCAGTGCCAACGATCATTCGCAGTGCGAATAACTAAAAAAATGGCACTTCAAGTGCCTCTGATTGCTAAACCACCTTTCCTTTCCTTCGTTGGTTCGCAGTGTAAACTTTGGTCTCTTTCGCCCCTGTCCAATTCTGGGCTCCTTCGCTGGACTTCGCAAAGCGAATGCTCGCTGCCAGTTCGCAGTGCGAACATGACAGAAAACCAGTCCTTATTTTGACCACAACTTCTTCACCGTAACTCCGATTTACGCACGGTTTGAAGCATTGGAAAGCTTATTCAATGCTCTTCAAGAATATGGAAAGATAACCTTTATTGACTACCTGCAAAAAATGAGATAAAATCAATTAAACTACGTAATATTTACACAATACGCAATATATACACTAAAACGTAAAGTAAACTTAGTTATACATAAAGTGGGGTTTATTCAACCAATTTTAACATAAAGTAATGATAAGTGCAACAAAACTTATATACAAAAATAGGTACAATTTGCACTTATCAGTTGACGCTCGTGCAGCGGCAACACATGTAAGTTAACATTTCCGATCTTAATCTAAATTTTTATGTATTTAACATTGAAATTAGGGAGTTACTACGAGTTAGTTAAAGAAATTAGTTTGAAATTAGTGTACATTGTATGGCACCACAATTGGATATCAGAGGCTGTGTTTATGAATCTTGCTGTATGATGTTTTCTGTCGAGTTATCACCTTGTTAGTTGGTTAGAATGTTGTGTGATTCTCTGTCGAGTTTTTTGTCGAGTTTTCTCATACTATATTGGTTAAAATGTTGGTTAGAATGTTCGTTAGAATGTTGTGTGATTCTCACCCTATTAGAATGTGATTCTCTGTTGGTTAGAATGTTGTGTGATTCTTGTAACACCCCCAATCTATACCCCCAAGCTATTAAAGCGGTAAATAAACATTCAAAATTTCATCAGAGTATATTTAAATTATCATGGCATAGACAGGGAGCATCACATCAATTTGAAATAAACAAACATACAACACCTGCTCATGAAGATATGCAACAGTGGGGTAGCAATCAACAGAGGAACTCAGTTCCTTACACCCACATTTCAGATTTTAGAATAAAAGCGGAAAATCTAAAACTGAATAACATATATATGTATATCATGAAATTTTGTCATACATCAAGTTATACAGGCACAAGCCACAAGACATATATACATAGTACACAAATTATCACAACACGGCCACCCTAACTACCCGGTGTCACATATCAGAGTCGACCGACAAAAGAATGAAGACGCAAAGCTTCACAAAAAGACCTCCAGCAACTCTAATTTGCAATGCCTCATAGAGCATTATAAAACAACAGAAGGGTGAGAAAAACAATCATAATACAGTTGCATAAAATTATATATTAACACAAAAACGCACAAGTATAATATTCTCACCACAAATGCACCACAATCGAATACAACATAACACAGTACAATTATCAAGTATTCATCACCAATGCACATCAATCACACACAATTACACTTCTCATCAACACAATTATACATATTCCATCACATTATTCACATTCACAATTAACATTCACAATTAATCCATGATTTATGCAAATGCACAGAGACCGACACAACGACTCTATGCACATGCCATGCGGTACCGACTTCCAATGTTTCTCATGTTTCATCACCAGTTCACTCAGGAACTATTGGAACCATCGCTCGTTACTTAGTGTAACTCCCCGTCGGGCGTACGATGTTCACCCGTCGCTTTAGGTCCTCACATAGGCATACGACGTGTATGGATTGCTTTAGGTCTCCACATGAGCACACAATCCGATCGCTTTAGGTCCCCACATGGGCACACGATCGTCTACAACCATCGCTTTAGGTCCTCACATAGGCACACGATGTTATAGCAGATTCCCTCTGGAACCAAACCGTCACTCAGGACGTCACAAGAATGCATATTATGATGCTTGGCATACAATGACTCACAACATTTAATATGCACGCAAATATGCAACCATTACACTTAACAAAATTCATGCTTTGCAATTTATGCCAAAACAATACATATTATATCATGCAACAGCACACAATCATACCATGTCCATATCAACAGCACATTGCATGAAACATACCAATTACACACGATTAAAACCACAAAAGTCGACGAAACGACACTATTCCAATTTCTCGACAAAATTTAATCGGCTAACAATCTCAAAATTATCATCATAAGAAAGTACATTTTATAAGCTTTCCAACGGTATAAATATCACTTAAATCGGAAATACGGTTCGGAAGATATGAATTTTTAAAAGAAAAGAAAATTATTAAAAAAAAACCAACCGCCCGGCGAAACGCTCTTCGCCCCTCCTTCGCCCGGCGAAGCACAGGCGAAGCCAATTCCACCTAAAAGACTCAAAGAGGCAGAAACTTGGAACCTCTGCGCCTCTCGAAACCGCCCGGCGAAAGGACAAATCGCCCGGCGAAAGGATCCCACCGCCCGGCGCTTCACACCAGAAGCAGAATTTCTGCTTTGCTTTTACACTGCTCCATACCCCAAAATTCCCATTTTCTTCGCCAAATCATTTCCATCAGCAAAACAGTTACTAGCAATGGTTCATAAACATATAGAGATCATACAACACAAATTATATCGATTTCCGTCCATGAAAACATCGATTTCTACTCGTTTACGCATTTTCGACCTATACCCGAAAAACTACCGAACGAGACAATACAACATGCAAACACACATACATAATCATACACAACGATAAGATAATCGAGTTTCACACCCTTACCCGATTAAATCGATTCTTAGAAGTTGTTTTCTTTGATTTCCCAAGTTTTTCTCCAATTTTCTCTCTTCTCCTCTTTTCTTCTCTTTTCTTTCTTTCTTCTTTCTCTATTTTTTCTTACTACTTTTCTATTTCTATTAAAATCAAAATATCTAACCACCCAAAAAGACCAAAATACCCCTACACTCAAATTTCTCGCAAACGTTCCCAAAACCCGATAAAATATCACAGCATCGAAAAATAACATATTTTCACATAAAAGTCGAAAATAAAATAAAATAATAATAAAATAATCAAAAACGACTCAATTAAAATAAAATACTAAAACTGACAAAACTGGGGCGTTACAACTCTCCCCCACTTAGAAATTTTCGCCCTCGAAAATCTTACCAGAAACAAACAACTCTGGGTACGACTCCCGCATCCGACTCTCCAACTCCCAAGTCAAATTGCCCTCAGCAGCGCCTCCCCACGTTACCTTCACCAAAGCAATATCCTTGCCTCGCAACCGCTTCACCTCACGATCCAAAATCCTAACAGGCAAAGCCTCAACCGTAAGGTTCTCCCTTACCTCAACCTCATCCATCGGAATCACATGTGATGGATCCGGAACATACTTCCGCAACTGCGAAACATGAAACACATCATGCAAATTCGACAGACTCGGCGGCAACGTCACCCTATAAGCCACAACACCCACTCTCGCAGATATCTAGTAAGGACCAATAAACCGAGAAGTAAGTTTCTTCGATTTCAACGCACGAACAACACCCGTTACCGGCGTAACCCTCAGAAATACATGATCACCATCTTGAAACTCAAGACCCTTCCGTCTTTGATCATGATAACTCTTCTGCCTACTCTGAGAAGTCTTCATTTTCTCTCGAATAAGCTTCACCTTCTCTGTAGTCTGCTGTACCAATTCCGGCCCTACCACCGTTCTCTCACCAGATTCATGCCAACACAACGGTGTTCGACATCTTCGTCCATACAATGCTTCAAACGGTGCCATACCAATACTAGAATGAAAACTGTTATTATACGTGAATTCAATCAACGCAAGATAACTATCCCACAAACCACCTTGTTCCAAAACACACGCTCTCAACAAATCTTCCAATGACTGAATCGTTCTTTCCGTCTGACCATCCGTCTGCGGATGATAAGCCGAACTTAATCTCAATCTAGAACCCAAAGCCTTCTGTAAACTCTCCCAAAATCTCGATGTAAACCTTGGATCTCGATCAGAAACAATACTCAATGGAACCCCATGCAACTTCACAACCACACTGATATAAACCTCAGCTAACCGCTTCAAAGAAAAACTGATGTCAATCGGAATGAAATGAGCCGACTTAGTCAGCCTATCAACAACCACCCAAATAGCATTATGCCCTCTCTGAGTGTTCGGCAACCCCGTTACAAAATCCATGGAAATGCCATCCCATTTCCACTCAGGAATATCCAACGGTTGCAACAACCCACTCGGCCTTTGATGCTCCACTTTCGATTTCTGACAAGTCAAACAAGCATACACAAATTGAGCCACATCTCTTTTCAAACCAGACCACCGAAAAATCTTTTTCAAATCTTGGTACATTTTATTCGCTCCCGGATGTATACTCAAATTACTCCGGTGTCCTTCCTCCAAAATCATCCTTTTCAACTCCGAATCATCCGGAATACAAATCTGCCCACGAAACCTCAAAACACCATTAGAATCCACTTGAAAATCACTATTCGCATCTCTTTCTCCAACCAACATCAAATCCACAAACTTCAAATCCAACATCTGTTTCTCACTAACCGTCATCAGAAAATCATTAGTAACTTTCAACATTCCAAGCCTTACACTATCCGAAGTCACTTCACATACCAAACTCAAATCTCTAAACGATTCCAAAAGTTCCCACTCCTTAACCATCAAAGCCGACATATGCAACGATCTCCGACTCAATGCATCAGCTACCACATTAGCTTTACCAGGATGGTAATTCAAGCCAAAATCGTAGTCTTTCAAGAATTCCAACCACCTACGTTGCCTCATATTCAATTCCTTCTGATCAAACAAATATTTCAAGCTCTTGTGATCACTAAAGACCTCAAACCTCGCACCAAACAGATAATGCCTCCAAATCTTCAACACAAAAACTACCGCCGCTAACTCAAGATCATGAGTAGGATAATTTTTCTCATGCACTCTCAGCTGCCTTGAAGCATAAGCCACAACCTTACCTTCTTGCATCAGAACACCACCTAGACCAATCAAAGACGCATCACAATACACCACAAATGGTTCATTAGGATTCGGCAAAATCAAAATCGGAGCTATCGTCAATCTTCTCTCCAGCTCATTAAAACTTTCCTCACACCGAATATCCCAAATGAACGCCTGACCCTTGCAAGTCAACTGGGTCAAAGGTAACGCTAGCTTAGAAAATCCTTCAATGAACCGTCGATAATAACCGGCCAAACCCAAAAAGCTACGAATTTCCGTAACAGATCTCGGAGCCTCCCATTGTAGAACTGCTTCTACTTTAGATGGGTCCACAGAAATACCGTTACCTGAAATCACATGTCCAAGAAAACTCACTTCCGACAACCAAAATTCACACTTGGACAATTTTGAAAAAAGCTTCCTTTCTTTCAAAACCTGCAAAACAATACGCAAATGCTCCGCATGCTCCTCCCGAGACTTAGAATAAATCAATATGTCATCAATAAACACAACAACAAATCGATCCAAATGCTCGTGGAAAATATGATTCATGTATTCCATAAACACACCAGGTGCATTAGAAACCCCAAACGACATCACAGAATATTCATAATGACCATACCGGGTCCTAAAAGCCGTCTTCTGAATATCTTCTTCCTTCACCCTTATCTGATGATACCCCGATCTCAAATCAATCTTACTAAACACACAAGCACCATCCAACTGATCCATCAGATCATCAATCCTTGGAAGAGGATACTTATTCTTAATTGTCACCTTATTCAACTGGCGATAATCAATACATATTCGCATACTCCCATCTTTCTTTTTCACCAACAAAACTGGCGCACCCCAAGGAGAAACACTTGGCCTTACAAACCTCTTTTCCAATAAGTCATTCAACTGCTTTTTCAACTCCACCAACTCAGACGCCGACATTCGATAAGGTGCCATAGAAACAGGTCTAGTACCAGGAACTAGATCTATGGAAAACTCCACCTCTCTCTCTGGCGGCAAGTCTGAAATATCTTCAGGAAACACTTCAGCAAATTCACACACAACCGGAAACACATCAAGTGAAACCTGACTATCCACAGCTAAAGATGTAAACAACCCAAACAACTGAGCTTCGTTCGCCAAAAGTCTCTTCAACTCTTTGGTAGATAAGAAACTCGAGTCTTCGTCTTCCTCAAGAGAAGGAAACCTTACCAACTTATGATAACAATCAATATGAACCCTATTAAATTGCAACCAATTCATACCCAAAACCACATCCAAACCTTTCAATGGCAAACACACTAAATCCATCTCAAAGTCTTTACCATAAATGGTTAAAGGACAACTCAAACACACCAAAGAAGTAGTTACTGACCCCATCGCTGGAGTATCAATAACCATCTCACCATCCATCAAGGACAACACAAGATTCAAACAATTTGCGCACTCAGACGAGACAAACGAATGAGTCGCTCCAGTATCAATAATAGCAATTAAAGGCGTACTATTAATAAAGCAAGTACCTCTAATCAGACGATCTGCACTTGAAAACACCTTCCCACTAGCTGTAGCTTTCTTCTGATTCAGACACTTCGTGCTAATGTGACCAGGTTCCCCACAATTATAACATTTCACCACATTCTTCCTTTTACAATCAGCGACAACATGTCCTTCACCTCCACAGTTAGAACACTTATCCAAATTCTTCCTACACTCGGACTGACGATGTCCCAATCCACCACATCTAAAACACCTTGGAGAATTAGACATGCCACTTCCACCTGACCTTCGATCAAAAGTACCCCTTTGTTTACCTTTATCCGCCGGTGTTACATACGGACCACTTCGAAACTGCTGCTTCCCTTTCCTGTCACTTACACTTTTGTAATGAGTAGATCGAGCCTTACTATCCTCATCATAAATCCTACAACATTCCACCAAATCAGCAAACCTCCTTATCCTCTGGTAACCGATTGCCTGTTTTATCTCAGGACGTAATCCACTTTCATACTTCACACACTTAGAGAATTTCGCGGTTGCTTCCGCATAATGAGGATAAAACTGCACCAGCTCAACAAACTTAGCGGTATAATCCATTACAGACATATTACCTTGCTTTAGTTCCAAAAACTCAATTTCCTTCTTTCCCCTAACATCCTCGGGAAAATACTTCCTCAGAAACTCCTGACTAAATAATTCCCAAGTTACTTCTTCATCATCAGCTTCTAACACAGGACGTGTACTAACCCACCAGTCATCTGCTTCTTCCTGTAACATGTGAGTTCCCAGTCTCACCTTACTGTCCTCATCACAATCCATCACCCTGAAAATCCTTTCAATCTCTTTCAGCCAAATCTGTGCTCCATCAGGATTATGTCTCCCTTTGAAGACAGGTGGCCTATTCTTTCTAAACTCATCATTCACCCCAGCATTTGGTGCACCCTGCACAGCATGAGCCATAGCCTGCATCGCATCAGCTAGAGCAGCATCGTTCCTTCCAGCCATATTCTATTCATTTCCAATAACAGAACTTACGGTTAAACAAACAGCCCACCGAACCACAAAGACCAACAAGGACTGACACAACAGACACAGATTGACACGGACTGGCACGAACTGACACAAACTAGCTCTGATACCACTTAATGGAACACCCCTAATCTATACCCCCAAGCTATTAAAGCGGTAAATAAACATTCAAAATTTCATCAGAGTATATTTAAATTATCATGCCATAGACAGGGAGCATCACATCAATTTGAAATAAACAAACATACAACACCTGCTCATGAAGATATGCAACAGTGGGGTAGCAATCAATAGAGGAACTCAGTTCCTTACACCCACATTTTAGATTTTAGAATAAAAGCAGAAAATCTAAAACTGAATAACATATATATGTATATCATGAAAGTTTGTCATACATCAAGTTATACAGGCACAAGCCAAAAGACATATATACATAGTACACAAATTATCACAACACGGCCACCCTAACTACCCGGTGTCACATATCAGAGCCGACCGACAAAAGAATGAAGACGCAAGGCTTCACAAAAAGACCTCCAGCAACTCTAATCTGCAATGCCTCATAGAGCATTATAAAACAGCAGAAGAGTGAGAAAAACAATCATAATACAGTTGCAAAAAATTATATATTAACACAAAAACGCACAAGTATAATATTCTCACCACAAATGCACCACAATCGAATACAACATAACACAGTACAATTATCAGGTATTCATCACCAATGCACATCAATCACACACAATTACACTTCTCATCAACACAATTATACATATTCCATCACATTATTCACATTCACAATTAACATTCACAATTAATCCATGATTTATGCAAATGCACAGAGACCGACACAACGACTCTATGCACATGCCATGCGGGTACCGACTTCCAATGTTTCTCATGTCTCATCACCAGTTCACTCAGGAACTATTGGAACCATCGCTCGTTACTTAGTGTAACTCCCCTTCGGGCGTACGATGTTCACCCGTCGCTTTAGGTCCTCACATAGGCACACGACGTGTATGGATTGCTTTAGGTCTCCACATGAGCACACAATCCGATCGCTTTAGGTCCCCATATGAGCACACGATCGTCTACAACCATCGCTTTAGGTCCTCACATAGGCACACGATGTTATAGCAGATTCCCTCTGGAACCAAACCGTCACTCAGGACGTCACAACAATGCATATTATGATGCTTGGCATACAATGACTCACAACATTTAATATGCACGCAAATATGCAACCATTACACTTAACAAAATTCATGCTTTGCAATTTAAGCCAAAATAATACATATTATATCACCCAACATCACACAATCATACCATGTCCATATGAACAACACATTGCATGAAACATACCAATTACACACGATTAAAACCACAAAAGTCGATGAAACGACACTATTCCAATTTCTCGACAAAATTTAATCGGCTAACAATCTCAAAATTATCATCATAAGAAAGTACATTTTATAAGCTTTCCAACGGTATAAATATCACTTAAATCGGAAATACGGTTCGGAAGATATGAATTTTCAAAAGAAAAGAAAATTATTAAAAAAAAACCAACCGCCCGGCTAAGCACACCAACCGCCCGGCGAAACGCTCTTCGCCCCTCCTTCGCCCGGAGAAGCACAGGCGAAGCCAATTCCACCCAAAAGACTCAAAGAGGCAGAAACTTGGAACCTCTGCGCCTCTCGAAACCGCCCGGCGAAAGGACGAATCGCCCGGCGAAAGGATCTCACCGCCCGGCGCTTCACACCAGAAGCAGAATTTCTGCTTCGCTTTTACACTGCTCCATACCCCAAAATTCCCATTTTCTTCGCCAAATCATTTCCATCAGCAAAACAGTTACTAGCAATGGTTCATAAACATATAGAGATCATACAACACAAATTATATCGATTTCCGTCCGTGAAAACATCGATTTCTACTCGTTTACGCGTTTTCGACCTATACCCGAAAAACTACCGAACGAGACAATACAACATGCAAACACACATACATAATCATACACAACGATAAGATAATCGAGTTTCACACCCTTACCCGATTAAATCGATTCTTAGAAGTTGTTTTCTTTGATTTCCCAAGTTTTTCTCCAATTTTCTCTCTTCTCCTCTTTTCTTCTCTTTTCTTTCTTTCTTCTTTCTCTATTTTTTCTTACAACTTTTCTATTTCTATAAAAATCAAAATATCTAACCACCCAAAAAGACCAAAATACCCCTACACTCAAATTTCTCGCAAACGTTCCCAAAACCCGATAAAATATCACAGCATCGAAAAATAACATATTTTCACATAAAAGTCGAAAATAAAATAAAATAAAAATAAAATAATCAAAAACGACTCAATTAAAATAAAATACTAAAACTGACAAAACTGGGGCGTTACAATTCTCACCCTATTAAGAATGTGATTCTCTGTTGGTTAGAATGTTGTGTGATTCTCTGTTGTGTAGCGAGCGATTTTGGATGCGGTTCTTAAGCGCTGGTCGCTCTCTGCGGTTGAGCTTAAAAGTACAGGTCGATTCATCTTTTATCCTATTGAAGCTGATGAAGGAAGGGAAATAGATGTCTCCAATTAACCCTGCTATGCATACCGATTTTAAACAGCGGTCTGTTAGGTTACAGATGCTATCAATGTGGGGGGGCCTTTGTACTGGTTATTTGTATTTTCCCCAATACTGGTTTCTTTCTTTTTACCTTGACAGAAGGTTTCTGGCGGGGAACTAGGATTAGGATGTCAGGACGGATGTTTTTGAATTACTGCTTTTGATTGATGGAGATATGGGATTTGGGTTTTTTGTTTAGTGTGCTCGCTAAGATCTTTTCTTTCGATCTTATGCCTACGTATTCCCGTTTACCGAAACAGGGGAAATCAGAGCGTTCGTAGTTCCTCCTATTCTATGGGAGGAAATGGGTGTTTTTGGTGTCTTGTTCAAAGCCCAAGACGTGAAGCGAAAGGTAGTTTGTATCTTGATCAAAGCCCAAGATGTGAAGCTAAAAAGTCTATTTGTGTCTTGTTCAAAGCCCAAGACGTGAAGCTGAAAGACCTCGGCTTTAGAGAGAATTTGTCATCTCTAAAGAAGGGTTTGTCTGTCCCAACTGTTGGGTGACTGGTTTATAAAGAAGGATTACTTTAACAGGGATACACGGATCCTAGCAATGCCATAATTTCCTTTAAAGAGGATTTTAACCTGAAGGAGAAGACTTTAACTCAGTGTAGAGCAATGCTATCTTTCCTTAGGAATTTCTCATGCTAAAAGAGGGACAGTGGCATGGATGTAAATGATCCAGAGGCTTACCGCTTACAGCGATTAGATGAAGGGAAAGGAGTTGTTGATGTTTGTGTACTGTGAACGAGGCACAGCTTTGATGCTAAAAGGTTGATTGGATCAACCAGTGGTTTTCTTATACAAAGCCTAAGAGGAGGCTAATATGTGTCTCGTACAAAGCCCAAGAGAGAGGCTAAAAGGTTTTGACCCAACGATGAAGTCTTTTGGTATCTCGTATAAAGCCCGAGATGGAGGCTAGAATTTGTTTGGCTCAATATGAACCTTTTTGTATCTCGTATAAAGCCCGAGATGGAGGCTAAAAGGTTTTGACCCAACGATGGAGTCTTTTGGTATCTCGTATAAAGCCCAAGATGGAGGCTAGAATTTGTTTGGCTCAATATGAACCTTTTTGTATCTCGTATAAAGCCCGAGATGGAGGCGAAAAGGGTGTCTGACTCAACGAGGGAGTCTCTTATGTGTCTCGTACAAAGCCCGAGAGAGAGGCTAAAAGTTGTTTAACTCCGCTGGGGGAGAGTTATTGTACAAGGCCAAAGGGGAGGCCAGGGTGACTGTTTCAGTTGAGTGACAGATCCAATATACTGATTTTAAAAGAGAAAATCAGTTCTTATATGAGCAACACTGTACTCAGGGATTTGATTCAAGGATCGGGGATATTTCCTTCTCTTTGAGGATGTGGGAAATCCGAAGGGTATTGAGACTGTCCGAGTCTACGGGTTTTCTTCCTATCTAACGAATGGGTCACTTGAGAATGTCTTGGAGACTCAAGGAAATTAGACTGTCCAAGTCTAGAGTTTCATCTTTTGTACTATGCTTTGAGAAACAGTAGTAGACTCTTTGAAAGGACCGTTCTATGCATATGACTAAGTTCTGTTCCTGTACCTCTAGGAGGTCGTCGGGACAATTTGTACGAAGCCCAAGAGGAGGCTGGAAACTTTTAAGAAGCCGATCGGTCCTTGTACAAAGCCCAAGAGGAGGCTATCATTCCCGAAGGAAGAGATCATTATACGAAGCCTAAGAGGAGGCTGTGAATACTTCTAAGAAGCCGTAGGGTCCATGTACTAAGCCCAAGAGGAGGCGGGGTTACTTTTAGGAAGCCTGTGGGTCCTTGTACGATGCCCAAGAGGAGGCCGATGCTTTTAAGAAGCCCGTGGGTCCCCAAACCCCGAGAAATTCAAGGCAATGCTATTCACCGAGAATAGATCAAAGTCAGGAAAGTTTGAGAATTTGGAAGAAACTCAAAGATGCCATTCACGGAGAAGACATTCATCTTGGGGTGTAGAGTTTCTTGACAATTCCTAATGAGGACAGCCGAAGAGAAGACTGTATCTGGTGATCCTATTGGGGATCTAGTTGTCTATTTCTACGAATATACGAAACGGCGTCACCTAGTTCTAGACGTAGTTGCCGGGGAAACTCTAAATATCTATACTATTATTACACAGTTGATATGAGTTTATGAAAGAAGACTTACAGTGAAATAGCCCCACAATACAGTTATATGTATATGAAAGCGGTAAATGAAAGCGATAACCACTTACTCGGTTGTAGAGCTTCCATGCTGTTTGGTTAGTTGTTCAACAAAGAAAGATTGAAAACAACAGTATATTCAAACTCAAAGGAGAAAGTGCTTTGAAAAAGAAAGATTTGGGGCTTACAGCTCAAGGAGAAGCCCGGGGTTTTATCAGTGAGCGCACTGTTTGAATTTGTACAGAGGGACTTATACAAGTGACTGGGGCCCAAAAATGTTTTATATACAAAGGGATGGGTCTTACACTCTCTCAAAAGGCCCAAAAAGTTTTAAAGAAAAAGAGTGGGGCTTACAACACGAGGGTAGGCCCAGATGACTTTTCCGTTTGAAATGGCGGTCGCGCCGAGGTTTTCTTTTAACGCAGAGGGACTTATACCATAAGTGAGGCCCAAATGATTTTGGTTAAAACGGGATTGGGTCTTACACTCTATTAGAGGCCCAAAAATTTTGAATGGGTCTTATAGCTCAAGGAGAGGCCCAAAGGTTATTTTGAAAAGGCGATGATCGCGCCGTTTGTTTTTTACGGTATCGGGACTTATACAATACACTGAGGCCCAAAAAATGATTTGATCAAAAAAAAAGATTGGGTCTTACACTCTATTAGAGGCCCAAAGTGTTTTGAAAATGAGTTATGAGGGTTGAATTAATCCAAAAACCCTAATCTGTTTTCAAAAATGTATTTAATTGAATAAAAATTCAATTAAAATGATCAAAATTGTTTAACATGTGAAAAAAAAATTGTGATCTTGGATTAATGCTTCAAAAATTAAGTATTGACCAACAAAATAATTAGAAAGCATTAAAAGTTGCAAAATCAATGTAGAAAAAAATATTTTATATGTCAAAAACAATTAAAATATTAATTCTTTGAAAAAATATAAATTATATGAAATAAATAATATTTTTGGGATTTTTTGATAAAATAAAATATTTTAACATTTTTGTGAATTATTAAAAAAAGAATCAACTCAAAATCATTAAAACTCAGAGAGAAATTAATTTTTGAATCAATTAAATAAAATCACAAAATTCAAATATTTGAATTTGTGAAAATGGCGCCAAGAACATGCTGAAGAACACGCGCGTGTTCTGAGTTTCTCAGATTTGCATTTTCTATCCAATCTCCCTAAATACTTGATTATATCATGCAATCCACATATCATTATGCTCGTTTCAACCTCACGATCATGTCTATGTCCATTAATTTCATTTAAATTAAACATATAACAAGAAATCATGAAAAATCCTCAAGAACCCTAATTTTTGCATGAAGGCTAGGATTTTTGATACACGATTCAAACAATGCAATTAATTGAGGGAAAACATTCCATGCATGATTATGAACATATGGCCAAATTATTGTGCGAGGAAATATGCATAGATTGAGAGATGACCAAGTATGTGCTCACCTCTAGGTCGTGACAGCAAGTGCAATGTGATTTTTGATTTGGAGGTGTTACAGATGAGTGGTGATGATCTGAACAGCTTTCCTACACCCTATGGAGTGTGTTTGAATGGTTGGACTTGATTGAAATTGGCTGGATCACTTTGTGGTACCTCAGCTGCAACTTGGTTAAAACCTTGAGCAACCAGCTGGTGATTTTGTGAAATTGGTGTTTCAGAAGTGAACTAAGTGTTTGATCAGCTCATATGTAATGTATATGAGGTGTGTGAGTGATTGGTTTGATTGGAAGAGCTCTCAAACTCAAAACCCGATAGTGACTTGCCTTAGAAGGCAAAATTGGAGTGAAAAAAGAGATTTTGAGGAAAGCATATGTTTGATGGCTTTGGTGTACTCAAACTGATCACAATTGAGCTCTATTTATAGTAGAGCAAGTTTGTTTTGCAAGGAATAGTGCATGGCAGCTGGTAAGTAGGTTTGGCCAATGTTGGCAAATGAAAATCCAAGTCTCCTCTAGCCATTGACTAGAGGTTAGGGCATAGAGCTTTGGTTCCCTTGGTCTTGGATAAGTCTTGACTGATTTCATATGAGAATGGCTCAGTCCATGCCACCTTGATGCTTCCATTGAATGCTTCAATCCAAATTTGGAGTCTTGTCCCTATTTTGGCCATTCTAGGTTCAACATGCTATTTCTTGTTCCATGGACTTTGGAGGCTTGGCTCAGTGATTGTCCCCTTTAGATTCAATCCTCAGATGTGTCCAAGTGGATAAGAGCATTTGGATTTGGCTGATTTTGGCAAATCGAGCAAAGTGCAAATTCTGCCTTGCTTTTGACAGATTTCAGCAAGGCAACTTGACAATGTCATATCTCATGGTGTAAGTTAGATTTGGCAATGTTCTTGGCCATTTTGGAAAGCCCTTACATGATATAATAACTGTTTGAACAAGTTTGGTTTTGATCTCTTTTGATTCCAAGTGAAAAATCCCTCTACATTTGGCAAAAAGTGAAGCAAAATCTGACTTAGTAAAATTTTCACTAAGTGTTGGAACAAAGTGTGATTTCTTGATTTTGATCACTCCATAACTCAAAATCCTTAATGAATTGGACTTAGGTCTAGTTGAAGTTTTTGTAGAGGGTAATGAGGGCTACAAATCCATCTTTGGATGAGAAAAAATGGCCTTGTGGTTTAGGAGTTATGATCCTTCAAAGTGGGCACCCTTGTCACTTTATTTTTAACTTAGAAAATTTTCTAAGTTTTTATGGTTACCCCTTTTACAAGTTATCCAACTTTTCTTGATTTTTCTTGATGAATGATGATTCAAATCATACATTAACATCATTTTAGGGTTAAAAATCCATTTTGGTGAAAAATCTCAAAAAGTCAAAGTTGACTTTTGTGCACAGTTGACTTTTTATCAGATGAATTCCAAACTGTGCAATTCTTCATGAAATCATGTCCTTGACCTAAATTAAACTTAATGGACATGTTCCAAGGGTGTCATAGGGTACATTAAGGCATGTCCTAGGGTTTGGGAGCATGTCCTGGTCAAAAGTCAGAGTTACAGTTGACTTTCCTCGCAAAACCCTAATTGTGGTGCAGATGACCTTGAGACTTGTTGCTCAAGCTTCTTGGATTAATCCATTGTTCCAAATGGATCAATATAGTTCATTAGAGACCCTCAAATCATGTCTTGAGGTCTTGGCTCTTGATTTGTCCCAAAAGTCAACTTAGGGGTGAATTAGGTCAAGAAACCCTAATTCCTGATTTTTTATGTATGCATCCCCTGAGGTCAAATTGACTTGATGCTTGGGTCCATGAGGTTCTATGGAGTACATTAGGTTATGTTTTGGATCATTGCCTTGTGCCCAGATGAAGATTTCCATCTGGAGGCCCTGGTCGACCAAAACCCTAATTTGGTGATACTGTCGATCTTGAGACTTAATCCACCTGAAAGGGAGCATCCTTGTGCTTAATCCTTAAAGTGGGAGTCCTTTTTGATCCATTGTGGAAGTCTGGGAGGTTAGACAAGTTGAAGATCAAGTCATTCCTTGATTGATCCTTTGTCTAAGGCTCTGAGAGGGCTTAAAACCCTAATTTTGACTGTAGTGGATGCTCACCCATCTTTGGGGAGACTGATGAAGTATGACGGTTCCTCCATATTGTGATGATGATTTGTACAATGATGGGAAATCTTAGTGTTCAAAATTTGGGGTATGACAGATGCCCCTATTTAATCTTCTTGAACCCGAAGGTGTGAATGACGAAGGTATTCGGGCATTCGGGGTGCAAGAGGATTAAATATCGGAATACCCGAAATTTTGATGGCGTCTATGAATGGTAATTCACACATTCATCTTCTTTCGCTAAGCAATGATGCTTAGAAAAGGTAAACTTCCCCTCGATCCTGGTCTTCAGCCAAGGAACTGGTCTCAGTTTCTGATGTAAACTTCCCCTCGATCCTGGTTTCCTACCAAGGAACTGGTCTTAGTTTTTGATGTAAACTTCCCCTCGATCCCGGTTTCCTACCAAGGAACTAGTCTTAGTTTCTTTTGTCAATAAACTTTATTGACAAGGGACGCTATGCGTAGTGGTTTTCCTCAAACTTCTCGCCGAATTTTCCTGGGGAGATGCCGTTTGAGGGAAAAAAGGTCTGATGTCAGACCTGCTGGGGAACCCAGTCGTCTGAGTCGTAGAGTTGCACAAACTTCTCTGTTGGAGACGCCATTTGTCGATTCTACTGGGGAAAGCGAGTCTCTTGAGAGACTCTTTCCACTTGGGATCTTACATCATACTTTTCTCGGGATCTTCCCAGAGAAATTCCATATGATGGGGTCCAATTTTGAGGTGCCGATGACCTTTTTCATCAGTGATTTTCGGAGAAACACTGATGTACCGCCGAATCTCCGATTACGGGGCTTTCTCTGGGGATTTTCCTTTAATCCGGGAAAGCAAGGATATCATCTTCAATGGCGAAGAGTGACATCTATTGAAGGTTCTCTGGCTTTTCAGAGGTTCAAGTTATCAAAGTGGTCGAGTGCCGACTCTGATTTAAAAATACACTGTGGCGAGGTTGTTCAGACACAACGTTTCCTGACGAGGAAAGAACTGACAACTCGATTGAGAGGACTTTTATCACTAGGGGACACGACCGACTAGAGTGATAGCGATGCAATATGAAATGTGAATGCAAATCAATAATGCATGATGTATGTATGTATATGCTGCCAAGACTGACGCGACACACAAACTGAAAGACGAACATGACTGGATACTCGGCCATCGCGGGGCGTATAGAGATATCGTTGGTTAAAGATAGCAATTCCACCTTGCTTATGAGAGATAATCCCTGCGGGGAATACCGTTGATCGGGCTTAGGAGATGAGAACTCGGCCGAGGATGTCAGACGACTCATGGTCTCTGACATTATTGATCCTTCATTCAGGCGTACTGGGTTAGAAGGAGTACTTTAATTCTGCACTCTGAATTTCGCTTACTTCTGGAGAAGCGGTTGATGTTCTTCTGATGTTCCACAGTCAAAAGAAATACCATCTTTATTATTAACAGCAGAAAAAGTTTAACAAGTAAATTCATTTTGTTTTATTTCAAGAATCGTTGATCATATTAAAATGTCGTTCTATAAAGCTAAAACAAATAAGAATTACAAACAAAAGCACAAGGGCTCAAATTTTATTAATAAGATGGAGATCAGCCAAACGCGTGATTCCAAAGAGTATATACAAAGTTTGAAAATGGTAATTTACAGGGAAAAGGGCTACGTTGAAACATAACGACCACCATTCTTCCACCAACTTTGAATTCGGGACATCTTGAGCTTCTGTCGAAGATGACCTTGACTGGAGTTTTCTTCCGATGATGTAACTGCTGCTGCTGAGGGATTTGCCTCTGTTGAACATAGTTACTTGCCATTATCCCTAATTTTTTCCTGGATTGTACTATGATATTTCCAATCCACCGGGATGTTTTTTTTCCATGTCTCTAACTTTTGCCCGGACCTCCCTTTCGGGTTTTCAATCCACCAAGACGTTTTTTTTTCTTTTTAGTTTAGGCGAAGTATTTCTTGACTACATCAACATTCGTGGGGTAGGCAAATTCCTCTCCGTCCATGGTTACAAGTCTCAAGGCGCCGCCTGAGAAAGCTTTTGTGACCACATAAGGGCCATCATAATTCGGGGTCCATTTGCCCCGAGAATTAGTGAGAAAAGATTGAATCTTTTTGAGCACGAGGTCTCCTTTTCTGAAGACACGAGGTCGGACCTTTTTGTCGAACGCCTTCTTCATTCTCTGTTGATACAACTGACCGTGGCATAGTGCCGTTATTCTCTTTTCTTCGATCAGATTCAGCTCGTCGAGTCGGTTTTGACACCATTCAGCTTCGATGAGCTTAGCTTCCATCAATACCCGGATTGATGGGATCTCTACTTCTATGGGGAGAGCTGCCTCCATGCCATATACTAGAGAGAAAGGGGTTGCCCCTGTTGAAGTACGGACAGATGTGCGATAACCGTGAAGAGCAAAGGGTAGCATCTCGTTCCAGTCTTTATAGGTTACAACCATCTTCTGAACAATCTTCTTGATGTTCTTGTTAGCCGCTTCTACCGCCCCGTTCATCTTGGGTCGGTAGGGAGATGAGTTATGATGTTCGATTTTGAACTCTGCACACAACTCTTTCATCATCTTGTTGTTCAAGTTAGACCCATTATCAGTAATGATCTCGCTTGGAACACCATAACGGCAGATGATACTGTTTTTGATAAATCGGACCACCACTTGCCGGGTTACATTGGCGAATGACGCTGCTTCGACCCACTTGGTGAAATAGTCAATGGCTACAAGGATGAACCGATGTTCGTTCGAAGCCTTAGGTTCAATCATGCCAATCATGTCGATTCCCCATATGGAAAAAGGCCATGGGGAAGAAAGAACTTTGAGATGTGATGGCGGTACATGAATTTTGTCGGAGTATATCTGACACTTGTGACACCTCCTCATGTACTTGTAGTAGTCGGATTCCATGGTCAACCAATAATACCCTGCTCTCAGAATTTTTCTCGCCATTGTGTGTCCGTTGGCATGAGTGCCAAAGGATCCTTCATGAATTTCTTTCATAAGCATGCCTGCTTCTGGTCTGTCTACGCATCGGAGCAAGACCATGTCAAAATTTCTCTTATAGAGAGTGTCACCGCTCAGGAAGAAGTTTCCAGCCAATCTTCTGAGGGTTTTCCTGTCTTTTCTGAGTGCCCCAGATGGGTACTCTTGTTCATGAAGGAAGCATTTGATATCGTGATACCAAGGTTTGTCATCTATGACTGCTTCAATTGTGAAGACGTCAGCGGACCGTTCAAGGCGCATTATGTCGATCTTAGGTAGGTCATTCCATTGTCCTACACTAATCATGGAAGAGATAGTGGCTAATGCATCAGCCATGTGATTCTCATCACGAGGGATGTGATGAAACTCAACTCTGTTGAAGAAGGGTAACAACCTTCTTGCATAGTCTTTGTAAGGAATCAATCTTGATTGGTATGTGTTCCAATCTCCTTTTATCTGATTGATAACCAAAGCTGAGTCGCCGTATACGTCCAAATTCTTGATCCTTAAATCAATTGCTTCCTCGAGACCCATAATACAAGCTTCGTATTCGGCCTCGTTGTTCGTACACCTGAACGTAAGTCGAGCAGTGAAAGGAATGTGGGTACCCTGAGGGGTAACAATGATTGCCCCAATTCCGTTTCCATAATGATTAACTGCTCCGTCAAAGATAAGTCCCCATTGGGAACCTGGTTCTGGCCCGTCGTTGGGTAGCGGTTCATCGCAGTCTTTCATCTTTAGATACATGACATCTTCGTCTGGGAAGTCAAACCCGACTGATTCCTGATCGTCAATCGGTTGATGAGCCAAATGATCGGCTAAAATACTTCCTTTAACGGCTTTCAGAGCGTGGTACTCTATGTCATATTCTGATAATAGCATTTGCCAACGGGCAATCCTTCCCGTAAGAGCAGGTTTTTCGAAGACATACTTAATTGGATCCATTTCTGAGATCAACCAAGTAGTGTGACGAATCATGTACTGGCGAAGACGTTTGGCTGCCCAAGCCAAAGCACAGCAAGTTTTCTCAAGCATTGTGTACCGAGTCTCGCAGTCGGTGAATTTCTTGCTTAGATAGTAGATGGCAGACTCTTTCCTTTTGGTTTCGTCTTGTTGGCCAAGTACACACCCCATTGAGTCCTCTAGGACTGTGAGGTAAATGATCAGTGGTCTTCCTTCCACTAGAGGTGATAGAATCGTAGGATTCAACAGATATTCCTTAATACTGTCAAAGGCAGTTTGACAATCTTCTGTCCAAATGCAATCCTGGTTCTTTTTCAGTAATTTAAAAATCGGCGCACATGTGGCGGTCATGAGGAATATGAATCTGGAGATGTAGTTTAAACGTCCCAAGAATCCTCTGACTTGTTTTTCAGTTTTCGGAGAAGGCATTTCTTGAATGGCCTTGACCTTGTCAGGATCAACCTCGATTCCTTTCTGGCTGACGATGAACCCTAGTAGTTTCCCTGAACGGACACCGAAGGTGCACTTGTTGGGATTCAAGCGGAGCTTGAATGTTCTTAGACGTTCGAACAATTTTGACAGATGTTCAACGTGCTCACTCTCTGTTTTCGATTTTGCAATCATATCATCGGCATATACCTCGATTTCCTTATGTATCATGTCATGAAACAGAGTAGTCATGGCCCTTTGATAGGTTGCCCCGACATTCTTCAAACCGAACGGCATTACCTTGTAACAATAAGTACCCCATGGGGTAATGAATGAAGTTTTCTCCATGTCTTTCGGCGCCATTTTGATTTGATTATAGCCCGAGAATCCATCCATGAAGGAGAAAACTTTGAACTTTGCTGTGCTGTCTACCAGCATGTCAATGTGTGGTAAAGGAAAATCGTCCTTTGGACTTGCCTTGTTCAGATCCCTGTAATCAACACACATTATGACCTTTCCGTCCTTCTTGGGAACGGGTACGATGTTGGATAACCATTGAGGATATTCAGATGTAGCGAGGAAACCTGCGTCAATCTGTTTCTGCACCTCCTCTTTGATTTTGATGGCCATGTTCGGGTGAGTGCGTCTCAACCTTTGCTTTACTGGGGGACATTCCGATCTTAATGGTAAGTGATGTTCCACGATACTGGTATCCAACCCTGGCATATCCTGATAGGACCAAGCGAATACATCGGGAAATTCTTTGAGAAGCTTTACCAAACCTTCTCTGGCAGTTGGACTGAGCAGTGCCCCAATCCTGATTTCTTTTCTCTCTTTTTCGGAACCCAAGTTTACCGTTTCCAACA
This sequence comes from Lathyrus tuberosus, assembly GCA_022829125.1. Lineage (NCBI taxonomy): Eukaryota > Viridiplantae > Streptophyta > Magnoliopsida > Fabales > Fabaceae > Lathyrus > Lathyrus tuberosus. The sequence continues at coordinate 13,382,970 of JALAZF010000124.1, read as the reverse complement.
GTTCTTTGTGAGGTCCGATGGACCTTTCCTCTTGTCTGAGTAGTCGGGAAATCTCTTCTGGATTTTCGTCGTCATTTTCTTCTTCAGCCCCAAATACCGGGAACTCAAAGTTGGGAGAAGGCATCGGATCGTATGTTTCAACGGGGTGTAAAACAAGCAATCTGCATGACGTGACGATTCGTGTTTATAGGAGATAGAGAAAAATGCAAGTGCGTGCAGTGTTTTATTTTACCGCTTGTTTTTTTTATAGTTTCGTTTTTTAGGATTACCATTTTCTTTGAAAAAGCAAAAAGAGAAAACAGCAATTAATGCGGAAATTATAGAACGACGTTATTTTATTAATGAACAAGTCGATCCTTGAAACTACAACCCTATAAAACAAAACTTTGTCGCTTCGGGCAAAGCGAAGAGGGAAATTTACAGAAAGCGAGCCCTATCAAAACATTCGTTTCACCTGGGCCGGGTGAAAGGTTAAAAAGATGGCAATTACTTTGACTGATGAACGACCTTCGGAACCTCGACAGCAACCCATTGGCGACGAACTCCTCGGTGAATCACAAAGTCTGGCACCTTCCTTAATTTGTCTTCAGAAATGACGCTGATTTCTGGTGGAGTAGGATCATTGGAATCTGTCTCCCAGGCAGAATTGTCGTAGGAGAATTCCTCTGTTGCATTTTGCATAGCATTTGTGCTCTCAGGTACATCTCCCCATCCAGTTGGCTGGATGTCTTCGAGCCTGATATGAGAGCTTTCGGGAGCGGTGTATTTGACCATGAAGTTGAATTTTCCACTCGGTTGTCCCAGAGTGTCCCAAACTTCTTTGGAACTAGAGGAGTCATCTCTCTCAATGACGTTGACCTCGGGAAAAGCATAGATGATGAACCCGAGTCCTGCAAACGTTGCGAATTCATCTTCATGTTGAGTAGTTTTCGAATGACCTGAGTGTTGATCCCATGGCACGGTGGGGACACAGGTATTCCGTTTAATGACGGTCAGCTGATTTTCATTGCTCGGCTGACTTTCTTGCCCCAAGTTTCCTGGGTAAGGTTGCCACATTGGCAGACCATCCATTGGGCCATAGTAGGTGTAGTCAAAATTATCTTTCATCGGAGTGTCTTCCTCTAATGAATTTGGCAGAGCGCGGCACCCTTCCGGATCACAATCCCCGTAGATCACTTCGACATCTGATCTTGGTATAAATCTCCGACTTTCTGTAGGAAAGCAAAAAGGCATAGGTACCTCTTCCTGAGACATATAACCGTCCTTGTTAAGGTAGGACTTCCATTCTTCATTCGTGTCAGAGGGATCTTCCTTATTGATAGCATGAACTGTCTGAGACACTGGGTGAAGGAAACCCCCACTGTGGAAGAAGTTTTGAAGGGGATGAAGACTTTCATCGTTGGCAGCTGTCTGGATACAGGTTGTAGAAAAACCAAGACCCTTCTTTGTTTTATTGTCAATGGGAATGACAAGATGCCCCCATCCTATCGTATCGGTACTCTCGACTGCTTTAATAGCATCTTTGTATGAGGAAATCGAGGTTCCTCCTCTGAATTGACTGTTCTCGCTTACCGACAATGCTTGGAACTGAGTTCCAATAACCTCCCCGGGTTCTATACCAGCAGATGATGACAAGTTACTCACAAGCAAGGCTTGTTCCCCACAAAACGTGACAAGTTGATCGTTCTGAACGAACTTTAGCTTTTGGTGGAGGGTCGAAGTGACCGCTCCAGCCTGATGTATCCAAGGTCTTCCTAATAAACAACTATACGTTGCCCGGATATCCATGACCTGGAAAGTAACTTGGAAAGTGTGAGGATCGATAGTTATGGGAAGATCAACTTCGCCGATAACCGTTTTACTGGATCCGTCGAATGCTTTAACGACAATCTCGCTGACTCTCATCGGAGGGCCCTTGAATGATAATTGTATCAAAGTGGACTTCGGCATAACATTCAGGGCTGACCCTGTGTCTACCAGTACGCTGGCTAAAGCACCGTCCTGGCAGTTAATTGTGATATTGAGCGCCATGTTATGACGGCGACCCTCTACGGGTAATTCCTCATCACTAAATCCCAAATTGTTGTAGGAAGAGATGTTAAAGACAATGCTATTGAACTGTCTGATTGTTTCATCCTGTTCCACAAAGGCTTGCTCCAAGACTTTCTGTAGAGCCTCCCTGTGGGCTTCTGAACTGAGTAACAGTGATAACACCGAGATCTTTGAAGGAGTTTGTAATAGTTGATCAACAATGTTATATTCACTCCTTTGGATGAGCTTCAGCATCTCATCATTATTTTTCGAAAGGTCGGGATTACTGGATTGACCGACTGGTGGATCGGGAGCTTCTGTCTGAAGTTCCTTTTCCTTGTTAACTTCCCCAACCCCTCGGTTGAAGATTCTACCACTCCGTGTTACTCGACTGATGTCTGCAATGTTCACAACGGAGGGTAATGGAATTTCCTTTCCATTTTCAATTATTGTTGCACCGTATTTGTAAGGGATTGCCTTAGCTGATTCATACGGTAGCGGTCCTGGTAGATAGATGACTACTAGAGCCTTTTGATTTTTCTGACCATCATAAGGAATCTCGATTCGTTCCCGGTTGGGAACTTTAGATTCGTCAAGTAGAGGGATAATGGCAAAAACATCCCTGGTATGGTGATGAACAGAGATTGTGACAACATTCTCAACTTGCTCGGCAAGGTAGTTCGGCGACCAGTTGGTGGGTCCAGAACCCGGATATGGGCGAATTTCTCCACGATCGACCTGATCCTAAAGAGCTGCTCTCACAAGGTAACACCCTTGGTTACTTTCCGAACAGACACTACAACTGTCATAGTTGTGTAGTGGCACCTGGCCACTCCCACTTTGAATACAATGTAACCTCACTAGGTTAGCTTCCACTGATCGGACATCCTAACTTTGACGCCGAGTAGGATTCCTGTTACTGATACTAATTTGCTGAGTATCTTCATCCATGTAGATTGGCATCCACCAATGATTTAACAAGTGCTGAAGTGCTTCCTGGACAAGGGTACAACCTCGTTCGTTTTCGCAACCCGCTTTACAGCTTTGATAGTCATGTGATATTAAGAATCCAAGCCAGACCTGCTTAGCATGTAACTCTACCAGGTTGGTATTCATTACGCGAATATCGAAGATCTGAACCATGTTGATTTGATAGGAGTTCCTATCATGGTAGTCTTGGATCCATCCAAGATCCATCTGACGCTGGAGGGCCTCTTGTATGAAAGAGCATCCCTGTTTGTTTACTGAGCAAATCAGACAAAACCTGTAATCGTGCCGCGGCAGATTATGATACTAGCTTTGCCTTGAGTGTATCGCCACCAAGTTGACATTCATTGCACGGATGTCGTGGTTCTGAATGACGTTAGAATTCGTGTAGACCATGTTAACTCCACGAACTCGGTGCTCCTGGATCCATCCGAGATCCATTTGTTCCTGTAGAGCTGCTTGCATCCTTGATTGTCTTTAGAGCAGATATCACACTGATGATAATTATGAGGTGGAACATGGCCATATCCACTCTGTCTACAATGCATCTTAACCAGATTGGTTTTCAACAAGAGTACATCGTGAATTTGATAGACATCGCTAGTCTCTCCTTCTATCAAATTGACTGCAGCCTTCTCGTGTTGAGGTAGCGGGTTCGTGAGAACATTAGAATTCGTATCTTTGAAAGATAAGACCCCGCTCCTAACAATCTTTTGCACGTCAGACTTGAAATTGAGACAAGTCTCTATGTTATGCCCTGGACTTCCTTGATGATAAGGGCAAGTTTGATCCACCTTAAACCAAAAAGGCAGATTTTCCGATACTGTAAGAGGAGATTTAGTCTGAATGTGCCCCTTAGCCAGTAGTAACGGAAACAGTTCTGTGTACGTCACAGGTATAAGATCAAATCCTGGTGGCCGTGTTGTACGGTTGTTATTATATGGGGGACGAGCCTGCTGAAGAGGCTTTTATGTCCTTTGTTGATCAGGCTGGCTCTGCGCAACCTGAGGTTGATACGTAGGAATAGACGTAGGGTTGATAGCATGAGTCACAGCTGCTACGGGTTGATAACGTCGCCTTTGCTTTCCAAGAGAGATATTCCTGATATCTTGCTCTTTTTTCTTAGGGAGAGCACTACCGTATTTTTTAGTACCGCTCGTTGATCCAATGTCTTTTACCAAACGTCCTTCTCGGACGGCTTCCTCAAGACGTACGCCCATGCCGACCATTTCGGTGAAACCACTGGGCGCACTGGCAACCATTCGGTCATAGTAAAATGAGCTTAAGGTTTTTAAGAAGATCTTTGTCATCTCTTTTTCCTCAAGAGGTGGACAAATTTGAGCGGCAATTTCACGCCACCTTTGAGCATACTCCTTAAAGGTTTCCTTGTCCTTTTGTGACATTGATCTAAGTTGATCTCTGTCGGGTGCCATGTCCAAATTGTATTTGTATTGCTGGACGAAGGCAGTACCAAGATCTCTGAATGTGCTGATCGTAGTACGGTTTAAACACATGTACCATTTGAGTGCGGCACCGGTTAAACTATCCTGAAAGTAGTGAATCAGCAAGTCCTGATTCTCCGTCTGGGCTGACATCCGCCGAGCGTACATCACCAGATGGCTTTGAGGGCAAGAGTTACCCTTATATTTTTCAAAGTCGGGCACTTGGAACTTGTGCGGGACTTTCACATTTGGGACCAAGCAGAGATCTGCGGCGTCCTTTCCAAATAGATCCTGACCGCGAATGGCCTGTAGCTCCTTCTGCATTTCCAAGAACTGTTCCTGGAATTCATCCATTCTATCGAACATAGTTTCCTTCTTACCAGAAGGTGTTTGTGGAATCTGTCCTTCTGGGACAGTGTGCACCACAAGGGGTGGGACCGTGACAACGGCAGCGAGTCTTGGCGTTTCCTGAAGTTTGTAACCTTCAGGAGTCTTCAGTATGCCCCTGGCATCTTCGCTTTCCTGAAGTTTGTAACCTTCAGGCCCAGCGGCTTTTGTTGCGATTCCCTGATCTTCAGTGATCGGTGGAACATATCCTTCCGGGATATAGTTAACAGGCATGCCCCAAGGACGATCTTTCGGCATCTGAAACCTAGGATCATACTTCTCCACTATGGGCGTTGAGGTGATCTCTGAGATCACAGTTCTTTGTAGCTGAGCTTCTGCCATGGCTTGCATGTCGTTACGAAGCTTTCTCATATCCTCTCTCAGAGCGTCGATCTCTTCTTTCAATTCTCTATTTTCTTCCTCAAGATCATCCATCTTTTTCTGACGATTGGCCCGAGTATTATACGAATGAGACAGTTTGACTCTAAAATCGAGACGCAAATGTGAGATTCGTAGGTAAGAAGAATACGCGATGTGAGAATGATGAATGCAATGATTATATTAATTGTTTTTTGGTTTAATCAAAATAAACTTCGACAATTAGATTGCAAATACCAAACGATGGGGAAACCCCTCTTTATTGAATTCAAAGGATTATAGAAGTGGAAATACAGTAGATTACAAAGTGCAGAAACAGAAACCTAAACTAATGGGTCCTGAGTCCTCTCTGAAGAGAAATCAGGTGCTGATTCTGGTATCTTCCTTTTCTTTGACCAGGGCTCTTGGGCCGTTGTCAGGTTGTCACTCCTTTGCCAGGTGAAAGGAGCGAGCAAATTCCTTTGGTCATCTTGATTATCTACAGCATGTTGCTCCAAAATTTCAATCAGAGCATCTTTTTCTTTCAGTAATTGCTGTATTTTGATGCACTCTATGTCGAGGGTGCGGTACTTGTTCTTCCAAGACCTTCTCTCCTTTTGAATTTTGTTGAGAGTAACCTGAAGCTTTTCAGTTTCCGTCATGAAGTACATGAAAAGTTCCCTCGACGGAAGAATTCCGTAACGAGGATAAGGCATCTTTAGCTTGAGAGCTCTAGTTTGTACCCAATGGAGATAAGGCTCCACCGAGACACATTCTGGTTTTCCCAGAGACTCTCGTCCTTTCTTATGAACATGCTTCCAAGTGTGTACTATTTCCATCTTTAGTGCTCTGTCGTTTTATCCTTCTTTGAAGAAAAGACCTTCCAGATGAACACCCAGTGGGATGTGTCTCATCGGGTATCCAAATTGACGGCGAACCAATACCGGATGGTAGTTGATTCCTCCTTTAGTTCCTATAAGGGGTACGTTGGGGAAATTTCCACAATGGTTGATGATTCTGATTCCCTCATAAATCCTATTACACCAATCTATATCAGAGTTGGTAAGAGACGTGATCTTTTGCGACCAACGTAAGGCACCCTTGTAATCCCAAAAAGCAGCAGACTTGGGCAAGTGAGAGATAAACCATTTGTAAAGCAAAGGTACACAGCATGTGATCTCCCCTCCACTTTACAAATTCCCCAAGTGTACAGAATGATACGCATCTGCGAGCAAAGTCGGCACAGGATTTCCAATGAGAAAAACCTTAATAGCGTTAATATCGACGAAGTTATTGATGTTGGGAAACAAAAATAACCCGTAGGTGAGCAAGACGAAGATGCTTTCAAAAGTACACACGTTTCCTATACTGGCAAAATATAGGGCCTTCTTTGTCAAGAACTGGGCTGGCAGACCTTGGATCCCACCCTTAGTGGTTATGTGAGTCCTAACTTCAGACTCGTCCAAATGAATTGCTTTTGCAATAGTCTGATTCTTTGGAATTTCTTCCAGTCCAGAAAATGGAGCTCGGTCTGTAATGTGTAGATCGATCAGGTGAGAATACTCTCCAGTGTTGGTGCAAGCTGGTAATCCGAAAATGTGAAACAGTGATAAACCGGATCATAAAACTGAACGAGCGCATCCATGATTCCCTCAATCACATGGACTCTTAATAGTGGTAGCAAACCTCCGTGCTTGGCTCTGAAAGCCTCTGGGTTAGTGATCATCCTCGCTAACCTTCTCAAATCCTCTAGTTTTGGAACCTTGAAGGTATACTGGTGAGTTCTCCTTCTACCGAAATCCATTAGTGCAATCCTTTTCTCTGATATTTGCAATCACAGTCTTCGTTTAATTTGAAAAACAGAGAGACTAGAAGAGAAATTTTTTTGAATGTTTTAATGTTTTTTAGATGAATGCATGAATGCAGCACACAAAAACATAGAAAAAACATGGGGTCAAAGGGTCGTTGTCATGAAGTCAAGGCTCTACCCATCCCCAAAGGTTTATACTAGGGTGATTTTTGTACTTGTACTCATTATCATTAGCTCCTCCCAGGAAACCAAAACAACAAGCGGATCGCCAGCGAGTTGTAGTGCAATCTTAGAGTAAGTGCCATTCACCGAGAATAGATCACCAGCCTCAAATGAGGGTAGTATCGCGTAACAACTATTTTCGATAGTTTCTGCACTACGAAAGGGTTTGGCTCCTCAACTTCTCAGACTTAACAACCGGCCCATTGGCTAAGAGAGTGAATGGGTTGCGTTGGTCAGCCTCCACTGAGGTTGATGGTCGACCCTGTCGCCATCACTTATCTTAAGTGTATACTCATCTTTCCACATACGGCATCACCCGCATTCCCATTAGCAGAAAAATAAACATGTATAGCAATTAGGAAAAGCAGTATATATATTTGTCCTAGACATCCTAGACCTATAAAACTATGAATCTTAAGTTCCTGACAGAAAATGGGTTCCCCGGCGGAAGCCCCAATCTGTGGTATTCACACAAGAGGTGAAAGAGGAAATCTGAAAACGGCCCCACGGTGGGCGCCATTTTTCTATAGCGAGCAATTTTGGACGCGGTTCTTAAGCGCTGGTCGCTCTCTGCGGTTGAGCTTAAAACTACAGGTCGATTCATTTTTTATCCTATTGAAGCTGATGAAGGAAGGGAAATAGATGTCTCCAATTAACCCTGCTATGCATACCGATTTTAAACAGCGGTCTGTTAGGTTACGGATGCTATCAATGTAGGGGGCCTTTGTACTGGTTATTTGTATTTTCGCCAATACTGGTTTCTTTCTTTTTACCTTGACAGAAGGTTTCTGGCGGGGAACTAGGATTAGGATGCCAGGACGGATGTTTTTGAATTACTACTTTTGATTGATGGAGATATGGGATTCGGGTTTTTTGTTTAGTGTGCTCGCTAAGATCTTTTCTTTCGATCTTATGCCTACGTATTCCCGTTTACCGAAACAGGGAAATCAGAGCGTTCGTAGTTCCTCCTATTCTATGGGAGGAAATGGGTGTTTTTGGTGTCTTGTTCAAAGCCCAAGACGTGAAGCGAAAGGTAGTTTGTATCTTGATCAAAGCCCAATATGTGAAGCTGAAAAGTCTATTTGTGTCTTGTTCAAAGCCTAAGACGTGAAGCTGAAAGACCTCGGCTTTAGAGAGAATTTGTCATCTCTAAAGAAGGGTTTGTCTATCCCAACTGTTGGGTGACTGGTTTATAAAGAAGGATTAATTTAACCGGGATACACGGATCCTAGCAATGCCATAATTTCCTTTAAAGAGGATTTTAACCTGAAGGAGAAGACTTTAACTCAGTGTAGAGCAATGCTATCTTTCCTTAGGAATTTCTCATGCTAAAAGAGGGAAAGTGGCATGGATGTAAATGATCTAGAGGCTTGCCGTTTACAGCGATTAGATGAAGGGAAAGGGGTTGTGTATGTTTGTGTACTGTGAACGAGGCACAACTTTGATGCTAAAAGGTTGATTGGATCAACCAATGGTTTTCTTATACAAAGCCTAAGAGGAGGCTAATATGTGTCTCGTACAAAGCCCGAGAGAGAGGCTAAAAGGTTTTGACCCAACGATGGAGTCTTTTGGTATCTCGTATAAAGCCCGAGATGGAGGCTAGAATTTCTTTGGCTCAATATGAACATTTTTGTATCTCGTATAAAGCCCGAGATGGAGGCTAAAAGGTTTTGACCCAACGATGGAGTCTTTTGGTATCTCGTATAAAGCCCGAGATGGAGGCTAGAATTTGTTTGGCTCAATATGAACCTTTTTGTATCTCGTATAAAGCCCGAGATGGAGGCAAAAAGGGTGTCTGACTCAACGAGGGAGTCTCTTATGTGTCTCGTACAAAGCCCGAAAGAGAGGCTAAAAGTTGTTTGACTCCGCTGGGGGAGAGTTATTATACAAGGCCCAAGGGGGGGCCAGTGTGACTGTTTCAGTTGAGTGACAGATCCAATATACTGATTTTAAAAGAGAAAATCAGTTCTTATATGAGCAACACTGTACTCAGGGATTTGATTTAAGGATCGGGGATATTTCCTTCTCTTTGAGGATGTGGGAAATCTGAAGGGTATTGAGACTGTCCGAGTCTACGGGTTTTCTTCCTATCTAACGAAGGGGTCACTTGAGAATGTCTTGGAGACTCAAGGAAATTAGACTGTCCAAGTCTAGAGTTTCATCTTTTGTACTATGCTTTGAGAAACAGTAGTAGACTCTTTGAAAGGACCGTTCTATGCAGATGACTAAGTTCTGTTCCTATACCTCAAGGAGGTCGTCGGGACAATTTGTACGAAGCCCAAGAGGAGGCTGGAAACTTTTAAGAAGCCGATCGGTCCTTGTACGAAGCCCAAGAGAAGGCTATCATTCCCGAAGGAAGAGATCATTATACGAAGCCTAAGAGGAGGTTGTGAATACTTCTAAGAAGCTGTAGGGTCCTTGTACTAAGCCCAAGAGGAGGCGGGGTTACTTTTAGGAAGCCTGTGGGTCCTTGTACGATGCCCAAGAGGAGGCCGATGCTTTTAAGAAGCCCGTGGGTCCCCAAACCCCGAGAAATTCAAGGCAATGCTATTCACCGAGAATAGATCAAAGTCAGGAAAGTTCAAGAATTTGGAAGAAACTCAAAGATACCATTCACGGAGAAGACATTCATCTTGTGGGGTAGAGTTTCTTGACAATTCCTAATGAGGACAGCCGAAGAGAAGACTGTATCTGATGATCCTATTGGGGATCTAGTTGTCTATTTCTACGAATAAATGAAACGACGTCACCTAGTTCTAGACGTAGTTGCCGGGGAAACTCTAAATATCTATACTATTATTACACAGTTGATATGAGTTTATGAAAGAAGACTTACAGTGAAACAGCCCCACAATACTGTTATATGTATATGAAAGCGGTAAATGAAAGCGATAACCACTTACTCGGTTGTAGAGCTTCCATGTTGTTTGGTTAGTTGTTCAACAAAGAAAGATTGAAAACAACAGTATATTCAAACTCAAAGGAGAAAATGCTTTGAAAAAGAAAGATTTGGGGCTTACAGCTCAAGGAGAGGCCCGGGGTTTTATTAGTGAGCGCACTGTTTGAATTTGTACAGAGGGACTTATACAAGTGACTGGGGCCCAAAAATGTTTTCTGTACAAAGGGACGGGTCTTACACTCTCTCAAGAGGCCCAAAAAGTTTTAAAGAAAAAGAGTGGGGCTTACAACACGAGGGTAGGCCCAGATGACTTTTCCGTTTGAAATGGCGATCGCGCCGAGGTTTTCTTTTAACGCAGAGGGACTTATACAATAAGTGAGGCCTAAATGATTTTGGTTAAAAGGGGATTGGGTCTTACACTCTATTAGAAGCCCAAAAATTTTGAATGGGTCTTATAGCTCAAGGAGAGGCCCAAAGGGTATCGAGACTTATACAATACACTGAGGCCCAAAAAATGATTTGGTAAAAAAAAAAAGATTGGGTCTTACACTCTATTAGAGGCCCAAAGTGTTTTGAAATTGAGTTATGAGGGTTGAATTAATCCAAAAACCCTAATTTGTTTTCAAAAATGTATTTAATTGAATAAAAATTCAATTAAAATGATCAAAATTGTTTAACATGTGAAAAACAAATTGTGATCTTGGATTAATGCTTCAAAAATTAAGTATTGACCTACAAAATAATTAGAAAGCATTAAAAGTTGCAAAATCAATGTAGAAAAAAATATTTAATATGTCAAAAACAATTAAAATATTAATTCTTTGCAAAAATATCAATTATATGAAATAAATAATATTTTTGGGATATTTTGATAAAATAAAATATTTTAACATTTTTGTGAATTATTAAAAAAAGAATCGGCTCAAAATCATTAAAACTCAGAGAGAAATTAATTTTTGAATCAATTAAATAAAATCACAAAATTCAAATATTTGAATTTGTGAAAATGGCGCCAAGAACATGCTGAAGAACACGCGCGTGTTCTGAGTTTCTCAGATTTGCATTTTCTATCCAATCTCCCTAAATACTTGATTATATCATGCAATCCACATATCGTTATGCTCGTTTCAACCTCACGATCATGTCTATGTCCATTAATTTCATTTAAATTAAACATATATCAAGAAATCATGAAAAATCCTCAAGAACCCTAATTTCTGCATGAAGGCTAGGATTTTTGATACACGATTCAAACAATGCAATTAATTGAGGGAAAACATTCCATGCATGATTATGAACGTATGGCCAAATTATTGTGCGAGGAAATATGCATAGATTGAGAGATGACCAAGTACGTGCTCACCTCTAGGCCGTGACAGCAAGTGCAATGTGATTTTTGATTTGGAGGTGTTACAGATGAGTGGTGATGATCTGAACAGCTTCCCTACACCCTATGGAGTGTGTTTGAATGGTTGGACTTGATTGAAATTGGCTGGATCACTTTGTGGTACCTCAGCTGCAACTTGGTTAAAACCTTGAGCAACCAGCTAGTGATTTTCTGAAATTGGTGTTTCAGAAGTGATCTAAGTGTTTGATCAGCTCATATGTGATGTATATGAGGTGTGTGAGTGATTGGTTTGATTGGAAGAGCTCTCAAACTCAAAACCCGATAGTGACTTGCCTTAGAAGGCAAAATTGGAGTGAAAGAAGAGATTTTGAGGAAAGCATCTATTTGATGGATTTGGTGTACTCAAACTGATCACAATTGAGCTCTATTTATAGTAGAGCAAGTTTATTTTGCAAGGAATAGTGCATGGCGGCTGGTAAGTAGGTTTGGCCAATGTTGGCAAATGAAAATCCAAGTCTCCTCTAGCCATTGACTAGAGGTTAGGGCACAGAGCTTTGGTTCCCTTGGTCTTGGATAAGTCTTGACTGATTTCAGATGAGAATGGCTCAGTCCATGCCACCTTGATGCTTCCATTGAATGCTTCAATCCAAATTTGGAGTCTTGTCCCTATTTTGGCCATTCTAGGTTCAACATGTTATTTCTTGTTCCATGGACTTTGGAGGCTTGGCTCAGTGATTGTCCGCTTTAGATTCAATCCTCAGATGTGTCCAAGTGGATAGGAGCATTTGGATTTGGCTGATTTTGGCAAATCGAGCAAAGTGCAAATTCTGCCTTGCTTTTGACAGATTTCAGCAAGGCAACTTGACAATGTCATATCTCATGGTGTAAGTTGAATTTGGCAATGTTCTTGGCCATTTTGGAAAGACCTTACATGATATAACAACTGTTTGAACAAGTTTGGTTTTGATCTCTTTTGATTCCAAGTGAAAAATTCCTCTACATTTGGCAAAAAGTGAAGCAAAATATGACTTAGTGAAATTTTCACTAAGTGTTGGAACAAAGTGTGATTTCTTGATTTTGATCACTCCATAACTCAAAATCCTTAATGAATTGGACTTAGGTCTAGTTGAAGTTTTTGTAGAGGGTAATGAGGGCTACAAATCCATCTTTGGATGAGAAAAAATGGCCTTGTGGTTTAGGAGTTATGATCCTTCAAAGTGGGCACCCTTGTCACTTTATTTTTAACTTAGAAAATTTTCTAAGTTTTTATGGTTACCCCTTTTACAAGTTATCCAACTTTTCTAGATTTTTCTTGATGAATGATGATTCAAATCATACATTAACATCATTTTAGGGTTAAAAATCCATTTTGGTGAAAAATCTCAAAAAGTCAAAGTTGACTTTTGTGCACAGTTGACTTTTTATCAGATGAATTCCAAACTGTGCAATTCTTCTTGAAATCATGTCCTTGACCTAAATCAAACTTAATGGACATGTTCCAAGGGTGTCATAGGGTACATTAAGGCATGTCCTAGGGTTTGGGAGCATGTCCTGGTCAAAAGTCAAAGTTACAGTTGACTTTCCTTGCGAAACCCTAATTGTGGTGCAGATGACCTTGAGACTTGTTGCTCAAGCTTCTTGGATTAATCCATTGTTCCAAATGGATCAATATAGTTCATTAGAGACCCTCAAATCATGTCTTGAGATCTTGGTTCTTGATTTGTCCCAAAAGTCAACTTAGGGGTGAATTAGGTCAAGAAACCCTAATTCCTGATTTTTGATGTATGCATCCCCTGAGGTCAAATTGACTTGATGCTTGGGTCCATGAGGTTCTATGGAGTACATTAGGTTATGTTTTGGATCATTGCCTTGTGCCCAGATGAAGATTTCCATCTGGAGGCCCTGGTCGACCAAAACCCTAATTTGGTGATACTCTCGATCTTGAGACTTAATCCACCTGAAAGGGAGCATCCTTGTGCTTAATCCTTAAAGTGGGAGTCCTTTTTTATCCATTGTGGATGTTTGAGAGGTTAGACAAGTTGAAGATCAAGTCATTCCTTGATTGATCCTTTGTCTAAGGCTCTGAGAGGGCTTAAAACCCTAATTTTGACTGTAGTGGATGCTCACCCATCTTTGGGGAGACTGATGAAGTATGATGGTTCCTCCATATTGTGATGATGATTTGCACAATGATGGGAAATATTAGTGGTCAAAATATGGGGTATGACATGTTGGTTAGAATGTTGTGTGATTCTCACCCTGTTAAGAGAAGGTTTGGAAAGTTTGGAAAGTGTGATTCTCATACTATGAGATATCGCAAGCTATTGTGATTCTTCAACCATGAATACACAATAAAAACTTGTAAATGGTGTGTTATGTTGTCGGTTTTTGAATTAGGAACGAAACAGAGTTGTGATTACAGGACTATTAAGGTCCTTGATACATTTCAGCTTTTGAATCAAACGTGTCTGAAACTGATTTTGGAATCATGATAAATATCTCTGGTTCTTGTTTTGTGAATATTTGATACCGATTCAAAATGTTTCTGTTTTCAGTTTAACATGTCTGAAGCTTGTTCTGTCTCTAATGTTCTTCTTTTTCTGGTTTAATAGTAGACTGAATACATAGCCATTAATGTTCTTGTCTGAAAGACCTTATCATGATGTAGCTTTTCCAAAACAAGAACCAAAGTAATGTTCTTGACTGAATCATTAAAAAGACTGAATACATAACCATTAATGTTCTTGTCTGAAAGACCTTATAATGATATAGCTTTTCCAAAACAAGAACCAAAGTAATGTTCAAGAACCAAAAGACCTTATCATTGTCTGAAAAATGTCTGAATAAATAGTAGACTGAATACATAGCCACTAATGTTCTTCTTTCTCCTGTGTTTATGAATCTTGCTAAAAATGTCTGAAGCATGTTCTGTCTCTAATGTTGTGCTTTTTCTTGTTTCGGTTACATGTTACTAATTGATTGGCTTGTGTTATCAATGTGTACAGGAAAAATTCTGCAGTAGTTTGACACAAGCTGGTGATGAAGTGGAAGGATCAACAAGAATACAAATTTGGGAAGAAGCTGCATGGGGTAAAACACGGGGGCGGTGTTATGGAACTGGTCAATTGGCGCATAACATAAGATATGGAGTGAAATTCTTGACACAGGTATCAATTACAAACCATAGAGAAGCAGATAACCAGACCATTGAGGCTTCCAGAGCTGAAGCTGCTGCTGCACGTGAAGAGGTTGCACGGGCTAATGCGCGGAAAGATGAATTGGCAAAGAAATTAGAAGAATTGTCAAATAAATTTGATATGTTGCATTCTCTTCAGGCGTGTCCTTCTAGTGCTTCTGCAAGTGGTCATCCTGATTATAACGATTCAGTACGTTCTATTTTCAAAAAGATACTAGAAGTGCATGCAACTTTCACTCAACAAATTTGACATTATCTTGGAATATGGTGGTGAATGTTACTTTAACAAATAAATTTTGTTTAAAAATGGATGTCATGATTATTTATTTTGAATTTGACATTATCTTGAATCTTTACGTCTCTGACTCGTGATTATTTATTTTGGATGTTGCAGGACGAGGAGGATTATGAGGATGATGACGAGGAAGTTGATGTTGGTTATCATGATTAGTACGTAGATCGTTAAGGAGATTATTAGTATTTTGGAGCTCATTATATTTTGATGTTGGTGTATTTTCAAACTCTTTAGTATTTTAATGTTGCTGTATTTTCAAACTCATTAGTATTTTGATGTTGATGTATTGGGATTATGTATTTTGAAGTATTATCAATCAGGTTTTGATTAATAATCAGGTTTTGATTAACATAGATAATCATATTGATTAAATTGATAATAAACAGGTTACAATCAACCAAATCAATAAATTGTTGTAGTGTCCGCCTCAATACCGACGCTAACACGTAATAACTAGCTGTCTAAATCTAGTAGTGTTGGCCACGACACCGACGCTAACGCGAAATAATTCATTTTCTAAATACAGTGGTGTCGCCCACGTCACCGACACTAACCTGAAATGATTTGTTGTCTAAATATCTTAGTGTCCACCTCGACACCGATGCTAAGGTGTAAAGATTTGCTGTCTAAATCTAGTAGTGTCAGCCTCGACACCGACGCTAACGTGTAAAGATTTGTTGTCTAAATCTAGTAGTGTCATCCAAGACACCGACACTAGATCAAAACAACTGCATACTAAGCTTTTTAGTGGCGGTCGAAGGCCGACACTATACAGTGACCTGGACATAAACCAACTCAATCAAACAATGCCACCTGGAATTATATAGGGTCAGTTAGAACCGACGCTAACTCTGTAATTTGTGCCGTGTTTAGGGTCACCAATTGGCGTTACCGTAGCGTAAGAACAAGCCGACGCTAAAGAAGTGTCTCACAGAGGCCGATGCTAAATGTAACTAACTTCCAGCTTAGGAAACTCCGCCTCGACCCCGACGCTAAGCCGACGCTAAACCCTTGTAGCGTCGGTTTTTTGAGGATTAGTTAGGGTTTATGGCCGACGCTAAAATAGGATTTTCTTGTAGTGTGTGTACAAGAAATTCATTTCCCCAAAGAGGATAAATTCCCAGTGAAACCTCATCTAAATTTCTTCAGACCCTAGAATTGTTCTGCTAGGAAAAAACTTATTCCTGGTGAAACCTTTCTCGTACTTTTCTTAGGTTTGGACCCACAGGCTTCCTAAAAGCATCCCCGGCTTCCTCTTGGGCTTAGTACAAGGACCCTCAAGCTTCTTAGAAGTTCTCAGCCTCCTCTTGGGCTTAGTACAAGGACCCAAAGGCCTCCTAAAGGTATAGGGCGGAACTTAGTCATCTCTACTAGTTCAATCCTTAGGAGAGTCAGAATTCCAAAACATTAGACCATTACAGGGTTGATTCTCATCCCTTAAAACATCGGCCTCCTCTTGGGCATCATACAAAGATCATTCTCCAGCTAAGAGTCAGCCTCTTCATACTAGTAGACTTGGAAAGTCTCATCTCCTCTTAGATCTCAAAGAAACCCTCAAGTTTCCTAAAAGCACCGGAAAAAACCCTCATCATTTCATCAATCTCCAGTAGAGTTTGAAACCTCCATAGGTTTTCATACTCAAGGTTTAAACCTTTACCATCAATAAAACCCTAATAGAATCAGAGCCTCATGGTTTCTGATATTTCAACTCTTCTTCAAATCCCCAGAAATAGTAGAACCTTTGGACTCCCCAATACATATGGGACCGGCCTCTGGATTACAATAATCCTTGGCAGAAGCTAACCTCCTCTTAGGCTTCATATAAGAATTTCCCCAACCAGCCTCTTCTTAGACTTTATATAATGATTTACCTCAGTAGAGTCAGCCTCAATCTTGTGCTTTGTACAAGACAGATAAAACCTCCCCAGTGGAGTCCATCTCTTTTTTTAGCCTCAATTTTGGGCTTTGTACAAGACAGATCACACTCTCCAGCAGAGTCAATCTCTTTTCAACATCAATCTTGGGCTTTGTATAAGACAGATATAAAATTCCCCTAAGCAGAGTCAATCTTTAAGCTTCAACCTTGGGCTTTGTATAAGACAGATATAAGACAGATATAAAACTCCCCTAAGCAGAGTCAATCTTTAAGCTTCAACCTTGGGCTTTGATTAAGGCACACAAAAAATCAACATTCCCTCACAGGATGTCAAGAGTTCTCTCTGTAGGAAGACATTTCTCTGTACATCACATATCAAAATAGACAATAAAAAAGCCCTAATTCCAAATAACTACTGTAAGTGTCACACTTGTTGATTAAAAAATCCAAGTTGTAGTCCCTCTTTTATCCTGGTAAACTTCCTTTTTCATCTAATTGCTGTAAGTGGCAAGCCTCTGGATTATTTACATCCAAGCCAATGTCCCTCTCTTAGCATGAAAGACTCCTAAGGAAAAATGGCATTACTCTACACTGAGTTAAAGTTTATTCCTTCAGGACAATTCACTCATAAAGGAAATTATGGCATTGTTGGATTCCATATATTCTAGTTAAAGTATTTCCCCTATATAACCAATCCTTCAACAACTATGATGAATAGGTGAAATATCCCCCTTTAGAGATGACAAATTATCTCTCAGTCAAACCTTTAGCTTCAATCTTGGGCATTGAACAAGACACAAATAACCTCTAGCTTCAATCTTGGGCATTGAACAAGACACAAATAACCTCTAGCTTCAATCTTGGGCTTTAAACAAGAAACAAAACATCTTTTCCTCCCATAGAATAGGAGGAAATATGATTGCTCTTATTTCCCAGTTATCATTACGAGAATACGTAGGCATAATATTGCGAAATCTTAGCGAGCATACAAATCAAAAACCCGAAAACAACAAAAAAAACTCTCTCAAAGGAGAAACTTTCCCAACCCACAACAGATAAACACCAGATAGTATTGAAACCAATATAAAAATATGCCATAAAAGGTCTATGGATAACCATATATACACTGGGTAATTGACAACTTCCCTTTGTATAACCTGACCCCGGATCCCCCAATCTCTTAGCATTTGTTAAAGAAAACATTTGCCTGCAAGGTTAGTCTTAGATATATTCCCTTTTCTTTCCAGCTTCATAGGATAAATAAGAAATCATAAAGTAGCATCCAATTCCAACCATTGCGGTAAGGTGGTCGCGTCACCGACAAAAATTGCACGCTACACTGCCTGAATTCCAAGTAATCTCATACGATCTCTGAGGAAAATAAATGTTAGAGATTTCTGATGCCGTTGATTTGGATTTGAACACCCGAACTAAAATCTTGGCCTGAACCTGAGGAATTGAGACTCTAATTTCTTTGCTTTTGCTTGCACATTTGGGTAGAGAACTTCATACCACAAGAAATAGCTTTGATAACGAGTCTTGTGAAACCAGTGATATGCATGATTATGAATGTCATGGCCTAACGGAGATACATATGAATGAAAAGCAAAGGCCAACTAGGGTTAGAAACAAAATGGCAAAAATTTGGGGTACAACAAGTAATCATTCACATAATTTTACCACTTAAATGAAAAACACAGAGTTGACCTAGTTGGTAACAAAATTCACCTCGTTAGTCACATAGATCGAAACAATAAGGACATGTTACCGTATTGTGCCTTTATGCTCTACGAACAAGATTCAATACTCTTTCCTTAGAGTAAAAAAATTTTCCTACAAGATTAACAACTTGTGCTAGGTACCCAATCATCATTCGGTCCTTGGAGATTAGTAAAACGTTGATTGCCTCTAGGGATCCATTGAAAGACATCATTAGAAACATGAAGTTTACTAACTCTGCACCCTGTAATAGTGTGTCCGTTTTCCCAACAGTAGTGACAATACAAATTTAAAAAAGATAACCTTTTTCTATTTGGTTCTTTTTTAACGTAACTATACCTCTGATACAGATTATGAGCTGGTAAGTCATACTTAGAAGTATCTACAGTAAAAGTAACCTTGGTTTGCAAAGCCTTATCAAGTTTAGATTTAAGAGTCCTTGACTCCTTTTTCCAAATGTGACATGTTTCACAATCAAAATTCCACAAAGATCCAGGATCCTCATCTTGTCCTTCTAGAATATTTGACGTAGATTTCTTTAGTGCTTCCACATGTCTTTCATTTTTAGCAATTTTAGCTTCCAAATGAGAGATGATTCTCTTGTTTGAAGCTAATCTCTTGAAAGCATCTATAGCTTGTCTTTGTAGATTCTCAAAGGATGCTTGAAGTTGAGAAAAAGCTGAATCATGAGAAGCTTGAAGCTTAGAGTGGTTTACAACCTTTTTCTTTCCTTTGTTTTCCATATAGAAAAGCTTGACCGATTCTTCACTTGAAGTAGAGCTATCATAACTTGATGAATCGCTTTCGCTTTCCCAAGCGACATAGGCTCTTTTACCTTTTCTAGACGTTTTATGAAGACCGTTTTCATTCTGGATTTTTGGACACTCCATCTTAAAGTGACCGGGGTTACCACAATTATAACATGTACTTTGTGACTTTCCCTTTTTGCTTTCATCTTCTTCTTTTGATGAACTTGATAACCTTCTTGATTTATCATGATACTTTTTGGGATATTTGTCGCCATGTTTTAGCATGTATCTATTGACTTGCTCTATGAACAATCCCATATCTTCTTCATCGGATTCGTTGTCTTCTTTAAGTCAACTATCACTTTCTCATCTTATGAAGGCCTTGAGCTAGAAGTCTTTAGAACAATGTACTTCTTCCCTTCTTCTTTGTCTTTCCCTTTTTCACTCTTTGATCACTTTAATTTGCATATTCCTTCTCGTATTTTGCCAAGCAAGTAAGCTCTTGCTCGTGCTCTTCCAACTTACTAAACAAAGTTGTAAGATCAAGCGACTTCAGATCATTTCCTTCTTTAATAGTGGTGACCTTTGGTTGTCATTTCTTACTTAAACACCTCAAAACTTTGTTAGTAGCAAGTTCATTGGAAATGTGATTACCTAGTGCATTTAATCTATTTATAAGATGAGTGAACCATTTTCGCATATCTGTAATGGTTTCACCATGCTCAATACGGAACAACTCAAACTCTTCATTCAATGTGTTGATCCTAACTTGTTTGACATCATTAGTACCCTCCTGAGCAATCTCTAATGCGTCCCACATTGCTTTGGCAGTCTCGCAATAAGAAATGCGATAAAACTCATCAACTCCATGGGCAGAAGTGAGGATGTTTTTCGCTTTCGAATCATGTGACCACAATTTCTTATCATTATCATCCCATTTGGCTTCTGTTTTAGGTATTGTTACACCATTCTCATTAATCATAGTTATTTCATTTGGACCATTTTGAATAGCATCCCAAATACCTTTCTCAACGGAGTTGATATGAATACGCATAAGTTATTTCCAATAGCCATAATTTTCGCGGGTGAAAATTAGTGCTCTATTGTACGCACCCTTAGGTTCGGTAGCCATTCTTCTAAGAAATGTATCTCAAGCACTGAATGAACCAGAGCTCATGAAGCCACTTGTTAGATGATAGGCTTCGACCTAGAGGGGGGTGAATAGATCACAAATTTTACAATGAACAACTTTTGGTAAAAATCTATTTTCAAAATAAGGTGCAGCGGAAAAACGACCCGGATTGAATCGTCTAACCAAACCTACTATTGAAAAGTAATATACGTATCGCAAACCAAACGAAGTGATAACGAACGTAAATGTTCAACAGTGATCAAGCTACGAATAAATTAAATGCAATGTTAATTGTAACTCGTATATTTACGGGAACATCCTTTGCCTGAACAGCTGCACACCTGGCTTTCCCCGTCGCTGTCTTGGTTTTCTATGCAGTAGGAAAATAACAATAATGTGTTTCCATGGAGGAGATAGAAATTATGTGTGTGTAGAAACTATATATATTGATCATGTTTTCCAATAAATTAGTCAAATGGATAGCAATTATGTCATGTCATGTCTTCTCCTTCAATCAATTTCACCATGATCATGTGTATCCTTATATCAATTATCAAGATCACACACCATGTCATGTCTTCTCTTTCAAAAAAACAATCAAACAACAAATAAACATGCAACAAAATATAGATAATATGCAAATGAGACATAAAATTCTTAAGCAAAAAGACATAATGCTTTAACATAACACATTTGCAGTAATAATTATCCAAATATTACATAGATTGAAACAACAACCAAATCCTTTGTTCAACCAAATATTACATAGATCTACCAAATTTTACTCTTTTGTTCTGATGTTCTCCAAAACCTTTATGTGCATATTCGATGTTCTTCCGGATATGTATGTCAATTGTTTTGAAGTTTTTCCAAAACTTCTCTGACGTTTTTCCGAATTTTCTTGTTGTTCTAATGTATTTCCAGAACTCTTCTGATGTTCTTCTAGATATGTTAGTTGTTTGTTCTGATGTTTATCCAAAACATTTATGTGCTTATCTGATGCTTTTCTGGGTATGCCTATGTAACACCCCAAAATTTTCCCTCTTGTTTTTTATCTAGCTTATGTTTCATGGCATTGCATTTAGATCATAATTGCATCATAAACATACATGAACATACATGCATTGTGACAGGACCAAATTATTTCCACTAATATTTAACAGGTTGCGACAGACGTTTATTTCGTCATGCGGCACGTGCACAAGAATCTCAGAGGAAGCTAAAGCTCTCGGGTGATTCAGAGAAGTTTAAGCAGAATATCAGTTTTACGGTGCAATTTGAAAAATTTGTAACTCTCGCCCGGAAACTCATTTTGGTCTAAAATTCGAAATTTAGGTCCGTATCGGCATTCTCCACAACTTTTATGTTCATCTCGGAGGCCAATTCATCAAGGAAAGTGGTGAGAATTAATTGTTTCTGAAATTTCGGTTTCGCCGATTAATTGTGGTAGCGGCATTCAAAAGTTCGTAACTTCTGATTGGATCAACGTTTCTGAGAGATTCGTATGCCAAAAGTTCCGTCTTGACATCCTCTCCAACTTTTGTGTTTTGGACGAGAACTAATTCTTTGAAGAAGATCTCCGAATGTGCGAGTTTTCAGAGTCGATACAGTGAAAAACAGTGATGAACCGGTGAGTTTTGGACACTAAAAAATTCATAACTCTCAGCTCGTTCGTCGGATTGATGCCGTTGTGGTGCCTAAAAGTTATTTTAGATGTTATCTTCATGCCGGGAATTAAGTTTGGGTCTGGTCTGAGCGGAAGGACCCCAAAAATGTGAATTACCAGTGGGGTTCTTTGATGCAGTGCACTGTCTGTCAGATTTTGTAAAATTCATAACTCGGTCAATTTTCATCGGATTGCGTCCGTTCTCGAAGCGTTGGTTCAAAAATTTTATCATCTTCAAGTTCCAAGACAAGCTCGACTCCTAACGGTACTCCGAAGATTGTTGGTTTGGTTTATTTCGCAAAACTGACGTGCTGAATCGGAAAAATGGCTGAGAGTTGTTTCGCGAGAAAATTCATATCTCCCTCGTCGTTTGTCCGTTTGAGCTCACATTTTAACACAAGGTCACTGACTCATAGATCTACAACTTTGCTGACAAAGTCGAGTCGAGTTATGCTCCAAAGAGGTTGACCTCGTCACGTGTTCGAGTAGCAGACACCAAATAAGCTGAAAAAACAACTTATTCAGTGATGTCTTGCAGCTTAAACGTATCGATTGCACTCGATTTTGATCGTATCACGTCCGTTCTTTTTGCGTTGCAACCGTGATTCAGAGGCGGACGATGTTGTGGAAGGCTCAGAGTCGAAATTTCTTGCCGAAGACGGTGTTATTTTCACTTAAGGCAAAATTCTACCTTTTGCCCTTCATTTTAGACTCCACTATATATTCTTTTGATCCATAATTTCTCTCATAACTTCAATCATAAATCACAAACACCAAAAGCACTCAAAAAACCCTCTCTTAAAGATCAAACACTATTCTCTCAATTGTTCTTGAAGAATCATCAAGATCATCATCAAGTTCATATCATACTCAAGAGCAAAATTCAGAAAATCAAGAAATCTCTCTGATCTCTCCCTCTCCGCTTGTGATCTCCCTCTTCCCATTCCCTTCTCCTAATCGCGCACCACCTCCCTCCGGTCAAGCACCACCGCGCCGGACCTCCCTCTCTCCTCCTCTCCTCCGTCCGCAATCGCGCCTCACTCCCTCCGGATTCGCAATTTCTTCGTCGATTCTTCATTCGGTTAGCTTCTTAAACTTTAATTCATGAATAATTGTTGAATTGTTTCTTGAATTCAGTTTTCAAGTTGAATTAATTTTGTGGAGATTATATGAATTAATCTTTGAATTGATTGTTGATTGATGCTTGATTAATTGATTCTAGTAATTGTTGTGGTGCATAATTGAAAATTCTTGTTAAAGTTGACTTATTATAATTGGTGCATGTGAGGTGTTTGACAAAATTCCTAAGAGAGCTAATTGTTTTGACTTGATATTGATTGAAGTGCTTGACTCATGAATTTATGCTTGTTTCAATGTGAAAATCCGGAATAGGATAGATTGATGCTTAATTGATGATGTTGTTCATGAGCCGCGTGTCGAAGAACGCGTTTTGATCATAACTTCCTAACCGTAGCGCATTTTCGCGAATGCGAATAGTGTAACTCGACTTTGTTGATGATTTCGGAGCCATTGGTGAACTTTTTAGTCGATTTTGGACAACTTTTTTCTACTGTTTCGCTACTGTCAGCCGACAAAATCGGCCTAAAAGTCCCACTTCTGACCGGAATTTTGCAAAACCGAGTTCATTTTTGAATCCGTTGGCACGTTTGCAAGCGACCATGTGATTTTCATTCATTTCCGAGTCGTTGATTTTTGATGCGTTTTTTCCTATTTGAGGCTTTTTGAACTCGGTTTGGTGTGATTTTGATGCATTGATCTTGTTTTGACTTGTATTTAGGTTTGTTGATCATTTGCCATTCACTACATGTAAATTTGCTCGATTCCGGTTTGAGTTCGCATGTAGTTTATGTTAGTGCCTAGGTGTTGCCCCCGTTTTGAAACATACATTTCGATGCATGTCCATGACTCGTATGCTCATCTTTCTACTTGATTTTGAGTTGTGATGAATAGGTGCAACTTCTGATTGCACCTCTTTGTGGTTTCTAATGTGTTTGTTGAGTGTCTCGCAAGGTTTTCAAGGAGATTCCGATGATGGTCGCACACTTGGTGTTCCACTTTATTTGTGGGATACCGTTCCGCTTACCACACGTTTATTACGTTGTTCATTGTTTGCTTTGTCTGGATGGTATTGTGTCCAGGGCATTTGTGTGGTCGCATCCGACTTGCACATTTTGAGTGATTTATTTTCACTTCGACGACTTGAGCTTATATTGGACGTGCGGTTGCTAATTTGATTTCTCTGTGAATGCTAGCTTGTTCCAGCGAACCTCTGGGTTTCTTTACTGTTAGTTGCTTATGCTTCGGATCTATATTCGTGCGGTAATATTATGTTTCCCTTTTATCTCATTCAACACTTTACTGCTTACATAGGCTGGAGTCCCGACCGTTTCTTTTTGGCGGGCATTTTTTGGAAGTCCTCCTTCAGAGGTGTAGCGAGCGATTTTGGACGCGTTTCTTAAGCGCTGGTCGGTCTCTGCGGTTGAGCTTAAAACTATAGGTCGATTCATTTTTTATCCTATTGTGAGCCAATGAAGGAAGGGAAATAGATGTCTCCAATTAACCATGCTTTGCATACTGAGTTTAAATAGCGGTCTGTTAGGTTACGAATGCTATCAATGTGGGGGGGGCCTTTGTACTGGTTATTTGTATTTTCGCCAATACGGTTTCTTTCTATTTATCTGGGCAGAAGGTTTCTGGCGGGGAACAAGGATTAGGACGTTAGGGCTGATGCTTTTGAATTACTGCTTTTGATTGATGGAGATATGGGATTTAGTTTTTTTGTTGAGTGTGCTCGCTAAGATTTTTCTTTCAATCTTATGCCTACGTATTCCTGTTTATCCAAAACAGGGAAATCAGAGCGTTCGTAGTTCCTCTTATTCTATGGGAGTAAATGGTTGTTTTTGGTGTCTTGTTCAAAGCCCAAGACGTGAAGCGAAAGGTGATTTGTATCTTGTTCAAAGCCCAAGATATGAAGCTAAAAGGTCTCAAATTTAGAGAGAATTTGTCATCTCTAAAGAGGGGGTTGTATGTCACAACTGTTCATAAAGGAGAATTACTTTAACCGGGATGTGTGAATCCGGCAATGCCATAATTTCCTTTATAGGGGGTTTTAACCTTCAGGAGAAGACTTTAACTCAGTGTAGAGCAATGCTATCTTTCCTTAGGAATTTCTCATGCTAAAAGAGGGACAGTGGCATGGATGTAGATGATCCAGAGGCTTGCCGCTTACAGCGATTAGATGAAGGGAGTTGTTTGATGTTTGTTTACTGTGAACGAGGCACAGTTTTGATGCTAAAAGGTTAATTGGATTAACCAGTGGTTTTCTTATACAAAGCCTAAGAGGAGGCTAATATGTGTCTCGTACAAAGCCCGAGAGAGAGGCTAAAAGGTTTTGACTCAACGATGGAATCTTTTGGTATCTCGTATAAAGCCCGAGATGGAGGCTATTTGACTCAACAGGAGAGTTTTTGTATCTCGTACAAAGCCCGAGATGGAGGCTAAAATTTGTTTGACTCAATAAGAACCTTTTTGTATCTCGTATAAAGCCCGAGATGGAGCCGAAAGGGGTGATTGACTCAACGAGGGAGTCTCTTATGTGTCTCGTACAAAGCCTGAGAGAGAGACCGAACGTTGTTTGACTCAACAAGGGAGTCTTTTGTATCTCGTACGAAGCCTGAGATGGAGGCTAAGGTAACTGTTTCAGTTAAGTGTCAGGTCCAGTATACTGATTTTGAAAGAGAAAATCAGTTCTTATATGAGCAACACTGTGCTCCTGGATTTGATTCAAGGATCCGGGTTATTCCTGTTCTTTAAGGAAGCGGGAAATCCAAAGGATGTTGAGACTATCTGAGTCTGCGGGTTTCCTTCCTATTTTTGAAGGGGTCACTTGAGAATGTCTTTGAGACTCAAGGAAGTTAGACTGTCCGTGTCTAGAGTTTCATCTTTTATACTGTGTTTTGAGAAACAGTAATAGACTCTATGAAAGGACTGTTCTATGAAGATGACTAAGTTCTGTTCCAATACCTCTAGGAGGTCGTCGGGACAATTTGTACGAGGCCCAAGAGGAGGCTGGAAGCTTTTAAGAAGCCGACGGGTCCTTGTACTAAACCCAAGAGGAGGCTATCATTCCCGGAGGAAGAGATCATTATACGAAGCCTAAGAGGAGGCTGTGAATACTTCTAAGAAGCCGTAGGGTCCTTGTACTAAGCCCAAGAGGAGGCGGGGTTGCCTTTAGGAAGCCTGTGGGTCCTTGTACGATGCCCAAGAGGAGGCCGATGCTTTTAAGAAGCCCGTGGGTCCCCAAACCCCGAGAAATTCAAGGCAATGCTATTCACCGAGAATAGATCAAAGTCAAGAAAGTTCGAGAATTTGGAAGAAACTCAAAGATGCCATTCACTGAGAATACATTCATCTCTAGGAGTAGAGTTTCTTGACAATTCCTAATGAGGACAGCCTGAGAGAAGACTGTGTCTGGTGATCCTATTGGGGATCTAGTTGTCTATTTCTATGACTAAACGAAACGGCGTCACTTAGTTCTAGACGTAGTTGCCGGGGAAACTATAAATATCTATACTATTATTACACAGTTAATATGAGTTTATGAAAGAAGACTTACAGTGAAACAGCCCCACAATACAGTTATATGTATATGAAAGCGGTAAATGAAAGCGTATAAACACTTACTCGGTTGTAGAGCTTCCATGTTGTTTGGTTAGTTGTTCAACAAAGAAAGATTGAAAACAACAGTATATTCAAAATCAAAGGAGAAAGTGCTTTGAAAAAGAAAAATTTGGGGCTTACAGCTCAAGGAGAGGCCCAGGGTTTTATCAGTGAGCGCACTGTTTGAATTTGTACAGAGGGACTTATACAAGTGACTGAGGCCCAAAATGTTTTCTGTACAAAGGGATGGGTCTTACACTCTAATAGAGGCCCAAAGGGTTTAAGGAAAAAAAGTGGGGCTTATAACACGAGGGTAGGCCCATATAATTTTTCCGTTTGAAATGGCGATCGCGCCGAGGTTTTCTTTTAACGCAGAGGAACTTATACAATAAGTGAGGCCCAAAATGATTTTGGTTAAAAGGGGGTTGGGTCTTACACTCTAATAGAGGCCCAAAGTGTTTTTGAATGGGTCTTATAGCTCAAGGAGAGGCCCAATTGATTCTTTGAATAGGCGACGATCGCGCCATTTATTTTTGACGGTATCGGGACTTATACAATACACTGAGGCCCAAAAATGATTTGGTCAAGAAAGGATTGGGTCTTACACTCTATTAGAGGCCCAAAGTGTTTTGAAAATGATTTATGAGGGTTGAATTAATCCAAAAACCATAATTTGTTTTCAAAAATGTATTTAATTGAATAAAAATTCAATTAAAATGATCAAAATTGTTTAACATGTGAAAAACAAATTGTGATTTTGGATTAATGCTTCAAAAATTAAGTATTGACCTACAAAATAATTAGAAAGCATTAAAAGTTGCAAAATCAATGTAGAAAAAATATTTAAAATGTCAAAAACAATTAAAATATTAATTCTTTGCAAAAATATCAATTATATGAAATAAATAATATTTTTGGGATTTTTTGATAAAATAAAATATTTTAACATTTTTGTGAATTATTAAAAAAAAGAATCAACTCAAAATCATTAAAACTCAGAGAGAAATTAATTTTTGAATCAATTAAACAAAATCACAAAATTCAAATATTTGAATTTGTGAAAAAGGCGCCAAGAACACAAGCAAGAACACGCACGTTTTTCTGGGTTTGGCTGATTTTCTTTTTCCATCAAATCTCACTGAATACGTAATCATATCATGCAATCCATATATCATTATGGTCGTCTCAACCTCACGATCATGTCTATAACACTTAATTTCATTTAAATTAAACATAATACATGAAATCACGAAGAAACCTCATGAACCCTAATTTCTGCATGAAGGCTAGGATTTTTGATACACGATTCAAACAATGTAATTAATTGAGGGAAAACATTCCATGCATGATTATGAACATATGGCCAAATTATTGTGCGAGGAAATATGCATAGATTGAAAGATGACCAAGTATATGCTTAGCTCTAAGCCGTGACAGCAAGTGCAATGTGATTTTTGATTTGGAGGTGTTACAGATGAATGGTGATGATCTGAACAGCTTCCCTACACCCTATGGAGTGTGTTTGAATGGTTGGACTTGATTGAAATTGGCTGGATCAATTTGTGGTACCTTAGCTGCAACTTGGTTGAAAATTTGAGCAACCAGCTGGTGATTTTGTGAAATTGGTGTTTCAGAAGTGATCTAAGTTTTTGATCAGCTCATATGTGATGTATGTGAGGTGTGTGAGTGATTGGTTTGATTGGAATTGCTCTCAAACTCAAAACCCGATAGTGACTTGCCTTAGAAGGTAAAATTGGAGTGAAAGAAGAGATTTTGAGGAAAGCATATGTTTGATGGCTTTTGTGTACTCAAACTGATCACAATTGAGCTCTATTTATAGTAGAGCAAGTTTGTTTTGCAAGTGTAATACCCCAAAATTTGCTCTCCCTCTTTGTCATCATAGCATGGCATTATCATTTATCATATCATATCCACCTCATTAACATTACATTGCATTTAACATAGAAAAATGAAGCATGGCATCCTTCTTACCATCAGGGCATGTGATCAGGTGGAAGGGGGACAATCAAGGGATCATTCAAAGCACAAAAAGGTCAATCAAGTTTCCTTAAAGCAAGCCAAGAGGTCTTTCATGTCTCATACCATCTCAATTGATCATCCACAACCTCAAGGATGAGAGATACAATGGGAGATTGAAGCATTACATCTTTCACTATGCAAGAGGTTCAAAAACTGAAGGAAAACCCTCAAAAGAGATAGCTCATTGATCCAAAATCATCCTCAAATGGCATATATCATCATCCTTTAAGAAGGTACACAACATACTCTGAGGAATTTGAAATTGAAGACTGCACATTTTTCTCCTAGGAGGTGGGCACCAAAACTAGGGTTTCCCATTAAATCAGGGAATCTTTGATTTTTTGGACAAAACTTGATGTCATGGTATTCTACATTTTCTTAAGTGTATGTGTATGGAAAATTGCCTCTCAATTGGTTTTGGAAGTGTTTCAATTGGAAGAAAGATCAGAAATTAGGAAAATTGGGGCCAAGTCAAATAATCAGAGGAAAAAGTCAACTCTTGACTTTTTGAGCCCAAAATCATGAAATTCATGTTACATATGTCCAATGTACAAAATTTGGTCAAGAAACTCCAAAGGAATCATGAAAAAATCAAGAGGTGGAAAGTTGCCATTTTTGGAAGAGGAAGGGTTACTAAAAATAGCAAGTTTTGGCCATTTTGCATCAGAGTTTGAACCAAGGCCATTTAAAATTGAAGCACCAAATGAAAATTCCACTCGGCCACAACAAAAGATCTTGTTTTAAGCTTCACATCCATATGTGGAACATCTCCATTGGATAAAAATTGAGTGAGATATGATTGATCAAAGTTTGAGCAAAGTAGGTCCAAAACTAGGTCATGACCAAGATTTTCAAGGCACGCGCGCAGTCATTTTCTCAAACACTTGGTGGGCCAAATGTATTGATCAATTACTCATGATTAGAGGCTTCAAATGGAAAACTTTTCAACATCAAAGTTGTTCCTTGTAGTGTCATCTTCAATACTCATGTTGGACAAAATTCCATTTGATCAAGTTATAGTGGAGATATATTGGTTCAAGGTCATGTTGATTGTGCTGAAATTTTGTGTGCCAAGTTGCCATGCCATGACTTGCTTGCCACGCCCACAAATCAGTTCCAAACCCTGATGTTCCAAGCTATTTTTCACCAACTTCCAAGCCTTAATTCAATCCAAAATCAACATCAATCATGTTCTATGATGTTCTATCTTTCATTTGGCACCTAAACCTCATTGAATCATTCACTAACAAGAGAGAAAATCATCTTCAAACAACCACTGCTATATTTGTTCTTAACTGTCATGAAAAACCAAAAAAAACAAATGTTGTTGTTGATTGTCATAGCACTCACCCGTGCATTGCTCATACTGTCCAACCATTTCCTCTTTCAACCAAACACATTTCACCTACACTATGCACACTAGCACGTGCCTTGCATGAAATTGGAAAAAGCAAACTTGCTAAGCAAGTTTCTGATATAACAGCCATGCCCTCACCTTTTCAATTCCACCATAACTGTCATGAACCACCACCACCTTATCATTGCCAATCTAACTCGCCCCCTAACTAACTTGACTCAGTTAGTTAGGGTGGACTCACTTTAACCACCTTAACTCAATTAACCAACTCACTAAACCATGGTTAACTCATAGTATAAAACAAAACTTCTCTTCACAAATTCATTTTCAACTGGATTCTCACTCTTTCTCTCACAAACACTCTCTCTTCTCTGAACTTTTTCTCTGCTCTCTCTCTCTTTGAGCTCATACGAATTCATCAAATTTTCCTTCTACATTTCATCTCCACAATCATCATTGTTCAGTTTTGATCAAGAACAAGAGTGGATAAGTTCAATTAATCCAGTTTCACTTTAATTCAGTTGAAGCTTCAATTTGGTTTTCTGCACGATTTCAAGAGCATACGCCTTTATTTGGCCAAATCAAGCTCCAGACCAAGTGTTGCTCTGATTTTCTCAAGAATCTCAAGGAACTGCAAGTTCAGGTTCCAAAACACTCAAAAATTTCATACGCATTTTCTTGATTATTTTGTTATTTTCATGATGATATGAGCTCACTAGGAGCATTTGAACACTGTCTAGTTGATAGAGCTTCTTAGAAGCCTAGATCCAAAAACTTAGGGCAATATGTTCGTGCTTGTTTCTTGCTGTATGTGAATGGTTTGATGATTTCATTGATGGATTTGGAATGTATGTGATTTCCTCTTTATTTTGATGTATGCCACGTGTTTTTTTGGATGGTTTGGAAGTTGCAGTCGTCGGAGACCGTTGAGGGTTTGAATTAGGGTTTAGTGCATTTTAAGTCGTGACCGTTGGATGTGTGTGATCGTGTGGCTACCATGTTGACAGCACATTAAAATTCACGTGCAAGTCATGTGCCTAATTTCTGATTTTTACTTAAACATTGTGTGATGCAGTACATGATAATTTGTGTGTGACCTCATGCGCGTGTGTTGGATCTGTGTACTTTGACTTTTGTTTGACTATGACTTAATCTGATGGCTTGGATTGCTTTGACTATGTTGACTGAAGAACATGCTAGTTATGGTGTTTTGCGCGCTTATTGGACCTAAGCCAGATTGATATCCACACCCCATGTTTTCAAGGCCCAATGATTTTGAACTGAATAATTACTAGGCATGCACCCCCTTCCCTCATTTCATTGCATTTTATTTTTCCATTTTTCTACACGTTTGCTTTTTAATTTTTAAAAATACTAAATAGCATCATAAAATTCCACAAAAATTCATGAGTATCATTAAAACATTTAGAAAATTTTTGGTGATTTTATTTTTTGATTTTATGACCTTTTTACCCCTGCTCCATAATGTTCTTTGAATTTCTTTGGTGTACATTCTTAATGTGGTACATGATCTTGTTTAATTTTGTTCTTGATCATTAAAAATTGTTTTGATGCTCTTCTTTTTGAATTGAGTCATTAGCATCTTGAGGTATGTTAAGTGATTTTTATTTTATTTTTTAGGTCATTTTTATGGCATGTTGGTGTTCACTTTTGTGCTACTTTGTATGATATGCCTATTTGACCTAAGTGCATTGTTTGACATCATTTTGCCTTGGTTCCTTGCATGCTACTTTGATATGTGATTCATCTCTGATTAGTGTACTTCAATACCATGTTTTCATAATTTTCATGAGGCCATTTGATTTTTGTTTGATGCATTTCATTTAAAGCATTATAACATGTCATATCATTGTAATCTTTTGTGCATGTTTACATGTTTTCTTTGGTACATAATGGCATGATCATTTGCATATTTGGTGAACCATTCACTTGACATTATAGGTCATTGGTACATATTATATGTCATCCTTGCATGTTGACTTTCATTTAAACCTTGTGCACCTTTAACATGTGGTGTTTGTACTTGTGTTTTCTTTTGAACTTCCATTTCAATTCTACTTCTTCTATCACTTCTTAAATGTCTTGATGTGCTTCATGAATACTTGTGAGAGGTTTGTGAATCATTTTTCATTTTTATTTCAATTCTGATCCATGGATTACATGTTCCATTTATGCACATTTCTTCTTTTTCCCTTCATCTTTCATTCTCCCTTTTCTTATGGTGGCATGTTCTAATGCCATGGATGATGTTTGTTGCCTATCCACTTGGACTTGCATGATAATAACCATTTGTTTTCCATATGATGTACATTCTGGTTGTGGCTCTAGGATTTGATTTCTCATTTAATTCTTTTGAGTGTTATGATGCATTACATGTTCTTTTACTTCTTACACTTATTATACATGTTTACTAACCATGTAGGGGCTTTGGTAAGTTTCAATTGAGTGTGGATAAGGAATCCACATTCAACTTCTATCCTTTCTCTTCTACAATTCCATTTTATGTTTTGTTAAGCACTTATGTGCTTTCTTTTAATAACTCATCACTCTCCCTTTGTGAATTACAATTCATCTTCTACTTTAGAAGTGAATTGTTTAATTCATTCTTTCTTTAGACTTTAGGTTGAAACCTCACAAACCTTAGGATCACTCCCTTAACTAATCAATTAGGATTGAGTCTTAGTCCATATAGATTTTTACCTTTATCCTCTCTTGAGTCTCTTTTCTCATCTCAAAGAAAATTCAAAATATCTAATAAAGGTAGGCATTTATTGCATTTAGGCCTTTCATATAAAGAAAAGGTTATAAGGGGTCTTCTCTTATAATCTTAGAATGTGTAGCATATAGCCCATCTTGGGTCAATGTGTTAAACATTTGATCTTGTATGAGGGACTTAAATGCAATATTTGTTGAAGATACAAATAAAAAACACTTCTTCATTTCATTATCAACAAAAACACTTAATAAATACAAGTATGCTAGTGTGTTTGAACCTTGATAATTGGAACTAAGTGTGAGGGTCTTCTTCACCCTTTGTGTGCTTTCTTACCCATTCCATCTTGGAATGCGAGAATGTACACATTCCAATAACTAAGATTCAGATACACTATCATATGCAAATAAACACTTCCTTCTAAAAGACAAAAACCAACAATAACGTCTTTCCTTTGGGAATTCTTTTCTCATCTCATTCACTCTCAACGTATGAACGTGCTCCTACTCGTTCTCTTGCAAGATGGTAACGCACTCGGACCAGCGAGCCTGCAACACCTGAGCTAGAACGTAAGCCGTTCTCTAAAAAACACAATCCACCCCTAGTGAGGGGAACTATGTCGCTCTGATTCTCATGTTCCCGATGAGATACGTAGGCAGTGGGGTAGGGCCCATTCGAGCACTTCTTTTATTTTCCCTACATTTGTTTCTCTTTCTCTTTCCATTCCTTTTCCAGTTCCATTTCCAGTATCCTTTTCTATCACCCTTTGATCGAGACAAGCAAGCGTGGATCCCATCGGGTACGATGGACGCGAGGGGGTGCTAATACCTTCCTCTCGCGTAACCGACTCCCGAACCCAGTTCTCTTGGTCGCGAGACCATGCTCTTTCCTTTCCTTCAGGTTTATGCAGTGTTTCCTTTCCCTCTCTTGGGATAAATACATATTGCTGGAAACTCTGTTTTGGTGCCACTTTCGCGTTTGTACTAGGATGAAAATCCCGGGAGCGACAGCTGGCGACTCTGCTGGGGATCGAACCCAGAATCTCTGGTTTCCTTAGCGAGTCAATCCTAGCGCTTGTTTGCTTTTCTTTCATTGGGTGTTTACTGTTGAGCTATATTTACCGTTTTATTACTTACTGCTTTACTGTACATTACTGTATTTATCGCATTTACTGCATTACATATCATTATTGTGCTGGACTGTGCTGTTGTTTTCTGTTTGGCGGGCGGGGTGTTCTGAGAGATAAGCTTACTACACAGGCTTGAGTACACCCATAGGTATTAGAGTGGATAGTCGTGACGCTTGCGTGGTGGTGACCACGTATTGTTGTTCATGAGACCCACAACCAGACGAGGTTCTATCATGAGCTTTCTGCTACTGCATGTTATGCAGGCCAGTAGTTATTCTCTTGAGGAACTGTCGACTCTGGTGACCATTCCCGAGGACTCAGTTGCGGCACTCCTCCTGAGTTGTGACAGTGGCAGACCACATTCTGTGGCAAACCCATTGCACATTCTCGATCCGAGGACCTAATGCTGGGAACTTGCTATAGATTATCCTTTTTGAAAGAGAATCAGCGGAGGCACTCCTCGATTGGCGATAGTACTGTACCCTGAGGGATGAATGTACTATTGCTTCTCGACCTCAGTGCCAGAAGCTGAGGACCTTTTTGTTTTGGAGAATCAGTTGAGGCCTCCTCGATTGATGATGATGCCAAACCAGAAATGGTGAACGTATGATCATTTCTCGACCTGAGAGCCCGGGATACTGAACATCCTAGTACCCACATGTGAGAAGGGCGGGTTGTTTACAGGTTTGCAGGTAACCATGACCTCCTACATACCCGTTTTTTCTATCATCAGTGCACAAAAAGGAAGTTTCATCCTATTGTATTCGATGGTTCTTATCTATGGTGCTATATTAGTCTCAGAGCTACACTGACACCGTTCACAGTTCAGCACAGACACCTGATTACCTGATCACATTGCCCTTTGCATTGCATTATCATATCCTAACATACATGTTTATTCATTTCCAGGTGCATATATTACCCTTGATTCCAGTCATCAGGTCCCTGCAAAAATGAACACTAAAGAGAGGAAGAATATCATCAGCTATAAGTTCCTTACGCCTACTTTAGGCCCTATTGTTATGCTGAAGGGAATGGCGAGCCCTGCAGTACGAGAAGCTTTTGAAGAGAAATATGGGTGGATTTTATCTATGGTCCGTAATGTCAGTGATTATGAAGCCAGAGGTCTCCATACGTTGATGCAGTTCTATGATCCGCCTCTGAGGTGTTTTGTATTTCCAGACTATGTGTTGGTTCCTACCTTGGAGGAGTATTCCAACATGTTGGGGATTGCTATCAAGGAGGAGCCCCCTTTCTTTGGATCGGTGGGGGATCTTGACTTTGGGAAGGTGGCTGGTGCTCTTTATTTGAGCAAATCAGAGTTAGACGCCAATGTCTCCAACAAAGGAAAGATTCGTGGTTACAAGCTGGAATATCTGATTAAGAAGGCCCAGGAAGCAGCTAAAGGCGAGAATTGGCTTGTTTTTAATGCTTTGCTAGCCCTTTGTATATACGGCATAGTGTTGTTTCCCAACGAGCCGGATTTCATTGATACGGACGCTATACGAATATTCATGATGAAGAACCCGGTGCCAACGCTACTGGGAGATCTTCACTACTCGTTGTACAACCGAAACGAAAAGAAAAGAGGAGGGATAATTCGTTGTTGTGCACCCTTGTTCTATAAGTGGTTTGCAGGCCGTTTACCACAATCAGGGGCTTTTGTGGATTCCAAAGAGTCTCTAGAGTGGAAACAGCGTTTAATGGGATTGGTGGCCAAGGACATCGTATGGGTAGATCATGGGCTGATTGGCAAGAATATTATCCACAGCTGTGGTAAGTTCCCTAACGTTCCACTGATAGGAAGATTGGGTGGGATTAACTACAATCCTTCTTTGGCCATTCGACAATTTGGGTATGCCCTGACAGGTCCGCCTATTAAGAGAGAGGTGGAGGAGTCCCTCTATTTTCATACATCAGATGGATGGGAAGCAGCACAGAAAGCTTCTGAAAGCTGGGGTAGCATACTGAAAAAGGGGAAAGTTACTCTAGGCAAGCCTAACAACCGGGTTTATCCAGCATATGAAGAGTGGGTGAAGAAAAGAGTTGAGGATTTTCTCTTGCCTTTTGGTAAGGCACCCCTTTTGTATCCGGAGAATGAGAAAGCAAGAAGCACTGCTACTGTGGAAGAAGTTGACAAGTTGCAAGCCTTGGTGAAAAAGCTCCAAGGAGAGAATTCTGAGTTGAGTAGCCGTCTTCAGAATGCTCTACATGCCAACAAAGAGCTGGAGCAGAAAGCCCAAGATGCTGAACAAATCCTAACTGCAAAAGAAAAAGACTTTGCTGGAAGAGCCCAACATTTCCGGAAGATTAGTAAAGGTGCTGATGATGTTACTTAAGCCCACAAGCAAACCAAACAGGCGTTAGCACAGACCAAAGGAAAGTTAACAAAGTTTCAGCACGCTTGGGACGAAGTTAGGTTAGAGAATGCTGAATTACAGGAACAGTTGCAGATTAAGGACGAAGAGCTTGAAAAGGCGCATGAGCAGAGGAGAAAGTATCGGGAAAGCCTCGGTAAGAGTCAAGAACAGCTAGAAGAAGCTAGAGGTGAGCTGAGGAATACCAAGAAAGAGCTTGAAGAAATCATGATAGAAAGGGAGATACTCAAGACGCAAGCTGGCATAAAGAGACACAAAGGAGTGTGTGATGACGAGGCTCTGATGCTGCATATGGGTTCCTTAACTGAAGCTCTTGAGAAAAGGGATGTCTTGATCAAAGAAATGATTGAAAAGCCGAATCACCAGCGTACCCGTATACTTTTTGAGGAGATCAAATACTCAAGTGATAAGCTGAAGGATGTGGAATTGTCAGACTGATGTTCTTTTCCTTATATTTTGTTGTTAATGGTTACCATCAGGCTTGTTGATGGATCCATTTTTCCTTGTATTGCATTTGCGGTTGAACCTTTCTTAAATGTACTTGAATACTTCGTTGAATGAGTATGAGCAGTTTTATTCAGAATTATTCCTTATCAGATAGGTGCACACAAGCACATGACCACGACACGTCTCTTTATATCACGATTTCTGGTCTTCAGATTTCTGTGGTTGGATTGGAATCAGGGTATAAAGCACCTCGGAAATGACAAACATGGCATTGCATGGCATTGCATATCATTTTGCATTTTTTGTTACTTGCTTTTCAGGTACTCGTTGCAGGGTCTCTAACCTTTATTTGGTTTCAGGCAGTATAGCTGAGAATCATATTCACCGATATTCGACGCGAAGGAATCAAGTAAGAATCATGGATCAAGTGCAAAGTGATTTGGCCGAAATGAGGGCGCGTATGGATCAGTTCATGACCCTCATGACTGGCATGGCGCAAAATCAGGAGAGATTGAGGCTTCTGGTCGAGCGTCCAGACAATGGGCCCGAAGGTGATCAGCATGACAATTCACAGGGACATGGCATCCCTCCTCCCAGTGGCAACCCTCCTCCTGGTGGTAACAATCGGGGTAATGGAAATGGTAGGCATGCTGGTGTTACTCTTGAAGATACCCTGGAAGACCAATTTACTCTGCTAGATGCTGATGTGGGTAATCAAGGTGATCGAAGGTATGATGAGTTAGCAGAAAAGATCAGGGCCATAGAATGCAAGAACTCTATGGGTATTGATGTTACTAGCTTGGGGCTGGTCCCAGGAGTCAGAATTCCCCCTAAATTCAAACCTCCCACTTTTGATAAGTATCACGGCAATGCGTGTCCCCAAACGCATCTTCAAGCTTACTTTGGGAAGATTTCAGCCCATACGGATGACGAGAAGCTATGGATGCACTATTTTCAGGACAGTCTGGCTGGGGCGTCCTTGACCTGGTATATGAAGTTGAATAGAGCTGCTGTGAAGAGTTGGAAAGATCTGGCAGAAGCGTTCTTGAAGCAATACCAGTACAATATCAACATGGCGCCCAACCGCACCCAATTGCAGGGGTTGTCCCAGAATGCCAAGGAGAGTTTCAAAGAATATGCACAGAGGTGGAGGGAAATGGCTGCCCAGGTCCAACCTCCCTTGTCAGACAGAGAAATGGCGGATATGTTTATGGGCACCTTGCAAGGGGCCTATCTTGATAGATTAGCTGCTTGTCCGTCAACTGGATTTGCTGATATTGTGATTGCGGGAGAAAGAATAGAAAGTCTGTTAAAGCTTGGAAAGATCCAGGATGTGAGTGGGGCTGGCTCTTCGGGGACGAAGAAACCGTTTGCTGGTAACCAGAAAAGAAGAGAAGGTGATACGAATGCTGTGTTTAGAGGACGAGGCAGAGGGCGTTCTCAAGCTTATTATCAGGTAGATGCCGTAACAATCCCCACACCGTCTGTTCAGAAACAACAACCCCAACAACAAGTTCAACAGCCACAACCTTTTTTCCAGCAAAGGTCTAGGCAGAGGGATCGTAAGATGGATCCTCTCCCTATGACTTATGCCGCGCTGTTGCCCCGGCTACTCGAGTTAAAGTTGGTTGAACTCCGTACTATGAAAGCTCCGGTTGCTGGAAACCTGCCTCCTAACTTCGATGCTAATGCTCGTTGTGAGTTCCACTCAGGTGCTCAGGGGCACTCCATTGAAAAATGCTGGGCTTTCCATCATAAAGTACAAGATTTGATTGATGCTAAATCCATCAATTTCTCTCCCGCTCCTAATATTACTCAGCATCCCATGCCTGATCATAGTGCAGCAAATGTGTACGCGATTGAAGATGGGAGGAGATTGAATTTGGTGTTAGACGTTCATCAAGTGAGAACTTCTTTGTTGTTGGTAAAAGATCGTTTATTGAAGGGGCAGGTGTTCCCGGGCTGTAATCAAGATTGCTCTGAGTGTATGAATCAGGAGAACGGCTGTGATAAGTTGAAGATGGGTTTACAGAATCTGATCGATGAAGGATGTCTACAGTTCGACAGAGTCGCGAAAGACACTGATGAGATATCAACCGTGACCATCTATTACACTCCCGCTGAGATTCAAATGCCGATCAATACAGTTCCCGTGGGAAGTGTTGCGCCAGAAAGGCCCAGTCCTGTCACTATCACGGTGCCAGGACCAATTCCGTTCACATCTACGAAGGCTATCCCATGGCACTATGGGGCAGATGTATATTACGAAGGTAAAAAGCAGGAAGTTGAGTCGTCAGTCAGCCCAAATATTGATAACGTAGGGGGTGTAGGGGGCTTTACAAGGAGTGGAAGGTTGTTCGCTCCCCAAACCTTGAGAAGTGATAAAGAGGCAGAAGCCGCAGCAAAGGCTAAAGGTAAACAGGTGGTTGAAAATGCACCTACACTTGAAGCAGAGACAAAGATTACTTTTGATAAGGAAATGGAAGAATTTATGAAGATAATCAAGAAAAGCGATTATAAGATTGTGGACCAACTGAATCAGACCCCTTCAAAGATTTCAATCTTGTCACTATTGATGTGCTCTGATGCGCATCGGCAGGCGTTGTTGAAAGTGTTGAAGAGTGCATACGTGCCACAAGAAATTACTGTTAATCAGCTCGAGGGCGTAATCTCCAATGTTAATGTTAGCCATGGCTTGGGCTTTACAAGTAGAGATTTGACTGTTGAAGGAAGAAACCACAATAAGGCTTTGCATATCACGATGGAGTGTAAGGGCGCAGTGTTATCTCATGTACTGGTAGACACTGGTTCATCACTCAATGTCTTGCCCAAGAAGGCATTAATGAAGCTGGAAGTTGATGGTTTGATCTTAAGGCCTAGTGAGTTGGTGGTCAGAGCATTCGATGGAACTAGACGATCTGTGTTTGGTGAGGTGGAATTGCCCGTACAAATTGGACCACAGGTATTCAAATCCACGTTCCATGTAATGGACATACAACCTGCATATAGCTGCCTATTGGGGCGCCCTTGGATTCACGGAGCCGGGGCTGTTACTTCTACTCTACATCAAAAGCTAAAGTATGAGTTTGAAGGGCAGGTTGTGACGGTGTGTGGGGAAGAAGACATTTTTGTGAGTCACTTGTCCACGTTCAAGTACATTGAAATGGATGGGGAAATTCATGAGATGTTGTGCCAATCATTTGAAGCAGTCAATATTGACGATGCACCTGAGTCTTCTTCTGTACCAATTGGGGCCGGTACATTTCATCTTACAAATAAGCTGTCGAAGTCGTCAGGGCAGGCAACGCCCAAGGTTGGGGCAGGTTGATAGAGACCCCAATGAACGAAGACAAATTTGGTATTGGTTATCATCCCTCTACAACTTCAGATGCGGGGAGCAGGGGACCCATTACTTTCAATAGTGGGGGAATTATCTACACAGACCAGTCTTGTGCAGCCACAGAGGATAGTGTTGACAGTAATTGTGACCTGGACAACTGGGTACGCCCTCATGCTCCGGGACCACAAGTGCAAAACTGGTCCGTTGAAGAAGTCATCCGGGTTACTCTTCAGACAGAGTAATTTTTCTTTGTTTTTTCTAACCATAATGCATGTCAAAATCTTGCGCTCTGCCCAAGGCGTATGGATTCATTTGTAGGGCCACCATGGTTGCATTTGCAATGTTTAATCATTAATAAAGGACGTTTTGCAATCAAATTTTGTTCTCTGTCTTTCAGTTTTTATTTTTGCACAAAAAATAAAATGGCAATGTTTCATTTTCTTTTGTTTTGCTTAAAAATAAAATTCTAAAATAAAGCATGAACCCGTTCGTGCAGACTTGATCCTCCGGATACCACTGATAACGATTTTGATATGACTATGTATGACTTTGACAATCCGATTTATCAAGCCGAAGAAGGGGATGAGAAAGATTGTGAACTCCCTGAAGAACTGGCCAGATTGTTGAAACAAGAGGAAAGGGTCATCCAACCTCACCAGGAGACTGTAGAAATCATCAATATTGGTTCCAAGGATGCCAAGAAAGAGATCAGGATTGGTGCCAGCTTGCAAGCAGATGTGAAGAAAACTTTGACTGAAATGTTGCGCGAGTATGTTGACATCTTCGCCTGGTCGTATCAAGACATGCCGGGGTTGGATACGGATATTGTCGTGCACAGGGTGCCATTAAGAGAAGAATGTCCGCCAGTCAAGCAGAAACTTCGTCGGACTCACCCCGACATGGCTTTAAAGATTAAGGAGGAAGTCCAGAAGCAGTGGGATGCTGGGTTTTTTGCTGTGACAAAGTATCCTCCGTGGGTAGCCAACATCGTGCCAGTACCGAAGAAAGATGGAAAAGTGAGAATGTGTGTGGATTATCGAGATCTTAATAAAGCTAGCCCGAAAGATGATTTTCCACTACCTCATATTGATGTGCTGGTCGATAATACAGCTCAATTTTCAGTGTTCTCCTTTATGGACGGGTTCTCCGGGTACAACCAGATCAAGATGGCACCTGAAGATATGGAGAAGACCACGTTCATTACTCCGTGGGGTACATATTGCTATAAAGTAATGCCTTTTGGGTTGAAAAACGCAGGGGCAACGTACCAGCGGGCGATGGTGACATTGTTTCATGACTTGATTCATAAGGAGATCGAATGTTATGTAGATGATATGATTGCCAAGTCGAGAACAGAAGAGGAACACCTGGTTAACCTGAAAAAGCTGTTTGAAAGGTTGAGAAAGTTTCGTCTGAGATTAAATCCAAACAAGTGCACGTTTGGGGTGCGTTCTGGAAAGTT
Source organism: Lathyrus tuberosus (assembly GCA_022829125.1). Taxonomy (NCBI): domain Eukaryota; kingdom Viridiplantae; phylum Streptophyta; class Magnoliopsida; order Fabales; family Fabaceae; genus Lathyrus; species Lathyrus tuberosus. The sequence continues at coordinate 13,341,287 of JALAZF010000124.1, read as the reverse complement.
ACTGGGTTTCATTGTGAGCGAAAGAGGAATCGAGGTTGATCCTGCCAAGGTGAAAGCAATACAAGAAATGCCTGAACCGAGAACAGAAAAAGAGGTTCGTGGTTTCTTGGGTAGATTGAACTACATTGCAAGGTTCATATCTCACCTAACAGCCACGTGTGAGCCAATATTTAAATTGTTAAGGAAAGATCAAACGGTCAGGTGGAATGACGATTGCCAATTGGCATTCGATAAGATAAAAGAATACTTGCAGGAACCTCCGATTCTAATGCCTCCAGTTGAAGGGAGACCGCTGATAATGTATCTGACAGTGCTTGAAGGTTCCATAGGTTGTGTTCTCGGTCAACATGACGAGACAGGTAGGAAGGAGCATGTTATCTACTACCTGAGCAAAAAGTTCAATGATTGTGAGTCCCGATACTCAATGCTTGAAAAGACATGTTGTGCGCTTGCATGGTCCGCTAAGCGATTGAGGCAATATATGGTTAGGCACACAACCTTGTTGATTTCAAAAATGGATCCTATCAAGTACATTTTCGAGAAACCAGCACTGACAGGCAGAGTTGCACGGTGGCAAATGGTCTTGACAGAGTATGACATTCAGTACACTTCACAAAAGGCCATCAAAGGAAGTATCCTGTCCGATTATCTTGCGCAACAGCCGATTGATGATTACCAACCCATGAAATTTGACTTCCCTGATGAGGACATCATGTTTCTCAAAGCTAAAGACTGCGAGGAACCACTTCCGGAGGAGGGGCCAGACCCTGAATCCAAATGGAGTCTGATGTTTGATGGGGCTGTCAATATGAATGGGTGCGGAGTTGGAGCAGTTCTTATCACGCCGGAAGGTGTTCATATGCCTTTCACTGCCCGAATAACTTTCGGATGCACCAACAATGAAGCAGAGTACGAAGCTTGTATAATGGGGATCGAGGAGGCGGTTAATCTACGGATTAAAACCCTTGATATATTCGGTGATTCAGCTTTGGTAATCAATCAAGTGAAAGGGAGTTGGTACACACACCAAGCAAATCTAGTGCCGTATAGAGATTATACAAGGAGATTGCTGACATTTTTCACAACAGTGAAACTGTACCATATTCCTCGAGATGAGAATAGGTTCGCTGATGCCTTGGCCACTTTGTCTTCCATGATCAAAGTGCAAGGATGGAACCATGTACCTAAGATTGAGGTATCCCGCCTTGACAGACCAGCATTTGTGTTTGCGGTCGATGCAGCGTCTGATGACAAGCCGTGGTTTCATGACATTAAGTGTTTCTTGAAAAGTCAAGAGTACCCGCCCGGGGCATCGTCCAAAGACAGGAAGACGTTGAGAAGGTTAGCTGGTAGTTTCTTCTTGAACAAAGATGGCGTGCTGTATAAAAGAAATTTTGACACGGTCCTGCTTAGATGTGTGGATAGACATGAAGCAGACTTGTTGATGATTGAAGTGCACGAAGGCTCTTTCGGTACCCATGCCGGAGGACATGCAATGGCTAAAAAGTTGTTCAGGTCGGGATATTATTGGTTGACTATGGAGTCAGATTGTTGCAAATATGCCCGCAAATGCCATAAATGCCAGATCTATGCAGATAAAGTGCATGTACCTCCAAATCCGTTGAGTATCATGTCGTCGCCTTGGCCGTTTGCCATGTGGGGCATTGATATGATCGGAAAGATTGAGCCTACAGCTTCTAATGGTCATCGTTTCATCTTGGTGGCAATTGATTATTTCACCAAATGGGTTGAAGCTGCATCCTATGCCAATGTTACAAAACAAGTGGTAGCTCGTTTCTTAAAACGGGATATCATTTGCCGATATGGAGTTCCCGAAAGAATCATTACTGATAATGGTTCTAATTTGAATAATAAGATGATGGCTGAGTTATGCCGGGACTTCAAAATCGAACATCACAATTCTTCTCCGTACAGCCCAAAGATGAATGGCGTGGTCGAAGCGGCCAACAAAAATATCAAGAAGATTGTACAGAAGATGGTTGTCACGTACAAAGATTGGCATGAGATGTTACCATTTGCTTTGCATGGGTATCGAACGTCGGTACGCACGTCCACTGGGGCAACCCCATTCTCACTTGTATATGGTATGGAGACAGTACTACCAGTTGAAGTGGAGATTCCGTCCCTCAGAGTCATGATGGATGTTAAGCTAGATGAGGCTGAATGGGTACGAGCCAGATTTGATCAGCTGAGCCTTATTGAGGAAAAGCGATTGGCGGCTGTATGTCATGGGCAACTATATCAGCGCAGAATGAAGCAGGCATTTGACCAAAAGGTGCGTCCTCGGGTTTACAAAGTCGGAGATGGGGTACTCAAAAGGATCCTTCCTCCCAATACAGATCACAGGGGCAAATGGACTCCTAACTATGAAGGTTCATTCGTGGTTAAAAAGGTCTTTTCGGGCGGAGCCTTATTGCTTACAACCATGGATGGCGAAGACTTTTCATCCCCTGTCAACTCGGACGTAGTCAAAAAATACTTCGCATGAATAGACTCGCTGGATAATAAAAATAAAAAAAATCCAGGCAAAAAAGGGCATCCCGGCGAACCAAAAACAGAATAAGGTTCGGGCAAAAATTAGGGATATAATTGAAAAAAAGATTGTACACCCGGTAAGTTGAAAACCCGAAAGGGCAACTTAGGCAAAAAAGGGTATCCTGGTGGATTGAAAACCTGAAAGGGCGGTCCATGCAAAAGAGGGATTTAAGCGAATGACTACGGTCTGAGTTATCTGTACCCATTACCGTTTGAACAACTGACGTTCTGAAAGATAGGAATCGGTCTGATCAGTCCTCAGAAGGCAAGGTCGGGGAGTTTTGAAGACATACTGGTCATAACAGAATGGAAACTCAGTGGAATTCCGTTTTCACATTGCCATTAGGATAGTTTCTTTTTTCAATTTTCAGCGATCACCTCTTTCCAGGGATTGCTTCCTGATGTAATTGCCTATTCTGGGCTCTCAGTCAATAAATTGAATTTCAATAAAAAGCTTTCTATTTTTGTTTTATTGCTTTGTTTGCAAAAACGTCCTAATTTTTGATAAAACATTGCATTTGAAAACATGGCGGCCTTGCAATAACATGCGCAGAAAAAACATTTGAAATTACTTTGAATGTTGAATATTCCCGGATGGTGGATTCTAGCCACGCAATATTCGGGGCATGTGTGCATATTCTTTTGTTGCAGGTAGCAGGTGCAGATGATTTTAAGCACAAGGCGAGTAATCATTTACCCCACGCAAAAGACTGGGACAATTACGGGTAAGGAGGTCGGCGTTCATCGTTCGGTCGACGGTCGTTCATAACGGTTCGATATCATTGAATTAAGTTCAACTGGGTACCGTTGTATCTTATTAAGTCGATTCTCTCATACAGTACTTCCAACAGTTACAAGCTTTTCTGTGTCGATAACGGTCACAAGTTCCCCAAAAGAGTGGTCTCGTCGATACCAAAACTGATGGTCATTATCCCCAGCGAAGTCGCAGGAGTTGGAAGAGGCTAAATCTTCTGTAAAATCCTCTTATGACATCTTCTTCGGGGACAAATTGCTGAGGTTTGTCCAAGCATGGGGCATGTTTGTTTCCCCAGCATGAAGTGTTGATCATCCCCAGTAGAGTTTGAGGACAGTTGGTCTTCTGTAAAATCCTCTCAAAAGGCATTCCCCAGCACGAGACGCTTTAAAGCAGTTTTCTCCAGTAGAGTTTGTTAAACTCGTCATCCCCAACGGAATTGTCTAAGGGAAAGCTCGCCTAACATGGTGCATTATGGTATTTATCCTAAGCTCGACAGTCATATTCTTCAGCAGACTACTGTGGATTTGCTTTGGGTTTCCCCAACAGATCTCTAAGGACTCTTTCCTAACAAGTTGCAGTGGAATGTTCTAACCAGGATTTGCATATCCCTGGCAGAGTAGCCCTGATCCCCAGCAAGATTGTGTCTCTGGTAATGATTCCCCACAGAGGTCAGCATCGAATCTTGTCAGCAATACTCCCCAGCTGAGTTGTTGTTCTCCCCGCAGAGGTTTATAAGATCGGCAGAATCTATTCCTCAACAAGGATGGTACAGTCTTTCCCCAGCCGGGTCAGAAGGTGGATAACCCCTACAAAGGGTCCTGGATTGGATAGATCCCCAAGCAGAGTTTTATGACTTTTCTTCCCTAGCAAGACGCCATGCAAAGAAATTCTCATCCCCAGCGGAGTCGCTGTGACCAGAATTCATTCCCCCAGCAGATGAAGTGATTACTAGCAGATCTATTATTCTTCAAGTCCAATTTATTTTTTGGCAAACTTGACAATTCGAAGCAGACGGATTGTTCATTCATTATCCAGCAGAGATGCTATCCTCTCAGGAACCTCTAAAGTCAAGTCATTGATCATTGTTCCTCAGCAAAGTCGGCAGAGATGTCTGACACGGATGCAGAGTGTAATCCAGTATTGGAATTTTGCGAAAGTCCACCCATAATGTGGCAAGCCAGTAGTCGTCTGGCATTGTTAAAAGACGTTAGCAAAGTCCAACAGTGGATTGGCGAAAAGTCCATCTAAGGGTGGCATATTCTAAAAGTCCAACAGTGGATTGGCAAAAGTCCGTCTTCGGGTGGCAAAAGTCCAACAGTGGATTGGCAAAAGTCCGTCTTCGGGTGGCAAAAGTCCAACAGTGGATTGGCGAAAGGTCCATCTAAGGGTGGCATATTCTAAAAGTCCAACAGTGGATTGGCAAAAGTCCGTCTTCGGGTGGCAAAAGTCCAACAGTGGATTGGCAAAAGTCCGTCTTCGGGTGGCAAAAGTCCAACAGTGGATTGGCGAAAGGTCCATCTAAGGGTGGCATATTCTAAAAGTCTAACAGTGGATTGGCAAAAGTCCATCTTCGGGTGGCAAAGCAGCTGAAAGTCCAACAGTGGATTGGCAAAAGTCCGTCTTCGGGTGGCAAAAGTCCAACAGTGGATTGGCAAAAGTCCGTCTTCGGGTGGCAAAAGTCCAACAGTGGATTGGCGAAAGGTCCATCTAAGGGTGGCATATTCCAAAAGTCCAACAGTGGATTGGCAAAAGTCCATCTTCGGGTGGCACGAAGCTGCAAAGTCCACCAGTAGCGTGGCAGGCCAGTAGTCGTCTGGAGTTGCATAAAAGACATTATTAAAGTCCACCAGTAGTGTGGCAAGCCAGTAGTCATCTGGCGTCGTTCAAAAAGACATTTCTAAAGTCCACCAGTAGCGTGGCAGGCCAGTAGTCATCTGGAATTGCATAAAAGACATTATTAAAGTCCACCAGCAGTGTGGCAAGCTAGTAGTCGTCTGGTGTCGTTCAAAAGACAGTTTTCTCCGACAATGTTTCATTGAAGATTCAAGCCAGCAATGTCGTGGGAGTTTCCTCCTCATCATCCAGAGCAAATTTTTGGTTATATTTGGTATTCAATCACTATATACCTTGAAAGTCCGAAAGCAATTGCTTTCAGGCATTCAGGCATTCAGGTCTACAGCGCTTGAATAGGGGCAGCTGTAATACCCCAAAATTTGCTCTCCCTCTTTGTCATCATAGCATGGCATTATCATTTATCATATCATATCCACCTCATTAACATTACATTGCATTTAACAAAGAAAAATGAAGCATGGCATCCTTCTTACCATCAGGGCATGTGATCAGGTGGAAGGGGGACAATCAAGGGATCATTCAAAGCACAAAAAGGTCAATCAAGTTTCCTTAAAGCAAGACAAGAGGTCTTTCATGTCTCATACCATCTCAATTGATCATCCACAACCTCAAGGATGAGAGATACAATGGGAGATTGAAGCATTACATCTTTCACTATGCAAGAGGTTCAAAAACTGAAGGAAAACCCTCAAAAGAGATAGCTCATTGATCCAAAATCATCCTCAAATGGCATATATCATCATCCTTTAAGAAGGTACACAACATACTCTGAGGAATTTGAAATTGAAGACTGCACATTTTTCTCCTAGGAGGTGGGCACCAAAACTAGGGTTTCCCATTAAATCAGGGAATCTTTGATTTTTTGGACAAAACTTGATGTCATGGTATTCTACATGTTCTTAAGTGTATGTGTATGGAAAATTGCCTCTCAATTGGTTTTGGAAGTGTTTCAATTGGAAGAAAGATCAGAAATCAGGAAAATTGGGGCCAAGTCAAATAATCAGAGGAAAAAGTCAACTCTTGACTTTTTGAGCCCAAAATCATGAAATTCATGTTACATATGTCCAATGTACAAAATTTGGTCAAGAAACTCCAAAGGAATCATGAAAAAATCAAGAGGTGGAAAGTTGCCATTTTTGGAAGAGGAAGGGTTACTAAAAATAGCAAGTTTTGGCCATTTTGCATCAGAGTTTGAACCAAGGCCATTTAAAATTGAAGCACCAAATGAAAATTCCACTCGGCCACAACAAAAGATCTTGTTTTAAGCTTCACATCCATATGTGGAACATCTCCATTGGATAAAAATTGAGTGAGATATGATTGATCAAAGTTTGAGCAAAGTAGGTCCAAAACTAGGTCATGACCAAGATTTTCAAGGCACGCGCGCAGTCATTTTCTCAAACACTTGGTGGGCCAAATGTATTGATCAATTACTCATGATTAGAGGCTTCAAATGGAAAACTTTTCAACATCAAAGTTGTTCCTTGTAGTGTCATCTTCAATACTCATGTTGGACAAAATTCCATTTGATCAAGTTATAGTGGAGATATATTGGTTCAAGGTCATGTTGATTGTGCTGAAATTTTGTGTGCCAAGTTGCCATGCCATGACTTGCTTGCCACGCCCACAAATCAGTTCCAAACCCTGATGTTCCAAGCTATTTTTCACCAACTTCCAAGCCTTAATTCAATCCAAAATCAACATCAATCATGTTCTATGATGTTCTATCTTTCATTTGGCACCTAAACCTCATTGAATCATTCACTAACAAGAGAGAAAATCATCTTCAAACAACCACTGCTGTATTTGTTCTTAACTGTCATGAAAAACCAAAAAAAACAAATGTTGTTGTTGATTGTCATAGCACTCACCCGTGCATTGCTCATACTGTCCAACCATTTCCTCTTTCAACCGAACACATTTCACCTACACTATGCACACTAGCACGTGCCTTACATGAAATTGGAAAAAGCAAACTTGCTAAGCAAGTTTCTGATATAACAGCCATGCCCTCACCTTTTCAATTCTACCATAACTGTCATGAACCACCACCACCTTATCATTGCCAATCTAACTCGCCCCCTAACTAACTTGACTCAGTTAGTTAGGGTGGACTCACTTTAACCACCTTAACTCAATTAACCAACTCACTAAACCATGGTTAACTCATAGTATAAAACAAAACTTCTCTTCACAAATTCATTTTCAACTGGATTCTCACTCTTTCTCTCACAAACACTCTCTCTTCTCTGAACTTTTTCTCTGCTCTCTCTCTCTTTGAGCTCATACGAATTCATCAAATTTTCCTTCTACATTTCATCTCCACAATCATCATTGTTCAGTTTTGATCAAGAACAAGAGTGGATAAGTTCAATTAATCCAGTTTCACTTCAATTCAGTTGAAGCTTCAATTTGGTTTTCTGCACGATTTCAAGAGCATACGCCTTTATTTGGCCAAATCAAGCTCCAGACCAAGTGTTGCTCTGATTTTCTCAAGAATCTCAAGGAACTGCAAGTTCAGGTTCCAAAACACTCAAACATTTCATACGCATTTTATTGATTATTTTGTTATTTTCATGATGATATGAGCTCACTAGGAGCATTTGAACACTGTCTAGTTGATAGAGCTTCTTAGAAGCCTAGATCCAAAAACTTAGGGCAATATGTTCGTGCTTGTTTCTTGCTGTATGTGAATGGTTTGATGATTTCATTGATGGATTTGGAATGTATGTGATTTCCTCTTTATTTTGATGTATACCACGTGTTTTTTTGGATGGTTTGGAAGTTGCAGTCGCCGGAGAGTGGCCGGAGAGGGTGACCGGAGGTCCCTCTCCTGCCGGTGAGGGTTTGAATTAGGGTTTAGTGCATTTTAAGTCGTGACCGTTGGATGTGTGTGATCGTGTGGCTACCATGTTGACAGCACATTAAAATTCACGTGCAAGTCATGTGCCTAATTTCTGATTTTTACTTAAACATTGTGTGATGCAGTACATGATAATTTGTGTGTGACCTCATGCGCGTGTGTTGGATCTGTGTACTTTGACTTTTGTTTGACTATGACTTAATCTGATGGCTTGGATTGCTTTGACTATGTTGACTGAAGAACATGATAGTTATGGTGTTTTGCGCGCTTATTGGACCTAAGCCAGATTGATATCCACACCCCATGTTTTCAAGGCCCAATGATTTTGAACTGAATAATTACTAGGCATGCACCCCCTTCCCTCATTTCATTGCATTTTATTTTTCCATTTTTCTACACGTTTGCTTTTTAATTTTTAAAAATACTAAATAGCATCATAAAATTCCACAAAAATTCATGAGTATCATTAAAACATTTAGAAAATTTTTTGTGATTTTATTTTTTGATTTTATGACCTTTTTACCCCTGCTCCATAATGTTCTTTGAATTTCTTTGGTGTACATTCTTAATGTGGTACATGATCTTGTTTAATTTTGTTCTTGATCATTAAAAATTGTTTTGATGCTCTTCTTTTTGCATTGAGTCATTAGCATCTTGAGGTATGTTAAGTGATTTTTATTTGATTTTTTAGGTCATTTTTATGGCATGTTGGTGTTCACTTTTGTGCTACTTTGTATGATATGCCTATTTGACCTAAGTGCATTGTTTGACATCATTTTGCCTTGGTTCCTTGCATGCTACTTTGATATGTGATTCATCTCTGATTAGTGTACTTCAATACCATGTTTTCATAATTTTCATGAGGCCATTTGATTTTTGTTTGATGCATTTCATTTAAAGCATTATAACATGTCATATCATTGTAATCTTTTGTGCATGTTTACATGTTTTCTTTGGTACATAATGGCATGATCATTTGCATATTTGGTGAACCATTCACTTGACATTATAGGTCATTGGTACATATTATATGTCATCCTTGCATGTTGACTTTCATTTAAACCTTGTGCACCTTTAACATGTGGTGTTTGTACTTGTGTTTTCTTTTGAACTTCCATTTCAATTCTACTTCTTCTATCACTTCTTAAATGTCTTGATGTGCTTCATGAATACTTGTGAGAGGTTTGTGAATCATTTTTCATTTTTATTTCAATTCTGATCCATGGATTACATGTTCCATTTATGCACATTTCTTCTTTTTCCCTTCATCTTTCATTCTCCCTTTTCTTATGGTGGCATGTTCTAATGCCATGGATGATGTTTGTTGCCTATCCACTTGGACTTGCATGATAATAACCATTTGTTTTCCATATGATGTACATTCTGGTTGTGGCTCTAGGATTTGATTTCTCATTTAATTCTTTTGAGTGTTATGATGCATTACATGTTCTTTTACTTCTTACACTTATTATACATGTTTACTAACCATGTAGGGGCTTTGGTAAGTTTCAATTGAGTGTGGATAAGGAATCCACATTCAACTTCTATCCTTTCTCTTCTACAATTCCATTTTATGTTTTGTTAAGCACTTATGTGCTTTCTTTTAATAACTCATCACTCTCCCTTTGTGAATTACAATTCATCTTCTACTTTAGAAGTGAATTGTTTAATTCATTCTTTCTTTAGACTTTAGGTTGAAACCTCACAAACCTTAGGATCACTCCCTTAACTAATCAATTAGGATTGAGTCTTAGTCCATATAGATTTTTACCTTTATCCTCTCTTGAGTCTCTTTTCTCATCTCAAAGAAAATTCAAAATATCTAATAAAGGTAGGCATTTATTGCATTTAGGCCTTTCATATAAAGAAAAGGTTATAAGGGGTCTTCTCTTATAATCTTAGAATGTGTAGCATATAGCCCATCTTGGGTCAATGTGTTAAACATTTGATCTTGTATGAGGGACTTAAATGCAATATTTGTTGAAGATACAAATAAAAAACACTTCTTCATTTCATTATCAACAAAAACACTTAATAAATACAAGTATGCTAGTGTGTTTGAACCTTGATAATTTGAACTAAGTGTGAGGGTCTTCTTCACCCTTTGTGTGCTTTCTTACCCATTCCATCTTGGAATGCGAGAATGTACACATTCCAATAACTAAGATTCAGATACACTATCATATGCAAATAAACACTTCCTTCTAAAAGACAAAAACCAACAATAACGTCTTTCCTTTGGGAATTCTTTTCTCATCTCATTCACTCTCAACGTATGAACGTGCTCCTACTCGTTCTCTTGCAAGATGGTAACGCACTCGGACCAGCGAGCCTGCAACACCTGAGCTAGAACGTAAGCCGTTCTCTAAAAAACACAATCCACCCCTAGTGAGGGGAACTACGTCGCTCTGATTCTCATGTTCCCGATGAGATACGTAGGCAGTGGGGTAGGGCCCATTCGAGCACTTCTTTTATTTTCCCTACATTTGTTTCTCTTTCTCTTTCCATTCCTTTTCCAGTTCCATTTCCAGTATCCTTTTCTAGCACCCTTTGATCGAGACAAGCAAGCGTGGATCCCATCGGGTACGATGGACGCGAGGGGGTGCTAATACCTTCCTCTCGCGTAACCGACTCCCGAACCCAGTTCTCTTGGTCGCGAGACCATGCTCTTTCCTTTCCTTCAGGTTTATGCAGTGTTTCCTTTCCCTCTCTTGGGATAAATACACATTGCTGGCGACTCTGTTTTGGTGCCACTTTCGCGTTTGTACTAGGATGAAAATCCCGGGAGCGACAGCAAGGAATAGTGAATGGCAGCTGGTAAGTAGGTTTGGCCAATGTTGGCAAATGAAAATCCAAGTCTCCTCTAGCCATTGACTAGAGGTTAGGGCATAGAGCTTTGGTTCCCTTGGTCTTGGATAAGTCTTGACTGATTTCAGATGAGAATGGCTCAGTCCATGCCACCTTGATGCTTCCATTGAATGCTTCAATCCAAATTTGGAATCTTGTCCCTATTTTGGCCATTCTAGGTGCAACATGCTATTTCTTGTTCCATGGATTTTGGAGGCTTGGCTCAGTGATTATCCCCTTTAGATTCAATCCTCAGATGTGTCCACGTGGATAGGAGCATTTGAATTTGGCTGATTTTGGCAAATCGAACCAAAATGCAAAATCTGCCTTGCCTTTGACAAATTTCAGCAAGGCAACTTGACAATGTCATATCTCATGGGGTAAGTTGAATTTGGCAATGTTCTTGGCCATTTTGGAAAGCCCTTACATGATACAACAACTGTTTGAACAAGTTTAGTTTTGATCTCTTTTGATTCCAAGTGAAAAATCCCTCTACATTTGGGAAAAAGTGAAGCAAAATCTGACTTAGTGAAATTTTCACTAAGTGTTGGAACAAAGTGTGATTTCTTGATTTTGATCACTCCATAACTCAAAATCCTTAATGAATTGGACTTAGGTCTAGTTGAAGTTTTTGTAGAGGGTAATGAGGGCTACAAATCCATCTTTGGATGAGAAAAAATGGCCATGTGGTTTAGGAGTTATGATCCTCCAAAGTTAGTGTATTAGTGGTACTTTTTCCATAACTTAGAAAAATTTCTAAGTTTTATGGTTACCCCTTTTACAAGTTATCCCACTTTCTTTGATTTTTATTGATGAATGATGATTCAAATCATACATTAACATCATTTTAGGGTTAAAAATCCATTTTGGTGAAAAATCTCAAAAAGTCAAAGTTGACTTTTGTGCACAGTTGACTTTGTATCAGATGAAAATGAGACTTGTTGCTCAAGCTTCTTGGATTAATCCATTGTTCCAAATGGATCAATATAGTTCATTTGAGACCCTCAAATCATGTCTTGAGGTCTTGGCTCTTGATTTGCCCTAAAAGTCAACTTAGGGGTGAATTAGGTCAAGAAACCCTAATTCCTGATTTTTGATGTATGCATCCCCTGAGGCAAAATGACTTGATGGATGGGTCCATGAGGTTCCATGGAGTACATTAGGTTGTGTTTTGGATATTTGGCTTGTGTCCAGATGAAATTTTTCATCTGGAGGCCCTGGTCGACCAAAACCCTAATTTGGTGATACTGGCGATCTTGTGACTTTATCCACCTAGAAGGGAGCAGCCTTGTGCTTAATCCTTGAAGTGGGAGTCCTTTTTGATCCATTGTGGATGTTTGAGAGGTTATACAAGTTGAAGATCATGTCATTCCTTGATTGATCCTTTGACTAAGGCTCTGAGAGGGCTTAAAACCCTAATTTTGATTGTAGTGAATGCTCAACAACCCTTGAGGCATTTGGTGAGGCATGATGGTTCATCCATATTGTGATGATGATTTGCACAATGATGGGAAATCTTAGTGGTCAAAATTTGGAGTATGACAGATGCCCCTATTTAATCTTCTTGGACCCGAAGGTGTGAATGAGGAAGGTATTCGGGCATTCGGGGTGCAAGAGGATTAAATATCAGAATACCTGAAATTTTGATGGTGGTTATGAATGGCGGATCGCATCCATCTTCTTTTGCTGAGCAATGATGCTTAGAAAAGGTAAAACCTACCCTCGATCTTGGTCTTCAGCCAAGGAACTGGTCTCAGTTTTCTTTTGTCAACCTCCCCCCCGTTCCTGGTTTCCTACCAAGGAACTGGTCTTAGTTTCTGATTTAAACTTCCCCTCGATCCTGGTTTCCTTCCTTCCAAGGAACTAGTCTTAGTTTCTGATTTAAACTTCCCCTCGATCCTGGTTTCCTACCAAGGAACTGGTCTTAGTTTCTGATTTAAACTTCCCCTCGATCCTGGTTTCCTACCAAGGAACTTGTCTTAGTTTCTGATTTAAACTTCCCCTCGATCCTGGTTTCCTACCAAGGAACTGGTCTTAGTTTCTGATTTAAACTTCCCCTCGATCCTGGTTTCCTACCAAGGAACTGGTCTTAGTTTCTTTTGTCAATAAACTTTATTGACAAGGAATGCTATTTGTAGCGGTTTTCCTCAAACTTCTCGCCGAATTTTCCTGGGGAGATGTCATTTGAGATGAAAAAGTTTCGATGTAAGACCTGCTGGGGAACCCAGTCGTCTGAGCTGTAGAGGTGCACAAACTTCTCTGTTGGAGACGCCATTTGTCGATTCTACTGGGGGAAAGCGAGTATCTTGCGAGACTGTTTCCACTTAGGGATCTTACATCATACTTTTCTCGAGATCTTCCCGGAGAAATGCCATATGATGGGGTCCAATTTTGAGGTGCCGATGACCTTTTCATCAGCAGATTTTTGGAGAAATACTGATGCACTGCCGAACCTTTGCTTAAGAGGCTTTCTCTGGGGATTTTCCTTAATCCGGGAAAGCAAGGATATCATCTTCAATGGCGAAGAGTGACATCTGTTGAAGGTTCTCTGGCCTTTCAGAGGTTCAAGTTATCAAAGTGGTCTAGTGCCGACTCTGATCTAGAGATAAACGGGAGAGAGATTGCTTAGATGATTCACTTCCTAACGAGGAAAGGTCCGACAACTCGATTGAGAGGACTTTTATCACTAGGGGATAAGACCGACTAGAGTGATAGCGATGCAATATGAAATGCAAATCAATAATGCATGATGTATATATGTATATGCTGACAAAACTGACGCGACACACAAACTAAAAGATGAACATGACTGGATACTCGGCCATCGCGGGGCGTATAGAGATATCGCTGGTTCAAGATAGCAATTCCACCTTGCTTAGGAGAGATAATCCCTGCGGGGAATACCGTTGATCGGACTTAGGAGGTAAGAACTCTGTCGTGGATGTCAGACGAAACAAGGTCTCTGACACAGTTGATCCCTTTATTCAGGCGTACTGGTCTAGAAGGAGTACTTTGATTCTGCACTTTAAGGTTCGAACACCTTTGGAGACGCGATTGATGTTCTTTCGATGTTTAACAGTCAAAAGAAATTGCCATCTTTATTTTAAAAGCAGAAAAAGTTTTAACAAGTAAATTCATTTTTGTTTTATTTCAAGAATCATTAATCATGTTAACAACGTCGTCCTGTAAAGCTAAAACAAGCAAGAATTACAAACAAAAGCACAAGGCTCAAATTTTATTGATAAGATGGAGATCAGCCAAACGCGTGATTCCATTGAGTATTTACAAATTTTAAAAATGGTAATTTACAGGGAAAAGGGCTACGTTGAAACATAACGACCACTATCCTTCTACCAACTTTGAATTCAGGGCATCCTGAGCTTCTGTCGAAGATGACCTTGTGTAATACCCCAAATTTTGACCACTTAGATTTCCCATCATTGTGAAAATCATCATCACAATATGGATGAACCATCATGCTTCATTAGCCTCCCCAAAGATGGGTGAGCATCCACTACAATCAAAATTAGGGTTTCAAGCCCTCTCTGAGTGCTTAGACAAAGGATCAATCAAGAAATGACATGATCTTCAACTTGTCTAATCTCTTAAACATCCACAATGGATAAAAAAGGACTCCCACTTCAAGGATTAAGCACAAGGCTACTCCCTTATAGGTGGATCAAGTCTCAAGATCGACAATGTCACCAAATTAGGGTTTTGGTCGACCAGGGCCTCCAGATGGAAATTTTCATCTGGGCACAAGGCAATGATCCAAAACATGACCTAATATACTTCATGGAACCTCATGAACCCATGCATCAAGTCAATTTTGCCTCAGGGGATGCATTCATCAAAAAATCAGGAATTAGGGTTTCTTGACCTAATTCACCCCTAAGTTGACTTTTGGGACAAACCATGAGACAAGACCTCAAGAGATGATTTGAGGGTCTCTAATACACCATATTGATCCATTTGGAACAATGGATTGATCCAAGAAGCTTGAGCAACAAGTCTCAATTTCATCTGCACCACAAATAGGGTTTTAAGGGAAAAGTCAACTGTAACTTTGACTTTTGACCAGGACATGCTCCCAAACCCTAATATATGATTTAATATACCCTATAACACCCATGGAACATATCCATCAAGTTTGATTTAGGCCAAGGACATGATTTTCTGAAGAATTGCACAGTTTGGAATTCATCTGATAAAAAGTCAACTGTGCACAAAAGTCAACTTTGACTTTTTGAGATTTTTCACCAAAATGGATTTTTAACCCTAAAATGATGTTAATGTATGATTTGAATCATCATTCATCAAGAAAAATCAAGAAAAGTGAGATAACTTGTAAAAGGGGTAACCATAAAACTTAGAAATTTTTCTAAGTTAAAAATAAAGTGGCAAAGGTACCAACTTTGGAGGACCATAACTCCTAAACCACAAGGCCATTTTTTCTCATCCAAAGATGGATTTGTAGCCCTCATTATCACCTACAAAAACTTTAACTACAAATCATTCCAATTCATTAAGGATTTTGAGTTATGGAGTGATCAAAGTGGCTGAAAAGTGAAAATGTCACTTTTTCCAACACTTAGTGAAATTTTCACTAAGTCAGATTCTGCCTCACTTTTTGCCAAATGTAGGGGGATTTTTCACTTGGAATCAAAAGAGATCAAAACCAAACTTGTTCAAACAGTTGTTGTATCATGTAAGAGCTTTCCAAAATGGCCAAGAACATTGCCAAATTCAACCTACATCATGAGATACAACATTGCCAAGTTGCCCTGTTGAAATCTATCAAGGCAAGGCAGAATTTGCACTTTGGCTCGATTTGCCAAAATCAGCCAATTTCAATAGTTCCTATCCACTTGGACACCTCAGAGGATTGAATCCAAAGGGGACAATCACTGAGCCAAGCCTCCAAGGTCCAAGGAACAAGGAATAACATGTTGAACCTAGAATGGCCAAAATAGGGACAAGACTTCAAATTTGGAATGAGGCATTCAATGGAACCATCAAGGTGGCATGGACTGAGCCATTCTCATCTGAAATCAGTCAAGACTTATCCAAGACCAAGGGGACCAAAGCTCTGTGCCCTAACCTCTAGTCAATGGCTAGAGGAGACTTGGATTTCATTTGCCAACATTGGCCAAACCTACTTACCAGCTGCCATGCACTATTCCTTGCAAAACAAACTTGCTCTACTATAAATAGAGCTCAATTGTGGTCAGTTTAAGTACACCAAAGCCATCTAACAGATGCTTTCCTCAAAATCTCTTTCTCTTGGCAAAAATGCCTTTCTTAGCAAGGTAGCTATCGGGTTTTGAGTTTGAGAGCAATTCTGCTCAAACCAATCACTCACACACCTCACATACATCACATATGAGCTGATCAAACACTCACATAACTTCTGAAACATCAATTTCATGAAATCACCAGCTGGTTGCTCAAATTTTCAAACAAGTTGCAACTGAGATGCCATAAACTGATCCAGTCCATTTCAATTCAATCCAAGTGTTCAAACATGATCCATAGGGTGTAGGGAAGCTGTTCAGATCATCACCACTCATCTGTAACACCTCCAACTCAAAATCACTCTGAACTTGCTGTCACGGTTTGGAGGTAAGCCTAAACTTGGTCATCTCTCAATCTATGCATATTTCCTCGCACAATAATTTGGCCATATGTTCATAATCATGCATGGAAAGTTTTCCCTCAATTAATTGCATTGTTTGAATCGTGTATCAAAAATCCTAGCCTTCATGCAGAAATTAGGGTTCTTGAGGCCTCTTCGTGATTTCTTATTGTATGGTTAATTTAAATGAAATTAAAGTACATAGACATGACCGTGAGGTTGAGACGAGCATAATGATATGTGGATTGCATGATATGATTACGTATTCATGGAGATTGGATAGAAAATGCAAATCTGAGAAACCAAGAACACGCGTGTGTTCTTCAGCTTGTTCTTGGCGCCATTTTTAGAAATTCAAATATTTGAGTTTTGTGATTTTGTTTAATTGATTCAAAAATTAATTTCTCTCTGAGTTTTAATGATTTTGAGTTGATTCTTATTTTAATAATTCACAAAAATGTTAAAATATTTTATTTTAACAAAAAATCCCAAAAATATTATTTATTTCATATAATTGATATTTTTGCAAAGAATTAATATTTTAATTGTTTTTGACATTTTAAATATTTTTTCCACATTGATTTTGCAACTTTTAATGCTTTCTAATTATTTTGTAGTTCAATACTTAATTTTTGAAGCATTAATCCAAAATCACAACTTGTTTTCCATGTGTTAAACAATTTTTTATCATTTTAATTGAATTTTTATTCAATTAAATACATTTTGAAAACAAATTAGGGTTTTGGATTAATTCAACCCTCACAAATCACTTTCAAAACATTTTGGGCCTCTATTAGAGTGTAAGACCCAATCCTTTTTTTGACCAAATCATCTTTAGGCCTCACTTATTGTATAAGTCCCGATACCGTCAAAAAACAAACGGCGCGATCGTCGCCTTTTCAAAAATCATTTGGGCCTACCCTCGAGTAGTAAGACCCATTTATTTTTCTTTAAAACTCTTTGGGCCTCTTGAGAGAGTGTAAGACTCATCCCCCCTTGTACAAAAACTTTTTGGGTCTCACTCATTGTATAAGTCCCTCTGTACAAGTAAACGGCGAGATCGTCGCCCGTTTAAAAATAAAAACCATCTGGGCCTACCCTCGAGTAGTAAGACCCATTTCTCTTTTCTTTAAACTCTTTGGGCCTCTTGAGAGAGTGTAAGACCCATCCCTTTGTACAGAAAACCATTTTTGGGCCCCAGTCACTTGTATAAGTCCCTCTGTACAAATTCAAACAGTGCGCTCACTGATAAAACCCTGGGCCTCTCCTTGAGCTGTAAGCCCCAAATATTTCTTTTTCAAAGCACTTTCTCCTTTGATTTTGAATATACTGTTGTTTTTAATCTTTCTTTGTTGAACAACTAACCAAACAGCATGGAAGCACTACAACCGAGTAAGTGGTTATCGCTTTCATTTAGTGCTTTCATATTATAAACTGTATTGTGGGGCTGCTCACTGTAAGTCTCCTTTCATAAACTCATATCTACTGTGTAATAATAGTATAGATATTTCGAGTTTCCCCGGCAACTATGTCTAGAACTAGGTGACGCCGTGTTACTTATTCGTAGAAATAGACGCCTAGATCCCCAATAGGAGCACCAGATACAGTCTTCTCTTCGGCTGTCCTCCTTAGGAATCGTCAAGAAGCTCTACTCCCCAAGATGAATGTATTCTCCGTGAATGGCATCTTTGAGTTTCTTCCCAATTCTCGAACTTTCCTGACTTGATCTATTCCTTGTGGATAGCTTGCCTTGAATGTCTCGGGGTTTGGGTACCCACTACGGTCATAATCTTGGACCTTAATTAAGGAACCCTCTTTAAAAGTTAAAATTCGTTGGATAGTAAACCTCGCACGTTTACCAGTGGTTTTTATCTTTAAAAGAGTTATCTCTCCTAATGGAAAGGAGATGATAGACTCACAGGCTTCTTAAAAGCATCGGCCTCCTCTTGGGCATTATTCAAGGACCCTACGGCTTCTTAGAAGTATTCACAGCCTCCTCTTAGGCTTTGTATAATGATCTCTTCCTCCGGGAATGATAGCCTCCTCTTGGGCTTCGTACAAGGACCCGTCGGCTTCTTAAAAGTTTCCAGCCTCCTCTTGGGCTTCGTACAAATTGTCCCGACGACCTCCTAGAGGTATAGGAACAGAACCTAGTCATCCTCATAGAACAGTCATTTCATAGAGTCTACTACTGTTTCTCGAAGCATAGTACAAAAGATAAAACTCTAGACACAGACAGTCTAACTTCCTTGAGTTTCAAAGACATTCTCAAGCACCCTTCGTTAAATAGGAAGGAAACCCGCAGACTCAGATAGTCTCGATACCCTTTGGATTTCCCGTTTCCTCAAAGAGAAGGAAATATCCCTGATCCTCAAATTAAATCCCTGTGTACAGTGTTACTCAGTATATTGGATCTGTCACTCAACTGAAACAGTTATAATAGCCTCCATCTCGGGCTTCGTACGAGATACCAAAATTCTCCCCAGTGGAGTCAAAACAACCTTTTCGCCTCTCTCCCGGGCTTTGTACGAGATACAAAAACACTCTCTTACTGAGTATAGAAGATTCTCCAACTGAGTCAACTCTTTGCTAGCCTCCTCTTAGGCTTTGTATAACGATATGCCCCACTGGGTCAAAAAATTTTAGCCTCTCTCTCGGGCTTTGTACGAGACACAAAATAGCCTCCTCTTAGGCTTTGTATAATGATTTTCCTAGCGGAAATTAGCCTCCTCTTAGGCTTTGTATAAGAAAACCACTGGTTGATCACATCGACCTTTTAGCATCAAAGTTGTGCCTCGTTCGCAGTACACAAACATCAACAACTCCTTTCCCTTCATCTAATCGCTGTAAGCGGAAAGCCTCTGGATCATCTACATCCATGCCACTGTCCCTCTTTTAGCATGAGAAATTCCTAAGGAAAGATAGCATTGCTCTACACTGAGTTAAAGTCTTCTCCTTCAGGTTAAAACCCTTTCTTCGGAAATTATGGCATTGCTCGGATCCGCGTATCCCAGTTAAAGTAATTCTCCTTCCCCCCCTTTAGAGATGACAAATTCTCTCTAAAGTAGAGGTCTTTCAGCTTCACGTCTTGGGCTTTGAACAAGACACAAATAGACCTTTTAGCTTCACATCTTGGGCTTTGAACAAGATACAAATCACCTTTCGCTTCATGTCTTGGGCTTTGAACAAGACACTAAAACACCCATTTCCTCCCATAGAATAGGAGGAACTACGAACGCTCTGATTTCCCTGTTTTGATAAACGGGAATACGTAGGCATAAGATCGAAAGAAAAGATCTTAGCGAGCGCAATCAACAAAAAACCCAAATCCCATATCTTCGTCAATAAAAAGCAGTAATTCAAAAGCATCAGTCCTAACATCCTAATCCTTGTTCCCCGCCAGAAACCTTCTGCCCAGGTAAAAAGAAAGAGAACAGTATTGGCGAAAATACAAATAACCAGTACAAAGGCCCCCCCACATTGATAGCATCCGTAACCTAACAGACCGCTGTTTAAACTCAGTATGCAAGCAGGGTTAATTGGAGACATCTATTTCCCTTCCTTATTCAGCTCACAATAGGATAAAAAATGAATCGACCTGTAGTTTAAAGCTCAAACCGCAGAGAGCGACCAGCGCTTAAGAACCGCGTCCAAAATCGCTCGCTACAGAAAGTGGCGCCCACCGTGGGGTCGAATCTCATTTTGCCTTAGGGCATCATCCCCGTTTTCTACGGAAAATGGGAACTCTACCGAAGAGAAAGATTGACCTATGTTGGTCCATCTCTTAGGCAGGGAACCACAGATTGGGGCTTCCGTCGGGGAACCCATTTCTGTCAGGAACTTAAAATTCATAGCTTTATAAGTCTAGGATGATTAGGACAAATATATATACTGCTTTTCGTAAATGCTGTACGTGTTTATTTTTCTGCTACTGGGAATACGTGTGATGCCGCATGTGGTGAGATTGAGTATACACTTAAGAAAAGCCAACCTTTTTCGTAGTGCGGAAGCTATCGGAAATAGCTGTTACGCGATACTACCCTCATTTGAGGCTGGTGATCTATTCTCGGTGAATGGCACTTACTCTAAGATTGCACACAACTCGCTGGCGATCCGCTTGTTGTCTGCCTTCCTGGGAGGAGCTGATGATAATGAGTACAGGTACAAAAATCACCCTAGTATAAACCTTTGGGGATGGGTAGAGCCTTGACTTCATGACAACGACCCTTTGACCCCATGTTTTTTCTATGTTTTTGTGTGCTGCATTCATGCATTCATTTAATAAAACATTAAAACATTCAAAAAACTTTCTCTCCTAGTCTCTCTGTTTTTCAAATTAAACTAAGACTGTGATTGCAAATATCAGAGAAAAGGATTGCATTAATGGATTTCGGTAGAAGGAGAACTCACCAGTATACCTTCAAGGTTCCAAAGTTACGGGATTTGAGAAAGTTAGCGAGGATGATCGTTAACCCAGAGGCTTTCAGAGCCAAGCACAGTGGTTTGCTACCACTGTTAAGAGTCCATGTGATTAAGGGGATCATGGACACGCTCATTCAATTCTACGATCCGGTTTATCATTGTTTCACATTCTCGGATTACCAGCTATCACCAACGCTGGAGGAGTATTCTCATCTGACTGATTTACATATCACAGATCGAGCTCCATTTTCTGGACTGGAAGAAATTCCAAAGAATCAGACTATTGCAATAGCAATTCATTTGGACGAGTCTGAGGTCCGGACTCACATGACCACTAAGGGTGGCATCTAAGGTTTGTCAGCCCAGTTCTTGACAAAGAAAGCTCTGTACTTTGCTAGTATAGGGAACATGACTGCTTTTGAAAGCATCTTTGTCTTACTCACCTATGTATTATTTTTGTTTCCCAACATCAATAACTTCGTCGATATCAACGCTATTAAGGTTTTTCTCATTGGAAACCCTGTGCCGACTTTGCTCGCAGATGCGTATCATTCTGTACACTTAGGAAATTTGTACAGCGGAGGGGAGATCACATGCTGTGTACCTTTGCTCTACAAATGGTTTATCTCTCACTTGCCCAAGTCTGCCGCTTTTTGGGATTGCAAGAGTGTCTTACGTTGGTCGCAGAAGATCATGTCTCTCACCAACTCTGATATAGATTGGTGTAATAGGATTTATGAGGGAATCAGAATCATTGACCGTTGTGGAAACTTCCCCAGCGTGCCCCTCATAGGAACTAAAGGAGGAATCAACTATCATCCGATATTAGTTCTTCGTCAATTTGGATACCCGATGAAACACATCCCACTGGGTGTTCATCTGGAAGGTCTTTTCTTCAAAGAAGGAGAAACCGAGAGAGCACTAAAGATGGAAATAGTGCAAGCTTGGAAACATGTTCGTAAGAAAGGACGAGAGTCTCTGGGAAAACCGGACTGTGTCTCGGTGGAGCCTTATCTCCACTGGGTACAAACTAGAGCTCTCAAGCTAAAGATGCCTTATCCTCGTTACGAAATTCTTCCACCGAGGGAAACTGTCATGTACTTCATGACGGAAACTGAAAGGCTTCAGGTTACTCTCAACAAGGTTCAAAAGGAAAGAAGGTCTTGGAAGAACAAGTACCGCACCCTCGACGTCGAGTGCATCAAAATACAGTAATTACTAAAAGAGAAAGATGCTCTGATTGAAATTTTGGAGCAACATACTGTAGAGAATCAAGATGACCAAAGGAATTTGCTCACTCCTTTCACCTGGCAAAGGAATGACAACCCGACAACGGCCTAAGCGCCCCGGTCAAAGAAGAGGACTCGGGACCCATTAGTTTAGGTTTCTGTTTCTGCACTTTATAATCTACTGTATTTCCATTTCTGTAATCCTTTGGAATTCAATAAAAAGGGGTTTTCCCCACTGTTTGATATTTGCAATCTAATTGTCGAAGTTTATTTTAATTAAACCTAAAAACAATTAATATAATCATTGCATTCATCATTCTCACATCGCGTATTCTTCTTCCCTGCGAATCTCACGTTTGTGTCTCGATTCTAGAGTCAAACTGTCTCATTCATATAATACTCGGGCCAATCGTCAGAAAAAGATGGATGATCTTGAGGAAGAAAACAGAGAGTTGAAAGAAGAGATCGACGCACTAAGAGAGGATATGAGAAAGCTTCGTAACGACATGCAAGCCATGGCAGAAGCTCAGCTACAAAGAACTGTGATCTCGGAGATCACCTCAACGCCCATCATAGAAAAGTATGATCCTAGGTAACAGATGCCGAAAGATCGTCCTTGGGGCATGCCTGTTAACTATATCCCAGAAGGATATGTTTCGCCGATCACTGAAGATCAGGGAATCGCAACAGAAGCCGCTGGGCCTGAAGGTTACAAACTTCGGGAAAGCGTAGATGCCAGGGGCATACTCAAGACTCCTGAAGGTTACAAACTTCGGGAAACGCCAAGATTCACTACCGTAGTCACGGTCCCACCCCCTGTGGTGCACACTGCCCCGGAAGGACAGATTCCGCCAACACCTTCTGGTAAGAAGGAAACTATGTTCGATAGAATGGATGAATTCCAGGAGCAGTTCTTGGAAATGCAGAAAGAGCTGCAAGCCATTCGCGGTCAGGATCTATTTGGAAAGGATGCCGCAGACCTCTGTTTGGTCCCAAATGTGAAAGTCCCGCACAAGTTCCAAGTGCCCAACTTTGAAAAATACAAGGGTAACTCTTTCCCTCAGAGCCATCTGGTGATGTACGCTCGGTGGATGTCAGCTCAGACAGAGAATCAGGACCTGCTGATTCACTACTTCTAGGATAGTTTAATCGGTGCCGCACTCAAATGGTACATGGGTTTAAACCGTGCTACGATCAGTACATTCAGAGATCTTGGTACTGCCTTCGTCCAACAATACAAATACAATTTGGACATGGCACCCGACAGAGATCAACTCAGATCAATGTCACAAAAGGACAAGGAAACCTTTAAGGAGTATGCTCAAAAGTGGCGTGAAATTGCCGCTCAAATTTGTCCACCTCTTGAGGAAAAAGAGATGACAAAGATCTTCTTAAAGACCTTAAGCTCATTTTACTATGACCGAATGATTGCCAGTGCGCCCAGTGATTTCACCGAAATGATCGGCATGGGTGTACGTCTTGAGGAAGCCGTCCGAGAAGGACGTTTGGTAAAAGACACTGGATCGACGAGCCGTACTAAAAAATACGGTAGTGCTCTCCCTAAGAAAAAGGAGCAAGATATTGGGAATATCTCTCTCAGAAAGCAAAGGCGACGTTATCAGCCAGTAGCAGCTATTACTCCTGCTATCGGCCCTGCGCCTATTCCTATGTATCAACCTCAGATTGCGCAGAGCCAACCTGACCAACAAAGGACACAACAGCCTCTTCAGCAGGCTCATCCTCCATATAACAACAATCGTACAATACGGCCACCAGGATTTGATCCTATACCTGTAACGTACGCAGAACTGTTTCCGTTACTGCTAGCCAAGGGGCACATCCAGACTAAGTCTCCCTTTTCAGTTTCGGAAAATCCGCCTTTTTGGTTTAAAGCGGATCAAACATGCCCTTATCATCAAGGAGGTTCAGGGCATAACATTGAGACTTGCCTCAATTTCAAATCCGACGTGCAAAAGCTTGTTAGGAGCGGGCTCTTATCTTTCAAAGATACGAATCCTAATGTTCTTACGAACCCGCTGCCTCGACATGAGAAGGCTGCGGTCAATCTGATTGAGAAAGAGACTAACAATGTCTATCAAATTCACGATGTACTCTTATTGGG
The DNA here is from genome assembly GCA_022829125.1 of Lathyrus tuberosus. NCBI lineage: Eukaryota > Viridiplantae > Streptophyta > Magnoliopsida > Fabales > Fabaceae > Lathyrus > Lathyrus tuberosus. Next base: position 13,317,002 of record JALAZF010000124.1, on the reverse strand, counting down.
GGCCAATCTGGTCAAGATGCATTGTAGACAGAGTGGATATGACCATGTGCCACCTCATAACTATCACCAGTGTGATATCTGCTCTAAAGATAACCAAGGATGTTCGGTACTGCAATCAGCTCTACAGGAACAAATGGATCTTGGATGGATCCAAGAGCACCGAGTTCGTGGAGTTAACATGGTTTACACGAATTCCAATGTCATTCAAAACCACGACATCCGTGCGATGAATGTCAACTTGGTGGCGATGCACTCAAGGCAAAGCCAGTATCATAATCTGCCGCAGCACGATTACAGTTCCTGTCTGATTTGCTCGGTAAACAAACAGGGATGCTCTTTCATACAAGAGGCCCTCCAGCGTTAGATGGATCTTGGATGGATCCAAGACTGCCATGATAGGAACTCCTATCAAATCAACATGGTTCAGATCTTTGACATCCGCGTGACGAATACCAACCTGGTAGAGTTACATGCTGAGCAGGTCCGACTCGGATTCTTAATATCACATGATTATCAAAACTATAAAGCAGGTTACGAAAATGATCGAGGTTGTACCCTTGTCCAGGAGGCACTTCAGCACTTGTTAAATCACTGGTGGATGTCAATCTATATGGACGAAGATACTCACCAGATTAGTATCAATAACAGGAATCCTACTCATCGTCAAAGTCAGGATGTTCGATCAATGGAAGGTAACCTAGTGAGGTTACATTGTATTCAAAGTGGGCGTGGCCAGGTGCCACCACACAACTATGACAGTTGTAGCGTCTGTTCGGAAAGTAACCAAAGGTGTTACCTTGTGAGAGCAGCTCTTCAGGGTCAAATCGATCATGGAGAAATTCATCCATATCCAGGTTCAGGACCCATCATTTGGTCGCCGAACTACCTTGCCGATCAAGTTGAGGATATTGTCACGATCTCTGGTCATCACCAGACCAGGGATGTTTTTGCCATCATCCCTCTACTTGACGAATCTAGAGTTCCCAACCGGGAACGGATCGAGGTTACTTATGATGGTCAGAAAAATCAGAAGGTTCCCATAGTCATCTATCTACCGGGGCCACTACCGTATGAATCAGCTAAGGCAATCCCTTACAAATACGGTGCAACAATAATCGAGAATGGAAAGGAAATTCCATTACCCTTCGTCGTGAATATTATGGACATCAGTCGTGTAACACGGAGTGGTAGAATCTTCAACCGAGGGGTTGGGGAAGCTAACAAAGAAAAGTAACTTCAGGCAGAAATTCCTGATCCGCCAGTCAGTCAATCTGGTAATCCCGACTTTTCAAAAGACAAAGATGAGATGCTAAAGCTCATCCAAAGGAGTGAATATAACATCGTTGATCAACTGTTACAGACTCCTTCAAAGATCTCAGTATTATCACTGTTACTCAGTTCAGAAGCACACAGAGAGGCTCTACAGAAAGTCTTGGAGCAAGCCTTTGTGGAACAGGATGTAACAATCAGACAATTCGATGGCATTGTCTCTAACATCACTTCCTGCAATAATTTGGGATTTAGTGATGAGGAATTACCTGAAGAGGGTCGTCGTCATAACATGGCGCTCAACATTACAGTTAACTGCCAGGGTGATGCTTTAGCCAACGTACTGGTAGACACAGGGTCAGCCCTGAATGTTATGCCGAAGTCCACTTTGATGCAATTATCATTCAAGGGCCCTCCGATGAGAGTCAGCAAGGTCGTCGTCAAAGCATTCGACGGATCCAGAAAAACAGTTATCGGCGAAGTGGATCTTCCCATAACTATTGGTCCTCACACTTTCCAAATCACTTTCCAGGTCATGGACATCCGGGCAACATACAGTTGTTTATTAGGAAGACCTTGGATACATCAGGCTGGAGCGGTTACTTCAACCCTCCACCAAAAGCTAAAGTTCGTCAAGAACGATCAACTTGTCACGGTTTGTGGGGAACAAGCCTTGCTTATAAGCAACTTATCATCATCTACTTGTGTGGAACCCGAGGAGGTTATTGGAACTCAGTTCCAAGCACTATCGGTGAACAAGAACGATCAATCCGAAGAAGGAACTTCAATTTCTTCATACAAAGATGCTATCAAAGCGGTCGAGAGTACCGATACGATAGGATGGGGACGGCTTGTCATTCCTATTGACAATAAAACAAAGAAGGGTCTTGGTTTTTCTGCGACCTGTACCCAGACAGCCGCCAACAATGAAAGTCTTCATCCCCTTCAAAACTTCTTCCACAGTGGAGGTTTCCTTCACCCAATGTCTCAGACAGTTTATGCTATCAATGAGGAAGATCCCTCTGACACAGATGAAGAATGGAAGTCCTACCTTAACAAGGACGGCTATATGTCTCAGGAAGAGGTGCCTATGCCTTTTTGCTTTCCTACAGAAAGTCCGAGATTTATACCAAGATCAGATGTCGAAATGATCTACGGGGATTGTGATCCGGAAGGATGTCGTGCTCCGCCAAATTCCTTAGAGGAGAACACTCCGATGAAAGACAATTTTGACTACAATTACTATGGCCCGATGGATGGCCTGCCAATGTGGCAACCTTACCCAGGAAACTTGGGGCAAGAAAGTCAGCCGAGTAACGAAACTCAGCAGAGTATCATTGAACAGAATACCTGTGTCCCCACCATGTCATGGGATCAACATTCAGGTCATTCGGAAACTACTCAACATGAAGATGAATTCGCAACGTTTGCTGGACTAGAATTCATCAACTATGCTTTTCCTGAGGTCAACGTCATCGAGAGGGATGACTTCTCCAGTTCCAAAGAAGTTTGGGACACTTTGGGACAACCAAGTGGAAAATACGACTTTATGGTCAAGTACACTGCTCCCGAAAGCTCTCGTATCAGGCTCGAAGACATCCAGCCAACTGGATGGCGAGATACAACTGAGAGCACAAATGCTATGCAAAATACAACAGAGGAATCCTCCTACGACAATTATGCTTGGGAAACAGATTCCAATGATCCTGCTCCACCAGAAATCAGCGTTATTTCTGAAGACAAATCAAGGAAGGTGCCAGACTTTGTGATTCACCGAGGAGTTCGTCGCCAATGGGTTGCTGTCGAGGTTCTGAAGGTCGTTCATCAGTCAAAGTAATTGCCATCTTTAACCTTTCACCCTGCCCAGGTGAAACGGATGTTTTGATAGGGCTCGCTTTCTATAAATTTCCCTCTTCTCTTTGCCCAAAGCGACAGAGTTTTGTTTTATAGGGCTGTAGTTTCAAGATTCGACTTGTTCATTAATAAAATAACGTCGTTCTGTAATTTCTGCATTAATTGTTGTTTTCTCTTTTTGCTTTTTCAGAAAATGGTAATCCTAAAAAACATTCAATAATAAAAACAAGCAGTAAAACAAATACACTGCACACACTTTCATTTTCTCTATCTCTTCTAAACACGAATCATCACGTCATGCAGATTGCTTGTTTTAAACCCAGTTGAAACATACGATCCAATGCCTTCTCCCAACTTTGAGTTCCCGGTATTCGAGGCTGAAGAAGAAGTTGACAACGAAATTCCAGAAGAGATCTCCCGACTACTCAGACAAGAGGAAAGGTCCATTGAACCTCACAAAGAGCCGTTGGAAATGGTAAACTTGGGTTCAGAAAAAGAGAGAAAAGAAATCAGGATCAGAGCATTGCTCAGTCCAACTGCCAGAGAGGGTTTGATAAAGCTTCTCAAAGAATTCCCCGATGTGTTCGCTTGGTCCTATCAGGATATGCCAGGGTTGGATACCAGCATCGTGGAACATCACTTACCGTTGAGATCAGAATGTCCGCCAGTAAAGCAAAGGTTGAGACGCACTCACCCGGACATGGCCATCAAAATCAAAGAGGAGGTACAGAAACAGATCGACGCGGGTTTCCTCGCTACATCTGAATATCCTCAATGGTTAGCCAACATCGTACCCGTTCCCAAAAAGGATGGAAAGGTCAGAATGTGTGTTGATTACAGAGATTTGAACAAGGCAAGTCCAAAGGACGACTTTCCTTTACCACACATTGACATGCTGGTTGACAGCACAGCAAAGTTCAAAGTATTCTCCTTCATGGATGGATTCTCGGGCTATAATCAGATCAAAATGGCGCCGAAAGACATGGAGAGAACTTCTATCATTACCCCATGGGGTACCTTTTGTTACAAGGTAATGTCGTTCGGTTTGAAGAATGTCGGGGCAACCTATCAAAGGGCCATGACTACTCTGTTTCATGACATGATACACAAAGAAATCGAGGTATATGTCGATGATTTGATTGCAAAATCAAGAACAGAGGATGAGCACGTTGAACATCTGTCAAAATTGTTTGAACGTCTAAGAAAATTCAAGCTCCGCTTGAATCCCAACAAGTGCACCTTCGGTGTCCGTTCAGCGAAACTACTAGGGTTCATCGTCAGCCAGAAAGGGATTGAGGTTGATCCTGACAAGGTCAAGGCCATTCAAGAAATGCCTTCTCCAAAAACTGAAAAACAAGTCAGAGGATTCCTGGGACGTTTGAACTACATCTCCAGATTTATATTCCTTATGACCGCGACTTGTGCGCCGATTTTCAAGTTATTGAAAAAGAACCAGGATTGCGTTTGGTCAGAAGACTGCCAAACCGCCTTCGACAGTATCAAGGAATATCTGTTGAATCCTCCGATTCTATCACCTCCAGTGGAAGGAAGACCACTGATCATTTACCTCACAGTCCTAGAGGACTCAATGGGATGTGTACTTGGCCAACAAGACGAAACTAAACGGAAAGAGTCTGCCATTTACTATCTAAGCAAGAAATTCACCGACTGCGAGACTCGGTACACAATGCTTGAGAAAACTTGTTGCGCTTTGGCTTGGGCAGCCAAACGTCTTCGCCAGTACATGATTCGTCATACTACTTGGTTGGTCTCCGAAATGGATCCAATCAAGTACGTTTTCGAAAAACCTACTCTCACGGGAAGGATTGCCCGTTGGCAGATGTTACTATCAGAATATGACATAGAGTACCACGCTCAGAAAGCCGTTAAGGGAAGTATTTTAGCCGATCATTTGGCTCATCAACCGATTGACAATCAAGAATCAATCGGGTTTAACTTCCCGGACGAAGATGTCATGTATTTAAAGATGAAAGATTGCGATGAACCGCTACCCAGTGAAGGGCCAGAACCAGGTTCCCAGTGGGGACTCATCTTTGACGGAGCAGTTAATCATTATGGAAACGGAATTGGAGCAATCATTGTTACCCCTCAAGGTACCCACATTCCTTTCACTGCCAGACTTACGTTCAAGTGTACGAACAACGAGGCCGAATACGAAGCATGTATCATGGGTCTCGAAGAAGCAATTGATTTAAGGATAAAAAACTTGGACGTATACGGCGATTCAGCCCTGGTTATTAATCAGATAAAAGGAGATTGGAACACATACCAATCAGGATTGATTCCTTACAAAGACTATGCAAGAAGGTTGTTACCCTTCTTCAACAGAGTCGACTTTCATCACATCCCTCGTGATGAGAATCACATGGCTGATGCATTAGCCACTCTCTCTTCCATGATTAGTGTAGGTCAATGGAATGACATACCTAAGATCGACATAATGCGCCTTGAACGGCCCGCTTTCATCTTCGTGATTGAAGCAGTCATAGACGACAGACCTTGGTATCACGATATCAAATGCTTCCTTCAGAAACAAGAGTACCCATCTGGGGCACTTAGAAAAGACAGGAAAACCCTCAGAAGATTGACTGGAAACTTCTTCCTGAGCGGTGACACTCTTTATAAGAGAAATTTTGACATGGTCTTGCTCCGATGCGTCGACAGACCAGAAGCAGACATGCTCATGAAAGAAATTCAGGAAGGATCCTTTGGCACTCATGCCAACGGACACACAATGGCGAGAAAAATTCTCAGGGCCAGTTATTATTGGTTGACCATGGAATCCGACTGCTACAAGTACATGAGGAGGTGTCACAAGTGTCAGATATACTCCGACAAAATTCATGTACCGCCATCACATCTCAAAGTTCTTTCTTCCCCGTGGCCTTTTTCCATATGGGGAATCGACATGATTGGCATGATTGAGCCCAAGGCTTCAAACGGACATCGGTTCATCCTGGTAGCCATTGACTATTTCACCAAGTGGGTCGAAGCAGCGTCATTCGCCAATGTAACCCGACAAGTGGTGGTCCGATTTATCAAAACCAATATCATCTGTCGTTATGGTGTTCCAAGCGAGATCATTACTGATAATGGATCTAACTTGAACAATAAGATGATGAAAGAGTTATGCGCAGAGTTCAAGATCGAACATCATAACTCATCTCCCTACCGACCCAAAATGAACGGAGCGGTAGAAGCGGCTAACAAGAACATCAAGAGGATTGTTTAAAAAATGGTTGTAACCTATAAAGATTGGCACGAGATGCTACCCTTTGCTCTTCATGGTTATTGAACATCTGTCCACACTTCAACAAGGGCAACCCCTTTCTCTCTAGTATATGGCATGGAGGCAGTACTTCCCATAGAAGTAGAGATCCCGTCAATCAGGGTATTGATGGAAGCTAAGCTCACCGAAGCTGAATGGTGTCGAAGTCGACACGACGGACTGAACCTGATCGAAGAAAAGAGAATCACGGCATTATGCCATGGTCAGTTGTATCAGCAAAGAATGAAGAGGGCGTTTGACAAAAAGGTCCGACCTCGTGTCTTCAGGAAAGGAGACCTCGTGCTTAAGAAGATACAATCATTTCTCACTGACTCTCGGGGCAAATGGACCCCAAATTATGATGGCCCCTATGTGGTCACGAAAGCTTTCTCAGGCGGCGCCTTGAGACTTGTAACCATGGACGGAGAGGAATTTGCCTACCCCACGAATGTTGATGTAGTTAAGAAATACTTCGCCTAAAAAAAAAAACCGTCTCGGTGGATTGAAAACCTGAAAGGGCGGTCCAGGCAAAAGTTAGACACATGAAAAAGAATCATCCCGATGGATTGGAAATCTCATAGTACAATCCAGGCAAAAGTTAGGGATAATGGCAAGTAACTATGTTCAACAGAGGCAAGTCCCTCAGCAGTAGTTACATCATCTATCGGAGGAAAACTCCAGTCAAAGGTCATCTTCGACAGAAGCTCAGGATGCCCCGAATTCAAAGTTGGTAGAAGGATGGTGGTCGTTATGTTTCAACGTAGCCCTTTTCCCTGTAAATTACCGTTTTCTAACTTTGTATATACTCTTTGGAATCACGCGTTTGGCTGGTCTCCATCGTATCAATAAAATTTGAGCCCTTGTGCTTTTGTTTGTAATTCTTAACTTGTTTTAGCTTTACAGAACGACGTTGTTTAAACTTAATCAGCGATTCTTGAAATAAAACAAAAATGAATTTACTTGTTAAAACTTTTTCTGCTTTTAAAATAAAGATGGCAATTTCTTTTGACTGTTGAACATCAGAAGAACATCGATCGCTTCTCCCGAAGTAAGCGAACTTTAAAGTGCAGAATCAAAGTACTCCTTCTAAGCCAGTATGCCTGAATGAAGGGATTAACTGTGTCAGAGACCTTGTTTCGTCTGACATCCTCGGCCGAGTTCTCATCTCCTAAGCCCGATCAACATAGCTCCCAACGGGACTATCTCTCCTAAGCAAGGTGGAATTGCTATTTCGAACCAACGGTACTTCTTCGCCCCGCGATGGCCGAGTATCCAATTGTGTTCATCCATTAGTCTGTATGTCGCGTCTATTTTGTCAGCATATACATACATACTTCATGCATTTTATTTGCGTTCGCATTTCGTATTGCATCACTATCACTTGAGTCGGTCTTGTCCCCTAGTGATAAACAGTTTTCTCAATCGAGTTTGTCAGTTCTTTCCTCGTCAGGAAGTGTTGCGTCTGCACAATCTCGTTTCCAATGAATCTCTAAGATCAGAGTCGGCAATTGGCCACTTTGATAACTTGAACCTCTGGATGACCAGAGAAACCTTCAACAGATGTCACTCTTTGCCATCAAAGATGATATCCTTGCTTTCCCGGATTAAGGAAAATCCACAGAGAAAGCCTCGTGATCAGAGATTCGGCAGCACGCCAGTTTTGCTCCGAAAAAACCACTGATGAAAAGGTCATCGGCGCCTCAAAATTGGATCCCATCATATGGCATTTCTCTGGGAAGATCCCCAAGAAAAGTATGATGTAATATCCCCAATCAGAAGCAGTCTCTCAAGAGACTCGCTTTCCCCAGTAGAAACAAATGGCGTCTCCAACAGGGAAGTTTGTACAACTCTACAACTCAGACGACTGGGTTCCCCAGCAAGTCTGACAGCAAAACATTTCCTACTCAAATGGCATCTCCCCAGGAAAATTCGGCGAGAAGTTTGAAGGAGAGCCGCTACGCATAGCATCCCTTGTCAATAAAGTTTATTGACAAAAGAAACTTAGACCAGTTCCTTGGTAGAAAACCAGGATCGAGGGGAAGTTTATTTCAGAAACTAAGACCAGTTCCTTGGTAGGAAACCAGGATCGAGGGGAAGTTTATTTCAAAAGAGACTGAGACCAGTTCCTTGGTAGGAAACCAGGATCGAGGGGAAGTTGACAAAAGAAACTAAGACCAGTTCCTTGGTAGGAAACCAGGATCGAGGGGAAGTTTATTTCAAAAGAAACTAAGACCAGTTCCTTGGTACGAAACTAGGATCGAGGGGAAGTTTAAATCAGAAACTAAGACCAGATCCTTGGTAGGAAACCAGGATCGAGGGGAAGTTTACCTTTTCTAAGCATCATCGCTTAACCATCAAAATTTTGGATACTCCGATATTTAATCCTCTTGCACCCCGAATGCCCAAATCCCTTCGTCATTCACACCTTCGGGTCCAAGAAGATTAAATAGGGGCATCTGTAATACCCCAAATTTTGACCACTTAGATTTCCCATCATTGTGAAAATCATCATCACAATATGGATGAACCATCATGCTTCATTAGCCTCCCCAAAGATGGGTGAGCATCCACTACAATCAAAATTAGGGTTTCAAGCCCTCTCTGAGTGCTTAGACAAAGGATCAATCAAGAAATGACATGATCTTCAACTTGTCTAATCTCTTAAACATCCACAATGGATCAAAAAGGACTCCCACTTCAAGGATTAAGCACAAGGCTGCTCCCTTCTAGGTGGATCAAGTCTCAAGATCGACAGTGTCACCAAATTAGGGTTTTGGTCGACCAGGGCCTCCAGATGGAAATTTTCATCTGGGCACAAGGCAATGATCCAAACCATAACCTAATATACTTCATGGAACCTCATGAACCCATGCATCAAGTCAATTTTGCCTCAGGGGATGCATTCATAAAAAATCAGGAATTAGGGTTTCTTGACCTAATTCACCCCTAAGTTGACTTTTGGGACAAACCATGAGCCAAGACCTCAAGAGATGATTTGAGGGTCTCTAATACACCATATTGATCCATTTGGAACAATGGATTGATCCAAGAAGCTTGAGCAACAAGTCTCAATTTCATCTGCACCACAATTAGGGTTTTAAGGGAAAAGTCAACTGTAACTTTGACTTTTGACCAGGACATGCTCCCAAACCCTAATATATGATTTAATATACCCTATAACACCCATGGAACATGTCCATCAAGTTTGATTTAGGTCAAGACATGATTTCCTGAAGAATTGCACAGTTTGGAATTCATCTGATAAAAAGTCAACTGTGCACAAAAGTCAACTTTGACTCTTTGAGATTTTTCACCAAAATGGATTTTTAACCCTAAAATGATGTTAATGTATGATTTGAATCATCATTCATCAAGAAAAATCAAGAAAAGTGAGATAACTTGTAAAAGGGGTAACCATAAAACTTAGAAATTTTTCTAAGTTAAAAATAAAGTGGCAAAGGTACCAACTTTGGAGGACCATAACTCCTAAACCACAAGGCCATTTTTTCTCATCCAAAGATGGATTTGTAGCCCTCATTATCACCTACAAAAACTTCAACTACAAATCATTCCAATTCATTAAGGATTTTGAGTTATGGAGTGATCAAAGTGGCTGAAAAGTGAAAATGTCACTTTTTCCAACACTTAGTGAAATTTTCACTAAGTCAGATTCTGCCTCACTTTTTGCCAAATGTAGAGGGATTTTTCACTTGGAATCAAAAGAGATCAAAACCAAACTTGTTCAAACAGTTGTTGTATCATGTAAGAGCTTTCCAAAATGGCCAAGAACATTGCCAAATTCAACCTACATCATGAGATACAACATTGCCAAGTTGCCCTGCTGAAATCTGTCAAGGCAAGGCAGAATTTGCACTTTGGCTCGATTTTCCAAAATCAGCCAATTTCAATAGTTCCTATCCACTTGGACACCTCAGAGGATTGAATCCAAAGGGGACAATCACTGAGCCAAGCCTCCAAGGTCCAAGGAACAAGGAATAGCATGTTGAACCTAGAATGGCCAAAATAGGGACAAGACTTCAAATTTGGAATGAGGCATTCAATGGAACCATCAAGGTGGCATGGACTGAGCCATTCTCATCTGAAATCAGTCAAGACTTATCCAAGACCAAGGGGACCAAAGCTCTGTGCCTTAACCTCTAGTCAATGGCTAGAGGAGACTTGGATTTTCATTTGCCAACATTGGCCAAACCTACTTACCAGCTGCCATGCACTATTCCTTGCCAAACAAACTTGCTCTACTATAAATAGAGCTCAATTGTGGTCAGTTTAAGTACACCAAAGCCATCTAACATATGCTTTCCCCAAAATCTCTTTCTCTTGGCAAAAATTCCTTTCTTAGCAAGGTAGCTATCAGGTTTTGAGTTTGAGAGCAATTCTGCACAAACCAATCACTCACACACCTCACATACATCACATATGAGCTGATCAAACACTCACATAACTTCTGAAACATTAATTTCATGAAATCACCAGCTAGTTGCTCAAATTTTCCAACAAGTTGCAGCTGAGATGCCATAAACTGATCCAGTCCATTTCAATTCAATCTAAGTGTTCAAACAGGATCCAAAGGGTGTAGGGAAGTTGTTCAGATCATCACCACTCATCTGTAACACCTCCAACTCAAAATCACTCTGAACTTGCTGTCACGGCTTGGAGGTAAGCCTAAACTTGGTCATCTCTCAATCTATGCATATTTCCTCGCACAATAATTTGGCCATATGTTCATAATCATTCATGGAATGTTTTCCCTCAATTAATTGCATTGTTTGAATCGTGTATCAAAAATCCTAACCTTCATGCAAAAATTAGGGTTCTTGAGGTCTCTTCGTGATTTCTTGTTATATGGTTAATTTAAATGAAATTAAAGTACATAGACATGATCGTGAGGTTGAGACGAGCATAATGATATGTGGATTGCATGATATGATTACGTATTCATGGAGATTGGATAGAAAATGCAAATCTGAGAAACCAAGAACACGCGCGTGTTCTTCAGCTTGTTCTTGGCGCCATTTTTAGAAATTCAAATATTTGAATTTTGTGATTTTCTTTAATTGATTCAAAAATTAATTTCTCTCTGAGTTTTAATGATTTTGAGTTGATTCTTTTTTTAATAATTCACAAAAATGTTAAAATATTTTATTTTAACAAAAAATCCCAAAAATATTATTTATTTCATATAATTGATATTTTTGCAAAGAATGAATATTTTAATTGTTTTTGACATTTTAAATATTTTTTCCACATTGATTTTGCAACTTTTAATGCTTTCTAATTATTTTGTAGGTCAATACTTAATTTTTGAAGCATTAATCCAAAATCACAATTTGTTTTCCATGTGTTAAACAATTTTTTATCATTTTAATTGAATTTTTATTTAATTAAATACATTTTGAAAACAAATTAGGGTTTTGGATTAATTCAACCCTCACAAATCATTTTCAAAACATTTTGGGCCTCTATTAGAGTGTAAGACCCAATCATTTTTTTGACCAAATCATCTTTGGGCCTCACTTATTGTATAAGTCCCGATACCGTCAAAAAACAAACGGCGCGATCGTCGCCTTTTCAAAAATCATTTGGGCCTACCCTCGAGTAGTAAGACCCATTTATTTTTCTTTAAAACTCTTTGGGCCTCTTGAGAGAGTGTAAGACCCATCCCCCCTTGTACAAAAACTTTTTGGGCCTCACTCATTGTATAAGTCCCTCTGTACAAGTAAACGGCGCGATCGTCGCCCGTTTAAAAATAAAAACCATCTGGGCCTACCCTCGAGTAGTAAGACCCATTTCTCTTTTCTTTAAACTCTTTGGGCCTCTTGAGAGAGTGTAAGACCCATCCCTTTGTACAGAAAACCATTTTTGGGCCCCAGTCACTTGTATAAGTCCCTCTGTACAAATTCAAACAGTGCGCTCACTGATAAAACCCTGGGCCTCTCCTTGAGCTGTAAGCCCCAAATATTTATTTTTCAAAGCACTTTCTCCTTTGATTTTGAATATACTGTTGTTTTTAATCTTTCTTTGTTGAACAACTAACCAAACAGCATGGAAGCACTACAACCGAGTAAGTGGTTATCGCTTTCATTTAGTGCTTTCATATTATAAACTGTATTGTGGGGCTGCTCACTGTAAGTCTCCTTTCATAAACTCATATCTACTGTGTAATAATAGTATAGATATTTCGAGTTTCCCCGGCAACTACGTCTAGAACTAGGTGACGCCGTGTTACTTATTCGTAGAAATAGACGCCTAGATCCCCAATAGGAGCACCAGATACAGTCTTCTCTTCGGCTGTCCTCCTTAGGAATCGTCAAGAAGCTCTACTCCCCAAGATGAATGTATTCTCCGTGAATGGCATCTTTGAGTTTCTTCCCAATTCTCGAACTTTCCTGACTTGATCTATTCCTTGTGGATAGCTTGCCTTGAATGTCTCGGGGTTTGGGTACCCACTACGGTCATAATCTTGGACCTTAACTAAGGAACCCTCTTTAAAAGTTAAAAGTCGCTGGATAGTAAACCTCGCACGTTTACCAGTGGTTTTTATCTTTAAAAGAGTTATCTCTCCTAATGGAAAGGAGATGATAGACTCACGGGCTTCTTAAAAGCATCGGCCTCCTCTTGGGCATTATTCAAGGACCCTACGGCTTCTTAGAAGTATTCACAGCCTCCTCTTAGGCTTCATATAATGATCTCTTCCTCCCGGAATGATAGCCTCCTCTTGGGCTTCGTACAAGGACCCGTCGGCTTCTTAAAAGTTTCCAGCCTCCTCTTGGGCTTCGTACAAATTGTCCCGACAACCTCCTAGAGGTATAGGAACAGAACCTAGTCATCCTCATAGAACAGTCATTTCATAGAGTCTACTACTGTTTCTCGAAGCATAGTACAAAAGATAAAACTCTAGACACAGACAGTCTAACTTCCTTGAGTTTCAAAGACATTCTCAAGCACCCTTCGTTAAATAGGAAGGAAACCCGCAGACTCAGATAGTCTCGATACCCTTTGGATTTCCCGTTTCCTCAAAGAGAAGGAAATATCCCTGATCCTCAAATTAAATCCCTGTGTACAGTGTTACTCATATAAGAACTGATTTTCTCTTTTAAATCAGTATATTGGATCTGTCACTCAACTGAAACAGTTACAATAGCCTCCATCTCGGGCTTCGTACGAGATACCAAAATTCTCCCCAGTGGAGTCAAAACAACATTTTCGCCTTTCTCTCGGGCTTTGTACGAGATACAAAAACACTCTCTTACTGAGTATAAAAGATTCTCCAACTGAGTCAACTCTTTGCTAGCCTCCTCTTAGGCTTTGTATAACGATATGCCTCACTGGGTCAAAAACTTTTAGCCTCTCTCTCGGGCTTTGTACGAGACACAAAATAGCCTCCTCTTAGGCTTTGTATAATGATTTTCCTAGCGGAAATTAGCCTCCTCTTAGGCTTTGTATAAGAAAACCACTGGTTGATCCAATCGACCTTTTAGCATCAAAGCTGTGCCTCGTTCGCAGTACACAAACATCAACAACTCCTTTCCCTTCATCTAATCGCTGTAAGCGGTAAGCCTCTGGATCATCTACATCCATGCCACTGTCCCTCTTTTAGCATGAGAAATTCCTAAGGAAAGATGGCATTGCTCTACACTGAGTTAAAGTCTTCTCCTTCAGGTTAAAACCCTTTCTTCGAAAATTATGGCATTGCTCGGATCCGCGTATCCCAGTTAAAGTAATTCTCCTTCCCCCTCTTTAGAGATGACAAATTCTCTCTAAAGTAGAGGCCTTTCAGTTTCACGTCTTAGGCTTTGAACAAGACACAAATAGACCTTTTAGCTTCACATCTTGGGCTTTGAACAAGATACAAATCACCTTTCGCTTCATGTCTTGGGCTTTGAACAAGACACTAAAACACCCATTTCCTCCCATAGAATAGGAGGAACTACGAACGCTCTGATTTGCCTGTTTCGGTAAACGGGAATACGTAGGCATAAGATCAAAAGAAAAGATCTTAGCGAGCGCAATCAACAAAAATCCCAAATCCCATATCTTCGTCAATCAAAACCAGTAATTCAAAAGCATCAGTCCTAACATCCCAATCCTTGTTCCCCGCCAGAAACCTTCTGCCCAAGTAAAAAGAAAGAGAACAATATTGGCGATAATACAAATAACCAGTACAAAGGCCCCCCCACATTGATAGCATCCGTAACCTAACAGACCGCTGTTTAAACTCAGTATGCAAGCAAGGTTAATTGGAGACATCTATTTCCCTTCCTTATTCAGCTCACAATAGGATAAAAAATGAATCGACCTGTAGTTTAAAGCTCAAACCACAGAGAGCGACCAGCGCTTAAGAACCGCGTCCAAAATCGCTCGCTACACCTTGACTGGAGTTTTCCTCTGATGGATGATGTAACTGTTGTTGCTGAGGGACTTGCCTCTGTTGAACATAGTTACTTGCCATTATCCCTAATTTTTTCCTGGATTGTACTATGAGATTTCCAATCCATCGGGATGAATATTTTCATGTCTCTAACTTTTGCCTGGACCGCCCTTTCGGGTTTTCAATCCACCGAGACGTTTTTTTTAGGCGAAGTATTTCTTGACTACATCAACATTCGTGGGGTAGGCAAATTCCTCTCCGTCCATGGTTGCAAGTCTCAAGGCGCCGCCTGAGAAAGCTTTCGTGACCACATATGGGCCATCATAATTCGGGGTCCATTTGCCCCGAGAGTCAGTGAGAAATGATTGAATCCTTTTGAGCACGAGGTCTCCTTTCCTGAAGACACGAGGTCGGACCTTTTTGTCAAACGCCCTCTTCATTCTCTATTGATACAACTGACCGTGGCATAGTGCCGTTATTCTCTTTTCTTCGATCAGATTCAGTTCGTCATGTCGACTTTGACACCATTCAGGTTCGGTGAGCTTAGCTTCCATCAATAGCCTGATTGACGGGATCTCTACTTCTATGGGGAGAACTGCCTCCATGCCATATACTAGAGAGAAAGGGGCTGTCCCTGTTGAAGTACGGACAGATGTGCGATAACCATGAAGAGCAAAGGGTAGCATCTCGTGCCAGTCTTTGTAGGTCACAACCATCTTTTGAACAATCTTCTTGATGTTCTTGTTAGACGCTTCTACCACCCCGTTCATCTTAGGTCGGTAGGGAGATGAGTTATGATGTTCGATTTTGAACTCTGCGCACAACTCCTTCATCATCTTGTTGTTCAAGTTAGATCCATTGTCAGTAATGATCTCGCATGGAACACCATAACGGCAGATGATATTGTTTTTGATAAATCGGACCACCACTTGTCGAGTTACATTAGCGAATGACGCTGCTTCGACCCACTTGGTGAAGTAGTCAATGGCTACGAGGATGAACCGATGTCCGTTCGAAGCCTTGGGTTCAATCAAGCCAATCATGTCGATTCCCCATATGGAGAAAGGCCACGGGGAAGAAAGAACTTTGAGATGTGATGGCGGTACATGAATTTTGTCGGAGTATATCTGACACTTGTGACACCTTCTCATGTACTTGTAGTAGTCGGATTCCATGGTCAACCAGTAGCACCCTACTCTTAAAATTTTTCTCTCCATTGTGTGTCCGTTGGCATGAGTGCCAAAGGATCCTTCATGAATTTCTTTCATAAGCATGTCTGCTTCTGGTCTGTCTACGCATCGGAGCAAGACCATGTCAAAATTTCTCTTATAATGAGTATCGCCGCTCAGGAAGAAGCTGCCTGCTAGTCTTCTGAGGGTCTTCCTGTCTTTTCTAGATGCCCCAAGTAGATATCCTTGTTTCTGAAGGAAGCATTTGATATCGTGGTACCAAGGTTTGTCATCTATGACTGCTTCAATCGTGAAGACGTAAGCGGGACATTCAAGGCGCATTATGTCGATCTTAGGTATGTCATTCCATTGACCTACACTAATCATAGAAGAGATAGTGGCTAATGCATCAGCCATGTGATTCTCATCACGAGGGATGTGATGAAACTCAACTCTATTGAAGAAGGGTAACAACCTTCTTGCATAGTCTTTGTAAAGAATCAATCCTAATTGGTATGTGTTCCAATCTCCTTTTATCTGATTGATAACCAAAGCTGAGTCACCATATACGTCCAAGTTTTTGATCCTTAAATCAATCGCTTCCTCGAGACCCATGATACAAGCTTCGTATTCGGCCTCATTGTTCGTACATTTGAACATAAGTCTGGCAGTGAACGAAATGTGGGTACCCTGAGGGGTAACAATGATTTCCCCAATTCCGTTTCGGTAATGATTAACTGCTCCGTCAAAGATAAGTCCCCATTGGGAACCTGGTTCTGGCCTTTCACTGGGTAGTGGTTCATCGCAGTTTTTCATTTTTAAATACATGACATCTTCGTCTGGGAAGTCAAACCCGATTGATTCTTGATCGTCAATCGGTTGATGAGCCAAATGATCGGCTAAAATACCTCCCTTAACGGCTTTCTGGGCGTGGTACTCTATGTCATATTCTGTTAACAGCATCTGCCAACGGGCAATTCTTCCCGTAAGAGCAGGTTTTTCAAATACGTACTTGATTGGATCCATTTCGGAGACCAACCAAGTAGTATGACGAATCATGTATTGGCGAAGACGTTTGGCTGCCCAAGCCAAAGCGCAACAATTTTTCTCAAGCATCGTGTACCGAGTCTCGCAGTCGGTGAATTTCTTGCTCAAATAGTAGATGGCAGACTCTTTTCTTTTAGTTTCGTCTTGTTGGCCAAGTATACATCCCATTGAGTCCTATAGGACTGTGAGGTAAATGATCAGTGGTCTTCCTTCCACTGGAGGTGATAGAATCGGAGGATTCAACAGATATTTCTTAATACTGTCGAAGGCAGTTTGGCAATCTTCTGACCAAACACAATCCTGGTTCTTTTTCAGTAATTTGAAAATCGGGGCACATGTGGCGGTCATAAGGAATATGAATCTGGAGATGTAGTTTAAACGTCCCAAGAATCCTCTGACTTGTTTTTCAGTTTTTAGAGAAGGCATTGGATCGTATGTTTCAACTGGGTTTAAAACAAGCAATCTGCATGACGTGATGATTCGTGTTTAGAAGAGGTAGAGAAAAATGCAATTGTGTGCAGTGTTTTATTTTACTGCTTGTTTTTTATAGTTTTGTTTTTTAGGATTACCATTTTCTTTGAAAAAGCAAAAAGAGAAAACAGCAATTAATGCGGAAATTACAGAACGACATTAATTTATTAATGAACAAGTCGAATCTTGAAACTACAGCCCTATAAAACAAAACTCTGTCGCTTTGGGCAAAGCGAAGAGGGAAATTTACAGAAAGCGAGCCCTATCAAAACATCCGTTTCACCTGGGCAGGGTGAAAGGTTAAAGATGGCAATTACTTTGACTGATGAACGACCTTCGGAACCTCGACAGCAACCCATTGGCGGCGAACTCCTCGGTGAATCACAAAGTATGGCACCTTCCTTGATTTGTCTTCAGAAATGACGCTGATTTCTGGTGGAGCGGGATCATTGGAATCTGTCTCCCAGGCAGAATTGTCGTAGGAGAATGCCTCTGTTGCATTTTGCATAGTATTTGTGCTTCAGGTACATCTCCCCATCCAGTTGCCTGGATATCCTCGAGCCTGATACGAGAGCTTTCGGGAGCGGTGTACTTGACCATATAGTTGAATTTTCCATTTGGTTCTCCCAGAGTGTCCCAAACTTCTTTGGAACTGGAGGAGTCATCTCTCTCAATGACGTTGACCTCGGGAAAAGCATAGTTGATGAACTCAAGTCCTGCAAACGTTGCGAATTCATCTTCATGTTGAGTAGTTTCTGAATGACCTGAGCGTTGATCCCATGGCATGGTGGGGACACAGGTATTCCGTTCAATCACAGTCAGCTGATTTTCATTGTTTGGCTGACTTTCTTGCCCCAAGTTTCCTGGGTAAGGTTGCCACATTGGCAGACCATCCATTGGGCCATAGTAGGTGTAGTCAAAATTATCTTTCATCGGAGTGTCTTCCTCTAATGAATTTGGCGGAGCGCAGCATCCTTCCAGATCACAATCCCCAAAGATCATTTCGACATCTGATCTTGGTATAAATCTCGGACTTTCTGTAGGAAAGAAAAAAGGCATAGGCACCTCTTCCTGAGACATATAACCGTCCTTGTTAAGGTAGGACTTCCATTCTTCATCTGTGTCAGAGGGATCTTCCTCATTAATAGCATGAACTGTCTGAGACACTGGGTGAAGAAAACCTCCATTGTGGAATAAGTTTTGAAGGGGATGAAGACTTTCATCGTTGGCAGCTATCCGGGTACAGGTTGCAGAAAAACCAAGACCCTTCTTTGTTTTATTGTCAATGGGAATGACAAGCTGTCCCCGTCCTGTCGTATCGGTACTCTCGACCGCTTTAATAGCATCTTTGTATGAGGAAATCGAGGTTCCTCCTCTGAACTGATTATTCTCGCTTACCGACAGTGCTTGGAACTGAGTTCCAATAACCTCCTCGGATTCTATTCCAGTAGATGATGACAAGTTGCTCACAAGCAAGGCTTGTTCCCCACAAACCGTGACAAGCTGATCGTTCTGAATGAATTTTAGCTTTTGGTGGAGGGTTGAAGTAACCGCTCCAGCCTGGTGTATCCAAGGTCTTCCTAATAAACAGCTGTACGTTGCCCGGATGTCCATGACCTGGAAAGTGACTTGGAAAGTGTGAGGACCAATAGTTATGGGAAGATCAACTTCGCCGATAACTATTTTTCTGGATCCGTCGAATGCTTTGACGACAACCTCGCTAACCCTCATCGGAGGTCCTTTGAATGATAATTGCATCAAAGTGGACTTCGGCATAACATTCAGGGTTGACCCTGTGTCTACCAGTACGATGGCTAAAGCATCGTCCTGGCAGTTAACTGTGATATTGAGCGCCATGTTATGACGACGACCCTCTTAAGGTAATTCCTCATCACTGAATCCCAAATTATTGCAGGAAGTGATGTTAGAGACAATACTATCGAACTGTCTGATTGTTACATCATGTTCCACAAAGGCTTGCTCCAAGAATTTCTGTAGAGCCTCCCTGTGGGCTTCTGAACTGAGCAACAGCGATAATACCGAGATCTTTGAAGGAGTCTGTAACAATTGATCGACAATGTTGTATTCACTCCTTTAGATGAGCTTCAGCATCTCATCATTATTTTTCGAAAGGTCGGGATTACTGGATTGACCGACAGGGGGATCGGGAGCTTCTGTCTGAAGTTCCTTTTCCTTGTTAAGTTCCCCAACCCCTCGGTTGAAGATTCTACCGCTCCGTGTTACACGACTGATGTCTGCAATATTCACAACGGAGGGTAATGGAATTTCCTTTCCATTCTCAATTATTGTTGCACCGTATTTGTAAGGGATCGCCTTAGCTGATTCATACGGTAGCGGTCCTGGTAGATAGATGACTACAGGAGCCTTCTGATTTTTTTGACCATCATAAGTAATCTCGATTCGTTCCCGGTTTGGAACTTTAGATTCGTCAAGTAAAGGAATAATGGCAAAAACATCCCTGGTCCTGTGATGACCAGAGATCGTGACAACATACTCAACTTGCTCGGCAAGGTAGTTCGGCGACCAGTTGATGGGTCCAGAACCCGAATAGGGACAAATTTCTCCACGATCGACCTGACCCTGAAGAGCTGCTCTCACAAGGTAACTCCCTTGGTTACTTTTCGAACAGACGCTACAACTGTCATAGTTGTGTGGTGGCACTTGTCCACGCCCACTTTAATTACAATGTAACCTCACTAGGTTAGCTTCCACTGATCGGACATCCTGACTCTAACGCCGAGTGGGGTTTCTATTACTGATACTAATCTGCTGAGTATCTTCATCCATGTAGATTGGCATCCACCAATGATTTAACAAGTGCTGAAGTGCCTCCTGGACAAGGGTACAACCTCGATCATTTTCGCAACCCACTTTACAGCTTTGATAGTCATGTGATATTAAGAATCCGAGTCGGACCTGCTCAGCATGTAACTCTACCAGGTTGGTATTCATTACGCGAATATCAAAGATCTGAACCATATTGATTTGATAGGAGTTCCATCCAAGATCCATCTGACGCTAGAGGGCCTCCTGTATGAAAGAGCATCCCTGTTTGTTTACCGAGCAAATCAGACAAGAACTGTAATCGTTCCGCGGCAGATTATGATACTGGCTTTGCCTTGAGTGCATCGCCACCAAGTTGACATTCATTGCACGGATGTCGTGGTTTTGAATGACGTTAGAATTCGTGTAGACCATGTTAACTCCACGAACTCGGTGCTCTTGGATCCATCCGAGATCCATTTGTTCCTGTAGGGCTGCTTGCACCACAGAACATCCCTGGTTGTCTTTAGAGCAGATATCACACTGATGATAATTATGAGGTGGCACATGGCCATATCCGCTCTGTCTACAATGCATCTTGACCAGATTAGTTTTCAACAAGAGTACATCGTAAATTTGATAGACATTGTTAGTCTCTCCTTCTATCAAATTGACTGCAGCCTTCTCGTGTTGAGGTAGCGGATTCGTGAGAA
This sequence comes from Lathyrus tuberosus, assembly GCA_022829125.1. Lineage (NCBI taxonomy): Eukaryota > Viridiplantae > Streptophyta > Magnoliopsida > Fabales > Fabaceae > Lathyrus > Lathyrus tuberosus. Next base: position 13,296,017 of record JALAZF010000124.1, on the reverse strand, counting down.
CATTAGGATTTGTATCCTTGAAGGATAAGAACCCGCTCCTAACAAGTTTTTGCACGTCGGACTTGAAATTGAGACAAGTCTCTATGTTATTCCTTGAACCTCCTTGATGATAAGGGCATGTTTGATCCACCTTAAACCAAAAAAGCGGATTTTCGGTACTATAAGAGGAGATTTAGTCTGAATGTGCCCCTTAGCCAATAGTAACGGAAACAGTTCTGCGTATGATACGGGTATAGGATCAAATCCTGGCGGCCGTGTTGTACGGTTGTTGTTATATGGAGGACGAGCCTGCTGAAGAGGCTGTTGTGTCCTTTGCTGGTCAGGTTGGCTCTACGCAACCTGAGGTTGATACGTAGGAATAGACGCAGGGTTGATAGCAGGAGTCACAGCTGCTACCGGTTGATAACGTCGTCTTTGCTTTTCGAGAGAGATATTCCCATTATCTTGCTCTTTTTTCTTAGGGAGAGCACTACCGTATTTTTTAGTACCACTCGTCGATCCAGTGTCTTTTACCAAACGTCCTTCTCGGACGGCTTCCTCAAGACGTACACCCATACCGACCATTTCGGTGAAATCACTGGGCGCACTGGCAACCATTAGGTCATAGTAAAATGAGCTTAAGGTCTTTAAGAAGATCTTTGCCATCTCTTTTTCCTCAAGAGGTGGACAAATTTGAGTGACAATTTCACGCCACCTTTGAGCATACTCCTTAAAGGTTTCCTTGTCCTTTTGCGACATCGATCTGAGTTGATCTCTGTCGGGTGCCATGTCCAAATTGTATTTGTATTGTTGGACGAAGGCAGTACCAAGATCTCTAAATGTACTGATCGTAGTACGGTTTAAACCCATGTACCATTTGAGTACTGCACCGGTTAAACTATCCTGAAAGTAGTGAATCAGTAGGTCCTGATTCTCCGCCTGGGCTGACATCTGCTGAGCGTACATCACCAGATGGCTTTGAGGGCAAGAGTTACCCTTATATTTTTCAAAGTCCGGCACTTGGAACTTGTGTGGGACTTTCACATTTGGGACCAAGCAGAGATCTGCGGCGTCCTTTCCAAATAAATCCTGACCGCGAATGGCCTGCAGTTCCTTCTGTATTTCCAAGAACTGTTCCTGGAATTCATCCATTCTGTCAAACATAGTTTCCTTCTTACTAGAAGGTGTTGGTGGAATCTGTCCTTCCGGGACAGTGTGCACCACAGGGGGTGGTACCGTGACTACGGCAGTGAGTCTTGGCGTTTCCCAAAGTTTGTAACCTTCAGGAGTCTTCAGCATGCCCCTGGCATCTTCACTTTCCCGAAGTTTGTAACCTTCAGGCCCAGCGGCTTCTGTTGTGATTCCCTGATCCTCAGTGATCGGTGGAACATATCCTTCCGGGATATAGTTAATAGGCATGCCCCAAGGACGATCTTTCGGTATCTGATACCTAGGATCATACCTCTCCACTGCGGGCGTTGAGGTGATCTCTGAGATCACAGTTCTTTGTAGATGAGCTTCTGCCATGGCTTGCATGTCGTTATGAAGCTTTCTCATATCCTCTCTCAGAGCGTTGATCTCTTCTTTCAACTCTCTATTTTCTTCCTCAAGATCATCCATCCTTTTCTGATGATTGGCCCGAGTATTATACGAATGAGACAGTTTGAATCTAGAATCGAGACACAAACGTGAGATTCGTAGGTAAGAAGAATACGCGATGTGAGAATGATGAATGCAATGATTATATGAATTGTTTAAGGTTTAGTCAAAATAAACTTCGACAATTAGATCGTAAATATCAAACGGTGGGGAAACCCCTTTTTATTGAAATTCAAAAGATTACAGAAGTGGAAATACAGTAGATTACAAAGTGCAGAAACAGAAACCTAAACTAATGGGTCCTGAGTCCTCTCTGAAGAGAAATCAGGTGTTGATTCTGGTATCTTCCTTTTCTTTGATTGGGGCTCTTGGGCCGTTGTCGGGTTGTCATTCCTTTGCCAAGTGAAAGGAGCGAGCAAATTCCTTTGGTCATCTTGATTATCTATAGCATGTTGCTCCAAAATTTCAATCAGAGCATCTTTTTCTTTCAGTAATTGTTGTATTTTGATGCACTCTATGTCGAGGGTGCGGTACTTGTTCTTCCAAGACCTTCTCTCCCTTTGAATTTTGTTGAGAGTAACCTGAAGCTTTTCAGTTTCCGTCATGAAGTGCATGACGGATTCCCTCGGCGGAAGAATTCCGTAACGAGGATAAGGCATTTTTAGCTTGAGAGCTCTAGTTTGTACCCAATGGAGATAAGGTTCCACTAAGACACAGTCCGGTTTTCCCAGAGACTCTCGTTCTTTCTTATGAACATGCTTCCAAGCGTGCACTATTTCCATCTTTAGTGCTCTGTCGTTTTCTCCTTCTTTGAAGAAAAGACCTTCCAGATGAACACCCAGTGGGATGTGTCTCATCGGGTATCCAAATTGACGACGAACCAATACCGGATGGTAGTTGATTCCTCCTTTAGTTCCTATAAGGGGTACGTTGGGGATGTTTCCACAACGGTCAATGATCCTAATTCCCTCATAAATCCTATTACACCAATCTATATCAGAGTTGGTAAGAGACATGATCTTCTGCGACCAACGTAAGGCACTCTTGCAATCCCAAAAAGCAGCAGACTTGGGCAAGTGAGAGATAAACCATTTGTAAAGTAAAGGTACACACATGTGATGTCCCCTCCGCTGTACAAATTTCCCAAGTGTACAGAATGATACGCATCTGCGAGCAAAGTCGGCACAGGATTTCTAATGAGAAAAACCTTAATGGAGTTAATATCGACGAAGTTATTGATGTTGTGAAACAAAAATAACCCGTAGGTGAGCAAGACAAAGATGCTTTCAAAAGCAGTCACGTTTCCTATACTGGCAAAATACAGGGCCTTCTTTGTCAAGAACTGGGCTGGCAAACCTTGGATGCCACCCTTAGTGGTTAGGTGAGTCCTAACCTCAGACTCGTCCAAATGAATTACTCTTACAATAGTCTGATTCTTTGGAATTTCTTCCAGTCCAAAAAATGGCGCTCGATCCATAATGTGTAGATCAATCAGGTGAGAATACTCCTCCAGCGTTGGTGCAAGCTGGTAATCCGGGAATGTGAAACTGTGATAAACTGGATCATAAAACTGAATGAGCGCATCCATGATTCCCTCAATCACATGGACTCTTAATAGTGGTAGCAAACCTCCGTGCTTGGCTCTGAAAGCCTCTGGGTTAGTGATCATCCTCGCTAACCTTCTCAAATCCTCTAGTTTTGGAACCTTGAAGGTATACTGGTGAGTTCTCCTTCTACCGAAATCCATTTGTGCAATCCTTTTCTCTGATATTTGCAGTCACAATCTTAGTTTATTTTGAAAGAACAGAGAGACTAGAAGAGAATATTTTTTGAATGTTTTAATGTTTTTTAGATGAATGCATGAATGCAGCACACAAAAACATAGAAAAAACATGGGGTCAAAGGGTCGTTGTCATGAAGTCAAGGCTCTACCCATCCCCAAAGGTTTATACTAGGGTGATTTTTGTACCTGTACTCATTATCATTAGCTCCTCCCAGGAAAGCAAAACAACAAGCGGATCGCCAGCGAGTTGTAGAGCAATCTTAGAGTAAGTGCCATTCACCGAGAATAGATCACCAGCCTCAAATGAGGGTAGTATCGCGTAACAACTATTTCTGATAGTTTCCGCACTACGAAAGGGTTTGGCTCCTCAGCTTCTCAGACTTAACAACCGGCCCATTGTCTAGGTGAGAGAATGGGTTGCGTTGGTCAACCTCCACTGAGGTTGATGGTCGACCCCATCACCATCACTTATCTGAGGTGTATACTCATTCTTTCCACATACGGCATCACCCGCATTCCCATTAGCAGAAAAATAAACATGTATTGCAATTAGGAAAAGTAGTATATATATTTGTCCTAATCATCCTAGGCCTATGAAGCTAAGAATCCTAAGTTCCTGACAGAAAATGGGTTCCCCGGCGGAAGCCCCAATCTGTGGTATTCACACAAGTGAAGAAAAGGAAGACCGTGCCTAGACCTAACTTTGAAGTGCCCCACGGTGGACGCCATTTTTTCTGTAGCGAGCGATTTTGGACTCGGTTCTTAAGCGTTGGTCGCTCTCTGCGGTTGAGCTTAAAACTACAGGTCGATTCATTTTTTATCCTATTGTGAGCTGATGAAGGAAGGGAAATAGATGTCTCCAATTAACCCTGCTTTGCATACTGAGTTTAAACAGCGGTTTGTTAGGTTACGAATGCTATCAATGTGAGGGGGGCTTTGTACTAGTTATTTGTATTTTCGCCAATACGGTTTCTTTCTTTTTATCTGGGTAGAAGGTTTCTGGCGGGGAACAAGGATTAGGACGTTAGGACTGATGCTTTTGAATTACTGCTTTTGATTGATGGAGATATGGGATTTGGTTTTTTTGTTGAGTGTGCTCGCTAAGATTTTTCTTTCAATCTTATGCCTACGTATTCCCGTTTATCCAAAACAGGGAAATCAGAGCGTTCGTAGTTCCTCCTATTCTATGGGAGAAAATGGTTGTTTTTGGTGTCTTGTTCAAAGCCCAAGACGTGAAGTGAAAGGTGATTTGTATCTTGTTCAAAGCCCAAGATATGAAGCTAAAAGGTCTCAACTTTAGAGAGAATTTGTCATCTCTAAAGAGGGGGTTGTATGTCACAACTTTTCATAAAGGAGAATTACTCTAACCGGGATGTGTGAATCCAGCAATGCCATAATTTCCTTTATAGGGGGTTTTAACCTTCAGGAGAAGACTTTAACTCAGTGTAGAGCAATGCTATCTTTCCTTAGGAATTTCTCATGCTAAAAGAGGGACAGTGGCATGGATGTAGATGATCCAGAGGCTTGCCGCTTACAGCGATTTGATGAAGGGAGTTGTTTGATGTTTGTTTACTGTGAACAAGGCACAGTTTTGATGCTAAAAGGTTAATTGGATTAACCAGTGGTTTTCTTATACAAAGCCTAAGAGGAGGCTAATATTTGTCTCGTACAAAGCCCGAGAGAGAGGCTAAAAGGTTTTGACTCAACGATGGAATCTTTTGGTATCTCGTATAAAGCCCGAGATGAAGGCTATTTGACTCAACAGGAGAGTTTTTGTATCTCATACAAAGCCCGAGATGGAGGCTAAAATTTGTTTGGCTCAATAAGAACCTTTTTGTATATCTTATAAAGCCCGAGATGGAGGCGAAAGGGGTGATTGACTCAACGAGGGAGTCTCTTATGTGTCTCGCACAAAGCCCGAGAGAGAGGCCGAACGTTGTTTGACTGAACGAGGGAGTCTTTTGTATCTCGTACGAAGCCCGAGATGGAGGCTAAGGTAACTGTTTCAGTTAAGTGACAGGTCCAGTATACTGATTTTGAAAGAGAAAATCAGTTCTTATATGAGCAACATTGTACTCCTGGATTTGATTCAAGGATCCGGGTTATTCCTGTTCTTTAAGGAAGTGGGAAATCCAAAGGATGTTGAGACTATCTGAGTCTGCGGGTTTCCTTCCTATTTTTGAAGGGGTCACTTGAGAATGTCTTTGAGACTCAAGGAAGTTAGACTGTCTGTGTCTAGAGTTTCATCTTTTATACTGTGTTTTGAAACAGTAGTAGACTCTATGAAAGGACTGTTCTATGAAGATGACTAAGTTCTGTTCTTATACCTCTAGGAGGTCGTCGGGACAATTTGTACGAGGCCCAAGAGGATGCTGGAAGCTTTTAAGAAGCCGACGGGTCCTTGTACTAAGCCCAAGAGGAGGCTATCATTCCCGGAGGAAGAGATCATTATACGAAGCCTAAGAGGAGGCTGTGAATACTTCTAAGAAGCCGTAGGTACTTGTACTAAGCCCAAGAGGAGGCGGGGTTGCTTTTAGGAAGCCTGTGGGTCCTTGTACGATGCCCAAGAGGAGGCCGATGCTTTTAAGAAGCCCGTGGGTCCCCAAACCCCGAGAAATTCAAGGCAATGCTATTCACCGAGAATATATCAAAGTCAGGAAAGTTCAAGAATTTGGAAGAAACTTAAAGATGCCATTCACGAAGAATACATTCATCTCTGGGAGTAGAGTTTCTTGACAATTCCTAATGAGGACAGCCTGAGAGAAGACTGTGTCTGGTGATCCTATTGGGGATCTAGTTGTCTATTTCTATGACTAAACGAAACGGCGTCACTTAGTTCTAGACGTAGTTGCCGGGGAAACTCTAAATATATATACTATTATTACACAGTTGATATGAGTTTATGAAAGAAGACTTACAGTGAAACAACCCCACAATACAGTAATATGTATATGAAAGCGTATAAACACTTACTCGGTAGTAGAGCTTCCATGCTGTTTGGTTAGTTGTTCAACAAAGAAAGATTGAAAACAATAGTATATTCAAAATCAAAGGAGAAAGTGCTTTGAAAAAGAAAAATTTGGGCCTTACAGCTCAAGGAGAGGCCCAGGGTTTTATCAGTGAGCGCACTGTTTGAATTTGTACAGAGGGACTTATACAAGTGACTGAGGCCTAAAATGTTTTCTGTACAAAGGGATGGGTCTTACACTCTAATAGAGGCCCAAAGGGTTTAAAGAAAAAGAGTGGGGCTTATAACACAAGGGTAGGCCCATATAATTTTTCCGTTTGAAATGGTGATCGCGCCGAGGTTTTCTTTTAACGCAGAGGGACTTATACAATAAGTGAGGCCCAAAATGATTTTGGTTAAAAGGGGGTTAGGTCTTACACTCTAATAGAGGCCCAAAGTGTTTTTGAATGGGTCTTATAGCTCAAGGAGAGGCCCAATTGATTCTTTGAATAGACGACGATCGCGCCGTTTGTTTTTGACGGTATCGGGACTTATACAATTCACTGAGGCCCAAAAATGATTTGGTCAAGAAAGGATTGGGTCTTACACTCTATTAGAGGCCCAAAGTGTTTTGAAAATGATTTATGAGGGTTGAATTAATCCAAAAACCCTAATTTGTTTTCAAAAATGTATTTAATTGAATAAAAATTCAATTAAAATGATCAAAATTGTTTAACATGTGAAAAACAAATTGTGATTTTGGATTAATGCTTCAAAAATTAAGTATTGACCTACAAAATAATTAGAAAGCATTAAAAGTTGCAAAATCAATGTAGAAAAAATATTTAAAATGTCAAAAATAATTAAAATATTAATTCTTTGCAAAAATATCAATTATATGAAATAAATAATATTTTTGGGATTTTTTGATAAAATAAAATATTTTAACATTTTTGTGAATTATTAAAAAAAGAATCAACTCAAAATCATTAAAACTCAGAGAGAAATTAATTTTTGAATCAATTAAACAAAATCACAAAATTCAAATATTTGAATTTGTGAAAAAGGCACCAAGAACACAAGCAAGAACACGCGCATTTTTCTGGGTTTGGCTGATTTGCGTTTTCCATCCAGTCTCACTGAATACGTAATCATATCATGCAATCAACATATCATTATGCTCGTCTCAACCTCACGATCATGTCTATAACACTTAATTTCATTTAAATTAAACATAAAACATGAAATCACGAAGAAACCTCAAGAACCCTAATTTCTGCATGAAGGCTAGGATTTTTTATACACGATTCAAACAATGCAATTAATTGAGGGAAAACATTCCATGCATGATTATGAACATATGGCCAAATTATTGTGCGAGGAAATATGCATAGATTGAGAGATGACCAAGTATATGTTTATCTCTAAGCCGTGACAGCAAGTGCAATGTGATTTTTGATTTGGAGGTGTTACAGATGAGTGGTGATGATCTGAACAGCTTCCCTACACCCTATGGAGTGTGTTTGAATGGTTGGACTTGATTGAAAATGGCTGGATCAATTTGTGGTACCTCAGCTGCAACTTGGTTGAAAATTTGAGCAACCAACTGGTGATTTTGTGAAATTGGTGTTTCAGAAGTGATCCAAGTGTTTGATCAGCTCATATGTGATGTATGTGAGGTGTGTGAGTGATTGGTTTGATTGGAATTGCTCTCAAACTCAAAACCCGATAGTGACTTGCCTTAGAAGGCAAACTTGGAGTGAAAGAAGAGATTTTGAGGAAAACGTCTATTTGATGGCTTTGGTGTACTCAAACTGATCACAATTGAGCTCTATTTATAGTAGAGCAAGTTTATTTTGCAAGGAATAGTGAATGGCAGCTGGTAAGTAGGTTTGGCCAATGTTGGCAAATGAAAATCCAAGTCTCCTCTAGCCATTGACTAGAGGTTAGGGCACAGAGCTTTGGTTCCCTTGGTCTTGGATAAGTCTTGACTAATTTCAGATGAGAATGGCTCAGCAAGGTAACTTGACAATGTCATATCTCATGGGGTAAGTTGAATTTGGCAATGTTCTTGGCCATTTTGGAAAGCCCTTACATGATACAACAACTGTTTGAACAAGTTTGGTTTTGATCTCTTTTGATTCCAAGTGAAAAATCCCTCTACATTTGGCAAAAACTGAAGCAAAATCTGACTTAGTGAAATTTTCACTAAGTGTTGGAATAAAGTGTGATTTCTTGATTTTGATCACTCCATAACTCAAAATCCTTAATGAATTGGACTTAGGTCTAGTTGAAGTTTTTGTAGAGGGTAATGAGGGCTACAAATCCATCTTTGGATGAGTAAAAATGGCCATGTGGTTTAGGAGTTATGATCCTCCAAAGTTAGTGTATTAGTGGTACTTATTCCATAACTTAGAAAAATTTCTAAGTTTTATGGTTACCCCTTTTACAAGTTATCCCACTTTCTTTGATTTTTCTTGATGAATGATGATTCAAATCATACATTAACATCATTTTAGGGTTAAAAATCCATTTTGGTGAAAAATCTCAAAAAGTCAAAGTTGACTTTTGTGCACAGTTGACTTTTTATCAGATGAATTCCAAATTGTGCAATTCTTCAGGAAATCATGTCCTTGACCTAAATCAAACTTGATGGACATGTTCCATGGGTGTCATAGGGTATATTGGGGCATGTCCTAGGGTTTGGGAGCATGTCCTGGTCAAAAGTCAAAGTTACAGTTGACTTTCCTCGCGAAACCCTAATTGTGGTGCAGATGAAAATGAGACTTGTTGCTCAAGCTTCTTGGATTAATCCATTGTTCCAAATGGATCAATATAGTTCATTAGAGACCCTCAAATCATGTCTTGAGGTCTTGGCTCTTGATTTTCCCTAAAAGTCAACTTAGGGGTGAATTAGGTCAAGAAACCCTAATTCCTGATTTTTGATGTATGCATCCCCTGAGGAAAAATTGACTTGATGGATGGGTCCATGAGGTTCCATGGAGTACATTAGGTTGTGTTTTGGATCTTTGGCTTGTTTCCAGATGAAATTTTTCATCTGGAGGCCCTGGTCGACCAAAACCCTAATTTGGTGATACTGGCGATCTTGAGACTTGATCCACCTAGAAGGGAGCAACCTTGTGCTTAATCCTTGAAGTGGGAGTCCTTTTTGATCCATTGTGGATGTTTGAGAGGTTAGACAAGTTGAAGATCATGTCATTCCTTGATTGATCCTTTGTCTAAGGCTGTGAGAGAGCTTAAAACCCTAATTTTGATTGTAGTGAATGCTCAACAACCCTTGAGGCATTTGGTGAGGCATGATGGTTCATCCATATTGTGATGATGATTTGCACAATGATGGGAAATCTTAGTGGTCAAAATTTGGGGTATGACAAGAGGCTTTGTATGTGTTTGCTTACATTTGTGCCAAAGACCTCAAAAGAGGCGCCCCATTCCCATTCCCCCCTGATAAGACCTCGAAGAAGGCAAGCGAAAAGGGTCTAGTAGTCAGTCCCCGCACTTTTAGTTTGAGTCGTCCATTAGCTCACACTACGTGTTGACGCTCTTGAACAATGTACCCAAGATCCTGTCTGGTCCGTCAAAGTGGAATAGGGTTTCGCATTCTAAACCCCCATGCCTCGTCTAGCTCGCGTTGACATACGCTGATGCTTTGTGCTCGCACGCACCATTTACTATTTCTTGTATCATCTGTCCTGCCCGATGACATGATATAGTGGTTTGGCCCCCTTTATTTCCCACATCTAGCTTGTTTTCCTCGGTTGATATGACCCCTTGGCTAAAGCTCCCCCCATCCTACCTTGATTGCTTGATATCATGGTTAGGTGCCCCTCGGTTAATATGACCCCTTGGTCGTTTCCTTTGGCACTGTGAGGTGCATGAACCCATAGTCGGATGTTTGCTACTCGAGTGATATGGATAATCCTCGAGCGTGTGTGCTTGTTTGATGCGTTTTTCCATAGGACCTTTCTACCTTAGTGCTTCACTTGTTTGTTACTAGTTGCACTTCATTTTCCTTTCATTACTCCATTACTCGTTTACACTAACTTTTCAGGGGCATATGGTAAGTGTGGGTGTGCACCCACATTCAACTTCTTCTTCCTCTTTTATTCATTCTACTTGTGTTTGATAAGCATTTAATGCTTCTTTGCTTGCTTAATCTTCTTCATCCCTCTTTAAGATCAACTTAACTTCCATCTTGGAAGTAAGTTACTTCTTATGTTCTTCTCCTTTTTTTTTAGGATAGTGCTCTTCAAACCACACCTAACCTTTAGGATCATCCATGCATGATAACAAATAGGATTGTTAGTCCCCCATAGTCTTCACCTTTGCTTCCTTTGAGTCTCTCTTCTTCTCACCTCAAAACAAAAAGCAAAAACACTTAATAAAGGCATAACATATATTGCATTTGAGCCTTTCACATGAGAATAAGATAGTGAGGGGTCTTCTCTCACTTTCTTAGAATGTTTAGCATACGTCCCGTCTTGGGTCGATATGCGAGGCATTCTATCCTACATGAGAGACTTAAATACAATATGCGTTATACACACCAATAATCAAAATACTTCTTTCTAAAATACAAAAACAAACAATTCTCTTCTCATCTCCTTCATTCCATTCTTAAGCACTCGTCATGTCCGTTCTACCGCAAACACGTAACGCCTAAGTCTCCCTACAGCGAGCTGCAACACCTAAGTGCTGGAATACGCACTCTGATGTTTCCATTAAAAAAACACAAACAAAGCAACCCTTGTTGAGCCGAACTACGTTTGCTATGATTCTTCTTTCTCGTCCGATTGAGGATACGTAGGCACGAGGTGCGATATCTCGACGAGCAACCTTTCCCCGTAGTCCGTCGAACTACGTTGACTCTGACTTTCCCATTGCACTAAGGGAATACGTAGGCCTAGGACAACGATAATGTCCTATCGAGTCACTTCTTTTCCTTTTCTCCCCCGTCTCTTCGTTCCTTTCAGTTCAGTTCCTTTTCCTTTCCATCAGCAGTGAAGCTCCAGTCGACGAAACCCTTTGATTGAGACAACAAGCGTGGATCCCATCGAGTACGATGGACGCGTGGGGGTGCTAATACCTTCCCCTCGCGTAACCGACTCCCTTACCCATTTCTCTTAGTCGCCAGACCTTGTTCTTTCCTTCTCTCAGGTTTACGCAGTGTTTCCTTTCCCTCTTTTAGGATAAATACACATTGCTGGCGACTCTGTTTTTGCGCCACTTTCGCGTTTGTACTTGGATGAAAATCCCGGGAGCGACAACTGGCGACTCTGCTGGGGACAGGTTGACCTCTTGCTGGTTCATCCCCTTTTGCGAGTCAATCCTAGCGCTTGTTTGTTTTTCTTTCATTGGGTGTTTACTTTGATGTTGTTTTTGCTATTTTACTGTTTTACGGATTTACTGTACATTACTGTATTTACCACATTTACTGCATCATGTTTCATTATTATACTGGACTGTGTTGTGCTGGTTTTCTGTTTGGCGGGATGGGTATTCTGAGAGATAGGCCCAGTACACAGGCCTGAGTGCACTTATGTTTAGTGTGTTTCATATCCTCTCACGGTCCATTTCGGTGCGAGGAGGGAATATGAAACACAATCTGGATGTGGTTCTCTATAGAGAAATCTGCGTTGTGGGTCTGCCACAATGGTAGAGCTATCTGGAAGATCTGTTAAGTCTGGATGACCTTTAGGATGATCCCTCTTTATTTTGAGGTGAATCAGAGGACGATCTTTTTGTATGGCGGTAGCATTGTATCCTTCGGGCTGAATGTGCTATTACCTCTCATTCCGAGATCTGAATTTGAGAATCCTCACTTTCTAGTACATGCATGTGAGATTGGGGGGATTATTTACAGGTTTGCAGGTAACCTTGACTGTCATCCTACCTGGTGTTTGGGTTCTCTTATCAGTGCAAACTTATCAGTCTGGTATTCTGATTATGCCGATATGCTGGTTATTCTGGTATTCTGGTTATTCGGATATTCTGGTATTCCGGTATTCTCTTCAGAGCAGACCTGTGAACTTATTCAGATAGTAGCACATCACTTATCCAGAGCTTTGTGGATACCTTGATCCCGTGTCTTTGCATTTGTATCACATGACATTTTGCATTTTCATACTCATATGCATAGCAGGTATTCTCATAAGGGGATTCTTATTCTAAATTGGTATTTTCTTTAGAACTGCAAACCTGACTTCTCACCACTACGCAACACGAAGCAATTAGAGGAGAATCATGGGTCAGATGCGAGCAGAGTTGTCGGAATTCCAAACTCGTATGGCTCAGTGCATGGAGGTGATGCAGGGTATGGCTCAACGTCAAGAGGAATTAAGGGCGGTTATTCACAGGGCTGCTGTTGTTATCCCAGAAGCTGGTAATGGGAATGTTGTTGGTAATACTCCGAGCAGAGTTGTGAATCGTCCACGTACTGATATTCCTCCACCCCATTTTGTGAGTCAACCCAGAAGAAGTGCTGCTAAGATTCCTGTTCCTCGTCAGAAGGTGGATAATCCGGAAGAACAATTTTACGATGCTGAGATGAATTTCCCTACTGACACGGACAGGAGGCTTTGTATGCTTGAAGAGAGATTGAAGGCTCTTAAGGGCCATAATACTTTGGGCATGGACATGTATGACTTAGGGTTGGTCCCAGGTGTGAAAATTCCTCAGAAGTTCAGGGCGCCTGTTTTTGAAAAGTACAATGGATCCACCTGCCCTAAGCTTCACATCAGGGCATATTCTAGCAAAATGTCTGCCTATACGGATGATGAGAAGCTGCTAATGCATTTCTTTCATGACAGCCTAGCTGGGGCATCTTTAGACTGGTATATGAGCTTGGAGAGAACGCATATTAAAAGCTGGAGAGATTTGGCAGAAGCTTTCATTAAGCATTACCAATACAATACGGACATGGCGCCCAATAGAATACAATTGCAGAGTCTTTCTCAAGGACAAAACGAAAGCTTCAAAGAGTACGCCCAAAGATGGTGTGAATTGGCTTCCCGAGTTCAACCTCCGATGTTGGAAAGAGAGCTCGTTGATATGTTCTTGGATACTCTTCAGGGGCATTATTATGAGAAATTGGTTGGATGTTTGTCAGCCGAATTTTTAGGTCTTGTATTGGTAGGAGAAAGAGTCGAATTGCCTCTGAAGATGCAAAGAAACCTTATGCTGGGTCCTCCAAAGGAAAGGAAGGAGAAACTAGTGCTGTTTATATTCCTCCTGTTGTTCAACGGCGTGTTTAATATCAGCGACCTTATGCTCCTCAGCAACAGAGACAACAAAGACCACAGAGGCCTGCGAGAAGGTTCGATCCCCTCCCTATTCCTCACAGTGATGTTCTTGCCCGTCTACTTGAGAGTTCTCTGGTTGAACTAAGGGATGCCAAGCCTGTTCCCGACCCCATTCCTCCTGATTATGATCTGGATGCTAGATGCGAGTATCACTAAGACACACCGGGTCATTCCATTGAAAATTGCAACGTGTTCAAGCACAAGGTGCAAGACCTGGTGGACTCAGAGATCATTGCATTCACTGAAGATGATATGTACATCTATTGAAGCCTCTTGTCTCAAGTGAGCACTCAGTTTGCAAGGACATCCAGACAGAATCAAGCCTCCTCAGCGATGACAATTTTCAGCTTCTTCACTGCATTTCATTTGTAGTTTTTCATTTTCTTGTTAAAGCATTGTATGCATAAAAAACTTGTTTGTGTTCTGAATGATGTTTTAATGCAATGAATATGTTTTTCTTGAAGTAATTCATTTTTACTCACCCATATAATGTTTTTGAGCATTGCAATACCAACTTTCTTGCTTAAACTTTTGGAGGGAGGATGATGAGGGAAAAACGCAAAATCTTTGGTTGTGTGCTTTCGGATAAAACCCTGTTGAGGATGTACAGGCATTGTTTCAATCCCTAAACACTGGAGATATAAGGGAGATAAACCCTCGTTAACCCCTTTGAGCCTTGAAGTAGGAGTATTTTTTCGTATGAAAAAACCCTCACATTTAACCTAGGGGCAGGGTAGGCGTCAGTTAATTTGACCGAGCTTTCAAAATTCAAAAGGAGTGTGCATCTGAGGATCCATTACCTTTCTTTCCTCACATATCATGAGGCCAAGAGATGTGAAACCACAATGTTATCCATCAACAATCAAGGAGTGAGGCAGTCATAACCCTTTCAAACAAGTCTGACAAAACAGTGTCACACGATTTTTTCAAAAAAAAAAAAGAGAGAGAAAAAGGAAAAAGCCCGCTAAGTCGAAACTTGAAAACAAGTGACTTAGGCAAAAGTTAGGGCATCCCACTGGACTTCAAAATCGAAAAACTCAAAAGAGTCAGTCCAGGCAAAATCAGGGATCAAAAGAATGAAAAGCGAAAAGCGGAAAAGGATTACAAAAGAAAAATCCTCAAATAAGAACAAAGTCGTGTGGCTACAGACACAAAAGACAAAAGGGGTGACTGTTGCTCCAAAACCTCTTCGGGTCTCAAACCATCAGTGTATGGATTCCTTAAATATCATAACATTTTTTTGAGAGATGAGCGTTTGTGTCAGATTAGCTGAACATAGGACTGGAGAACATCACGAAGAGTGGGCGGGAACCAATAAACTTCGAGCCATAAACCTTTTTTCTCAAAACCGTGAACCAGGCCACGTTACAACCCTTAAAAGTCCTAATTGAAACAGGGTTTATTCTGAAGGTGTACTTCAACGAGATAGCGTTCCTGACTCCCATGAGTTGTGCTAATAAGATTTTTGTTGGTATTGCATGTGAGTATTATTTTCCATTCAAAAATAAATGTCGTAGCTAGTGACTCGTTCACTGGGTTTGGCGACATATTTTCAATAAACTTCAAGGTTAACGTGTTTGTTGCATCAGAATTATCATTCTCATAATAAACTCGTTCTGCTTACATACATGTGCCTAAGCATCAATGAAGCTTACACAGTGAATGCCAGTCGAGAACCTTGATCTTGCCGAGTTGGGATGCTTGAAAATTCTGAAGGACAGTCATATCAAGGGGCATGTTGCCAAGAGACTCGGTGTCGTGGGTTCTCCCTCGTAAGTCTGATGAGATGTAGCCAATCTGGGGCAGTCACGTCGAAAAATCTCTCTAAAGTTCAGTTATTCTGGGGCATTCATTCGAAGATCAGGGTCAAAGCCACTTCAAAGCTCGTATCGAGGCAGGCCACCTCCGGAAATGAGAAGTTATCCTCTCCAGAAGACGGTTAATCAGAAACACCTCTTCAAGGTTCGAAATACTGAGGCAGAGTATTTCAAATCGTTACAAGTCCTCTCGAGGAAAATTCCTTCATGGATCATATAGTCTGGGGCATTTACGTCGAGATCCGATAAATCTCTCTAAGAGTTTGAAGATCTTGAGGCAGTGTGAATGCTCGGTCTTCTGTAAAATCCTCTTGAGATGATTTCTTTCATTAGACCATGTGGTCTGGGGAAATTCAGGAAGAAACCGTTGTTTACTCTTGATAATCAATATGCAAGTGATCAGCAGAAACTTGAAGCATTAAGTCTCTTCCCCAGCAAGGAGCCAAAAGGTATCTTTTCCAGCAAGGTGTTGGAATTGACATTCTTCCCCAAGCAGAGAATCGTCCTCAAATCGAAAAGGGTTATTCATGAGGATTTCTTATCCCCAGCATTGTAGGTGGATTCCTCATTCTCAGCAGGGTAAGACGATGGAATATTTTCAAGCAGTTTGAAGACGGTGAGAAGTCAGAGTACTCTCTTCCTCAAAAGTCAAAGTCCAATGGTTATTGGCACTCTCCGCAAGTCAAAGTACAATTGTTATTGGCATTCTCAGCGGTTCAAAGTCCAATCTTTATTGGCATCTCCCCAACAGAGTTTGAAATTCAGCTTGCAGTTCCCCGACGGGGTTTGTATCATCATTGGTTATTGGTGGTACAGTTGGTTATCTCCCCACAGGAGGTCAGATATTGGTGATCCCTTCCTCAGCGAAGTTTGCTTGTCTGTTCTGCGCATTCCCCGGTGGAGTGTCATCTCATTCTTGCATTTGCATATATCATGACATTTGCATCCTCTAAACGCGTAGCATTTCCATTTCGTATGGAGCATTACGCCATAGAAAGAAAATTCAAACATGCATCGAAGCATAAGCCAAATTTGGTACCTTGTGCGAAAGCCCAGATCAACTGTCAATCAAAACAGTGATTTCAACCTCATAGTTGACGCCCTTTTTTACCAACCTCAGAGTTGTCGTATACCTTTTCCCAACCTCAGAGTTGTCGTATATCTTCTCTCCAACCTCAGGGTTGACGCCTCTTTATACCAACTTCAAAGTTGTTGAATATACTTTCTCGACCTCAGAGTTGATGAATGTTCCTTTCCTCCCCAACCTCAGAGTTGACGCCTTTTGTCCCCAACCTCAGAGTTGACGTCCCTTTGTCCAACCTCCGAGTTGAAGCCCTTGTTTTACCAACTTCAAAGTTGTTATATATCTCCAACCTCAGAGTTGAAGCCTTTCATCCCTAACCTCAGAGTTGTCATACCTCCTTTCTTCCCCAACCTTAGAGTTGACGCCTTTCTCCAACTTCAAAGTTGTCGTTTACCTTTTCTTGACCTCAGAGTTGATGAATACCTCCTTTTGCCTCCAACCTCAGAGTTGACGCCCCTTTTTACCAACCTCCGAGTTGTCGTATATCTTCTCTCTAACCTCATAGTTGTCGTGCCTCTTTCTTCCACCAACCTCAGAGTAGACATATTGTGGCATGTCTCCAACCTCAGAGTTGACGTATATCCTTCTTCTGACCCTAGAGTTGAAGTTATGGTTTTTTCTCAGCCTCAGAGTTGATATCTCCCTTTTCCTCTACCTTAGTGTTATTGTTTACTTCAAATTTTCTCAGTCTCAGAGTGAATGCTTTTTTTTCTCAACCTCAGAGTTGATGGTCTACCTTCTTATCCCCAGCGAAGTTCCATGAGCAGAATAATCTCTCTCTAGGGCAAAGTCATTCCAGTGGAAACTTCTTCAACAGGATCATCACACCTCAGCGCATCTGCAAGCCAATTTATTTTTTGCAATTTGTGGCAAGCGTTATCCCTGGAAGAAGGGTTAATCCCCACAGAGCAATTGAAGGATCGAACAATGATCTTTTCCCCGCGGAGTTGGATTCCTCGTCCGGAGTCTCTTTTGCATTTGCATATATCATGACATTTGCATTCTGTAAAGCGTAGCATTCCATTGTGTAATACCCCAAAATTTGCTCTCTCTTTTGTCATCATAGCATAGCATTATCATATATCATATCATATCCATCTCATTAGCCTAGCATTACATCTTTAACATAGAAACATAATTCATTGCATTCAGCATAGGACATGTGATCAAGGCATCTTCCTTTGGTTTGAGCTTTCCATATTCAGAAGGTTATCAGTATGCATTCAAAATGGTTATTTCTCAGGCGGTGTATATTCAAGGTCCAATTGTTGTGTGTGGAACTCGTCAGGTAGTTCATGTGAAATGTGGGTTCAGGGTGCATATGATAATCGATTCAGATGGCCATGGCTCCAGTTGCGAATTGTTCAGTAGTAGCTGTGTGTTTTTTTTTCAAAGCTGTTGAAAGGAGTTTGGGATTGGTTTTAGTTTTGGATATCCATTTGATAAACCATCTTTCCTATCCTTTTTTTTATCCAAATTCTCATGCTAAACTCCACCCATTTTCAAATCCATTGTTCATTTCCAAATATCCATATCCATTTTTTCCAATTCAATTAATCACCCCATATTCAAATATCCATCTTAGCTATTTTTAGTTCCAAGCCTATATCCATTGATTCAATTTAAGCCAAGTTCCATTATCTAATTAAAAAACAATTTAATTCACATTCCATCCATTTAGTCCATGTCTAAAACCATTACACAACAGTGCCTATAGTTACATTATTGATAGACTTAGTGCGTCAGAAATGAGCTTCCAAGGGGGCCATGAAGTGTGCCGACACGGAAACTAGTCCATCTTCTTCAAGTTCGTTTGTGGCAGTTTCATATGGATTTGCTTCAATGGCAATGCTTTTTATCAATAAAGCCGTTCTTAAGCAGTATCAGTATTCAATGACTTCGCTCACTTTGCACCAACTAGCCACTGCGTTGTTTATACAATTTGGTTGAAAAATAGGATACACAAGAGCTAGAGGAGTGAATATGGAAATAACCAAGCAACTGTTTACGGTTTCATTTTTCTATAATGCTAATGTTGCATTTGCTTTGGCCAGTTTAAAAGGAGTTAATATTCCAATGTATATTACAATAAAAAGAACCAAAATCGTAGCAGAAAAAGAAGAATTTTCAACAGAAAAGTCCATAGCAGGTGCTACTAGTTTCAACACCACGCGGAGAAATTACAAACAGGGGGTCAAAGGAAATTTCAGAAAGAGACTCATAACAGCATCATTCAAAATAAAGTCCACAACAGAAAATTACAATATAAAAACTCCATATCAGAACAATCAATAACAGAACTCTCTGTCATTTTTCTCCCTAACCGTTTTCTAACCACCATAACCAACCTCTAACAGAAATTGATAATAATTTTCTAACAGTTTTTCACTCTGAATTTCCTCTAACTTCCTAACAGAATTGTTAACCATCTCATAACTGGACATAACTGCAAACTTCTGAATAAACAAGCTTTTTCTCCCTCTCGAATTCTTCAAGCTCGACAATTCCATAGCTTCATCGTCATCTTCATGGAAACTCCAAAAACTTCAATCATTCAACAAAACTTCTAACTGAATTGCCTTCAACAAAAATGCCATAGAAAACCTTTTCTCGATCTCGGAATCTTCAACCGTCTTCTCTGACTCGTACTCATCAATTCACCTTCTCCTTCAATCTCACAACCTTGTTTCGATCTTCACCTTCAACGGATTCACCATCTTCGAATTCAAGCCTTCCGAAACGGTTATCATCTTGAACCTCTACGCAACTTGCGGTCCTTTGTATCATCTTCTATATTCTTCCTCTAAAATTCTCGAATTCCAAACCTGCATCAAATCATCAACAACAACAACGATTCAGAACACATCAACACTCAACAGCTCGCGGTAACCAGAAATCAGATTGCGTAAGAAGAAGAAAAGCAAAGTAGAAGAGAAATTGAGCGACAGGGACGAAGGTTAGGTGAAAGCGACGGAAGCGAAAAGTTCATTCATACCTGAAAAGACTCCGATTCAATGTAAGTTCGTCAATCCAATTTCATCTTCTGGCGTGCGTCTGGATTCATAGCCTAGGTCTTGCTTGTGATTGTCTCCGATTCGCGATCTTGAGAGAAAATCGAAGGGGATCGCAATGAGTGTTGACGATCGGAGGTGTGAGGTGTGCACCGCCACTGACGGCAGACGTCACGGCGCGAAATAGGATGTTGTTGGCGTGATGTTTCAGAAAAATTGGAGAGGAGGAAAGGTTGTTGTGGAGAAGTGAATGGCGAACATCGATTTTAAGGGAAGAGAAGGAGAGTAGAAGAGGCGATGCTTGGAGAGGTGGATAATAAGGACGGCGAGGTTGAACGATTGAAGAAGTATACGGAGGAGTTTACGTTGACAAGATTTGAGTGAGATGGAGGCGTTGGGTTTTAAGGATTGGGGGCACATGAGTGTGGTCTTCACAGAATTAGGGTTGGCTGTTTGTTGAATGGGGCCTCCATGAATTCACATTCATACCACCTTGAGATGTTATCGGCACCCTTTGCTGTACTCATACCCGTGTAATTCAAATCCCACACTACAAAACTCTATTATCTTTGTTTAATTAATTTTGTTTTGTTATTAAACTGTAGTTTGTGAATTATAATCTTAGTTTAGATTGTGTGATTAGTCCATAATCCTTGTTAACTCTGTTCTAGAATTTGTTCTAACAATTAATTTGGCTAGTTGGATTAGGATAGGTAATAAGAACTTTGATTAGTATTGCTATTAGATTTAGATTTTGCTAATCGTGTTGGATAATTGTTTTTTTGGTTTGATAACTTTAGAAATAGATTTTAAAATTAGAATCTAATTGTGATGTAGGTTAACTTTGATTTGTGATTTTAACTTTGATTTTTTCTAATTGTAGAGTAATTTCAATTAACTTTTGTTTAGACACTAATTTCACGTCGATTTAGATATTGACTTTAGACATTAAGTTTGATAATTAGATTTGGATTTTGTTAATGATCGTGAATAATTGTTTTGTTCACTAGTTGCTCACTAATCGTTTTTAGCCTAATTGTTCATTAATGGTGTTTTTTCTTAATCATAGCCTAATTGTTTTTGCTTACTTGTGTACCAATTGTTTTTGTAGAGTTAGGAATAACTTTGAATTAATTGACATAGATTTAATGCTAACATTGACTAATTCTTTTAATAGTTTCGTTTGATGACTTGGTTAATGGTCCTTAATATGTTTTGCATTGATTTTTGGCTAATTGATTGTTTACATTTTAGTATTGATTTCAATCACTTCCTATTGACATTTCCTTTTGATATTAGTTGCTCACTTTGGTTATTTCCATTTGAACTTTGACTAATCTTTGAGTTTATTTTGTAGTGTTTCACACTAAACATAGAAGTTGTTGTAGTATACACAGCTTCCGTGCACAAAGGGTGCTGTAAAATGTTGATATCTTGGCTGGCTGCATATACACCCATCCTGTTCTGAAAATAGTAGCTGTTATAGACTGTTTTTACTTGTTGCTAGTTTTTACAGCTATGCAGGTGCTTGAGCGCTGTTGTTGCTGCTGTTTATGCTTTATTGTCTTGTTTTATTGTTTTTGAAGAGCATTTGGTTCCATGCCTTTCACGGATCCATTCCACTTTCTAACACCTTCATTCATTTATGCTAGGTTACTAGAAGTTTGTCGGTTTGCTTATAGTTTTCTTGCGTTGCTACGGATTGATATCCGTTCGGTATCACTTCTCTTCTCTTTTACTAATTCCGCATTTTTCCTTTTTATGCCATGAGAAGTAGGATTGGGAGTCCGTGCCACTTGGCCGGCAATGATGGAAGTCCTCAAAGGAGGCTCTGTTTGTGATTGTTTAATATTGTGCCTGAACACCTCTATGAGGCATCCCATTCCCATTTCCCCTGGTAAGACCTCTAAGGAGGCAATTGACGGAAGGCAGGGTTCGCAATCGACCCCCGTTATTCTAGTCGAGTCATTCTCAGCTCTCATTACATGATTGAAGCTTTGAACATCACCTGCTCCTGTTATCGAGTCAGTCAAGTGGAAGATAGGGTTCGCAACCGACCCCCACTCATTGTCATTAGCTCACATCGACCGATGTTGACGCTTATGTGATCTCACTCACATCTTTTTTATTGATCTACTTTGATATTTGATATCATTGTATTGTTTGTTTTAGCTTTTGCTTCCTCATTAGGATACCTATTCTAACTTGTCCAAGTTAGATAGGTTAGAAAACATAACATAGGACTAACGCTGTTTATTCTTCCGTTTTCTTTTAATTCATTTCGTGATTGATTTATCCTGTGTTTACTTGTCTGATGACATGATCCCTTAGGGTTCCTCGCTCCACTTAATTTTTGATTAAGTCGGAGGTAGGAGAGACATTAGGATAGCAATCCATGCATGACAACATTAGGTAGACTTCCCCCTTTGATCCTGACCTTAGGACCATCATGACATGCTGACTTGTATGACCGGGTTTCTCCGTAGACTTTCTGTGTGTCCTTCCCTTTTGTTCTCTCGCACCCATACGATCGAGACCGTTTCCTATCCGTGGTCGTTACCATGAACTACGGATGCTCTGATTCCTCATTCCCTAATGAGGATACGTAGGCACGAGGATCCCTATCTTTGGCGAGCACACTAACAACTAACTTCCGTTTTCTCTTACACTTCGAGTCCCTTCTTTCTTCTTTAGACTTTAGGTTCTCTTACCTCACAAACCATTAGGATCACTCCCTTGACTAATCAATTAGGATTGAGTCTTAGTTCACATAGATTTTTACCTTTCTCCTCCTTGAGTCTTTCATCTTCTCATCTCAAAGAAAATTCAAAATATATAATAAAGGTAGGCATTTATTGCATTTAGGCCTTTCATATAAAGAAAAGGTTATAAGGGGTCTTCTCTTATAATCTTAGAATGTGTAGCATATAGCCCATCTTGGGTCAATGTGTTAAACATTTGATCTTGTATGAGGGACTTAAATGCAATATTTGTTGAAGATACAAATAAAAAACACTTCTTCATTTCTTAATCAACAAAAACACTTAATAAACACAAATATGCTAGTGTGTTTGAACCTTGACAATTGGAACTAAGTGTGGGGGTCTTCTTCACCCTTAGTGTGCTTTCTTACTCATTCCATCTTGGAATGTGAGAATGTACACATTCCAATGACTAAGATTTAGATACACTATCATATGCAAACAAAAATGGAAAAAAACTCTTAAAAGACAAAAACAAACAATAACGTCTTTCCTTCGGGAATTCTTTCCTCATCTCCTTCATTCACTCCTTAAGGATGTGTCATTTCCGTTCTACCGCAAACAGGTAACGCCTAAGTCTCCCTACAGCGAGCTGCAACACCGAACTGCTAGGACGCGAACGTTGACGTATTCCACTAAAAAACACAAACAACTTTCCCTTAGGTGAGGGGAACTACGTCGCTCTGATTCTCATGTTCCCGATGAGATACGTAGGCAGTGGGGTAGGGCCCATGCGAGCACTTCTTTTATTTTCCCTACATTTGTTTCTCTTTCTCTTTCCATTCCTTTTCCACTTCCTTTTTTCCAATATCTTTTTATCACCCTTTGATTGAAGCAAGCAAGCGTGGATCCCATCGGGTACGATGGACGCGAGGGGGTGCTGATACCTTCATCTCGCGTAACCGACTCCCTTACCCTTTCTCTTGGTCGCAAGACCATGTTTTTTTCCTTCCTTCAGGTTTATGCGGTGTTTCCTTTCCCTCTCTTGGGATAAATACACATTGCTGGCGACTCTGTTCGGTGCCACTTTCGCGTTTGTACTAGGATGAAAATCCAGGGAGCGACAACTGGCGACTCTGCTGGGGACAGGTCGACCTATTGCTGGTCCATCCTAAGCGAGTCAATCCTAGCGCTTGTCTGTTTTTCTTTCATTGGGTGTTTATTGTTGTGCTGTATTTACCGTTTTATTGTATGGTTATTTATTGCCTTACTGCACATTACTGTATTTACTGCTTTTTAGCATTACATATCATATTATTACTGTTGTGCTGGACTGTGCTTTTTCTGTTTGGCGGGATGGGATTTCTGAGAGATGAGCTCAGTACACAGGCTCGAGTATACACTTAGATTTAGAGTGGAGAGTAGTGGGACCTACGTGCCATCTGTGTACGTGGGTAATCACGAAATTCACAGCTAGACGAGGCTATCTTGGGACCCATCATGGCGTGCGCATCTTACGTATTCCAGGATGTCGATCTAGAGAGCTGTCGACTCTAGTGACCATTCCCGAGGACTCAGTTGCGGCACTCCTCCCGAGATGTGACAGTGGCAGACCACATTATGTGGCAAACCCATTGCACATTCTCGATCCGAGGACCCAATGCTGGGAACTCGCTATAGGATATCTTTTTTTGAAAGAGAATCAGTGGAGGCACTCCTCGATTGGCGATAGTACTGTACCCCGAGGGATGAATGTACTATTGTTTCTCGACCTCAGTGCCAGAAGCTGAGGACCTTTCGTATTGGAGAATCAGTTGAGGCCTCCTCGATTAATGATGATGCTAAACTAGAAATGGTGAACGTATCATCATTTCTCGACCTGAGAGCCCGGGATACTGAACATCCTAGTACCCACATGTGAGAGGGGCGGGTTGTTTACAGGTTTGCAGGTAACCTTGACCTTCAACCTACCCGGTATTTTGGATTTCCTATCAGCGTGGACTCCTCAGCCTGGTATTATGGCATCATGATTATTCTGACCATCCCGGTATTCTGATCAGGTCGGTGCTCTGATTATGCCGATATCCTGGCCTTCTGGTATTCTGATTATGCCGATATCCCGGCATCCTGGCATTCTGATTATTCGGATATTCCGGTATTCCGGTATTTTCTTCAGAGCAGACTTATGAGCTTATTCAGCCGTCAGTACAACAGTTATCCAGATTATAGGGAAGCCTTGATCCCATGTCTGTTGCATCTGCATCATCATTTTCGCATACATGTTCTTGTATTTCCAAGGGATGTTAACTTTGAGACTTGCCAATGGGCATTTCCATCCATTTCTTATATTTTTTCTAAAAAAAAAATTTTGAATCAAAGCATAATGATTCCTTGGAAATATTTGAACATGGCATTCTGCATGGCATCCTCATACTCATATGCATAACAGGTGTTCCGGAGCAGATTTCTCATTCTGACCGGGTAGTTATGGAACAATCAGAGGGTAGTTATGGAACAACTCCGAGCAAAAGTGACTGAGAGGAGGGCCCAGGTGGGGCATTTTATGGTGGACATTCAAGCGTTGTCCCGCGGCCAGAAACTACTGAGAGAAGAAGTCAACCGGGTGAAGTCTCAGATGGGTCCGCTTACAGAAATCCAGAATGCGGTGTTAAGGAAACAAAGCAATCCTCATCCCTGTTGAGGGGAACTACGTCACTCTGATTCTTCATTAGTCAATGAAGATACGTAGGCAGGAGATCGTGCGAGATCTTTGCGAGCAACCTTATCTATTAACCTTATTTATCAATTTCTTTACTCCGGATATCTCTTGTCAGCTTCCAACTCCATCTCCCCAAGAGAGTCCTAGAGGCAGAGCATATGGACAAAGGCCAGAACAACTTGAGAAGAAGTTTGATCCTATTCTGATGCCGTATGCGCAACGGGTTTTCTCATTTGCTCAAACTCAAACTGGTTGAGCTAGTCGCATCAGGATCATCTTCGACAAAGCTTCCTTTGGGGTTTCAATGCCAAATGCCGGGTATGATTACCATTCTGGGGCACCCGACCATTTAATTGACGATTGCAAGTCTTTCAGAGGTAAAGGTAAAGACAAGGTGCAAGACGTGATTGACGCAAAGGTTATCACACCAGATGGGTGGCCCATAAATTGAACTTTCTTCATCAAATTGAGCACCCAGTTTGCAAAGACATCTTCAAAATCAACAAGTCCAGACGGAGTCAAGCCTCCTCAACAAGGACAATCATTTAGCTTCTTTACTGCATTCTCATGTGTAGCTTTTTATGTTTGTCAAAACATTTGTATGCATGCATGAAATCTATTTTTCTTTTTATGACAATCATAATACAATACGCATGTTTTTCCTGAAGTAATCCATTCGTATTCACTCATAAGTTTGCATATGTGCATTGCGATACCAACTGTCGTGCTAAACTCTTGAGGGAGGATGATGATTTGAAAACGCAAAAATCTCTAATTGTGTGCTCTTGGATAAAACCTTGTTGAGGATGTACAGGCATTGTTTCAACTCCCTAAACACTGGAGATATAAGGGAGATAGACCCTCGTTAACCCCGTTGAGCCTTGAAGTAGGAGTTTCTTTCGTATGAAAAAACCCTCACATTTAACCCAGGGGCAGGGTAGGCGTCAGTTTTTTTGACCAAGCGTTCAAATTTCAAAAGGAGTGTGCATCTGAGGATCCATTACCTTCCATTCCACCGCCAAGAGGTCAAGAGATGTGAAACCACAATGGTTATCCATCGACAATCAAAGAGTGAAGCAGTCATAACCCTTTCAACAAAGTTAAGACAAGCCAGTGTCACACGACGTGTTCAAGAAAGGAAAAATCAAAAGAAAAGAAAAAAGCCCGCTAAGTCGAAACTTGAAAACAAGCGACTTAGGCAAAAGTTAGGGTATCCCGCTGGACTTCAAAATTAAAAGATTCAAAAGAATCAGTCCAGGCAGAAGTTAGGGATCAAAAAGCAAAAGAATGAAAAGCGAAAGGATTACAAAAGAAAATCCTCGAGCAAGAACAAAGTCGTGTGACTACGAGCAAAAGACAAAAGGGTGACTGTTACTCCAAAACCTCATTGTGTCTCAAACCACCAAATGCATGGGTTCCTTAAAGATCACAAAATCTTTTTGAGAGGCGAACGCTTGTGCAAATTAGCTGAACGTAGGACTGGAGAACATCACGAAGAGTGGGTGGGCACCAATAAACTTTGAGCCATAAATCCTTTTTTCTCAAAACCGTGAACCAGGCCACGATACAACCCTCAAAAGTCCTAATTGAAACAGGGTTATTTCAAAGGCATACTACCAAGAGATAGCGTTCCTGACTCCGATGAGTTGTGCTAAAAGATCTTTGTTGGTGTTGCATGTGCATTGCATTCTTTCATTCAAAAATTAATGTCGTATTATAACCCGTGATTCGCTCAAAAAAGGGTTTGCGACATCTTTTCAGTAAGACTTCAAGATTAACATGGGTGTTGCATTAGAATTTTCGTTCTCAGATTAAAACATTTTCTGCTTGCATGCATTTGTTTGACGTCAAAAGAAGTTTGCATATGGAAATTCAGTCCAGAAGCTTAATCTTGCTGAGTTGAGAATCCTGAAACTCCCAAAGGACAGCCACATCCAGTGTTACTTCCTCAGGAAAATTTGTTGAGCAGGAGCTTTCCCAACAAGTTGTGCTAAGACGTAGTCGATCTGGGGAAATCACGTCGAACCATCTCTTTAAGGTGTAGCCAATTTGGGCCAATCACGTCGAGAAATCTCTTCAGGGTTCAGCCAAACTGGGGTAATTACTTCGAGACTCAAATCCCTACAAATGCAGGCATTCTTGGATCAGTAGTCAGGGGCAAGACTACTTCAAGGTTCATACTGGGGGCAGGCTAGCCCAAGAGCATGAGAAGGTAGTTCATCCAGATGACTGATTAGCCTATCCAGGGTTCAGGTATTGGGGCAGAATATCTCACGGTGGTATGAGATTGTTCATAAATCTTCGCAAGGAGAAATCCTCTGTAAACCATACAATCTGAAGCAGCTAATTTGAGATACATGGAATCTCTCCAAGAGTTTGAAGACACTGAAGCATTGAGCTTGCCAAGTCTTCTGTAAAATCCTCTTGAATGATTTCTTCTAAGTAATCCATGCGGTCTGGGGCAGTTATGTCGAGATCCGACAAATCTCTACAAGAATTTGAGGACATTGAGGTGTTTTGGATGTCAAGTCTTCTGTAAAATCCTCTTGAGGCAACTTCTCCTGGTGGACTGTGATGGTCTGGGGCAAGTGGGAAATTGTAAGAACTGTTGTTCACGCATATTCAATCAGTCAGCCAAAAGGATTGAAACCAAGGGGCATTCCAACCCAAGGCATTTGTGGTCCCCGTCTTCAGCAGGCTTCATTAATAATAGCCCCAGCAATAGATGCAGCAAAACCTTTCTCCCCAACAAGTGGTGGTTCAGAGTTGGATTTTCTCTGTTACAGAAGTCATATCCAGCACGGGGCATACGTGCATATCCTTTGCTTGCAGGTAGCAGCCTCATACTAGGCTCAAAGGCAAAATTGAAGCCTTTGCGAGATCACAGGATCATGTCTTCTAGACGAGCAATCACTTATCCCCACGTAGAAGATTCAGTTAATCTGGGGTAATCATGTTTAGGGAAGGGTTCACTTGTCACCCTTTTGTCACAACGTTTACTGATTGAGTCCATCATTTGGTTGGCGGTCGGTCACGACGATTCAATATCAGCGAACTGAGTTCAAGTGGGTATCGTTGTATCTTATTAAGTCGATTCTCTCATTCAGTACTTCCAACAGTTACAAGCTTTTCTGTGTCGATAACGGTTGCGAACTCCCCAGTAAAGTGCTTCGCAGACACCGAAGTTGATGGTCAATCCCCAGTGAAGTCACCAGGAGTTTGAAGATGCTTAATCTTCTGTAAAATCCTCTTATGGCGTTTCTTCAGATAAGTCTGGTATCATGGGGCAAAAATCAAGTTGTTGACTCTCCCAAGCATGGGGCATGTAACCTCCCCAGCAAAGAATATCCCCGATCTATAATCCCCAGTAGAGTTTGAGGACGTTTGGTCTTCTGTAAAATCCTCTCATAAGGCATTCCCAGCACGAGACGCTTTAAAGCGGTTTTCTCTAGCAGAGTTTGTTAGAAACTCATTATCCCCAACGGAATCGTCAAACGGGAAGTTCGCCTAACACGGGGCATCGTGACACTTATCCTAAGATTGACAGTTTTATTCCTCAGCAGACTACCGTGGAATTACTTTGGGTTTCCCCAGCAGATCTCTAGGGACTCTTTCTCAGCATGTTGCAACGGATTGTCTTCCAACCAGGATTTGAACATCCCCTGTGGAGTTTATTCTCAGCAGGATTTACCAGCAAGTGGTAGTGTCAACGGGGCATATTTTCCGCAGGTTTCAGCATGTGAAATTTGCCAAAGAATAATTCCCAGCTAAATCGTTTTATCCCCAGCGAAGTCCCCATAAAGTTCAACGCTTTGACAGTGATATCCCCAGCAAGGTTTAAATAGATCGAGGGAACTTCTTCTTCAGCAAAGTGTCAGCATATGATATTACCCAGCCGGTGGTGTAATTCTTGGCATTGCTCATTTACAACTCAAAGTCCAATTTATTTTTGGCACATATACAGTTGTTCATATTATTCCAGCTAGTGGGATAGTATGGCAGATGGTTGTTCCAGCCAGTGGGATGATCATTATATACAGTTTGTTCATATTATTCCAGCCAGTGCGATAGTATGGCAGATGGTTGTTCCAGCCAGTGGGATAATCATTACTTACATTTTGTTCATATTATTCCAGCCAGTGGGATAGTATGGCAGATGGTTGTTCCAGCCAGTGGGATAATCATTATATACAGTTGTTCATATTATTCCAGCCAGTGGGATAGTATGGCAGATGATTGTTCCAGCCAGTGGGATGATCATTATATACAGTTTGTTCATATTATTCCAGCCAGTGGGATAGTATGGCAGATGATTGTTCCAGCCAGTGGGATGATTATTATATACAGTTTGTTCATATTATTCCAGCCTGTGGGATGGTATGGCAGATGGTTGTTCCATCCAGTGGGATAATCATTTGGCAAAGCTTCCAAAGCCAGTTTGGTAAGCATCAAAGTCCAATATTAGTTTGGCAAAGCTGTAAAAGTCCATCCGAGGATGGCAATTTTGAGATTCCAAAGCCTGTTTGGTAATCATTGAAGTCCAACGACAGATTGGAAAAAATCCAGCACGAACTGGTAAAAGTCCATTGTTTAGAATGGCAGAGCAGCCAAAGTCCACCAGCAGTGTGGCAAGCCAGTAGTCGCCTGGCGTCGTACAAAAGACATTATCAAAGTCCACCCGCAGTGTGGCAAGCCAGTAGTCGTCTGGCGTCGTTCAAAAAGACGTTTTCCAAGTCCACCCGCAGAGTGGCAAGCCAGTAGTCGCCTGGCGTCGTACAAAAGACATTATCAAAGTCCACCCGCAGTGTGGCAAGCCAGTAGTCGTCTGGCGTCGTTCAAAAAGACGTTTTCCAAGTCCACCCGCAGAGTGGCAAGCCAGTAGTCGCCTGGCGTCGTACAAAAGACATTATCAAAGTCCACCCGCAGTGTGGCAAGCCAGTAGCCGTCTGGCGTCGTAAAAAAGACGTTATTAAAGTCCACCCGCAGTGTGGCAAGCCAGTAGTTGTCTGGCGTCATACAAAAGACATTGTTAAAGTCCACCAGCAGTGTGGCAAGCTAGTAGTCGTCTGGCGTCGTACAAAAGACATTATTAAAGTCTACCAGCAGCGTGGCAAGCCAGTAGTCGTCTGGCGTCGTGCAAAAGACATCTCTTCAGTGTTATTCTTCACCATCAGAGTTTTCTTCAAGCAGAGTTCATTTGGTTGGGTTTATATCCCTTTTCTTCTTCTTCTCCACAGAGTGCAAATTTTCGGGTTATTTTCGGTATTCAATCCCTCCATACCTTGAAAGTCTGACAGCAATCGCTATCATCCATTCAGGTCTACAGTGATTGAATAGGGGCAGCTGTAATACCCCAAAATTTGCTCTCTCTTTTGTCATCATAGCATAGCATTATCATATATCATATCATATCCATCTCATTAGCCTAGCATTACATCTTTAACATAGAAACATAATGCATTGCATTCAGCATAGGACATGTGATCAAGGCATCTTCCTTTGGTTTGAGCTTTCCATATTCATAAGGTTATCAGTATGCATTCAAAATGGTTATTTCTCAGGCGGTGTATATTCAAGGTCCAATTGTTGTGTGTGGAACTCGTCAGGTAGTTCATGTGAAATGTGGGTTCAGGGTGCATATGATAATCGATTCAGATGGCCATGGCTCCAGTTGCGAATTGTTCAGTAGTAGCTGTGTGTTTTTTTTCCAAAGCTGTTGAAAGGAGTTTGGGATTGGTTTTAGTTTTGGATATCCATTTGATAAACCATCTTTCCTATCCTTTTTTTTTATCCAAATTCTCATGCTAAACTCCACCCATTTTCAAATCCATTGTTCATTTCCAAATATCCATATCCATTTTTTCCAATTCAATTAATCACCCCATATTCAAATATCCATCTTAGCTATTTTTAGTTCCAAGCCTATATCCATTGATTCAATTTAAGCCAAGTTCCATTATCTAATTAAAAAACAATTTAATTCACATTCCATCTGTCGCGGTGAGAATCGGATACCAAGCTATTGAGTAAACTTGAATCACAATTTTTGAAATTCACCACCGGTCTTTATTTTATCCAAAGGAAAGGTTTAAAGAACGAAAAACCTAAGAGATCTAAGGTTCGGGGGTTGGTTACGTCTAGGGAAGGTATTAGCATCCTAAACGTCTGTAGTACTCTACAGGAACCTCTTGTTAGTATTTATGTTATCTATTACTTGCTTGCTAAGGGTACTGTGCTAAGGGAAAAAACCTAGGGGTTAGTATCTAAGTATACTCGCCAAGACATCGCCTCTTGTGCCTACGTATCCTGACGGGAGTGGAATCAGAGTATCCGTAGTTCCCCTCAAAGAGGGTGAGGAACTCTTGACGGTGGTCAAGGTTCCATGGGGAGGTAACGTCTATGGCAAGACGCTACATAGAGTGCGGTGACTCTAAAGTTAAAATTAAGTT
Organism: Lathyrus tuberosus; assembly: GCA_022829125.1. Lineage (NCBI taxonomy): Eukaryota > Viridiplantae > Streptophyta > Magnoliopsida > Fabales > Fabaceae > Lathyrus > Lathyrus tuberosus. The sequence continues at coordinate 13,264,605 of JALAZF010000124.1, read as the reverse complement.
AAAAGAGTAGACGAGTAAGTGTCCATGGCAGAACACGTGTATGAAATGCGGTGACTCCGATCCTAAGGTTAGGATAAAGGGAATTGAGGTAAAGTTTCCTAAGCGCGACATATAGTCAACGGGGGGATACCCTTCCTTTGGAAGTGAATTAGACAGGCAAATCAAAAGCCATAAAAGGATAGATATAACAAACCCAAATGGAATCAAACGAATGAGCAATATTATGACGTGAATTAAATAAATGACAACGATCATGAAGTACAGAGCAAGAGAATAGTCAGACTGGAATTGAAATCACAAGCTCACAAAAGTTTGAAGTTAAAATACTAAATATTTAAATCTTAAATCAAAATGAAAAGATTAATACAAGAAAGTCTATTAGAAAAATATTTTTTGAGATTTTGTTTTAATTAAATGAAAACAAACAATTAATATAGAAACACCATTAATTCTAACTAACAAAAATTAAGTATAAAAAAACAAACTAATTAAAAAACATATAAATGGTAGAAAATATTTCTTATAAAATAGAATAAAACAAAAAGTTGGGGAAAAAAAAAAGGGAACATGAGCCAAAGAAGCCCAATTGCAGGCACTGGTTCTAAGTCAGGCCGAGTCGGGTCCTTCTTAACCCGGTTTGGTTTAAAAGACAAACAACTGGAGAAACCTAGCAGCCGTGAAACAAAACTCGTTTTCTCTCTTTTTTTTTCCAACATCTCCCCTGTTTTCTCCGCATACACGCGATTCCATTCCTTCATTTCTCTCGTATGCAGCTGAACTTCCCTTGCCGGCATTGAGCTCTCACTTTCTTCAGCTTACACCTTCTCGAACATTACGCGGTGTCGAAACAGTCAAAAGCTCTCACATACGAAAGTTCACAATTCGAAACGAAGACGACAATACACAATTCCACCAATATACAATTGAATTTCACAAATCTGAGAGTAAAGATTCGAAACGCGTACCTTCGAGTTCGACGCAACAGTTCGATGCTGCGATTCAACGACGGCAATTTCCAGGTATGTTCTGTGCTACCTATGTTGTTATTGCGAACCAGCAGCGCGATTGGACGGGAGTGACGGTCATAGCACGGTGACAGCTTTGTCGGCAAATTCGTCTCGTAGCATATGTGTGTGTTCTGCGTGAGCGTGTTGGTTCTGCTCCTTCCCTGCTGCTATTATGTGAATCTCCAACTGATGTCCCCAGCTTTGTTGTGCGTGTGGAAGCTATGGTTTTTTCTGAGATTTTGTGAAACTGTGTCTGTTATTTCTTTGACAGAATTGTGCGTTGATATGAATTTCTGATACGCTGTGTATGTGAATTATTTTCTACTGCTCTAAAAGCTATGAACTCTGTGTGAACGTTATCATGGTTTTGTGCTGATTTTTGTCTCTGATGTGAGTATGTATTTTCTGTGTGTTGTTGATTTTTGAACTGGTTTTTTCTGATGTGTACCCCCCCTCTGAATCTCTGTTTACTGATAGCCTTTTATAGGCGAAAATGAATGTATCAGATTCGTGTTATTATTGATTTGGAAAGTAGATATTATTGTGGTGATTTTGCCTTGAACATGTGATTGATGGTGATGAAAATTGTTTCCATTTGAGTATGATTTTGTCTGTGACCAACTCTAGAAACTTGATGAATGTGTTTGGTCCTTGTTTTGGCATGAACTTAATGTCGTCTGGACCTGTTTTGGGAAGTATTGAACTGAACTTATTTGGATGACTTGTGCAGGATTGTGTTGTGTAATTGTTTTGGAAACTATTGAATGATGTTTGATTATTTTTTTGGTGAATTTTGATCCTCTGTCTTGCAAATGAGCACGTGGTTGATGAACTTTCTTTTTCTATTTTAATCCTGTCTGAATATTCTCCTTTTAGAATTCATCTTGGCTTGATTTTTGCTTCGTCAACTGCTCCTAAATGTTTACAAGCAGTTAAAACACCAATGAAACTTACAGAATCCGGCTTCAATAATTTTGAAGATTCAAGCTTAGAGAACAACTCAATCGCTTCTCTTTCACGACCATTCATGGCTAGCCCAATTATAATAGAGTTCCAACATGACAACCCTCTTCTATGGCATTTCTCAAACACTTCAACAACATTATCAATGGACCCACACTTGCAATACATGTCAATTATCGTTGTAACAATAATAACATTCAACTCAAAATGATTCCGTTTTATATAATCATGAACCCATTTCCCATGTTGAAGTGCTCCCAAGTGAGCACAAGCATTTAACAAGCTAACCATTGTAAACTCACTTGGTTCAATCCCCTTTGAAAAGTCTCCTTGAATTGTAACTTGAATGGATAATACACTTTAACTCTTACAAACTTTCAAAATCTCAAACCTTTTTGAATCTTATGTTGGCTTAGCTTTAAACTTTGAATTTTATAGGAAATGACTCTTCGAATTAAACTCGATGAAACTTGGATGCCACTATGCCAAAGTCCTTGCATCTTTGAATTTTAAAAGGGAAAAAATATTACAACTTGAACGAATAACTCGCATTTGAACTTGAAGTTTGTAAAAATAATGAATTGATTCGAACTTTCGTAAAGGACATGAACTTCACTTTGACAGTTTCTTGCCGACACTTGATTCAAGATTTTTTTTTACTTTATTATTTCAAAGCATTTTTCTCACAAATCGCAAATCCAACTCTTTCCCTTGAAATTCAAAGAGCAAATCATGGTTCCACCAAAAACTTTCTTGCATTAAACTTGATTTTCGTAGCTCGCACAACCAAAGAAAGATTTGGATGATGATGAACCTGGTACACAAACCATGAAGATATAACCTGTGATATCACTTGCCACGAAAGTCATAACCAGTCCTTAAACGACCCTGATCAATACCAATAGCAGGAAAACCCTAAAGCTCTGGGGGCACACACTGAAGAAATCAGAATCCAACAGTCACATCTTGAAGTATACTGAGAAAACAAAAACCATCTCCACTTGAAGTCGAAATTCATGCACAAACCCGTTAGTGATAAAGCATGCAGATATGCAAAATGATGCGCAGAGAGGTGGAATCTTATGGTCAAAAATTAGGGTATGACAGATGCCCCTATTTAAGTTTCTTCTATCTAGAGATATGGAGATTGAAATCTTCGTCTCGACGAGATAGAAGGGACTTAAATATAAACATGCACAATTTTTGGCCTTAAGGTACCACAAGATGCATATGATATGACATGAAATGATGTGATATGAGATGAATGCAAGACAAGGATCCTATGGAAAATGGTACCACAGGGGAAAAGTATTACAGTTGTGTTAGAAACGAATTGAAACAAAGTAAGGTGTCTGGAAAACATCATCCAAGAATGGCATTGGATGAAAAAAAAGCACCAAACATCCAATAATGGCTTTGGATGAAAGGTAAACTAAGAAGGCAATAGATGAGAATGAAACAAAATGATGTAATCCGAGAAGGCGTCAGACACAAAGAAACCAGTCATCCAATAATGGCTTTGAATGAAAGGTGCACTCACCATATCTGATAATGGCTTCAGATGAAAGTGAACAAGGTAAAGAAACCAAACATCCAATAATGGCTTTGAATGAAAGGTATAATCACAATATCTAATAATGGCTTTAGATGAAAGTGAACAAAGACTCGATCTGGAAGAACATCAGAAAGAGGGATACATCCAGAAGAACATCAGATGGTAAAGAAACCAGTCATCCAATAATGGCTTTGAATGAAAGGTATAATCACAATATCTAATAATGGCTTTAGATGAAAGTGAACAAAGACTCGATCTGGAAGAACATCAGAAGGAGGGACCCATCCGGAAGAACATCAGATGGTAAAGAAACCAGACATCCAATAATGGCTTTGGATGAAAGGTATAATCACAATATCTAATAATGGCTTTAGATGACTGTGAGGTAAAAAGGTGAGATCCAAGAAGTCATTGGATAGAAGGGACCAGTCATCCAATAATGGCTTTGAATGAAAGGTATAATCACAGTATCTAATAATGGCTTTAGATGACTGTGAACAAAGACTACATTCAAGAATGGAATTGAATGCAAAAAAAAAACAGTCATCCAATAATAGCCTTGAATGAAAGGTATAATCACAATATCTAATAATGGCTTTAGATAATTGTGAGCAAAGGCTACATTCAAGAATGGAATTGAATGCAAAGAAACCAGTCATCCAATAATAGCTTTGAATGAAAGGTATAATCACAATATCTGAGAAGGCATCAGACGTAACTGAGACCAAAAGTGAAATCCAAGAAGGCATTGGATAGAAGGAATCACAACGTCCAAGACAATATTGGATAAGCGCGAAAAAATCTGTTTGGTAGGTGCCAAGTAAGTTGGACTTTGACCACAAGGTAAGACGTGGATAACGACACGACCTATCGAGAATGCAAATAAGTGCAAATGAGGATGACACTCTTGCTATGCATATGTATATGAATTATGCAGATGATATATGATCAAATGCAAATGTAAATGCAATGCAAATGTCGACGACACGACTCGACTCTTTTGTGGAGAGGACAAGACTGGAATACTGATTCCTCAACACAGAGATCACTGTCATTCTGCTTTGGGACTAAAGATGCTACTGAGCACAAACCTGCCACACTGGTAAATTGTATTAAATTGATGATCCTTGTAGGAAGAATGGAAAGCTGCATGGGGATTCTTCAAGTTAATTGCCCCAGATTAGTTGACTGTTGTATATGAACTGATAATTGCTTCAGCTTGAATTGATGCTGAAAATGACTGAATTACTGTGCACTTGGAAAACTTGCCCCAGTATGAGTCTTGAAAAGTCTTCTGGATAAACCAAATCGAAGAAGGACTTGCACCTGAACAACAAATCTTGAACTGATTCTTCAACAAGATATGGAAAGAACTTGCCCCTGATTAGATCACCGACCCAGTTTCTCAAATGTTTGAAAATTCCTTAAGAGGAAAGTCAGTTTGCAAACAAAAGTGTTCATACAAACATAGTAAATGCAAAGTTCATGCAACTTTTGAAATCAAAATCATTTTTGGAAAGAGGTAAAACAATAGGGTCACTGGTCAGAACACGGTGGTTCAAGACGTTTAAAAGTGAAAAGTAAAGCAAAAGGTGTGATGCCGAAATAGATGGTCTGCAAAGATCTTTAGGAGTCAGTTTACGCAACCTCGTTGTAGTATGCTTTCAAAATAACCTTGCTTCAATTAGGTCTTTTGAGGGTTATAACGTGACCTGGTTCACGGTTTAAGAAACAAAGGATAAAGGCTCAAAGTTCATATGTGCCCACCCAATCTTCGTGATGATCTTCAGTCCTATGCTCAGTTAACTCAGACTATGCACTCAAGTTCCCATAGGTTAGGAATTGCACTGATGATAATGATGATGGTTCAGAGGTTAAGGGATTCTCGAGATGGCGGTCACTATTTCCTTACAACATTTAGTTGTTTTTTTTATTGAGGACTTTCATGGTAAGGATTTAAAGGTTTTTTTTTTTTTTTTTTTTTATTATCCCTAAATTTTGCCTGAACTGTTTCTCGCGAATCTTACAGTCAGCGAGATGCCCCAATTTTTTGCCTAAGTCTCCCTCATAGGTTTCGACTTAGCGGGCTTTTTCCTTTTTTTGATTTTTATCTTTTTTTTTTTTTTGAAAGAAAGTGACTGCTTGGCTTAATGATTACGGCGAACCATCATCGACTTTTGACTTGAAAGGCCTCTTCGACACTTGCTTGTTGCGTGCGAAGGAAAATTTGAGAACGCAACCCTTTTGTTGAAAGATGTCTTGCATGAAACTCTTGTATTTGAATGCACAACCCAGTTAACTGAGAACTACCCTGCCCCAGGTTAAGATTGCTGGTTTTTATTTGTAAAGAAAAGAAACTCTTACTTCAAGGCTCAAAGGGGTTGACGAGGGTTTATCTTCCTTATTTCTCCAGTGTTTGGGAATTGAAACAATGCCTTACATCCTCAGCAAAGTTTTGATTTGAAAGCATACCAACAACAATTATGAGTATAACGTTTTCATCATCCTCCCTCCAATCTTAGCGTAATCAGAAGGAAAGTGGAAAAGAGATAATTTTTTGTTTTTGTTTTTGTTTTTTTTTTTTTTTTGAAATATAAAGCGTAAAATAGCAAACACAAATGAATTGAATTAAAAGTTGCAATGCTCATTTTATTAATTATGAAAGTACAAACATAATTTGAAAGCAAACAACTAATACAAGATAAGGAAAATGCAAACAACAAGAAACAAGAGTCTAGTGACTAGTCAGAAACAAGAGTGAGCTGCCTTGTCTGAAACACTAAAGTCTGCTGAAGTCAGCTGAAGCTTTACTTAGCGTGCTCTGGCAAAGGGTTGTTCTTGACATTTGGATTGGTGTCACGAAATGAGAGAATACCAATCCTGATCAGCTCTTGTACTCTAGCCTTCAACGCAAAGCAACCTTCCAAGTTATGACCTGCACCACCTTGATGGTATTCACAATGAAGATCGGCCCTATAACCGGCTGGAAGAGGATTTGGAGGAGGAGGCAAAGGCCTTGTGGTAATCAAACCTTTTTGAACTAGCCCAGGATAAAGTTCAGTGTATGTCATTGGAATAGGATCAAAATTATTCCTATTACGGTACTGATTTTGTCCAACAGTCGGACGTTGAGGGGTTTGAGCTGGTCGTGGAGCAGCAACAACAGGAGTAACAGCGGCAATATCAGGGTGGTCAGCATACTGTGGTCGAGGACGAGGCCTTCTGGTTTCAAACATAACAGCATTGGTCTGATCTTCTCTCTTCTTCTGGAAATTCCCATAGAATTTCTTAGCACCATTAGAAGATTCAGCAGCTTTGGATACTTTACCATTCTTAAGTCCTTCCTCGAGTCTCTGACCAATAGTAACCAAATCAGTGAAGCTGGATGAAACACTGCCAATCATCTTCTCCCAGTAGAATGGAGACAAGGTGTCCATAAACAGTCCAGTTAATTCTTTCTCTGCCAAAGGAGGTTCAACTTGGGAAGCCAACTCTCTCCAGCGCTGAGCATATTCCTTGAAAGACTCTTTATCCTTCTGAGACATGTTTTGAAGCTGACGACGATCAGGAGCCATGTCGAGGTTATACTTATATTGCTTCATGAAGGCATTAATAAGATCCTGGAAACAGTGAATGCTGTTCTGTTCAAGATTCATATACCATTTGAGAGAAGCTCCACTCAGACTATCTTGAAAACAATGGATAAGCAACTTTTGATTCTTGGCATGAGCAGCCATCTTTCGGGTATACATGACCAAATGAGCTCTTGGACAAGAATCACCTTTGTACTTCACAAAATCGATAGCCTTGAACTTAGCAGGCATAACAAGGTCAGAAACCAAACCCATGTTTTCTGCATCAATGTTGAAGAAATCAGTACCCTCTACTGCTTTGAGTCTCTTGTCTATGGTTTGTAAATGTTCACGGACAATCGCGGGTTCAACAAAATCTTCATGGTCTTCACCCTGAGCAATGTCAGCATTGTACTCATAGAGAGGGTTTTCAAAAGGAGGTCGAGTAGTCTGGGCAACAGCATGAACCACAGGTCTAGGCTCGGAGAAAACTGGAGCTTGAAACACTGGTCTAGAAGTCTGACCAATCATAGCAGTAGATGCAAGAGGTGGAGAGTAGTTGGGAGGTAAACCAAACTCTGGCCAAGTTGAAGGTGGCACCTGAACATGTTGAGGATCAGCAGTTGAAACTTCTTGGATGACAGTCCTTTGGGGTTGCTCTCCTCTAGCAATCAAGACTTGGAGCATTTCAGTGAGCTTTGCCATGCTTGACTTAAGGTCGTCAATCTCCATTCTCATCTCAGCATTGTGTGCTTCTTGCTCTGCCATTATGCGTCTGTAGTTAGCTCTAGTCTGGTATCGATGTCGAGGAATCAGCTTGATGACTCACAGGTAGCACTGGAAGATAAAGATAGCTGGAAATAAGTTGTTGGACAAATAGATGTATGCAATGATATGCAATGCAATGTAATGGTTTCAAGGAACTCAAGAATAGGTTGCAAACATTTCGGAAAGGCTGAAAAAAGTTTCATTTTATAATCCAGGATTTTTTATTGATTTTGCAAATGAAAGAAAAATTGAGTTTCTTGAAACCGAATGGTTATGCATGAATGCATGAATGAATGCATAAGCACAGGTATACACATATACACATATACAAGTAAACAAGCAAGGGCATGGGTTTGAAGATCACGAGCATGGAGCCATGGTCTACCCTTCCCAAGGTATGTACTAGAGGTTTATTTGTACCTGCCGAACGGGTTCTACAAAGTTCCCAGAGTCTACAATCCATCTTTCGGATATTATCGATTTTCCAAATCACTTGGTAGTCAATAATATTCTCAAGAGAATCTTGTCTGAGTGTAGTATCGCGTAGCGACTATTGCAGAAATAGACTCCTGCATAGTCCCCGCACTACATCCTAATAGGCCAAGTTGGGTTAAAGGTAACTACGGTCCCCAGTCTCGAGGGCCTTTAGATCGAAACCATATCGTCTTCACGAATGAACTCGTTGGACAAATATTTTATTCGAGAGGGCCTAGACTGAGTGGTGAAGTCTCAATTTACTTTTTCAGGAATCGACTCCTTCAAAGTATCATTGAAGTCTCACCGTTTTCCTATCTTAATTTCACTCTAGTCCGGGTGTAGGACTTTGTCTCACCACACAAATAGTACCCTGCACACAGAAAAACCAAGCAAAACAGGTATATATACAGATATAGAGATATATAGGAAAACAAGTAAATAAATAACATAAATATAAACAAGTTAGGGGAAACCCTAGAAAGTCCCCAGTGAAGTCGCCATTTCTGTCGCGGTGAGAATCGGATACCAAGCTATTGAGTAAACTTGAATCACAATTTTTGAAATTCACCACCGGTCTTTATTTTATCCAAAGGAAAGGTTTAAAGAACGAAAAACCTAAGAGATCTAAGGTTCGGGGGTTGGTTACGTCTAGGGAAGGTATTAGCATCCTAAACGTCTGTAGTACTCTACAGGAACCTCTTGTTAGTATTTATGTTATCTATTACTTGCTTGCTAAGGGTACTGTGCTAAGGGAAAAAACCTAGGGGTTAGTATCTAAGTATACTCGCCAAGACATCGCCTCTTGTGCCTACGTATCCTGACGGGAGTGGAATCAGAGTATCCGTAGTTCCCCTCAAAGAGGGTGAGGAACTCTTGACGGTGGTCAAGGTTCCATGGGGAGGTAACGTCTATGGCAAGACGCTACATAGAGTGCGGTGACTCTAAAGTTAAAATTAAGTTAAAAGAGTAGACGAGTAAGTGTCCATGGCAGAACACGTGTATGAAATGCGGTGACTCCGATCCTAAGGTTAGGATAAAGGGAATTGAGGTAAAGTTTCCTAAGCGCGACATATAGTCAACGGGGGGATACCCTTCCTTTGGAAGTGAATTAGACAGGCAAATCAAAAGCCATAAAAGGATAGATATAACAAACCCAAATGGAATCAAACGAATGAGCAATATTATGACGTGAATTAAATAAATGACAACGATCATGAAGTACAGAGCAAGAGAATAGTCAAACTGGAATTGAAATCACAAGCTCACAAAAGTTTGAAGTTAAAATACTAAATATTTAAATCTTAAATCAAAATGAAAAGATTAATACAAGAAAGTCTATTAGAAAAATATTTTTTGAGATTTTGTTTTAATTAAATGAAAACAAACAATTAATATAGAAACACCATTAATTCTAACTAACAAAAATTAAGTATAAAAAAACAAACTAATTAAAAAACATATAAATGGTAGAAAATATTTCTTATAAAATAGAATAAAACAAAAAGTTGGGGAAAAAAAAAAGGGAACATGAGCCAAAGAAGCCCAATTGCAGGCACTGGTTCTAAGTCAGGCCGAGTCGGGTCCTTCTTAACCCGGTTTGGTTTAAAAGACAAACAACTGGAGAAACCTAGCAGCCGTGAAACAAAACTCGTTTTCTCTCTTTTTTTTTCCAACATCTCCCCTGTTTTCTCCGCATACACGCGATTCCATTCCTTCATTTCTCTCGTATGCAGCTGAACTTCCCTTGCCGGCATTGAGCTCTCACTTTCTTCAGCTTACACCTTCTCGAACATTACGCGGTGTCGAAACAGTCAAAAGCTCTCACATACGAAAGTTCACAATTCGAAACGAAGACGACAATACACAATTCCACCAATATACAATTGAATTTCACAAATCTGAGAGTAAAGATTCGAAACGCGTACCTTCGAGTTCGACGCAACAGTTCGATGCTGCGATTCAACGACGGCAATTTCCAGGTATGTTCTGTGCTACCTATGTTGTTATTGCGAACCAGCAGCGCGATTGGACGGGAGTGACGGTCATAGCACGGTGACAGCTTTGTCGGCAAATTCGTCTCGTAGCATATGTGTGTGTTCTGCGTGAGCGTGTTGGTTCTGCTCCTTCCCTGCTGCTATTATGTGAATCTCCAACTGATGTCCCCAGCTTTGTTGTGCGTGTGGAAGCTATGGTTTTTTCTGAGATTTTGTGAAACTGTGTCTGTTATTTCTTTGACAGAATTGTGCGTTGATATGAATTTCTGATACGCTGTGTATGTGAATTGTTTTCTACTGCTCTAAAAGCTATGAACTCTGTGTGAACGTTATCATGGTTTTGTGATGATTTTTGTCTCTGATGTGAGTATGTATTTTCTGTGTGTTGTTGATTTTTGAACTGGTTTTTTCTGATGTGTACCCCCCTCTGAATCTCTGTTTACTGATAGCCTTTTATAGGCGAAAATGAATGTATCAGATTCGTGTTATTATTGATTTGGAAAGTAGATATTATTGTGGTGATTTTGCCTTGAACATGTGATTGATGGTGATGAAAATTATTTCCATTTGAGTATGATTTTGTCTGTGACCAACTCTAGAAACTTGATGAATGTGTTTGGTCCTTGTTTTGGCATGAACTTAATGTCGTCTGGACCTGTTTTGGGAAGTATTGAACTGAACTTATTTGGATGACTTGTGCAGGATTGTGTTGTGTAATTGTTTTGGAAACTATTGAATGATGTTTGATTATTTTTTTGGTGAATTTTGATCCTCTGTCTTGCAAATGAGCACGTGGTTGATGAACTTTCTTTTTCTATTTTAATCCTGTCTGAATATTCTCCTTTTAGAATTCATCTTGGCTTGATTTTTGCTTCGTCAACTGCTCCTAAATGTTTACAAGCAGTTAAAACACCAATGAAACTTACAGAATCCGGCTTCAATAATTTTGAAGATTCAAGCTTAGAGAACAACTCAATCGCTTCTCTTTCACGACCATTCATGGCTAGCCCAATTATAATAGAGTTCCAACATGACAACCCTCTTCTATGGCATTTCTCAAACACTTCAACAACATTATCAATGGACCCACACTTGCAATACATGTCAATTATCGTTGTAACAATAATAACATTCAACTCAAAATGATTCCGTTTTATATAATCATGAACCCATTTCCCATGTTGAAGTGCTCCCAAGTGAGCACAAGCATTTAACAAGCTAACCATTGTAAACTCACTTGGTTCAATCCCCTTTGAAAAGTCTCCTTGAATTGTAACTTGAATGGATAATACACTTTAACTCTTACAAACTTTCAAAATCTCAAACCTTTTTGAATCTTATGTTGGCTTAGCTTTAAACTTTGAATTTTATAGGAAATGACTCTTCGAATTAAACTCGATGAAACTTGGATGCCACTATGCCAAAGTCCTTGCATCTTTGAATTTTAAAAGGGAAAAAATATTACAACTTGAACGAATAACTCGCATTTGAACTTGAAGTTTGTAAAAATAATGAATTGATTCGAACTTTCGTAAAGGACATGAACTTCACTTTGACAGTTTCTTGCCGACACTTGATTCAAGATTTTTTTTTACTTTATTATTTCAAAGCATTTTTCTCACAAATCGCAAATCCAACTCTTTCCCTTGAAATTCAAAGAGCAAATCATGGTTCCACCAAAAACTTTCTTGCATTAAACTTGATTTTCGTAGCTCGCACAACCAAAGAAAGATTTGGATGATGATGAACCTGGTACACAAACCATGAAGATATAACCTGTGATATCACTTGCCACGAAAGTCATAACCAGTCCTTAAACGACCCTGATCAATACCAATAGCAGGAAAACCCTAAAGCTCTGGGGGCACACACTGAAGAAATCAGAATCCAACAGTCACATCTTGAAGTATACTGAGAAAACGAAAACCATCTCCACTTGAAGTCGAAATTCATGCACAAACCCGTTAGTGATAAAGCATGCAGATATGCAAAATGATGCGCAGAGAGGTGGAATCTTATGGTCAAAAATTAGGGTATGACACCATCCATTTAGTCCATGTCTAAAACCATTACACAACAGTGCCTATAGTTACATTATTGATAGACTTAGTGCGTCAGAAATGAGCTTCCAAGGGGGCCATGAAGTGTGCCGACACGGAAACTAGTCCATCTTCTTCAAGTTCGTTTGCGGCAGTTTCATATGGATTTGCTTCAATGGCAATGCTTTCTATCAATAAAGTCGTTCTTAAGCAGTATCAGTATTCAATGACTTCGCTCACTTTGCACCAACTAGCCACTGCGTTGTTTATACAATTTGGTTGAAAAATAGGATACACAAGAGCTAGAGGAGTGAATATGGAAATAACCAAGCAACTGTTTACGGTTTCATTTTTCTATAATGCTAATGTTGCATTTGCTTTGGCTAGTTTAAAAGGAGTTAATATTCCAATGTATATTACAATAAAAAGAACCAAAATCGTAGCAGAAAAAGAAGAATTTTCAACAGAAAAGTCCATAGCAGGTGCTGCTAGTTTCAACACCACGCGGAGAAATTACAAACAGGGGATCAAAGGAAATTTCAGAAAGAGACTCATAACAGCATCATTCAAAATAAAGTCCACAACAGAAAATTACAATATAAAAACTCCATATCAGAACAATCAATAACAGAACTCTCTGTCATTTTTCTCCCTAACCGTTTTCTAACCACCATAACCAACCTCTAACAGAAATTGATAATAATTTTCTAACAGTTTTTCACTCTGAATTTCCTCTAACTTCCTAACAGAATTGTTAACCATCTCATAATTGGACATAACTGCAAACTTCTGAATAAACAAGCTTTTTCTCCCTCTCGAATTCTTCAAGCTCCACAATTCCATAGCTTCATCGTCATCTTCATGGAAACTCCAAAAACTTCAATCATTCAACAAAACTTCTAACTGAATTGCCTTCAACAAAAATGCCATAGAAAACCTTTTCTCGATCTCTGAATCTTCAACCGTCTTCTCTGACTCGTACTCATCAATTCACCTTCTCCTTCAATCTCACAACCTTGTTTCGATCTTCACCTTCAACGGATTCACCATCTTCGAATTCAAGCCTTCCGAAACGGTTATCATCTTGAACCTCTACGCAACTTGCGGTCCTTTGTATCATCTTCTATATTCTTCCTCTGAAATTCTCAAATTCCAAACCTGCATCAAATCATCAACAACAACAACGATTCAGAACACATCAACACTCAACAGCTCGCGGTAACCAGAAATCAGATTGCGTAAGATGAAGAAAAGCAAAGTAGAAGAGAAATTGAGCGACAGGGACGAAGGTTAGGTGAAAGCGACGGAAGCGAAAAGTTCATTCATACCTGAAAAGACTCCGATTCAATGTAAGTTCGTCAAACCAATTTCATCTTCTGGCGTGCGTCTGGATTCATAGCCTAGGTCTTGCTTGTGATTGTCTCCGATTCGCGATCTTGATAGAAAATCGAAGGGGATCGCAATGAGTGTTGACGATCGGAGGTGTGAGGTGTGCACCGCCACTGACGGCAGACGTCACGGCGCGAAATAGGATGTTGTTGGCGTGATGTTTCAAAAAAATTGGAGAGGAGGAAAGGTTGTTGTGGAGAAGTGAATGGCGAACATCGATTTTAAGGGAAGAGAAGGAGAGTAGAAGAGGCGATGCTTGGAGAGGTGGATAATAAGGACGGCGAGGTTGAACGATTGAAGAAGTATACGGAGGAGTTGACGTTGACAAGATTTGAGTGAGATGGAGGCGTTGGGTTTTAAGGATTGGGGACACATGAGTGTGGTCTTCACAGAATTAGGGTTTGCTGTTTGTTGAATGGGGCCTCCATGAATTCACATTCATACCACCTTGAGATGTTATCGGCACCCTTTGCTGTACTCATACCCGTGTAATTCAAATCCCACACTACAAAACTCTATTATCTTTGTTTAATTAATTTTGTTTTGTTATTAAACTGTAGTTTGTGAATTATAATCTTAGTTTAGATTGTGTGATTAGTCCATAACCCTTGTTAACTCTGTTCTAGAATTTGTTCTAACAATTAATTTCGCTAGTTGGATTAGGATAGGTAATAAGAACTTTGATTAGTATTGCTATTAGATTTAGATTTTGCTAATCGTGTTGGATAATTGTTTTTTTGGTTTGATAACTTTAGAAATAGATTTTAAAATTAGAATCTAATTGTGATGTAGGTTAACTTTGATTTGTGATTTTAACTTTGATTTTTTCTAATTGTAGAGTAATTTCAATTAACTTTTGTTTAGACACTAATTTCACGTCGATTTAGATATTGACTTTAGACATTAAGTTTGATAATTAGATTTGGATTTTGTTAATGATCGTGAATAATTTTTTTGTTCACTAGTTGCTCACTAATCGTTTTTAGCCTAATTGTTCATTAATGGTGTTTTTGCTTAATCATAGCCTAATTGTTTTTGCTTACTTGTCTACCAATTATTTTTGTAGAGTTAGGAATAACTTTGAATTAATTGACATAGATTTAATGCTAACATTGACTAATCCTTTTAATAGTTTCGTTTGATGACTTGGTTAATGGTCCTTAATATGTTTTGCATTGATTTTTGGCTAATTGATTGTTTACATTTTAGTATTGATTTCAATCACTTCCTATTGACATTTCCTTTTGATATTAGTTGCTCACTTTGGTTATTTCCATTTGAACTTTGACTAATCTTTGAGTTTATTTTGTAGTGTTTCACACTAAACATAGAAGTTGTTGTAGTATACACAGCTTCCGTGCACAAAGGGTGCTGTAAAATGTTGATATCTTGGCTGGCTGCATATACACCCATCCTGTTCTGAAAATAGTAGCTGTTATAGACTGTTTTTACTTGTTGCTAGTTTTTACAGCTATGCAGGTGCTTGAGCGCTGTTGTTGTTGCTGTTTATGCTTTATTGTCTTGTTTTATTGTTTTTGAAGAGCATTTGGTTCCATGCCTTTCACGGATCCATTCCACTTTCTAACACCTTCATTCATTTATGCTAGGTTACTAGAAGTTTGTCGGTTTGCTTATAGTTTTCTTGCGTTGCTACGGATTGATATCCGTTCGGTATCACTTCTCTTCTCTTTTACTAATTCCGCATTTTTCCTTTTTATGCCATGAGAAGTAGGATTGGGAGTCCGTGCCACTTGGCCGGCAATGATGGAAGTCCTCAAAGGAGGCTCTGTTTGTGATTGTTTAATATTGTGCCTGAACACCTCTATGAGGCATCCCATTCCCATTTCCCCTGGTAAGACCTCTAAGGAGGCAATTGACGGAAGGCAGGGTTCGCAATCGACCCCCGTTATTCTAGTCGAGTCATTCTCAGCTCTCATTACATGATTGAAGCTTTGAACATCACCTGCTCCTGTTATCGAGTCAGTCAAGTGGAAGATAGGGTTCGCAACCGACCCCCACTCATTGTCATTAGCTCACATCGACCGATGTTGACGCTTATGTGATCTCACTCACATCTTTTTTATTGATCTACTTTGATATTTGATATCATTGTATTGTTTGTTTTAGCTTTTGCTTCCTCATTAGGATACCTATTCTAACTTGTCCAAGTTAGATAGGTTAGAAAACATAACATAGGACTAACGCTGTTTATTCTTCCGTTTTCTTTTAATTCATTTCGTGATTGATTTATCCTGTGTTTACTTGTCTGATGACATGATCCCTTAGGGTTCCTCGCTCCACTTAATTTTTGATTAAGTCGGAGGTAGGAGAGACATTAGGATAGCAATCCATGCATCACAACATTAGGTAGACTTCCCCCTTTGATCCTGGCCTTAGGACCATCATGACATGCTGACTTGTATGACCGGGTTTCTCCGTAGACTTTCTGTCTGTCCTTCCCTTTTGTTCTCTCGCACCCATACTATCGAGACCGTTTCCTATCCGTGGTCGTTACCATGAACTACGGATGCTCTGATTCCTCATTCCCTAATGAGGATACGTAGGCACGAGGATCCCTATCTTTGGCGAGCACACTAACAACTAACTTCCATTTTCTCTTACACTTCGAGTCTCTTCTTTCTTCTTTAGACTTTAGGTTCTCTTACCTCACAAACCATTAGGATCACTCCCTTGACTAATCAATTAGGATTGAGTCTTAGTTCACATAGATTTTTACCTTTCTCCTCCTTGAGTCTTTCATCTTCTCATCTCAAAGAAAATTCAAAATATATAATAAAGGTAGGCATTTATTGCATTTAGGCCTTTCATATAAAGAAAAGGTTATAAGGGGTCTTCTCTTATAATCTTAGAATGTGTAGCATATAGCCCATCTTGGGTCAATGTGTTAAACATTTGATCTTGTATGAGGGACTTAAATGCTATATTTGTTGAAGATACAAATAAAAAACACTTCCTCATTTCTTAATCAACAAAAACACTTAATAAACACAAATATGCTAGTGTGTTTGAACCTTGACAATTGGAACTAAGTGTGGGGGTCTTCTTCACCCTTAGTGTGCTTTCTTACTCATTCCATCTTGGAATGTGAGAATGTACACATTCCAATGACTAAGATTTAGATACACTATCATATGCAAACAAAAATGGAAAAAACTCTTAAAAGACAAAAACAAACAATAACGTCTTTCCTTCGGGAATTCTTTCCTCATCTCCTTCATTCACTCCTTAAGGATGCGTCATTTCCGTTCTACCGCAAACAGGTAACGCCTAAGTCTCCCTACAACGAGCTGCAACACCGAACTGCTAGGACGCGAACGTTGACGTATTCCACTAAAAAACACAAACAACTTTCCCTTAGGTGAGGGGAACTACGTCGCTCTGATTCTCATGTTCCCGATGAGATACGTAGGCAGTGGGGTAGGGCCCATGCGAGCACTTCTTTTATTTTCCCTACATTTGTTTCTCTTTCTCTTTCCATTCCTTTTCCACTTCCTTTTTTCCAATATCTTTTTATCACCCTTTGATTGAAGCAAGCAAGCGTGGATCCCATCGGGTACGATGGACGCGAGGGGGTGCTGATACCTTCCTCTCGCGTAACCGACTCCCTTACCCTTTCTCTTGGTCGTAAGACCATGTTTTTTTCCTTCCTTCAGGTTTATGCGGTGTTTCCTTTCCCTCTCTTGGGATAAATACACATTGCTGGCGACTCTGTTCGGTGCCACTTTCGCGTTTGTACTAGGATGAAAATCCCGAGAGCGACACATTGATATGGAGCATTACGGCAAAACTCAAACATACGCATACGAAACATAAGCCAGGTTCAACCGTTTACCTGCAAGCCAAAGTAATTCACAGACAAAACATTGTCATGCAACCCCAGAAAAGCTTACTACAACACTTGATCGTACAATGTTAATTCAATACCCGTTCGTATTAGCCTTGGACATCCGTCTGTGTCCTTTCAACGCTCGTCCGTGCTTGAACCCCTTATTCTCAATACCCGTCCGTATTGACCTTTTAGACACTCGTCCATGTTCTTTTTAGCATCTTAATCCCCAGTGAGGTCACTTTACAAACTTTCATTTTTCAATACCCATCTGTATTGCCTTTGGGACACCCGTCCATGTTCTTTCAGCACCGTCTGTGTTTGAGTCCTTTATTTTCAATACCCGTTCGTATTGACCCTTTTCAGTACCCGTCCGTGTTTGAGTCCTTTATTTTCAATACCCGTTCGTATTGACCCCTTTCAGCACCCGTCTGTGTCTGAACTTTTTAGCCAATACTCGTCCGTATTAACCTTTGAGATACTCGTCTGTATCTTATTAATCATCGTCCGATACTCATCCGTATCGTCGACTTGGTCACTCTTCGTGTTCCTCTGATGATTGTCTGATGCTCGTCTGTAACACCCCGGTTTTGTCTTATTTAATTAATCGAGTCGTTTTGATTATTTTATTATTATATTATTTTATTTTCGACTTTTATTTAGGAAAATGTTATTTTTCATCGTGATTATATTTTGTCGCGTTTTGAGAGCGTTTGCGAGATATTTGAGTGTAGGGGTATTTTGGTCTTTTTGTGGGGATAGATATTTGTTTTATTAAAATAGAAAGTTAGAGGTGAGAAAGAGAAAAAAATAGAATTTTGAGAGAAAAAGAGAAGAAGAAGGAAAAGAGAGGAGAAAAGAGAAGAGCAAAGAGAAAAGTGTGGAAAATCACCAAGATCAATCTTTCGGAGTCGGTTTAATCGGGTAAGGGTGTGAAATATTGTTATCCTAACTTTATGTATGATTATGTATGCGATTTGTGTGAATGTTTTGGTTGGTTTTCCATATGTTTCCGTTTATGCCGTATTTGACGAAATCGATAGAAACCGATGTTTTTACGGTCGAAAAGTCGTATAAATACATGTGTTGGTTGGTTATATGTATGTGAGCTGCTGTTTTATAATGCTCTACGAGGCATTGCAGAGTAGGCTTGCTGGCAGTCTTTTTGTGAAGCGTGGCTTCATGTCCGTGTTAGTCGGTTGGCTCTGATATGTAGCACCAGGTAGCTAGGATGCTTTTGATTTCCTTTTTGTGATACATTTGCATATGTATCTGGTTGATGACTTTGTGTATATACCATGACTGATGTTGATGAATCATACTGGTTGATATATGTATATATATGATGTTTATATATGTGGTTGTTATTCAATGTTTAGTTGTTCTTCTTTTATGCTAAATATTGAAATGTGGGTGTAAGGACGTAGATTCCTTGATTGATAAGTTACCCCACTGTTGCATATCTTATGAGCAGGTGTTGTATGTGTTTTAATTTCATGTATGTTGTGGCATATCTCTTTTATACCATGTTATGATTATACTCTGATGAAATTTTGAATACGTGCCTAAATGATTAATTGATATATTTGGGGGTATAAAAGGGGGTGTTACAATAGTGGTATCAGAGCCAGTGTTGAGTCAGTTGTTGAGTCTGTTGGTGTGACAGTTGAATACTGTCGTTGTTGTTTGTCCCTTAGTACGTGATATGTGTGTGAAACACTGTCAGTGCTTTCTGGTTTTCTAATCCTTTGTTTTCAGGAGTTAGAATGAGATAAGTGGGGGAGAAGCTGGTACTTCTCCATGTTGCTTCAGGTGTGGAGCGCTGGCTCAGTGTGTTGTGAATTGCAAGATTGTAAGTGTTGTTTGGACAGTGTTGTTCCCGATTTCGTAAGAAATGCGGAGGTAAGGTTTATGTCAACTAAGGATTTGTGCCTTAGGTAGTTTTGTGTATGGGATGCAAGAAAGGTTATTATAGTTTGGTAAAGACGGTTTATGCCCCATCATGATTGTCGACTGTCTATTGGCAAATTGAGGAACTGATCACCCTTAATCTCTTGTTGATAGCAGATGGAAATTATGTTGGATGGAATAGGCGGGTCTTTCCGGCTTTGATAGTGTGTGAAATGAATTATTTGGAATTTAAGGAGATGATTACAGATTGTTTTGATGAGTCGATAAAGATGCTAATATCGGAAGATGAAATGGATTAGAGGTTTTGGTATGTTAGTCTAGTTGGGAAGTCGTTGAGAGAGAATGATTGGGTTTTATTTAAGGACTGCTTCACAGAGAGTAGAGATTGAACTTAATTGGGCGAAGGTGAATAGTTGAGGTTTATATCTGCTAAGTAAGTAGGAAACTCTTAGTAGATGGGAATAAGATGTTTGTTTTGTCTGTGATGGTAGTGTTCTGGGAATTGGCAGGAAGTCGCAGTGATGGGCCGTCAGTTGGGCATAGTTTTCAGATGTGTTTTTGGATGGAACATTAAGGTGTTGTCTTAGAGAGCTCCATTATTGTTGGTAACAAAAGGAAGGATGATGAAATGGAATAACAAGTATAATGGTATTGAGACTATGGACAGCGAACTTAGAGTTCTGGTGGGTTTGGAGTCTTTGGAGTTTTAAGGCATTAATGGAGATTGCGAGGAAACCCTTGTGGGTAGATGTAACATTGTGTTTGAGAATTCTTTTTGGTTGGTTGTTGATACACATTGGAATTGCGGAATTGGACGGTCAGGAGAAGAAAGTGGGTATGGATTACTAACAGTTGAATAAGGTAATGATTGAGAATAAGTGTCCACTTTCATGAACAGATGACTAGAATGGTTTGGTTGAGTTTGAGTGAATTACAATTGTTTGGAATGTTTGATAAGAGTGGTGAATTGTGTGAGTAGAGGCTTTGATCGATTTAATGTGACTGGTTAGGTTTGTTATCCTCATAATAGGTTGTTATTTACTCGGTTAAGCTTGTATGTGAGTAACCAGTTACCCAGTGAAAAGTTTTGCAAAAGCTTTAAGGATTTATATCTTTTGGATTTTGGTTGGGAATTGCAACGTACAGTGATGGTATTTGGGGTTAGTAACGCGTCACTAATGTTTATGGAGTAGAGGAATTGTATCTTCCATATTTAATTGGATAAGTTCGTAGTGGTTTCGATTGAGGATATTTGGATTTGTTATAAACTCAGAGGAAGAATGAGTAAAGTGTTTGAGATTTGAATTACAAGTGTTGAAAAGAGACGAAGTTTTATGCTAAGTTATTCGAGTGAGAATTTTGGTTGAAAAGGGGTTAGTTTCTTGGAAATGTTATTTCAGATGAGAGTATGGTTAATGGATCCATCGGAAGTAGACGTAGTTCTACATGAGAGGCTCCGAAGTTAGTTAAGGAGATTAGAAACTTTTGGACTCAGTTGGTTGTTATTACAAGTGATGGAAGACTTTGTTAAGTTCGTACTTCTGGTATCTCAGTTGACTTACAAAGGGTGAGTCGTTTGTTTGGATGTTCGTTGTGAGTAAGTTTTGGTGAGCTGGAGTAGAAGTTGTCTACGGCTTCAGCTTTGATTTTGTGTGATCCTAATTAATCGGTTGTGGGGTATTGTGATGTGTCTTTGATGAGTTTAGTCAACGTGGTAATGCAAGAGGGTAAAGTCGTGGCTTATACTTTACGACAATTGAGGATTTATAAAAGGATCTGTATTATTATGGATTTGGAAATTGGTTGCGGTGGTATTGTGTTGGAATAGTTGGAGGTATTATCTTTATGGTGCTAGGTTCGAAGTGTTTGGTAATCGCAAGGATATTGAGTACTTGTTTGGTTTAAAGGAATAGAGTATGAGACAACAAGGATGGTTAGAGTTCGTGATGAGTTATGAATTTGGCTTGGATTATCCTTCGGGGAAAAGCTGTTGTTGTGCCTGAAAAGTTAAGTTTGAAGTTTCTATGCATGTCTGTTTTGATGGTCAGGGAGTTAGAATTATTTGAGCAATTCCGAGACTTGTGTATGGTGTATGAGATAACACAGGAGAGTGTGAGGTTGGTAATATTAAAGTGAACAATGATTTTTGGCGAATATGAGAAAGAGTTAGACTTTGGACGTGAGATTGATAGTTTTGATGGTTGCGGGTAATCAGAGTGCTCAGCGGGAGCGTGAGGTGGCACATTTTGTATTTACGTGTGGGACTTGTAAGAGTTCGTAGGTTGAACATTGAAAACATGTAGGAATGATGAGACCATTGGACGTTTCAGAATGGAAGTGTTAGGTGAAAGGTTTAAATATTATTCATGGGCTACTATGTAGATGGATGTTTTGGGTATATGTTCGATTGGGAATCGTAGCATTGTTGTAATAAGGTTATGTGACAAGGATGTTGGTATTCTGGTTTTGTAGAGGTTGTGGAATCGATGTGGTGTCGTGGAACTTGTGTTCTTGTTTGTGTTGTTGCCTCGTTTCCATCGTGATGGTTCGAGTGTGTGTAGCTAATTCCTATGATGGGGAATTAGGGGAGTGTTATCTACGGTGATGGTAACAATCTTGTTGTGTTTCGGTTCTAGAGTGAACCTGTGTGTTGGTATCGTGGTTTTCCTTGAGTTGTGAGTTGGTCGTCAAGTGCATCGTATGGGCTTTGCATCTTGTCGTTGTTGTTGTCGTCGTTGTCGTGCCGTTGTTGTATCTGCTGTGAGCACGGTGGTTTGTCAGTTGTGTTATTTGTGGTGTGCCTTTTGTTGGCATGTTGGTTTGTTAGTCGGATGCGAGAGTCGTGTCCGGAGTTGTTCGTCTCAGTATATTTTCGAGGACGAAAATTTCTAAGTGGGGGAGAGTTGTAACGCCCCGGTTTTGTCTTATTTAATTAATCGAGTCGTTTTGATTATTTTATTATTATATTATTTTATTTTCGACTTTTATTTAGAAAAATTTTATTTTTCATCGTGATTATATTTTGTCGCATTTTGAGAGCGTTTGCGAGATATTTGAGTGTAGGGGTATTTTGGTCTTTTTGTGGGGATAAATATTTGTTTTATTAAAATAGAAAGTTAGAGGTGAGAAAGAGAAAAAAACAGAATTTTGAGAGAAAAAGAGAAGAAGAAGGAAAAGAGAGGAGAAAAGAGAAGAGCAAAGAGAAAAGTGTGGAAAATCACCAAGATCAATCTTTCGGAGTCGGTTTAATCGGGTAAGGGTGTGAAATATTGTTATCCTAACTTTATGTATGATTATGTATGCGATTTGTGTGAATGTTTTGGTTGGTTTTCCATATGTTTCCGTTTATGCCGTATTTGACGATATCTACAGAAACCGATGTTTTTACGGTCGAAAAGTCGTATAAATACATGTGTTGGTTGGTTATATGTATGTGAGCTGCTGTTTTATAATGCTCTACGAGGCATTGCAGAGTAGGCTTGCTGGCGGTCTTTTTGTGAAGCGTGGCTTCATGTCCGTGTTAGTCGGTTGGCTCTGATATGTAGCACCGGGTAGCTAGGATGCTTTTGATTTCCTTTTTGTGATACATTTGCATATGTATCTGGTTGATGACTTTGTGTATATACCATGACTGATGTTGATGAATCATACTGGTTGATATATGTATATATATGATGTTTATATATGTGGTTGTTATTCAATGTTTAGTTGTTCCGCTTTTATGCTAAATATTGAAATGTGGGTGTAAGGACGTAGATTCCTTGATTGATAAGTTACCCCACTGTTGCATATCTTATGAGCAGGTGTTGTATGTGTTTTAATTTCATGTATGTTGTGGCATATCTCTTTTATACCATGTTATGATTATACTCTGATGAAATTTTGAATACGTGCCTAAATGATTAATTGATATATTTGGGGGTATAAAAGGGGGTGTTACATCGTCCGTATCGTTGACCCGAACACTTGTGTGTGTTCCCTTCTTAATCATCTTCCGATACTCATCCGTATCTTTGACCTGGTCACTCGTCGTGTTCCTTTGATGATTGTCTGATACTCGTCTTTATCGTTGACCCGAACACTTGTGTGTGTTCCCTTCTTAATCATCGTCCAATACTCGTCCGTATCGTCGACCTGGTCACTCGTCGAGTTCCTCTAATGATAGTCCGTTGCTCGTCCGCATCGTTGACCTAAACACCCGTCCGTGTTTCTTTCCATACTCGTCCGTATGGTCATTGATAATCGTCTGCATCCCTATTTCAATACACGTCGTATCGATCTGTGCAGTCGCTTACTGAAACCTCCATTAGGGTTTATATCCCTTTTCTTCTTCATACATGTTTACCTTGATTCCTTTTCTTCGCTAGTAGGGTTTATATCCCTTTGCTTCTTCACACAGTGTGCAAATTTTCTGGTTGTTTTGGTATTCAATCACAATTTACCTTGATCGTCTGAATATCCATTATTTTCATCCTTCTAAGGTTAACATATGATTGAGTAGGGGCAGCTGTAACACCCCAAAATTTGCCCTCTTGATTTTTATCTAGCTTATGTTTCATTGCATTGCATTTAGATCATAATTGCATCATAAACATACATGAACATACTTGCATTGTGACAGGACCAAATTATTTCCACTAAGCTTTAACAGGTTGTGACAGACGTTTATTTCGTCATGCGGAACGTTGTAGCGAGCGATTTTGGACGCGGTTCTTAAGCGTTGGTCGCTCTCTGCGGTTGAGCTTAAAACTACAGGTCGATTCATTTTTTATCCTATTGTGAGCTGAATAAGGAAGGGAAATAGATGTCTCCAATTAACCCTGCTTGCATACTGAGTTTAAACAGCGGTCTATTAGGTTACGGATGCTATCAATGTGGGGGGGCCTTTGTACTGGTTATTTGTATTTTCTCCAATACGGTTCTCTTTCTTTTTTACCTGGGCAGAAGGTTTCTGGCGGGGAACAAGGATTAGGATGTTAGGACTGATGTTTTTGAATTACTGCTCTTAATTGATGGAGATATGGGATTTGGGTTTTTTGTTGATTGCGCTCGCTAAGATCTTTTCTTTCGATCTTATGCCTACGTATTCCCGTTTACCGAAACAGGGAAATCAGAGCGTTCGTAGTTCCTCCTATTCTATGGGAGGAAATGGGTGTTTTGGTGTCTTGTTCAAAGCCCAAGACATGAAGCGAAAGGTGATTTGTATCTTGTTCAAAGCCCAAGATGTGAAGCTGAAAGGTCTATTTGTGTCTTGTTCAAAGCCCAAGACGTGAAGCTAAACGACCTCTACTTTAGAGAGAATTTGTCATCTCTAAAGAGGGGGAAGGAGAATTACATTAACTGGGATACGCGGATCCGAGCAATGCCATAATTTCCGAAGAAAGGGTTTTAACCTGAAGGAGAAGACTTTAACTCAGTGTAGAGCAATGCCATCTTTCCTTAGGAATTTCTCATGCTAAAAGAGGGACAGTGGCATGGATGTAGATGATCCAGAGGCTTGCCGCTTACAGCGATTAGATGAAAGGAAAGGAGTTGTTGATGTTTGTGTACTGTGAACGAGGCACAACTTTGATGCTAAAAGGTTGATTGGATCAACCAGTGGTTTTCTTATACAAAGCCTAAGAGGAGGCTAATTTCCACTAGGAAAATCATTATACAAAGCCTAAGAGGAGGCTATTTTGTGTCTCGTACAAAGCCCGAGAGAGAGGATAAAAGTTTTTGACCCAGTGGGGCATATCGTTATACAAAGCCTAAGAGGAGGCTATCAAAGAGTTGACTCAGTTGGAGAATCTTTTATACTCAGTAAGAGAGTGTTTTTGTATCTTGTACAAAGCCCGAGAGAGAGGCGAAAAGGTTGTTTTGACTCCATTGGGGAGAATTTTGGTATCTCGTACGAAGCCCGAGATAGAGGCTATTGTAACTGTTTCAGTTGAGTGACAAATCCAATATACTGATTTAAAAGAGAAAATCAGTTCTTACTGTACACAAGGATTTAATTTGAGGATCAGGGATATTTCCTTCTCTTTGAGGAAACAGGAAATCTAAAGGGTATCGAGACTATCTGAGTCTGCGCGTTTCCTTCCTATTTAACGAAGGGTGCTTGAGAATGTCTTTGAGACTAAAGGAAGTTAGACTGTCCGTGTCTAGAGTTTTATCTTTTGTACTATGCTTCGAGAAACAGTAGTAGACTCTATGAAAGGACTGTTCTATGAGGATGACTAGGTTCTGTTCCTATACCTCTAGGAGGTCGTCGGGACAATTTGTACGAAGCCCAAGAGGAGGCTGGAAACTTTTAAGAAGCCGACGGGTCCTTGTACGAAGCCCAAGAGGGGGCTATCATTCTCGGAGGAAGAGATCATTATACGGAGCCTAAGAGGAGGCGGTGAATACTTCTAAGAAGCCGTAGGGTCCTTGAATAATGCCCAAGAGGAGGCCGATGCTTTTAAGAAGCCCGTGGGTCTATCATCTCCTTTCCATTAGGAGAGATAACTCTTTTAAAGATGAAAACCACTGGTAAACGTGCGAGGTTTACTATCCAGCGACTTTTAACTTTTAAAGAGGGTTCCTTAGTTAAGGTCCAAGATTATGACCGTAGTGGGTACCCGAACCCCGAGACATTCAAGGCAAGCTATCCACAAGGAATAGATCAAGTCAGGAAAGTTCGAGAATTGGGAAGAAACTCAAAGATGCCATTCACGGAGAATACATTCATCTTGGGGAGTAGAGCTTCTTGACGATTCCTAAGGAGGACAGCCGAAGAGAAGACTGTATCTGGTGCTCCTATTGGGGATCTAGGCGTCTATTTCTACGAATAAGTGAAACGGCGTCACCTAGTTCTAGACGTAGTTGCCGGGGAAACTCGAAATATCTATACTATTATTACACAGTAGATATGAGTTTATGAAAGGAGACTTACAGGGAGCAGCCCCACAATACAGTTTATAATATGAAAGCAGTAAATGAAAGCGATAACCACTTACTCGGCTGTAGTGCTTCCATGCTGTTTGGTTAGTTGTTCAACAAAGAAAGATTGAAAACAACAGTATATTCAAAATCAAAGGGGAAAGTTCTTTGAAAAAGAAAGGTTTGGGGCTTACAGCTCAAGGAGAGGCCCAGGGTTTTATCAGTGAGCGCACTGTTTGACTTTGTACAGCGGGACTTATACAAGTGACTGGGGCCCAAAAAGGTTTTCTGTACAAAGGGATGGGTCTTACACTCTCTCAAGAGGCCCAAAAAAGGTTTAAAGAAAAGAGAGGGGCTTATAACACGAGGGTAGGCCCAAATGATTTTTCGTTTAAAAATGGCGATCGCGCCGAGGTTTTCTTTTAACGCAGAGGGACTTATACAATAAGTGAGGCCCAAAATGTTTTGGTTAAAAGGGGGATTGGGTCTTACACTCTAATAGAGGCCCAAAAGTTTTGAATGGGTCTTATAGCTCGAGGAGAGGCCCAGATGATTTTTATTTTTAAACGGGCGACGATCGCGCCGTTTACTTGTACAGAGGGACTTATACAATGAGTGAGGCCCAAAAAGTTTTTGTACAAGGGGGGATGGGTCTTACACTCTCTCAAGAGGCCCAAAGAGTTTTAAAGAAAAATAAATGGGTCTTACTACTCGAGGGTAGGCCCAAATGATTTTTGAAAAGGCGATGATCGCGCCGTTTGTTTTTTGACAGTATCGGGACTTATACAATAAGTGAGGCCCAAAGATGATTTGGTCAAAAAAAGGATTGGGTCTTACACTCTAATAGAGGCCCAAAGTGTTTTGAAAATAATTTATGAGGGTTGAATTAATCCAAAACCCTAATTTGTTTTCAAAATATATTTAATTGAATAAAAATTCAATTAAAATGATCAAAAATTGTTTAACACATGGAAGACAAATTGTGATCTTGGATTAATGCTTCAAAAATTAAGTATTGACCTACAAAATAATTAGAAAGCATTAAAAGTTGCAAAATCAATGTAGAAAAAATATTTAAAATGCCAAAAACAATCAAAATATTAATTCTTTACAAAAATATCAATTATATGAAATAAATAATATTTTTGGGATTTTTTGATAAAATAAAATATTTTAACATTTTTGTGAATTATTAAAAATAGAATCAACTCAAAATCATTAAAACTCAGAGAGAAATTTATTTTTGAATCAATTAAACAAAATCACAAAATTCAAATATTTGAATTTGAAAAAAAGGCGCCAAGAACAAGCTGAAGAACACGCGCGTGTTCTTGGTTTCTCAGATTTGCGTTTTCTATCCAATCTCCATGAATACGTAATCATATCATGCAATCCACATATCATTATGCTCGTCTCCACCTCACGATCATGTCTATGTACTTTAATTTCATTTAAATTAAACATACAACAAGAAATCACGAAGAAAGCTCAAGAACCCTAATTTCTGCATGAAGGTTAGGATTTTTGATACACGATTCAAACAATGCAATTAATTGAGGGAAAACATTCCATGCATGATTATGAACATATGGCCAAATTATTGTGCGAGGAAATATGCATAGATTGAGAGATGACCAAGTATGTGCTTACCTCCAAGTCGTGACAGCAAGAGCAAATTGATTTTTGATTTGGAGGTGTTACAGATGAGTTGTGATGATCTGAACAGCTTCCCTACACCCTATGGATTGTGTTTGGATGGTTAGACTTGATTGAAATTGGCTGGATCATTTTGTGGTACCTCAGCTGCACCTTGTTTGAAAATTTGAGCAACCAGCTGGTGATTTCATGAAATTGATGTTTCAGAAGTTATGTGAGTGTTTGATCAGCTCATATGTGATGTATGTGAGGTGTGTGAGTGATTGGTTTGTGCAGAATTGCTCTCAAACTCAAAACCCGATAGCTACCTTGCTAAGAAAGGCATTTTTGCCAAGAGAAAGAGATTTTGAGGAAATCATCTGTTAGATGGCTTTGGTGTACTTAAACTGACCACAATTGAGCTCTATTTATAGTAGAGCAAGTTTGTTTTGCAAGGAATAGTGCATGGCAGCTGGTAAGTAGGTTTGGCCAATATTGGCAAATGAAAATCTAAGTCTCCTCTAGCCATTGACTAGAGGTTAGGGCACAGAGATTTGGTCCCCTTGGTCTTGGATAAGTCTTGACTGATTTCAGATGAGAATGGCTCAGTCCATGCCACCTTGATGGTTCCATTGAATGCTTCATTCCAAATTTGAAGTCTTGTCCCTATTTTGGCAACTCTAGGTTCAACATGCTATTCCTTGTTCCTTGGACCTTGGAGGCTTGGCTCAGTGATTATCCCCTTTAGATTCAATCCTATGAGGTGTCCAAGTGGATTGGAGCAATTAAATTTGGCTGATTTTGGCAAATCGACCAAAGTTGCAAATTCTGCCTTGCCTTGACAGATTTCAGCAAGGCAACTTGGCAATGTTGTATCTCATGGCGTAGGTTGAATTTGGCAATGTTCTTGGCCATTTTGGAAAGCTCTTACATGATACAACAACTGTTTGAACAAGTTTGGTTTTGATCTCTTTTGATTCCAAGTGAAAAATCCCCCTACATTTGGCAAAAAGTGAGGCAGAATCTGACTTAGTGAAAATTTCACTAAGTGTTGGAAAAAGTGACATTTTCACTTTTCAGCCACTTTGATCACTCCATAACTCAAAATCCTTAATGAATTGGAATGACTTGTAGTTGAAGTTTTTGTAGGTGATAATGAGGGCTACAAATCCATATTTGGATGAGAAAAAATGGCCTTGTGGTTTAGGAGTTATGGTCCTCCAAAGTTGGTACCTTTGCCACTTTATTTTTAACTTAGAAAAATTTTTAAGTTTTATAGTTACCCCCTTTTACAAGTTATCTCACTTTTCTTGATTTTTCTTGATGAATGATGATTCAAATCATACATTAACATCGTTTTAGGGTTAAAAATCCATTTTGGTGAAAAATCTCAAAAAGTCAAAGTTGACTTTTGTGCACAGTTGACTTTTTATCAGATGAATTCCAAACTGTGCAATTCTTCAGGAAATCATGTCCTTGACCTAAATCAAACTTGATGGACATGTTCCATGGGTGTCATAGGGTATATTCAATCATGTATTAGGGTTTGGGAGCATGTCTTGGTCAAAAGTCAAAGTTACAGTTGACTTTTCCCTTAAAACCCTAATTGTGGTGCAGATGAAAATGAGACTTGTTGCTCAAGCTTCTTGGATCAATCCATTATTCCAAATGGATCAATATGGTATATTAGAGACCCTCAAATCATCTCTTGAGGTCTTGGCTCATGGTTTCTCCCAAAAGTCAACTTAGGGGTGAATTAGGTCAAGAAACCCTAATTCCTGATTTTTGATGAATGCATCCCCTGAGGCAAAATTGACTTGATGCATGGGTTCATGAGGTTCCATGAAGCATATTAGGTTATGTTTTGGATCATTGCCTTGTGCCCAGATGAAAATTTCCATCTGGAGACCCTGGTCGACCAAAACCCTAATTTGGTGACACTGTCGATCTTGAGACTTGATCCACCTAGAAGGGAGCAGCCTTGTGCTTAATCCTTGAAGTGGGAGTCCTTTTTGATCCATTGTGGATGTTTGAGAGATTAGACAAGTTGAAGATCATGTCATTTCTTGATTGATCCTTTGTCTAAGCACTCAGAGAGGGCTTGAAACCCTAATTTTGATTGTAGTGGATGATCACCCATCTTTGGGGAGGCTAATGAAGCATGATGGTTCATCCATATTGTGATGATGATTTTCACAATGATGAAAGAAAAAGGAAATCTAAGTGGTCAAAATCTGGGGTATTACACACGTGCACAAGAATCCCAGAGGAAGCTAAAGTTCTCGGGAGATTCAGAGAAGTTTAAGCAGAATATCCGTTTTACGGTGCAATTTGCAAAATTTGTGACTCTCTCCCGGAAACTCATTTTGGTATGAAATTAAAAAGTTAGGACCGTCTCAGTATTCTCCATAACTTTTATGTTCATCTCGGAGGCCAATTCATCAAGGAAAGTGGTGAAAATTAATTATTTATGAAATTTCGGTTTCACCGATTAACTGTGCTAGTGGCATTCAAGAGTTCGTAACTTCTGATTGGATCAACGTTTCTGAGAGATTAGTATGCCAAAAGTTCCGACTTGACATCCTCTCCAACTTTCGTGTTTTGGCCGAGAACTAATTCTTTGAAGAAGATCTCCGAATGTGCGAGTTTTCAGAATCGATACAGTGAAAAACAGTGATGAACCGGTGAGTTTTGGACACTAAAAAATTCATAACTCTCAGCTCGTTCATCGAATTGATGCCGTTCTGGTGCCTAAAATTCCGTTTAGATGTTATCTTCATGCCGTGAATTCAGCTTTGGTTTGGTCCGAGCGGAAGTACCCCGAAAATGTGAATTACCAGTGGGGTTCTTTGATGCAATGCACTGTCTGTCAGATTTTGTAAAATTCATAACTCGGTCAATTTTCATCGGATTGCGTCCGTTCTCGAAGCGTTGGTTCATAAATTTTATCATCTTAAAGTTCCAAGACAAGCTCGAGTCCGAATGGTACTCCGAAGATTGTCGGTTTTGTTTATTTCGCAAAACTGACGTGCTGAATCGGAAAAATATCTGAGAGTTGTTTCGCGAGAAAATTCATATCTCCCTCGTCGTTTGTCCATTTGAGCTCATATTTTAACACAAGGTCACTGACTCACAGATCTACAACTTTACTAACAAAGTCGAGTCGAGATTATGCTTCAAAGAGGTTGACCTTGTCACATTTTCGAGTAGCGGATACCAAATAAGCTGAAAAAACAACTTATTCAGTGACGTCTTGCAGCTTAAACGTATCGATCGCACTTGATTTTGATCGTATGAAGTCCGTTCTTTTGGCGTTGCAACCGTGATTCAGAGGCAGATGATGTTGTGGAAGGCTCAGAGTCGAAATTTCTTGCCGAAGACGGTGTTATTTTCACTTAAGCCAAAATTCTACCTTTTGCCCTTCATTTTAGACTCCACTCTATATTCTTTTGACCTATAATTTCTCTCATAACTTCAATCATAACTCACAAACATCAAA
This sequence comes from Lathyrus tuberosus, assembly GCA_022829125.1. NCBI lineage: Eukaryota > Viridiplantae > Streptophyta > Magnoliopsida > Fabales > Fabaceae > Lathyrus > Lathyrus tuberosus. The sequence goes on along the minus strand of JALAZF010000124.1, from coordinate 13,233,046 downwards.
AACACTCAAAAAACCCTCTCTCAAAGATCAAACACTATTCTCTCAATTGTTCTTGAATAATCATCAAGATCTTCATCAAGTTCATATCAAACTCAAGAGCAAAATCCGGAAAATCAAGAAATCTCTCCGATCTCTCCCTCTCTGCTTGCGATCTCCCTCTTCCCATTCCCTTCTCCTAATCGCGCACCACCTCCCTCCGGTCAAGCACCACCGTGCCGGACCTCCCTCTCTCCTCCTCTCCTCAGTCCGCGATCGCGCCTCACTCCCTCCGGATTCGCAATTTCTTCGTCGATTCTTCATTCGGTTAGCTTCTTAAACTTTAATTCATGAATAATTGTTGAATTGTTTCTTGAATTGAGTTTTCAAGTAGAATTAATTTTGTGGAGATTATATGAATTAATTTTTGAATTGATTGTTGATTGATGCTTGATTAATTGATTCTAGTAATTGTTGTGGTGCATAATTGGAAATTCTTGTTAAAGTTGACTTATAATAATTGGTGCATGTGAGGTGTTTGACAAAATTCCTAAGAGAGCTAATTGTTGTGACTTGATATTGATTGAAGTGCTTGACTCTTGAATTTATGCTTGTTTCAATGTGCAAATCCAGAATAGGATAGATTGATGCTTAATTGATGATGTTGTCCATGAGCCGCATGTCGAAGAACGCGTTTTGATCATAACTTCCTAACCATAGCTCGTTTTCGCGAATGCGAATAGTGTAACTCGACTTTGTTGATGATTTCGGAGCCATTGGTAAACTTTTTAGTCGATTTCGGACAACTTTTTTCTACTGTTTCGCTACTGCCAGCCGAAGAAATCAGCCTAAAATTCCCACTTCCGAGCGGAATTTTGCAAAACCGAGTTCAGTTTTGAATCCGTTGACACGTTTGCAAGCAACCATGCGATTTTCGTTCATTTCCGAGTCGTTGATTTTTGACGCGTTTTTTTCGATTTGAGGCTTTTTGAACTCGGTTTGGTGTGATTTTGATGCATTGATCTTGTTTTGACTTGTATTTATGTTTGTTGATCATTTTCCATTCACTGCATGTAAATTTGTTCGATTCCGGTTTGAGTTCGCATGTAGTTTATGTTAGTGCATAGGTGCTGCCCCGTTTTAAAACATACATTTCGACGCATGTTCATGACTCGTATGCTCATCTTTCTACTTGATTTTGAGTTGTGATGCATAGGTGCAACTTCCGGTTGCACCTCTTTGTGGTTTCTAATATGTTTGTTGAGTGTCTCGCAAGGTTTTCATGGAGATTCCGATGATGGTCGCACACTTGGTGTTCCACTTTATTTGTGGGATACCGTTCTGCTTACCACACATTTATTACGCTGTGCATTGTTTGCTTTGTCTGGATGGTGTTGTGTGCAGGGCATTTGTGTGGTCGCATCCGACTTGCACATTTTGAGTGATTTATTTTCACTCCGACGACTTGAGCTTATATTGGACGTGTGGTTGCTAATTTGATTTCTTTGTGAATGCTAGCTTGTTTGAGCGGACCTTTGGGTTTCTTTACTGTTAGTTGCTTGTGCTTCGGATCTATATTCGTGCGGTAATATTCTGTTTCCCTTTTATCTCATTCAACACTTTACTGCTTACATAGGTTGGAGTCTCGACCGTTTCTTTTTGGCGGGCATTTTCTGGAAGTCCTCCTTCAGAGGCTCTGTATGTGTTTGTTTACACTTGTGCCAAAGACCTCAAAAGAGGCGCCCCATTCCCATTCCCCCCTGATAAGACCTCGAAGAAGGCAAGCGAAAAGGGTCTAGTAGTCAGTCCCCGCACTTTTAGTTTGAGTCGTCCATTAGCTCACACTACGTGTTGACGCTCTTGAACAATGTACCCAAGATCCTGTCTGGTCCGTCAAAGTGGAATAGGGTTTCGCATTCTAAACCCCCACGCCTCGTCTAGCTCGCGTTGACATACGCTGATGCTTTGTGCTCGCACGCACCATTTATTATTTCTTATATCATCTGTCCTGCCCGATGACATAATATCGTGGTTTGGCCCCCTTTATTTCCCACATCTAGCTTGTTTGCCTCTGTTTATATGACCCCTTGGCTAAAGCTCCCCCCATCCTACCTTAATTGCTTGATATCATGGTTAGGTGCCCCTATTTCTTTGTCCTGCTTCGATGACATGATATCGTTGCTAGGACGTTTCCTTTGCCACTGTGAGGTGCATGAACCCATAGTCGGATGTTTGCTACTCGAGTGATGTGGATACTCCTCGAGCGTGTGTGCTTGTTTGATGCGTTTTCCCATAGGACCTTTCTACCTTAGTGCTTCACTTGTTTGTTACTAGTTGCACTTCATTTTCCTTTCATTACTCCATTACTCGTTTACACTAACTTTTCAGGGGCAAATGGTAAGTGTGGGTGTGCACCCACATTCAACTTCTTCTTCCTCTTTTATTCATTCTACTTGTGTTTGATAAGCATTTAATGCTTCTTTGCTTGCTTAATCTTCTTCATCCCTCTTTAAGATCAACTTAACTTCCATCTTAGAAGTAAGTTGCTTCTTATGTTCTTCTCCTTTTTTTTAGGATAGTGCTCTTCAAACCACAGCTTACCTTTAGGATCATCCATCCATGATAACAAATAGGATTGTTAGTCTCCCAAAATCTTCACCTTTGCTTCCTTTGAGTCTCTCTTCTTCTCACCTCAAAACAAAAAGCAAAAAACACTTAATAAAGGCATAACATATATTGCATTTGAGCCTTTCACGTGAGAATAATATAGTGAGGGGTCTTCTCTCACTTTCTTAGAATGTTTAGCATACGTCCCGTCTTGGGTCGATATCCGAGACATTCGATCCTACATGAGAGACTTAAATACAATATGCGTTATACACACCAATAATCAAAATACTTCTTTCTAAAATACAAAAACAAACAATTCTCTTCTCATCTCCTTCATTCCATTCTTAAGGACTCGTCATGTCCGTTCTACCGCAAACAAGTAACGCCTAAGTCTCCCTACGGCGAGCTGCAACACCTAACTGCTGGAATGCGCACTCTGACATTTCCATTAAAAAAACAGAAACAAAGCAACCCTTGTTGAGCCGAACTACGTTTGCTCCGATTCTTCTTTCTCGTCCGATTGAGGATACGTAGGCACGAGGTGTGATATCTCGACGAGCAACCTTTCCCCGTAGTCCGTCGAACTACGTTGACTCTGACTTTCCCATTGCACTAAGGGAATACGTAGGACTAGGACAACGATAATGTCCTATCGAGTCACTTCTTTTCCTTTTCTCCCCCGTCTCTTCGTTCCTTTCAGTTCAGTTCCTTTTCCTTTCCCTCAGCAGCGAAGCTCCAGTCGACGACACCCTTTGATCGAGACAACAAGTGTGGATCCCATCGAGTACGATGGACGCGTGGGGGTGCTAATACCTTCCCCTCGCGTAACCGACTCCCTTACCCATTTCTCTTGGTCGCGAGACCTTGTTCTTTCCTTCCCTCAGGTTTACGCAGTGTTTCCTTTCCCTCTCTTGGGATAAATACACATTGCTGGCGACTCTGTTTTCGCGCCACTTTCGCGTTTGTACTTGGATGAAAATCCCGGGAGCGACAACCTATCATTCTTATTTTTTTCCTGTAACACTTTTTTCACCTATCTAATGCTCTTCCTGATATTTTTTTTCATTTTGGCATTCTTCTAAAACCTGTTCCCGTACATTTAATGTTTTTCAAAATTCTTTGGATGTATCTTCAGATTGATTTCGATTCACATCCAATACTTTTCTGGATATCCTCAATATATCTACGAGTTTGGTTAACAGTTACGTCCAATGCTTTTCTGAATGCCTTCGAGTTTTTTTCCTTCCATCCAATGCATTTCTAGATGTGTCTAATGTTTTTCTAGAGTTATCATATTTAAGGATTTTCTGAGTGTATTTTATGTTTCTGTAAATTGTTTAATTTTCCATCCAATGCTTTTTTGGATATATCTAACGTTTTTCCAGAGTTATCACATTCAACACTTTTTTTAATGTCACTGATGTATCTTTAAATTGTTACCTTTTCCATCAAATTCTTTCCTGGATGTGTCTAATGTTTTTCCAGAGTTACTGCATTCAATGCTTTTCTGAATGTCTCTGATGTATTTTCAAATCGTTTCCTTTTTCCCAGTGAAGTCTCCAATGCTTTTATGGACGTGTCTTATGTTTTCCTAGAGTTATCACATCCAACACTTTTCTGAATGTCTTTAATGTATTTTCAAATTGTTTCCTTTTTCCTGGCATTTTAAATTTATCTGATACAATACCATTTTCAGAGTTTTCATTTTTAACCATATGCATTTTTATCATAAAATAAAGTCCCCATAATCATGCATATATGCATTATAATAAAAATGTCACCATTTTACATGTTGAAGAAATTGACTAAATTTTCATTTTTTAATATGCATTAAAAAAAAGAGAATATATTCAAGATCATTTGATTTATAATCAACATACCCATTAAATTTTAGTAAACAAAAATAAATGTTTCTAGAAGGTCCAAATTATCTCCCATTTGTTAAATCAGTATTCCATGCATATATTACATCATTATTTACTATTTAATTAAATAAACTTATAGAACGCACTAACACTATTTACGTAATTCCTAAACCACCCCTTAACATAATTCAAGAGCCTGTAAATAAAATCATTCTCATTCACAAATCTTACCAAAAAATAATTCACAAAAAACTAAAGCAAAACTTTATTCATTTCTCTTCATGTCATTTCTGTCTTTCTTTATTGAATTTTATTTTAGGTAGGCTCTTATGCTTCTCATTTATTTAATTCTATTACATTCTTAGTCTTGCTTTATTTATTCAATATCTTAATCATCACCATTCTGAATGGGGACTCAATTGATTTTAAATCAAGACTGTAAATTGTTCTTGAATCTCCATACGAAAAAGTGATTTGGTGTTGTTTAATTTTTGTTTTTTTTATTGCTTTTTTTATATATTTTTAGCACTTCATAATGATAGTGAGATCGAGCAGTTGAATTTTCAATATTCATTTGCTAAATTATATGGAAAATTGAGCCTGTTATGATCAATTTAAGATGAACATAAGCTTGAGCATTCATACCCATCGAGAATTAAATCCAGGTCATGCATCAAATGTGCTCTTCCTACAAAGTGCCACATGGCACGACCCGTCCCACATGGATCCTATGTGCTCCAGCACACGTGAGCTCGCTCAGGCTTTCCTATTTATGGCTGCTTGATCTGATCCATCTTGATCCAATGGCCCAACTTGTTTCCTTTATTTTTTATTATTCATGTATCTAATTCATTTTTTACCCGATTTTAATTCCTATTTTGATTTTGTTTTTTTGTGTACCAATTAGATTTTAATCTTTTAACATAGTAAAAAGTCCAAAAATATTTTTATTCTGATTTTTTTATTTCATTTTTTTTTTGTTTTTATTCATTTTTTGCATTTGTATATTATTAATGGCATCACTCTCATTTTAATCTTTCTTTCATGCCATTTATTATCCCTTTATATATTGATAATACATTCCATTCCCTCTTATTATTTATTTTACGCTTTATTTACTTTATTTTTCTCATTTTCTTTTATTATCCATTATTAAAGTGATTAAGGGGTTCGGTTGGGGTGTGGGTATTTGCCTTGTATGTTTATTTGGCTTTTGTTAATTAGTAAAAAACCAAAAACAACTAAAATAAACCATTTTCAAAAATAACAAAAACAATTTGATTAATATCTTAAATTTTCTTTTCTCTTAATTAGAAACATAGTATAAATCAGTCTTTGAACCGCAGATTCAACAATTTTATGTTATTATGCCACTAAATTTTTTTGTGTCTTGATAGGATATTTTGTCATTTTTTTATCGTTGCATATGACATTTTACTCATGTTGTCATTAAGCACAAACTGACTTTGAGCACATTATGATTAACCATGCATTTTACTCATGATTTAACCATGCCTTTTGATCAGCTTGATAATTAAATCACTAATTAATAAGACAACTTAAAATAGACCTTTTCAATTAGAAAAAAACCTTGGTCTAAGGACAAGTGATATTTTTAAACTCACTCAATATCGATTCGATACAATCCTTTCTTAGATTAAGAACAACGCTAAAATCTTTTCTTAATAAACACGAAAGAGGAGGATCTTTGGAGTCTTGCATTCCTTGAATCCTCGACTGATTGGTCCCAACGCACACATTTAAGGAGTGTTGTTTGTTCATCTTTTCGCTTCTAAAATACCTAATTCAAACTTGTACGAAAAAAGTGATCGTTGGAGTCTAGAACTTCGGTAGAACCTTTAAACAATCAACTCTAAGGCACACATCTTGATCTTGTTGAATGTTCGTTGTCCATCAAAAAAATTTCATAAATAATTTGAATGAAAAAGGGATTGTTGGAGTCTAGTATTCCAGTAATTCATAAATAATTGGTCCCGAGGCTCACGTCTCGTTCTCATCAAGCATTCGTCATTTGCCTAAATCAATTTCAACACATTTAAACATTTTGCCTTTTGGCTTTCAATTCAAAACCTTTTCAAAAACGAAAGATGCTTCATTCATCCTGCTATGATGCAAATAACGCTTCCCCCTGATAATATTAAATATTTTCCACTCGAATGTGATAATGGCATCAATTGGTGCTGATTCGGATTAACTCATCCATTCTTGAAGCGATGCAAATGTTCAGTTATCCATGTTTCGGGCAACGATGTTTTCTGTTTAAATACGACCTGAGATTCTTTTGCTAAAATCCTCTGCACACAAAAATTTTAACGATAGCTAACATTCAATCGCAAATTTAACTAAAAGGTTCCTGTTGAGTACAACGAACGTGAGAGGTGATAGTATCTTTTCCTAGCGTAATCGACTCCCGAACTCGAATTTGGCTGCGACGACCATATTCTTTTATCTCTTATGGGTTTTATTGATATTTTTTTATTTCCTTCATTAGAATAAATAAAGTTTAATAACAACTCTGTTCGAATTATTTTTTCCGCCAGCGTTCTATACGCTTTGGTAAGGATCATATTTTTTTGAGGTACGATAGGGAGATGACCCCTAGCTAAACAGGGCATCATAAATCATTTGCTCGGGGATAATCCCCTCGCAAAATCGGCTAGGGGATAAACCCCTCACAAATTGTTATCCATAAATTTTAGCCTGCTGCACTGCAGGCGTAGGAGCAGACTACTGGCACATCCTATCAGTATTTTGCTTAGGGATAAGCCCATAGCAAACGCATCTATATTTTGCTTTTTTTTTTAAGGGAGAATGCCTTAGCAGAGCGTGTCATACATTTTCTTGAGGCTAAGCCCCTATCAAACGCAATTACGTTTTGGAATTTGTGAGGTGATTAACCCCTCGCAAATTGCTAATTAGTTGTGTGGGGATTAACCCTTAGCAAATATTTACAATATTATATAAAAATATTATAATTATAATTAAATTATGATAAATAAATAAATATTTTTAAATTTTGTAAAATAAAATAATTTATGATTAAAAGTGAAATAAAAAAATAATATCCATATCCACCAAAATAAAATTAATTACTAATTAAAGTTGAAAAAAAATAAAATTTAAAAATACATATAAAAAGTTTCATATTTCAACAAATTTAACTATTTTCTTCCTCATCCTCCTTATCTCCTCATTTGAAACCTTGATTCATATTTGAGGCCATAAATTGTTTAAATCTTTGTGCACGCTCATTTGCAATCCGCATTGCTTCCTCATACTCTATTATTTTTCTACTCAATTATTCCTCTGTCTCTACTTTTCTTCTTCGCATTCCTTCGATTTCTGTATTTCTTGCTACTGTTTCGTGTGCTGCCTCGGTATGCACTAAGTTTCACATAGTTTCTAGCATAGCAAAGGTTAATTTTGGAGGATGTGATGTTCCTTTTCCATCAGCAAGTCTTATTATGAAACTCCTATCACACTGCTTGATTATTTTGACATACCCTCCAACACCACACACTCTCCCATTTTTTCTTTTACCGCTAGCAAAATTGTATCATGCTAGAAAACCGAAACAAGGATCATCAAGATATCCTCTGGTGGCAGTGGAGGTAACTCAGGATGCTCTGATAGAGTAAAAGCAAGTAGTTGATTATACTTTTCCTATAAAAAGAAATAATTAGATGTTATCATGATTTAAATCGGGTATGGACATAAAAGAAAATAAATAAAATGATTAACTATAAGTTAAACTTACTTGTGTATTTTTTGAGCGTTCATCGACGAATTCCCCATTTTTCTTGATATGAGTCCTCTAGATGTATCTCATTAAAAAGCAGAGTTCTACCCAACTCGTCACACTAATTAAATGAAAACTTAAGTAAAAAAAATAATTAGTTTTAATCTATATTCTAATTGAAAATTTAAGTAAAACATAAATAAATTTACCATCCTTCGTGCAATTTCAACAACACTAATACAGCCTGCTGCGTAGTTGCAGCCACCCACTTTAGATGCTCTGTTTTTGTTGTTGTTTCAAATACTTGTTTAAATGTATCAGAATTCAAATGGACAATAAGCTGTTAAAATACATCTTCCCATATACAACAAGGACATGTTCCTTTTCTTTCCCAATTAGTTCTAACACGCCTAAGTTTGTTGGATAATCCAGCAGCACATTCTGGGTCAAAATTTTCTCTAATATTAATTTTTATTTATTTTCAAAATATAATTTATACTATTCTTTTATGTATTATTTCGAAAATAATAAAAAAAATGTATATAAAAATTAAAATAAAACATTATCTATTTTTTTACATTCACAATAATACTATTTTTATACAATATATCTAGCTTTAAGACAAAGTTATAAATCTATTTTTTATATTGTTTTTATTATAACGTTTTTTTATTATAATAGAAAGTTATATATCTATAAAAAAAATACTGTTTTTATACTATTATTCTCGAAATAAAATAATGTTTTTATTATGATTTTTATACTATTTTCAAAATAAAGTATATTATCTATTTTTAATTCAAACATTTTTATACAAAAATATATTTCTATTTTTTTGAAAACACATTACTCCCTATTGAAATGAAAATAGTTAAACACATACAAACTAAATATTAAACAACACCCAACATTAAGAAATATTAGTAAAAAGTTTAAAACAAAAAAAGAAGAGAAAATTATATATTTTGGACGAACAAAAACTACAACCACACTTTAACTTTCAATCTCCTTTCCAAATTTATATCTTTAACTGATGAAACTGGTATATGAAAACAGAAAATGAAAATTGAAAACTACCAATAAAGATTTAATATAAAAAAAACATAAATTAAACAGAAAAGAAGTATAAACCAGTAAAATATTTACATTTAAAGATATGAAATTTTGAAGAAGAGGAAGAAGAATGTTAAAGGATGAATGTTAAAGAAGGAAAAAATGTAAAAATAATGGATTTGAACAAAATGGGGGAAATGGAAGAGAAATGGGCTGAAGAGGCCTTTAATGAGAGATTTAGTGGGTGGGCTCCTCACACTGCTAAACGACCAAATTTAGCTTGGAGCGACCCCTCGCAAAAGGCAACCAAAAATTAATTAAACCTTAGGACTCTCCTGGCACACAAAAACGGTGATGGGACATTGGCTCAGACATTTGTGAGGGGGATCCCAACGCTATACCAACATTTATTTTTTGCTAGGGGCAGCCCCTTGCAAATTCAAATGGAACTTCTGGCATGCATAAAGTTGACAGCACAATTGGGTCAAAAAGTTGCGAGGGGGCTCCCCACGCTTTAACAACAATTACTTTTTTTATAGGGGCTCCCCTCACAAATTGCAATGTTGTATGACATTTTTTTTCAACGGTCAACATGTTGCTAGGGGTTGCTCCTCTCCACCCTCAATTTCAAAATTTCAAAATCCCCCTATTTTTTTGTAAGGGGTATCCCCACACAATTTATTTTTTTTATATTTTGTTTTTTGTTTTTTCATTTGCGAGGCGTTTATCCTGACAAAAACTTGTGCATTTAGTGAGAGGTGATTCCCCTTAAAAAATTCCCCCTACCTAAACAAGTTTTTTCTTATAGTGAAGAACAAAAAGACAAGTTTTTTCTTATAGTGAAGAACAAAAAGACAATTACTTCATCAAAAATATTCAAATGCCTGCATTTTTAATGACATGCATAACACCTACTTGATCCAAACTATTAAACTTTATCCCATATCATAAAGAAAATGTTAGTTTCATCTTTTAAAACTGAATTACTATAGCATTCACAACTCATGACAGTACACAACCTAAAGACATCAAGGTAAAATAAAGTAGAACCAACCAAAACATGGAAAACTGATAGTGGTTGATGATGAACAAAGAAGAAAAATCAACTAAATTAGCATAGCCTAGTAATATATCCGTAGTAAGATGAAAAATTGAAAAGTGTCAATTTAAAGAATACATCTTCTTGATGATATTGATAGTATACTTTGTATTTCTATATACAATGAACAAACAATGATATATTAAATAATTCCATGAAAGGAGTTTGTTTCATCTTGAAACGTGATTTACCGTGCTTTAATTAAAGCCGATGTTTTTTTTAATAAGCAAAAGGGGTGTTTAATTAAAAGCATTAGGGGTGCTTAACCCAAATACAACAAAAAAGAAAGAAAAGGTAGCCACAAAATCCAAAACCATCCCAAGACGGAACAAACATCAACGAAAGAAAACCGTTGGATTAACACTCCAATCCGGCCACGGAATATTAAGACCACCTCTAAACAAAACCAAAAACCACTCCCAAGAGAGTTTCTTAATAAGCCACACCCCAATTAATATTAGACAAAAAAGACCCTTAAAAAGAATATCATTCCTACATTTCCAAATTACCCAACAAAAGACCAAACCAAAAAACCAACCGGTGTCCAACTTCCAAGCCGCCTTACAATTCTTGTCCAACAAAAGAAGGCCTTCCAAAATAGAGGTAAACGAAGAAATATGATCCACACGGAGCCAATCACACAAAGTACTCCACCAACCTCTAGAATAGTACAACTCAAGAAAGGTGATCTAAATCTTCCTAAACTCCAAAACACAAAGGACAAACCAAAGAATGCGGGTCCAGACAAAATACCACGTTTCGATAATTCCCTTTTCGTGAGGAGTCTATTCCAAATCAATCTCCAACCAAAAATTGAGATTCTACTAGGAACTATAGAATTCCAAAGACGAGATAAGGCTAAAGAGATGTTTGTTGTTCAAATCCGAACTCAGAAAAAGAGAAGAAAGAATGGAATTGTAAGCATTAATAACACGAGTAGCCTTTGACATTTTTCCACCAAACAAAACGATCGACGTGAGAGATGCCCGACCCGAACTTGCTGCAAAATGAGCCCCAATTCGCGTTGTTGGACAGTAGCTGGATCTTCATCATGAATATTACATAACAGAAACAACCACCTCCACTCTTCACCATGCCAAAAACCCATCTCCGCCAATTTCACATGAGGTTGACTGACCAAAAGAAACAAGTCTGGGAAAAGAATGTTGAACGGTGATGTACCAATCCAACAATCAAACCAAAACTCCACAAGGTACCCTGTGCCAAGCTTGCACGAAATAGAAGTAAAGAACCAATTTGGATCTTGCGCCGAGCCGAACAAAAATCCCTCCACCAAAGAGACATTTTACTACGGGAATGAAAAGAAGTCCCAAGACGCATTGCTCTTTTTAGTATCACCGTAACCTGCAAGAAAGAAAGTTAGTCCAAAAAGTGTTATCCTCATTCAAAATCCACCACTTCCATTTACTAAGAAGAGCAAGATTTAAATTTCTACAATATTTCACTACAAGACCCCCATCTTTCTTTGGAAGGCAAACTTTTTCCCAACTAATCCAATTAATCTTCCTTCTCACCTCATCCCCCACCCCAAAGAAAAGCTCTTTTGAAGCTTAATAATCTCATTGATAATAGCTCTTGGAGCCTTATAGAAGGAGAAGAGAAAATCGGAATAGTTGATAAGATGGAATTTAAGAGAACCACTCTTCCTCCAATCGAAAGATGCTTGTTATGCCACCCTCCTAACCTTCTCTTAAGCTTAGACAACAAAGGTTTCCAAACCTCACATCTCCTTGGATTTATACCAACCAGAATTCCAAGAAACACAAAAGACGAAGAACCGATGTCACACTTGAGAAAATACGAAGCTGCATGAATAAAATTCGAGTCCAAATTCACTCCAAGAAGCTTACTCTTGTTCAAATTAACCCGCAAACCGGATATTAGCTCAAAACCCCGAAGAATGGCCTTTAACGCCCAAAGATTATTCCTAGAAGCTTCTTCCATTAAAATAGTATCATCGGCGAATTGGAGGATATCCACATTAGTATTCTCATTCACATGGAAACCCTTGAAGTCTCCCAAAGAAGAGGCCACATTAACCATGCCTGCTAAACCCTCCGCACCAACAAGAAAAGAAAGAGAAACGGAGAAAGGGGATCCCCTTGACGCAAACCTCTTGAAACCGAGAAATCCTTAGTCGGGCTAACATTCACCATGATAGACATCGAGCTATTAAAAAACTAAAGCTTCAATCCAACTTCGCCATTTGACTCTAAACCCCATCCTTTTCAACATGTATCTAAGAAAATCCCACGACACGCAATCATAAGCCTTCTCAAAATCAACCTTAACAATCATACAACTCCTCTTAAATCTCTTGGCAAAGTCTAACACTTCGTTAACAACAAGAACGCCATACAACATGTTTCTACTAGGAATAAAAGCGGATTGACACTTAGAAAACAAGCTTTCCCACCACCGATTTCAATCTAGAAACAAGTAACTTGGCCAAAATCCTAATACATACTACCAATAAGGGAAATAGGTCTAAAGTCATCCAAAGAAATAGGATTATCAACCTTAAGGATCAAGGCCAAGAAAGAAGCGGTGACCGTTTTAGGAAAAATAGCAAACGAGTGAAACTCACTAACAAACAACAACACTTCCTCCTTCAAAAAAGAGCAACAAGATTTATAAAAATTAATCGTGAATCCATCTGGACCCGGACTCTTGTCCCCCATCACAACTCCAAATAACTTCTTTCACTTCATCTTCTGAAAAAGGAACTTCCAAGGATAGCGGCCTCCACCATGGAAATAGATTTAAAAGAAATACCATCCAAGAAAGGTCTAGAACTCATAGTCTCCTTAAATCTCAAAGAAAAATGAGCCGAAATATCATCTTTAACCGAATCCACTTTGTCAATCCACCCATTTGAAGTATTCAACCTCGAAATCGAGTTACGTCTAATATGATGTTTAATCGACTTATGAAAGAATTTTGAATTGGAATCGCCTTCCTTGAGCCACGACACCCTAGCTTTTCGGAGAAACACACTCTCCTTGAACCGTAAAGAATCCAAGACTCTAGAATTAGCCACAAGACACTTAGAGGCAAGAGCCTCCAATTCCGTCAAACCGGAACCGAAAGCCAAGATATCTAACCCATTCAGCGCATTAATAGCGGACTCCACCTCAAAATTCAAAAAACCAAACACCTCAACATTCCACTTCCGCAAGCATCCTCTCATCAACTTCAATCACTCCTTAAAAGAGAAAATCGCTTTTCCCTTAACAACAGAAGACTTCAAACTACTTTTCGCAAAAGCCAAAAAATCGTCATGCCAAGTCCAACATTTGAAGAATTTGAAAGGTTTCGACCCCCAATTAGTAGAATTACATTTAAATGATATAGGACAATGATCCGAGATATCCCTAGTCCCCACCACTTGCCCTTCCACTTTCCAAGCCTCAACCAAACCTTCCGATAGTAAAAATCTATCCAAGCGACTCATGACCCTACCATCCAAACTGAACCAAGTAAAAGATCTCCCTACCGGCACTGGATCAATCAAATCCATCGACTCAATAAACTCATTGAACTCTTCCATCTCACGCATGTTCCCAAACCGAGTAATGCCTTTCCGCTCCACCTCCAATCTAACCGCATTAAAATCTCCCCCCAAAATCCAATCCCCAATAGGAAACTTCAATTTTAAAGCCTTTAAATCCTCCCAAAGCATTCTTTTCTTGACAATAAAACAAGAGGAATAAATGTTGACAACATAAACCATTATTTCCTTCCACATACCACACACACCCACAAAACCCTCTCTTGCGAAACTGAACAAGGAGGAAAAAGAACCCCATTTCCAAAGAATTAACAACCCGCCCGAATTTCCACAAGAAGCTTTGAACGACCATTCAACAGTAGTCCCCCCCCCCCACACTTCAAACACATCTTTCTCCGAAATCAACACCGATTTGGTCTCTTGAAGCAAACAAAAATCAACACAATCTCTTCTGAACAGAGAGCTCAATCTCTTCCTCTTGATAGAGCAACCCAACCCCTGAATGTTATATGAGATAAAATTCATAACTGACCTGTTTGGAAAACTCCCTTCTGACTTTGGATTAACTCATCTCTGAGTTCCAAAGAATTGATCGCTTCTAACACCGCCTCCTTCGAAGCCCCACCCTCCATACCATAAGCCAACGCCCTTGTCCAAAGCTTAGAAGCCACCTCCCTTCTTTCATTTGCCCAAAACCTTTTGATTCCCTGAACAAGACATGAGTCCGAAATCTCATCGCAAGCTAACTGACCTGACGATTCCGCCACCTCCGTCGTTGCCTCCTTACTGCTTCTACTTTGAATCCCACCTGACCCTTCATCAAAGGAACCACTTGATTCTAAATTAGCAGATGAAAACACCATAGTTGGAATTTTCGGTCTCTGAAGAGGGAGAAAAGAGTTGCTGACTGGAATAGGAGAAGAAAGTTTCGTGCCTCCGTTTGAAACAGGCACCGGAACCGCAACCTCCTAAGAAGCTTGCACCGGAATCGAAGGGAGAGAGTCCGCGCAAAAAGATGAAGAATGTGAAAACTGATAAACAGAATTCCTTCGTTGCTTGTTTGATGTGTTGTGCGATGTGACCTTCTGTGAATGATTGGACGAGGCAGGAGAGATAAGTTTGCTGACTTGAACCAAATCCTTCGCAGTAGGAACCTCTTTCTAGAAACCGGACTTTAAAGGATCCGAAAGAAGCAAACGATCATCCAAATGGGCCTTAGACTTAGCTGGCCCAAGACCACGTAATGCCATGTCAAAACGGCCCACAATGACTTACATTCAAATATTCAGAACTAAAGATGACACTATCCACAAATACTTTTAATATAGTACGAAGGTGCTAACTAAATATTTCTCCAATTTCATTCTCTTTATACCTATTATTATTCGTGTGTTTGACCATGTGAAAGTACAAATTCAAGATCTAATTAATTCTACATGATGAAGAGTTTGTTTTCATCTATATTACTAAGGGAAGTTATAGCATATTATAATTTTATACTACTATGCAATAAAATTTTCTCCAAGCTAGAGGGAAAAATAACACAACCTATGTGATATAATATTTGATTCAAACCAAAACTAGTTTTCACTGAAACTTTTACTTCATAAACAATTTTCTATATCGAAATTTGTGTCTGCATGAACCAATTGCATGAGTCGTTACTACCAACAAACTTTCAAATTCAGTAATGAATTCTCATAAATATAAAATGTTGTACAAATTATCACAATAAATGGCTTAGTGGAAATTTAAAGCTTTTTCATAAAGATAACATGTTGTACAAATTAGCACAATAAGTGGCTCAGTGGAAATCATAATAAATTGATCAAGATCATATTCTATTTCTTGTATCTTATTCTACTGCATAATAAAACAACATTCACATATGCATAACATGGCAAGATTTATAATCAAAACAACCTCATTCACATCATAACCCATGCAATTCAAAAAATCTAGTATACAAACATGGTGGTTTATTTATAGAGATAAAGGAATGAAAGTCAAAAGAGTAGTAAAAATACCGAAAGGTCGTCTGACCTGGTTGCATAATAGCTAACACTTGCCTCCAAAAATATTCAAAATTCATTGCCAAGTCTGCTGTCATCGCATTATCTTCGGATGCATGCACATTAGCTTCTTCTACAGGCGCATTAGCTTATACAACTTCTTTACGTTCTTGAGCAGCTTCATCTTTGGAAACCTCAATGGCTTGGCTCTCTGCTTTTGTATTGTCATTTGTAATTGAAACTTGTGTCGAGTAAGACACTCCATACCTAATGTTGCTTGCTAATTGTGCAGCTCCATAACAGCGCCCCTGCATTTTATCCTCGGTAACTTCTCTCCTAAATTGTAGTTTTGTTGATCCATCCATATTATCATCAGTTCGGGTGGCTTGTGTCACACTATTCATGTATTTTTCCTGTACAAACACAAGATAAATGTGTCAATATTACTAATTACCAGACATTATTAACCCAACCCCAATTTCAGGAAGATCATGTGTTAGATAAGGATTTCATGCAAGAATAAGGTTTAACTTTAATTCACAATCATAATGTTTTTATATATTACATGCTATCTTGTCATCATCCACATCAGTATGGAATTTCAGTCTATAACCATAAGGACTATTTAGTATGTTTTGGCAATTATATGACTAAAAGAAAAATATTGGTTGGAAGAAGGATTCTGATAAGAAGCCTAACATACTGTTCAAGAGAGTGAGAAAAAGGCCACTTTGGTTTAATGATTTTTTCACTTATTAAATGAGGGTGCAATTAGTCATTTTCTTATTGGGCCTTGTTTTAGTATTGCAGTCTGTTTGTTGCTATTTAGCCTTTAAACTTAGTAACCCTAAGTATATAATGGTTACCTTGTATGAGTTTCCTTTCCAATGAATGAAAAATTTTAAAGTTGTTTTATGTTTTTATTTTGATGCAACCCTAGATCTAACTTTAGTCTAAGCAAGTTTATCATTGGTGTTTTCATTACTTACTCATGGCTCCCCCAAAACCCACAAATCCCTCATCTAGAGAGATTGTGGAAGAGGCTGTTCATACCACTCAGCTACTATTGGATAATGCAATGAATCAAACCCAACTTTAAATGGATGAACGGTTTGACAAGGTTGCTGCAGTTTTGGAGCAGCAAATGGGACAGCTTCATACAAGATTGGCAAATGACAAACAAATCGAAGATAGTAGGTATGAATCAGTCATTTCCTTGCTTCGCAAATTAACAACACAACAGGAGCAGCCAACAACGGCTGTTTTTACGACAGCAGCTACAGCTACAGCTACGGCTGCAGCCAGCAGCTCAGGTATCTCTCACCAAATACCCTCATCTATTCCGGCTGTTATAACACCTATTACCCATGTTCTTTCCCCTACCCATACCCCCATTAGACAATCTGCTTCCTTTTCCAATTGCAACCTGTAACGCCCCGATTCCGATTATTTCCATTATGTTGAGTCTTTTATTTAAATTGAGTGATAAATTATTTTATCCGTGAAATTGGTGTGTTAATATGCTATGTTGACATGTTATGATATTTTACCATTTTTGAGAGTTTTCGGGAAAATTAGAATGGAGGGTAGTTTTGACATTTCTCAATTAATGATAAGTTAGAAATTTAGTGGAAATAGAATTGTGTGAGAAAATGAATTAATTTAATTTGTGTAGAAAATAAGAAATAGAAAAGAAAAAGAGATAAGAAGAGGAAATAGGAGAGAAAGAGAAAGAAAAGAAAAATAGAGAGAAAAAGGAGAGAAAGAAAGAGGAAGAGGAGAAAAGAGAAGGAAAAGAGGGAAAAGCTTGGAAATCTTCAAAACAACTTCTAGGAATCGATTAATCCGGGTAAGGGTGTGAAATCTTATTATCTTATCAATGTATATCATTATGTATGATTGTGTTGTTGTCGTTGTTGATTTTTATGAATTTTGGTATAAACCCATTTGTGTAGAAAATGGTAGAAATCGATTTAATCGTGTTAGTAATGATGTTTTCGTGTCCCTTGTTGTTGATACACGAATGATACATGTTGTTGTACATCAAATTGGTATTTTTCTGAGTTTAGGTGATGAATTTGGGTGTGGTTTGGGGAAAAAACGCAGAACAAAATTCTGCAGAAAAATTCTCCATTCTGCCTGGCCATACGCGTCTTGGGGCAGGCCATACGCGTATTGACTTGGGCAATACGCGTATGGATGGCGCATTTCAGGGCCAATACGCGTATGGGATGCATGTTTTCCCAGCCATCTGGTGATTTGCGTATGATACGCGTACGAATTTTGGGCCATACGCGTACGGAATAGGTCTATACGCGGATGGGCAGGAAAAGTGTAAAAATGTGATTTTTCAAATACCGTTTTCGTTTTTCTTTCGTAACTTTTGTTCCGTTTATCCGATTTTTACATTCTTGGTATCGTTGTGAAGCTATTGAGCTGTACTTTCTTATTATGATGATTTGGAAATTGTTAGCCGATTTAATTATGTTGAAAAGTCAAGAATAGTGTTATTTAGCGACTTTTCCCGTTTTGAATATGTGTTTTGGAAGTGAATCATACAATAGTGCATTGATGTGAATGAATATAGATTGTATGTGATTGTATGAGATGAATGCATGAATATATTGTAAATATGTATGCATTTCAAGAATGTCTTGACTCATTTTGTATGTGAAGCATAATGATGTGCATTCTTGTGTTGTGTGATTCTAATGAGAATCCGTTGTAACGTCGTGTGCCTATGTGAGGTGTGAGCGATGATTACAAACGATTGTGTGCCCATTTGGGGTGTGAGCAATCGGATTGTGTGCCTATGTGAGGTGTGAGCAATCCATAAACATTGTGTGCCCATGTGGGGTGTGAGCAATGGGTGAACATCGTAGGCCCGACGGGGAGTTACATTGGTAACGAGCGATGGTTCCAATAAGTTCCTGAGTGAACTTGAGATGATTGAGTCGGTACCCGCATTGCATCTGCATAGAGTCGTGAGTCGGTCTCTATGATTTGCATTTATCATCTTTATAATTGTGAATTGATGAATAAACATAAATATGTATGTTTATGTGGATTGATAAGGATTGTGAAAGTATGCATGATAAATATGCTTGGCTTTGTATATATATACATTGTAATGTATATGAGTGAATTGTGATGAATTGTGGTGAGAATGTGGAATATGTGTATTTTTATGCTAAGATACATAATTTTATACATTGCTATTATGATAACATTTCTCACCCTTCTGCTGTTTTATGTTGCTCTATGAGGCATTGCAGAGTAGGTATGCTGGTGGTCTTTTTGTGAAGCATGTCTTCATTCTTTTGGTCGGTCGGCTCTGATATGTAGCACCGGGTAGCTAGGATATATATGATTCTTTTGTGATACATTGTACATGTATCTTGCTGATGAATGTTTATGTAAACATGAATTATGTTGGTGGATAATACTTGATGATATATATATATATATGTGTGTGTGTGTGTGTGTGTGTGTGTTATATGTTATTCAATGTTTAGATTTTCCGCTTTTATTCTAAATATTGAGATGTGGGTGTAAGGACTAAGTTCCTCTGTTGCAAAGTTACCCCACTGTTGCATATCAATGTTGAGCAGGTGTTGAATGTTTTAATTTCATGTATAATGTGATATACCTCTTTTATACTGTGTTTATAATTATACTCTGACGAAATTTTAAATATGTGTCTAAATGATTATGTGATTATTTGGGGGTATAGAAAGAGGGTGTTACACAACCACCCTCCACCACCACCCATTACATCTACCATTGGATTTAACGTTCCACCACCGCCCCAACACTATTCCTACCTCACGTCGCACACCCCTTTTCATATTATGGTGGTCTGTAGTAATGAAGTGTGTGGTAGTATGTGCCCTATTTACTACCACGGGAAGATACATGTCGTAAAAATATAGTAGAGTGTAACATATCACAATGGTTGTAAAAATCAACTGTAGCAAAATGTGGTGGTCAAGGGTTTGATACCAAACACCAGCATTTTGAGAATTTTTTCAACATTATATCTCGGTTAAAAATTAATAATATGACAAATTGAGTTATACTAGAAGAACAAGTTTCACTATGTAATATTTTTCGAGCTTTCTACAACTCATTATCTATATCTCACTCTTTAACACTTATAATTTGGCTCAATGCTTATAATTCTTCAACCAACACTTCCTTCTTTAATATTTCATTTTTGCAAACTATTAATAACTTTACATAAGGAATTAGTAAAAAAAAGAAAGTGTTGATTGAAGAACTAAAAGCATTAAACAAAATTCTAACTATAAAGGAGTGATATACGGATAATGGACTGAAGAAAGTTCATAAATATTGATCTATGTTAGTTGTTTTCTAACATGACTTAATTTTTCATATTATTATTTTATAATTCAATTCAAAAAGATATATACTCAATGATGGGTTGGTAAAACATTCAAACCACAAACGATATAATAAACCATTATCTAAGACATGTTGATTGACCGAAATGATATATGCATTGTACAATAAATAACATAATGAAAAACATAAACAATAACATGAACAATAACATACCAACATTAAAAAAAAACATCATACAATAACAAAAACAACAGCATTTATCAAACATACCTAAACAACAATATTTATCAACATACTTCAACAAAAACATCAACATACTTCAAAAAAAATTTCTAAATTAAAACAAACAACAACATTTATCAATAAAATACACAACTTACCTTAAAGAAGACAAATGTTTGAGGTAGACTTTGAACAAGAAAAACAAGAAAAAAAAAACTAATACTTTGAATAACAACAACATGATATCAAAACTCATAAAATATTTCTTGTGCGTACCTTTCCTTGAAAATATTCGTGAAAAATGAAGACAAAGATTTTAGCTAGCTTATTGTTTCGTGACACATAACTTGATTCATATAGTCGGAGAACTTATGTTGAAGTTTTGTAAAGTTATGATGAAGTTTTGAGAGATTGAGATAAGGCGAGAGAAGTTGGGTTTCACTTTCAATGTTGTGTATTCTAAAGAGAATTAAGTTAATTTATATAGGTAATGTATTTCACATTGGTCGGTAAAATGAACTGTGGTGAATGATTCTGATATTTTACTACGATTGTTGATTTGAACCGAGGTGAAAAGTTAATAATTTTTATTTAAAAATAGAAATTAAGGAAACAAGCCCAGTGTTCTAACAAAAAAACATAAATATTTTGGAATTTGAAGTGTATCTTATGGTTATATGTGATTTAAAATTAAAATTAAAATATATTCTTTCGGTTATGTGGACTTGATAAAAATTGGTTACGAAATACTGTACTTTTTATAATAATAAATTCGTTGAAACAGAGTAGGGTCAAAATGGTTTCATCGAGGAAGGAAAGACTAAGTTTTGAAAAGAAATGTTAATAATTCAATAAGGTATAACAACATTCTGAAAATAAATAAGACCAGCTCAAAAGTTGTAATGCATTTAATATTTAGGGTAAAATGTCCTAAAAAATATTTTAGTAGTTATGGCTAAGTAGATGAGTCATCACCCTGGTATTCTCATATACTTTGCTTATAAAAAAAAGTGGGTCTTTTCCTATTCAAATTTAATAGACATTCATCAATCACATCAAAACTAAGTCACATATCTTAATATAATGAGGTTCACCTTATTTGTAAAAATCTACAAATAACACAAAAGATTCAATTAGTAATAAAAAATCTTTGAAGTGTAAATAATTAGCTGACTAAACTTTATTATGTGTTTGAGGCGCGTCGTGTTTTATTTTAATTAATATCATATAATCTCTTAGTTTCTAATTATAATCGAGAGAAAAAATAATTTAGGATATGTTTTGTATCTTAGCAACAACAACTTATGTTTTTATTTCTTTGAAAATGACCGATGGATTAGATTACGAGATTTTACTATACACTATTAGAAAAAGCACATTTAATCTCATAGGCAAAATGTATTTAACATCGGCTACAAAGACGAGGTAACGAATGGCGTCATAAAAAAGGCACACTTTACGTCTCGGTTTAAAAAAAAAAACGACGGGTAAGTGAAAAGGTCATGAGTTTGATCCCCAAGGATTTCATTTTGAAATTTTGAAATGGCAAAAACACATGTCCCCTTTGTTTTGTAATTTAACTGATGTGTATACCAAATTTTCACCTCGGTTTTCTCATAAAATCGAGGGGGTAAAACAAATTTGAGTTTATTACTTCTAATGTGGATTGCTCATTTCACTAAACCTTATACTGAATATATAATTTATAAAAATTGGTTAGGAAAATAATTATATAAACAATTGTGTTATATTTCAAGAATAACTTACATTGGTTATGATTTTGAAGCATCTTGCAACTCATCATTCTTCTCACGCTGTTTTATGCTTAAAATCTCTCCAATGTTCCAAGTTCTTTATCAACACTTCGTTTTCTACTAATTCATTCTTGAAAGCATAAAATTTGATGCTTTAAGAAGTGAACAAATATGGAAGAAAGATGAACAAAAACTAGAAGTATTGAAGAGATTTTAACAATAAAATAACGTGAGATGAATGATAGTTGCACAATGCTAGAAAATCATTAATCAATGTAATATAAGTTTCAGCTGCAACATAATTTTGCACATGATTAATTACAAAACCAATTTACAAAGTAATATGTTTAAAGAGGGGTTAGTGAAACAAACAATCAATATTAGATATAATAAACTCAACTAGATGGAACAAGACGAAAGATGCACAAAGAACCACAAAAAACATAATCTCAATATCAATATCAACAACAAAAACTACAATAAAAAAACATCAAGAACAACAACGTCAATAAACAACAAGAATATAAATAACAACAACGTCAATAAACAACCTCTAGAGTTTATAGTATCAACAACAAGAACAACAACATCGAAAAAAATGACATCAATAACATCAACAAAAACAACAACAAAAATTATAGGGTTTCAGATCTAAAAAACAACGACAACAATAACAATAACAACAACACAACACCAACAACAACAACATGACAAAATTATTAGAAGTGATGTTTGACGTACCAAATCTCTGAAGAAGAAATAAAACAAAATGATTTTGATCTCTGAAGAAGAAAAGAGAGTCCTAGACACATAACATCTTTGTATTGAAGATGGTATGTGTTTATAGCTCTCATTGTTTAGTATTAGAGATAGGCTTTTATATTGTACATATTGTTCACCATAGCTTAGCATACTCTTTATTTCCTTTGTATATATATTAGCTATGTAATCTTATTATAATCAATGAAAATAGTGCATTTGCCAATTCTCTCATTTTTCTCTATTTCTTCTTGAGTGCAACAACCCTAACCGTTTCTTGTTATTTGCATAACTGTTTCTTCTCCATCTTCATGGTGAGAACTTTCTTTCTTGATATGGTATCAGAGCTAACCATGCTCTGGTAGCCATTGTTTGCTTTCTGCTCCCTCTTTATCTCGTTTTTCTTCTTCTTGTTTCTCTGCAACAATGGTTGCGCAGAGCTATCACGATTTCGCTACTAACTCCGTTAACCCCTATTATCTTCATCCAAATGAGAATCCTGCTCTCGTTCTCGTCTCTCCACCGCTTGATGACAAGAATTACCACGTCTGGTCTAGATCGATGCACATTGCATTGATCTCCAAGAATAAAGAAAAATTCATTGATGGTTCTCTTCCCAAACCAGCTGTTTCAGATGTGCTTTATGCGCCATGGATTCGCTGCAATACGGTGGTTCTTGCGTGGATTCAACGTTCAATTTCAGAATCAATTGCACGATCCGTTTTATGGATTGATACTGCAGCTGGTGTGTGGAAGAATTTGAAGATTAGGTTTTCGCATAGCGATATTTTCTGCATCTCTAGCATTCAAGAAGATTTATACAAGTTTCACCAAGGTACTTTAGATGTATCAAATTACTTTACTCATTTGAAAGTTCTATGGGATAAATTGGAAACATATCGTCCCCTTCAATCTAGTTCATGTGCAATTCCATATTCTTGTGGTTCTACTGCCTCAATTCGTCGTTATAAAGACCAGGACTATGTGATTAGGTTTGTTAAGGGTTTGTATGAGAAATTCACACATTCCAAGAGCCAAATCATGATGATGAATCCTCTACCTGATATTGACAAAGCTTTCACCTTGGTTATTCAACAAGAAAGAGAAATGAACAATGTCATTTCCTCTGTCATTCTTGCTGCTGGCAACACTGAAGAGAGCTTAGCTCTGAATGTTTCTCATGATCATCAGTCACACAAACACAATCAGTATAGAGGAAAGAATCAGGGTCATGGAGGTCCTCGAGGTCAAAACCGTGTTTGTACACACTGTGGCAGAAATAACCATACAGTTGATACTTGTTTTATCAAGCATGGTTATCCACCAGGCTTCAAGAAAAAGCCTAAGGGTAATGGTCCTAATTCTCAGCAGGCTGCTACTGTCAACAATGCATCTGAGGCACCTACACCAGGTTCTAGTTCCATTAATCCTTCTTATGGTTTGACTCAAGAGCAATACAATAACATTCTAGCACTGCTGCAGTAATCATAACCTACCTCTACAACCAATTCAGTCTCTACATCTCCTCTTGTGTTGAACTCCCTCTCATCCAATTCCAATGGTAAGTCTTGTTCTATGTGGATTCTGGATACAGGGGCCACAGATCACATTTCTTTAAATCTTTCTGCTTTCACTAGTTATAATTCTATTGTTCCCATTTCTGTCACTTTGCCTGATGGTTCACAATTATCTGCATCCATTGCCGGTTCTGTCAAACTCACACCGTCTTTAATGCTTCATAATGTCCTATATATCCCTTCCTTCAATGTGAATCTTATCTCTGTCGCAAAATTGTCTCAAAGAAATAATTATTTTGTTCAATTCACTGCTGACTCTTGTTCCATTATGCAGAACCCTTCCATGGCAACGATTGGTATAGCTGGATTGCACAATGGATTATATGTGATTGATTCAAATAAATCGCGTTTTACTTGTAATTCTGTATCTGACAATGCTTGTGATGTTTGGCATATGAGACTCGCTCATCCTTCTCAAAAAGGATTACAACCTATTTCTAAACTTTTCCCTTTTGTTTCTTATAAAGACAATGTATCTCCTTGTGATTCTTGTCATTTTGCTAAACAACGAAAACTTCCTTTCCCTAATAGTATTACCTGTACTAATGATGTTTTTGAGATTCTCCATGCTGATTTGTGGGGCCTTTTTCTACTATTTCTACTCTAGGTCATAAATTGATCAAGATCATATTCTATTTCTTGTATCTTATTCTACTGCATAATAAAACAACATTCACATATGCATAACATGGCAAGATTTATATTCAAAACAACCTCATTCACATCATAACCCATGCAATTCAAAAAATCTAGTATACAAACATGGTGGTTTATTTATAGAGATAAAGGAATGAAAGTCAAAAGAGTAGTAAAAATACCGAAAGGTCGTCTGACCTGGTTGCATAATAGCTAACACTTGCCTCCAAAAATATTCAAAATTCATTGCCAAGTCTGCTGTCATCGCATTATCTTCGGATGCATGCACATTAGCTTCTTCTACAGGCGCATTAGCTTATACAACTTCTTTACGTTCTTGAGCAGCTTCATCTTTGGAAACCTCAATGGCTTGGCTCTCTGCTTTTGTATTGTCATTTGTAATTGAAACTTGTGTCGAGTAAGACACTCCATACCTAATGTTGCTTGCTAATTGTGCAGCTCCATAACAGCGCCCCTGCATTTTATCCTCGGTAACTTCTCTCCTAAATTGTAGTTTTGTTGATCCATCCATATTATCATCAGTTCGGGTGGCTTGTGTCACACTATTCATGTATTTTTCCTGTACAAACACAAGATAAATGTGTCAATATTACTAATTACCAGACATTATTAACCCAACCCCAATTTCAGGAAGATCATGTGTTAGATAAGGATTTCATGCAAGAATAAGGTTTAACTTTAATTCACAATCATAATGTTTTTATATATTACATGCTATCTTGTCATCATCCACATCAGTATGGAATTTCAGTCTATAACCATAAGGACTATTTAGTATGTTTTGGCAATTATATGACTAAAAGAAAAATATTGGTTGGAAGAAGGATTCTGATAAGAAGCCTAACATACTGTTCAAGAGAGTGAGAAAAAGGCCACTTTGGTTTAATGATTTTTTCACTTATTAAATGAGGGTGCAATTAGTCATTTTCTTATTGGGCCTTGTTTTAGTATTGCAGTCTGTTTGTTGCTATTTAGCCTTTAAACTTAGTAACCCTAAGTATATAATGGTTACCTTGTATGAGTTTCCTTTCCAATGAATGAAAAATTTTAAAGTTGTTTTATGTTTTTATTTTGATGCAACCCTAGATCTAACTTTAGTCTAAGCAAGTTTATCATTGGTGTTTTCATTACTTACTCATGGCTCCCCCAAAACCCACAAATCCCTCATCTAGAGAGATTGTGGAAGAGGCTGTTCATACCACTCAGCTACTATTGGATAATGCAATGAATCAAACCCAACTTTAAATGGATGAACGGTTTGACAAGGTTGCTGCAGTTTTGGAGCAGCAAATGGGACAGCTTCATACAAGATTGGCAAATGACAAACAAATCGAAGATAGTAGGTATGAATCAGTCATTTCCTTGCTTCGCAAATTAACAACACAACAGGAGCAGCCAACAACGGCTGTTTTTACGACAGCAGCTACAGCTACAGCTACGGCTGCAGCCAGCAGCTCAGGTATCTCTCACCAAATACCCTCATCTATTCCGGCTGTTATAACACCTATTACCCATGTTCTTTCCCCTACCCATACCCCCATTAGACAATCTGCTTCCTTTTCCAATTGCAACCTGTAACGCCCCGATTCCGATTATTTCCATTATGTTGAGTCTTTTATTTAAATTGAGTGATAAATTATTTTATCCGTGAAATTGGTGTGTTAATATGCTATGTTGACATGTTATGATATTTTACCATTTTTGAGAGTTTTCGGGAAAATTAGAATGGAGGGTAGTTTTGACATTTCTCAATTAATGATAAGTTAGAAATTTAGTGGAAATAGAATTGTGTGAGAAAATGAATTAATTTAATTTGTGTAGAAAATAAGAAATAGAAAAGAAAAAGAGATAAGAAGAGGAAATAGGAGAGAAAGAGAAAGAAAAGAAAAATAGAGAGAAAAAGGAGAGAAAGAAAGAGGAAGAGGAGAAAAGAGAAGGAAAAGAGGGAAAAGCTTGGAAATCTTCAAAACAACTTCTAGGAATCGATTAATCCGGGTAAGGGTGTGAAATCTTATTATCTTATCAATGTATATCATTATGTATGATTGTGTTGTTGTCGTTGTTGATTTTTATGAATTTTGGTATAAACCCATTTGTGTAGAAAATGGTAGAAATCGATTTAATCGTGTTAGTAATGATGTTTTCGTGTCCCTTGTTGTTGATACACGAATGATACATGTTGTTGTACATCAAATTGGTATTTTTCTGAGTTTAGATGATGAATTTGGGTGTGGTTTGGGGAAAAAACGCAGAACAAAATTCTGCAGAAAAATTCTCCATTCTGCCTGGCCATACGCGTCTTGGGGCAGGCCATACGCGTATTGACTTGGGCAATACGCGTATGGATGGCGCATTTCAGGGCCAATACGCGTATGGGATGCATGTTTTCCCAGCCATCTGGTGATTTGCGTATGATACGCGTACGAATTTTGGGCCATACGCGTACGGAATAGGTCTATACGCGGATGGGCAGGAAAAGTGTAAAAATGTGATTTTTCAAATACCGTTTTCGTTTTTCTTTCGTAACTTTTGTTCCGTTTATCCGATTTTTACATTCTTGGTATCGTTGTGAAGCTATTGAGCTGTACTTTCTTATTATGATGATTTGGAAATTGTTAGCCGATTTAATTATGTTGAAAAGTCAAGAATAGTGTTATTTAGCGACTTTTCCCGTTTTGAATATGTGTTTTGGAAGTGAATCATACAATAGTGCATTGATGTGAATGAATATAGATTGTATGTGATTGTATGAGATGAATGCATGAATATATTGTAAATATGTATGCATTTCAAGAATGTCTTGACTCATTTTGTATGTGAAGCATAATGATGTGCATTCTTGTGTTGTGTGATTCTAATGAGAATCCGTTGTAACGTCGTGTGCCTATGTGAGGTGTGAGCGATGATTACAAACGATTGTGTGCCCATTTGGGGTGTGAGCAATCGGATTGTGTGCCTATGTGAGGTGTGAGCAATCCATAAACATTGTGTGCCCATGTGGGGTGTGAGCAATGGGTGAACATCGTAGGCCCGACGGGGAGTTACATTGGTAACGAGCGATGGTTCCAATAAGTTCCTGAGTGAACTTGAGATGATTGAGTCGGTACCCGCATTGCATCTGCATAGAGTCGTGAGTCGGTCTCTATGATTTGCATTTATCATCTTTATAATTGTGAATTGATGAATAAACATAAATATGTATGTTTATGTGGATTGATAAGGATTGTGAAAGTATGCATGATAAATATGCTTGGCTTTGTATATATATACATTGTAATGTATATGAGTGAATTGTGATGAATTGTGGTGAGAATGTGGAATATGTGTATTTTTATGCTAAGATACATAATTTTATACATTGCTATTATGATAACATTTCTCACCCTTCTGCTGTTTTATGTTGCTCTATGAGGCATTGCAGAGTAGGTATGCTGGTGGTCTTTTTGTGAAGCATGTCTTCATTCTTTTGGTCGGTCGGCTCTGATATGTAGCACCGGGTAGCTAGGATATATATGATTCTTTTGTGATACATTGTACATGTATCTTGCTGATGAATGTTTATGTAAACATGAATTATGTTGGTGGATAATACTTGATGATATATATATATATATATATATATATATATATATATATGTGTGTGTGTGTGTGTGTGTGTGTTATATGTTATTCAATGTTTAGATTTTCCGCTTTTATTCTAAATATTGAGATGTGGGTGTAAGGACTAAGTTCCTCTGTTGCAAAGTTACCCCCACTGTTGCATATCAATGTTGAGCAGGTGTTGAATGTTTTAATTTCATGTATAATGTGATATACCTCTTTTATACTGTGTTTATAATTATACTCTGACGAAATTTTAAATATGTGTCTAAATGATTATGTGATTATTTGGGGGTATAGAAAGAGGGTGTTACACAACCACCCTCCACCACCACCCATTACATCTACCATTGGATTTAACGTTCCACCACCGCCCCAACACTATTCCTACCTCACGTCGCACACCCCTTTTCATATTATGGTGGTCTGTAGTAATGAAGTGTGTGGTAGTATGTGCCCTATTTACTACCACGGGAAGATACATGTCGTAAAAATATAGTAGAGTGTAACATATCACAATGGTTGTAAAAATCAACTGTAGCAAAATGTGGTGGTCAAGGGTTTGATACCAAACACCAGCATTTTGAGAATTTTTTCAACATTATATCTCGGTTAAAAATTAATAATATGACAAATTGAGTTATACTAGAAGAACAAGTTTCACTATGTAATATTTTTCGAGCTTTCTACAACTCATTATCTATATCTCACTCTTTAACACTTATAATTTGGCTCAATGCTTATAATTCTTCAACCAACACTTCCTTCTTTAATATTTCATTTTTGCAAACTATTAATAACTTTACATAAGGAATTAGTAAAAAAAAGAAAGTGTTGATTGAAGAACTAAAAGCATTAAACAAAATTCTAACTATAAAGGAGTGATATACGGATAATGGACTGAAGAAAGTTCATAAATATTGATCTATGTTAGTTGTTTTCTAACATGACTTAATTTTTCATATTATTATTTTATAATTCAATTCAAAAAGATATATACTCAATGATGGGTTGGTAAAACATTCAAACCACAAACGATATAATAAACCATTATCTAAGACATGTTGATTGACCGAAATGATATATGCATTGTACAATAAATAACATAATGAAAAACATAAACAATAACATGAACAATAACATACCAACATTAAAAAAAAACATCATACAATAACAAAAACAACAGCATTTATCAAACATACCTAAACAACAATATTTATCAACATACTTCAACAAAAACATCAACATACTTCAAAAAAAATTTCTAAATTAAAACAAACAACAACATTTATCAATAAAATACACAACTTACCTTAAAGAAGACAAATGTTTGAGGTAGACTTTGAACAAGAAAAACAAGAAAAAAAAAACTAATACTTTGAATAACAACAACATGATATCAAAACTCATAAAATATTTCTTGTGCGTACCTTTCCTTGAAAATATTCGTGAAAAATGAAGACAAAGATTTTAGCTAGCTTATTGTTTCGTGACACATAACTTGATTCATATAGTCGGAGAACTTATGTTGAAGTTTTGTAAAGTTATGATGAAGTTTTGAGAGATTGAGATAAGGCGAGAGAAGTTGGGTTTCACTTTCAATGTTGTGTATTCTAAAGAGAATTAAGTTAATTTATATAGGTAATGTATTTCACATTGGTCGGTAAAATGAACTGTGGTGAATGATTCTGATATTTTACTACGATTGTTGATTTGAACCGAGGTGAAAAGTTAATAATTTTTATTTAAAAATAGAAATTAAGGAAACAAGCCCAGTGTTCTAACAAAAAAACATAAATATTTTGGAATTTGAAGTGTATCTTATGGTTATATGTGATTTAAAATTAAAATTAAAATATATTCTTTCGGTTATGTGGACTTGATAAAAATTGGTTACGAAATACTGTACTTTTTATAATAATAAATTCGTTGAAACAGAGTAGGGTCAAAATGGTTTCATCGAGGAAGGAAAGACTAAGTTTTGAAAAGAAATGTTAATAATTCAATAAGGTATAACAACATTCTGAAAATAAATAAGACCAGCTCAAAAGTTGTAATGCATTTAATATTTAGGGTAAAATGTCCTAAAAAATATTTTAGTAGTTATGGCTAAGTAGATGAGTCATCACCCTGGTATTCTCATATACTTTGCTTATAAAAAAAAGTGGGTCTTTTCCTATTCAAATTTAATAGACATTCATCAATCACATCAAAACTAAGTCACATATCTTAATATAATGAGGTTCACCTTATTTGTAAAAATCTACAAATAACACAAAAGATTCAATTAGTAATAAAAAATCTTTGAAGTGTAAATAATTAGCTGACTAAACTTTATTATGTGTTTGAGGCGCGTCGTGTTTTATTTTAATTAATATCATATAATCTCTTAGTTTCTAATTATAATCGAGAGAAAAAATAATTTAGGATATGTTTTGTATCTTAGCAACAACAACTTATGTTTTTATTTCTTTGAAAATGACCGATGGATTAGATTACGAGATTTTACTATACACTATTAGAAAAAGCATATTTAATCTCATAGGCAAAATGTATTTAACATCGGCTACAAAGACGAGGTAACGAATGGCGTCATAAAAAAGGCACACTTTACGTCTCGGTTTAAAAAAAAAAAACGACGGGTAAGTGAAAAGGTCATGAGTTTGATCCCCAAGGATTTCATTTTGAAATTTTGAAATGGCAAAAACACATGTCCCCTTTGTTTTGTAATTTAACTGATGTGTATACCAAATTTTCACCTCGGTTTTCTCATAAAATCGAGGGGGTAAAACAAATTTGAGTTTATTACTTCTAATGTGGATTGCTCATTTCACTAAACCTTATACTGAATATATAATTTATAAAAATTGGTTAGGAAAATAATTATATAAACAATTGTGTTATATTTCAAGAATAACTTACATTGGTTATGATTTTGAAGCATCTTGCAACTCATCATTCTTCTCACGCTGTTTTATGCTTAAAATCTCTCCAATGTTCCAAGTTCTTTATCAACACTTCGTTTTCTACTAATTCATTCTTGAAAGCATAAAATTTGATGCTTTAAGAAGTGAACAAATATGGAAGAAAGATGAACAAAAACTAGAAGTATTGAAGAGATTTTAACAATAAAATAACGTGAGATGAATGATAGTTGCACAATGCTAGAAAATCATTAATCAATGTAATATAAGTTTCAGCTGCAACATAATTTTGCACATGATTAATTACAAAACCAATTTACAAAGTAATATGTTTAAAGAGGGGTTAGTGAAACAAACAATCAATATTAGATATAATAAACTCAACTAGATGGAACAAGACGAAAGATGCACAAAGAACCACAAAAAACATAATCTCAATATCAATATCAACAACAAAAACTACAATAAAAAAACATCAAGAACAACAACGTCAATAAACAACAAGAATATAAATAACAACAACGTCAATAAACAACCTCTAGAGTTTATAGTATCAACAACAAGAACAACAACATCGAAAAAAATGACATCAATAACATCAACAAAAACAACAACAAAAATTATAGGGTTTCAGATCTAAAAAACAACGACAACAATAACAATAACAACAACACAACACCAACAACAACAACATGACAAAATTATTAGAAGTGATGTTTGACGTACCAAATCTCTGAAGAAGAAATAAAACAAAATGATTTTGATCTCTGAAGAAGAAAAGAGAGTCCTAGACACATAACATCTTTGTATTGAAGATGGTATGTGTTTATAGCTCTCATTGTTTAGTATTAGAGATAGGCTTTTATATTGTACATATTGTTCACCATAGCTTAGCATACTCTTTATTTCCTTTGTATATATATTAGCTATGTAATCTTATTATAATCAATGAAAATAGTGCATTTGCCAATTCTCTCATTTTTCTCTATTTCTTCTTGAGTGCAACAACCCTAACCGTTTCTTGTTATTTGCATAACTGTTTCTTCTCCATCTTCATGGTGAGAACTTTCTTTCTTGATATGGTATCAGAGCTAACCATGCTCTGGTAGCCATTGTTTGCTTTCTGCTCCCTCTTTATCTCGTTTTTCTTCTTCTTGTTTCTCTGCAACAATGGTTGCGCAGAGCTATCACGATTTCGCTACTAACTCCGTTAACCCCTATTATCTTCATCCAAATGAGAATCCTGCTCTCGTTCTCGTCTCTCCACCGCTTGATGACAAGAATTACCACGTCTGGTCTAGATCGATGCACATTGCATTGATCTCCAAGAATAAAGAAAAATTCATTGATGGTTCTCTTCCCAAACCAGCTGTTTCAGATGTGCTTTATGCGCCATGGATTCGCTGCAATACGGTGGTTCTTGCGTGGATTCAACGTTCAATTTCAGAATCAATTGCACGATCCGTTTTATGGATTGATACTGCAGCTGGTGTGTGGAAGAATTTGAAGATTAGGTTTTCGCATAGCGATATTTTCTGCATCTCTAGCATTCAAGAAGATTTATACAAGTTTCACCAAGGTACTTTAGATGTATCAAATTACTTTACTCATTTGAAAGTTCTATGGGATAAATTGGAAACATATCGTCCCCTTCAATCTAGTTCATGTGCAATTCCATATTCTTGTGGTTCTACTGCCTCAATTCGTCGTTATAAAGACCAGGACTATGTGATTAGGTTTGTTAAGGGTTTGTATGAGAAATTCACACATTCCAAGAGCCAAATCATGATGATGAATCCTCTACCTGATATTGACAAAGCTTTCACCTTGGTTATTCAACAAGAAAGAGAAATGAACAATGTCATTTCCTCTGTCATTCTTGCTGCTGGCAACACTGAAGAGAGCTTAGCTCTGAATGTTTCTCATGATCATCAGTCACACAAACACAATCAGTATAGAGGAAAGAATCAGGGTCATGGAGGTCCTCGAGGTCAAAATCGTGTTTGTACACACTGTGGCAGAAATAACCATACAGTTGATACTTGTTTTATCAAGCATGGTTATCCACCAGGCTTCAAGAAAAAGCCTAAGGGTAATGGTCCTAATTCTCAGCAGGCTGCTACTGTCAACAATGCATCTGAGGCACCTACACCAGGTTCTAGTTCCATTAATCCTTCTTATGGTTTGACTCAAGAGCAATACAATAACATTCTAGCACTGCTGCAGTAATCATAACCTACCTCTACAACCAATTCAGTCTCTACATCTCCTCTTGTGTTGAACTCCCTCTCATCCAATTCCAATGGTAAGTCTTGTTCTATGTGGATTCTGGATACAGGGGCCACAGATCACATTTCTTTAAATCTTTCTGCTTTCACTAGTTATAATTCTATTGTTCCCATTTCTGTCACTTTGCCTGATGGTTCACAATTATCTGCATCCATTGCCGGTTCTGTCAAACTCACACCGTCTTTAATGCTTCATAATGTCCTATATATCCCTTCCTTCAATGTGAATCTTATCTCTGTCGCAAAATTGTCTCAAAGAAATAATTATTTTGTTCAATTCACTGCTGACTCTTGTTCCATTATGCAGAACCCTTCCATGGCAACGATTGGTATAGCTGGATTGCACAATGGATTATATGTGATTGATTCAAATAAATCGCGTTTTACTTGTAATTCTGTATCTGACAATGCTTGTGATGTTTGGCATATGAGACTCGCTCATCCTTCTCAAAAAGGATTACAACCTATTTCTAAACTTTTCCCTTTTGTTTCTTATAAAGACAATGTATCTCCTTGTGATTCTTGTCATTTTGCTAAACAACGAAAACTTCCTTTCCCTAATAGTATTACCTGTACTAATGATGTTTTTGAGATTCTCCATGCTGATTTGTGGGGCCTTTTTCTACTATTTCTACTCTAGGTCATAAATTGATCAAGATCATATTCTATTTCTTGTATCTTATTCTACTGCATAATAAAACAACATTCACATATGCATAACATGGCAAGATTTATATTCAAAACAACCTCATTCACATCATAACCCATGCAATTCAAAAAATCTAGTATACAAACATGGTGGTTTATTTATAGAGATAAAGGAATGAAAGTCAAAAGAGTAGTAAAAATACCGAAAGGTCGTCTGACCTGGTTGCATAATAGCTAACACTTGCCTCCAAAAATATTCAAAATTCATTGCCAAGTCTGCTGTCATCGCATTATCTTCGGATGCATGCACATTAGCTTCTTCTACAGGCGCATTAGCTTATACAACTTCTTTACGTTCTTGAGCAGCTTCATCTTTGGAAACCTCAATGGCTTGGCTCTCTGCTTTTGTATTGTCATTTGTAATTGAAACTTGTGCCGAGTAAGACACTCCATACCTAATGTTGCTTGCTAATTGTGCAGCTCCATAACAGC
Organism: Lathyrus tuberosus; assembly: GCA_022829125.1. Taxonomy (NCBI): domain Eukaryota; kingdom Viridiplantae; phylum Streptophyta; class Magnoliopsida; order Fabales; family Fabaceae; genus Lathyrus; species Lathyrus tuberosus. The sequence goes on along the minus strand of JALAZF010000124.1, from coordinate 13,197,853 downwards.
GCCCCTGCATTTTATCCTCGGTAACTTCTCTCCTAAATTGTAGTTTTGTTGATCCATCCATATTATCATCAGTTCGGGTGGCTTGTGTCACACTATTCATGTATTTTTCCTGTACAAACACAAGATAAATGTGTCAATATTACTAATTACCAGACATTATTAACCCAACCCCAATTTCAGGAAGATCATGTGTTAGATAAGGATTTCATGCAAGAATAAGGTTTAACTTTAATTCACAATCATAATGTTTTTATATATTACATGCTATCTTGTCATCATCCACATCAGTATGGAATTTCAGTCTATAACCATAAGGACTATTTAGTATGTTTTGGCAATTATATGACTAAAAGAAAAATATTGGTTGGAAGAAGGATTCTGATAAGAAGCCTAACATACTGTTCAAGAGAGTGAGAAAAAGGCCACTTTGGTTTAATGATTTTTTCACTTATTAAATGAGGGTGCAATTAGTCATTTTCTTATTGGGCCTTGTTTTAGTATTGCATTCTGTTTGTTGCTATTTAGCCTTTAAACTTAGTAACCCTAAGTATATAATGGTTACCTTGTATGAGTTTCCTTTCCAATGAATGAAAAATTTTAAAGTTGTTTTATGTTTTTATTTTGATGCAACCCTAGATCTAACTTTAGTCTAAGCAAGTTTATCATTGGTGTTTTCATTACTTACTCATGGCTCCCCCAAAACCCACAAATCCCTCATCTAGAGAGATTGTGGAAGAGGCTGTTCATACCACTCAGCTACTATTGGATAATGCAATGAATCAAACCCAACTTTAAATGGATGAACGGTTTGACAAGGTTGCTGCAGTTTTGGAGCAGCAAATGGGACAGCTTCATACAAGATTGGCAAATGACAAACAAATCGAAGATAGTAGGTATGAATCAGTCATTTCCTTGCTTCGCAAATTAACAACACAACAGGAGCAGCCAACAACGGCTGTTTTTACGACAGCAGCTACAGCTACAGCTACGGCTGCAGCCAGCAGCTCAGGTATCTCTCACCAAATACCCTCATCTATTCCGGCTGTTATAACACCTATTACCCATGTTCTTTCCCCTACCCATACCCCCATTAGACAATCTGCTTCCTTTTCCAATTGCAACCTGTAACGCCCCGATTCCGATTATTTCCATTTTGTTGAATCTTTTATTTAAATTGAGTGATAAATTATTTTATCCGTGAAATTGGTGTGTTAATATGCTATGTTGACATGTTATGATATTTTACCATTTTTGAGAGTTTTCGGGAAAATTAGAATGGAGGGTAGTTTTGACATTTCTCAATTAATGATAAGTTAGAAATTTAGTGGAAATAGAATTGTGTGAGAAAATGAATTAATTTAATTTGTGTAGAAAATAAGAAATAGAAAAGAAAAAGAGATAAGAAGAGGAAATAGGAGAGAAAGAGAAAGAAAAGAAAAATAGAGAGAAAAAGGAGAGAAAGAAAGAGGAAGAGGAGAAAAGAGGGAAAAGCTTGGAAATCTTCAAAACAACTTCTAGGAATCGATTAATCCGGGTAAGGGTGTGAAATCTTATTATCTTATCAATGTATATCATTATGTATGATTGTGTTGTTGTCGTTGTTGATTTTTATGAGTTTTGGTATAAACCCATTTGTGTAGAAAATGGTAGAAATCGATTTAATCGTGTTAGTAATGATGTTTTCGTGTCCCTTGTTGTTGATACACGAATGATACATGTTGTTGTACATCAAATTGGTATTTTTCTGAGTTTAGATGATGAATTTGGGTGTGGTTTGGGGAAAAAACGCAGAACAAAATTCTGCAGAAAAATTCTGCATTCTGTTTGCCATACGCGTCTTGGGGCAGGCCATACGCGTATTGACTTGGGCAATACACGTATGGATGGCGCATTTCAGGGCCAATACGCGTATGGGATGCATGTTTTCCCAGCCATCTGGTGATTTGCGTATGATACGCGTACGAATTTTGGGCCATACGCGTACGGAATAGGTCCATACGCGGATGGGCAGGAAAAGTGTAAAAATGTGATTTTTCAAATACCGTTTTCGTTTTTCTTTCGTAACTTTTGTTCCGTTTATCCAATTTTTACATTCTTGGTATCGTTGTGAAGCTATTGAGCTGTACTTTCTTATTATGATGATTTGGAAATTATTAGCCGATTTAATTATGTTGAAAAGTCGAGAATAGTGTTATTTAGCGACTTTTCCCGTTTTGAATATGTGTTTTGGAAGTGAATCATACAATAGTGCATTGATGTGAATGAATATATATTGTATGTGATTGTATGAGATGAATGCATGAATATATTGTAAATATGTATGCATTTCAAGAATGTCTTGAGTCATTTTGTATGTGAAGCATAATGATGTGCATTCTTGTGTTGTGTGATTCTAATGAGAATCCGTTGTAACGTCGTGTGCCTATGTGAGGTGTGAGCGATGATTACAAACGATTGTGTGCCCATGTGGGGTGTGAGCAATCGGATTGTGTGCCTATGTGAGGTGTGAGCAATCCATAAACATTGTGTGCCCATGTGGGGTGTGAGCAATGGGTGAACATCGTAGGCCCGGCGGGGAGTTACATTGGTAACGAGCGATGGTTCCAATAAGTTCCTGAGTGAACTTGAGATGATTGAGTCGGTACCGTATTGCATCTGCATAGAGTCGTGAGTCGGTCTCTATGATTTGCATTTATCATCTTTATAATTGTGAATTGATGAATAAACATAAATATGTATGTTTATGTGGATTGATAAGGATTGTGAAAGTATGCATGATAAATATGCTTGGCTTTGTATATATATACATTGTAATGTATATGAGTGAATTGTGATGAATTGTGGTGAGAATGTGGAATATGTGTATTTTTATGCTAAGATACATAATTTTATACATTGCTATTATGATAACATTTCTCACCCTTCTGCTGTTTTATGTTGCTCTATGAGGCATTGCAGAGTAGGTATGCTGGTGGTCTTTTTGCGAAGCGTGTCTTCATTCTTTTGGTCGGTCGGCTCTGATATGTAGCACCGGGTAGCTAGGATATATATGATTCTTTTGTGATACATTGTACATGTATCTTGCTGATGAATGTTTATGTAAACATGAATTATGTTGGTGGATAATACTTGATGATATATATATATATATATATATATATATATATATATATGTGTGTGTGTGTGTGTGTTATATGTTATTCAATGTTTAGATTTTCCGCTTTTATTCTAAATATTGAGATGTGGGTGTAAGGACTAAGTTCCTCTGTTGCAAAGTTACCCCACTGTTGCATATCAATGTTGAGCAGGTGTTGAATGTTTTAATCTCATGTATAATGTGACATACCTCTTTTATACTGTGTTTATAATTATACTCTGACGAAATTTTAAATATGTGCCTAAATGATTATGTGATTATTTGGGGGTATAGAAAGAGGGTGTTACACAACCACCCTCCACCACCACCCATTACATCTACCATTGGATTTAACGTTCCACCACCGCCCCAACACTATTCCTACCTCACGTCGCACAACCCTTTTCATAATATGGTGGTCTGTAGTAATGAAGTGTGTGGTAGTATGTGCCCTATTTACTACCACGGGAAGATACATGTCGTAAAAATATAGTAGAGTGTAACATATCACAATGGTTGTAAAAATCAACCGTAGCAAAATGTGTTGGTCAAGGGTTTGATACCAAACACCAGCATTTTGAGAATTTTTTCAACATTATATCTCGGTTAAAAATTAATAATATGACAAATTGAGTTATACTAGAAGAACAAGTTTCACTATGTAATATTTTTCGAGCTTTCTACAACTCATTATCTATATCTCACTCTTTAACACTTATAATTTGGCTCAATGCTTATAATTCTTCAACCAACACTTCCTTCTTTAATATTTCATTTTTGCAAACTATTAATAACTTTACATAAGGAATTAGTACAAAAAAGAAAGTGTTGATTGAAGAACTAAAAGCATTAAACAAAATTCTAACTATAAAGGAGTGATATACGGATAATGGACTGAAGAAAGTTCATAAATATTGATCTATGTTAGTTGTTTTCTAACATGACTTAATTTTTCATATTATTATTTTATAATTCAATTCAAAAAGATATATACTCAATGATGGGTTGGTAAAACATTCAAACCACAAACGATATAATAAACCATTATCTAAGACATGTTGATTGACCGAAATGATATATGCATTGTACAATAAATAACATAATGAAAAACATAAACAATAACATGAACAATAACATACCAACATTAAAAAAAAACATCATACAATAACAAAAACAACAGCATTTATCAAACATAGCTAAACAACAATATTTATCAACATACTTCAACAAAAACATCAACATACTTCAAAAAAAATTTCTAAATTAAAACAAACAACAACATTTATCAATAAAATACACAACTTACCTTAAAGAAGACAAATGTTTGAGGTAGACTTTGAACAAGAAAAACAAGAAAAAAAAAACTAATACTTTGAATAACAACAACATGATATCAAAACTCATAAAATATTTCTTGTGCGTACCTTTCCTTGAAAATATTCGTGAAAAATGAAGACAAAGATTTTAGCTAGCTTATTGTTTCGTGACACATAACTTGATTCATATAGTCGGAGAACTTATGTTGAAGTTTTGTAAAGTTATGATGAAGTTTTGAGAGATTGAGATAAGGCGAGAGAAGTTGGGTTTCACTTTCAATGTTGTGTATTCTAAAGAGAATTAAGTTAATTTATATAGGTAATGTATTTCACATTGGTCGGTAAAATGAACTGTGGTGAATGATTCTGATATTTTACTACGATTGTTGATCTGAACCGAGGTGAAAAGTTAATAATTTTTATTTAAAAATAGAAATTAAGGAAACAAGCCCAGTGTTCTAACAAAAAAACATAAATATTTTGGAATTTGAAGTGTATCTTATGGTTATATGTGATTTAAAATTAAAATTAAAATATATTCTTTCGGTTATGTGGACTTGATAAAAATTGGTTACGAAATACTATACTTTTTATAATAATAAATTCGTTGAAACAGAGTAGGGTCAAAATGGTTTCATCGAGGAAGGAAAGACTAAGTTTTGAAAAGAAATGTTAATAATTCAATAAGGTATAACAACATTCTGAAAATAAATAAGACCAACTCAAAAGTTGTAATGCATTTAATATTTAGGGTAAAATGTCCTAAAAAATATTTTAGTAGTTATGGCTAAGTAGATGAGTCATCACCCTGGTAATCTCATATACTTTGCTTATAAAAAAAAGTGGGTCTTTTCCTATTCAAATTTAATAGACATTCATCAATCACATCAAAACTAAGTCACATATCTTAATATAATGAGGTTCACCTTATTTGTAAAAATCTACAAATAACACAAAAGATTCAATTAGTAATAAAAAATCTTTGAAGTGTAAATAATTAGCTGACTAAACTTTATTATGTATTTGAGGCGCGTCGTGTTTTATTTTAATTAATATCATATAATCCCTTAGTTTCTAAATATAATCGAGAGAAAAAATAATTTAGGATATGTTTTGTATCTTAGCAACAACAACTTATGTTTTTATTTCTTTGAAAATGACCGATGGATTAGATTACGAGATTTTACTATACACTATTAGAAAAAGCACATTTAATCTCATAGGCAAAATGTATTTAACATCGGCTACAAAGACGAGGTAACGAATGGCGTCATAAAAAAGGCACACTTTACGTCTCGGTTTAAAAAAAAAACCGACGGGTAAGTGAAAAGGTCATGGGTTTGATCCCCAAGGATTTCATTTTGAAATTTTGAAATGGCAAAAACACATGTCCCCTTTGTTTTGTAATTTAACTGATGTGTATACCAAATTTTCACCTCGGTTTTCTCATAAAATCGAGGGGGTAAAACAAATTTGAGTTTATTACTTCTAATGTGGATTGCTCATTTCACTAAACCTTATACTGAATATATAATTTATAAAAATTGGTTAGGAAAATAATTATATAAACAATTGTGTTATATTTCAAGAATAACTTACATATTGGTTATGATTTTGAAGCATCTTGCAACTCATCATTCTTCTCACGCTGTTTTATGCTTAAAATCTCTCCAATGTTCCAAGTTCTTTATCAACACTTCGTTTTCTACTAATTCATTCTTGAAAGCATAAAATTTGATGCTTTAAGAAGTGAACAAATATGGAAGAAAGATGAACAAAAACTAGAAGTATTGAAGAGATTTTAACAATAAAATAACGTGAGATGAATGATAGTTGACAATGCTAGAAAATCATTAATCAATGTAATATAAGTTTCAGCTGCAACATAATTTTGCACATGATTAATTACAAAACCAATTTACAAAGTAATATGTTTAAAGAGGGGTTAGTGAAACAAACAATCAATATTAGATATAATAAACTCAACTAGATGGAACAAGACGAAAGATGCACAAAGAACCACAAAAAACATAATCGCAATATCAATATCAACAACAAAAACTACAATAAAAAAACATCAAGAACAACAACGTCAATAAACAACAAGAATATAAATAACAATAACGTCAATAAACAACCTCTAGAGTTTATAGTATCAACAACAAGAACAACAACATCGAAAAAAATGACATCAATAACATCAACAAAAACAACAACAAAAATTATAGGGTTTCAGATCTCAAAAACAACGACAACAATAACAATAACAACAACACAACACCAACAACAACAACATGACAAAATTATTAGAAGTGATGTTTGACGTACCAAATCTCTGAAGAAGAAGTAAAACAAAATGATTTTGATCTCTGAAGAAGAAAAGAGAGTCCTAGACACATAACATCTTTGTATTGAAGATGGTATGTGTTTATAGCTCTCATTGTTTAGTATTAGAGATAGGCTTTTATATTGTACATATTGTTCACCATAGCTTAGCATACTCTTTATTTCCTTTGTATATATATTAGCTATGTAATCTTATTATAATCAATGAAAACAGTGCATTTACCAATTCTCTCATTTTTCTCTATTTCTTCTTGAGTGCAACAACCCTAACTGTTTCTTGTTATTTGCATAACTGTTTCTTTTCCATCTTCATGGTGAGAACTTTCTTTCTTGATATGGTATCAGAGCTAACCATGCTCTGGTAGCCATTGTTTGCTTTCCGCTCCCTCTTTATCTCGTTTTTCTTCTTCTTGTTTCTCTGCAACAATGGTTGCGCAGAGTTATCACGATTTCGCTACTAACTCCGTTAACCCCTATTATTTTCATCCAAATGAGAATCCTGCTCTCGTTCTCGTCTCTCCACCGCTTGATGACAAGAATTACCACGTCTGGTCTAGATCGATGCACATTGCATTGATCTCCAAGAATAAAGAAAAATTCATTGATGGTTCTCTTCCCAAACCAGCTGTTTCAGATGTGCTTTATGCGCCATGGATTCGCTGCAATACGATGGTTCTTGCGTGGATTCAACGTTCAATTTCAGAATCAATTGCACGATCCATTTTATGGATTGATACTGCAGCTGGTGTGTGGAAGAATTTGAAGATTAGGTTTTCGCATAGCGATATTTTCTGCATCTCTAGCATTCAAGAAGATTTATACAAGTTTCACCAAGGTACTTTAGATGTATCAAATTACTTTACTCATTTGAAAGTTCTATGGGATGAATTGAAAACATCTCGTCCCCTTCAATCTAGTTCATGTGCAATTCCATATTCTTGTGGTTCTACTGCCTCAATTCGTCGTTATAAAGACCAGGACTATGTGATTAGGTTTGTTAAGGGTTTGTATGAGAAATTCACACATTCCAAGAGCCAAATCATGATGATGAATCCTCTACCTGATATTGACAAAGCTTTCACCTTGGTTATTCAACAAGAAAGAGAAATGAACAATGTCATTTCCTCTGTCATTCTTGCTGCTGGCAACACTGAAGAGAGCTTAGCTCTGAATGTTTCTCATGATCATCAGTCACACAAACACAATCAGTATAGAGGAAAGAATCAGGGTCATGGAGGTCCTCGAGGTCAAAACCGTGTTTGTACACACTGTGGCAGAAATAACCATACAGTTGATACTTGTTTTATCAAGCATGGTTATCCACCAGGCTTCAAGAAAAAGCCTAAGGGTAATGGTCCTAATTCTCAGCAGGCTGCTACTGTCAACAATGCATCTGAGGCACCTACACCAGGTTCTAGTTCCACTAATCCTTCTTATGGTTTGACTCAAGAGCAATACAATAACATTCTAGCACTGCTGCAGCAATCATAACCTACCTCTACAACCAATTCAGTCTCTACATCTCCTCTTGTGTTGAACTCTCTCTCATCCAATTCCAATGGTAAGTCTTGTTCTATGTGGATTATGGATACAGGGGCCACAGATCACATTTCTTTAAATCTTTCTGCTTTCACTAGTTATAATTCTATTGTTCCCATTTCTGTCACTTTGCCTGATGGTTCACAATTATCTGCATCCATTGCCGGTTCTGTCAAACTCACACCATCTTTAATGCTTCATAATGTCCTATATATCCCTTCCTTCAATGTGAATCTTATCTCTGTCGCAAAATTGTCTCAAAGCAATAATTATTTTGTTCAATTCACTGCTGACTCTTGTTCCATTATGCAGAACCCTTCCATGGCAACGATTGGTATAGCTGAATTGCACAATGGATTATATGTGATTGATTCAAATAAATCGCGTTTTACTTGTAATTATGTATCTGACAATGCTTGTGATGTTTGGCATATGAGACTCGCTCATCCTTCTCAAAAAGGATTACAACCTATTTCTAAACTTTTCCCTTTTGTTTCTTATAAAGACAATGTATCTCCTTGTGATTCTTGTCATTTTGCTAAACAACGAAAACTTCCTTTCCCTAATAGTATTACCTGTACTAATGATGTTTTTGAGATTCTCCATGCTGATTTGTGGGGCCCTTTTTCTACTATTTCTACTCTAGGTCACAAATATTTTCTCACTTTGGTTGATGATTATTCCAGGTTCACTTGGGTAATTTTTCTTCAAACCAAATACCAAACTAAAACTAGCTTTGTCCATTTTGTAGCCCATGTAGAGAAGCAATTTCACAAATCTATAAAATGTTTAAGGTCTGATAATTATACAGAGTTTTTAGGTCTCAATTACTTCTTATCTTCTAAACGCATTGTGCACCAAAAAATCTTGTGTTGAAACCCCTCAACAAAATGGGATTGTTTAGAGGAAGCATCAACACATTCTCAATGTAGCTAGGGCTTTACATTTTCAATCCAATATGCCTTTAACTATGTGGAATTTTTGTGTCCAGCAAGTTATTCACATCATTAATAGGCTCCCTACTTCCTTGCTTAACTTAAAATGTCCTCATGAAATTCTATATCAAGAGCCTCCCTCCCTTATACACCTTAAGGTCTTTGGCTGTTTGTGTTATGCTTCCACTCTTATTGCCCATCGAACCAAGTTTGATCCTAGGGCACGCAAGGCTGTTTTTCTAGGCTACAAAGAAGGAACCAAAGGATATATCCTCTATGATTTGAAACATCACAGTATATTTGTCTCCAAAAATGTTATTTTTTATGAAAACACATTTCCCTTCAAAGACCAGTCCCATACCCACACACATTCCCAAACTCCTTTATATGATGTTACCATTCCTAATGACCCTACCACATACTCTCCAGACTATACAATGTACCCTTCAGATAATGAATTATCTCCTGTACTTGATAATCTGAGTCCTACTCAGTCCAACCCAGGCCCCTCCCAAACCAGTATCTCTCCTAACAACATCTCTCCTGATAACAACTCTAGCCATGTTCCTACCCTGCTCTCACCCTCTGCTCCTGTCATAGATTCTAGTACTCATCTTCCTACATCCCCCATCAGCTCAATTCCTGAGCCTAATTCTGCTGTTCTCACTCTTACTGATCAGCCTCCTATTAGGCAGTCCTCTAGAACTTCTCATCCTCCCATATATCTTGCAAATTATCATTGTTATTCCACATCTGCTACATCTCCCTCCTCTAAAGTTTTTTATCCTTTGTCCTCTGTCTTATCTTACCATCAATGTTCTCCTGATTTTCATCATTTTTGTTGTTCTATTTCTTCTAACCATGAACCTTCCACTTTCCAACAAGTTAATAAATTTGAATGTTGGAAGCATGCTATGAATGTTGAATTGCAGGCTTTTGCTGATAATCGTACATGGACATTAGTGGATCTTCCACCTGGTAAGGTTCCTATTGGATGCAGATGGGTCTATAAGGTGAAATACAGGGCAAATGGATCCATTGAAAGGTATAAAGCCAGGCTTGTTGCCAAGGGTTATACACAAATGGAGGGAGTGGATTATTTTGATACCTTTTCCCCTGTGGCTAAAATCACCACAGTGAGAGTTCTTCTTTCCATAGCTGCCATCAAGGGTTGGCATTTGGAGCAATTGGATGTCAATAATGCATTTTTGCATGGAGACTTACATGAAGAGGTGTATATGACCTTACCTCCTGGACTTGTTACTTCCAATCCATCACAAGTTTGCAGGCTTCACAAATCCTTGTATGGCTTGAAGCAAGCCAGTAGGCAATGGTATGTTAAACTTTCTTCCTTTTTTATCTCTCTTGGCTACTCACAATCTCAGGCTGACTGTTCTCTCTATGTCAAGTCCACATCCACAAGTTTTACTGCATTACTTGTATACGTGGATGAAATTGTTTTGGCTGGAAATTCTCTCGCTGAAATTCATTCTGTCAAGACCCTCTTAGACCAACAATTCAGTATCAAAGACCTTGGCCAACTAAGGTATTTTTTAGGGTTTGAGATTGCTCGTTCTTCTTGAGTGCAACAACCCTAACTGCTTCTTGTTATTTGCATAACCGTTTCTTCTCCATCTTCATGGTGAGAACTTTTTTCTTGATATTTAGTGCTCTTCGTTGGGGTTCTTTCTGTGTTGTTTAAACAAATGAAATCGAATACTACAAGCTAAAAGTAGGGTATTTTTAAATTAAAAATAAAATATTCAAAGAATGCGCCACTTTTAATGAGATAAAAACATAATCTAAGGTTGTTGGGATTCGAAGCATGTACACTGAATAAGTTTACCTCTCACTTTTCCAAATAACCGATGGAATATATCGTATATTAAAAAAAAAAAAAAAAGGAAGCGCCCAGGTATTTGATCTTGATTTTTTAATACGTGAAATGACATCATCGTCATAAAATGTACTTTTTGTAATAATGAATACAAATTAAGTTCTATTTTATATGATATATTATTGGTGTTATCATTTTTTAAAGAATAATAGTTTTATTTTTTTAGTATTAATGATCAATAACAAATATCTAATACCTAATATATAAGAACACCTATAGCTGAATTAAGCGTTATTAAACAAATGTATATGACATATCACTTTATAAAAAAAAAGCGTTATTAAATACTAGCATCTAGTGAAATGTCAAACATGATATGTTAGCAATTTTTGAAAAACGCTATCAAAAGAATAATTCCATAAAGCTTCGATTTCATAGAGAAATTTTTGAAGCGTTATTGAAGCGTTAATTTCTGTGATTTTCTGGGCTGTTCTGCAGGTGGTGGTGAAGACGTCGCATTCTGGCAGTCGGCTTGGACTGGGAATACGGCGTTGAAGTCTTAATTCCCTTCTCTTTTCGCTAACTGTTCCAACAAGGCAATTTCGGTTTGTAATATGGGAGCTTGGGACGGAACTCATTGGCAGTGGAATCTTTCTCCTTTAATGTGTAGTTCTCCTTCTGGTAATTCTGAGGTTGAAAGGAGGGATCGCATCAGTCTTTTGGAAAATCTCGCAGCAGTTAGAGATGCACCTGATAAATGGTTTTGGAAGCTGGACGATTCTAAAGAGTATTCGGTCAACTCTTTCTACTTTTTCCTGAATTCGTATTTGTTAGAAGAGCTTCAGCATGATCTTGCGGAAGCGTTGGATTTACTGTGGAAATCGGTGATGCCTTTGAAAGTCCAAGTCTTTGATTGGAGAATGGTGCTTGATAGGCTTCCGACGAGAAGTAATTTGGAGAAAAGAGGTGTTATCAATAATGAGCATGGAAAAGTCTGCGTGTTTTGTCTCGGTAATATTGAGGATAACGACCACCTTTTCTTCTCGTGCCCTGTTTCTGTTTTAGTGTGGGGCAAGATTTGCGATAGGGTCGGAATTAGTCGTATAGTGGAAGTTTCTTGCAATCTTCATTTGAATGCTTGGAACAGTCAGCTTAAAGGTCGCGGTAAAGGCGGTAAGACTAATTCAATTTGGTTTATGTCTTGTTGGAGCCTTTGGAAGGCTAGAAATACTATTATGTTTCACAATGCTTTGTATAATGCGGATAATATAGTTAGTCTTATTAAAGTAGTTTCGTGGAATTGGTTGATTTTAGGCCAAGATGTGAGTAGAAACTGTAGGCTCTACGAATGGCATAAATTCCCGTTCGATTTCATGTAATTGCTCTCCTTGTTTTTGGAGGTGTTGTTTTGGTTCGAAATTCCATTAATCTCCTATTAATGAATTGCTTATCAAAAAAAAAAAGAAGGGGTTGTTAGCGTTTTTAAGCGCTATTAAAGCATAAAAAGAGATATTAAACATTCTTTTTGGCGTTTTGCTAGTTTGGTGGAATAGTCGCATACGTCTAGAGAATTATAGTCATAAGGAACGGAATATAAATCGAAAACTCTACCTTTCATAAGTAGAAAACAATACAAAACTTTATACCACAAAACTCTTTAAAAACGTAAGAATTCTCTCTTAAATTTTGTTTGTTATAAGGAAAACGATCTCTTTATATAAATACAATGATCCAACCACAAATTCTAATAGAATAAACATAAAATAAGACTGAACCCAATCTCCTAGGAAAAACTTAATATTTTCCATGAAAATTTGTTAAACAATACTTTTCCAAACACAATCTTTGCATAACTCAGGAGAATTTTGAATGTATTAAAAATGAAATAAATCATTTGATATAAATATGAATTTAAACGAACCAAAATGAATCTTTGAAAAAAAGAAGCGCTAGAGGATATCTGGCTAAATTGAGAAATAATGTCTCAACAATATTTGAGCGATCTTGCAAAACATGTTTCATACAAATATATGTCAATTCAACTCTGATAACAGAAAAGTTCCGGCTATTGCATAGTTAATATTAATTGATAAATTTTCAGAGAATATTACATCATCAATATTGCGGCAGTCGTTGCATTGCACGAACATTATAATCATATATTATTTCTAGATTACAGTAGACCATTATTAAGTTGTTAAATACTTGCTGACATATTCCATTTTTTATAAACTTTGAAAGGTCTATTGAAGTTTGAACAAGTCTACCTAAGTAAACCTGCAATGCTCAAACACATTAATAATAGTGCAGATGTGTTGTGATTTTCCACTCTTTACATAGTTAAAAAAAAACAACCAAGTAGAAAACAAATATATTAACTATATAAAATTATTGCATGTAAGGATTATAGCAACAGTCCTAATTTATTTATTCTGCTCTATAGTAATTGCTTATTGCTTATACATTTTTTATTACTTATACATAATAAGCTGAATTTATTATTTTTCAATGCAAATTAAATGAGCTTATTTAAGGACTCCATTGGGACTTGCACTAGTTTATATCTTAGATTCAACAAGTCGTTTGATATCAGTTGGATAGGTTGTTTCTGGACTAGAAGTGCTATCATATGAAATTGCTGCAGTGTTGTAGCTATAAGCGGACGTGGGATGAATTCCATCATAAAAAACATACTCGTCTCTATTTGAACATGGTATTGAATCACGAATACAAAACCCATTTGGCTTTGTTGGACAGCAGGGAGCCTTTCTAACTGTAAAAGCTGAAATACAAAAGATTTATGATAAGTAAGAATCTAAGTCATAGATAAATTCAAAAGCAATATTATTAACCTAGAATATGAAATTATAATAATTGAAATGTTTACCTGATGAGCTTTGTACTGGGCCAGCAGTACTATTAACAAAGATAGATTTGGAATCTGGAAGAATAGTATTGAATTTATCCACTAGAGATTTAAGCTTCTGACTAAATATTAATGCATCAGCATTATATTTTTCAATACATGATCCATTATTCCCATTCACAGTATTGATATATGGAAGGCAACCTAATAGGCCCAACCCAACAAGTACGAACTTTCTTGCCCCAGTAGTATACAAATCCTGTTAACAAAAAATACCAATTTGTATATTTAAAAAAAAGATTTTTTTATATAGCTGCAAAATATTAAATAGTCATAAGCAAAATTAATCATACTTAACATTATTCTTTATTTTCTTTTTCGGTTATATGATATACCTTTAAATCAAGGAAATATTGGTTGATAAGAACTTCAGCATATTGTTCAGGATTATAAATGCGACTTGTTGGGTATATTTCGGGCAAGAAGTAATTGTTTAGGTAATCGTTGCTGCCAATATTCACATAGTATAAGCACTTCTTCAAATAGTTTTCAGCTTCAGACGCACCTCCAAGCTTCTTGGCTATTTTGGAAACTATGGTCTTGTGATTTTTTATCTGTTGTCCCAAGGGGATTCTATCACCCTGCATATATTGTGTAACACTAATTAACCAAAAATTTAGAATAATTAAATATTAAAAAAAAACAATATTTAATGAATAGTCGATTCTATACCAATTGTTGGCTAGACTCATTGCGAATTCCACCAGAACCAGATGCATAGTTTACACCCAAAAGTATGTCTGCGCCACTTGTGTTTGCGTAAGGTGGGATGAACTCCTTGAATCCAAGAAATTCGACTACAATGAAACATTAATTTTTAAAATTGTGACTAGCAAGTATAAAAATAAAAAAACACAGTTGTTGGTGTTAATGGTATATAGATAATATTACCTGTATAATCAATTACTGTTGGTCCATTGGTATATCGCCCTGTTGGACCAGTTGGAAAGTCGATGCCATATGGATTGTAGTTAGCTTTTGCTTCAGTTTTAAGATTGTTGTTGTTTCCATTGTCATTGAAGGAGTCACTAAATACGTAAACACATGACACTTGACGCGTTTCTTTGTTGGAACAGGAGCATTGCATATAGCATGCAGCCAAGAGAAAAAGATGAAAAATCAACCATTTTTTAGTCTCACATGCCATATTATTTGAAAATGGAAATGATAATTTATATTGTGATATTGTTAATGAGTGTGTAAATAAGAAGATGAAGGGTGTATATATAGGGTGTGTGTCGCCAAAATTGTCAAATCAAAGTATTAATGAAGGATCTATGACGGGTTTGGCAAGTAATAAAATCTGAAAGTCCTGAATTGATTTAAATTTTAAACCTAAGATCTTGAAATATTAAAAAAATTATTTATGGTACCAGCAAAAGAAAAATAAGTAACTCCCTTAACTTTGAAATCACGTTACAAGTTGGCATGTACTTTTTTTAGTGAAATTGCTATGAGATATGAGAATATAACACTGCTGATATTTAGAGTAAGAAATCTTTTTTATTAATTATGGCAATGGTGTAGTAATCAATCTTTTTTATTAATTATCGCAATGGTGTAGCGCAAAGCCTAATATCATAGTTGAAAAACGCATGGCTCTGTTAGGAAGCAAAATTACTAACCTTAACAAGGTATAAAACAACTAAAAATCTAGAAGCAAACTAAGAAAATAGAGATAAAGATAAATTGAATTTTTCATTGAATGATTCCAAATGTCTCTATGAGACTACATTATATAGAGCTAATACTAAAGAAAAAAGGTTTGATGGCTAAAAGCCCAACTAGACAATAAAAACCCATTAAGATAAATTCAACTTCTAACTTAAATAATTAAGTTATTTATAAACCACTTCCACCTCCTATCATTAGTCACCCCTTCAAGATCAACCTTGTCCTCAAGGTTGTAACAATAATGGCATGATCTAACTACAACTGCTTTGGCACATTTAACACATTCACAGCCTCCATAAGATATCATCCTTTCCAACCACAATCCTTTGGAACTAACTGCAAAAGTTTATCAGGAACTGATATAGTAGATGGTTTTGCCCTAAAACATAGAACTCTACTGCTTGATAATGGAAGGAAGGAAACATCCTGAAAGTCAATGACTACATCAGGTGTCACATAAGCACTGGGATCTCCAATTTCATGGAGTAATTGTTCAACACATGTATTGAAATTTAAAACTCCGCCACTACCGTCAGCCTTCGCCACCCACACTTCTCCGTTAAAACAGATTGCCGCATAAGGAAACGATAAATCCAGTAATTGCTGGAAGGACATATTGCGGTACTTGTCTCCTGGATGCATGAAATATCCTCCTGTGAGTTGACAACCACATTCTAGAAGATGGCCAATAACTCCCAATATTGCAGCATAATCTGCATCTGAAGCAGTCTCTGGAGAAGCCAGTACAAGCTCGGAATTGAAAATATTCAAGCTTTTGTTTTCCATGGCCCCCATATTAAAATCTGGGACAGCAACAATGTTGAAGAGGTCCAGGTCATATTCAAGTCCAAAAACATCTTCGTCCCACTTCATAGCTGCTTTCAGAGAATACATAGCATGAGCAGTCTTAGGCACGTCTTCTTCAGGCGTCCAGATGCTATTGGACACCTTCCTACCTGAGCGGGGTAGTAAATGTGTCATCTCTGCTCACGAGTTGCCCAGTAACCAAGGCAAATAGATAACAAGGCTTCTTGAAGGGATCCTCCCAGACAGCATAATGTCTACCACCCTCTAAGTCACCCTGTCCAACCAGGTTTCAATTAGACAACAATACTAGATACAGTGATATGTCTGCCTCAATGCGAACTGTATACTTTTCCATTATATCCAGCCGATCCTGATAAAACGTGATCTTACGGAAGCCTTCTGCCTCACATTGAGTACAGAAATTCCCAGATGACTTGTAAAGTCCCTCTAGTGATGTGTTTTTCTGTGGGAAAATCTTATTAACGATTTCAAGATCATATTTACCACTAGGAGGTGATTGGATTGTTAGATGACGTGCATCCACACGATAATCTTCCTCCTTCAAGGCCTTGCCATTAATCTTGATGAACAGTAATACCATGTCATGTCCATCCAAAACCAGCGGGGGAGCAAAACCTTCAGTGCGAGGAAAAACAACAATTTTAGAACTAACTATTGTGTTCTCCTCTCCCAATGAAAACTTCAGATCCACAGTTTCAAAGTAGTAATCTGGCTTTTGGTAATCCTTCAAGAATATTTCAGTTGGTGCCGCCATTTTCGGTTCTTCAACTTGCTTGGCTAAATCCTCGGTAGCAACCGAACAAATTAACTTCCTACTAGCTTTCTTGAGAGCCGGTACAGAAGAATAAAATGGGTAACAATTCTTTCGTAGAATAACCTCTGATGAAAGGAAATGTCTATGTCTGTCACTACTTTTCGAGATTTTCTGAAAATAACCAAGGCTGTAATTAAACTGGACCTCCCCCACTTCCTTCAACCGGCATAGTTGAATGACTTGTTTTGAAAAACTCGGCCAAAACGGTGACGATATTGGAATGATAATATGTTCTGGTGGTTTCGGTGGAATCACAAAATCAGCTTCATTATGAAACCCTCCATCTTTGAAATGAGGCTTGCCCACCAGTTTATCATTGGTATCAGAGATTTTCGGTGGCTGAAAGGTATACATAAAGTGTATTATGGTGTCGTTGAGAATTGTTGCAACGAGACCGCAACCATCATCATCAATTTTATTAAACTTCATTTCCTTCGATTCTCCAACAAGGCCAAGTTTCGAAGCCAAACCATGAAGCAACATTCCTAATTCAGCTTCACCGTGTGACATAATCGAGTTCCACGAAACCAAGTTTCTCTCAGGCATTCTTTCAAACCCCTTAACTGTACTGTCCATAACTTCTTGAACATATGCTCGTAAGAGTGCATCTTTTTCTTCAATGACATCAGAATCACACAGTGACTTCTCATTGACTACATCAGTTTGCATTAATGTCTCAGTATTCACAGTATCAAGGTTGCTAGTTTCATCAGGCTTTTCATCTTCATCGAGATATTCATCATCATTGTCACTGTCCTGATCTTCGTTTCCACCGCCTTCAATAAAAACATCACCGGTAACATCAACAGAAACTAGTTTTGAATCCAATGAAAACCTATCTGCAGGTTCAAGAAGAACCCTAACGTTGTCGGCTGGTTCCTCTTCTATCTTAATCGGCGGGGGGCTCATCTTCCGTTGAAGGAAGCTCACCAGAAATAACAATACCCAGTTGTCGCAATTGCTTATAGCGTGTAGATACCTCACAAGGAGATGGAACCGGTTGTTGCTTCAAATTTGGATAAGGATTTAGACCCTTTTCACAAACAGATTGAGTGTGTGGTTCGACAACAATGTCTTCACAAAGGGGGGATTTCTCAATGGATTCCACCGATTCAATATTTGGTTCATCCTCTTCTTCGATTGGTAAAATTTCTCTCCATTCCGGTTTAAATTTCCATAACAAAGTCGTTGTAAATGTATCCCAACTATATCGACGATGAATACGAGACCACCATATCCACCATTTGAGAGCAGAGCCTCTCAAAGCTCCAACAACTTTCAACACCTTTAATGACTCATGGGTTCCATACTCTTTGAAAAATTTCTCAAAACAAAGAATCCACCAATATGCATCATCTTCCCCATCAAAAAATAATATTGTCATGTTAAAGCGGAAAGTGAGATCGAAAATGAAAGCACCAATTATTAGGAAGCAAAATTGCTAACCCTAACAAGGTATAAAACAACTAAAAATCTAGAAGCAAACTAAGAAAATAGAGATAAAGATAAATTGGATTTTTCATTGATTGATTCCAAATGTCTCTATGAGACTACATTATATAGAGATAATACTAAACAAAAAAGGTTTGATGGCTAAAAGCCTAACTAGACAATAAAAGCCCATTAAGATAAATTCAACTTCTAACTTAAATAATTAAGTTATTTATAAACCACTTCCACCTCCTATCAGGCTCATTATTTTGATATATATATATATTCGTCCTTTACTAAAAGATCATTTCCGCACAAATACGAAATAAAATTGGTGGACCTTTATTGAAAGATCATTTCCCTTCTACGATACATTTATACAATGGACCATTATTGCAGGATCGTTGCCGCCTACAAAGATATTATATGATAAACCTTCAATAAAGGATCTTTGCCATTCTATGAGGTGATTATACATTTATCTTCGGTTAAAAATACCTCTCACCATACGAGGTGATCAACCTCCAATGTTTGATCTTCATTGAAAGGTCCTTTCCACCTTATTAGACAACTTCTAATTGGACCTGTAACGCCCTATTTCGATTATTTCGTTACTTGATTATTGTATAGTATTTGGTGTATTTTAGTAGTAATGATAATAATATGATTGCATGAATATTATTGCTATTATTATTTGATGATTATTACTATGGGTGAAATATTAGTATTATTAAAATTGTGGTGTAATAATTGTTTTTACTATGGGATGGTAATTGTAATTATTATTACTATTAGTATTATTATTACTATTAGATTTATTTTTATTAATTGTTACTATTACTATTACTATTATTATAATTAATAGTGGTGGGGCAACTATAAGTAATGGGGTAGTAAAATAAGTGGGTAGGTTTAGTGGAAAATTTAGAGAATAGTTAGTAAGAAAATTATGAAAGATATAATTATAAGAGATAATTAGAAGTTAGTGGAATTATTAGAGAGAGGAGATAGTAAGAGTTTTATGAGAATTATATATGGAAAGAAATAGAAAGGAAAAGAAAGAAAGGAAAAGGAAATAGAGAGGAAAGAAAAGAAGAGCAAAGGAAGAAAAGAGAAAGGGAAAGAAGAACAAAAACCTACAAGAGGAAGGTGAAGAATCAAAGAGGTAAGGGGGAGAATTCTTGTTATTATGGGAGTATATGATTGGGATCAATGGGTAGTATAACATACTAGGAGAATTGGTTTGATTTCTATCAATTTCAATTGTTAGGTTTTGTGTATGAATTTAGGAAATTGATGGTAGAAAACATGTTTTAACTAAGATTCCTAATAGTTGCTATATGATGTATATAGGTTGTATAACAATTTGTTTCATGAAAAATGATGGATTTATGAGGTTTTTATGTTGATTTTCGTAGCTGACAGTAACATTTCCGAAAACAGCAGTATTCTGGTTTTATAACAGTATTTTTCGCAACAGTAATTTTCTGATTTTGACAGCATTTTGTAAAACTTGTAAATTCAATAACTTTTGAACCGTAACTCCGTTTTAGGTACCGTTTGGACCGTTACGAAGATAAGAATATTATCTATAATGTGATATTCATTTTGATAGCAGTGGATTAATATTTATTGAGGGAATCCAATGTGGATGTATGTTGTATGTATGTTATATTTCTTGAAAATGTTTGAGAATTATAACATTTGATATGTTGAGATTTTGAGATTTGGATCCAAAACTTTTGTGTTAGAAATTAAGTTTTAAGGTTCCTAATTGTTGATACATGATAGATATAGGTTGCTATGTATTTAGGTTGTATTATAGTGATGTTTAGATGAGATTTTTAGTGGAAAATGTGCAAAACCCGTAGCTGGTGCAGGGGCAATTTTCTGGTTTTGGGAAAATTTCAAATGGGCATAACTTTTGATCCGTAACTCCGTTTTGGTCGTCGTTCGAAGCGTTGGGAAGCTAATTAAATATTCCTTCTAATAGGATTGGGTTGGAGGATATTAGATGATATTATTTAGGTGTGGTTGTGAAAACATTTGGGTTGTCGGATGTTTTGTTGTCTAACTAGCGTGCAATTGGTGTATTTGTGCGTATTAGGCTAATACCATATAAATGTGGATTGTTTGTGCCATTTATAGGTGTTTAGCAATTGTGTTGTGAATTGTTTCTGGAGGTAGCCTTATGGCGTGAATCCTAGTGAATAAACGATGAATGCGATTGTGTAATATCGTGCATTGATGAAACTTGAATAACATGAATCGGTGTATTCTATATATGTTATTTTGTTGTGAATGTGATGGCGAACGTTATGACGATGTTTTTGATAAATAATTATGATGTTTACAAAATGTGAATTTTGTGATAACTTGATTAAATGACGTTGATGAACGACGATGAAGGCTTATGCCAATGATGATGATGATGTACATTTTGTACAGTGTTGAGAGCCGAGTGCTCAGTGTTGTTGATTGTGTTGTTGTATTTTGTTTTGATGATGATGATGATGGCCTGAAAATTATGGCGAACACGATGGCTTGTTTTGGCACATGTTGTATACCGTTGTTCGGTAGTTGCATTTTGTGTTGTTGTATTTTGAGTGTCGCATACATCTCATGGCCTGAAAATTATGGCAAACACGTTGGCCTGGATTGGCAATATTTTTATGTTGGATCGAATGATCACCACGTTGGCCCTCAGTTGGCAAGTTATTACGTTGGGAGTTCTGCTCCATTGGTACCACATGCATGGTGTCGTGTCAGCATTATGCACTGCACATTGTTTTGATTGATGTTGTAGCGACGAATCCGATTTTGATAACCGGAAATTATTCTTGATGTGTGATGATGATGTTGTATATTTGTTGTTATGTGATGTTCGATTTGATTTTTTAACATGAGATAATTGGTTAATTATTACATGTATGTTACATTGTGGTAATTGTGCTATATGCGATAATTGATGAATTTCTATACTTGTAATGCTTATATGTATGTTACTTTGGTATATGAAATATGTGAGCCATGTTGTATAGATGTTTGAGAAGTGTGATGAATTCTTGATGTATGTATGTTGTACATTGTTCATTATTATATATTTTCATAATGATGTGAATTCTCACCCTTCTGTTGGAATATGCTTTTTACGGCATAGTGCAGGTAATCAAGAAGGATAGTTGTTACTTTCGCTAGTTCGAGTCGGTGTCGTTTGCTCTGATACGTAATACTCGGGGGGATGAACGCTTGATGTTTATTTTTATTTGTTGTTTTTATGTTGAAGATTTTGAGAGTAATGTAACTCTCTTTTATTTGAATAGTTGTTGGCATATTTTTTATGAGAAATATGTTGTTGAATAATTATAATGTTTTCCGCTTTGTTATTAATAAAGAAGTTGAAGTTTTTAAAATTATATGATGATTTGTTTGTCGGTTCATCCAAAGTGTTATGTATCTATGTTGTTATTAATTGCAACATGTGTTTTGCTATGTCGAAGACTTGTGACATCCTGTTTCATTATGTTTGTTTTTGAAATTTTCAATTTACTCTGATATTATGCATTTAAATTGCCGACGGGGACTCAGGGTGTTACAATAGTGGTATCAAAGCAGGTCGGTCCGTCCGGCCAATGTTGTCTAATGTTGTTTCTTCCTTAGTACTCGACATGTGTGTGGGACACTGTCGGTGCTTGTTTGTTATTAGTTTCTAGTAGTTGTCTACAGGTTGGTTTGAATTAAGTGGGGGAGAAGTTTGCTCCCGTACGTGTTGTTGGTATGTAGAAGTTGTTTCAAGGTGATGTTGCTTGCAAGAGTGCATATGTTGGAGCGATGTTATTGCAGACCGGCGAGAGTTTGGACTCGCGAATCCGTATCAGTCAAGTTGGAGATGTGCGTAGAGTCTGGACGGTGAATCAAAGATGATTGAAATTAAGGAATTATTCCGAATGGAATGATAAGTTGGTGGATTAATTCGGTAAGTTGTATATCTTGAGTATAGTGGGATTAAAGTTGAGTGATTTTCGTAGTTGGACGAAAAGGAGGATGTTGGTAGATCTTGGAAGCAAGAGAGGGAAATGGAACTTATGTTCATCAACCTCAAATTCTGGTTTTTGTGATTTTGGAGCAGCTGTCAGTAAACGAGGTATAAATTTTGACTCGTGATTCGGATGGAAGCGGTTCTGGACTTTTTGGAAAGCTTACGAAATTCCCTACAGTTTACATATACGATTGGTCTTCAGGAAGTTTGTGAAGAGGGAAAAAAGTGCATTTTAATATTTGGGTCTGATGCTGACTTTTTGGAAAATTCTGCATACGGAAATTCTGAACCAGTCCCATTGCAAGGATGATAACTTTTTACTCGTAACTCGGATTTGGGCGATTCTTGAAGTTCTGAAATCTACACAAAATTCTCTTCATTTTGGAATAGGATTTTGTGATTGAGAGATCTGTATTGAAGGAGATATATATGGTTGAAGTTGAGCGACATTTGCTAAAAAAAATTGGAAGGATGAAAACAAGTGTGGAATATTATTAAGAATAAAATGTTGGTATTTGTAAGATGTGACTGTATCGGAGAATGCTTGGAGACGCAATTTATGTTGAATGAGGATGATTAAGACGATGATGTTAAGTAAAGGTAATGTTGAGAGAAATGTGAATGTTGATTTGTGTTGCTAAGAATTTTCACCTTGGTTGAAAGTTGTAATTGGAGCAAACTGAATTGGATCGTTCTCAATGTTGTAGCGATTTCGGTGTTGGAAAAATATTTAAAGTCGTGTTGTACTATGAACGTGCATAAGAGGATGCGTAATGGATTTTGAACGTTTTTGTATCGTTGACGAAGTTGAAACTAAAGAAACTAAGAGTGGCATTGGTAAGCCTTAGAAAGTTGGCGGAGCATTATGCTTACGGACTTTGGGCACAAGTTGAAGTACGCTATTGTGTTGGGTACTGATGATTCATTTCACCATTATGGTTGTCGGCTGTCTATTGACAAATTGAGGAACTGATCACCCTTAATCCATTGTTGATAGTAGACGGAGTCATAATTGATGGATAGATGTGTCGTGCCAACTAGTATAGTATGTACGTTGAATTGGTCGAAGTCAAGCCAAGTGCTTGAAGGTTGTTTGTTTTTGCTGATACAAGTTCATATGTTAGAATATTAGTGGAATTTAAGGATGACAGCACGAAGCTGTGTTTGATTGATGAGTAGTATGGAAAATTTCAGTTGAGACTGGATAATGTGAGAGTTGAGTTACAGGTAGAACAAGAAGTTAAATTATAAGTTGATTTGTAAAAGTGGAGTTTTGGTTGGTAAAGATGATTTATCTTGTTGAATTTAAGTGGACTCAGGTGTCAAATGTTGTTGTAATGTTGTTATGCGCCTAAGGTGATTTTGGGAACTATGTTGATAAAAGATAGTAAAGTTGTAGTTTATGTGTGGTGTTAACGGGGAGATCCCGAAGAGTTAAGTCGAAAGCCTTGGTATTATGTCTATTTTGATGATTGGAAGTTGGAGGTCAACTGAGTAGAGTTAGTACCTTGAAAGTAATCAGAGTGCGCAGCGAACGCGTAGTGTATTGCAGTTGTTCAGACGTGAATTGTACCGATGTTGATATTTGGTTACGTTGATGTTGTGTTTAAGTTGGTATTCTTATGTTGTTGTGTTCTGGTTCTTAAACCGGTAAATTCTTAAGTTGGTTACTTCTTGTGTTGCGATGTTAGTTGTCAATTGCATCACTTGGGTAGTATTCGCGTTGTTGTCGCCGTTGAGGTTAAGAACCGTTGTTTGTGTTATATGTGGAGTTGCCTTGCGAGGACGAGATTTGATTACTCGGAAGAATTAAGTAGTTGGAGTAGTTGTATCGGATGAATTTTTGAGGACGAAAATATTCTAAGTGGGGGAGAGTTGTAACGCCCTATTTCGATTATTTCGTTACTTGATTATTGTATAGTATTTGGTGTATTTTAGTAGTAATGATAATAATATGATTGCATGAATATTATTGCTATTATTATTTGATGATTATTACTATGGGTGAAATATTAGTATTATTAATATTGTGGTGTAATAATTGTTTTTACTATGGGATGGTAATTGTAATTATTATTACCATTAGTATTATTATTACTATTAGATTTATTTTTATTAATTGTTACTATTACTATTACTATTATTATAATTAATAGTGGTGGGGCAATTATAAGTAATGGGGTAGTAAAATAAGTGGGTAGGTTTAGTGGAAAATTTAGAGAATAGTTAGTAAGAAAATTATGAAAGATATAATTATAAGAGATAATTAGAAGTTAGTGGAATTATTAGAGAGAGGAGATAGTAAGAGTTTTATGAGAATTATATATGGAAAGAAATAGAAAGGAAAAGAAAGAAAGGAAAAGGAAATAGAGAGGAAAGAAAAGAAGAGCAAAGGAAGAAAAGAGAAAGGGAAAGAAGAACAAAAACCTACAAGAAGAAGGTGAAGAATCAAAGAGGTAAGGGGGAGAATTCTTGTTATTATGGGAGTATATGATTGGGATCAATGGGTAGTATAACATACTAGGAGAATTGGTTTGATTTCTATCAATTTCAATTGTTAGTTTTTGTGTATGAATTTAGGAAATTGATGGTAGAAAACATGTTTTAACTAAGATTCCTAATAGTTGCTATATGATGTATATAGGTTGTATAACAATTTGTTTCATGAAAAATAAGGGATTTATGACGTTTTTATGTTGATTTTCGTAGCTGACAGTAACATTTCCGAAAACAGCAGTTTTCTGGTTTTATAACAGTATTTTTCGCAACAGTAATTTTCTGGTTTTGACAGCATTTTGTAAAACTTGTAAATTCAATAACTTTTGAACTGTAACTCCGTTTTAGGTGCCGTTTGGACCGTTACGAAGATAAGAATATTATCTATAATGTGATATTCATTTTGATAGCAGTGGATTAATATTTATTGAGGGAATCCAATGTGGATGTATGTTGTATGTATGTTATATTTCTTGAAAATGTTTGAGAATTATAATATTTGATATGTTGAGATTTTGAGATTTGGATCCAAAACTTTTGTGTTAGAAATCAAGTTTTAAGGTTCCTAATTGTTGATACATGATAGATATAGGTTGCTATGTATTTAGTTTGTATTATAGTGATGTTTAGATGAGATTTTTAGTGGAAAATGTGCAAAACCCGTAGCTGGTGCAGGGGCAATTTTCTGGTTTTGGGAAAATTTCAAATGGGCATAACTTTTGATCCGTAACTCCATTTTGGTCGTCGTTCGAAGCGCTGGGAAGCTAATTAAATATTCCTTCTAATAGCATTGGGTTGGAGGATAGTAGATGATTTTATTTAGGTGTGGTTGTGAAAACATTTGGGTTGTCGGATGTTTTGTTGTCTAACTAGCGTGCAATTGGTATATTTGTGCGTATTAGGCTAATACCATATAAATGTGGATTGTTTGTGCCATTTATAGGTGTTTAGCAATTGTGTTGTGAATTGTTTCTGGAGGTAGCCTTATGGCGTGAATCTTAGTGAATAAACGATGAATGCGATTGTGTAATATCGTGCATTGATGAAACTTGAATAACATGAATCGGTGTATTCTATATATGTTATTTTGTTGTGAATGTGATGGCGAACGTTATGACGATGTTTTTGATGAATAATTATGATGTTTACAAAATGTGAATTTTGTGATAACTTGATTAAATGACGTTGATGAACGACGATGAAGGCTTATGCCAATGATGATGATGATGTACATTTTGTACAGTGTTGAGAGCCGAGTGCTCAGTGTTGTTGATTGTGTTGTTGTATTTTGTTTTGATGATGATGATGATGGCCTGAAAGTTATGGCGAACACGATGGCTTGGTTTGGCACATGTTGTATACCGTTGTTCGGTAGTTGCATTTTGTGTTGTTGTATTTTGAGTGTCGCATACATCTCATGGCCTGAAAATTATGGCAAACACGTTGGCCTGGATTGGCAATATTTTTATGTTGGATCGAATGATCACCACGTTGGCCTGGATTGGCAATATTATTACGTTGGCCCTGAGTTGGCAAGTTATTACGTTGGGAGTTCGGCTCCATTGGTACCACATGCATGGTGTCGTGTCAGCATTATGCACTGCACATTGTTTTGATTGATGTTATAGCGACGAATCCGATTTTGATAACCGGAAATTATTCTTGATGTGTGATGATGATGTTGTATATTTGTTGTTATGTGATGTTCGATTTGGTTTTGTAACATGAGATAATTAGTTAATTATTACATGTATGTTACATTGTGGTAATTGTGCTATATGCGATAATTGATGAATTTCTATACTTGTAATGCTTATAATTAAATTACTTTGGTATATGAAATATGTGAGCCATGTTGTATAGATGTTTGAGAAGTGTGATGAATTCTTGATGTATGTATGTTGTACATTGTTCATTATTATATATTTTCATAATGATGTGAATTCTCACCCTTCTGTTGGAATATGCTTTTTACGGCATAGTGCAGGTAATCAAGAAGGATAGTTGTTACTTTCGCTAGTTCGAGTCGGTGTCGTTTGCTCTGATACGTAATACTCGGGGGGATGAACGCTTGATGTTTATTTTTATTTGTTGTTTATATGTTGAAGATTTTGAGAGTAATGTAACTCTCTTTTATTTGAATAGTTGTTGGCATATTTTTTATGAGAAATATGTTGTTGAATAATTATAATGTTTTCCGCTTTGTTATTAATAAAGAAGTTGAAGTTTTGAAAATTATATGATGATTTGTTTGTCGGTTCATCCAAAGTGTTATGTATCTATGTTGTTATTAATTGCAACATGTGTTTTGCTATGTCGAAGACTTGTGACATCCTGTTTCATTATGTTTGTTTTTGAAATTTTCAATTTACTCTGATATTAAGCATTTAAATTTCTGACGGGGAATCAGGGTGTTACAGGACCCTTGCTAACATATAATACAAAGTAAATCCCAATACAAGAATACAATCACATGAAGTACCCGCAAGGAATGAAAACAACAAAACAATCAAAAGAAAAATCAAAGAACCAAAGGAAAAAATAGAAAAACAAACACGCGACGAAAGGGTAACCAAAATGAAAAGAAAACCTGGGAGGAAAAACCTATTCTCCAAAGCTCTACTCACCAGAGAACGAAATTAGTACTCAAACCTCCAGCCCCAACATCAACAAAAAAGAGATCTAAAAAAAACACTACACGCCTCTGGGGCTCATTTTCGTAAGTGCCTCAGGCACGAAGTTCTGTCAAGGTTTCTTTGGTCTTGAAGGCAACGCATACTTCTGTAGAGTGCCCCACGTATACAACATTGTATCCACATGTGACATTAGGATTTTGCTAAGGACAATGGGGAAACGTGGCAGGCTCGATCGCCTTGGGCACAATTTCCCCAACATGAATCAGAATATGCAGTAGATGCGTACAAGATATTTGAATTGGATCGAAGCGGGGACGCATCCTCCCTTGATTGATGTTCCAACGGTTGTTTTGCTTCTGGTTCTATTTTTGGTTGTCTTGAGTGGACTTCTTATTAGGTAGGAAGAAAATCCACAGATTGCCTATAGTTGCACTCTGGATTTTAACCGCCTATTCTCAGTTCGTTCACCAATCAAAACCTGATCTGAGAAGTCTGTTGTCATGTTGTCCAGCAATAGTTTAAAGATCTTATTGACCTTACCTTGGGGTCAATCTAAAATTTCCTTGCACATTGTGTTCTTATGCTCAACCTGTTCCAAGATTCTTCGATAACTGGATTTGAATCAAATATCGTTGTCAGGGAATTGTCATCTTCAATGAAGAAGGGAAAAGGTGAGCTTTTTTTGGTTTATATGCATGAAATGCAAATGTATGAATGTATGCATATGGTTTTTCATGTAGATGGAATGCAAATAGATATGCAACACCCATTGATTCAAATGCCTTTTTGATGATGCAATAATTCATGTTCGAAAGTTCAATATATACATGATGATGCAGTAATAGTATACGATAATGTAGGTTAAAAGTACAACATATTCTGAATAGTCTGTGTATATTGCTCGGTGCAGATTCAAACGTCCAACGTAAATAGGATGATCAAGGCATGTGGGATCATGGATTCCTGTAAAAACCTAATATCCCCCTCACGGGTAGGTACTAGTCTTCAAAGTTGGTCCCTAAGAGGTCTCCAAGAGTCAATGATCCTAATGAAAATAGCTTGTTGTAGCGAATTTTTGTAGGACAAAAGTACTTCAATTGAATCTAGTATAGGTGTGGGTCTCTTGCCAACCCAGCGCGCGAAATGCAGGTCGACACGACTATCCACATGTCTATCTTGTGTGTGTACTCAAGCTCGGGTATAGAGCTTCTCTCATGAAACATCAACCCAACCCAACAATAGAGAATATAAC
Organism: Lathyrus tuberosus; assembly: GCA_022829125.1. NCBI lineage: Eukaryota > Viridiplantae > Streptophyta > Magnoliopsida > Fabales > Fabaceae > Lathyrus > Lathyrus tuberosus. Next base: position 13,168,648 of record JALAZF010000124.1, on the reverse strand, counting down.
AAATATGTAGAATATTCATAATATGAATATTTAAACCAATAAAGAATGCAATAAATAACATAAAGATAAAGCAAGTAAAATGTAAAGATAAACCCCCAAACAAACAAGGAAATAAATAAAACTAGGCTCGACTCGCTTCGGGACTCCAAAGCAGATTTAAAGCTGTCGTCGGGCAAAAAATACCAGAGCACATTGCATGCTCGATGATACAACAGAGTCACCACCGAACTTTATTTATTCCATAAGGAAAGGGAAAATATATATAAAAGCCAAGGGAAATAGAAACATGTAAGGGAGTCGGTTATGCGAGGGGAAGGTATTAGCATCTCTCTCATCCGTTGTACTCAACGGGAACAATTTTAATTGTTTTTTGCGCGAATGGGTGTTACTATCTAAAGACTACTTGCTACCTTGATCCTTATACTATCTAAAGACTAATTTAGCTATTTTTTCTGTATTTTACTATTGTTGATTTTGTTCTGAATTTTGGTACTCCTTAAACTTTTTTCTCAGGACACCCTAATTCTTTAGGGCTTAGCGCTTCTCTTTATTTATGGTTTCTACAAAAAGTAATATGTTAACTTTTCGCCACAAACAACCTCTTGGGTGGTGTAGATGTTCAATACTAAAGGGAGAATTATGCTATGGACTATTAGAATAGATAACCACCATTGATTTTTAGTTTTAGAATGGTCCATACATTATTTGTTTCTGAGGGGTCCAAATTAGTATATGTCCATTTAATTGCTGAATATAGTATTATGTTGGTTATAATTATAGTTTCATTTTTTTGTAATGCCATGTATAATATTTATCTAGAATAAGACCATACAAGTGTTTTATTTCGTACTGACACCATCATAAGTGCCTAATGGCGTAATTCACATACTTTCCCATTTCTAAAACATAAACACAATCTATGGTACAAGATATGGAAACTAGCCAAAACAAGAAAGTCTAAGAATAAGGTACAATATTCCTCATTGTACAAGAAAATAATAATACACAGCGCAATAAGCTCAACTAAGCTTCTCTTGAAACATCCAAGCATAGCTCCACTTGTAAATCAAACCTGCAAATGCTTCCTGAAAATAATCAACAATAATGGGGTGAGATACATCAAATTTCAGTAAGTTCCCTATCTTATGGATTCTCTCGGCTTTACAAGGTTCTAGCTAATCCTAACTCAAGTCAAGGGGAAGGGAAATTACCTTGAGTTCACAATCTCACACTATATGGAAACATGTCATAAGTCTGTTAACTCAATATTTATCACTAATCGATAACCTTACCAAGGCATCCCCTTTTTCCGTCCGCTTCTACGTCTAGAAGTCGACTCGAGTCATGGATCCTTGTAGTTACTTGACATACGAAATGGATTCGGGAACATCGGCCTGTTAACCGTGAACCGTCACTTCTCATGGCCTGTTAACCGTCACAAGTCTCTACCCATAGCATAGGCTCCATTCGTACTACACATGGGAATCAAACCTGTCAAGTATCATGCATACGTTTTAGAGGAGCTCGAGACTAATGAAACTGCAACTCAAGATAAACGGTTACGATTACGTGATCACACACAAACGTGATTGTATTTGACAATCACAAGGCCACATTTTCCTTAAGGCCACATTCGCCTTTTCTCATAATCACAATAGTTCACACATGTTCCTTACTAGTGCTCCACTCTCTTCTAGACCAATACTCGTCACGGATGCACCTTTCTACATCAAGTGCACGAGCATCGACATCTAGGTTATCTACTCTAGACCATTACTCGTCAGTGATGCACCTTTCTACATCGAATGCACGAGCATAGCCATCTAGAGTTCTCTATCAATTTCTAGTCACAACCTAGAATCATATAATTAGGTTTGGGGTGAGATTTTCTCACTCTTCCTAATTCATTTTAAGCATGTTATTCTCTCAATTATGTTCAGCAACAATATTAGATAAGCATATTACAATATCAATCATAAAACACACATGATAGTATAACATGTCAAACATATTCCCCATAGTAGTTCACACACATTTTTAAGGCATACTAGCCACTACTATCCTCTACCAAGCATCCTTGGTTAAAATCATGGTCTCACATTACCATTTAATAGCACATCACATAAAACATCACTTTCGGGTTCCCTCCGATTCATTTAATCGGGTATCGAAATCAATACTTTTCATTTTTATCCCGTAGGATATTTTCACAGCTTTACTTCGGCTATAATTATGCCTCGGTCGGATTTACGGTCCAAAAGATATGGATTTCAACATATCACATAACATTACTTTCCTTCATTTTCCACTAAATAATTTATCCAACATCATATCCATAATTTTCACTTTTTATCTGGTAGAGGTAGAGGGACGTCATAGTTTTCCAATGATACCAAGAACGTCTCGATCCGAGTTACGGATCAAAAGTTATGAATTTTTAAAGAAAAGGGAATTATTTGAAAACTCCCAGGAGTGCCCGACTGTCCATGCTTCGCCCGGCGGTACCCCCCCTGTGCCTGTGCTTCGCCCGGCGAAGCAGCGACGTAAGTCCCAATTGCAAAACAAGAAAAGTTCCAGTAGCGTTCCTTGCTGCGCCCCTTAAGTTTCGCCAGGAGCAAGCCCGCGTCGGCTGAGCCTCAAAGCACCGCCGGGCAGTGTATACCAGAAACAGAATTATGGACCTGCATTTTTAGGGTTCCACAAGCTTCAAAATTCACCTTTTCCACCCCAGATCATTTCCAAACAACAAAACAAGTATCAACAATTGATCACATGCATATTACGACTAAACTACGCAATTTATATCGAATTTCATCCGTTAGATTTCATTTTCTCTCAAATCTAACCTAAGTTCAAATCATGGATTTCTAGAACTTAGAGTTTCTAACTAGAACCCACCTGATAATCGAAGAGGAGTTTGAAGAAGATGATGATGATCCATGAACTTCTCTTCTTCATCCAAGTTTTTTCCCTCTTCTTCTCTTCCTTTCCCTTCTTTCTCTTTTCTTCTTCTTCTTTACTATCTTTTTCTTTTCTTTCTCTTATAACAAATATATATATATATATATATATATATAATATAATCCAATAGACTAAAATATCTCCAATTGATATTTTATCGTCTCACACCGATTGATCCATTATTAGAGTTACCATAAAAAACCCATTCTCGAATTAAAGTAATTGATCTCTTCAGAGTTCATTAGTTCCTCTATTGATCCCAATTGATAATACTTAAAGTACTTAGAGGATTCCATTAATCCAATTATCCAAAGGTAGAGCACATAGATACTCATCTGATATCCAATTGAGCATTTAGATAATACGGGGTATTACATTTTTTCTTTGAAAAGTGAGTTTTTAATATTGTTGGCTATGGGCGTGAGTTGGAAACTCATGTGACTTTTTCCTTTGGAAAGTGATTTTTTAAATTGGAAACTCATTTGACGCAATTGTTAAGTTGTGTTGCTAAAAATAAGGATGGTTATTTGACTCTTACTGGTAAAAAAATCATACTATGGATAAGGTAAAAATCTACAAAATGAATACATGCATAAATTCAAATAATTATCAACTAAAATAAACGTGTATAAGTGCGCGAATGCGCGAATGGATACTTTAATATCCATCTGCATTATAACAGCAAAATATATGTTTATATAAGATTGCATGTTTATTAATTTATTTAAAAAAACACATCAATATTAAACCATTCATTATTTAACATAAAAGTTATTTTATTTGATAATCCAATTTTTGAAAACTTTTTTACTGTTTTTAAAAACATAAATTGATTTGATATTTCATAACTGATCTAATTATTCTTAATAAATACGCTGGTAATTGGTATAATATAGGTACTTACATATCCATAGGATACGAGTATGGATGCTTCAAATGATGTATTATGTAATATTATGGTATAATCTATTAACTTTTGATATATATATATATATATATATATATATATATATATATATAAGTAAAAGGCTCAAAATAAAAAGAAATCCTGTTAGAACTAACAAGAAAGGGCCCATACGAGTATGGGTGCCTAAATCCCAAATTGTTTTAGCAGCAAATTTGTCTAAGAGAGAAGCTAGACAACAAGCTTGGTACCTAGATAGTGGCTGCTCATGTCATATGCCAGGAGAAATGCTTATGGTCTAAACATTATTTTTGAAGGAGGAAGTCAATGTGGGGTTTGGAGGAGGACAAAAAAGGAAGATTATTGGTACGAGCACTATTAGTAACTCCCTAATATCTATCAATAATGTTTGGTTAGTTAGTGGACTCAGACATAACCTAATGAGCATAAGTCAATTTTGCGACAAAGGTTATAAAGTTGTGTTTGATAAGAACTTATGTTCTGCAATCAACGAGTTTGTCAAATCCATTATGTTAAAAGGTAAGAGGAAGGGAAATGTTTATAAAATTAACTTCTCTGAATTGACTAGCCAAAAGGTTGTTTTCTTGAAGTCAGTGAGTGATGATAAATGGGTTTGACACAAAAGGTTAGGTCATACTAACTAGTGGTTGATCTCCAAAATTAGAAGGCTAAAAATTGTTATAGGGTTGCCAAATAACAATTATCACTATGATGCTCTCTGTGGAGCATGTTAAGCAGGAAAGATTAAAAAAATCTCTTTCAATGCCAAAAACCATTTCCTCAACCTATTGATTTATTTGGTCCTATTGGAACTCCTTCATTTAATGGAAAGAAGTATGGTTGGTCATTGTTGATGGTTACAATAGATTGACTTGGGTTAAATTCCTCAGATCCATAGATGAGTCATATAAAGTATTCAACATCTTTTACCCACAAATTCAATCTGGAAAGGAACTAAAAATTTTGAACGTCATCAGTGATCATGGTGGTGAATTAAAAACAAGCCTTTTGAAAAATTTTCGTAATGAACATGAAATTATCCACGAGTTCTTTTCTTTTAGAACTCCATAGCAAAATGGAGTTGTAGAAAGAAAGAACATATCATTGCAAAAAATGGCTATGAACTTGATCCATGAAAATCATCTTCCTTAATATTTGTTGGCAGAAGCTATTAATACTTCTTGTTATGTTCAGAATAAGATCTATGTCAGATCTATTCTGAAAAAAACATCACACAAGTTGTTTAAAGGAAGAAAGCTAAGCATATCTTATTTTCATCATTTTGCATGTACTTCTTACATTTTGAACCATAAGGTCTACCTAAATATATTTGATGCTAAGGTTCAAAAGTGTATCTTTTTAGGATACTTTGATCATTCTAAAGCATATAAAGTGTATAACTCTAAAACCAAAATCGTTGAAGAGTTTATACATGTCAAGTTTGATGACAAAAGGCCTAACCATGATACAACAGAGCCTATTGAACGTGTTGCAGATATACAGGTTTCTAAAGAACATTTAGAGATTGGACCTTTAGAAGTCATAATCTAATAAGTACGAGGTTTAGAAGTTATTGAACTAGAAGATGATCATGTGTCTAAAGCTCTTCAAGAACCGGAGGATTAAAAATATGCCCAAGATGGTTCATAAATGTCTGTTGAACCTAGGAAGGCCTTCAAATATAAAGACGCTCATCCAGAACATCTAATCATTGGAAATAAGGATGATCCCCTGAGACCTAGATCAACGTTCACAGATGATAACGTCATGTTAGGGTTTATTCCCTTGATTGAGATAACTTCTGTGGATGAGGATTTATCAGATGATGGATGGATTGTGGCCATGCAGGAAGAACATAACCAGTTCCATAGGAAAGATTTTTGGGACCTGGTTCCATGCCTAAGTCAGAAGAACATCATTAGAACAAAGTGGATGTTCATAAACAAGCTGAACGACTAAGGAGAAGTGGTAAGGAATAAGTCTCGACTAGTAGCTAAAGGTTATAGCGAGCTGGAAGGTATAGATTTCTTTTAGGCTTTTGCCCTTGAATGAAGTTATTTCTGGAGAGGTGTATGTCAAACAACCACCTGTGTTTGAGTATTCAGTTCACCCAGATTTTGTGTTTAAACTCGAGAAACCACTCTATCGATTCAATCAAGCTACTAGATCAGCTTGGTATGAGAGATTGAGTAATTTCCTATTGAAAAAGGGTTTTGAAAAGGGTCAGGTTTAGAAAGACTTGAAACAGATATATATATATATATATATATATATATATATATATATATATATATATATATATATATATATATATATATATATATATATATATATCCTCAAGTATTTTAACATCTGTAAGGATAAGTAACGTGTTTTTAAAGAAAATACAAAATCCAGTTGCAGGGGTTTTAACCAATGGCCAATTTAGATTTTCCCCTCAATTAGACATTTAATTGAGGTGAAATGTAACATACTTTTTATGACACTATTCTTTACGCCGTCTAGGAAGCTGAGATAAAAACACCTTTAATGTGAGATAATATCACTTATTCGTAGTAGTGAGTAATTAGAAGAAATGTATAACCCACTTTGTTAATAGACTTAGTAAAAGGAAAGATTATAAACTTATTTAAACACGTATAGGTGATTTAGGTCAAATGAGCGGTGGTGTTGTGTTTGGTTTTGGTTGTTCGTTTTGATATGGTTGATTTATGGATGTTAAGGAATGATAAAGTTTGACATCATTGAATTAAGACTATATCAATTAAATGTATTTGGGTGAAATTATTAAAAAGATAGTAGATGCATGACTAGATATTGTTATAGTTGTTGGCAATTTCTTATCACACCACTCTTGTTTCTTAGGCACCATCTGAATTTTCGATTTTGCCCTCTGATTTCGGATGTGCACATCCGGACGCACCAATTTTTTTAAAAACGTTGATTCTTTCCGGAAGTGCACATCCGGAAACATTCCTGATATGCAGATCCGTAAAAAGGCAGAACATTATTTTTTTAAAAAAATCGGTATTTTTGCTTGGTCGCATATGTTAATAAATCGTCGCAATTTAATATACATTTGACAACATCCATATATAAAATAAAATGATATATATATATATATATATATATATATATATATATATATATAATAAATCTCTGTCAAAATACAGTGCATATATCTAATATAAATATAATACATCAAACAAAAAACTACTGCGTATGGCGAAGGATCTCTCCTGGCTCCCCTACTCCTCTGCCCCTACCCGCCATCCTGGATCGATGTCTGCGGTACTGAAGTGCCACCTGAGCAATCGCAATAATCCTGTCCACGGCAAGTCTGGCACCAAAGCCCTCAGGGAGGTGACCGTCCGCAATGGCCTGCTGCGCTATCTGCTCTATTTCTTGTATCTTATTCTACTGCATAATAAAACAACATTCACATATGCATAACATGGCAAGATTTATATTCAAAACAACCTCATTCACATCATAACCCATGCAATTCAAAAAATCTAGTATACAAACATGGTGGTTTATTTATAGAGATAAAGGAATGAAAGTCAAAAGAGTAGTAAAAATACCGAAAGGTCGTCTGACCTGGTTGCATAATAGCTAACACTTGCCTCCAAAAATATTCAAAATTCATTGCCAAGTCTGCTGTCATCGCATTATCTTCGGATGCATGCACATTAGCTTCTTCTACAGGCGCATTAGCTTATACAACTTCTTTACGTTCTTGAGCAGCTTCATCTTTGGAAACCTCAATGGCTTGGCTCTCTGCTTTTGTATTGTCATTTGTAATTGAAACTTGTGTCGAGTAAGACACTCCATACCTAATGTTGCTTGCTAATTGTGCAGCTCCATAACAGCGCCCCTGCATTTTATCCTCGGTAACTTCTCTCCTAAATTGTAGTTTTGTTGATCCATCCATATTATCATCAGTTCGGGTGGCTTGTGTCACACTATTCATGTATTTTTCCTGTACAACACAAGATAAATGTGTCAATATTACTAATTACCAGACATTATTAACCCAACCCCAATTTCAGGAAGATCATGTGTTAGATAAGGATTTCATGCAAGAATAAGGTTTAACTTTAATTCACAATCATAATGTTTTTATATATTACATGCTATCTTGTCATCATCCACATCAGTATGGAATTTCAGTCTATAACCATAAGGACTATTTAGTATGTTTTGGCAATTATATGACTAAAAGAAAAATATTGGTTGGAAGAAGGATTCTGATAAGAAGCCTAACATACTGTTCAAGAGAGTGAGAAAAAGGCCACTTTGGTTTAATGATTTTTTCACTTATTAAATGAGGGTGCAATTAGTCATTTTCTTATTGGGCCTTGTTTTAGTATTGCAGTCTGTTTGTTGCTATTTAGCCTTTAAACTTAGTAACCCTAAGTATATAATGGTTACCTTGTATGAGTTTCCTTTCCAATGAATGAAAAATTTTAAAGTTGTTTTATGTTTTTATTTTGATGCAACCCTAGATCTAACTTTAGTCTAAGCAAGTTTATCATTGGTGTTTTCATTACTTACTCATGGCTCCCCCAAAACCCACAAATCCCTCTTCTAGAGAGATTGTGGAAGAGGCTGTTCATACCACTCAGCTACTATTGGATAATGCAATGAATCAAACCCAACTTCAAATGGATGAACGGTTTGACAAGGTTGCTGCAGTTTTGGAGCAGCAAATGGGACAGCTTCATACAAGATTGGCAAATGACAAACAAATCGAAGATAATAGGTATGAATCAGTCATTTCCTTGCTTCGCAAATTAACAACACAACAGGAGCAGCCAACAACGGCTGTTTTTACGACAGCAGCTACAGCTACAACTACGGCTGCAGCCAGCAGCTCAGGTATCTCTCACCAAATACCCTCATCTATTCCGGCTGTTATAACACCTATTACCCATGTTCTTTACCCTATCCATACCCCCATTAGACAATCTGCTTCCTTTTCCAATTGCAACCTGTAACGCCCCGATTCCGATTATTTCCATTTTGTTGAATCTTTTATTTAAATTGAGTGATAAATTATTTTATCCGTGAAATTGGTGTGTTAATATGCTATGTTGACATGTTATGATATTTTACCATTTTTGAGAGTTTTCGGGAAAATTAGAATGGAGGGTAGTTTTGACATTTCTCAATTAATGATAAGTTAGAAATTTAGTGGAAATAGAATTGTGTGAGAAAATGAATTAATTTAATTTGTGTAGAAAATAAGAAATAGAACAGAAAAAGAGATAAGAAGAGGAAATAGGAGAGAAAGAGAAAGAAAAGAAAAATAGAGAGAAAAATGAGAGAAAGAAAGAGGAAGAGGAGAAAAGAGGGAAAAGCTTGGAAATCTTCAAAACAACTTCTAGGAATCGATTAATCCGGGTAAGGGTGTGAAATCTTATTATCTTATCAATGTATATCATTATGTATGATTGTGTTGTTGTCGTTGTTGATTTTTATGAGTTTTGGTATAAACCCATTTGTGTAGAAAATGGTAGAAATCGATTTAATCGTGTTAGTAATGATGTTTTCGTGTCCCTTGTTGTTGATACACGAATGATACATGTTGTTGTACATCAAATTGGTATTTTTCTGAGTTTAGATGATGAATTTGGGTGTGGTTTGGGGAAAAAACGCAGAACAAAATTCTGCAGAAAAATTCTACATTCTGCTTGGCCATACGCGTCTTGGGCCAGGCCATACGCGTATTGACTTGGGCAATACACGTATGGATGGCGCATTTCAGGGCCAATACGCGTATGGGATGCATGTTTTTCCCAGCCATCTGGTGATTTGCGTATGATACGCGTACGAATTTTGGGCCATACGCGTACGGAATAGGTCCATACGCGGATGGGCAGGAAAAGTGTAAAAATGTGATTTTTCAAATACCGTTTTCGTTTTTCTTTCGTAACTTTTGTTCCGTTTATCCGATTTTTACATTCTTGGTATCGTTGTGAAGCTATTGAGCTGTACTTTCTTATTATGATGATTTGGAAATTGTTAGCCGATTTAATTATGTTGAAAAGTCGAGAATAGTGTTATTTAGCGACTTTTCCCGTTTTGAATATGTGTTTTGGAAGTGAATCATACAATAGTGCATTGATGTGAAAGAATATATATTGTATGTGATTGTATGAGATGAATGCATGAATATATTGTAAATATGTATGCATTTCAAGAATGTCTTGAGTCATTTTGTATGTGAAGCATAATGATGTGCATTCTTGTGTTGTGTGATTCTAATGAGAATCCGTTGTAACGTCGTGTGCCTATGTGAGGTGTGAGCGATGATTACAAACGATTGTGTGCCCATGTGGGGTGTGAGCAATCGGATTGTGTGCCTATGTGAGGTGTGAGCAATCCATAAACATTGTGTGCCCATGTGGGGTGTGAGCAATGGGTGAACATCGTAGGCCCGACGGGGAGTTACATTGGTAACGAGCGATGGTTCCAATAAGTTCCTGAGTGAACTTGAGATGATTGAGTCGGTACCGCATTGCATCTGCATAGAGTCGTGAGTCGGTCTTTATGATTTGCATTTATCATCTTTATAATTGTGAATTGATGAATAAACATAAATATGTATGTTTATGTGGATTGATAAGGATTGTGAAAGTATGCATGATAAATATGCTTGGCTTTGTATATATATACATTGTAATGTATATGAGTGAATTGTGATGAATTGTGGTGAGAATGTGGAATATGTGTATTTTTATGCTAAGATACATAATTTTATACATTGCTATTATGATAACATTTCTCACCCTTCTGCTGTTTTATGTTGCTCTATGAGGCATTGCAGAGTAGGTATGCTGGTGGTCTTTTTGCGAAGCGTGTCTTCATTCTTTTGGTCGGTCGGCTCTGATATGTAGCACCGGGTAGCTAGGATATATATGATTCTTTTGTGATACATTGTACATGTATCTTGCTGATGAATGTTTATGTAAACATGAATTATGTTGGTGGATAATACTTGATGATATATATATATATATATATATATATATATATATATATATATGTGTGTGTGTGTGTGTGTGTGTTATATGTTATTCAATGTTTCGATTTTCCGCTTTTATTCTAAATATTGAGATGTGGGTGTAAGGACTAAGTTCCTCTGTTGCAAAGTTACCCCACTGTTGCATATCAATGTTGAGCAGGTGTTTTTTTTTTTTATAAGCAAGATTGAATTATATCAAGGACACAAGAGGGTGTCCCAACCATTTACAAAAAAGGCAACCGATATAAAAAATCGGACCTACAAAAATTCACAAGGGGCATTAACCCACTCATAATAATTACAATTATAAGCATTTATGTGCTTCTTTCCTATCCACCACCAAGAAAACAAAATGACTCGATTAGTAATTGTGTCGAGATCCCAAAATTCATCTCTGAACATAATGTTGTTCCTAGACGACCAAATTACCCAACATACTGTTAACCACATACCAACCGCAGTCCTAACGTTAATATTCTTCTTGACGCACCCGTCCATCCAAAATGACAAATGGTTTATGATATAATGTGTTGAATGTTTTAATTTCATGTATAATGTGACATACCTCTTTTATACTGTGTTTATAATTATACTCTGACGAAATTTTAAATATGTGCCTAAATGATTATGTGATTATTTGGGGGTATAGAAAGAGGGTGTTACACAACCACCCTCCACCACCACCCATTACATCTACCATTGGATTTAACGTTCCACCACCGCCCCAACACTATTCCTACCTCACGTCGCACACCCTTTTTCATATTATGGTGGTCTGTAGTAATGAAGTGTGTGGTAGTATGTGCCCTATTTACTACCACGGGAAGATACATGTCGTAAAAATATAGTAGAGTGTAACATATCACAATGGTTGTAAAAATCAACCGTAGCAAAATGTGTTGGTCAAGGGTTTGATACCAAACACCAGCATTTTGAGAATTTTTTCAACATTATATCTCGGTTAAAAATTAATAATATGACAAATTGAGTTATACTAGAAGAACAAGTTTCACTATGTAATATTTTTCGAGCTTTCTACAACTCATTATCTATATCTCACTCTTTAACACTTATAATTTGGCTCAATGCTTATAATTCTTCAACCAACACTTCCTTCTTTAATATTTCATTTTTGCAAACTATTAATAACTTTACATAAGGAATTAGTACAAAAAAGAAAGTGTTGATTGAAGAACTAAAAGCATTAAACAAAATTCTAACTATAAAGGAGTGATATACGGATAATGGACTGAAGAAAGTTCATAAATATTGATCTATGTTAGTTGTTTTCTAACATGACTTAATTTTTCATATTATTATTTTATAATTCAATTCAAAAAGATATATACTCAATGATGGGTTGGTAACCACAAACGATATAATAAACCATTATCTAAGACATGTTGATTGACCGAAATGATATATGCATTGTACAATAAATAACATAATGAAAAACATAAACAATAACATGAACAATAACATACCAACATTAAAAAAAAAACATCATACAATAACAAAAACAACAGCATTTATCAAACATACCTAAACAATAATATTTATCAACATACTTCAACAAAAACATCAACAAACTTCAAAAAAAATTTCTAAATTAAAACAAACAACAACATTTATCAATAAAATACACAACTTACCTTAAAGAAGACAAATGTTTGAGGTAGACTTTGAACAAGAAAAACAAGAAAAAAAAAAACTAATACTTTGAATAACAACAACATGATATCAAAACTCATAAAATATTTCTTGTGCGTACCTTTCCTTGAAAATATTCGTGAAAAATGAAGACAAAGATTTTAGCTAGCTTATTGTTTCGTGACACATAACTTGATTCATATAGTCGGAGAACTTATGTTGAAGTTTTGTAAAGTTATGATGAAGTTTTGAGAGATTGAGATAAGGCGAGAGAAGTTGGGTTTCACTTTCAATGTTGTGTGTTCTAAAGAGAATTAAGTTAATTTATATAGGTAATGTATTTCACATTGGTCGGTAAAATGAACTGTGGTGAATGATTCTGATATTTTACTACGATTGTTGATCTGAACCGAGGTGAAAAGTTAATAATTTTTATTTAAAAATAGAAATTAAGGAAACAAGCCCAGTGTTCTAACAAAAAAACATAAATATTTTGGAATTTGAAGTGTATCTTATGGTTATATGTGATTTAAAATTAAAATTAAAATATATTCTTTCGGTTATGTGGACTTGATAAAAATTGGTTACGAAATACTATACTTTTTATAATAATAAATTCGTTGAAACAGAGTAGGGTCAAAATGGTTTCATCGAGGAAGGAAAGACTAAGTTTTGAAAAGAAATGTTAATAATTCAATAAGGTATAACAACATTCTGAAAATAAATAAGACCAGCTCAAAAGTTGTAATGCATTTAATATTTAGGGTAAAATGTCCTAAAAAATATTTTAGTAGTTATGGCTAAGTAGATGAGTCATCACCCTGGTAATCTCATATACTTTGCTTATAAAAAAAAGTGGGTCTTTTCCTATTCAAATTTAATAGACATTCATCAATCACATCAAAACTAAGTCACATATCTTAATATAATGAGGTTCACCTTATTTGTAAAAATCTACAAATAACACAAAAGATTCAATTAGTAATAAAAAATCTTTGAAGTGTAAATAATTAGCTGACTAAACTTTATTATGTATTTGAGGCGCGTCGTGTTTTATTTTAATTAATATCATATAATCCCTTAGTTTCTAAATATAATCGAGAGAAAAAATAATTTAGGATATGTTTTGTATCTTAGCAACAACAACTTATGTTTTTATTTCTTTGAAAATGACCGATGGATTAGATTACGAGATTTTACTATACACTATTAGAAAAAGCACATTTAATCTCATAGGCAAAATGTATTTAACATCGGCTACAAAGACGAGGTAACGAATGGCGTCATAAAAAAGGCACACTTTACGTCTCGGTTTAAAAAAAAAACCGACGGGTAAGTGAAAAGGTCATGGGTTTGATCCCCAAGGATTTCATTTTGAAATTTTGAAATGGCAAAAACACATGTCCCCTTTGTTTTGTAATTTAACTGATGTGTATACCAAATTTTCACCTCGGTTTTCTCATAAAATCGAGGGGGTAAAACAAATTTGAGTTTATTACTTCTAATGTGGATTGCTCATTTCACTAAACCTTATACTGAATATATAATTTATAAAAATTGGTTAGGAAAATAATTATATAAACAATTGTGTTATATTTCAAGAATAACTTACATATTGGTTATGATTTTGAAGCATCTTGCAACTCATCATTCTTCTCACGCTGTTTTATGCTTAAAATCTCTCCAATGTTCCAAGTTCTTTATCAACACTTCGTTTTCTACTAATTCATTCTTGAAAGCATAAAATTTGATGCTTTAAGAAGTGAACAAATATGGAAGAAAGATGAACAAAAACTAGAAGTATTGAAGAGATTTTAACAATAAAATAACGTGAGATGAATGATAGTTGCACAATGCTAGAAAATCATTAATCAATGTAATATAAGTTTCAGCTGCAACATAATTTTGCACATGATTAATTACAAAACCAATTTACAAAGTAATATGTTTAAAGAGGGGTTAGTGAAACAAACAATCAATATTAGATATAATAAACTCAACTAGATGGAACAAGACGAAAGATGCACAAAGAACCACAAAAAACATAATCGCAATATCAATATCAACAACAAAAACTACAATAAAAAAACATCAAGAACAACAACGTCAATAAACAACAAGAATATAAATAACAACAACGTCAATAAACAACCTCTAGAGTTTATAGTATCAACAACAAGAACAACAACATCGAAAAAAATGACATCAATAACATCAACAAAAACAACAACAAAAATTATAGGGTTTCAGATCTCAAAAACAACGACAACAATAACAATAACAACAACACAACACCAACAACAACAACATGACAAAATTATTAGAAGTGATGTTTGACGTACCAAATCTCTGAAGAAGAAGTAAAACAAAATGATTTTGATCTCTGAAGAAGAAAAGAGAGTCCTAGACACATAACATCTTTGTATTGAAGATGGTATGTGTTTATAGCTCTCATTGTTTAGTATTAGAGATAGGCTTTTATATTGTACATATTGTTCACCATAGCTTAGCATACTCTTTATTTCCTTTGTATATATATTAGCTATGTAATCTTATTATAATCAATGAAAACAGTGCATTTACCAATTCTCTCATTTTTCTCTATTTCTTCTTGAGTGCAACAACCCTAACTGTTTCTTGTTATTTGCATAACTGTTTCTTCTCCATCTTCATGGTGAGAACTTTCTTTCTTGATATGGTATCAGAGCTAACCATGCTCTGGTAGCCATTGTTTGCTTTCTGCTCCCTCTTTATCTCGTTTTTCTTCTTCTTGTTTCTCTGCAACAATGGTTGCGTAGAGTTATCACGATTTCGCTACTAACTCCGTTAACCCCTATTATTTTCATCCAAATGAGAATCCTGCTCTCGTTCTCGTCTCTCCACCGCTTGATGACAAGAATTACCACGTCTGGTCTAGATCGATGCACATTGTATTGATCTTCAAGAATAAAGAAAAATTCATTGATGGTTCTCTTCCCAAACCAGCTGTTTCAGATGTGCTTTATGCGCCATGGATTCGCTGCAATACGATGGTTCTTGCGTGGATTCAACGTTCAATTTCAGAATCAATTGCACGATCCGTTTTATGGATTGATACTGCAGCTGGTGTGTGGAAGAATTTGAAGATTAGGTTTTCGCATAACGATATTTTCTGCATCTCTAGCATTCAAGAAGATTTATACAAGTTTCACCAAGGTACTTTAGATGTATCAAATTACTTTACTCATTTGAAAGTTCTATGGGATGAATTGGAAACATATCGTCCCCTTCAATCTAGTTCATGTGCAATTCCATATTCTTGTGGTTCTACTGCCTCAATTCGTCGTTATAAAGACCAGGACTATGTGATTAGGTTTGTTAAGGGTTTGTATGAGAAATTCACACATTCCAAGAGCCAAATCATGATGATGAATCCTCTACCTGATATTGACAAAGCTTTCACCTTGGTTATTCAACAAGAAAGAGAAATGAACAATGTCATTTCCTCTGTCATTCTTGCTGCTGGCAACACTGAAGAGAGCTTAGCTCTGAATGTTTCTCATGATCATCAGTCACACAAACACAATCAGTATAGAGGAAAGAATCAGGGTCATGGAGGTCCTCGAGGTCAAAACCGTGTTTGTACACACTGTGGCAGAAATAACCATACAGTTGATACTTGTTTTATCAAGCATGGTTATCCACCAGGCTTCAAGAAAAAGCCTAAGGGTAATGGTCCTAATTCTCAGCAGGCTGCTACTGTCAACAATGCATCTGAGGCACCTACACCAGGTTCTAGTTCCACTAATCCTTCTTATGGTTTGACTCAAGAGCAATACAATAACATTCTAGCACTGCTGCAACAATCATAACCTACCTCTACAACCAATTCAGTCTCTACATCTCCTCTTGTGTTGAACTCTCTCTCATCCAATTCCAATGGTAAGTCTTGTTCTATGTGGATTATGGATACAGGGGCCACAGATCACATTTCTTTAAATCTTTCTGCTTTCACTAGTTATAATTCTATTGTTCCCATTTCTGTCACTTTGCCTGATGGTTCACAATTATCTGCATCCATTGCCGGTTCTGTCAAACTCACACCATCTTTAATGCTTCATAATGTCCTATATATCCCTTCCTTCAATGTGAATCTTATCTCTGTCGCAAAATTATCTCAAAGCAATAATTATTTTGTTCAATTCACTGCTGACTCTTGTTCCATTATGCAGAACCCTTCCATGGCAACGATTGGTATAGCTGAATTGCACAATGGATTATATGTGATTGATTCAAATAAATCGCGTTTTACTTGTAATTCTGTATCTGACAATGCTTGTGATGTTTGGCATATGAGACTCGCTCATCCTTCTCAAAAAGGATTACAACCTATTTCTAAACTTTTCCCTTTTGTTTCTTATAAAGACAATGTATCTCCTTGTGATTCTTGTCATTTTGCTAAACAACGAAAACTTCCTTTCCCTAATAGTATTACTTGTACTAATGATTATTTTGAGATTCTCCATGCTGATTTGTGGGGCCCTTTTTCTACTATTTCTACTCTAGGTCACAAATATTTTCTCACTTTGGTTGATGATTATTCCAGGTTCACTTGGGTAATTTTTCTTCAAACCAAAGACCAAACTAAAACTAGCTTTGTCCATTTTGTAGCCCATGTAGAGAAGCAATTTCACAAATCTATAAAATGTTTAAGGTCTGATAATTATACAGAGTTTTTAGGTCTCAATTCCTTCTTATCTTCTAAACGCATTGTGCACCAAAAAATCTTGTGTTGAAACCCCTCAACAAAATGGGATTGTTTAGAGGAAGCATCAACACATTCTCAATGTAGCTAGGGCTTTACATTTTCAATCCAATATGCCTTTAACTATGTGGAATTTTTGTGTCCAGCAAGTTGTTCACATCATTAATAGGCTCCCTACTTCCTTGCTTAACTTAAAATGTCCTCATGAAATTCTATATCAAGAGCCTCCCTCCCTTATACACCTTAAGGTCTTTGGCTGTTTGTGTTATGCTTCCACTCTTATGGCCCATCGAACCAAGTTTGATCCTAGGGCACGCAAGGCTGTTTTTCTAGGCTACAAAGAAGGAACCAAAGGATACATCCTCTATGATTTGAAACATCACAGTATATTTGTCTCCAAAAATGTTATTTTTTATGAAAACACATTTCCCTTCAAAGACCAGTCCCATACCCACACACATTCCCAAACTCCTTTATATGATGTTACCATTCCTAATGACCCTACCACATACTCTCCAGACTATACAATGTACCCTTCAGATAATGAATTATCTCCTGTACTTGATAATCTGAGTCCTACTCAGTCCAACCCAGGCCCCTCCCAAACCAGTATCTCTCCTAACAACATCTCTCCTGATAACAACTCTAGCCATGTTCCTACCCTGCTCTCACCCTCTGCTCCTGTCATAGATTCTAGTACTCATCTTCCTACATCCCCCATCAGCTCAATTCCTGAGCCTAATTCTGCTGTTCTCACTCTTACTGATCAGCCTCCTATTAGGCAGTCCTCTAGAACTTCTCATCCTCCCACATATCTTGCAGATTATCATTGTTATTCCACATCTGCTACATCTCCCTCCTCTAAAGTTTTTTATCCTTTGTCCTCTGTCTTATCTTACCATCAATGTTCTCCTGATTTTCATCATTTTTGTTGTTCTATTTCTTCTAACCATGAACCTTCCACTTTCCAACAAGTTAATAAATTTGAATGTTGGAAGCATGCTATGAATGTTGAATTGCAGGCTTTTGCTGATAATCGTACATGGACATTAGTGGATCTTCCACCTGGTAAGGTTCCTATTGGATGTAGATGGGTCTATAAGGTGAAATACAGGGCAAATGGATCCATTGAAAGGTATAAAGCCAGGCTTGTTGCCAAGGGTTATACACAAATGGAGGGAGTGGATTATTTTGATACCTTTTCCCCTGTGGCTAAAATCACCACAGTGAGAGTTCTTCTTTCTATAGCTGCCATCAAGGGTTGGCATTTGGAGCAATTGGATGTCAATAATGCATTTTTGCATGGAGACTTACATGAAGAGGTGTATATGACCTTACCTCCTGGACTTGTTACTTCCAATCCATCACAAGTTTGCAGGCTTCACAAATCCTTGTATGGCTTGAAGCAAGCCAGTAGGCAATGGTATGTTAAACTTTCTTCCTTTTTGATCTCTCTTGGCTACTCACAATCTCAGGCTGACTGTTCTCTCTATGTCAAGTCCACATCCACAAGTTTTACTGCATTACTTGTATACGTGGATGAAATTGTTTTGGCTGGAAATTCTCTCGCTGAAATTCATTCTGTCAAGACCCTCTTAGACCAACAATTCAGTATCAAAGACCTTGGCCAACTAAGGTATTTTTTAGGGTTTGAGATTGCTCGTTCTTCTTGAGTGCAACAACCCTAACTGTTTCTTATTATTTGCATAACCGTTTCTTCTCCATCTTCATGGTGAGAACTTTTTTCTTGATATTTAGTGCTCTTCGTTGGGGTTCTTTCTGTGTTGTTTAAACAAATGAAATCGAATACTACAAGCTAAAAGTAGGGTATTTTTAAATTAAAAATAAAATATTCAAAGAATGCGCCACTTTTAATGAGATAAAAACATAATCTAAGGTTGTTGGGATTCGAAGCATGTACACTGAATAAGTTTACCTCTCACTTTTCCAAATAACCGATGGAATATATCGTATATTAAAAAAAAAAAAAAAAAAGGAAGCGCCCAGGTATTTGATCTTGATTTTTTAATACGTGAAATGACATCATCGTCATAAAATGTACTTTTTGTAATAATGAATACAAATTAAGTTCTATTTTATATGATATATTATTGGTGTTATCATTTTTTAAAGAATAATAGTTTTATTTTTTTAGTATTAATGATCAATAACAAATATCTAATACCTAATATATAAGAACACCTATAGCTGAACTTTTAAAAAAAAAACATTATTAAAAATTGGGGTTTACAATAACGTTTTTGAATTAAGCGTTATTAAACAAATGTATATGACATATCACTTTATAAAAAAAAAAGCGTTATTAAATACTAGCATCTAGTGAAATGTCAAACATGATATGTTAGCAATTTTTGAAAAACGCTATCAAAAGAATAATTCCATAAAGCTTCGATTTCATAGAGAAATTTTTGAAGCGTTATTGAAGCGTTAATTTCTGTGATTTTCTGGGCTGTTCTGCAGGTGGTGGTGAAGACGTCGCATTCTGGCAGTCGGCTTGGACTGGGAATACGGCGTTGAAGTCTTAATTCCCTTCTCTTTTCGCTAACTGTTCCAACAAGGCAATTTCGGTTTGTAATATGGGAGCTTGGGACGGAACTCATTGGCAGTGGAATCTTTCTCCTTTAATGTGTAGTTCTCCTTCTGGTAATTCTGAGGTTGAAAGGAGGGATTGCATCAGTCTTTTGGAAAATCTCGCAGCAGTTAGAGATGCACCTGATAAATGGTTTTGGAAGCTGGACGATTCTAAAGAGTATTCGGTCAACTCTTTCTACTTTTTCTTGAATTCGTATTTGTTAGAAGAGCTTCAGCATGATCTTGCGGAAGCGTTGGATTTACTGTGGAAATCGGTGATGCCTTTGAAAGTCCAAGTCTTTGATTGGAGAATGGTGCTTGATAGGCTTCCGACGAGAAGTAATTTGGAGAAAAGAGGTGTTATCAATAATGAGCATGATAAAGTCTGCGTGTTTTGTCTCGGTAATATTGAGGATAACGACCACCTTTTCTTCTCGTGCCCTGTTTCTGTTTTAGTGTGGGGCAAGATTTGCGATAGGGTCGGAATTAGTCGTATAGTGGAAGTTTCTTGCAATCTTCATTTGAATGCTTGGAACAGTCAGCTTAAAGGTCGCGGTAAAGGCGGTAAGACTAATTCAATTTGGTTTATGTCTTGTTGGAGCCTTTGGAAGGCTAGAAATACTATTATGTTTCACAATGCTTTGTATAATGCGGATGATATAGTTAGTCTTATTAAAGTAGTTTCGTGGAATTGGTTGATTTTAGGCCAAGATGTGAGTAGAAACTGTAGGCTCTACGAATGGCATAAATTCCCGTTCGATTTCATGTAATTGCTCTCCTTGTTTTTGGAGGTGTTGTTTTGGTTCGAGATTCCATTAAGCTCCTATTAATGAATTGCTTATCAAAAAAAAAAAAGAAGGGGTTGTTAGCGTTTTTAAGCGCTATTAAAGCATAAAAAGAGATATTAAACATTCTTTTTGGCGTTTTGCTAGTTTGGTGGAATAGTCGCATACGTCTAGAGAATTATAGTCATAAGGAACGGAATATAAATCGAAAACTCTACCTTTCATAAGTAGAAAACAATACAAAACTTTATACCACAAAACTCTTTAAAAACGTAAGAATTCTCTCTTAAATTTTGTTTGTTATAAGGAAAACGATCTCTTTATATAAATACAATGATCCAACCACAAATTCTAATAGAATAAACATAAAATAAGACTGAACCCAATCTCCTAGGAAAAACTTAATATTTTCCATGAAAATTTGTTAAACAATACTTTTCCAAACACAATCTTTGCATAACTCAGGAGAATTTTGAATGTATTAAAAATGAAATAAATCATTTGATATAAATATGAATTTAAACGAACCAAAATGAATCTTTGAAAAAAAGAAGCGCTAGAGGATATCTGGCTAAATTGAGAAATAATGTCTCAACAATATTTGAGCGATCTTGCAAAACATGTTTCATACAAATATATGTCAATTCAACTCTGATAACAGAAAAGTTCCGGCTATTGCATAGTTAATATTAATTGATAAATTTTCAGAGAATATTACATCATCAATATTGCGGCAGTCGTTGCATTGCACGAACATTATAATCATATATTATTTCTAGATTACAGTAGACCATTATTAAGTTGTTAAATACTTGCTGACATATTCCATTTTTTATAAACTTTGAAAGGTCTATTGAAGTTTGAACAAGTCTACCTAAGTAAACCTGCAATGCTCAGACACATTAATAATAGTGCAGATGTGTTGTGATTTTCCACTCTTTACATAGTTAAAAAAAAACAACCAAGTAGAAAACAAATATATTAACTATATAAAATTATTGCATGTAAGGATTATAGCAACAGTCCTAATTTATTTATTCTGCTCTATAGTAATTGCTTATTGCTTATACATTTTTTATTACTTATACATAATAAGCTGAATTTATTATTTTTCAATGCAAATTAAATGAGCTTATTTAAGGACTCCATTGGGACTTGCACTAGTTTATATCTTAGATTCAACAAGTCGTTTGATATCAGTTGGATAGGTTGTTTCTGGACTAGAAGTGCTATCATATGAAATTGCTGCAGTGTTGTAGCTATAAGCGGACGTGGGATGAATTCCATCATAAAAAACATACTCGTCTCTATTTGAACATGGTATTGAATCACGAATACAAAACCCATTTGGCTTTGTTGGACAGCAGGGAGCCTTTCTAACTGTAAAAGCTGAAATACAAAAGATTTATGATAAGTAAGAATCTAAGTCATAGACAAATTCAAAAGCAATATTATTAACCTAGAATATGAAATTATAATAATTGAAATGTTTACCTGATGAGCTTTGTACTGGGCCAGCAGTACTATTAACAAAGATAGATTTGGAATCTGGAAGAATAGTATTGAATTTATCCACTAGAGATTTAAGCTTCTGACTAAATATTAATGCATCAGCATTATATTTTTCAATACATGATCCATTATTCCCATTCACAGTATTGATATATGGAAGGCAACCTAATAGGCCCAACCCAACAAGTACGAACTTTCTTGCCCCAGTAGTATACAAATCCTGTTAACAAAAAATACCAATTTGTATATTTAAAAAAAAGAATTTTTTTATATAGCTGCAAAATATTAAATAGTCATAAGCAAAATTAATCATACTTAACATTATTCTTTATTTTCTTTTTCGGTTATATGATATACCTTTAAATCAAGGAAATATTGGTTGATAAGAACTTCAGCATATTGTTCAGGATTATAAATGCGACTTGTTGGGTATATTTCGGGCAAGAAGTAATTGTTTAGGTAATCGTTGCTGCCAATATTCACATAGTATAAGCACTTCTTCAAATAGTTTTCAGCTTCAGACGCACCTCCAAGCTTCTTGGCTATTTTGGAAACTATGGTCTTGTGATTTTTTATCTGTTGTCCCAAGGGGATTCTATCACCCTGCATATATTGTGTAACACTAATTAACCAAAAATTTAGAATAATTAAATATTAAAAAAAAACAATATTTAATGAATAGTCGATTCTATACCAATTGTTGGCTAGACTCATTGCGAATTCCACCAGAACCAGATGCATAGTTTACACCCAAAAGTATGTCTGCGCCACTTGTGTTTGCGTAAGGTGGGATGAACTCCTTGAATCCAAGAAATTCGACTACAATGAAACATTAATTTTTAAAATTGTGACTAGCAAGTATAAAAATAAAAAAACACAGTTGTTGGTGTTAATGGTATATAGATAATATTACCTGTATAATCAATTACTGTTGGTCCATTGGTATATCGCCCTGTTGGACCAGTTGGAAAGTCGATGCCATATGGATTGTAGTTAGCTTTTGCTTCAGTTTTAAGATTGTTGTTGTTTCCATTGTCATTGAAGGAGTCACTAAATACGTAAACACATGACACTTGACGCGTTTCTTTGTTGGAACAGGAGCATTGCATATAGCATGCAGCCAAGAGAAAAAGATGAAAAATCAACCATTTTTTAGTCTCACATGCCATATTATTTGAAAATGGAAATGATAATTTATATTGTGATATTGTTAATGAGTGTGTAAATAAGAAGATGAAGGGTGTATATATAGGGTGTGTGTCGCCAAAATTGTCAAATCAAAGTATTAATGAAGGATCTATGACGGGTTTGGCAAGTAATAAAATCTGAAAGTCCTGAATTGATTTAAATTTTAAACCTAAGATCTTGAAATATTAAAAAAATTATTTATGG
Organism: Lathyrus tuberosus; assembly: GCA_022829125.1. Taxonomy (NCBI): domain Eukaryota; kingdom Viridiplantae; phylum Streptophyta; class Magnoliopsida; order Fabales; family Fabaceae; genus Lathyrus; species Lathyrus tuberosus. Next base: position 13,145,057 of record JALAZF010000124.1, on the reverse strand, counting down.
TACCAGCAAAAGAAAAATAAGTAACTCCCTAAACTTTGAAATCACGTTACAAGTTGGCATGTACTTTTTTTAGTGAAATTGCTATGAGATATGAGAATATAACACTGCTGATATTTAGAGTAAGAAATCTTTTTTATTAATTATGGCAATGGTGTAGTAATCAATCTTTTTTATTAATTATCGCAATGGTGTAGCGCAAAGCCTAATATCATAGTTGAAAAACGCATGGCTCTGTTAGGAAGCAAAATTACTAACCTTAACAAGGTATAAAACAACTAAAAATCTAGAAGCAAACTAAGAAAATAGAGATAAAGATAAATTGGATTTTTCATTGATTGATTCCAAATGTCTCTATGAGACTACATTATATAGAGCTAATACTAAAGAAAAAAGGTTTGATGGCTAAAAGCCCAACTAGACAATAAAAGCCCATTAAGATAAATTCAACTTCTAACTTAAATAATTAAGTTATTTATAAACCACTTCCACCTCCTATCATTACTCACCCCTTCAAGATCAACCTTGTCCTCAAGGTTGTAACAATAATGGCATGATCTAACTACAACTGCTTTGGCACATTTAACACATTCACAGCCTCCATAAGATATCATCCTTTCCAACCACAATCCTTTGGAACTAACTGCAAAAGTTTATCAGGAACTGATATAGTAGATGGTTTTGCCCTAAAACATAGAACTCTACTGCTTGATAATGGAAGGAAGGAAACATCCTGAAAGTCAATGACTACATCAGGTGTCACATAAGCACTGGGATCTCCAATTTCATGGAGTAATTGTTCAACACATGTATTGAAATTTAAAACTCCGCCACTACCGTCAGCCTTCGCCACCCACACTTCTCCGTTAAAACAGATTGCCGCATAAGGAAACGATAAATCCAGTAATTGCTGGAAGGACATATTGCGGTACTTGTCTCCTGGATGCATGAAATATCCTCCTGTGAGTTGACAACCACATTCTAGAAGATGGCCAATAACTCCCAATATTGCAGCATAATCTGCATCTGAAGCAGTCTCTGGAGAAGCCAGTACAAGCTCGGAATTGAAAATATTCAAGCTTTTGTTTTCCATGGCCCCCATATTAAAATCTGGGACAGCAACAATGTTGAAGAGGTCCAGGTCATATTCAAGTCCAAAAACATCTTCGTCCCACTTCATAGCTGCTTTCAGAGAATACATAGCATGAGCAGTCTTAGGCACGTCTTCTTCAGGCGTCCAGATGCTATTGGACACCTTCCTACCTGAGCGGGTAGTAAATGTGTCATCTCTGCTCACGAGTTGCCCAGTAACCAAGGCAAACAGATAACAAGGCTTCTTGAAGGGATCCTCCCAGACAGCATAATGTCTACCACCCTCTAAGTCACCCTGTCCAACCAGGTTTCAATTAGACAACAATACTAGATACAGTGATATGTCTGCCTCAATGCGAACTGTATACTTTTCCATTATATCCAGCCGATCCTGATAAAACGTGATCTTACGGAAGCCTTCTGCCTCACATTGAGTACAGAAATTCCCAGATGACTTGTAAAGTCCCTCTAGTGATGTGTTTTTCTGTGGGAAAATCTTATTAACGATTTCAAGATCATATTTACCACTAGGAGGTGACTGGATTGTTAGATGACGTGCATCCACACGATAATCTTCCTCCTTCAAGGCCTTGCCATTAATCTTGATGGACAGTAATACCATGTCATGTCCATCCAAAACCAGCGGGGGAGCAGAACCTTCAGTGCGAGGAAAAACAACAATTTTAGAACTAACTATTGTGTTCTCCTCTCCCAATGAAAACTTCAGATCCACAGTTTCAAAGTAGTAATCTGGCTTTTGGTAATCCTTCAAGAATATTTCAGTTGGTGCCGCCATTTTCGGTTCTTCAACTTGCTTGGCTAAATCCTCGGTAGCAACCGAACAAATTAACTTCCTACTAGCTTTCTTGAGAGCCGGTACAGAAGAATAAAATGGGTAACAATTCTTTCGTAGAATAACCTCTGATGAAAGGAAATGTCTATGTCTGTCACTACTTTTCGAGATTTTCTGAAAATAACCAAGGCTGTAATTAAACTGGACCTCCCCCACTTCCTTCAACCGGCATAGTTGAATGACTTGTTTTGAAAAACTCGGCCAAAACGGTGACGATATTGGAATGATAATATGTTCTGGTGGTTTCGGTGGAATCACAAAATCAGCTTCATTATGAAACCCTCCATCTTTGAAATGAGGCTTGCCCACCAGTTTATCATTGGTATCAGAGATTTTCGGTGGCTGAAAGGTATACATAAAGTGTATTATGGTGTCGTTGAGAATTGTTGCAACGAGACCGCAACCATCATCATCAATTTTATTAAACTTCATTTCCTTCGATTCTCCAACAAGGCCAAGTTTCGAAGCCAAACCATGAAGCAACATTCCTAATGCAGCTTCACCGTGTGACATAATCGAGTTCCACGAAACCAAGTTTCTCTCAGGCATTCTTTCAAACACCTTAACTGTACTGTCCATAACTTCTTGAACATATGCTCGTAAGAGTGCATCTTTTTCTTCAATGACATCAGAATCACACAGTGACTTCTCATTGACTACATCAGTTTGCATTAATGTCTCAGTATTCACAGTATCAAGGTTGCTAGTTTCATCAGGCTTTTCATCTTCATCGAGATATTCATCATCATTGTCACTGTCCTGATCTTCGTTCCCACCGCCTTCAATAAAAACATCACCGGTAACATCAACAGAAACTAGTTTTGAATCCAATGAAAACCTATCTGCAGGTTCAAGAAGAACCCTAACGTTGTCGGTTGGTTCCTCTTCTATCTTAATCGGCGGGGGCTCATCTTCCGTTGAAGGAAGCTCACCAGAAATAACAATACCCAGTTGTCGCAATTGCTTATAGCGTGTAGATACCTCACAAGGAGATGGAACCGGTTGTTGCTTCAAATTTGGATAAGGATTTAGACCCTTTTCACAAACAGATTGAGTGTGTGGTTCGACAACAATGTCTTCACAAAGGGGGGATTTCTCAATGGATTCCACCGATTCAATATTTGGTTCATCCTCTTCTTCGATTGGTAAAATTTCTCTCCATTCCGGTTTAAATTTCCATAACAAAGTCGTTGTAAATGTATCCCAACTATATCGGCGATGAATACGAGACCACCATATCCACCATTTGAGAGCAGAGCCTCTCAAAGCTCCAACAACTTTCAACACCTTTAATGACTCATGGGTTCCATACTCTTTGAAAAATTTCTCAAAACAAAGAATCCACCAATATGCATCATCTTCCCCATCAAACAATAATATTGTCATGTTAAAGCGGAAAGTGAGATCGAAAATGAAAGCACCAATTATTAGGAAGCAAAATTGCTAACCCTAACAAGGTATAAAACAACTAAAAATCTAGAAGCAAACTAAGAAAATAGAGATAAAGATAAATTGGATTTTTCATTGATTGATTCCAAATGTCTCTATGAGACTACATTATATAGAGATAATACTAAACAAAAAAGGTTTGATGGCTAAAAGCCTAACTAGACAATAAAAGCCCATTAAGATAAATTCAACTTCTAACTTAAATAATTAAGTTATTTATAAACCACTTCCACCTCCTATCAGGCTCATTATTTTGATATATATATATATATATATATATATATATATATATATATATATATATATATATTCGTCCTTTACTAAAAGATCATTTCCGCACAAATACGAAATAAAATTGGTGTACCTTTATTGAAAGATCATTTCCCTTCTACGATACATTTATACAATGGACCATTATTGCAGGATCGTTGCCGCCTACAAAGATATTATATGATAAACCTTCAATAAAGGATCTTTGCCATTCTATAAGGTGATTATACATTTATCTTCGGTTAAAAATACCTCTCACCATACGAGGTGATCAACCTCCAATGTTTGATCTTCATTGAAAGGTCCTTTCCACCTTATTAGACAACTTCTAATTGGACCTGTAACGCCCTATTTCGATTATTTCGTTACTTGATTATTGTATAGTATTTGGTGTATTTTAGTAGTAATGATAATAATATGATTGCATGAATATTATTGCTATTATTATTTGATGATTATTACTATGGGTGAAATATTAGTATTATTAAAATTGTGGTGTAATAATTGTTTTTACTATGGGATGGTAATTGTAATTATTATTACCATTAGTATTATTATTACTATTAGATTTATTTTTATTAATTGTTACTATTACTATTACTATTATTATAATTAATAGTGGTGGGGCAACTATAAGTAATGGGGTAGTAAAATAAGTGGGTAGGTTTAGTGGAAAATTTAGAGAATAGTTAGTAAGAAAATTATGAAAGATATAATTATAAGAGATAATTAGAAGTTAGTGGAATTATTAGAGAGAGGAGATAGTAAGAGTTTTATGAGAATTATATATGGAAAGAAATAGAAAGGAAAAGAAAGAAAGGAAAAGGAAATAGAGAGGAAAGAAAAGAAGAGCAAAGGAAGAAAAGAGAAAGGGAAAGAAGAACAAAAACCTACAAGAGGAAAGTGAAGAATCAAAGAGGTAAGGGGGAGAATTCTTGTTATTATGGGAGTATATGATTGGGATCAATGGGTAGTATAACATACTAGGAGAATTGGTTTGATTTCTATCAATTTCAATTGTTAGGTTTTGTGTATGAATTTAGGAAATTGATGGTAGAAAACATGTTTTAACTAAGATTCCTAATAGTTGCTATATGATGTATATAGGTTGTATAACAATTTGTTTCATGAAAAATGAGGGATTTATGAGGTTTTTATGTTGATTTTCGTAGCTGACAGTAACATTTCCGAAAACAGCAGTATTCTGGTTTTATAACAGTATTTTTCGCAACAGTCATTTTCTGGTTTTGACAGCATTTTGTAAAACTTGTAAATTCAATAACTTTTGAACCGTAACTCCGTTTTAGGTGCCGTTTGGACCGTTACGAAGATAAGAATATTATCTATAATGTGATATTCATTTTGATAGCAGTGGATTAATATTTATTGAGGGAGTCCAATGTGGATGTATGTTGTATGTATGTTATATTTCTTGAAAATGTTTGAGAATTATAACATTTGATATGTTGAGATTTTGAGATTTGGATCCAAAACTTTTGTGTTAGAAATCAAGTTTTAAGGTTCCTAATTGTTGATACATGATAGATATAGGTTGCTATGTATTTAGGTTGTATTATAGTGATGTTTAGATGAGATTTTTAGTGGAAAATGTGCAAAACCCGTAGCTGGTGCAGGGGCAATTTTCTGGTTTTGGGAAAATTTCAAATGGGCATAACTTTTGATCCGTAACTCCGTTTTGGTCGTCATTCGAAGCGCTGGGAAGCTAATTAAATATTCCTTCTAATAGCATTGGGTTGGAGGATAGTAGATGATTTTATTTAGGTGTGGTTGTGAAAACATTTGGGTTGTCGGATGTTTTGTTGTCTAACTAGCGTGCAATTGGTGTATTTGTGCGTATTAGGCTAATACCATATAAATGTGGATTGTTTGTGCCATTTATAGGTGTTTAGCAATTGTGTTATGAATTGTTTCTGGAGGTAGCCTTATGGCGTGAATCTTAGTGAATAAACGATGAATGCGATTGTGTAATATCGTGCATTGATGAAACTTGAATAACATGAATCGGTGTATTCTATATATGTTATTTTGTTGTGAATGTGATGGCGAACGTTATGACGATGTTTTTGATGAATAATTATGATGTTTACAAAATGTGAATTTTGTGATAACTTGATTAAATGACGTTGATGAACGACGATGAAGGCTTATGCCAATGATGATGATGATGTACATTTTGTACAGTGTTGAGAGCCGAGTGCTCAGTGTTGTTGATTGTGTTGTTGTATTTTGTTTTGATGATGATGATGATGGCCTGAAAATTATGGCGAACACGATGGCTTGGTTTGGCACATGTTGTATACCGTTGTTCGGTAGTTGCATTTTGTGTTGTTGTATTTTGAGTGTCGCATACATCTCATGGCCTGAAAATTATGGCAAACACGTTGGCCTGGATTGGCAATATTTTTATGTTGGATCGAATGATCACCACGTTGGCCTGGATTGGCAATATTATTACGTTGGCCCTCAGTTGGCAAGTTATTATTTTGGGAGTTCTGCTCCATTGGTACCACATGCATGGTGTCGTGTCAGCATTATGCACTGCACATTGTTTTGATTGATGTTATAGCGACGAATCCGATTTTGATAACCGGAAATTATTCTTGATGTGTGATGATGATGTTGTATATTTGTTGTTATGTGATGTTCGATTTGGTTTTGTAACATGAGATAATTGGTTAATTATTACATGTATGTTACATTGTGGTAATTGTGCTATATGCGATAATTGATGAATTTCTATACTTGTAATGCTTATAATTAAATTACTTTGGTATATGAAATATGTGAGCCATGTTGTATAGATGTTTGAGAAGTGTGATGAATTCTTGATGTATGTATGTTGTACATTGTTCATTATTATATATTTTCATAATGATGTGAATTCTCACCCTTCTGTTGGAATATGCTTTTTACGGCATAGTGCAGGTAATCAAGAAGGATAGTTGTTACTTTCGCTAGTTCGAGTCGGTGTCGTTTGCTCTGATACGTAATACTCGGGGGGATGAACGCTTGATGTTTATTTTTATTTGTTGTTTATATGTTGAAGATTTTGAGAGTAATGTAACTCTCTTTTATTTGAATAGTTGTTGGCATATTTTTTATGAGAAATATGTTGTTGAATAATTATAATGTTTTCCGCTTTGTTATTAATAAAGAAGTTGAAGTTTTGAAAATTATATGATGATTTGTTTGTCGGTTCATCCAAAGTGTTATGTATCTATGTTGTTATTATTTGCAACATGTGTTTTTCTATGTCGAAGACTTGTGACATCCTGTTTCATTATGTTTGTTTTTGAAATTTTCAATTTACTCTGATATTATGCATTTAAATTTCCGACGGGGAATCAGGGTGTTACAGGACCCTTGCTAACATATAATACAAAATAAATCCCGATACAAGAATACAATCACATGAAGTACCCGCAAGGAATGAAAACAACAAAACAATCAAAAGAAAAATCAAAGAACCAAAGGAAAAAATAGAAAAACAAACACGCGACGAAAGGGTAACCAAAATGAAAAGAAAACCTGGGAGGAAAAACCTATTCTCCAAAGCTCTACTCACCAGAGAACGAAATTAGTACTCAAACCTCCAGCCCCAACATCAACAAAAAAGAGATCTAAAAAAAACACTACACGCCTCTGGGGCTCATTTTCGTAAGTGCCTCAGGCACGAAGTTCTGTCAAGGTTTCTTTGGTCTTGAAGGCAACGCATACTTCTGTAGAGTGCCCCACGTATACAACATTGTATCCACATGTGACATTAGGATTTTGCTAAGGACAATGGGGAAACGTGGCAGGCTCGATCGCCTTGGGCACAATTTCCCCAACATGAATCAGAATATGCAGTAGATGCGTACAAGATATTTGAATTGGATCGAAGCGGGAACGCATCCTCCCTTGATTGATGTTCCAACGGTTGTTTTGCTTCTGGTTCTATTTTTGGTTGTCTTGAGTGGACTTCTTATTAGGTAGGAAGAAAATCCACAGATTGCCTATAGTTGCACTCTGGATTTTAACCGCCTATTCTCAGTTCGTTCACCATTCAAAACCTGATCTGAGAAGTCTGTTGTCATGTTGTCCAGCAATAGTTTAAAGATCTTATTGACCTTACCTTGGGGTCAATCTAAAATTTCCTTGCACATTGTGTTCTTATGCTCAACCTGTTCCAAGATTCTTCGATAACTGGATTTGAATCAAATATCGTTGTCAGGGAATTGTCATCTTCAATGAAGAAGGGAAAAGGTGAGCTTTTTTTGGTTTATATGCATGAAATGCAAATGTATGAATGTATGCATATGGTTTTTCATGTAGATGGAATACAAATAGATATGCAACACCCATTGATTCAAATGCCTTTTTGATGATGCAATAATTCATGTTCGAAAGTTCAATATATACATGATGATGCAGTAATAGTATACGATAATGTAGGTTAAAAGTACAACATATTCTGAATAGTTTGTGTATATTGCTCGGTGCAGATTCAAACGTCCAACGTAAATAGGATGATCAAGGCATGTGGGATCATGGATTCCTGTAAAAATCTAATATCCCCCTCACGGGTAGGTACTAGTCTTCAAAGTTGGTCCCTAAGAGGTCTCCAAGAGTCAATGATCCTAATGAAAATAGCTTGTTGTAGCGAATTTTTGTAGGAAAAAAGTACTTCAATTGAATCTAGTATAGGTGTGGGTCTCTTGCCAACCCAGCGCGCGAAATGCAGGTCGACACGACTATCCACATGTCTATCTTGTGTGTGTACTCAAGCTCGGGTATAGAGCTTCTCTCATGAAACATCAACCTAACCCAACAATAGAGAATATAACAAATATGTAGAATATTCATAATATGAATATTTAAACCAATAAAGAATGCCATAAATAACATAAAGATAAAGCAAGTAAAATGTAAAGATAAACCCCCAAACAAACAAGGAAATAAATAAAACTAGGCTCGACTCGCTTCGGGACTCCAAAGCAGATTTAAAGCTGTCGTCGGGCAAAAAATACCAGAGCACATTGCATGCTCGATGATACAACAGAGTCACCACCGAACTTTATTTATTCCATAAGGAAAGGGAAAATATATATAAAAGCCAAGGGAAATAGAAACATGTAAGGGAGTCGGTTATGCGAGGGGAAGGTATTAGCATCTCTCTCATCCGTTGTACTCAACGGGAACAATTTTAATTGTTTTTTGCGCGAATGGGTGTTACTATCTAAAGACTACTTGCTACCTTGATCCTTATTGTAACAGCCCGATTTTGATATTTCCATTTTTGTGTTGATTGATTCTATTTGGTTGGGTCTTTTATTTAATTGGGCAATAATTATGTTATTTGTGATATTGGTGTGTTAATATGTTATGTTTGCATATTATGTGATTTTACTGTTTTTGAGAGTTTGCGGGGAAATTAGATTGAAGGGTATTTTAGATATTTCACATTTAATGATAGTTAGTTAGTTAGTAGATATTTTGAGAAACTATAAAGAAATAGAAAGAAAGAAAAGTATAAGAAAGAAAGAAAAAGAATAGAAATAGAAAGTTAGAGGTGAGAAAGAGAGAAAAACAGAATTTTGAGAGCAAGAGTGAAAAAGAGAAGAGAAAAAGAAGAAAAGCTACAAATCATCAAGATCAAGCTTCCAAGAATCGAGAAATTGGGTAAGGGTGTGAAATATTATTATCCTAACTTTGTGTATGATTATGTATGTGTTTTGTGTGAATGTTTTGGTTGGTTTTCCATATGTTTCCGTTTATGTCGTATTGGACGAAATCGATAGAAACCGATGTTTCTACGGTCGAAAAGTCGTATAAATACATGTGTTGGTTGGTTATATGTATGTGAGCTGCTGTTTGAAGTTTCATGAAGTTTGGTTATGTTTCAGTTAGTTTTCGGTATGTTTCCGTTGTTGTTTCCGTTTAGGTCGAATTATAGGAAATTGATAGAAAACGATGTTTTCACGGTTAGAATTCGAAATAAATTACGTAGTGGTATCGAGGAAGGTTAGGTCGTCGTATGGCGTGCTTTTTATTCGATTTGGTGAAGTTTAAAAATTCTGGTTTTTGAAAGGTTGAAATTTAATCGAAAAAATCGAACGTCGTAGAAATTTCGTTTATGTGTTCTAAATTGTTCCCATGTATTTGGTGGTTGGGCGTATATGGTTGTTTCGGTGAAAATGTTTGATTTAGTCGAGTTTTCGGGGATTCGGGAAAATGGCAGCAAAGGTGTAAATTGAAAAATCTGGTTTTTTTGAGAAAAACAGAGCATGAATCGATTCATAACAGCTATGTATCGATACGAAATGGTTTATGTATCGATACATAACCCTTATGTATCGATACATGCTGTGAAAATTGGGAAAAATAGCATTTTCACTACAGCATGTGTCGACACATGCGAGTTATGAATCGATACATGAGGTCTTTATGTATCGATACATAAAGCCTATGTATCGATACATACTGTGCTGAAACAGAAATTCTGGTTTTTCGGGGAAACTTCGGAAATTCATATCTCTTGAACCGTAAGTCGGTTTTGATCCCCGTTCGAAGCGTTGGGAAGCTAACGAGATGTTCTTTCTAGGAAAAATAGTTTTGGGGTCTGAACTTGGTCCAATCGGTACAGTTTTTACGAATCGTTTCATAGTGTCGGGTGTCCGGTTTATGTTTTTGCGTTAGATTGAAATATTTATAACTTGTTCGTTGTTTATCGGATTTGAGAGTTCTTTATATCGAATTGAAGGTATTGATATGTACTAATTGATGGTGATAAGAAATTATATTTTTAGCCGACTTTTCACCAACTTTTCCGGTAAACCGTAAATCGAATTGTTTGGTTATTTGTGAAAACGTTCGGTTGCCGTTTGGCACAATTGATGTGAATGTATGTGGATTGTGTGTGATGAATGCATGACTATATTGTGAATATGTATGCATGTCAAAAGTGTCATGAGTCATGTTGTATGTGAAGCATCATGATGTGCATTCTTGCATTGTGGGGTTCTAAGATGAACCCGTTGTAACGTCGTAAGCCTTTTGAGAGGTGGGAGCGATGATTACAAACGATCGTGAGCCTTATACAAAGAGGACCGAAAGCGATCGGATTGTGAGCCTTATACAAAGAGGACCGAAAGCAATCCATAAACATTGTAAGCCTTTTGAGAGGTGGTAGCAATGGGTGAACATCGTATGCCCGACGGGGAGTTACGTTAAGTAACAAGTGATGGTTCCAATAAGTTCTTCAATTGAACTTGAGATGAAATGAGTCGGTACCGCATTGCATTTGCATAGAGTCGTGAGTCGGTCTCTATGATTTGCATTGGTCATCCTTGTATATGTGCATTGGTGAATAAACATGAATATAGGTGGTTATGTTGAATGATAAGCATTGTGATGACTATGTTTGGTTTTGCATATATATATATATGCCTTGCGATGTATATTGAATGAGATGTGATGAATTGTGATAAGAATTGTATCGTTGTAATGATGCATTGAAGAATGAATATAATATGCATGTTATGTGGAATGGTAGAATGGTGAGGATGTGTTGTGTGTATACTTTGTGTTGAGATATATAATTATATGCAACGTTATTATGATAATATTTCTCACCCTTCTGCTGTTTTATGATGCTCTATGAGGCATTGCAGAGTAGGTATGCTGGAGGTCTTTTTGTGAAGCGTGTCTTCATTCTTTTGGTCGGTTGGCTCTGATATGTAGCACCGGGTAGCTAGGATGTATATTATTCTTTTGTGATACATTTGTATATGTATCTTGTGGATAAATGTTTATGTAAACATGAAGTGTGTTGATGAAGCATACATATGTATATGTATGTATATATATTTTGATGTATTTCAATGTTTGGATATTCCGCTTTAATTCTAAATATTGAGATGTGGGTGTAAGGACAAAGTTCCTCTGTAGCAAGTTACCCCACTGCTGCATATCAACCTTTTGAGCAGGTGTTGTATGTGTTAAATGCGTGTATGATGTGACATGCCTCTTTTATGCCATGCTTTAATTGTACTCTGGCGAATTTTAGAATATGTGCCTAAATGATTTAAATGATTATTTGGGGGTATAGAAAGGGGGTGTTACATTAAGTGGTATCAGAGCCAGAGTTGAGTCAGTTGTGTCTGTCTTGTAGTTGTGTTGGTTGAACTGTTGTTTAACCTTTGTTGTTATTTTTGGGGATGATCAGAATATGGCTGATAGAAACGATAATGCGATGACTGCTGCTATGGAAGCATTGGCTAGGGCGGTGCAGGGTGCGCCGAATGTAAATGCTTATGAAGAGTTCAGGAAGAATCAACCACCGGTCTTCAAAGGAAGATTTGATCCCGATGGAGCTCAAAATTGGTTGAAAGAGATTGAAAGAATCTTCAGAGTTATGGACTGTGCGGAAGAGAATAAGGTGAGGCTTGGATCTCACATGCTGAGGGAAGAAGCCGATGATTGGTGGGTCGGTATGCGCGAAATTCTTGAGGTGGATAATGAAGAGGTAACTTGGGAATTGTTTCGTACCGAGTTTTTGCTAAAGTATTACCCTGAAAGTGTGAAAGGGAAGAAGGAGATGGAATTCCTGGAATTGAAACAAGGTGGTATGTCAGTGGTGGACTATACTGCTAAGTTTGTGGAATTGGTTCAATTTCATTCTCATTATGCTGCGATTACTGCTGAGTTCTCAAAGTGTATTAAATATGAGAATGGTTTGCGTCCTGAGATTAAGCAAGTTGTGGGATATCAAAGAATTAGGAGGTTTTCGGATTTGACGGAATGTTGTAGAATCTTCGAGGAAGATAGCAAAGCTCGTTCTACACATTACAAGAGTTTGAACGAGAGGAAGGGAAAGCAACAAGCTAGAAGTGGACCTTATGTGACACCCGCTGATAAGGGTAAATATAAGGGAAACTTTAATAAGAGATCTGGAGGAGGAAGTTCTGGGTTCATTAAATGTTTCAATTGTGGTGGAATGGGTCATAAAGCAACTGAGTGTAGGAAGCCCGTTGGGAAATGTTCTAACTGTGGAGGTATTGGGCATTCTATTGCTGAGTGTAGGAGGAATATGGTGAAGTGTTTTAATTGTGGAGAAGTGGGTCACATTAGTACTAAGTGTACTAAGCCGAAACAAGCTCAAGCGGGCGGAAAAGTGTTTGCATTGGCGGGGACTCAGACCACTAGTGCAGACCGTTTGATTAAAGGTACATGCTTTATTAATAGTACACCTTTAGTTGCTGTTATTGATACGGGAGCGACTCATTCGTTTATTTCTTCGGAGTGCGCGATGCGTTTAAATCTTGCGTTGTCTTTGATGGGTGGTGAGATGGTTATTGAGACTCCTGCTTCAGGGTCGGTAACTACATCTTTGGTGTGTATGAGTTGTCCTTTAACCATGTATGGTAAAGACTTTGTTATGGATTTAGTATGTTTGCCGTTGGAGGGTTTGGACGTAATCTTGGGTATGAACTGGTTGCAATTTAATCGAGTTCATATAGATTGCTATCACAAGTTAGTAAGGTTTCCTTCTTTGGAAGATGATGAATTTGAGAGTTTCCTATCCACTAAAGAGTTGAAGAAACTTTTAGCGGATGAAGCTTAATTGTTTGGTTTGTTTGCATCATTGTCGGTGGAAAGTAAAGTTTCACTTGATGTGTTCCCAGTGGTGTGTGAATTTCCAGAAGTGTTTCCGGAAGACATTACGGATGTACCGCCGGAAAGAGAGGTTGAATTTTCTATTGATCTAGTTTCGGGTACTAGACCGATTTCGATGGCACCGTATCGTATGTCGGCATCGGAGTTGGTAGAATTGAAAAAGCAATTGAATGACTTGTTGGATAAGAAATTTGTAAGACCAAGTGTTTCTCCTTGGGGTGCTCCGGTATTGTTGGTAAAGAAGAAGGACGGGAGTATGCGATTATGCATTGATTATCGACAATTGAACAAAGTGACAATTAAGAACAAGTATCCGCTTCCAAGGATCGATGATTTGATGGACCAATTGGTTGGTGCGAATGTTTTTAGTAAGATTGATTTGAGATCGGGATATCACCAGATTCGTGTGAAAGGAGAGGATATTCAAAAGACGGCATTTAGGACACGGTATGGTCATTACGAATATTCCGTGATGCCATTCGGGGTTTCTAATGCGCCGGGTGTGTTTATGGAATACATGAATCGTATTTTTCATGAACAGTTGGATCGTTTTGTGGTTGTGTTCATCGATGATATTTTGATTTACTCTAAGTCTCAAGAGGAGCATGAAGAGCATTTGAGAATTGTGTTGCAAATTTTGAAAGAGAAACAATTGTATGCTAAGTTGTCAAAATGTGAATTTTGGTTGTCGGAAGTAAGTTTCCTTGGACATGTTATTTCCGGTAGTGGTATTAGTGTTGATCCATCCAAGATAGATGCGGTGATGCAATGGGAGGCTCCTAGGTCGGTTACGGAGATTCGAAGCTTTTTAGGCTTGGCGGGTTATTATCGGAGATTTATAGAAGGATTTTCGAAGTTGGCACTTCCTTTAACGCAATTGACTTGTAAAGGAAAGGCTTTCATTTGGGATATTCATTGTGAAGAGAGTTTCAATGAGCTAAAGAGACGGTTGACAACGACTCCGATCTTGATTTTGCCTAATCCTAATGAACCATTTGTTGTGTATTGTGATGCTTCATTGACAGGTTTAGGTGGTGTTTTAATGCAAGATGGAAAAGTTGTGGCATATGCTTCACGACAATTGAGAGTGCATGAAAAGAATTATCCTACGCATGACTTGGAGTTAGCGGCCGTGGTGTTTGTTTTGAAAATATGGAGGCATTATCTTTATGGTGCGAGATTTGAAGTTTTTAGTGATCACAAGAGCTTGAAATATTTATTTGATCAAAAAGAGTTGAACATGAGACAACGAAGATGGTTAGAGCTTTTGAAGGATTTTGATTTTAGTTTGAATTACCATCCGGGTAAGGCGAATGTGGTGGCCGATGCCTTAAGTCGAAAGTTGTTACATATGTCCGCATTAATGATGAAAGAATGGGAACTTTTGGAGGATTTCAGAGATTTGAGTTTGGTTTGTGAAATGACGCCGCGAAGTGTGAGACTTGGTATGTTACATGTTACGAATGATTTTCTTGCAACGGTTAGTGAAAAGCAAAAGTTGGAGTTGAAGTTTGTTGATTTAATGTTGAATGAGAATGAGGATTTCAAGGTTGATAATTTTGGAGTTTTGAGATTCCGTGGTCGTATTTGTATTCCCGACGACGCGGAGTTGAAAAAGATGATATTAGAGGAAGGACACCGAAGTAACTTAAGTATTCATCCGGGAGCGAAAAAAATGTATCAAGATTTGAGGAAAATCTTTTGGTGGTCTGGATTAAAGAGGGATGTTGCTCAATTTGTGTATGCATGTTTGACTTGTCAAAAGTCGAAGGTGGAACATCAGAAGCCTAGTGGTTTGTTGCAACCGTTGGATATTCCGGAATGGAAATGGGATAGTATATCGATGGATTTTGTTACGGGATTGCCGAATACGCAAAGAGGTCATAATGCTATTTGGGTGATTGTTGATAGGCTTACTAAATCTGCTCACTTTATTCCAATTGATATTAGTTATCCTTTGGAGAAGTTAGCCGAGATTTATGTTCTGGTGGTAGTGAAATTACATGGAGTTCCTAAGAGTATTGTATCGGATAGAGATCCTAGATTTACATCGAGGTTCTGGGAAAGTTTACAAAAGGCTTTGGGTTCTAAGCTAAGATTGAGTTCGGCTTACCATCCGCAAACAGATGGTCAAACCGAGAGGACGATTCAATCGTTGGAGGATTTGTTGCGTGCTTGTGTGCTAGAGCAAGGTGGTGCTTGGGATAGTTATTTAGCGTTGATTGAGTTCACCTATAATAACAGTTTTCATTCGAGTATTAGTATGGCACCATTTGAGGCTTTGTATGGTCGGAGATGTCGAACACCCTTGTGTTGGCATGAAACCGGCGAGAGGACGATAGTTGGACCGGAAATGGTACAACAAACGACGGAGAAAGTGAAGCTTATTCGGGAGAAGATGAAAGCTTCTCAAAGTAGACAAAAGAGCTATCATGACAAAAGAAGGAAAGATCTTGAGTTTCAAGAAGGCGACCATGTGTTTTTGAGAGTTACACCGGTTACGGGTGTGGGTCGTGCCTTGAAGTCGAAGAAGTTGACTTCTCGTTTTATTGGTCCGTATCAGATTATTGCACGTGTTGGCGATGTGGCTTATCGTGTGGCGTTGCCTCCGAATCTTTCGAATTTGCATGACGTTTTCCATGTTTCGCAACTTCGGAAGTATGTTCCGGATCCGTCACATGTTATTCCTATGGACGATGTGGAAGTGAGAGATAATCTTACGGTTGAAGTTTTACCGATTAAGATTTTGGATCACGAAGTTAAGAAGTTAAGAGGTAAAGATGTTGCGCTTGTGAAAGTGGCGTGGGGAGGCGCTTCAGAAGGCAATATGACTTGGGAATTGGAAAGTGGGATGCGCGAGTCGTATTCGGAGTTGTTTGAATCAGGTAATATTTTCGAGGAAGAAAATTTCTAAAGTGGGGGAGAGTTGTAACAACCCGATTTTGATATTTCCATTTTTGTGTTGATTGATTCTATTTGGTTGGGTCTTTTATTTAATTGGGCAATAATTATGTTATTTGTGATATTGGTGTGTTAATATGTTATGTTTGCATATTATGTGATTTTACTGTTTTTGAGAGTTTGCGGGGAAATTAGATTGAAGGGTATTTTAGATATTTCACATTTAATGATAGTTAGTTAGTTAGTAGATATTTTGAGAAACTATAAAGAAATAGAAAGAAAGAAAAGTATAAGAAAGAAAGAAAAAGAATAGAAATAGAAAGTTAGAGGTGAGAAAGAGAGAAAAACAGAATTTTGAGAGCAAGAGTGAAAAAGAGAAGAGAAAAAGAAGAAAAGCTACAAATCATCAAGATCAAGCTTCCAAGAATCGAGAAATCGGGTAAGGGTGTGAAATATTATTATCCTAACTTTGTGTATGATTATGTATGTGTTTTGTGTGAATGTTTTGGTTGGTTTTCCATATGTTTCCGTTTATGTCGTATTGGACGAAATCGATAGAAACCGATGTTTCTACGGTCGAAAAGTCGTATAAATACATGTGTTGGTTGGTTATATGTATGTGAGCTGCTGTTTGAAGTTTCATGAAGTTTGGTTATGTTTCGGTTAGTTTTCGGTATGTTTCCGTTGTTGTTTCCGTTTAGGTCGAATTATAGGAAATTGATAGAAAACGATGTTTTCACGGTTAGAATTCGAAATAAATTACGTAGTGGTATCGAGGAAGGTTAGGTCGTCGTATGGCGTGCTTTTTATTCGATTTGGTGAAGTTTAAAAATTCTGGTTTTTGAAAGGTTGAAATTTAATCGAAAAAATCGAACGTCGTAGAAATTTCGTTTATGTGTTCTAAATTGTTCCCATGTATTTGGTGGTTGGGCGTATATGGTTGTTTCGGTGAAAATGTTTGATTTAGTCGAGTTTTCGGGGATTCGGGAAAATGGCAGCAAAGGTGTAAATTGAAAAATCTGGTTTTTTTGAGAAAAACAGAGCATGAATCGATTCATAACAGCTATGTATCGATACGAAATGGTTTATGTATCGATACATAACCCTTATGTATCGATACATGCTGTGAAAATTGGGAAAAATAGCATTTTCACTACAGCATGTGTCGACACATGCGAGTTATGAATCGATACATGAGGTCTTTATGTATCGATACATAAAGCCTATGTATCGATACATACTGTGCTGAAACAGAAATTCTGGTTTTTCGGGGAAACTTCGGAAATTCATATCTCTTGAACCGTAAGTCGGTTTTGATCCCCGTTCGAAGCGTTGGGAAGCTAACGAGATGTTCTTTCTAGGAAAAATAGTTTTGGGGTCTGAACTTGGTCCAATCGGTACAGTTTTTACGAATCGTTTCGTAGTGTCGGGTGTCCGGTTTATGTTTTTGCGTTAGATTGAAATATTTATAACTTGTTCGTTGTTTATCGGATTTGAGAGTTCTTTATATCGAATTGAAGGTATTGATATGTACTAATTGATGGTGATAAGAAATTATATTTTTAGCCGACTTTTCACCAACTTTTCCGGTAAACCGTAAATCGAATTGTTTGGTTATTTGTGAAAACGTTCGGTTGCCGTTTGGCACAATTGATGTGAATGTATGTGGATTGTGTGTGATGAATGCATGACTATAAAAATCGTTGATTCTTTCCGGAAGTGCACATCCGGAAACATTCCTGATATGCAGATCCGTAAAAAGGCAGAACATTATTTTTTTAAAAAAATCGGTATTTTTGCTTGGTCGCATATGTTAATAAATCGTCGCAATTTAATATACATTTGACAACATCCATATATAAAATAAAATGATATATATATATATATATATATATATATATATATATATAATAAATCTCTGTCAAAATACAGTGCATATATCTAATATAAATATAATACATCAAACAAAAAACTACTGCGTATGGCGAAGGATCTCTCCTGGCTCCCCTACTCCTCTGCCCCTACCCGCCATCCTGGATCGATGTCTGCGGTACTGAAGTGCCACCTGAGCAATCGCAATAATCCTGTCCACGGCAAGTCTGGCACCAAAGCCCTCAGGGAGGTGACCGTCCGCAATGGCCTGCTGCGCTATCTGCTCTATTTCTTGTATCTTATTCTACTGCATAATAAAACAACATTCACATATGCATAACATGGCAAGATTTATATTCAAAACAACCTCATTCACATCATAACCCATGCAATTCAAAAAATCTAGTATACAAACATGGTGGTTTATTTATAGAGATAAAGGAATGAAAGTCAAAAGAGTAGTAAAAATACCGAAAGGTCGTCTGACCTGGTTGCATAATAGCTAACACTTGCCTCCAAAAATATTCAAAATTCATTGCCAAGTCTGCTGTCATCGCATTATCTTCGGATGCATGCACATTAGCTTCTTCTACAGGCGCATTAGCTTATACAACTTCTTTACGTTCTTGAGCAGCTTCATCTTTGGAAACCTCAATGGCTTGGCTCTCTGCTTTTGTATTGTCATTTGTAATTGAAACTTGTGTCGAGTAAGACACTCCATACCTAATGTTGCTTGCTAATTGTGCAGCTCCATAACAGCGCCCCTGCATTTTATCCTCGGTAACTTCTCTCCTAAATTGTAGTTTTGTTGATCCATCCATATTATCATCAGTTCGGGTGGCTTGTGTCACACTATTCATGTATTTTTCCTGTACAACACAAGATAAATGTGTCAATATTACTAATTACCAGACATTATTAACCCAACCCCAATTTCAGGAAGATCATGTGTTAGATAAGGATTTCATGCAAGAATAAGGTTTAACTTTAATTCACAATCATAATGTTTTTATATATTACATGCTATCTTGTCATCATCCACATCAGTATGGAATTTCAGTCTATAACCATAAGGACTATTTAGTATGTTTTGGCAATTATATGACTAAAAGAAAAATATTGGTTGGAAGAAGGATTCTGATAAGAAGCCTAACATACTGTTCAAGAGAGTGAGAAAAAGGCCACTTTGGTTTAATGATTTTTTCACTTATTAAATGAGGGTGCAATTAGTCATTTTCTTATTGGGCCTTGTTTTAGTATTGCAGTCTGTTTGTTGCTATTTAGCCTTTAAACTTAGTAACCCTAAGTATATAATGGTTACCTTGTATGAGTTTCCTTTCCAATGAATGAAAAATTTTAAAGTTGTTTTATGTTTTTATTTTGATGCAACCCTAGATCTAACTTTAGTCTAAGCAAGTTTATCATTGGTGTTTTCATTACTTACTCATGGCTCCCCCAAAACCCACAAATCCCTCTTCTAGAGAGATTGTGGAAGAGGCTGTTCATACCACTCAGCTACTATTGGATAATGCAATGAATCAAACCCAACTTCAAATGGATGAACGGTTTGACAAGGTTGCTGCAGTTTTGGAGCAGCAAATGGGACAGCTTCATACAAGATTGGCAAATGACAAACAAATCGAAGATAATAGGTATGAATCAGTCATTTCCTTGCTTCGCAAATTAACAACACAACAGGAGCAGCCAACAACGGCTGTTTTTACGACAGCAGCTACAGCTACAACTACGGCTGCAGCCAGCAGCTCAGGTATCTCTCACCAAATACCCTCATCTATTCCGGCTGTTATAACACCTATTACCCATGTTCTTTACCCTATCCATACCCCCATTAGACAATCTGCTTCCTTTTCCAATTGCAACCTGTAACGCCCCGATTCCGATTATTTCCATTTTGTTGAATCTTTTATTTAAATTGAGTGATAAATTATTTTATCCGTGAAATTGGTGTGTTAATATGCTATGTTGACATGTTATGATATTTTACCATTTTTGAGAGTTTTCGGGAAAATTAGAATGGAGGGTAGTTTTGACATTTCTCAATTAATGATAAGTTAGAAATTTAGTGGAAATAGAATTGTGTGAGAAAATGAATTAATTTAATTTGTGTAGAAAATAAGAAATAGAACAGAAAAAGAGATAAGAAGAGGAAATAGGAGAGAAAGAGAAAGAAAAGAAAAATAGAGAGAAAAATGAGAGAAAGAAAGAGGAAGAGGAGAAAAGAGGGAAAAGCTTGGAAATCTTCAAAACAACTTCTAGGAATCGATTAATCCGGGTAAGGGTGTGAAATCTTATTATCTTATCAATGTATATCATTATGTATGATTGTGTTGTTGTCGTTGTTGATTTTTATGAGTTTTGGTATAAACCCATTTGTGTAGAAAATGGTAGAAATCGATTTAATCGTGTTAGTAATGATGTTTTCGTGTCCCTTGTTGTTGATACACGAATGATACATGTTGTTGTACATCAAATTGGTATTTTTCTGAGTTTAGATGATGAATTTGGGTGTGGTTTGGGGAAAAAACGCAGAACAAAATTCTGCAGAAAAATTCTACATTCTGCTTGGCCATACGCGTCTTGGGCCAGGCCATACGCGTATTGACTTGGGCAATACACGTATGGATGGCGCATTTCAGGGCCAATACGCGTATGGGATGCATGTTTTTCCCAGCCATCTGGTGATTTGCGTATGATACGCGTACGAATTTTGGGCCATACGCGTACGGAATAGGTCCATACGCGGATGGGCAGGAAAAGTGTAAAAATGTGATTTTTCAAATACCGTTTTCGTTTTTCTTTCGTAACTTTTGTTCCGTTTATCCGATTTTTACATTCTTGGTATCGTTGTGAAGCTATTGAGCTGTACTTTCTTATTATGATGATTTGGAAATTGTTAGCCGATTTAATTATGTTGAAAAGTCGAGAATAGTGTTATTTAGCGACTTTTCCCGTTTTGAATATGTGTTTTGGAAGTGAATCATACAATAGTGCATTGATGTGAAAGAATATATATTGTATGTGATTGTATGAGATGAATGCATGAATATATTGTAAATATGTATGCATTTCAAGAATGTCTTGAGTCATTTTGTATGTGAAGCATAATGATGTGCATTCTTGTGTTGTGTGATTCTAATGAGAATCCGTTGTAACGTCGTGTGCCTATGTGAGGTGTGAGCGATGATTACAAACGATTGTGTGCCCATGTGGGGTGTGAGCAATCGGATTGTGTGCCTATGTGAGGTGTGAGCAATCCATAAACATTGTGTGCCCATGTGGGGTGTGAGCAATGGGTGAACATCGTAGGCCCGACGGGGAGTTACATTGGTAACGAGCGATGGTTCCAATAAGTTCCTGAGTGAACTTGAGATGATTGAGTCGGTACCGCATTGCATCTGCATAGAGTCGTGAGTCGGTCTTTATGATTTGCATTTATCATCTTTATAATTGTGAATTGATGAATAAACATAAATATGTATGTTTATGTGGATTGATAAGGATTGTGAAAGTATGCATGATAAATATGCTTGGCTTTGTATATATATACATTGTAATGTATATGAGTGAATTGTGATGAATTGTGGTGAGAATGTGGAATATGTGTATTTTTATGCTAAGATACATAATTTTATACATTGCTATTATGATAACATTTCTCACCCTTCTGCTGTTTTATGTTGCTCTATGAGGCATTGCAGAGTAGGTATGCTGGTGGTCTTTTTGCGAAGCGTGTCTTCATTCTTTTGGTCGGTCGGCTCTGATATGTAGCACCGGGTAGCTAGGATATATATGATTCTTTTGTGATACATTGTACATGTATCTTGCTGATGAATGTTTATGTAAACATGAATTATGTTGGTGGATAATACTTGATGATATATATATATATATATATATATATATATATATATATATATGTGTGTGTGTGTGTGTGTGTGTTATATGTTATTCAATGTTTCGATTTTCCGCTTTTATTCTAAATATTGAGATGTGGGTGTAAGGACTAAGTTCCTCTGTTGCAAAGTTACCCCACTGTTGCATATCAATGTTGAGCAGGTGTTTTTTTTTTTTATAAGCAAGATTGAATTATATCAAGGACACAAGAGGGTGTCCCAACCATTTACAAAAAAGGCAACCGATATAAAAAATCGGACCTACAAAAATTCACAAGGGGCATTAACCCACTCATAATAATTACAATTATAAGCATTTATGTGCTTCTTTCCTATCCACCACCAAGAAAACAAAATGACTCGATTAGTAATTGTGTCGAGATCCCAAAATTCATCTCTGAACATAATGTTGTTCCTAGACGACCAAATTACCCAACATACTGTTAACCACATACCAACCGCAGTCCTAACGTTAATATTCTTCTTGACGCACCCGTCCATCCAAAATGACAAATGGTTTATGATATAATGTGTTGAATGTTTTAATTTCATGTATAATGTGACATACCTCTTTTATACTGTGTTTATAATTATACTCTGACGAAATTTTAAATATGTGCCTAAATGATTATGTGATTATTTGGGGGTATAGAAAGAGGGTGTTACACAACCACCCTCCACCACCACCCATTACATCTACCATTGGATTTAACGTTCCACCACCGCCCCAACACTATTCCTACCTCACGTCGCACACCCTTTTTCATATTATGGTGGTCTGTAGTAATGAAGTGTGTGGTAGTATGTGCCCTATTTACTACCACGGGAAGATACATGTCGTAAAAATATAGTAGAGTGTAACATATCACAATGGTTGTAAAAATCAACCGTAGCAAAATGTGTTGGTCAAGGGTTTGATACCAAACACCAGCATTTTGAGAATTTTTTCAACATTATATCTCGGTTAAAAATTAATAATATGACAAATTGAGTTATACTAGAAGAACAAGTTTCACTATGTAATATTTTTCGAGCTTTCTACAACTCATTATCTATATCTCACTCTTTAACACTTATAATTTGGCTCAATGCTTATAATTCTTCAACCAACACTTCCTTCTTTAATATTTCATTTTTGCAAACTATTAATAACTTTACATAAGGAATTAGTACAAAAAAGAAAGTGTTGATTGAAGAACTAAAAGCATTAAACAAAATTCTAACTATAAAGGAGTGATATACGGATAATGGACTGAAGAAAGTTCATAAATATTGATCTATGTTAGTTGTTTTCTAACATGACTTAATTTTTCATATTATTATTTTATAATTCAATTCAAAAAGATATATACTCAATGATGGGTTGGTAACCACAAACGATATAATAAACCATTATCTAAGACATGTTGATTGACCGAAATGATATATGCATTGTACAATAAATAACATAATGAAAAACATAAACAATAACATGAACAATAACATACCAACATTAAAAAAAAAACATCATACAATAACAAAAACAACAGCATTTATCAAACATACCTAAACAATAATATTTATCAACATACTTCAACAAAAACATCAACAAACTTCAAAAAAAATTTCTAAATTAAAACAAACAACAACATTTATCAATAAAATACACAACTTACCTTAAAGAAGACAAATGTTTGAGGTAGACTTTGAACAAGAAAAACAAGAAAAAAAAAAACTAATACTTTGAATAACAACAACATGATATCAAAACTCATAAAATATTTCTTGTGCGTACCTTTCCTTGAAAATATTCGTGAAAAATGAAGACAAAGATTTTAGCTAGCTTATTGTTTCGTGACACATAACTTGATTCATATAGTCGGAGAACTTATGTTGAAGTTTTGTAAAGTTATGATGAAGTTTTGAGAGATTGAGATAAGGCGAGAGAAGTTGGGTTTCACTTTCAATGTTGTGTGTTCTAAAGAGAATTAAGTTAATTTATATAGGTAATGTATTTCACATTGGTCGGTAAAATGAACTGTGGTGAATGATTCTGATATTTTACTACGATTGTTGATCTGAACCGAGGTGAAAAGTTAATAATTTTTATTTAAAAATAGAAATTAAGGAAACAAGCCCAGTGTTCTAACAAAAAAACATAAATATTTTGGAATTTGAAGTGTATCTTATGGTTATATGTGATTTAAAATTAAAATTAAAATATATTCTTTCGGTTATGTGGACTTGATAAAAATTGGTTACGAAATACTATACTTTTTATAATAATAAATTCGTTGAAACAGAGTAGGGTCAAAATGGTTTCATCGAGGAAGGAAAGACTAAGTTTTGAAAAGAAATGTTAATAATTCAATAAGGTATAACAACATTCTGAAAATAAATAAGACCAGCTCAAAAGTTGTAATGCATTTAATATTTAGGGTAAAATGTCCTAAAAAATATTTTAGTAGTTATGGCTAAGTAGATGAGTCATCACCCTGGTAATCTCATATACTTTGCTTATAAAAAAAAGTGGGTCTTTTCCTATTCAAATTTAATAGACATTCATCAATCACATCAAAACTAAGTCACATATCTTAATATAATGAGGTTCACCTTATTTGTAAAAATCTACAAATAACACAAAAGATTCAATTAGTAATAAAAAATCTTTGAAGTGTAAATAATTAGCTGACTAAACTTTATTATGTATTTGAGGCGCGTCGTGTTTTATTTTAATTAATATCATATAATCCCTTAGTTTCTAAATATAATCGAGAGAAAAAATAATTTAGGATATGTTTTGTATCTTAGCAACAACAACTTATGTTTTTATTTCTTTGAAAATGACCGATGGATTAGATTACGAGATTTTACTATACACTATTAGAAAAAGCACATTTAATCTCATAGGCAAAATGTATTTAACATCGGCTACAAAGACGAGGTAACGAATGGCGTCATAAAAAAGGCACACTTTACGTCTCGGTTTAAAAAAAAAACCGACGGGTAAGTGAAAAGGTCATGGGTTTGATCCCCAAGGATTTCATTTTGAAATTTTGAAATGGCAAAAACACATGTCCCCTTTGTTTTGTAATTTAACTGATGTGTATACCAAATTTTCACCTCGGTTTTCTCATAAAATCGAGGGGGTAAAACAAATTTGAGTTTATTACTTCTAATGTGGATTGCTCATTTCACTAAACCTTATACTGAATATATAATTTATAAAAATTGGTTAGGAAAA
Source organism: Lathyrus tuberosus (assembly GCA_022829125.1). Lineage (NCBI taxonomy): Eukaryota > Viridiplantae > Streptophyta > Magnoliopsida > Fabales > Fabaceae > Lathyrus > Lathyrus tuberosus. Next base: position 13,119,808 of record JALAZF010000124.1, on the reverse strand, counting down.
TAATTATATAAACAATTGTGTTATATTTCAAGAATAACTTACATATTGGTTATGATTTTGAAGCATCTTGCAACTCATCATTCTTCTCACGCTGTTTTATGCTTAAAATCTCTCCAATGTTCCAAGTTCTTTATCAACACTTCGTTTTCTACTAATTCATTCTTGAAAGCATAAAATTTGATGCTTTAAGAAGTGAACAAATATGGAAGAAAGATGAACAAAAACTAGAAGTATTGAAGAGATTTTAACAATAAAATAACGTGAGATGAATGATAGTTGCACAATGCTAGAAAATCATTAATCAATGTAATATAAGTTTCAGCTGCAACATAATTTTGCACATGATTAATTACAAAACCAATTTACAAAGTAATATGTTTAAAGAGGGGTTAGTGAAACAAACAATCAATATTAGATATAATAAACTCAACTAGATGGAACAAGACGAAAGATGCACAAAGAACCACAAAAAACATAATCGCAATATCAATATCAACAACAAAAACTACAATAAAAAAACATCAAGAACAACAACGTCAATAAACAACAAGAATATAAATAACAACAACGTCAATAAACAACCTCTAGAGTTTATAGTATCAACAACAAGAACAACAACATCGAAAAAAATGACATCAATAACATCAACAAAAACAACAACAAAAATTATAGGGTTTCAGATCTCAAAAACAACGACAACAATAACAATAACAACAACACAACACCAACAACAACAACATGACAAAATTATTAGAAGTGATGTTTGACGTACCAAATCTCTGAAGAAGAAGTAAAACAAAATGATTTTGATCTCTGAAGAAGAAAAGAGAGTCCTAGACACATAACATCTTTGTATTGAAGATGGTATGTGTTTATAGCTCTCATTGTTTAGTATTAGAGATAGGCTTTTATATTGTACATATTGTTCACCATAGCTTAGCATACTCTTTATTTCCTTTGTATATATATTAGCTATGTAATCTTATTATAATCAATGAAAACAGTGCATTTACCAATTCTCTCATTTTTCTCTATTTCTTCTTGAGTGCAACAACCCTAACTGTTTCTTGTTATTTGCATAACTGTTTCTTCTCCATCTTCATGGTGAGAACTTTCTTTCTTGATATGGTATCAGAGCTAACCATGCTCTGGTAGCCATTGTTTGCTTTCTGCTCCCTCTTTATCTCGTTTTTCTTCTTCTTGTTTCTCTGCAACAATGGTTGCGTAGAGTTATCACGATTTCGCTACTAACTCCGTTAACCCCTATTATTTTCATCCAAATGAGAATCCTGCTCTCGTTCTCGTCTCTCCACCGCTTGATGACAAGAATTACCACGTCTGGTCTAGATCGATGCACATTGTATTGATCTTCAAGAATAAAGAAAAATTCATTGATGGTTCTCTTCCCAAACCAGCTGTTTCAGATGTGCTTTATGCGCCATGGATTCGCTGCAATACGATGGTTCTTGCGTGGATTCAACGTTCAATTTCAGAATCAATTGCACGATCCGTTTTATGGATTGATACTGCAGCTGGTGTGTGGAAGAATTTGAAGATTAGGTTTTCGCATAACGATATTTTCTGCATCTCTAGCATTCAAGAAGATTTATACAAGTTTCACCAAGGTACTTTAGATGTATCAAATTACTTTACTCATTTGAAAGTTCTATGGGATGAATTGGAAACATATCGTCCCCTTCAATCTAGTTCATGTGCAATTCCATATTCTTGTGGTTCTACTGCCTCAATTCGTCGTTATAAAGACCAGGACTATGTGATTAGGTTTGTTAAGGGTTTGTATGAGAAATTCACACATTCCAAGAGCCAAATCATGATGATGAATCCTCTACCTGATATTGACAAAGCTTTCACCTTGGTTATTCAACAAGAAAGAGAAATGAACAATGTCATTTCCTCTGTCATTCTTGCTGCTGGCAACACTGAAGAGAGCTTAGCTCTGAATGTTTCTCATGATCATCAGTCACACAAACACAATCAGTATAGAGGAAAGAATCAGGGTCATGGAGGTCCTCGAGGTCAAAACCGTGTTTGTACACACTGTGGCAGAAATAACCATACAGTTGATACTTGTTTTATCAAGCATGGTTATCCACCAGGCTTCAAGAAAAAGCCTAAGGGTAATGGTCCTAATTCTCAGCAGGCTGCTACTGTCAACAATGCATCTGAGGCACCTACACCAGGTTCTAGTTCCACTAATCCTTCTTATGGTTTGACTCAAGAGCAATACAATAACATTCTAGCACTGCTGCAACAATCATAACCTACCTCTACAACCAATTCAGTCTCTACATCTCCTCTTGTGTTGAACTCTCTCTCATCCAATTCCAATGGTAAGTCTTGTTCTATGTGGATTATGGATACAGGGGCCACAGATCACATTTCTTTAAATCTTTCTGCTTTCACTAGTTATAATTCTATTGTTCCCATTTCTGTCACTTTGCCTGATGGTTCACAATTATCTGCATCCATTGCCGGTTCTGTCAAACTCACACCATCTTTAATGCTTCATAATGTCCTATATATCCCTTCCTTCAATGTGAATCTTATCTCTGTCGCAAAATTATCTCAAAGCAATAATTATTTTGTTCAATTCACTGCTGACTCTTGTTCCATTATGCAGAACCCTTCCATGGCAACGATTGGTATAGCTGAATTGCACAATGGATTATATGTGATTGATTCAAATAAATCGCGTTTTACTTGTAATTCTGTATCTGACAATGCTTGTGATGTTTGGCATATGAGACTCGCTCATCCTTCTCAAAAAGGATTACAACCTATTTCTAAACTTTTCCCTTTTGTTTCTTATAAAGACAATGTATCTCCTTGTGATTCTTGTCATTTTGCTAAACAACGAAAACTTCCTTTCCCTAATAGTATTACTTGTACTAATGATTATTTTGAGATTCTCCATGCTGATTTGTGGGGCCCTTTTTCTACTATTTCTACTCTAGGTCACAAATATTTTCTCACTTTGGTTGATGATTATTCCAGGTTCACTTGGGTAATTTTTCTTCAAACCAAAGACCAAACTAAAACTAGCTTTGTCCATTTTGTAGCCCATGTAGAGAAGCAATTTCACAAATCTATAAAATGTTTAAGGTCTGATAATTATACAGAGTTTTTAGGTCTCAATTCCTTCTTATCTTCTAAACGCATTGTGCACCAAAAAATCTTGTGTTGAAACCCCTCAACAAAATGGGATTGTTTAGAGGAAGCATCAACACATTCTCAATGTAGCTAGGGCTTTACATTTTCAATCCAATATGCCTTTAACTATGTGGAATTTTTGTGTCCAGCAAGTTGTTCACATCATTAATAGGCTCCCTACTTCCTTGCTTAACTTAAAATGTCCTCATGAAATTCTATATCAAGAGCCTCCCTCCCTTATACACCTTAAGGTCTTTGGCTGTTTGTGTTATGCTTCCACTCTTATGGCCCATCGAACCAAGTTTGATCCTAGGGCACGCAAGGCTGTTTTTCTAGGCTACAAAGAAGGAACCAAAGGATACATCCTCTATGATTTGAAACATCACAGTATATTTGTCTCCAAAAATGTTATTTTTTATGAAAACACATTTCCCTTCAAAGACCAGTCCCATACCCACACACATTCCCAAACTCCTTTATATGATGTTACCATTCCTAATGACCCTACCACATACTCTCCAGACTATACAATGTACCCTTCAGATAATGAATTATCTCCTGTACTTGATAATCTGAGTCCTACTCAGTCCAACCCAGGCCCCTCCCAAACCAGTATCTCTCCTAACAACATCTCTCCTGATAACAACTCTAGCCATGTTCCTACCCTGCTCTCACCCTCTGCTCCTGTCATAGATTCTAGTACTCATCTTCCTACATCCCCCATCAGCTCAATTCCTGAGCCTAATTCTGCTGTTCTCACTCTTACTGATCAGCCTCCTATTAGGCAGTCCTCTAGAACTTCTCATCCTCCCACATATCTTGCAGATTATCATTGTTATTCCACATCTGCTACATCTCCCTCCTCTAAAGTTTTTTATCCTTTGTCCTCTGTCTTATCTTACCATCAATGTTCTCCTGATTTTCATCATTTTTGTTGTTCTATTTCTTCTAACCATGAACCTTCCACTTTCCAACAAGTTAATAAATTTGAATGTTGGAAGCATGCTATGAATGTTGAATTGCAGGCTTTTGCTGATAATCGTACATGGACATTAGTGGATCTTCCACCTGGTAAGGTTCCTATTGGATGTAGATGGGTCTATAAGGTGAAATACAGGGCAAATGGATCCATTGAAAGGTATAAAGCCAGGCTTGTTGCCAAGGGTTATACACAAATGGAGGGAGTGGATTATTTTGATACCTTTTCCCCTGTGGCTAAAATCACCACAGTGAGAGTTCTTCTTTCTATAGCTGCCATCAAGGGTTGGCATTTGGAGCAATTGGATGTCAATAATGCATTTTTGCATGGAGACTTACATGAAGAGGTGTATATGACCTTACCTCCTGGACTTGTTACTTCCAATCCATCACAAGTTTGCAGGCTTCACAAATCCTTGTATGGCTTGAAGCAAGCCAGTAGGCAATGGTATGTTAAACTTTCTTCCTTTTTGATCTCTCTTGGCTACTCACAATCTCAGGCTGACTGTTCTCTCTATGTCAAGTCCACATCCACAAGTTTTACTGCATTACTTGTATACGTGGATGAAATTGTTTTGGCTGGAAATTCTCTCGCTGAAATTCATTCTGTCAAGACCCTCTTAGACCAACAATTCAGTATCAAAGACCTTGGCCAACTAAGGTATTTTTTAGGGTTTGAGATTGCTCGTTCTTCTTGAGTGCAACAACCCTAACTGTTTCTTATTATTTGCATAACCGTTTCTTCTCCATCTTCATGGTGAGAACTTTTTTCTTGATATTTAGTGCTCTTCGTTGGGGTTCTTTCTGTGTTGTTTAAACAAATGAAATCGAATACTACAAGCTAAAAGTAGGGTATTTTTAAATTAAAAATAAAATATTCAAAGAATGCGCCACTTTTAATGAGATAAAAACATAATCTAAGGTTGTTGGGATTCGAAGCATGTACACTGAATAAGTTTACCTCTCACTTTTCCAAATAACCGATGGAATATATCGTATATTAAAAAAAAAAAAAAAAAAGGAAGCGCCCAGGTATTTGATCTTGATTTTTTAATACGTGAAATGACATCATCGTCATAAAATGTACTTTTTGTAATAATGAATACAAATTAAGTTCTATTTTATATGATATATTATTGGTGTTATCATTTTTTAAAGAATAATAGTTTTATTTTTTTAGTATTAATGATCAATAACAAATATCTAATACCTAATATATAAGAACACCTATAGCTGAACTTTTAAAAAAAAAACATTATTAAAAATTGGGGTTTACAATAACGTTTTTGAATTAAGCGTTATTAAACAAATGTATATGACATATCACTTTATAAAAAAAAAAGCGTTATTAAATACTAGCATCTAGTGAAATGTCAAACATGATATGTTAGCAATTTTTGAAAAACGCTATCAAAAGAATAATTCCATAAAGCTTCGATTTCATAGAGAAATTTTTGAAGCGTTATTGAAGCGTTAATTTCTGTGATTTTCTGGGCTGTTCTGCAGGTGGTGGTGAAGACGTCGCATTCTGGCAGTCGGCTTGGACTGGGAATACGGCGTTGAAGTCTTAATTCCCTTCTCTTTTCGCTAACTGTTCCAACAAGGCAATTTCGGTTTGTAATATGGGAGCTTGGGACGGAACTCATTGGCAGTGGAATCTTTCTCCTTTAATGTGTAGTTCTCCTTCTGGTAATTCTGAGGTTGAAAGGAGGGATTGCATCAGTCTTTTGGAAAATCTCGCAGCAGTTAGAGATGCACCTGATAAATGGTTTTGGAAGCTGGACGATTCTAAAGAGTATTCGGTCAACTCTTTCTACTTTTTCTTGAATTCGTATTTGTTAGAAGAGCTTCAGCATGATCTTGCGGAAGCGTTGGATTTACTGTGGAAATCGGTGATGCCTTTGAAAGTCCAAGTCTTTGATTGGAGAATGGTGCTTGATAGGCTTCCGACGAGAAGTAATTTGGAGAAAAGAGGTGTTATCAATAATGAGCATGATAAAGTCTGCGTGTTTTGTCTCGGTAATATTGAGGATAACGACCACCTTTTCTTCTCGTGCCCTGTTTCTGTTTTAGTGTGGGGCAAGATTTGCGATAGGGTCGGAATTAGTCGTATAGTGGAAGTTTCTTGCAATCTTCATTTGAATGCTTGGAACAGTCAGCTTAAAGGTCGCGGTAAAGGCGGTAAGACTAATTCAATTTGGTTTATGTCTTGTTGGAGCCTTTGGAAGGCTAGAAATACTATTATGTTTCACAATGCTTTGTATAATGCGGATGATATAGTTAGTCTTATTAAAGTAGTTTCGTGGAATTGGTTGATTTTAGGCCAAGATGTGAGTAGAAACTGTAGGCTCTACGAATGGCATAAATTCCCGTTCGATTTCATGTAATTGCTCTCCTTGTTTTTGGAGGTGTTGTTTTGGTTCGAGATTCCATTAAGCTCCTATTAATGAATTGCTTATCAAAAAAAAAAAAGAAGGGGTTGTTAGCGTTTTTAAGCGCTATTAAAGCATAAAAAGAGATATTAAACATTCTTTTTGGCGTTTTGCTAGTTTGGTGGAATAGTCGCATACGTCTAGAGAATTATAGTCATAAGGAACGGAATATAAATCGAAAACTCTACCTTTCATAAGTAGAAAACAATACAAAACTTTATACCACAAAACTCTTTAAAAACGTAAGAATTCTCTCTTAAATTTTGTTTGTTATAAGGAAAACGATCTCTTTATATAAATACAATGATCCAACCACAAATTCTAATAGAATAAACATAAAATAAGACTGAACCCAATCTCCTAGGAAAAACTTAATATTTTCCATGAAAATTTGTTAAACAATACTTTTCCAAACACAATCTTTGCATAACTCAGGAGAATTTTGAATGTATTAAAAATGAAATAAATCATTTGATATAAATATGAATTTAAACGAACCAAAATGAATCTTTGAAAAAAAGAAGCGCTAGAGGATATCTGGCTAAATTGAGAAATAATGTCTCAACAATATTTGAGCGATCTTGCAAAACATGTTTCATACAAATATATGTCAATTCAACTCTGATAACAGAAAAGTTCCGGCTATTGCATAGTTAATATTAATTGATAAATTTTCAGAGAATATTACATCATCAATATTGCGGCAGTCGTTGCATTGCACGAACATTATAATCATATATTATTTCTAGATTACAGTAGACCATTATTAAGTTGTTAAATACTTGCTGACATATTCCATTTTTTATAAACTTTGAAAGGTCTATTGAAGTTTGAACAAGTCTACCTAAGTAAACCTGCAATGCTCAGACACATTAATAATAGTGCAGATGTGTTGTGATTTTCCACTCTTTACATAGTTAAAAAAAAACAACCAAGTAGAAAACAAATATATTAACTATATAAAATTATTGCATGTAAGGATTATAGCAACAGTCCTAATTTATTTATTCTGCTCTATAGTAATTGCTTATTGCTTATACATTTTTTATTACTTATACATAATAAGCTGAATTTATTATTTTTCAATGCAAATTAAATGAGCTTATTTAAGGACTCCATTGGGACTTGCACTAGTTTATATCTTAGATTCAACAAGTCGTTTGATATCAGTTGGATAGGTTGTTTCTGGACTAGAAGTGCTATCATATGAAATTGCTGCAGTGTTGTAGCTATAAGCGGACGTGGGATGAATTCCATCATAAAAAACATACTCGTCTCTATTTGAACATGGTATTGAATCACGAATACAAAACCCATTTGGCTTTGTTGGACAGCAGGGAGCCTTTCTAACTGTAAAAGCTGAAATACAAAAGATTTATGATAAGTAAGAATCTAAGTCATAGACAAATTCAAAAGCAATATTATTAACCTAGAATATGAAATTATAATAATTGAAATGTTTACCTGATGAGCTTTGTACTGGGCCAGCAGTACTATTAACAAAGATAGATTTGGAATCTGGAAGAATAGTATTGAATTTATCCACTAGAGATTTAAGCTTCTGACTAAATATTAATGCATCAGCATTATATTTTTCAATACATGATCCATTATTCCCATTCACAGTATTGATATATGGAAGGCAACCTAATAGGCCCAACCCAACAAGTACGAACTTTCTTGCCCCAGTAGTATACAAATCCTGTTAACAAAAAATACCAATTTGTATATTTAAAAAAAAGAATTTTTTTATATAGCTGCAAAATATTAAATAGTCATAAGCAAAATTAATCATACTTAACATTATTCTTTATTTTCTTTTTCGGTTATATGATATACCTTTAAATCAAGGAAATATTGGTTGATAAGAACTTCAGCATATTGTTCAGGATTATAAATGCGACTTGTTGGGTATATTTCGGGCAAGAAGTAATTGTTTAGGTAATCGTTGCTGCCAATATTCACATAGTATAAGCACTTCTTCAAATAGTTTTCAGCTTCAGACGCACCTCCAAGCTTCTTGGCTATTTTGGAAACTATGGTCTTGTGATTTTTTATCTGTTGTCCCAAGGGGATTCTATCACCCTGCATATATTGTGTAACACTAATTAACCAAAAATTTAGAATAATTAAATATTAAAAAAAAACAATATTTAATGAATAGTCGATTCTATACCAATTGTTGGCTAGACTCATTGCGAATTCCACCAGAACCAGATGCATAGTTTACACCCAAAAGTATGTCTGCGCCACTTGTGTTTGCGTAAGGTGGGATGAACTCCTTGAATCCAAGAAATTCGACTACAATGAAACATTAATTTTTAAAATTGTGACTAGCAAGTATAAAAATAAAAAAACACAGTTGTTGGTGTTAATGGTATATAGATAATATTACCTGTATAATCAATTACTGTTGGTCCATTGGTATATCGCCCTGTTGGACCAGTTGGAAAGTCGATGCCATATGGATTGTAGTTAGCTTTTGCTTCAGTTTTAAGATTGTTGTTGTTTCCATTGTCATTGAAGGAGTCACTAAATACGTAAACACATGACACTTGACGCGTTTCTTTGTTGGAACAGGAGCATTGCATATAGCATGCAGCCAAGAGAAAAAGATGAAAAATCAACCATTTTTTAGTCTCACATGCCATATTATTTGAAAATGGAAATGATAATTTATATTGTGATATTGTTAATGAGTGTGTAAATAAGAAGATGAAGGGTGTATATATAGGGTGTGTGTCGCCAAAATTGTCAAATCAAAGTATTAATGAAGGATCTATGACGGGTTTGGCAAGTAATAAAATCTGAAAGTCCTGAATTGATTTAAATTTTAAACCTAAGATCTTGAAATATTAAAAAAATTATTTATGGTACCAGCAAAAGAAAAATAAGTAACTCCCTAAACTTTGAAATCACGTTACAAGTTGGCATGTACTTTTTTTAGTGAAATTGCTATGAGATATGAGAATATAACACTGCTGATATTTAGAGTAAGAAATCTTTTTTATTAATTATGGCAATGGTGTAGTAATCAATCTTTTTTATTAATTATCGCAATGGTGTAGCGCAAAGCCTAATATCATAGTTGAAAAACGCATGGCTCTGTTAGGAAGCAAAATTACTAACCTTAACAAGGTATAAAACAACTAAAAATCTAGAAGCAAACTAAGAAAATAGAGATAAAGATAAATTGGATTTTTCATTGATTGATTCCAAATGTCTCTATGAGACTACATTATATAGAGCTAATACTAAAGAAAAAAGGTTTGATGGCTAAAAGCCCAACTAGACAATAAAAGCCCATTAAGATAAATTCAACTTCTAACTTAAATAATTAAGTTATTTATAAACCACTTCCACCTCCTATCATTACTCACCCCTTCAAGATCAACCTTGTCCTCAAGGTTGTAACAATAATGGCATGATCTAACTACAACTGCTTTGGCACATTTAACACATTCACAGCCTCCATAAGATATCATCCTTTCCAACCACAATCCTTTGGAACTAACTGCAAAAGTTTATCAGGAACTGATATAGTAGATGGTTTTGCCCTAAAACATAGAACTCTACTGCTTGATAATGGAAGGAAGGAAACATCCTGAAAGTCAATGACTACATCAGGTGTCACATAAGCACTGGGATCTCCAATTTCATGGAGTAATTGTTCAACACATGTATTGAAATTTAAAACTCCGCCACTACCGTCAGCCTTCGCCACCCACACTTCTCCGTTAAAACAGATTGCCGCATAAGGAAACGATAAATCCAGTAATTGCTGGAAGGACATATTGCGGTACTTGTCTCCTGGATGCATGAAATATCCTCCTGTGAGTTGACAACCACATTCTAGAAGATGGCCAATAACTCCCAATATTGCAGCATAATCTGCATCTGAAGCAGTCTCTGGAGAAGCCAGTACAAGCTCGGAATTGAAAATATTCAAGCTTTTGTTTTCCATGGCCCCCATATTAAAATCTGGGACAGCAACAATGTTGAAGAGGTCCAGGTCATATTCAAGTCCAAAAACATCTTCGTCCCACTTCATAGCTGCTTTCAGAGAATACATAGCATGAGCAGTCTTAGGCACGTCTTCTTCAGGCGTCCAGATGCTATTGGACACCTTCCTACCTGAGCGGGTAGTAAATGTGTCATCTCTGCTCACGAGTTGCCCAGTAACCAAGGCAAACAGATAACAAGGCTTCTTGAAGGGATCCTCCCAGACAGCATAATGTCTACCACCCTCTAAGTCACCCTGTCCAACCAGGTTTCAATTAGACAACAATACTAGATACAGTGATATGTCTGCCTCAATGCGAACTGTATACTTTTCCATTATATCCAGCCGATCCTGATAAAACGTGATCTTACGGAAGCCTTCTGCCTCACATTGAGTACAGAAATTCCCAGATGACTTGTAAAGTCCCTCTAGTGATGTGTTTTTCTGTGGGAAAATCTTATTAACGATTTCAAGATCATATTTACCACTAGGAGGTGACTGGATTGTTAGATGACGTGCATCCACACGATAATCTTCCTCCTTCAAGGCCTTGCCATTAATCTTGATGGACAGTAATACCATGTCATGTCCATCCAAAACCAGCGGGGGAGCAGAACCTTCAGTGCGAGGAAAAACAACAATTTTAGAACTAACTATTGTGTTCTCCTCTCCCAATGAAAACTTCAGATCCACAGTTTCAAAGTAGTAATCTGGCTTTTGGTAATCCTTCAAGAATATTTCAGTTGGTGCCGCCATTTTCGGTTCTTCAACTTGCTTGGCTAAATCCTCGGTAGCAACCGAACAAATTAACTTCCTACTAGCTTTCTTGAGAGCCGGTACAGAAGAATAAAATGGGTAACAATTCTTTCGTAGAATAACCTCTGATGAAAGGAAATGTCTATGTCTGTCACTACTTTTCGAGATTTTCTGAAAATAACCAAGGCTGTAATTAAACTGGACCTCCCCCACTTCCTTCAACCGGCATAGTTGAATGACTTGTTTTGAAAAACTCGGCCAAAACGGTGACGATATTGGAATGATAATATGTTCTGGTGGTTTCGGTGGAATCACAAAATCAGCTTCATTATGAAACCCTCCATCTTTGAAATGAGGCTTGCCCACCAGTTTATCATTGGTATCAGAGATTTTCGGTGGCTGAAAGGTATACATAAAGTGTATTATGGTGTCGTTGAGAATTGTTGCAACGAGACCGCAACCATCATCATCAATTTTATTAAACTTCATTTCCTTCGATTCTCCAACAAGGCCAAGTTTCGAAGCCAAACCATGAAGCAACATTCCTAATGCAGCTTCACCGTGTGACATAATCGAGTTCCACGAAACCAAGTTTCTCTCAGGCATTCTTTCAAACACCTTAACTGTACTGTCCATAACTTCTTGAACATATGCTCGTAAGAGTGCATCTTTTTCTTCAATGACATCAGAATCACACAGTGACTTCTCATTGACTACATCAGTTTGCATTAATGTCTCAGTATTCACAGTATCAAGGTTGCTAGTTTCATCAGGCTTTTCATCTTCATCGAGATATTCATCATCATTGTCACTGTCCTGATCTTCGTTCCCACCGCCTTCAATAAAAACATCACCGGTAACATCAACAGAAACTAGTTTTGAATCCAATGAAAACCTATCTGCAGGTTCAAGAAGAACCCTAACGTTGTCGGTTGGTTCCTCTTCTATCTTAATCGGCGGGGGCTCATCTTCCGTTGAAGGAAGCTCACCAGAAATAACAATACCCAGTTGTCGCAATTGCTTATAGCGTGTAGATACCTCACAAGGAGATGGAACCGGTTGTTGCTTCAAATTTGGATAAGGATTTAGACCCTTTTCACAAACAGATTGAGTGTGTGGTTCGACAACAATGTCTTCACAAAGGGGGGATTTCTCAATGGATTCCACCGATTCAATATTTGGTTCATCCTCTTCTTCGATTGGTAAAATTTCTCTCCATTCCGGTTTAAATTTCCATAACAAAGTCGTTGTAAATGTATCCCAACTATATCGGCGATGAATACGAGACCACCATATCCACCATTTGAGAGCAGAGCCTCTCAAAGCTCCAACAACTTTCAACACCTTTAATGACTCATGGGTTCCATACTCTTTGAAAAATTTCTCAAAACAAAGAATCCACCAATATGCATCATCTTCCCCATCAAACAATAATATTGTCATGTTAAAGCGGAAAGTGAGATCGAAAATGAAAGCACCAATTATTAGGAAGCAAAATTGCTAACCCTAACAAGGTATAAAACAACTAAAAATCTAGAAGCAAACTAAGAAAATAGAGATAAAGATAAATTGGATTTTTCATTGATTGATTCCAAATGTCTCTATGAGACTACATTATATAGAGATAATACTAAACAAAAAAGGTTTGATGGCTAAAAGCCTAACTAGACAATAAAAGCCCATTAAGATAAATTCAACTTCTAACTTAAATAATTAAGTTATTTATAAACCACTTCCACCTCCTATCAGGCTCATTATTTTGATATATATATATATATATATATATATATATATATATATATATATATATATATTCGTCCTTTACTAAAAGATCATTTCCGCACAAATACGAAATAAAATTGGTGTACCTTTATTGAAAGATCATTTCCCTTCTACGATACATTTATACAATGGACCATTATTGCAGGATCGTTGCCGCCTACAAAGATATTATATGATAAACCTTCAATAAAGGATCTTTGCCATTCTATAAGGTGATTATACATTTATCTTCGGTTAAAAATACCTCTCACCATACGAGGTGATCAACCTCCAATGTTTGATCTTCATTGAAAGGTCCTTTCCACCTTATTAGACAACTTCTAATTGGACCTGTAACGCCCTATTTCGATTATTTCGTTACTTGATTATTGTATAGTATTTGGTGTATTTTAGTAGTAATGATAATAATATGATTGCATGAATATTATTGCTATTATTATTTGATGATTATTACTATGGGTGAAATATTAGTATTATTAAAATTGTGGTGTAATAATTGTTTTTACTATGGGATGGTAATTGTAATTATTATTACCATTAGTATTATTATTACTATTAGATTTATTTTTATTAATTGTTACTATTACTATTACTATTATTATAATTAATAGTGGTGGGGCAACTATAAGTAATGGGGTAGTAAAATAAGTGGGTAGGTTTAGTGGAAAATTTAGAGAATAGTTAGTAAGAAAATTATGAAAGATATAATTATAAGAGATAATTAGAAGTTAGTGGAATTATTAGAGAGAGGAGATAGTAAGAGTTTTATGAGAATTATATATGGAAAGAAATAGAAAGGAAAAGAAAGAAAGGAAAAGGAAATAGAGAGGAAAGAAAAGAAGAGCAAAGGAAGAAAAGAGAAAGGGAAAGAAGAACAAAAACCTACAAGAGGAAAGTGAAGAATCAAAGAGGTAAGGGGGAGAATTCTTGTTATTATGGGAGTATATGATTGGGATCAATGGGTAGTATAACATACTAGGAGAATTGGTTTGATTTCTATCAATTTCAATTGTTAGGTTTTGTGTATGAATTTAGGAAATTGATGGTAGAAAACATGTTTTAACTAAGATTCCTAATAGTTGCTATATGATGTATATAGGTTGTATAACAATTTGTTTCATGAAAAATGAGGGATTTATGAGGTTTTTATGTTGATTTTCGTAGCTGACAGTAACATTTCCGAAAACAGCAGTATTCTGGTTTTATAACAGTATTTTTCGCAACAGTCATTTTCTGGTTTTGACAGCATTTTGTAAAACTTGTAAATTCAATAACTTTTGAACCGTAACTCCGTTTTAGGTGCCGTTTGGACCGTTACGAAGATAAGAATATTATCTATAATGTGATATTCATTTTGATAGCAGTGGATTAATATTTATTGAGGGAGTCCAATGTGGATGTATGTTGTATGTATGTTATATTTCTTGAAAATGTTTGAGAATTATAACATTTGATATGTTGAGATTTTGAGATTTGGATCCAAAACTTTTGTGTTAGAAATCAAGTTTTAAGGTTCCTAATTGTTGATACATGATAGATATAGGTTGCTATGTATTTAGGTTGTATTATAGTGATGTTTAGATGAGATTTTTAGTGGAAAATGTGCAAAACCCGTAGCTGGTGCAGGGGCAATTTTCTGGTTTTGGGAAAATTTCAAATGGGCATAACTTTTGATCCGTAACTCCGTTTTGGTCGTCATTCGAAGCGCTGGGAAGCTAATTAAATATTCCTTCTAATAGCATTGGGTTGGAGGATAGTAGATGATTTTATTTAGGTGTGGTTGTGAAAACATTTGGGTTGTCGGATGTTTTGTTGTCTAACTAGCGTGCAATTGGTGTATTTGTGCGTATTAGGCTAATACCATATAAATGTGGATTGTTTGTGCCATTTATAGGTGTTTAGCAATTGTGTTATGAATTGTTTCTGGAGGTAGCCTTATGGCGTGAATCTTAGTGAATAAACGATGAATGCGATTGTGTAATATCGTGCATTGATGAAACTTGAATAACATGAATCGGTGTATTCTATATATGTTATTTTGTTGTGAATGTGATGGCGAACGTTATGACGATGTTTTTGATGAATAATTATGATGTTTACAAAATGTGAATTTTGTGATAACTTGATTAAATGACGTTGATGAACGACGATGAAGGCTTATGCCAATGATGATGATGATGTACATTTTGTACAGTGTTGAGAGCCGAGTGCTCAGTGTTGTTGATTGTGTTGTTGTATTTTGTTTTGATGATGATGATGATGGCCTGAAAATTATGGCGAACACGATGGCTTGGTTTGGCACATGTTGTATACCGTTGTTCGGTAGTTGCATTTTGTGTTGTTGTATTTTGAGTGTCGCATACATCTCATGGCCTGAAAATTATGGCAAACACGTTGGCCTGGATTGGCAATATTTTTATGTTGGATCGAATGATCACCACGTTGGCCTGGATTGGCAATATTATTACGTTGGCCCTCAGTTGGCAAGTTATTATTTTGGGAGTTCTGCTCCATTGGTACCACATGCATGGTGTCGTGTCAGCATTATGCACTGCACATTGTTTTGATTGATGTTATAGCGACGAATCCGATTTTGATAACCGGAAATTATTCTTGATGTGTGATGATGATGTTGTATATTTGTTGTTATGTGATGTTCGATTTGGTTTTGTAACATGAGATAATTGGTTAATTATTACATGTATGTTACATTGTGGTAATTGTGCTATATGCGATAATTGATGAATTTCTATACTTGTAATGCTTATAATTAAATTACTTTGGTATATGAAATATGTGAGCCATGTTGTATAGATGTTTGAGAAGTGTGATGAATTCTTGATGTATGTATGTTGTACATTGTTCATTATTATATATTTTCATAATGATGTGAATTCTCACCCTTCTGTTGGAATATGCTTTTTACGGCATAGTGCAGGTAATCAAGAAGGATAGTTGTTACTTTCGCTAGTTCGAGTCGGTGTCGTTTGCTCTGATACGTAATACTCGGGGGGATGAACGCTTGATGTTTATTTTTATTTGTTGTTTATATGTTGAAGATTTTGAGAGTAATGTAACTCTCTTTTATTTGAATAGTTGTTGGCATATTTTTTATGAGAAATATGTTGTTGAATAATTATAATGTTTTCCGCTTTGTTATTAATAAAGAAGTTGAAGTTTTGAAAATTATATGATGATTTGTTTGTCGGTTCATCCAAAGTGTTATGTATCTATGTTGTTATTATTTGCAACATGTGTTTTTCTATGTCGAAGACTTGTGACATCCTGTTTCATTATGTTTGTTTTTGAAATTTTCAATTTACTCTGATATTATGCATTTAAATTTCCGACGGGGAATCAGGGTGTTACAGGACCCTTGCTAACATATAATACAAAATAAATCCCGATACAAGAATACAATCACATGAAGTACCCGCAAGGAATGAAAACAACAAAACAATCAAAAGAAAAATCAAAGAACCAAAGGAAAAAATAGAAAAACAAACACGCGACGAAAGGGTAACCAAAATGAAAAGAAAACCTGGGAGGAAAAACCTATTCTCCAAAGCTCTACTCACCAGAGAACGAAATTAGTACTCAAACCTCCAGCCCCAACATCAACAAAAAAGAGATCTAAAAAAAACACTACACGCCTCTGGGGCTCATTTTCGTAAGTGCCTCAGGCACGAAGTTCTGTCAAGGTTTCTTTGGTCTTGAAGGCAACGCATACTTCTGTAGAGTGCCCCACGTATACAACATTGTATCCACATGTGACATTAGGATTTTGCTAAGGACAATGGGGAAACGTGGCAGGCTCGATCGCCTTGGGCACAATTTCCCCAACATGAATCAGAATATGCAGTAGATGCGTACAAGATATTTGAATTGGATCGAAGCGGGAACGCATCCTCCCTTGATTGATGTTCCAACGGTTGTTTTGCTTCTGGTTCTATTTTTGGTTGTCTTGAGTG
Source organism: Lathyrus tuberosus (assembly GCA_022829125.1). NCBI lineage: Eukaryota > Viridiplantae > Streptophyta > Magnoliopsida > Fabales > Fabaceae > Lathyrus > Lathyrus tuberosus. Next base: position 13,102,715 of record JALAZF010000124.1, on the reverse strand, counting down.
GACTTCTTATTAGGTAGGAAGAAAATCCACAGATTGCCTATAGTTGCACTCTGGATTTTAACCGCCTATTCTCAGTTCGTTCACCATTCAAAACCTGATCTGAGAAGTCTGTTGTCATGTTGTCCAGCAATAGTTTAAAGATCTTATTGACCTTACCTTGGGGTCAATCTAAAATTTCCTTGCACATTGTGTTCTTATGCTCAACCTGTTCCAAGATTCTTCGATAACTGGATTTGAATCAAATATCGTTGTCAGGGAATTGTCATCTTCAATGAAGAAGGGAAAAGGTGAGCTTTTTTTGGTTTATATGCATGAAATGCAAATGTATGAATGTATGCATATGGTTTTTCATGTAGATGGAATACAAATAGATATGCAACACCCATTGATTCAAATGCCTTTTTGATGATGCAATAATTCATGTTCGAAAGTTCAATATATACATGATGATGCAGTAATAGTATACGATAATGTAGGTTAAAAGTACAACATATTCTGAATAGTTTGTGTATATTGCTCGGTGCAGATTCAAACGTCCAACGTAAATAGGATGATCAAGGCATGTGGGATCATGGATTCCTGTAAAAATCTAATATCCCCCTCACGGGTAGGTACTAGTCTTCAAAGTTGGTCCCTAAGAGGTCTCCAAGAGTCAATGATCCTAATGAAAATAGCTTGTTGTAGCGAATTTTTGTAGGAAAAAAGTACTTCAATTGAATCTAGTATAGGTGTGGGTCTCTTGCCAACCCAGCGCGCGAAATGCAGGTCGACACGACTATCCACATGTCTATCTTGTGTGTGTACTCAAGCTCGGGTATAGAGCTTCTCTCATGAAACATCAACCTAACCCAACAATAGAGAATATAACAAATATGTAGAATATTCATAATATGAATATTTAAACCAATAAAGAATGCCATAAATAACATAAAGATAAAGCAAGTAAAATGTAAAGATAAACCCCCAAACAAACAAGGAAATAAATAAAACTAGGCTCGACTCGCTTCGGGACTCCAAAGCAGATTTAAAGCTGTCGTCGGGCAAAAAATACCAGAGCACATTGCATGCTCGATGATACAACAGAGTCACCACCGAACTTTATTTATTCCATAAGGAAAGGGAAAATATATATAAAAGCCAAGGGAAATAGAAACATGTAAGGGAGTCGGTTATGCGAGGGGAAGGTATTAGCATCTCTCTCATCCGTTGTACTCAACGGGAACAATTTTAATTGTTTTTTGCGCGAATGGGTGTTACTATCTAAAGACTACTTGCTACCTTGATCCTTATTGTAACAGCCCGATTTTGATATTTCCATTTTTGTGTTGATTGATTCTATTTGGTTGGGTCTTTTATTTAATTGGGCAATAATTATGTTATTTGTGATATTGGTGTGTTAATATGTTATGTTTGCATATTATGTGATTTTACTGTTTTTGAGAGTTTGCGGGGAAATTAGATTGAAGGGTATTTTAGATATTTCACATTTAATGATAGTTAGTTAGTTAGTAGATATTTTGAGAAACTATAAAGAAATAGAAAGAAAGAAAAGTATAAGAAAGAAAGAAAAAGAATAGAAATAGAAAGTTAGAGGTGAGAAAGAGAGAAAAACAGAATTTTGAGAGCAAGAGTGAAAAAGAGAAGAGAAAAAGAAGAAAAGCTACAAATCATCAAGATCAAGCTTCCAAGAATCGAGAAATTGGGTAAGGGTGTGAAATATTATTATCCTAACTTTGTGTATGATTATGTATGTGTTTTGTGTGAATGTTTTGGTTGGTTTTCCATATGTTTCCGTTTATGTCGTATTGGACGAAATCGATAGAAACCGATGTTTCTACGGTCGAAAAGTCGTATAAATACATGTGTTGGTTGGTTATATGTATGTGAGCTGCTGTTTGAAGTTTCATGAAGTTTGGTTATGTTTCAGTTAGTTTTCGGTATGTTTCCGTTGTTGTTTCCGTTTAGGTCGAATTATAGGAAATTGATAGAAAACGATGTTTTCACGGTTAGAATTCGAAATAAATTACGTAGTGGTATCGAGGAAGGTTAGGTCGTCGTATGGCGTGCTTTTTATTCGATTTGGTGAAGTTTAAAAATTCTGGTTTTTGAAAGGTTGAAATTTAATCGAAAAAATCGAACGTCGTAGAAATTTCGTTTATGTGTTCTAAATTGTTCCCATGTATTTGGTGGTTGGGCGTATATGGTTGTTTCGGTGAAAATGTTTGATTTAGTCGAGTTTTCGGGGATTCGGGAAAATGGCAGCAAAGGTGTAAATTGAAAAATCTGGTTTTTTTGAGAAAAACAGAGCATGAATCGATTCATAACAGCTATGTATCGATACGAAATGGTTTATGTATCGATACATAACCCTTATGTATCGATACATGCTGTGAAAATTGGGAAAAATAGCATTTTCACTACAGCATGTGTCGACACATGCGAGTTATGAATCGATACATGAGGTCTTTATGTATCGATACATAAAGCCTATGTATCGATACATACTGTGCTGAAACAGAAATTCTGGTTTTTCGGGGAAACTTCGGAAATTCATATCTCTTGAACCGTAAGTCGGTTTTGATCCCCGTTCGAAGCGTTGGGAAGCTAACGAGATGTTCTTTCTAGGAAAAATAGTTTTGGGGTCTGAACTTGGTCCAATCGGTACAGTTTTTACGAATCGTTTCATAGTGTCGGGTGTCCGGTTTATGTTTTTGCGTTAGATTGAAATATTTATAACTTGTTCGTTGTTTATCGGATTTGAGAGTTCTTTATATCGAATTGAAGGTATTGATATGTACTAATTGATGGTGATAAGAAATTATATTTTTAGCCGACTTTTCACCAACTTTTCCGGTAAACCGTAAATCGAATTGTTTGGTTATTTGTGAAAACGTTCGGTTGCCGTTTGGCACAATTGATGTGAATGTATGTGGATTGTGTGTGATGAATGCATGACTATATTGTGAATATGTATGCATGTCAAAAGTGTCATGAGTCATGTTGTATGTGAAGCATCATGATGTGCATTCTTGCATTGTGGGGTTCTAAGATGAACCCGTTGTAACGTCGTAAGCCTTTTGAGAGGTGGGAGCGATGATTACAAACGATCGTGAGCCTTATACAAAGAGGACCGAAAGCGATCGGATTGTGAGCCTTATACAAAGAGGACCGAAAGCAATCCATAAACATTGTAAGCCTTTTGAGAGGTGGTAGCAATGGGTGAACATCGTATGCCCGACGGGGAGTTACGTTAAGTAACAAGTGATGGTTCCAATAAGTTCTTCAATTGAACTTGAGATGAAATGAGTCGGTACCGCATTGCATTTGCATAGAGTCGTGAGTCGGTCTCTATGATTTGCATTGGTCATCCTTGTATATGTGCATTGGTGAATAAACATGAATATAGGTGGTTATGTTGAATGATAAGCATTGTGATGACTATGTTTGGTTTTGCATATATATATATATGCCTTGCGATGTATATTGAATGAGATGTGATGAATTGTGATAAGAATTGTATCGTTGTAATGATGCATTGAAGAATGAATATAATATGCATGTTATGTGGAATGGTAGAATGGTGAGGATGTGTTGTGTGTATACTTTGTGTTGAGATATATAATTATATGCAACGTTATTATGATAATATTTCTCACCCTTCTGCTGTTTTATGATGCTCTATGAGGCATTGCAGAGTAGGTATGCTGGAGGTCTTTTTGTGAAGCGTGTCTTCATTCTTTTGGTCGGTTGGCTCTGATATGTAGCACCGGGTAGCTAGGATGTATATTATTCTTTTGTGATACATTTGTATATGTATCTTGTGGATAAATGTTTATGTAAACATGAAGTGTGTTGATGAAGCATACATATGTATATGTATGTATATATATTTTGATGTATTTCAATGTTTGGATATTCCGCTTTAATTCTAAATATTGAGATGTGGGTGTAAGGACAAAGTTCCTCTGTAGCAAGTTACCCCACTGCTGCATATCAACCTTTTGAGCAGGTGTTGTATGTGTTAAATGCGTGTATGATGTGACATGCCTCTTTTATGCCATGCTTTAATTGTACTCTGGCGAATTTTAGAATATGTGCCTAAATGATTTAAATGATTATTTGGGGGTATAGAAAGGGGGTGTTACATTAAGTGGTATCAGAGCCAGAGTTGAGTCAGTTGTGTCTGTCTTGTAGTTGTGTTGGTTGAACTGTTGTTTAACCTTTGTTGTTATTTTTGGGGATGATCAGAATATGGCTGATAGAAACGATAATGCGATGACTGCTGCTATGGAAGCATTGGCTAGGGCGGTGCAGGGTGCGCCGAATGTAAATGCTTATGAAGAGTTCAGGAAGAATCAACCACCGGTCTTCAAAGGAAGATTTGATCCCGATGGAGCTCAAAATTGGTTGAAAGAGATTGAAAGAATCTTCAGAGTTATGGACTGTGCGGAAGAGAATAAGGTGAGGCTTGGATCTCACATGCTGAGGGAAGAAGCCGATGATTGGTGGGTCGGTATGCGCGAAATTCTTGAGGTGGATAATGAAGAGGTAACTTGGGAATTGTTTCGTACCGAGTTTTTGCTAAAGTATTACCCTGAAAGTGTGAAAGGGAAGAAGGAGATGGAATTCCTGGAATTGAAACAAGGTGGTATGTCAGTGGTGGACTATACTGCTAAGTTTGTGGAATTGGTTCAATTTCATTCTCATTATGCTGCGATTACTGCTGAGTTCTCAAAGTGTATTAAATATGAGAATGGTTTGCGTCCTGAGATTAAGCAAGTTGTGGGATATCAAAGAATTAGGAGGTTTTCGGATTTGACGGAATGTTGTAGAATCTTCGAGGAAGATAGCAAAGCTCGTTCTACACATTACAAGAGTTTGAACGAGAGGAAGGGAAAGCAACAAGCTAGAAGTGGACCTTATGTGACACCCGCTGATAAGGGTAAATATAAGGGAAACTTTAATAAGAGATCTGGAGGAGGAAGTTCTGGGTTCATTAAATGTTTCAATTGTGGTGGAATGGGTCATAAAGCAACTGAGTGTAGGAAGCCCGTTGGGAAATGTTCTAACTGTGGAGGTATTGGGCATTCTATTGCTGAGTGTAGGAGGAATATGGTGAAGTGTTTTAATTGTGGAGAAGTGGGTCACATTAGTACTAAGTGTACTAAGCCGAAACAAGCTCAAGCGGGCGGAAAAGTGTTTGCATTGGCGGGGACTCAGACCACTAGTGCAGACCGTTTGATTAAAGGTACATGCTTTATTAATAGTACACCTTTAGTTGCTGTTATTGATACGGGAGCGACTCATTCGTTTATTTCTTCGGAGTGCGCGATGCGTTTAAATCTTGCGTTGTCTTTGATGGGTGGTGAGATGGTTATTGAGACTCCTGCTTCAGGGTCGGTAACTACATCTTTGGTGTGTATGAGTTGTCCTTTAACCATGTATGGTAAAGACTTTGTTATGGATTTAGTATGTTTGCCGTTGGAGGGTTTGGACGTAATCTTGGGTATGAACTGGTTGCAATTTAATCGAGTTCATATAGATTGCTATCACAAGTTAGTAAGGTTTCCTTCTTTGGAAGATGATGAATTTGAGAGTTTCCTATCCACTAAAGAGTTGAAGAAACTTTTAGCGGATGAAGCTTAATTGTTTGGTTTGTTTGCATCATTGTCGGTGGAAAGTAAAGTTTCACTTGATGTGTTCCCAGTGGTGTGTGAATTTCCAGAAGTGTTTCCGGAAGACATTACGGATGTACCGCCGGAAAGAGAGGTTGAATTTTCTATTGATCTAGTTTCGGGTACTAGACCGATTTCGATGGCACCGTATCGTATGTCGGCATCGGAGTTGGTAGAATTGAAAAAGCAATTGAATGACTTGTTGGATAAGAAATTTGTAAGACCAAGTGTTTCTCCTTGGGGTGCTCCGGTATTGTTGGTAAAGAAGAAGGACGGGAGTATGCGATTATGCATTGATTATCGACAATTGAACAAAGTGACAATTAAGAACAAGTATCCGCTTCCAAGGATCGATGATTTGATGGACCAATTGGTTGGTGCGAATGTTTTTAGTAAGATTGATTTGAGATCGGGATATCACCAGATTCGTGTGAAAGGAGAGGATATTCAAAAGACGGCATTTAGGACACGGTATGGTCATTACGAATATTCCGTGATGCCATTCGGGGTTTCTAATGCGCCGGGTGTGTTTATGGAATACATGAATCGTATTTTTCATGAACAGTTGGATCGTTTTGTGGTTGTGTTCATCGATGATATTTTGATTTACTCTAAGTCTCAAGAGGAGCATGAAGAGCATTTGAGAATTGTGTTGCAAATTTTGAAAGAGAAACAATTGTATGCTAAGTTGTCAAAATGTGAATTTTGGTTGTCGGAAGTAAGTTTCCTTGGACATGTTATTTCCGGTAGTGGTATTAGTGTTGATCCATCCAAGATAGATGCGGTGATGCAATGGGAGGCTCCTAGGTCGGTTACGGAGATTCGAAGCTTTTTAGGCTTGGCGGGTTATTATCGGAGATTTATAGAAGGATTTTCGAAGTTGGCACTTCCTTTAACGCAATTGACTTGTAAAGGAAAGGCTTTCATTTGGGATATTCATTGTGAAGAGAGTTTCAATGAGCTAAAGAGACGGTTGACAACGACTCCGATCTTGATTTTGCCTAATCCTAATGAACCATTTGTTGTGTATTGTGATGCTTCATTGACAGGTTTAGGTGGTGTTTTAATGCAAGATGGAAAAGTTGTGGCATATGCTTCACGACAATTGAGAGTGCATGAAAAGAATTATCCTACGCATGACTTGGAGTTAGCGGCCGTGGTGTTTGTTTTGAAAATATGGAGGCATTATCTTTATGGTGCGAGATTTGAAGTTTTTAGTGATCACAAGAGCTTGAAATATTTATTTGATCAAAAAGAGTTGAACATGAGACAACGAAGATGGTTAGAGATTTTGAAGGATTTTGATTTTAGTTTGAATTACCATCCGGGTAAGGCGAATGTGGTGGCCGATGCCTTAAGTCGAAAGTTGTTACATATGTCCGCATTAATGATGAAAGAATGGGAACTTTTGGAGGATTTCAGAGATTTGAGTTTGGTTTGTGAAATGACGCCGCGAAGTGTGAGACTTGGTATGTTACATGTTACGAATGATTTTCTTGCAACGGTTAGTGAAAAGCAAAAGTTGGAGTTGAAGTTTGTTGATTTAATGTTGAATGAGAATGAGGATTTCAAGGTTGATAATTTTGGAGTTTTGAGATTCCGTGGTCGTATTTGTATTCCCGACGACGCGGAGTTGAAAAAGATGATATTAGAGGAAGGACACCGAAGTAACTTAAGTATTCATCCGGGAGCGAAAAAAATGTATCAAGATTTGAGGAAAATCTTTTGGTGGTCTGGATTAAAGAGGGATGTTGCTCAATTTGTGTATGCATGTTTGACTTGTCAAAAGTCGAAGGTGGAACATCAGAAGCCTAGTGGTTTGTTGCAACCGTTGGATATTCCGGAATGGAAATGGGATAGTATATCGATGGATTTTGTTACGGGATTGCCGAATACGCAAAGAGGTCATAATGCTATTTGGGTGATTGTTGATAGGCTTACTAAATCTGCTCACTTTATTCCAATTGATATTAGTTATCCTTTGGAGAAGTTAGCCGAGATTTATGTTCTGGTGGTAGTGAAATTACATGGAGTTCCTAAGAGTATTGTATCGGATAGAGATCCTAGATTTACATCGAGGTTCTGGGAAAGTTTACAAAAGGCTTTGGGTTCTAAGCTAAGATTGAGTTCGGCTTACCATCCGCAAACAGATGGTCAAACCGAGAGGACGATTCAATCGTTGGAGGATTTGTTGCGTGCTTGTGTGCTAGAGCAAGGTGGTGCTTGGGATAGTTATTTAGCGTTGATTGAGTTCACCTATAATAACAGTTTTCATTCGAGTATTAGTATGGCACCATTTGAGGCTTTGTATGGTCGGAGATGTCGAACACCCTTGTGTTGGCATGAAACCGGCGAGAGGACGATAGTTGGACCGGAAATGGTACAACAAACGACGGAGAAAGTGAAGCTTATTCGGGAGAAGATGAAAGCTTCTCAAAGTAGACAAAAGAGCTATCATGACAAAAGAAGGAAAGATCTTGAGTTTCAAGAAGGCGACCATGTGTTTTTGAGAGTTACACCGGTTACGGGTGTGGGTCGTGCCTTGAAGTCGAAGAAGTTGACTTCTCGTTTTATTGGTCCGTATCAGATTATTGCACGTGTTGGCGATGTGGCTTATCGTGTGGCGTTGCCTCCGAATCTTTCGAATTTGCATGACGTTTTCCATGTTTCGCAACTTCGGAAGTATGTTCCGGATCCGTCACATGTTATTCCTATGGACGATGTGGAAGTGAGAGATAATCTTACGGTTGAAGTTTTACCGATTAAGATTTTGGATCACGAAGTTAAGAAGTTAAGAGGTAAAGATGTTGCGCTTGTGAAAGTGGCGTGGGGAGGCGCTTCAGAAGGCAATATGACTTGGGAATTGGAAAGTGGGATGCGCGAGTCGTATTCGGAGTTGTTTGAATCAGGTAATATTTTCGAGGAAGAAAATTTCTAAAGTGGGGGAGAGTTGTAACAACCCGATTTTGATATTTCCATTTTTGTGTTGATTGATTCTATTTGGTTGGGTCTTTTATTTAATTGGGCAATAATTATGTTATTTGTGATATTGGTGTGTTAATATGTTATGTTTGCATATTATGTGATTTTACTGTTTTTGAGAGTTTGCGGGGAAATTAGATTGAAGGGTATTTTAGATATTTCACATTTAATGATAGTTAGTTAGTTAGTAGATATTTTGAGAAACTATAAAGAAATAGAAAGAAAGAAAAGTATAAGAAAGAAAGAAAAAGAATAGAAATAGAAAGTTAGAGGTGAGAAAGAGAGAAAAACAGAATTTTGAGAGCAAGAGTGAAAAAGAGAAGAGAAAAAGAAGAAAAGCTACAAATCATCAAGATCAAGCTTCCAAGAATCGAGAAATCGGGTAAGGGTGTGAAATATTATTATCCTAACTTTGTGTATGATTATGTATGTGTTTTGTGTGAATGTTTTGGTTGGTTTTCCATATGTTTCCGTTTATGTCGTATTGGACGAAATCGATAGAAACCGATGTTTCTACGGTCGAAAAGTCGTATAAATACATGTGTTGGTTGGTTATATGTATGTGAGCTGCTGTTTGAAGTTTCATGAAGTTTGGTTATGTTTCGGTTAGTTTTCGGTATGTTTCCGTTGTTGTTTCCGTTTAGGTCGAATTATAGGAAATTGATAGAAAACGATGTTTTCACGGTTAGAATTCGAAATAAATTACGTAGTGGTATCGAGGAAGGTTAGGTCGTCGTATGGCGTGCTTTTTATTCGATTTGGTGAAGTTTAAAAATTCTGGTTTTTGAAAGGTTGAAATTTAATCGAAAAAATCGAACGTCGTAGAAATTTCGTTTATGTGTTCTAAATTGTTCCCATGTATTTGGTGGTTGGGCGTATATGGTTGTTTCGGTGAAAATGTTTGATTTAGTCGAGTTTTCGGGGATTCGGGAAAATGGCAGCAAAGGTGTAAATTGAAAAATCTGGTTTTTTTGAGAAAAACAGAGCATGAATCGATTCATAACAGCTATGTATCGATACGAAATGGTTTATGTATCGATACATAACCCTTATGTATCGATACATGCTGTGAAAATTGGGAAAAATAGCATTTTCACTACAGCATGTGTCGACACATGCGAGTTATGAATCGATACATGAGGTCTTTATGTATCGATACATAAAGCCTATGTATCGATACATACTGTGCTGAAACAGAAATTCTGGTTTTTCGGGGAAACTTCGGAAATTCATATCTCTTGAACCGTAAGTCGGTTTTGATCCCCGTTCGAAGCGTTGGGAAGCTAACGAGATGTTCTTTCTAGGAAAAATAGTTTTGGGGTCTGAACTTGGTCCAATCGGTACAGTTTTTACGAATCGTTTCGTAGTGTCGGGTGTCCGGTTTATGTTTTTGCGTTAGATTGAAATATTTATAACTTGTTCGTTGTTTATCGGATTTGAGAGTTCTTTATATCGAATTGAAGGTATTGATATGTACTAATTGATGGTGATAAGAAATTATATTTTTAGCCGACTTTTCACCAACTTTTCCGGTAAACCGTAAATCGAATTGTTTGGTTATTTGTGAAAACGTTCGGTTGCCGTTTGGCACAATTGATGTGAATGTATGTGGATTGTGTGTGATGAATGCATGACTATATTGTGAATATGTATGCATGTCAAAAGTGCCATGAGTCATGTTGTATGTGAAGCATCATGATGTGCATTCTTGCATTGTGGGGTTCTAAGATGAACCCGTTGTAACGTCGTAAGCCTTTTGAGAGGTGGGAGCGATGATTACAAACGATCGTGAGCCTTATACAAAGAGGACCGAAAGCGATCGGATTGTGAGCCTTATACAAAGAGGACCGAAAGCAATCCATAAACATTGTAAGCCTTTTGAGAGGTGGTAGCAATGGGTGAACATCGTATGCCCGACGGGGAGTTACGTTAAGTAACAAGCGATGGTTCCAATAAGTTCTTCAATTGAACTTGAGATGAAATGAGTCGGTACCCGCATTGCATTTGCATAGAGTCGTGAGTCGGTCTCTATGATTTGCATTGGTCATCCTTGTATATGTGCATTGGTGAATAAACATGAATATAGGTGGTTATGTTGAATGATAAGCATTGTGATGACTATGTTTGGTTTTGCATATATATATATATGCCTTGCGATGTATATTGAATGAGATGTGATGAATTGTGATAAGAATTGTATCGTTGTAATGATGCATTGAAGAATGAATATAATATGCATGTTATGTGGAATGGTAGAATGGTGAGGATGTGTTGTGTGTATACTTTGTGTTGAGATATATAATTATATGCAACGTTATTATGATAATATTTCTCACCTTTCTGCTGTTTTATAATGCTCTATGAGGCATTGCAGAGTAGGTATGCTGGAGGTCTTTTTGTGAAGCGTGTCTTCATTCTTTTGGTCGGTTGGCTCTGATATGTAGCACCGGGTAGCTAGGATGTATATTATTCTTTTGTGATACATTTGTATATGTATCTTGTGGATAAATGTTTATGTAAACATGAAGTGTGTTGATGAAGCATACATATGTATATGTATGTATATATATTTTGATGTATTTCAATGTTTGGATATTCCGCTTTAATTCTAAATATTGAGATGTGGGTGTAAGGACAAAGTTCCTCTGTAGCAAGTTACCCCACTGCTGCATATCAACCTTTTGAGCAGGTGTTGTATGTGTTAAATGCGTGTATGATGTGACATGCCTCTTTTATGCCATGCTTTAATTGTACTCTGGCGAATTTTAGAATATGTGCCTAAATGATTTAAATGATTATTTGGGGGTATAGAAAGGGGGTGTTACACTTATACTATCTAAAGACTAATTTAGCTATTTTTTCTGTATTTTACTATTGTTGATTTTGTTCTGAATTTTGGTACTCCTTAAACTTTTTTCTCAGGACACCCTAGTTCTTTAGGGCTTAGCGCTTCTCTTTATTTATGGTTTCTACAAAAAGTAATATGTTAACTTTTCGCCACAAACAACCTCTTGGGTGGTGTAGATGTTCAATACTAAAGGGAGAATTATGCTATGGACTATTAGAATAGATGACCACCATTGATTTTTAGTTTTAGAATGGTCCATACATTATTTGTTTCTGAGGGGTCCAAATTAGTATATGTCCATTTAATTGCTGAATATAGTATTATGTTGGTTATAATTATAGTTTCATTTTTTTGTAATGCCATGTATAATATTTATCTAGAATAAGACCATACAAGTGTTTTATTTCGTACTGACACCATCATAAGTGCCTAATGGCGTAATTCACATACTTTCCCATTTCTAAAACATAAACACAATCTATGGTACAAGATATGGAAACTAGCCAAAACAAGAAAGTCTAAGAATAAGGTACAATATTCCTCATTGTACAAGAAAATAATAATACACAGCGCAATAAGCTCAACTAAGCTTCTCTTGAAACATCCAAGCATAGCTCCACTTGTAAATCAAACCTGCAAATGCTTCCTGAAAATAATCAACAATAATGGGGTGAGATACATCAAATTTCAGTAAGTTCCCTATCTTATGGATTCTCTCGGCTTTACAAGGTTCTAGCCAATCCTAACTCAAGTCAAGGGGAAGGGAAATTACCTTGAGTTCACAATCTCACACTATATGGAAACATGTCATAAGTCTGTTAACTCAATATTTATCACTAATCGATAACCTTACCAAGGCATCCCCTTTTTCCGTCCGCTTCTACGTCTAGAAGTCGACTCGAGTCATGGATCCTTGTAGTTACTTGACATACGAAATGGATTCGGGAACATCGGCCTGTTAACCGTGAACCGTCACTTCTCATGGCCTGTTAACCATCACAAGTCTCTACCCATAGCATAGGCTCCATTCGTACTACACATGGGAATCAAACCTGTCAAGTATCATGCATACGTTTTAGAGGAGCTCGAGACTAATGAAACTGCAACTCAAGATAAACGGTTACGATTACGTGATCACACACAAACGTGATTGTATTCGACAATCACAAGGCCACATTTTCCTTAAGGCCACATTCGCCTTTTCTCATAATCACAATAGTTCACACATGTTCCTTACTAGTGCTCCACTCTCTTCTAGACCAATACTCGTCACGGATGCACCTTTCTACATCAAGTGCACGAGCATCGCCATCTAGGTTATCTACTCTAGACCATTACTCGTCAGTGATGCACCTTTCTACATCGAATGCACAAGCATAGCCATCTAGAGTTCTCTATCAATTTCTAGTCACAACCTAGAATCATATAATTAGGTTTGGGGTAAGGTTTTCTCACTCTTCCTAATTCATTTTAAGCATGTTATTCTCTCAATTATGTTCAGCAACAATATTAGATAAGCATATTACAATATCAATCATAAAACACACATGATAGTATAACATGTCAAACATATTCCCCATAGTAGTTCACACACATTTTTAAGGCATACTAGCCACTACTATCCTCTACCAAGCATCCTTGGTTAAAATCATGGTCTCACATTACCATTTAATAGCACATCACATAAAACATCACTTTCGGGTTCCCTCTGATTCATTTAATCGGGTATCGAAATCAATACTTTTCATTTTTATCCCGTAGGATATTTTCACAGCTTTACTTCGGCTATAATTATGCCTCGATCGGATTTACGGTCCAAAAGATATGAATTTCAACATATCACATAACATTACTTTCCTTCATTTTCCACTAAATAATTTATCCAACATCATATCCATAATTTTCACTTTTTATCTGGTAGAGGTAGAGGGACGTCATAGTTTTCCAATGATACCAAGAACGTCTCGATCCGAGTTACGGATCAAAAGTTATGAATTTTTAAAGAAAAGGGAATTATTTGAAAACTCCCAGGAGCGCCCGACTGTCCATGCTTCGCCCGGCGGTACCCCCCTGTGCTTGTGCTTCGCCCGGCGAAGCAGCAACGTAAGTCCCAATTGCAAAACAAGAAAAGTTCCAGTAGCGTTCCTTGTTGCGCCCCTTAAGTTTCGCCAGGAGCAAGCCCGCGTCGGCTGGGCCTCAAAGCACCGCCGGGCAGTGTATACCAGAAACAGAATTATGGACCTGCATTTTTAGGGTTCCACAAGCTTCAAAATTCACCTTTTCCACCCCAGATCATTTCCAAACAACAAAACAAGTATCAACAATTGATCACATGCATATTACGACTAAACTACGCAATTTATATCGAATTTCATCCGTTAGATTTCATTTTCTCTCAAATCTAACCTAAGTTCAAATCATGGATTTCTAGAACTTAGAGTTTCTAACTAGAACCCACCTGATAATCGAAGAGGAGTTTGAAGAAGATGATGATGATCCATGAACTTCTCTTCTTCATCCAAGTTTTTTCCCTCTTCTTCTCTTCCTTTCCCTTCTTTCTCTTTTCTTCTTCTTCTTTACTATCTTTTTCTTTTCTTTCTCTTATAACAAATATATATATATATATATATATATATATATATATATATATATAATATAATCCAATAGACTAAAATATCTCCAATTGATATTTTATCGTCTCACACCGATTGATCCATTATTAGAGTTACCATAAAAAACCCATTCTCGAATTAAAGTAATTGATCTCTTCAGAGTTCATTAGTTCCTCTATTGATCCCAATTGATAATACTTAAAGTACTTAGAGGATTCCATTAATCCAATTATCCAAAGGTAGAGCACATAGATACTCATCTAATATCCAATTGAGCATTTAGATAATACGGGGTATTACATTTTTTCTTTGAAAAGTGAGTTTTTAATATTGTTGGCTATGGGCGTGAGTTGGAAACTCATGTGACTTTTTCCTTTGGAAAGTGATTTTTTAAATTGGAAACTCATTTGACGCAATTGTTAAGTTGTGTTGCTAAAAATAAGGATGGTTATTTGACTCTTACTGGTAAAAAAATCATACTATGGATAAGGTAAAAATCTACAAAATGAATACATGCATAAATTCAAATAATTATCAACTAAAATAAACGTGTATAAGTGCGCGAATGCGCGAATGGATACTTTAATATCCATCTGCATTATAACAGCAAAATATATGTTTATATAAGATTGCATGTTTATTAATTTATTTAAAAAAACACATCAATATTAAACCATTCATTATTTAACATAAAAGTTATTTTATTTGATAATCCAATTTTTGAAAACTTTTTTACTGTTTTTAAAAACATAAATTGATTTGATATTTCATAACTGATCTAATTATTCTTAATAAATACGCTGGTAATTGGTATAATATAGGTACTTACATATCCATAGGATACGAGTATGGATGCTTCAAATGATGTATTATGTAATATTATGGTATAATTTATTAACTTTTGATATATATATATATATATATATATATATATATATATATATATATATATATATATATATATATATATATATATATATATATATATATATATATATATATATATATAAGTAAAAGGCTCAAAATAAAAGAAATCATGTTAGAACTAACAAGAAAGGGCCCATACGAGTATGGGTGCCTAAATCCCAAATTGTTTTAGCTGCAAATTTGTCTAAGAGAGAAGCTAGACAACAAGCTTGGTACCTAGATAGTGGCTGCTCATGTCATATGACAGGAGAAATGCTTATGGTCTAAACATTATTTTTGAAGGAGGAAGTCAATGTGGGGTTTGGAGGAGGACAAAAAAGGAAGATTATTGGTACGAGCACTATTAGTAACTCCCTAATATCTATCAATAATGTTTGGTTAGTTAGTGGACTCAGACATAACCTAATGAGCATAAGTCAATTTTGCGACAAAGGTTATAAAGTTGTGTTTGATAAGAACTTATGTTCTGCAATCAACGAGTTTGTCAAATCCATTATGTTAAAAGGTAAGAGGAAGGGAAATCTTTATAAAATTAACTTCTCTGAATTGACTAGCCAAAAGGTTGTTTTCTTGAAGTCAGTGAGTGATGATAAATGGGTTTGACACAAAAGGTTAGGTCATACTAACTAGTGGTTGATCTCCAAAATTAGAAGGCTAAAAATTGTTATAGGGTTGCCAAATAACAATTATCACTATGATGCTCTCTGTGGAGCATGTTAAGCAGGAAAGATTAAAAAAATCTCTTTCAATGCCAAAAACCATTTCCTCAACCTATTGATTTATTTGGTCCTATTGGAACTCCTTCATTTAATGGAAAGAAGTATGGTTGGTCATTGTTGATGGTTACAATAGATTGACTTGGGTTAAATTCCTCAGATCCATAGATGAGTCATATAAAGTATTCAACATCTTTTACCCACAAATTCAATCTGGAAAGGAACTAAAAATTTTGAACGTCATCAGTGATCATGGTGGTGAAATAAAAACAAGCCTTTTGAAAAATTTTCGTAATGAACATGAAATTATCCACGAGTTCTTTTCTTTTAGAACTCCATAGCAAAATGGAGTTGTAGAAAGAAAGAACATATCATTGCAAAAAATGGCTAGGAACTTGATCCATGAAAATCATCTTCCTAAATATTTGTTGGCAGAAGCTATTAATACTTCTTGTTATGTTCACAATAAGATCTATGTCAGATCTATTCTGAAAAAAACATCACACAAGTTGTTTAAAGGAAGAAAGCTAAGCATATCTTATTTTCATCATTTTGCATGTACTTCTTACATTTTGAACCATAAGGTCTACCTAAATATATTTGATGCTAAGGTTCAAAAGTGTATCTTTTTAGGATACTTTGATCATTCTAAAGCATATAAAGTGTATAACTCTAAAACCAAAATCGTTGAAGAGTTTATACATGTCAAGTTTGATGACAAAAGGCCTAACCATGATACAACAGAGCCTATTGAACGTGTTGCAGATATACAGGTTTCTAAAGAACATTTAGAGATTGGACCTTTAGAAGTCATAATCTAATAAGTACGAGGTTTAGAAGTTATTGAACCAGAAGATGATCATGTGTCTAAAGCTCTTCAAGAACCGGAGGATTAAAAATATGCCCAAGATGGTTCATAAATGTCTGTTGAACCTAGGAAGGCCTTCAAATATAAAGACGCTCATCCAGAACATCTAATCATTGGAAATAAGGATGATCCCCTGAGACCTAGATCAACGTTCACAGATGATAACGTCATGTTAGGGTTTATTCCCTTGATTGAGATAACTTCTGTGGATGAGGATTTATCAGATGATGGATGGATTGTGGCCATGCAGGAAGAACATAACCAGTTCCATAGGAAAGATTTTTGGGACCTGGTTCCATGCCTAAGTCAGAAGAACATCATTAGAACAAAGTGGATGTTCATAAACAAGCTGAACGACTAAGGAGAAGTGGTAAGGAAAAAGTCTCGACTAGTAGCTAAAGGTTATAGCGAGCTGGAAAGTATAGATTTCTTTTAGGCTTTTGCCCTTGAATGAAGTTATTTCTGGAGAGGTGTATGTCAAACAACCACCTGTGTTTGAGTATTCAGTTCACCCAGATTTTGTGTTTAAACTCGAGAAACCACTCTATCGATTCAATCAAGCTACTAGATCAGCTTGGTATGAGAGATTGAGTAATTTCCTATTGAAAAAGGGTTTTGAAAAGGGTCAGGTTTAGAAAGACTTGAAACAGGTATATATATATATATATATATATATATATATATATATATATATATATATATATATATATATATATATATATATATATATATATCCTCAAGTATTTTAACATCTATAAGGATAAGTAACGTGTTTTTAAAGAAAATACAAAATCCAGTTGCAGGGGTTTTAACCAATGGCC
This sequence comes from Lathyrus tuberosus, assembly GCA_022829125.1. Classification (NCBI taxonomy): domain Eukaryota; kingdom Viridiplantae; phylum Streptophyta; class Magnoliopsida; order Fabales; family Fabaceae; genus Lathyrus; species Lathyrus tuberosus. The sequence continues at coordinate 13,085,266 of JALAZF010000124.1, read as the reverse complement.
AATTTAGATTTTCCCCTCAATTAGACATTTAATTGAGGTGAAATGTAACATACTTTTTATGACACTATTCTTTACGCCGTCTAGGAAGCTGAGATAAAAACACCTTTAATGTGAGATAATATCACTTATTCGTAGTAGTGAGTAATTAGAAGAAATGTATAACCCACTTTGTTAATAGACTTAGTAAAAGGAAAGATTATAAACTTATTTAAACACGTATAGGTGATTTAGGTCAAATGAGCGGTGGTGTTGTGTTTGGTTTTGGTTGTTCGTTTTGATATGGTTGATTTATGGATGTTAAGGAATGATAAAGTTTGACATCATTGAATTAAGACTATATCAATTAAATGTATTTGGGTGAAATTATTAAAAAGAGAGTAGATGCATGACTAGATATTGTTATAGTTGTTGGCAATTTCTTATCACACCACTCTTGTTTCTTAGGCACCATCTGAATTTTTTATTTTGCCCTCTGATTTCGGATGTGCACATCCGGACGCACCAATTTTTTTAAAAATGTTGATTCTTTCCGGAAGTGCACATCCGGAAACATTCCTGATATGCAGATCCGTAAAAAGGCAGAACATTATTTTTTTTTAAAAATCGGTATTTTTGCTTGGTCGCATATGTTAATAAATCGTCGCAATTTAATATACATTTGACAACATCCATATATAAAATAAAATGATATATATATATATATATATATATATATATATATATAATAAATCTCTGTCAAAATACAGTGCATATATCTAATATAAATATAATACATCAAACAAAAAACTACTGCGTATGGCGAAGGATCTCTCCTGGCTCCCCTACTCCTCTGCCCCTACCCGCCATCCTGGATCGATGTCTGCGGTACTGAAGTGCCACCTGAGCAATCGCAATAATCCTGTCCACGGCAAGTCTGGCACCAAAGCCCTCAGGGAGGTGACCGTCCGCAATGGCCTGCTGCGCTATCTGCTCTATCTGACGACAGCGTGGTAGGACATCCTAAGTGTGGTCCAGCTGAGACTGCCACTCCTCTAATATCTCCTGATGAGCAGATCTGGGTGGCGATCCCTCAGCAGTGGGCACCATGCATGGGTGTGAGACGGTGTAGAACCACACGATGTACCCGGCAGCAACACTCCATTCTGTCTCCGCTCTGGTCGCCCGAGCCTCCTCCGGTACCAAGTGGGACTGGTAGTCAGCATATAGCTCATCTATCTGCCTGCGGGTCAAGCCTAGAGAAGCAGACTCATGAGGCATCCTGGGGATCGTCTGCGTGTAACCGAACTGACGCAAGACGCGCTCTGGTAGGTATCGGGCAGTAACGGTCGAACTGCATGCCAACCATCCTGAGAACAAACAAACTTCATTGAATGTGCACATCCGGAAACACTAAACGTTTCAATATTTCCGGATCTGTACATCCGGTACGTATTTTGAAGTTTAAAAACGGCAGCCATGGCCACTGTAACAACCAAAAGGGCATTTTTATGCCCTGATCGTCCGTTTGAAGCAGTAAAAATAACCTACATTGTCTCTAACCTATGTTATTCATACAACCTAACAATTTCTACACCTAAATGTCTACTCTAAATCGATTACTCGAAAATTACTCCGAAACTCTAAAATTTGAAAACTTACCGATTAAAATGTGATACGGAGGATTTGGAGTGTGTTGATCGTTGTAGCAGTTGCTCTGCGCCGAACTCAAGTGGAAAAAACCGAGATTTGTGGTTATTGAAAATTTGAGAGTTTGAGAGAGTTTGAGAGATTTTGGAAATGGAAAGGTGAATAATGAGGGGGAAGAACATCTGGCGCGAACTAATAAGAAATACTTCCGGATGTGCACATCAGAATTGTTTCCGGATATGCATATCCGGAAAACTTCAGCGTTTTTTAAAAATTTGGTGCGTCCGGATGTGCACATCCGGAATAGAGGGGCAAAAAAATAATTTCACGTGGTGCCTAAGAAACTTGGGTGGTGCATTAAGAAATTGCCTAGTTGTTTTATAAAAGGTGAAGTTGTTCATATTTTAAACGGTTATAGAGTGTTAGATAAAAAGAGAGTAGAATGAACCCAATTGTACACAAATTCAAGGTAACACTATAACAAAAAAGCTATTTAATAGCGTTTTTTTCCTTTTTGATAGCACTTAAAAGCGCAATTAACCAGTCAGCTATTGTAAATATTTTCGTTTGATAACACTTTAAAAGCGCTATTATAGTACAGGTAATTAATAGCGTATTTCCAAAAGCGCCATTATAGTACCGGTATTTAATAGTGTTTTTCCAAAAACATTACAGAAGTAGACATTTTGCATTTTATAATACCTATTTTGCTTTGATTTTGATAGCACTTTCAAACAAAGCGTTATTATAAGGCACATGTTTAATAGCATTTTTTCATAAAAGTGCTATTATATTATGTTTCATTAATTGCACTCTCTCTACAAAACGCTATTGTAGTACATTTTGTTTCTACAAAATCATTCTTTTGATCTATATATATATATATATATATATATATATATATATATATATGGCATTTGCATTTCATTCTATTCAAGAAACAAATGTTAGGTAGCTTGGACTTAGAAGCTCTCTCTCAAAATATTTTTTTATTTATTTTTCTAAAGTAATTTGTACTAATACAAATTATAAATGCATTAAGCATTTCATTCTATTCAAGAAAATCCAAATAACCAATATTAAACATTCACTACAAGAAAATGTAGGATTAACTACCATAATTTTACTACAAAATAATTTTGTAGCTAATTCCTATTTAAAAGACAATCATATAATTGAATTACAAATAATTATTACTTATACTATTTATCTATTTTTAATTTAACTAATACCTAAGATTAATCATATTATTTTTCTCATTGAAAAAAGTTATATATATATATATATATATATATATATATATATATATATATATATATATATATATATATATATATATATATAAAATTAAAATTTAACAATTTTATATAAAATTATATTTTCTTTATCTACTGTTTGGTGTTCACTTTCTCAACATATATTCATCTCGTTCTCCATCTCCGACCTGTCCGCCACCGTCGTCGATCACCACCATCTTCGATCGCCACCGTCTTCAATCGCCACCATCTTCTTCCGACTCCAAACGACCTTGTTGTCTTCCGATCGTCACTTTCCACATCACACCAAAAGTTAGAGAGAGAGAGAAACGAAGTCAAGCTGCAATCACTGTGATCGAAATCACGTCGATCCCGACTCCGATTCAGTGAATGGCTTCTTCGAGCACAGCAGCTCCTGGATCTGCTGATTCCACCGCTACAAGAAGACACACCAAGCGACCTAAGTGTATAATGCATCTTCATCTCTCTCATTCTTCTAGTTTTTCCCCTTTTTAGCTTAATTTTCAATGACCTATTTTTCTTAGTGTTGATTTTGATTTTGATTTTTAGTAAATTTTGTGATGGAATCGCTTATTTTTGGTATTAACTGTAATCTGAACTCACATGTGATCTCTTTGATAATTTGATATCTTCTAGATTCAAAGTTTACGCAGCAAAAACTTCCTGCATGCAAGCCTATTCTCACACCACGAGCGGTAACACTACTTGATATCTTTTTGAATTCATTGCTCATGACTATATCATATATGTGACTAAATATGCATTCAGATTTTTATTTATGTTGTGATATATATAGCTTATACTTAATTTAAGCGTCTCCTTGCAGGTTATTTCAGCGTTTTTGCTTGTTAATGTTGTGTTCATCCCTATTGGAGTTGCTTCACTAATGGCTTCACGAAAGGTAAGCTTGTGTGCTATGATTGAATGAATTTATGCTTACAGTTACAGATACATGTAATGCTAACTATTACTTTATTTGTTTCTTGTGTTTGTGTCTATCAGGTTGTTGAAATCGTATATAGATATGAGTCAGAATGCGTACCGAGTAATATTACTAACAAGGTAGCATATATTCAGAATCCTAAAATTGATAAAACGTGCAATATAACACTGAATGTAAGTCTACTGGAAACTAGTTTAGCTCTGTCCTGTAATTGATAGTCAATAAGGCTCGCGTTGTGGCAATCTTATTATCTTTTCATAAACAATGTTCTTATGTAAAGGTGACCAAGCACATGAAGGCACCTATTTTTGTATACTATCAGTTGGACAACTTTTACCATAATCATCGTCGGTATGCAATTACCTTTCTTTGTCTCACGTTACACATTCTTTTTTAACTTTTATTTTCAATTTCACATCTCCGAAATCAGGGAATAAGTGTTATTTTAATAACAAGAATCTGTTTGTCATATCTAAATTGCTTGATTATGGGTTTGTACAGTGAGTCATTTTACGTTGTATGGATTCTTGAAAGGTAATGGAAGAGACTCAATCCAAAGGAGTGTCTGCATGGTTTGAAGCTATCGCATATTTGGTGTTGGGAATTACTATGTTGTCACTTCTTGCAGAGCCTCTAATAGCAAGTGTTAAAAAATTCTCCAAAGCCGCGGGAATTTCATCGTTTTTCATCCTATTTATTTTAGTCCCTTTGGCTACAAATTTCAGAGAAGCAACATCGGCAATAAAAGAAGCTAGTCACAAAAAGAGAAGTAATACTTCTCACACCATGTATGAGGTTAGTCATCATCTAGTGTCTGTCACTCTCACTTCACTATAAGTTCTTAAACTTGTCGATAATTTGTAACTTTTTTATTCGGTGAATGTAGATTTATGGAGAAGTGTTCATGAACAACATTCTTGGTTTTGTGGTGATATCTATTCTTATATATATGAGAGATATTACTTGGAAATTTTCAGCTGATGTATTGGTGGTGCCCATTGTTTGTGCTGTGATGGGTCTGGCTTCAGCTTTTCGTAACACTTTTCCTCTTTGGACGTCATTTCCTGCATACCTCTTGTACCTAATATCTTTGCTTTTGGTTTATGTTCTCAAAGATGTTCTCAATTATATGTAGTGTCCTTTTTGATAGCAGGACTAAATGGAATAACAAACTCTAGATGTTGTTTATTGGAAAATTGCATCTCATATTCAAGTTAAGGAAGATGGACCCAATAGGAGGTTTGCATCTTTATAATATATGAACATAATAATTATTCACCCCTCTATATTTTACTTTTCTTTGGGTAAAATTTTTGAACTATTTATAAACGAAATTGCTTCGACCCCAGAGAATTTGCATAACTTGCAACCAATATGCGATATGTGCTTGATATCATACAATCTAATGCTTTTGAGTTCAATATATTTCAGCTTGTTGTGCATCGAGACACCAGATAGGTCGGGACTGCTAGTTGAAATAATCAAAGTCATTGCAGATGTGAACATCGATGTTGAGTCAGCCGAGATCGACACAGAAGTATCTTTCTTGCTGTCCTGTCTCTGTCCGTCTCAATCTCTCAGTTTCCATTACTCAAAGTAACTTAACCTGGTTTTTTCTCTCTGCAAGGTTGGGTCGCCAAGGAGAAATTTCTTGTCAGTTATGGCGGGGCTGTATTAAACAGATCAATGTCTCAGGTAACCATTGCAATGGCTGCTTTTTTCTCTCTTCTGTTGGCCTATTCTATATATGCCTTCTTTGTCTTCCTTTTCAATATATTTGATATTATAAGTTTCTTTTGCCAACCATTATATGACTGAACATTGTACTTGATATAAACAGTACATAAGAGATATTTACAGGATAGAAGTGACATTACTAAGCACTAATCAGCTGATAATCAAGGGGTAATTATTCTCCCTATGAACCATAAACATCATCATTTGTTTGATTCTGCAGTAGAATATAAGAGAGAACCAACCGAGAGGGAAACCAAAGAAGAGACAATAGTCCAAGAGAACATCTGGTTCTTCACATTATTCATTGTCGTCACAGCTTCCATATTCTCTTTATCTCTCTTTTGAAAGTAAACAAATGGAAGAAACCTTTAATATGCCGCTTCGTTTAGACCTGAACAAGGTTGATGCCTCAAATACTGAACATCTCTGGCTAATCTTTATCTCTAGGCCCCACTGCCACTTTGTAACAACAGGAGCACAGATCACATTTAAAGCTCATCCAGATGTGGTGTTGAAAACATGGGGATTACGCATGGTATTCGAGCACGATATCTCTAGTTCATTCGAGTTGGGGACAAATGAGATTCATCAACAAGAAGATCTTCACTTGGATCATGTTCATGAAAGTAGCAGCAGCAGGAGTCTTGAAGTTCAGCTTCCTTATAATTGGTATGTTACCGAGGAGGTAAAGTCTAAAATGCAGCTTCGTTATAATTGGCATGTTACCGAGGAAGATGAAAACGAGAACAGGGAAGTAAATATGAAACAAAATCATCTCTTAAATATGGGCCTTAACACGTAATAGCATGCTCAACAAAGAATATGGAAACCGGTTTCCCTATTTTTTTAATGATGTTGATCCATCTCTTCACACTGAGAAGTTCAAAACTAAGTAGGCAAGGTTTATCAATGGAAGAATACTACGACATTGGATTTGATGTAAGTGATAAGTAAGTATAATACATTCTTTTCTCAGTTTTCTGTACATTCTTAGGAAGAGTATGTGAAGTTTTATTGAGTTTACCTGGCTGATCAACAAATTATACATAATCTATTCCTGTAACCTTGATGATAATTTAGTGTTATTGTTTTTCATCTTTCTTTTAGGTCATGGAAAATGGATCAACAATTTTCTACTCCCTTCAAGGAAGGTCTTTCTTGGCAGGCACACAGAGGTCCGGTTCTTGCCATGGTCATTACTTGCTATGGTACCACTCTCCCTCTCTCTCTCTACTAGTATATTCTAAAATATTAAATCATTTGTTTCCTTCACTACCACTACTTACTGTTTCCTTGTCCAGGTGATCCAGGTCAGGTTATGAAGGGGGTGTTATTAAGATATGGCCATGGGAATCCCTTGAAAAATTTCTCTCCCTGTCTCCAGAAGAAAGGCACATGGCAGCCTTACTTGTCGAGAGATCATTCATTGACCTCAGAGCTCAAGTCACTGTCAATGGTGTCTGCAATATATCTTCTCAAGAGGTTAAGTGTTTACTGTCTCATCTTATCAAGAGGTTAGTATGTTTCTTTGGATTCTTAGATTTTACTATGTCGTAATTGCATTTCCATTATGTTGGATCATCGTGTGACTTTACTTCCTTAACTTTTGCTGCTACTAGTGTACTAGTGTTTGTGTTTCCTTCTAACTGCATCAACTCCAAATAATATATGAATTTGAATAGCTTGGAATCCATCATTTTATAGGGATGCCCGAACAAAGGACCTTTTGAAAGTATGTAACACTGACGGTCAGGCAGAAAATCGAGTTGACATGTCATCCGTGCAGCAGGATCAAGCACTAGAAGACGAAATGAAGGTAAAGTTCGTTGCCACTTCGAAAAAGGACAAGTGCCAGAGAGTACCAGCTTTCTGCAGAGGTCACGTAATGCAATAATGGGAGCTGCAGATGCCGTCCGCCGAGTTGCAACCAAGGGAGCATTGAATATACCGGTCAAAATACAGCCCTAGATGAGAGTGTTGCATTGGATAATGATATGATCTGAGTAGTGGTTATATGGAAACTGATAAATATGGCAGTTTTTTTTTTTTTTTTTTTGATAAGCAATTCATTAATAGGAGATTAATAGAATCTCAAACCAAAACACGCTCCTCAAAACAGGAGGAGACTAATTACAAGTAGTCGAATGGAAACTTATGCCATTCATAAAGCCTACACTTTCTACTATCATCTTGCCCTAAAATCAACCAATTCCACGAAACAATTTTGACATCGCTAACAATGTCGTCAACACTATACAAGGCATCATTGTACAAAATGTTGTTTCGCGATCTCCAAAGGGACCAACAAGTAATAAACCAAATTGCGTTAACCTTGCCCGATTTACTCCGACCTTTAAGTTTAGCATTCCAATCGTTCAAATGAGACCAACACGAAACAGCCGTAATAGGAGTAATGCCAACCCAGATACAAATTTTGATCCAAACCAAAGAGGAGAAACAGCAGGAAAAGAAGAGATGAGCATTGAACTCGGAAGAACGGAAACAGAACACACAAACCTTATCATGCTCAGAAGATAAAACTCCTCTTTTCTCCAAATTGAATCTAGTAGGCAGTCTATCGAGGATTAATCTCCACCCGAAAATATGAATTTTCACCGGCATCGCAGCTTTCCAAAGAATCTCCAGAGGTTCAGCGAACTCAGAGTCAAGCTCAAGAAGATTGTACGAATTCAATAGGAGATAGAAAGATTTAACCGAAAACTCATTGGATACGTCAAGAGACCAAAACCATTTATCGGGCACATTTCTGAATGGAGATAAATCAGCCAACAAACTAGTCAGGATTCTCAACTCCTCTTCGGATTCTGGAGTATGCTCACTGACCCCCAGGTTTTGGAAATTCCACTGCCAACTACTTCCGTTCCAACCTCCCATCTGCTTCACCGTCACAAATGGACTACTGGTGCGATCGAACAGGAGAGGAAACATCAACTTCAGAGCAACGTTACCAGTCCAGACAGCATGCCAAAAATCCACATTATCCCCTTCCCCCATAGAACAAATTAAGAACTTATTGAAGTTATCTAACTGACCCACTTCCGAGATAGACAAAATATCCTTCATCCAGGTTGAATCAGAATTTGACCGACCCTTTCCTTCAAAATTCTGAACTTTCAAACTTAAATTTCCATACCTATGTTCAAGAGAATTTCGCCAGATTTCATTTCCACCAGTCAAGAATCTCCAAGACCACTTCGCAAGTAGAGCTCTATTAAATCTACCAATATGCTTAATGCCTAGCCCTCCGTACTCCTTCGGTTTACAAATGGTACTCCAGGAAATCCAAGAAATGAATTTATTATTAGAAACACCAGCCCACAAGAACCGATGCTGAATTCCAATGATTTCATTAACAACCCTCACAGGAGCTTTGAAGAAAGCCAAGTTATGGATGGGGAGATTGACCAACACTGAGTTGATAAGAGAGACTCTTCCGCCAATCGAAAGGGATCTCTCCTTCCAGCAAGACAGTCTGCTCCTAATGCAGGTTATTACCGGTTTCCAAAAGGAGAGACGCCGGTGATTACCGCCAACAGAGATTCCCATAAATTTTAGAGGCAAGCTTCCCACTTTGCAATTTAAGAAAGACTCAGCAGATAAAAGGAATTCAGGAGCTATACCAATACCAAATAAGCAGCTTTTGTGAAAGTTAATTTTGAGGCCAGACAACAATTCGAAAGCGCGAAGAATTGCTTTGAAAGCCCAAATATTAGATGTAGATCCATCCCCTATAAATAGGGTGTCGTCTGCGAACTGAAGAATACCAGCTGAAGGAGAATCTCTAATCTTGAACACAGACAGCAAGCCATTGGAAATGGCAGATTTGGATAAACTTGCTAACCCCTCTGCTACAATAGAGAACAAGAAAGGAGCCAACGGGTCACCTTGTTTCAATCCCCTGCTCGCTTTGAAATCTTTCGACGGGCTCCCGTTAATAAGAATAGACAAGAAACTATTAAAAGTAGACCCTCGTATCCACTTCAGCCAGTTTGGACCGAAACCCATCTTCACCAACATGTCTTCGAGGTACGACCATTTCACACAGTCGTATGCCTTAGCAAAATCAACTTTGAAGAACAGACACTCCTTCTTGAATTTTTTGGCGAAATCAGCAACTTCATTAGCCAACAAAATACCATCGTAAATCTGACGACCCGGAACGAAAGCAGTTTGGGAACTACTTATAAGCTTGTGGATGATCTTACCCAACCTTCTAGCAAGCATCTTCGAGATAACCTTGAGCACACAACTAACCAAGCTTATTGGTCTGAAATCCTCAAAGTGCTGAGGGTTATCAATTTTTGGAACAAGGGTGATGAAAGAAGAAGCAAAAACTTTAGGAAGAAAACCAGTTCTAAAGAATTCCAAGATACAATTAGAGAAATCTTCACCAATCACATCCCAGCAACACTTAAGGAACTTAAAATTAAAACCATCGACCCCGGGGCACTTACTACCATCACAACCGAACACTGCTTCTTTCACTTCTGACCTTTCAAACTCAGAATCTAGGAACTTGCGATCTTCTTCAACCAAACAAGGAATATGCTCTAAATTGCTTCTAACATTAAGCAAGCTCTGGTGATTGTACCTGTCTTTGAAATACTTAACAGCTTCATCCTTCAACTCCTCAGGTTTAACAACCAAGCAGTCTTCCACTCTAATAGCAGAAATCTGGTTCAAACGGTTCCTCACCTTGAGAGAGTTATGGAAGAATTTGGTGTTTAAGTCACCATCTTGAAACCACTTCACACGAGACTTCTGAGCTAACATGTTCTCTTTAAGTCTTAACTTTGACCAAAGCTCCTCTTGGATATTCAAACAGTTACCAACATCTTCAGCATCTTGACTTCGAAGAGAATTCAGCTCCAAAGTATTTAAAATCTGAACATTATCTTCAATGGCTAGATCCAGCCAACCAAACACTTCAACATTCCAGCGTTTAAGGTCAACTTTAAGAGCACTAAACTTTTTTATCGAAATATAAGAACAAGATCCTGAGAAATGGTAAGAATTCCAAACTCGTTTCACAAAAGGCAGGAACTCCTTATGAGAAAACCAACAGTTAAAGGACCTAAAAGGCTTGGGGCCCCAGTTCACCAAGTTAGATTTCAACCACACCGGACGGTGATCCGAGATATCTCTATCTCCAACTTCTTGATTCTTCAGAGATAACAAAGAGATAGCATGATCATCCACAAGGATTCTGTCGAGTCTGCTTCTACTCCTATTATTAGAATTAAACCAAGTGAAGGTATTTCCAACAACCGGGAGGTCAATCAGCTTCATCTCCTCAATAAATTGACAGAATTCTCTCATTTCAACACTATTGGAATTGCTAATGCCTTTCCTCTCATGGCGGTTTTTCACAGAGTTAAAATCCCCACCTACAATCCAGCCATTTCCAGGGAATCTTCTCTTGACTTCAATAATATCCCTCCACATCCTCCTCTTATCATTAAGGCCGCACGGCGAATAAATATTAAGAACCGTCAACCTATGGTTATTCCAAGAAAAATGAATACCCAGGTAGCCGTCTCCTCTAAAACTAGAACTAGCTGATAGAATACCTGAGTTCCACATTGTGACTAATCCACCTGATCTACCAGAAGAGTTCACACCAGACCACTCAATTTCTTTATTCCTCCATAAGCTATGAACCAGATTAGAGTTAAGACTAGTGACTTTAGTTTCTTGAATAAGACAGAGGTCAGCATTACCTCTGAGAATAGTCTGAGAAATTCTCCTTCTTTTCAAGGAACTACAGCTCCCACGAACATTGTAAGAGATAATATTCATTGACCCACAGTAGCTACAATCTTCTTACCTAGCCTTGCTATTTTATCTTCTGAGTCGAGCTTCCTCAAAACACTATCCAATTCAGTATCTTCGAATTCACCAGAAATACCCAAACCTTTGATGGACCTTCTAACTTTGGGGGGAACCTCTTCTAACAATTTCCAACATCTCAAATTCCCACGAACCACATCCGTATCAGTGATAGACTCACAACAGAGAAGGGACGTATTAGAAGCAGAAGGAGAAACTCTTCTAGGAATACGCTTCTTAGCCACCAACAACTGACTACTACTAGGAGCCTGTTCTGGAATCTTCAAGGATGAGTGAAGGAGAGAAGAAAAATAAGAAGGGGAGTAGGGAATCTTCACACAGTCGTAGACCTCATGTAATAACTTTTACTTTTTCTTCTTATTCCTAATAGAAGGCCCAATAAGCCCACCAGGAGGGCCAGAAATAGGGATAGCAGGGCCCAAATCAACAACTAACTCTCCCTCAATGGCCCTATCCAAAACAACGCCTTTATTGGCTAACGAGTTTGGTTCAAACTCCACCAAATGATCAGCATCTACACAACCTTCCTGACTAACCCTTTTAACACCAATATCGATAAGATCTGCTGAGGTTCCTCGATAGACACAAGCATGCTCCGTACTAGGATCAGACGTGATAAATGGCAAGTTCACCTCTTCCTCGTCTTGATGGTGCTGCAGATTAGCTCCGAAAATGACAAGTTTTTATTTAGTATTTATTGTATGTATCAGAGATTTTATGTATAAGCTATTTCGAACAAGCTTAATTAAGCATGTATAGAATAGGTGTTTATTGTATAAGAGCTTTTATGTATAAATTGTTTCTAACATGCATTTATCATATAAGAGCTAAACTGTTTCTAAAGTCAAGCTTTTATTGTATAATAGCTTTTATGTATAGTAAGCTGTTTTAAACTAGCTTAATTAATTTTATGAAAATTTGTAATTAAGTATGATTAGTTTTATTTAGAAAGAATTATAAATATATAAAAAAATAGCTTGAGATTTGCTACGATATTTTTGCAGTTCAATTGTAGCTGTTTAGCTTGGAAATGTAAGTTTAAGACTAAGGTTTTGCTACAGTTTTATTTGGATTTAGCTAGGAATATTAAAATATTAGTTGGAATTTAGCTAGAAATTTTTGCTCTAGATAATTAGCCACCCAATCCATGCTACGATCTATATTATAGTTAATCCACAACAAATTTCTAGCTAATTATGTTTGATAGAGTTTAACTACCAACTAGCTGCTATAAAAGTCGTAGCTAATCACAAATTTTCTTGTAGTGATTATTAAAAAAATGTATCAAAAAAGTATTATAAAGTGTAACAAAACACTCATCGAAAAATTCAATAAAAAAATTACAATATGTTTTTAAGTTACACAAAACAATGTAACATTCAATATTTTAAATGCAGAGATACATAAGATATAAAAAGCCTATTCATATTTCAACATTTGAAATGTTTTAATTGATAAGTCTATTGTAAGTTTTTTCTTTACTTTTATTTTTGTCTACCACCTACATTCACTAAAAATAGAATTGAAATTATTTATAGTATAAAAAACAATGATAAAATATATTAATAAATTCATTAGAATAGTGAATGGAAGTAAATATTACCATTTGTTGCTGACCACTTTGAAGAAAGCAACGATATGCATTCCAAGGGCCAAGAAAAGTAACAAATTATATATAATTTTCTTTTCTAGTATTTGCACCTGAAATATAAAAAATAAGTCACATCATTCTACCATCTCAAAATTTATTATAAATTTTTCAAGACACATAACAATAAAAAAAAATAATGCCTATATACTAACAACACTTTGTTTTAGCTGAAATTTTTATAACAAAATAAGATTTTTTTTTATAAGCAAAAATATATTATATAAATAGGACACAAATTAGTGTCCTACACAATTACACAAGGCCACTATCTAAAATCGGGCCTACAAAAAATCGAGAGGTGCTTTTACCCACGTGTAATAGTTACAATTAGATGCATTTGTACCCTTCTTTCCTATCCACCACCAAGATAACAAAACGACTCGATTAGTAATAGAATCGAGATCCCAAAATTCGTCTCTAAACAAAATGTTATTCCTAGACATCCAAATAACCCAACATACCAATATCCAAAGCCCTGCCGCATTCCTTATATTAAGTTTTTTCTTCACACCACCATCCGTCCATGAAAAAAAGTGATTAATGGTGTCCCCTAAAAGGAATTCCTCAATTCCTAGCCATCTAAAAACAAAACTCCACACCATCCCAGATTTATGACAGTAAAAGAATATGTGTTCAGAAACTTCCAGCTGTAAGAAACAGAACGGACATACCATAGCGTGTGGATTGGTTATAATGCCTCTATGAGCAAGGTTAACACGAGTCGGAAGCTTATTGAGAAACATCCTCCAACCAAACACTCTGACTTTGTGAGGAACTTGAGCTATCCAAACCAAGTTAAGCGCCGCTCTCAAATTGTCCCCACAATTCCAGTGGTTCATACCGTTGTATTTCTGCAGTAGAGAATATAAAGAGGAAACCGAAAATTGCCCAGAATTGTCGTGCGACCAAACAACATTATCCTTTACACCTTCAAACATCGTAACGACATTCATCCCGACCATGATGGCGTTAACATGATTTTGAACAGCAGCAGAGGCGCTGTCTTGGACCAAACACGGCTACCACCTCCAAATTCCGTCTAAAAAAGCTCCATTTTCAGCAACCCAACTCTCTTGATTTGAGACCGTGCTCCATATGTCAGGATATAAAGAGGCCAATGTTGACGAGTCATTCCAACGAGCACTCCAGAACGGAACTATAACACCATTGCCAACTTCATATGACATCAAATTGGAGAGCTGTTGTCTGCTACAAAAACCTGCAATTATAAATAGATCTTTCCACCACAAAGATGGTGGAATCTCATACTTGGGTAACAAGCCAACATGAAAATCAAGAATAGCATTTTTATATCTACAGCGAATAAAATCGCTCCAAATGAAATCTTCCGCGGAAACAATTTTCCACACCCATTTGAAAAGCATGGCAGCATTGAAGAGCTTCAAATCTTTAATCCCGAGCCCTCCGTCTTCCTTGCTCTTGCAAACAACACTCCACCTGACCCAAGACACACCTTTTTTGGCCATTGAACCATTCCAAAGAAAACGTTTTTGAATTGTCGTAAGGATACGGATTACACTGCTAGGGAGTTTATAGAAAGACATATAATGAATTTGGAGGTTTGCGAGAACTGAGTTGATTAGAGTGATTCTGTCACCGATAGAAACAAACCGACCATTCCAAGAATTAAGCCTGCCTCGCACCTTATCAATCAATGGTTTCCAAAACGAGAGAAGTTTATGGTTACCACCGACGATAATTCCGAGAAATTTAAAAGAGCCAGCTGAGATTTTACATGATAGATAATTTTCTGCTGCCAAAAGAAATGATTCATCGAAATTAATTCCATACAGAGAACACTTGCTGAAGTTAATATCAAGTCCAGACACCAAGTGGAATCCCTTCAGAATTTCCTTAATTGCCATTATATTCTTCCATGATCCATCTCCCACCAGCATAGAATCATCTGCGTAATGAAGAAGGTGAATCGGAGTGTCAAGATCCGCCTTAAAACCGGAAAAGGAACCATTCTCCACAGCCTGGTTCAGTAACACCACTAGGACCTCAACAGCAATAGTAAAAAGAAACGGAGCCAACGGGTCGCCTTGTCTAAGGCCACGAGAAACCATGAAGTCCCTTGTGGGGCTCCCGTTAACCAAGACCGAAGTGTAACAATTGAAGACTCCATTATTCATCCACATCATCCATTTGTCTCCAAAGCCCATAATCTTCATAACATCGCGCAAATAATTCCATTTGACACAATCATATGCTTTAGCAAAATCCACCTTAAGAAGCATTAACTCACTCTTAGATCTTCTAGCTAAGTCGATGACTTCGTTTAACAATAGGACGCCGTCAAGGATATTTCTTCCTTCGATGAATGCCAATTGAGAATTAGATATGATACTACCAATAATGCCTTTAAGTCTATTAGCAAGGATTTTCGCCACAACTTTGTAAACAACATCAACTAAAGAAATTGGTCTATAATCATCCAAGTTCTTTAAACTGTCGTTTTTCGGGATAAGAACCAAGAAAGAAGAGGCAAGAACTTTAGGAAGCTTCTCACCCTCAAAGAATTCAAGGATACATTTAGAAAAATCATCCCCAACTAAGTCCCAACACCTTTTGATGAACTCAAAGGTAAACCCATTAGGCCCTGGACTCCGGTCTCCACCACAGTCGAACACAGCGCGTCTGATCTCAAAAAAGTCTACCTCTCTATCAAGCTCCTCACTGTCATGTACTGATAAGTGTTTAAAACCGTTGCCTCCAATGTGTGGAAGAGGTCTAGAGCGGCTACAACTATTGAGCCTCTTTAGAAAATGATTTTTGACAGCAGTTTTAACGTCATCCACATCTTCGATCAGCCTATCATCAATTGAAACAGAAGAAATTGAGTTCAGATTAAGCCGAGATTTCAAGGCAGCATGAAAATATTTGGTATTAAAGTCCCCATCATGCATCCACTTCGAGCGAGATTTTTGCCCTAAAATACTTTGCTTGATCCTCAGATTTTTCCATAAGTCGTCTTCGGCTTCATTCCTCTTAAGAATCTCTTGTGTAGCTAACTGATCTTTATTCAACTCAATCAAATCCTCCACATCGTTTGCATTCCACCATCTCAACTTCTCTCGCAGAAATTGGAATTTTCTGGAAAGAACGAAAGAGGCCTTCCCTTCCACAACACAAGCTTCTCATTGCTCTTTCACAAAAGACATGAAACAAGGATGATCAAACCAACACGACATGAATTTGAAGGGTTTAGGACCCCAGTTGACAATTTTGGCAGTGAGCCAAACTGGCCTATGGTCAGAGACGTCACGCTCCCCAAACTTCTGAACTACCGAATTCCAATCATTCAAAATTCCTGGTGACACAAGAAATCTATCGACACGACAACACGAACTGCCTTTTGATTTGAACCACAAAAACTTACCCCCAGAAACAGGAGGATCTACACACCCACTCAAACTTATGAATTCTGAAAATTCAGCCATGTATCTCCTCTTAAGACTCGTGCAACCGAATTGTTCGCTCGGTTTCCTAATTGCATTAAAATCACCTCCTATGATCCACTCTCCAGGATCTGCTTTAGATTTTAATTCAAGAATCTTGGACCAAAGTTCCCTTTTTTCTTTACTGCAACAAGGTGAATACACATTTAAGAGATAAACGTTTCTATCAAGCCACTCAACCTGAATACCCAGATAACCTTTCCCATTGAAGCTGCAAATTGGTTTGAACATTCCTTCTTTCCAAATAGTGAGTACCCCACCAGATAAACAACCAGAGTCACAAGCCAACCATTGACAGTTCCTATTCCCCCATATACTAAACACCAAATCATCAGACATTGAAGAACATTTAGTTTCCTGGATAAAACAGACTTCACTGCCACCATTCTTAATACTATTGTTAATTCTTTTACGTTTGAAGTCGCCCCCGCACCCTCTGATGTTATATGAAACTATATTCATAAAAATTCACTAGCTGCCACCTTCTTACACTTCTTAGATTTTCTGTCATGATCTTCCATCCTACGTAAAATGGACTCAAATACTTCGTCGTCTTCTTCCGCGTCAATACTCAATTTTTTAATGGAGTCCCAAATTCTCATAGGTAGATTTTCCAACTTTTTCTTAATACGAGAATTACAATTAAGAAAACCAGACTCTCCAATTGAATTATCAATAGAAGGAGAATTGCAATGATCCTGAGGCAAAACTTGGTTAGCATCATCCCCTGCATTGGTACCAGAATGACAAGAGGAGGGGGAACTAACAGGGAAGGAAGTCTCAGCTTGAAGCAAGGTAGCATAATAGGATGGTTTGAAGGGAATTTTTAACTTCTGATAAATATCGCCAATCAACACCTTCTTCTTCTTGGGAAACACCTTCAGATTCGAAACAGCACTCAACCTTTCAGGTTTGTCACCCACTGGTTCAGGTTGTAATTTCAGGATTTCCACATCAGATTTGCTCACCAGACTAGATGTTCTGCCCTCCTCTCTAACCTTCGTAAGACCAACATACCCATCTTTTCTATTTAAAACCTCTAAAGAGCATGGCACAAGGACTTCCTTGAAATTCACATTATCACTACTCCCCACACTTACTTCAGACTTGAAGGAAGAAAAGTCTCTGTCCTGAGTTGAATGGTGAACAACTTTAGAATTTTCTCTTTTGACTCTTCTGATCCTAGAGCCAACCCTACCTCCGGTTCTCACCAACCGTTGAGAATCATTCACATCAACACACCCTATTGACTTATCTCTGAGATTAATCCCACCCAGAGCGTCACCTTCAAGAATAGGTTCAGAATCCTTTGACTGGAAGCTAACAGAATTGAAAACATCCAGAAGGGGGTCCTCAGAAGAAGAAGATACAATTTCTTCGGAACTATCCTCTTCGAATTGACTCTTTTGCAGCATACGATTATCCCTCAGAAAAGGTCCAAAGGAGTCCTCGACGATTTTGATTTGAAAAGTAATATCGTTGACATCAATTGCGATAACTTCGTTGAGATTCATAGCGAACTTCGTTCGAATTAAAATACGCGCGACATCCAATCTGGTTTGTTTCTGCGTATCCTCATCCATTTTGACAAAATCACCGATAGTGCCAGCAAGAAACTTAAAAAAAAATTTGCCACAAACATGACACGGTAATCCAAAAATCTTCACCCAAGTGAGCCTTTCCTGTTCAACATCAGATGGAGACCACAAATGAACATCAGAGAACCACTTACCAACCCACTCCTTGTCTTCTTCCACCAACTTTACAATATCACCTTGATTCTCTTCTTCCAGTAAGCAAAGATAAGTACCCATAGGTGTGACTTTAATGTTAAAATAGCCCTCCATTTGGAAGGCGTCTATGACATCGATGGCCGACCCTGGGCTCTCCAGAACTCCCACGTATGCTTGAGTGAATCTCTCCAAATCTTCGTCACTGACGGTGAAACTCAAATGGGCGAACTTGGGCTTATCCCCCATAAGGACAGGGTTCTGATCTCGCCTCTTCCATACAACACCCCCTCTGACCTTTTGAGCATACGAATGGCCTCCCTCTCCTCTGACTTCAATAGGCAGATTTGGAATAGGTTTAACAACAGAGTCAACGGGCAATTTCATAACCACACCTCCATTCTGCAAATCCGTATGGCCTCCAGCGGCATGTACAACTCCCTAAAATCTAGGAAGGTTTACAAAAATCTTATGGCCATTAAGGATAATGTTATCCAACTTAATGGCGAAAAGATGTTCGTCTTCAACCTTTTTAAACCTTACGAACCCAAATCTTTTCCCCCTCCTATCTGTTCTCCCTGGAATGAACACTTCTAAAACTAATCCATGCTCCTTAAAAGTGTTGAACATATGTCTTGCATCATAATAATCTGGGAATTCAGTGAAGAAGAATGTTGACGCATCTCGTAAATCAGTTTCAATACCTTTACCTGAGCTGTGCTTCCAGATTGACCTTCGACCTAAAACCGTGCGACGGCCCTTCTTCTTCGCAGCCACCTCCCAAACCCCTTGCCTCTCACCGACAATCTCTCTTTCGCCCATAACAATAAAAAAAACTCTACACGGATTAAAACTATCAATCCAAAACTCCGAGCAACACCACCGAAGGACACCGATAACGGCTTAGAAACACCGCCACCCACGGTAAAAGGGACAACACTGAGGAAGAAGACCCACTGGGAGGAAGGTCCCTAACCCGAAGGTTAGGACTTTAAACCAAACACAGACAGATCTAACAATGTTGAACCTAACTACCAAAAAGAATAGCGATACTCGAACGAATCAGTTTAGTGAACTTGGTACATTGTTCTGGTGCAAAGAAAAAGGAGGAAGGAAGATAAGATGACTTTTCATATTATAAGGGTGTGATTTAAGTTCTCATCCCAACCCATAACTACTTCCCAAATGTTAGAAATATTTGGCTTTAAAATTATCATCATCACCTGAAAGCTTGTCCTTTCCCTCTTCAAATTTACTGAATGGCTCTTTTGAAGAACATCCTATACATTCAACAATTCATTGAGTTTAAAACTTAAATAACAATTATATCATTAATCTTGTTTGCAATTGGTATAATTGGAGAATTAAAACTCAAGTTGTTAAATAATACATCAATCCATGGTGTGGTAATTAGAAAACCAAATTCACCAACTCATATAACAATGTACTTGTGGATTTAAGGATTTTATGTTATACTCAACCACCCTGATAACAGTGTCCTTGTGAGGATCCTTACATTAATGTATTTCTTTAAAATACAGTAAGCATAAATGATTGATAATAGCAGCTAATAACTAACATATGACAAGAACACCACATAAGTTGTTTGTTAGTCATATAGTATACCACTTATACATGATACTACACCACTGTTATAATTAGTTTTTCTACTTCCATCCTATATATATATATATATATATATATATATAGCTTAATCTTATAAGACATCCTAAAGTGAATAGTTTCAATTGTTAAATCTGAATTCAATAGAAAATAATATTTGATTGCTCTCTTTAATCCTATACTCATTTGAAAATCAAATCAGTATTTTAAGTTTAACAATCTTTCAGTTCTGTCTCAAACCATCGAGAGATATATATATAATTATACACATTAGATAGACAAGGGCATCACTTTGATTATATTCTTTGATAAGTTTGATTCTAACCTTGCCAGAATAGTTAAATCTCATTTCACCTGGATATTGCCCTGAGCTTGAGAACACCTTTGCAAACCAGAAGTTGAAGAATACATAAAATAATTAGTTGTTCGTTATGAAATTGAAAATCCAAAAATAACAGCGCCCAAAGATAGAGCAAAGTAAAAAGTTGATGATAAATTTATATATAACTCATACAATCCTATATAAATATCAAATTCAATGTTTTGTCCATGAACAAGGGTTAACTTAAGAAGAGAAGCAATAGAGAATATTTTATGAATAACCGATTATATATGTATATTTATATTTATAAGCAACTCATAATAAAAATTATGCAACACAATTACTCGTTTTGATACAATAAACACATATGAATTGAGGAGAAAGATTGTACCATAATCTGATCGTATATATGAGTGTCACCCTAAAATTGTCTCACCACCCCATTTCTTAAAAATTTGGTAAAATCCTACACTATTACACAAACACCACATAGCTAGGCCAAGTGGAATAAGGAAAAACTACCAAATAAGCCCAAGTGAAAGAGCCATGCCAGCAAGCTTTACAATCTGCTTCATCATAATCCAATTAAAAAGCATGGCATTATAATAGACTATTGTAATGGCCTTAAATTGGGAACCATAACAAGCCTGTACCCACGGAAATTACACTAAACTAAGATATGAATTATAAGCTAACCAAAGCTCATTTAAGGAGAAAAACACAGTTAATTAAGGTAAGAGAAACAAAATAGAACCAACCTCTAGATATAGATATGGGACCTATGTCAGTATAACAGGAAGGGAAAAAATGGTTGCACACTTAAACAGAAACGTAAACTTGGTCTGCAAGCTCCACAAGACGATGCAAGGTGACTCAAAATAGAGTTTTTGCTCCTTGTCAATAACCATAACACTAGGAATGCTGAATCACGCAAAAATGTTTCACAGTACAATAAGATCATAGTAAAAACCTCATCATAATGGACACACCACCCACACCGCCTCAGACTCAAATAAGTAAGATGTATGAAATCTACTTTTCGTGGAACCAAAAATTTACTTTTTAAACCTGCCAAATTGCACACAGACTGATTTTTTAAACATTATCAATAAGATATATAATTATATTTTTCCTAAAATATCACAACAAACTAACCCTAACCCTCAAGCAACTGTCTGATAATGGCTTTGTTTTGACTGAACGTCTTCAAGGATGACTTCACCTCCTTTCTTCAATGATTCTAAAAACTGATTTGTCTTTTGAGATCTACCAAGCTTCACAAAAATACCATTTTAATGAATAACATGAAATATGTAAAAAAATGCAATTAAAATAGAAGCAAACTTGTTATCAATCACAGTAGTGAACTCAAAATTGATCTTTAGATAACACTTTGATGCACTATTGTTTCTCATCTTGAAAAAGAAAATCAATTAGTGGGCAAAATATGAGAAATGAAGAGAGCCAAATGTGAAACAAGCATTGATGCATCCAATTAAATTTGCCACTTTATCAGAACAACCTGTGAAGCATGGCATTTCTCAACTAAAGTCATTTATGTCTATTTCTTCTCTATAAACCATCATGAAATTAAAGAACCGGGAGACAAAGTTCCACCAACACATATGCAAATCGAAGAAGGAGAAAAGAGACAGAGTATGGAGAAACGAAGTACGACCACACAGTTCGGTGAAAACGAAGTACAACACCAAGATCTTGTACGGAGACAATACGGAGATCGATGGAAATACAGAGTATGTTGAGATCGAAAGGAACAAAGACCCTAAAATTCGCAAAAACAAATCTAAGAAGGAGATGACGGGAGAGGTTGGGAAGCTTTAAGGGTTATGTTTCTTAGAGAGAAAAATAAGGATTTTGAGGGTTTTGCTTTTGAATCTCTATTCTTATTTAGAAAGAATCAAATGATTTAGGGTTAACAAGGGAAAAAGATGGATGGATGGTGAACGATGAAGAAAAAGAAAAAAAGATGAACGATGAAGGGGGAGAAGAGAAGGGTTTCTAGGTAATGTGTTTTAAGGAAATGAAGAAGGATAATGGCCAGCTTTTTTTCTTTTTTGTCAAAAAATATTTCAGATCAAAGATATTAAAATTATGCCATATATTATTATTTTATTTTAATGTAATAAACTATGATAATAGCACTTTTATATTAAGCGCTGATAAAGGGGTATTTTTTATTTCTTGTTAGGCTCTATAATAGCACTTTAGGAAAAGCGCTATTGTAGAATAATACTTATAATTGCACTCGACAATAAAGCGCTGTTATAGATCTCTTTGTGAAGAAAAGTAATAACGTTTTTTTAAAAGGCGCTATCTTAGTGAAGAAAATTAATAGCGTTTTTTTTACAAAGTGCTATCAAAATCAAATGCTCTGTATCCTATAATAGCTCCCGACCATAAAGTGCTATTATAGATGTGTTTGTTTTCTTTTTAATAGCACTTTGTTTAAAAGTGCTGTTAAATTAGGCGATACAAAATATCAATTTTGGCGTAGTGTAAATGGTCAGAGGCTGAAGAGTTATGCTATAGGAGAGATTCCTATGACAAAGGTGTCTTTAATATTGTCTAAGCCTTAGAATCATAACAGTCAAACTAGTGACATTAAGAAGCGCTAAATTGGAGACAACCTAGCAAGTAAAAATTAAAAAACATCATTTAAAGAGGTAGCTACTGGAAAATTTGTGTCCCAAATTATATAAACCGTGGCACAATTTTGGGAAATTTATGTCATGAAAAAGGCTTTTGTGGCATGATTTGGACAAAGAGACATTACGTTGACCGTTGTAAAATCGTGGCATGATTTAAAGGGGTCTTGGCACGATTTTGAGAAAATATTTCCAATAAATAGCAAGTGTTGGTTATTATGTGCGTTCCACCTCAAAAAACTCTTAATCCATTTTCTTTCTTGTGTTTCTCTTATTCCATCCTCTACTACAAGAAAAGTGTAGTTTAGCGTTAGCAAAAAAACCTTATTAACATACGAAAAAATTGATGCTAACTTAGTTTATCGTCGGTCTAGCATTGTTGTCGGGGTAGACGGTCCCGAGGTAGAAGCTAACACTAGTGTCCAACCGACACTAGTTCTAGCTCGGCTTAATGCAACACTAATGCAGTGGGTCACATGTTTGCATATGTCACATGTTTGCATATGGTTAGCTAGCCAAAAACAGCTATATTTTACACGTCATATATTAGTGTCAGACGTAGGGAACTTTAATATATTACAGGTCATCATTTAGCGTAGGCTTATATAAACGCTAGTGTGTAACACATTGTTAGAAGTAATTAATGTTAGTTTGTCGAAGTCGAAGGGTTTTATAGGTTTTGGTCGAAGTTGTATATAGTCAGTCGAATAGTTGTAGTGTTGCGTAGGTCAGCTGTATTCGACAGAGTCGAATATAGCTGATAAGGAATTCAGTCGAATTGCTAGTTTGTGTCGATTTGATTGTTTTGGGCCTGGGCTTTGATAGTCTATATAAAGGGCATTGTAATTTGTAATTACTGTAATGCACAACAGCTTCATAATAAAATTTTCAAAAGTTACCAAACCCTAATCTCTCTTTCTCTTCTTCTTCTTCTTCTCTCAAATATTCATCTTTCTTGGAACCCAGTTCCAACAATTGGTATCAACGAGCCCGGTTGCGATTTAGAGAGATTCTAATGGCAAACGGAACAACAACGTCCACACAATTCCCAGTGAATCTACCGGTTTTCAAAGGGGAAAAATACCAACGGTGGGTGGCGCAGATGAGAGTTATCTTCAGATTTCAAGATGTGGTTGAAATCGTGAATGATGGCGTAACGGAATTGGGGGTAAATGCTACTGATGAACAGAAAGCTGCGTACAAGGATCAAAGGAAGAAAGATGGCAAAGTGTTGTTCTTTATTCACCAGTGTGTGGATCCGAATGTGTTTGAGAAAATTATTGAAGAAGAATCTGCAAAAGAAGCGTGGGACAAGTTAAAGAACTTGTATGGAGGTGATGAGAAACTAAAGAGGGTGAAGCTGCAAACCTTGAGAAAGCAATACGAGATGATTCAAATGAAGGAAGATGAATCAGTTTCAGAATTCTTTTCAAGATTGGTGATGCTGACGAACCAGATGAAGTCTTGTGGAGAAACAATCACAGATTTGCAGAAGATTGAGAAGGTACTAAGATCTCTGACTGCAAATTTTGATTACATTGTAGTGTCCATTAAAGAGTCTAAGAATCTTGCTAAGATGAAGGTTGAAGAGCTGCAGGCTTCGTTAGAAGCTCATGAGATGAGATTGAAGCAAAGAGATTCAGAAAGAGAAAAGGTATCGGACCAAGCACTACAAGCGAAACTCACCAAGAAATCTGGGAAGGCGAAGCAGGGAAGGAATCTTGCTAGTGATGAGAAGTCAAGCAAGAGTTCAAAGAATCATGATGATTCGACAAAGAAAGGCATGGGCAACAAGTATTCTGGGAAGAAAGTTGACATGAAAGACGTGCAGTGTTACAATTGCCAAAGTTTTGGTCATTATGCTCGAGACTGTCGAAAAAAGAAGGAAGCACGAGCAAAAGAAAGTGACAAAGCGCAGTATGCACATGCAGGAGAGTGATTCTGAAGGTGTGCTACTAATGGCAGACACTCAGTCGAGTATCTTGATTCAGGTTGCAGCAACCACATGACTGGTAACAAGAACTGGTTCAACAAGCTTGATGAATCAGTTAAGAAGGTGATAAAGTTTGCAGATGGTAGACAGATTACGTCAGGTGGAAGAGGAAACATATCTGTAATGAGAAGAGATGGTAGAAAAGCCAACATTACTGATGTGTTGTATGTGCCTTCCATGACAAGTAACTTGATAAGTATAGGTCAATTACTTGCCAAAGGACATAATATGAAGCTGGAGAATAATCAAATGAAGGTGTATCATGCTGATGGTAGGTTGGTACTGAAAGCACCATTGGCTGATAACAAGACGTTTAAAGTTCAAATTAATATGATTAATCATGAATGTCTTGCGTCAACTACAGAAGAGGAAAAGAATTGTCTATGGCATCATAGATATGGGCATCTAAACTTCAGGAGTTTGGGTATGCTGAATCAGAAGATGATGGTGTATGGTTTACCTCAGGTGAAGGAACCAAAGCATGTGTGTGAAGAATGCTGCAAAGCAAAGCATGCTAGAAAAGCATTCAAACATGATTTGCCAATTAATTCAAAAGGAAAGTTGGAACTTGTTCATTCTGACGTATGTGGACCTTTTGAAGTTAGGTCGAATGGTGGAAAACGTTACTTCTTAACTTTCATTGATGAATTCACCAGATATATGTGGATTTATGTGATCGAAAGTAAAAGTGAAGTATTCACAAAGTTCAAGAAGTTTAAGTTGCTTGTCGAAAAGCAAAGTGGCTGCAAGCTAAAGAAACTGAGAACTGATGGTGGTGGCGAATATGTCTCTCGAGAGTTTGCTAGATTTTGTGAAGAGGAAGGTATAGAGCATGAGGTTATTGCACCCTATACACCTCAACATAATGGCATAGTTGAGAGGAAGAATAGAAGTATACTGAATATGACGAGAATTATGTTGAAGGCTAAAGAGGTGCCAAAGAGATTTTGGGCTGAGGTAGCTTCGACAGCAGTATATATTCTGAATAGATGTCCAACGAAGAAGCTAGTCGAGAAGACTCCTTATGAAGATTGGACAGGTGAGAAGCCAAATGTAAGTCATTTTAGAGTTTTTGGATCAATATATTTTAGGCATGTTCCTGAGCAATTGAAAACAAAACTAGATGATCGAAGGCAAACCATGGTGCTCATAGGTTATTATTCGACTGGTGCATATAGACTATATTCACCAGAAGATGATAAATTTGTGATCAGTCGAGATGTTCTGGTAGATGAAAATCAAAATTGGGAGTGGAGTCATGGGTCAGTTCGACAGGATACTGGTCGACAGATGGAAGAGACAGTTCCGACGGTGCTTGAAGAAGACCAACAAACTGAGGCCACGACAAGTCGAAATGAAGAACCTCCTGAGCAGAATATCAGAAGATCAACTAGAACAAGAGCTGAGTCGACAAGGTTAGCTGGATATGAGAGATTTCCAGATAATGCAATCGATGCAGATGGTGACTTAATAGAAGAAGCAATGATGATGGCTGAAGCAGAACCAATTAATTTGGATGAAGCCATGAATGATTCGAATTGGTGTGAAGCCATGAAGGAAGAACTCAGGGAAATTGAGAAGAACAATACCTGGGAATTTGTCGAAAAAGCCAGCAAGAAGCCTATTGATGTGAAATGGGTTTACAAACTAAAATGAAGGCCAAATGGTGAAATTGCCAAGCATAAGGCAAGACTAGTGGCAAGAGGATTTCTGCAGAAACCTGGTATTGATTTCAATGAAGTCTATGCGCCAGTGGTTAGGTTGGAAACAATCAGGATTGTTGTTTCGACAGAAGCATATAAAGGATGGAAGATACATCAGTTGGATGTAAAATCAGCATTTTTGAATGGACCGTTGGAGGAAGAAGTATATGTCAGTCAATCACCAGGATTTGAGATCAAAGGGCATGAGTCGAAGGTGTACAGATTGAGGAAGGCTCTCTATGAATTGAAGCAAGCCCCAAGGGCTTGGAACAAAAGAATAGATAGTTTCCTAATCGAAGCAGGGTTCACAAAGTGTGTGTCTGAGCATGGAGTCTACATAAATGATGTTGACAATGATAGTCGAATCATTTTATGTCTGTACGTTGATGATTTGCTAATTACAGGTGCAAATGAAGCTGAGATCAGAAAAGTCAAGTCGAAGCTAATGCAAGAGTTCGAAATGTCCCACCTAGGGAATTTGGCATATATCTTAGGGATGGAATTCAAAGACATAGCTGAAGGTGTGTTCCTGCACCAGAAGAAGTATGCTCAAGATATCTTGAAGAGGTTCAAGCTGACTGACTGTAAAGCTGCAACAACTCCATTGGAAACAAAAGCAAAGTTGAAGAAGGTAACTGATGATGAGTTTGTAAGTTCGACACTGCACAAACAAATTATTGGATCCTTGAGGTATCTTTGCAATACAAGGCCGGACATTTGTCAAAGTGTCAAACTGTTAAGTCGATTTATGGAGAAACCCCAAGAATGTCATCTTATTGCAGTAAAGAGAGTACTGAGATACATTAAGGGTACAATTGATCATGGTGTGCTGATGCCATGTCGAAATAGGTCCAAGTCGAAAGATGTGGAGGTATATGGTTATACTGATTCAGATTTCAACGGAGACCAAGATGAGAAGAAAAGTACTGCAGGCTATATTTTCATGATCGAAGGAGCTCCAATCTCTTGGAGTTCGAGAAAACAAAGCATTGTGGCTTTGTCATCATGTGAAGCTGAGTATGTGGCTGCATCGTATGCAGCATGTCAGACAGCATGGATAGATATGTTGCTCGAAGAACTCAAGATCAAAGAACCTGGGAAGATGAAGTTGTTTGTAGACAACAAGTCAGCTATTGATCTTGCCAATCATCCTATGTGTCATGGTCGAAGTAAGCACATAGAAAGAAGGTATCATTTTCTCAGGGATCAAGTAAACAGAGGGAAGCTGGATCTTGAATATTGCAAGACTGGAGTTTAACTAGCTGACATACTTACCAAACCTTTGAAGAAAATTAGATTCGACAAGTTAAAGAAGAGCATTGGGATGAGAAGTCTCGAAAACAAGAATTAGGTGGTGTGTTAGAAGTAATTCATGTTAGTTTGTCGAAGTCGAAGGGTTTTATAGGTTTTGGTCGAAGTTGTATATAGTCAGTCGAATAGTTGTAGTGTTGTGTAGGTCAACTGTATTCGACAGAGTCGAATATAGCTGATAAAGAATTCAGTCGAATTGCTAGTTTGTGTCGATTTGATTGTTTTGGGCCTGGGCTTTGATAGTCTATATAAAGGGCATTGTAATTTGTAATTACTGTAGTGCACAACAGCTTCATAATAAAATTTTCAAAAGTTACCAAACCCTAATCTCTCTTTCTCTTCTTCTTCTATCAAATATTCATCTTTCTTGAAACCCAGTTCCAACACACATGCATACATTTGGTTGGCTTGCCCACAATAAATAAGTTTACACATCATCAAGTGGCTTATGTATGGAGCAACGCTAATGTATTAAAGGTTTTCACTAGCTTCGTCTATAATCAACGTTAATAGTATTGTGTGTTTGACCATGCGGCGGCTCTAGCAGATGCTAAGTGTAACTTATTTATTGAAATCCTATTTTTTAGGATGTACCATAAATTGTTTAAAATAAAACCTACTTTTAATTTCACTTTTTATGATGCACCAGAACATGTTCATAAATATCCAGCGAATGTTACATTTCTAAATACATAAAGATCCGGGTATGAAAAATCGCAATGTTACATCAAAGTTAACAAATTTTTTAAGAGAACAACTGAAATAAAAGCTTAAAAGAGATTAAATATAATTGAGAAGTATTATACGAATGATTTATATACATGATAATGATACTAAAAGGTAATTATGATATTGTTCACTATCTAAACATCTAGAAACGACAATAAAAATTCATAAGCTATTTGTCATACCCTAATTTTGATCATGAATCACCGGAACAAAACATGTATGATATGATATCATTTGTTTCATATGCATAACATAGCATGCATTTCTTTTATTGATGGAATTAACTGGTAAATTTTCAAAGTCTGTGTTTTCAAAGTCTGTGTTTTCAACCTTCCTGGATTCGGTTTGGATATTGTTTTTGGCTTAAACTCCTAGCTTTAGGGCTAGGGGCCTTGGCAATTGATAAACTTGGTCGAGCAAGGTTCGAAGGTTAGTCGGTGTGCTGAGGTACAAACCCCTATCAATGGAGTGGAATGTGGTTAGTGGTAAGAACAGGAATATGAAATTCTCAGTTTGGAAAGAGAGAACGGGTAAACATTTAGGTGAGAATGAAATCATTTCTTCCTTCTTTTTTACGGAAATCCCCGATGGATACAACGCAAGAGATATGGCGAAAATATTTATGGAGTTCGGTAGTGTTTATGAGGTTTTCATCCCGGCTAAACTGGATAAACGAGGAAAAAGATACGGTTTTGTCAGGTTCTGGAAGGTGGAAAATGAGAGAACAATGGCGATCAGTTTGGATAACATTCAGATTAAGGGGATAAAGCTTCATATGAACATTCCTAGGTTCGACAGAAGGAGGGTGGTATACAGTGCAAAAGTAATCAACCTTTTTCTGCTTTAATGAAGAGTACAAGAAATCGGTTTCAAATTCTGAAAGACGGGGACAGACAAAAGGTCACTTTTTGTAATGAAAAGAGTGCTGAGGAGGGTAATGTGGGTGAGGCTCAAGAATTATTGAAGGGACAGGTGGAAAAGATGAGACAGAGAATGTCAAACAATATAATAATACTTGACTTGGAAGAAGGAACAAAAGAGATGGTGGGCCCAGATACGGAGAATGTTGGAACAACCGAGATGGGGATAAATGATATTGGTCTGCTGGAACACGGGGAGCCACAAATACTACAAGAAAGACAAAATAGAAAAAAGAAGTCAATTCAGGAGATTTATGATAAAGTAAAGATTCCTTATGAACCTTCTTATTACTCCACGTTGCTCTATACCTCTTTGAAAAAGAAAATCCAGATAACCACCATTGGAGAAGCCAAAGAAAGCTTGCTGATGACCTCCCAGTCTGCTGAGAAGGAATCAAGATACTCTGGTGGCTCAATTCTATGTTGTGAATCGGTATCTAATGGGGATATAGTGGCAGGAAATGAAAGAATCAAACAGAATTCTGAAGATGTTCCAGGTAAGGTATGGGCCATCCTAAAAGCTATTGGCATTGAGGGTGATGAAGATGATGAAATACTCGAAGGGATCTTAAGGAAAATGGAAAGAGGTGATAATGAAAAAATGATTAGGTCGATGGAGGCAACAAGTACAGGCAAATGAATCTGACTACATACAACATAAGGGGGTGTAATTCTTCGATAAAGAGAAGAAGACTTAATCAATTAATTGTAAAGAACAAAATTGAATTTTGTATGATCCAAGAAACCAAATGTCAACAGGTGAAAGAAGGATTGGTAAAGAGTATTTGGGGTGGAGAGGATTTTGAATGGTCAGCATCAGTTTCCAAAGGGCAGTCAGGTGGCATGATCTCAGTTTGGAATAAGAATTCCTTTAATGCAAATTTTAGTTTCAATGGGAATGGATATTTAGGAGTTGGAGGATCTTGGAGGAGCAGACTTATTTACATGGTTAATGTATATTCTCCCTGCTCAGTGGCTGAAAAAAGAGTACTATAGAGGAAACTCATTGAAATAAAAGCTAGTTTTCCAAGGGGAGACTGGATTGTGTGGGGGGATTTTAACTCAATCAAAAGCACAGAAGAAAGGCAAGGTGTTGGGAGATACAATCTGAATGAAATGGAGGAATTTAAGGCATTCATAGAGGACCTGAATTTTATTGACCTTCCCACTGTGGGGAACAGGTTTACCTAGTTCAAAGCCAATGGATCATGTAAAAGTAGATTGGATAGGATCTTAATTAGTGAAGATCTTTGTGATTTTTGGAAAGTGGTAAATCTAAAAATAGGAATGAGAGATGTGTCTGATCATAGACCAGTGTCTTTGATATTGAATGATGTCAACTGGGGCCCTAAGCCATTCAAGTCTTTGAATGTGTGGCTGGATCATCCTAATTTTGTGGAGTTTGTTAGAGAAAGCTGGGATTCGATCAGTACAACTGGAAATGCAAGAGAAATTCTTTTTCAGAAATTGAGGCATTTAAAAAACAGGCTCAGATGGTGGAATGTTCATGTTTTTGGTATTAGTGATTTTAAAATAGAAGAGAACATCAAAAAGATCAATGAGATTGAAGACACATTGGCTGATTCAAATGATGTAGAGAATGAGGAGCTTCTGAAGTTAAGTGGCAGGGCCTTGGAGGATATGTGGAACAAACTGAATACAAAAGAAAGTATTTTATATTAGAAGTCTAGGTTGAAATGGTTGGAGGAGGGAGATAGTAATACCAAGTTCTTCCATTCAGTGATCAATAGAAGAAGGAGGTTGAATAATATCTCTGCCATGAATGTAGGGTTGCAAGAGGAGGAGGGAGTAGGGAAAGTTAAACAAGTCATCCATGGTTTCTTTGAAGACAAGTTTCATAATAATGCTTATGAGCCATTTGATATGGACCTTAGTTTGTTAAACAAACTTTCTGAGGAGGATAATAGGTTTCTCATTGATAGGTTTTCTTTTGAAGAGGTATTTGAAACCATTGAGTCATGTGAGGGTGATAGAAGTCCAGGACCTGATGGTTTCAACTTTAAGTTTTTAAGAAAGACTTGGGATGTGATTGGAAAGGAGGTGTATAACTGTATCAATGAATTTCATGACAAGCCTGCTCTTCCTAAAGCCTTCAGCTCTGCATTCTTTGTTCTCATATCAAAGATGGAAAACCCTCAACATATTAAGGATTTTAAACCAATAGCTCTAATTGGTTGCTTGTATAAGATTATTTCTAAGATGTTAGCTACAAGGCTCAAATTTGTCATTGGTAAATTGGTTTCTCCTATTCAGACAGTTTTCGTACCAGGTAGACAACTTTTGGATGGTGTGTTGGTTGCCAATGAAATATACGATTATGTTAAAAAGAAGAAGAAGAAAGGTTTCATGTTTAAAGTAGATTTTGCACAAGCATATGACTGTGTAAGTTGGAAGTTTTTATGCAAGGTTTTAGCTGCTATGAACTTCAATACAAAGTGGATTGGTTGGATAAGGGGTTTAGTTTGTAAGAGTTATGGATCGGTCTTTATCAATGGTAGTTCTTCTAAGGATTTTGAAATAAAAAAGGGATTAAAACAAGGGGATCCATTGGCTCCATTTCTCTTTGTTTTGGTAACTGAATGCTTGGCACTGATGGTTAAGAAAGCTGAGGTGAGTGGCATTTTGAAGGGCGTCAAAGTAGTTCGCAGCACCACAAGTTGTCTGTTACAGTTTGCAGATGACACTTTATTCATCTGTGATGATTCATGGTCAAATATATGGGGTATTAAAGCTGTGTTGAGAGGATTTGAAGCACTATCAGGTCTGAAAATAAACTATAACAAGAGTAGCATTTTGGGTTTTGGGGTAGATGGATATCAACTTGAGGCAGCCTCTACTTTTCTGAATTGTAAAGTGGGCAAGTTCCCTTTTAAATTCTTAGGATTAACAATTGGTGGTAGACATAAGGCATATGATTATTGGAAACCTGTTATTGATTCTTTCAAAAATCGACTGACAAATTGGAGAAGTAACAATCTATCAATTGGTGGGAGGGTTGTACTAATAAACTCAGTTTTAACAAATCTACCAGTTCATTATTTTGCAATGTTTCTAGCTCCAGTAAAAGTGATTAAGGAAATTAAAGCTATCCAAAGAAGATTCTTGTGGTCTGGTCAGGGGGATAGAGAGAGTATAGCTTGGGTAAAGTGGTCTTTGGTTTGCAAATCTAAACAGCAAAGAGGTTTAGGGGTCAAAGATGTGGGTACATTCAATAGAGCCTTGGTAGCCAAATGGTTGTGGAGAATTAGTGATGAACAAGAGGCAATATGGAAAAGTATTTTAAAGGTTAAATATGATGGCAGTTTCAACAGTTTGTTTATCAAACAATCTAAAGATTCTAAATATCAGAGCTCTAGCTGGTGGAAGGATTTGGGTCGACTTGCTTCACACTCCAATAAGCAGGGCATGTTCAATAATTTGGTGTGGAAAATTGGTAATGGTAGGAACACTTTGTTTTGGAAATCAAGGTGGTTAGGTGATTTGGCTCTCAAAAATCAGTTTCCAACTCTGTATAACTCATCTCCAAATCAAAATGTGCTGGTGAATGATTGTGGAAGTTGGAGTGATAATGTGTGGAATTGGGATATCAGAGGTAGAAATGTAATCCTTGCTAATGTAGTAGATGAATCTGTCGAGGAATTACTGAATTTATTGAGGGAAAGCAGGTTGTCCAGTTCAGAGGAAGATATTGTTATTTGGCCAAGGAAGATGGACTATTCTTTTAGTGTAAAAGAATACTATGACAGGTGGAATAGAATTAATGAGGTCGACTTGTTGGAGGAGAATGTTAGGGATGCTCTTGGATATCTTTGGAAGCTTAAGTTACCGTTGAAGGTTTTGATATTTGGATGGAGATTTTTGTTGAACAGATTGCCTACACGGTTGAATCTCATCAAAAGAGGTGTCATTACGGATCCGAATGGTATGTTGTGTGCTTTCTGTTCTAATACGATAGAGGATAACAGCCATTTGTTTCTAGGATGCAATCAAATCATGAGTTTATGGACTGATATGGAAAACTGGCTAGGATGTAAACTTCCTACTGGTAATTGTTGTATTGATATGTTTCTAACATGGGCAAAAGCAGGTGGGGCTGAATCAAAATTACTTTTCATATGGATTTCAGCTTCTTGGTGTATTTGGAAGAACAGAAATGCTATTCTATTTAAAGGGTCTGATAATGCAGAGAAAGATATGCTGTTAGAAATCCAAATGTTAACTTGGAAGTGGAGAAAGAAACAGAAAACGAGGGGATATGACGGTAGCTTATATGATTGGGTGAAGATGCCTATTGCATCTCTACGAAATCGATAAGATCTTGTTTTTTAGCCTTAATTGAGGTTATTGTAATATCTGATTTATTTCTTGCTTTCTTTGTTCTTTAAGTCATGTTTATAGTTGGGCTAATAGAACTTAGAAAGGTCTCATTCATTTTGTAATTGTATCAAGTTGCATTAATGAATGAAGCTTTGATTATTAAAAAAAACATAGCATGCATTTCATCTCGCACGATGCCCAAATCGTCGGTCAGAATAGTTTTTTGGATGCCCAAACAAACTGGTCAAACTGTGTCTCAACTGTGCGTAAAATCAAATGACGAAAAAATTTTAAATCGAGTTTGGTGGCATCAGTGTTATTAATCTGTGTTTCGCGTATTTTAACCTAGCATGCTCATTTTTATTTTTGACTACTGTTTCGGTCACACTTTGATCCGTCTGAACCTTTTAACTAGTTAAATATAATTTCAAAAATTGATCAAACACTGTATTTTTCTGAGAGATTTATTTCACATTTATCAATTTAGGTGCACTCTATTTAAATTTTCGAGCGTTTTTTGCGTCCGACTTTTATTTATTTTAATTTTTTTGGTTTTTAGACAAAATACAGCAAAAAATAAATAGAATAAAATGAACCTTCATTATGGTTCAATTTAATTTTATAAAAAAAAATGTTTTTTAATCCATTTTATTTTTAAGTATTCTTGTCTACTAAGTTATTTAGTAGAGGTATTTTAGATATCCTTAATTTTGAATCATATATATATATATATATATATATATATATATATATACATATATATATATATATACATATATATATATATATACATATATATATATATATATATATATATATATATATATATATATATATATATATATATATATATATATATATATATATATATATATATATATATTACTAATGATAGAGACAAAAAACAGGCTTAGATGCACTTTTGGTCCCTGTAAGTTAGCGAGTTTGTGAGTTTAGTCTCTGTAATTTTTTCTTTGTCTGAGTCCCTATATCTCATGTTTTGCGTAGGTTTTATTCCCTAAAGCCAAAATCCATAGGAAAATTCGTAGGTTTTGGCTTTAGGGACTCAATCCCACACAAAAAGTGAGATATAGCGATTCAAACCAAAAAAATTAAATTACAAGGAGCAAATTCAAAATCTCACTAATTTACAGAGACCAACATACTATTTAAGCCGGAAAAAAAAAACCTAGCCAGCCCAATCGACACACCAAAAATTGTATCTCCTTCATGTAAAAAAGCTTCAGCCACGTCTTCCTTTTCTAACGCAAACAAGCTCTATTTTCAAACAACAAAACCTTCTTCCAAGTAACCACTTGTTTCCTCATCTCTTACTCAAAAAAAAAATGCAAAACGAAATGAAAAGGAAACCACTCACCTAACAATAAGATATCACATTATATATATCTATATAATATATTAAATCTAAGGCGGCTAATTATATCGCAACACATCATATGCCAAATATTCTATATTGGCCACATCACCATTATTATGATGTGGCACCTTTCAAAATTCAACTTTGTTTTTCAAAACGTTAAAGCACATATTATTCTTTTGTTGAGTTCATGAGTTCGAACCTTGACAAAAACAAAAATATATTAATCTAACAACTATTTTGTAATTATGAAATATATTATTTTCTTAAACATTATATAAATTTTTTTTTTCTTGAAAAAAGTTTTAATTATTGAAAATGGCAAAAAATATTTTTGATATATTTTTTCCATATAATGTCTCACCCATTTTGAATAAAATAATCCCACAACCCAACAATTACTCCAACTAAGTATATTTGTTCAAATTTTAAAAATAAAAGAGACATGTGATTTCAAACACTATTAATTATTTTTAGTTTTCTTGAAATCTTAACAATGGTTAAATTCAAACAAAAATATATAGTGCCAAATTAGTTATTACACAAACACAATTATAATATATTAAATTTGAACCGCAATTTATTTAATTAACAAATCATCATCTAACTTGTCACATCAATTAAAATTTAACGTGTCACTCTTTAAAATTTAATCATCTAAAACTTCTAATATTCATTTCATTATACTATATAAAGTTTCATTCATAAAATCTAAAAAAACCAAATTTCTATATTCCACTAAAACTATGAATAAAATATTTTTATTGAAAGAATAATAATTCATATTTAACCATTTTAAAACTATAGTGAAGAAATCTTATTACAATGGTTAAAATTTAATTGAAATACAATGATTTTAATATTACTTATAACTTTCAAATAGACATACAAATCTTTCAAATTCTTTGTAAAATATGGTTTTTCATTGTGTCTACAATTAGATGTTACAAAATTAAATGCAAAATATAAATTTAATTATTCATTTTTAGCTACAATATATATTTCATTGCATATAAATTTTCTACAATATATGAATAAATGATAATTACCTAATATTTTAGAAAACTCTATAATCTATTTTATTATTATAATATATTAAATTGAAGTCGCAATTTATTATATTAACAAATTATCATCTAACTTACCACATCAACTAATATCTGATGCTGACACTCCTCAAAATATAACAATCTAAAATTTATAATATTCATTTACTATAATGTATCACTTTCCATTCATAAAGTCTAAAAAACCAGATTTATATATTCCACTAAAGTTTTAAATAAATGGAAGAATAACAATTCATATTTAACCGTTTTAAATATATTGTACAAAAAAAGTCTTATTACAATGTTTAAGATAAAATTATCATTCAATATAAATTTCAAATAGACATACAAATTTCTCTTATTCCTTCTAAAATATAATTTTTAATTGTGTTGCATTTTTACAAATATATTTAAAATAATAATTTTAAAACACACAATTAAATAATCATTTTTCAGCTACAATATATAATCCATTACATATAAATTTTCTACAATATATTAATAAATTATAATTAACATTATAGAAATATTTCAAATGCATTAAATAATTTGTATATATATTAACAATAAATGACTTAGTCAAATACACACAAAATCAACATCATTGTACTAAGTTTAAAATCCATGTGCACTCAATGTCTTCTTTTTTTAGTAAGCAAGAAATCCAATAAAACGAGAACAAAGGGTTCTCGAACCCACTTACAAAGAAGAGACGAAGCTCGGCAAAAGAAAAATTGCAAACCAATTTGGCCTTACGACAAATAGTGCAAAGGGAGCAAACTAAAATCATAAAAGCTATAATTGGAATTGGTAATTTTCCCAATAAAAGACCATCTCCAAATTAACAACTTGACTTTCCACACCACATCTATAATATTCCAATCCACATTCCTAAAAATAATGTCATTTCTCAACAAACATAAAGACCAAGTTGTTGCCATCCATAATACGCCTTCCTTCCCACTCTTCACCTTATTCCCTTTAGAAAAGGAAAACCACCTTAAGAAGCTCTCCTTAATCCCAAAAGTGCCAACCTCCTCAAAACCAACCCACTCCGCTACTTCCTTCCAAACCATTTTTGCCACCGGACAAGTCAACAAAATATGATTTAGAGATTCAGTTCCGGTCAAGCAAAAAACACAATTCATATCACTATACGGAAAGGCACAACCTCTAAGAGAAAGAGAATCCTTTGTCGGGAGCCTATTTAAAAAACACCTCCAACCAAAAGCTTTTATCTTTAACGGGACAAACCCCACCCACACCAACGAAAAGACTTCATCAAAATTCTCCCTAGGTCCGAAAGGAGTCCGAATAAAATTAACAAGGGAATAGAAAGAACTAACCGAATAATTCTCCAAATTGTCGACGGACCACCGGACCGAATCCGGAACCAAAGAAACCGGCCGAGAGTGATGTAATACCGACCGCAACTCCAACAATTCGATGGCCGCTCCCCCCTCGATGGTAACACTTATGCCAAAGTCCCCCCAATCCCATCCTCCACTTCTAATACCACCCATGCAAGCTACCGAAACATCTTTAAGGCAAGATAAACCATAAAGAAGAGGAAATTTATCCCTAAGGCAAATATCCAAACACCAACAAGAATGCCAAAAAGAAGAAGAATATCCATTTCAGATTATAAATCTACAATTAGAAAGAAATAAATTTTCCGGCATACCTTTGTCCAAGCCGATTATATCCCTCCACCAAAAGGAACTACACATCTTCTTTTTGAAGCAAAATCCAGAATCCGCAATCCTCAAATTGATATCACCGTACCTCTCCTTAAGAACTTTGTACCATAAAGCATTATTTTCCGAAAGGATCCTCCATCTCCACTTATTGAGAAGAGCCAAATTAAAATCGTCCACCCTCCGCAAACCTAAACCCCCTTTTGTAAGACCCCAATTTTTACCCCTAAGATTTCGCACATTTCATTTGCATCTCATAACCACAAGCAAGATCACAATTTGTGTTCCTCCTGAGCACCTGTGTGATTCTCATTTTCTTACTTGTTTCTGTTTATCTAACCTCTAACCAAAATACCAAAAATGTTGCAGTTTCTCTCTGTGTGTTGTGCAGGTTCGTCAAAGACAATGAAGTGATTCAAAGTCACAGGTGTTTGTTCAAAAGCAAGATGTCTTGTGCTGAGATTCTTCAGTTTATCAAGCAGTGGCTCGTATGAGTTTTTGGTTCAGAAAGTCAGATTCAAATGGCTATTGTTCGGTTGTGACTTGTTCAGTGGTAGTTGTATTTTTGTCAGAGGCTTGTGGAAACAAAGAAAGTCAAGTTTGGTTTTGGGCTAAAAAAAAGAGATTTGCTATCCATTATCCACATCTTTTAACCAAATTTTCCATATTCCACTTTTTGCTATCTAAACCATTTTTTTTCATTATCCATTCTCTAAACCATTTTTCTTTATCCATTTCAATATCCATTTTCAATTCATTATCCATTTCTAAAACATTTTCTAAATCTTTTTAAAAAAACCAATTCCATTTTCAAATTCTATTTTTTATCCCTTCTAAAATCAATTACCCATTTTTTTAATCCTTTCCAATATCCATTCTTAAACTATAATTCCCATTTCTTTTACCCACATATATTTTAAACTAGTCCATTACCATTATACTCAAAAAAATATCACAAAAAAAATACCCATGGCCCATTTTCTATTTTTCTACCCACACCTCCTACTACTAACTAAACAAGGTCCATTTCTTATCTCAAAAAAGCCCTTTACTATTGCAAAAAGTATAGAAAAATTGTTGCAATTACATAGAGCCATACTACAGTCACGTGAAGGAAAAGTCAGCAAACCAACAAACCAAATTCACAACCACTAGCCAATGTCCATTTCCATTTCTAAATCCATAAATACCCATTATCCATCTTTAATTCAAAATTCCAATTTCCATATTTCAATAACCATTTATATCCTTTTTTTTTATTAAGAAAAATCCCACAAAAAGGCCCATTTCTTACTTTTAGTCCGTTTTTGGCGAAATAAAAAAAAAAGAAAAAAAGAAAGCTGCTACTTTACACTTTCAAACGCCACACGACCCACTATCACAATTCACAGGCTACCGGGTTGAACTTTCCAGCCTCACAATTCCAAACCTCACGTAAGCCACATGAACAACTAGCTTCTTTCCAAGCTGCTATTACTTCACACGAGCCATCCAAGAATAAACCAAGCTGAAGCAAAGCTGTGCGAACAATCTTCTGTTCACGCTATCCACGCAAGCCGTCTTCACAACATATATGAGCTGCTACACAATACACTTCAGCTGCTTCAACACAATAAAGCAAGCCAAGCCACCCTTTCACAATTCTTTTCACACTTTATGACTCCAAAACGCAAGTCCTGTGGAAATAAAACGACACAACCAAGTGAAAAGAAAAAGAGAGAAACTCGTGAGCTCAAAACGCAGTGGAAAAAAATTGAAAACGGCAACACCAATTTCATTCCAAATTCACCTTCAATTTCTTCTATAAATACAACCTTCTCTTCACTTCAAATTCAAGCTTGACAGCCCCAAAAACTCTGCCAAAATCCATACTCAAGCTTCACTCATAAATTCATCTTCAATCAATTTCAATCTTCATACCCTTCCATATCAATTTCTCAATCCACCTTTCATCTTCAATCAACTTTCAAATAAAATTCTGCAGAACTGAGAACAACTAACAATTTCTTTTTCATCTTGAGCTTCAATTCACCTTCAACCAAATTCTCCAATAAACTCACCAATTCAAAACAACACAACCTGCATACAAGAGCCGGAACATTTCACAACCGGCATCGGAAATTCGAGTTACATACCAACATCAACGTCTTCAACAACAACAATAGTTTTCGCGCAAAAAAAAACTCATAAGAAAAGACTAAGAGAGATTGAACGGATTGTAACCTGAATAGAAGCTTTCCGGCGTAAATCTCGCGGTTTACATTTGAGCTCGTGGTTGGATATCGCATGAAATTGAAGGTATATTTGGACATAACGTTGCATTTCGATCAAAACGGTGTAAGATTCGAGTTCTGATGCTCCGATTCGGTGGAATCGCCTTCTTCCACCGGCCTCGTGAATAGTAGGGCGTGTTCTCTCATTCTCAGGGAAGATGATGAAGCTTGTGCTTCTAATTCCCATTTTTTTTCTTTGATTTTTTGGTTAAAAAAAACATGATGGTGTTTTTGGGCCGGGCCCGTTCCAATTTGTTACTCTTATCACCACCACCACATTTTCTAACACACTTCCCTTTCTATTTTAATTCTTGTTTTTTTATTTTATCTTGATTTTCTCACTTTATTTCATTTTTAATTAGTTGTGTGGATCATAATTTTTAGATCCACTTTTCTTCATCTATTTTCTTTTTGATCGATGAAAGTCGAAGTGATCGTGAAATTTCTTTGTTGAATTTCGATCGAGACGAGATCATTTCCACCTTTTCTTTTCGTGTGGCACCGCTTTAGGATAACGATCCCTATATCGTTTATCTCGCGTGCATTAACACATACATTTCATGGCCGGCCTCATTCGTAGGGTAATTGCTCGAACAAATTACTCGGCGTGCGCTTAACATAGACCAAAATTTGTCCCGCCTCGGAATAAAATATCAAAAATAGTTGATATTTGTCTTTTGGTTCAAAACTTATGGAACTTGTTGTTAGGAGGCTTTGGTCTTATCAATCCTCTAATGAGTTCTCATTAATCTTGACCTAAGTGCAAGTATCCAATTATAATTGATCACTAACTTTAACTACTAATCACTAACTTACTAACATTACTCTTGTACTAACTTCTTTACAATTACTTCTCGCACCCTATCTCTTTTACTTTTATGCTTCATTTTATCATTTCATTTCATGTTTATGTTTCTGCAATTTTTCCTTTGTCCGTTGGACATATGTTTATGCTTCCGCATTTTTTTCCTTTGTCCGTTGGACACATGTTTATGCTTATGCCATTTTTCTTTTGTCCACTTGGACCTAAAACACTAATAAGGGCCAAAACCTCTAAAAACTTGTGATTCTAATCTTGGACTATGGTTACTATCCCTTGCAATGGACTTGGAGTTTGGACTTAGACCTTGGACATCCAATGCAATTCTTGGAACCTTGGACTTAGAATTTAGGACCTTTTCTCCCTTTGCTTTGGAATTATGGTTCGAAGACTTGGAAGCTTACTTGTGCGGTTAGGCTATTCTCTTCCTTAGCTTTTCTTTTATGCTTTAGGATAGTCTCTTCTTCTCCTCCCCATTCTTTAATTTTCAAAACTCTCTCTCTTTTTCGAAACCTTCTTGATTTCAAACTATCACTTCTTTCGTAAACAAACCTTGACTTCGTCAAGTTGATTTTACTCTTTTCTTTTCATTTCTTAATCAAATGCTAAACAACATAAGCATATTGACATCTTTTTCAAAAGACCTTAAAAAACACCAAACTCACTTACTCTCTTTTTGTGCCCTCGTGCACTTTTTACTTTAACATTTTCATAAGTTTAGACATGATTCATTTCTTCAAGCGGAATTATTCGCTTAGAAATGACGACTTGTCTTTACATTTAAAAACAACCAAAACAAACAATTTTCACTTTTTGTACCACGAACTACGGGGTTTTGATCCTACATTGCACATCGTGGGTACGTAGGCATGAGACGACAAGTCTCTCCAAACACAAAAATCTTAAAAACAACTTCTCTTCT
The DNA here is from genome assembly GCA_022829125.1 of Lathyrus tuberosus. Classification (NCBI taxonomy): domain Eukaryota; kingdom Viridiplantae; phylum Streptophyta; class Magnoliopsida; order Fabales; family Fabaceae; genus Lathyrus; species Lathyrus tuberosus. The sequence continues at coordinate 13,043,205 of JALAZF010000124.1, read as the reverse complement.
CATCTCCTCAATCACTTTTCAAGCAAACTTTTTCAGACTAAAAGCGGTAGATATTTCAAAGGGCTCCTATAGAGTACTATAGACGTTTTGGGTGCTAACACCTTCCCATTGCGTAACCAACCCCCCGAACCCGGACTCTCTTCACTTGTTCTCATTGTAGAGCTTGTGTAGGTTTTGTTCGCTCTTTTTCCTTTCCTTTTTGGATAAAATAAAAGTGCGGTGGCGACTCTTGCTTTTCGAGTTAAGTTAATCAATAGCTTACACTCACGATTTTGCCGCTACAGAAAAGTGGCGACTCTGTTGGGGAATCTCTGGTTCCTTGAGGGGTTTAACCTACTTCGATTTATTTACTACCTTTTGTCTGATTTTGGTTGTTACAGGATTGTTCTGTTTTGGAGTTCCTCTGTGTGAGATAGGCCCTATACCCGGACCAGAGTGTACTTTGAGATAGGAGGATGGTATAGTCAAGGGAACTTTGAGGGAGTTGAATCCTGAAAAAGAAGAACTTGAGAATCCATCCACTCGGTGGTTGCTTCTTTGGAATTACTGATGCCGATCGAGCAATCGAGAAGGCATTACTTTTTCCATAGAAGCCTATAACACTGAGGACCGTAGTAACCCTTAACCCATCCTAGCCATTTTAGGATCGTGGCGCGGAAGCTATGAAGATGCAAATCAGACTTAGCTGTCACGCGATGCCACACTCAGGTTAGATTCTCTTGAGGATAACTACCAACCTCCGAGCAAATCGGTGTGCTGGTGTGTCTGATAGTGAATTGTGGACCCTGGGCACTCTGTTAGAACCGCTGTTTTCTGCAGGTATAATGAAGACAAACCTTAGTACATACCCTTTGTGGACTGGTTCTTACCCTCGACTTCATGCTCGTGACTCGAACCTTTGAACCTGTGTGCTTTGAGTGATCTTGTTTGTGGTTGTTGCATCCATGCACTCTTGCATCCATGAGCATACATATGCATTTCTTCCAGGTTGTCTCAGAAACTCATTTCAGTTGTCTCCTTCTCCAGTTATCTGTTCGCCGCCAAGCTGTTTCCTCAACACAACTACGGAACTAGAGCTGCTGTCAGATTGAGAATGGAAAATCAAGAACAACACAACGCCGAAGTCAGAATGGAAATTGATGAGTTGAAGGCCGGTATGACCAAGCTCACAGAAATGCTGCAAGTTCTGATTGCTAGAGGTGAACCACCTCAGAGGATTGTGATTGTTGAAACTTCAACTGCTGCTGTTGATCCTCCACTGACTCAGCAACCAGCTTCTACTTGGCCAGAATTTGGGTTACCTCCGAATTACTCGCCACCCTTTGCAACTACTCCTGTGTTTGCCTCGCCAGTATCTTCAGCTCCATTGTTCACTGAACCTCAGCCTGTTGTGCACTCTGTTGCTCAAGCTATTCCTGAGAATCCTTTCATGTACCATGCTGCTGGTCCACAATCTGAAAGTCAGAGAGAACCTGGATACATTGAAGAAGTCAGAGAGCAATGGCAAACTCTAGACAAAAGGATAAGAGCCGTGGAAGGAAGTGATGTCTTTAATGTTGCCGCAATGGACATGTGCTTGGTTTCCGACTTGGTTATTCCTCCAAAATTCAAGACTCCTAATTTTGAAAAATACCAGGGGCACACTTGTCCCAGAACCCACTTGGTAATGTACTGCCGCAAGATGGCCGCTCATGCAAAAGATGACAAACTGCTCATTCATTGTTTCCAAGACAGTTTAAGTGGAGCTTCAATGAAATGGTATATGGGACTTGATAAGAACCGTATCCAAAGCTGGATGGACTTGTCTGATGCTTTCTTAAAGCAGTATAAGTACAATCTGGACATGGCCCCTGACCGCCGTCAATTGCAGAATATGGCTCAAAAAGAAAAAGAATCCTTCAAAGAGTACGCTCAGCGATGGAGAGAGCTAGCTGCTCAAGTGGAGCCACCATTAGCTGAAAAAGAATTGACTGGATTGTTCATGGACACTCTTCAGCCACTCTATTGGGAAAAGATGATAGGCAGTGTATCATCTGGTTTTGCTGACCTAGTCACTATTGGAGAAAGACTAGAAGAAGGTATCAAGAAAGGGAGAATTTCTAATGCTGAAGCCTTCAGTGGTGCTAAAAAGTATGCTGGGAATTTTCAAAAGAAAAAGGATGGTGATACCCATGCTGTTTCAGTTGAGAGGAAACCTCGTCAGAGACAACAATATGTAGCTGCAGTTGCTTCAGTTGTTAATGCTCAACCAGCTCAAGCTCCTCGTCAACCTGCTAGACAGAATCAGAATCGCAATGGGTTAACTTTGATCCTATCCCGATGTCCTACACTGAGCTGTATCCTTGTCTTATAAAGAAAGGATTGATTACAACAAGGACTCTACCTCCTCCTCCAAATCCTCTTCCAGCCGGCTATAGGGCTGATCTTCACTGTGAGTTCCATCAAGGTGGGGCAGACCATAACTTGGAAGGTTGCTTTGCACTAAAAGCTAGAGTACAAGAGTTGGTGAACTTAAAAATTCTGGACTTTATTGATAATAATCCCAATGTTGTCAACAATCCTTTGCCAGAGCATACCAAGTGAAGTTTGAGTCAGTTCAGACGGATCATCTCCTAAAAGCCAGTGTTTCAGACAGGACAGCTCATCCTTGTTGCTGATTAGTCACTAGGCTTTGTTTATTTCTGTTTGCATTTTCCTTTGATTGTATTGACTGTTTGCTTTCAAATTTTATTTGTACTTTCATGGTAATTTCAATGAAATGAGCATTGCAATGTTTTGATTCAATTCGTTTATATCCACTGTGTGAATCTTTATGCTTTCTTTTTCACAAAACAAAAATATATCTCCTGTTCAATTTCTTTATCAAGCTTTTGTTTATGCAAAGATTGGAGGGAGGATGATGAAAATGAAATACCTAACATTGCTGGACTGTATGCTTTCAATTGAAACTTGGCTGAGGATGTACAGGCATTATTTCAACTCCCAAACACTGGAGAAATAAGGAAGTTAATCCCTTGTCAACCCCTTCGAGCCTAGAAGTTGGAGTTTCTTTCTGTACGAAAAAACCCGCATCTTAACCTGGGGATGGGTAGTTCTCAGTTAATTTGACTGTGCATGCAAAACACTTTCAATAAAGGTTGCAATCACAAGTTTTCCTTCGTACACATCAAAGAAGTGTCGAAGATGTCTTTCAAATCAAAAGCCAATGATGGTTCACCACAATCATTAAGTCAGGCAGTCACTATCTTTCAAAAAAAAATGATGAAAAAATCAAATGAAAAGCCCGCTAAGTCAAAACCTATGAAGGAGACTTAGGCAAAAATTGGGGCATCCCGCTGACTGTAAGTTCAAATGACGCAGTTCAGGCAAAAGTTAGGGATAACAAAAGAAAAATCAAGAGGTTGCCAAAATCCTCAAAGACAAAACGAGTTGACTGAGGTCCTCATCAAAAACAATAAAATGTTGTAAGAAAGAGTGACTGCCATCTCAAAAATTCCTTGGTCCTTGAACCATCATCATAACTGTGTTGCAATTCCAAAATCATTTGGAACCTGAATGCATAGTTTGAATTAACTAAGCATAGGACTGGAGGTCATCACGAAGAATGGGTTGGGTACCAATAAACTTTGAGCCTATATCCTTTGTTTCAAAAATCGTGAACCAGACCACGTTACAACATTCAAAAGACCTAATTGAAGCCAGGTTTCTTTTGAGAGCATACTACAGCAAGGTTGCGTAAACTGACTCCTATGTTTGTTGCCAATCATTTGCTTTGATGTCTTACCTTTGCTTTATCTTTCATCTTTGCATGTCTTAACCGCCGTGTTTTGACAAGTGTTTCATTTTGCTTTACATCAATAACATCATTCCAAAAATGATTTTTGATTTCAAAATGGCATGAGCTTTGCATTAAAATTACCATGTCTGTTTGAATAATCTTATTTGCAGGCAGACTTTCCTCATTAAGGAATTTTCAAACAGTTGAGAAACTTGGTCAGTGATCTTATCAGGGGCACATTACATCCAGATCCTGTTGTGAATCAGATTTGTTGCTCAGTGCAAGGTATTCTCAGATTTGGTTAACCAGAAGATCTCTTTCAAGATTCATACTGAGTTTAGCCTTCTCAACAATCATCTCAAGAACTGAAGCCATGATCAGTTCATTCATCCCCAACAACTGAAGCCATGATCAGTTTATCCTCAGCAATCATTTCAAGAATTGAAGCCATGATCAGTTCATTTTTCCCCTGCAGCAATCAAACTGAAGCTATGATCAGTCTATTTTCATTAGTCAATCAATCTGGGGCGATTTTATCAGCCTGATACAGTTCATAAGGGTGGCAGAGATGTGTTCAACATCTTCTCTCCAAGCAGAGTGGGCAGTGTTCCCTGTGTTGAGGAATCAGATTTCCATTCTACCCTCACAAAAGAGTCTATCTCAGTTGTCTCTATCATCTGCATCGCATACATAAATCATTTACATATCATTGCATAGGAACATTTTCATAGCTCGAAGTTTGCTTCGTGCTCATATGCATTTTTCCGAGGTCCTGTTGCTTTCAACATCTTACCTTGTGATCAAAGTCCAACTTACTTGGCACCTACCAAAACTTTTACCTGCCTTTTCATTCAGTGCCATTCCTGAATGTTGTCGTTTACCTGTCTTTTCACCCAGTGCTATTCCTGGACGTCCTGCTTTCCTGGATCTTTGTATTATATCACTCCAGTGCCATTTTTGGATGTTTGCCTCTTTGATCTCCAGTACTATTCCTGGATACCTTGTTCCTCTTGTTTCTCCCAGTGTTATTCCTGGAAGTCTTTTCTCTCCTCTATAATCCCCAACAGATCTGCTTGGATATCTTTCAGTGTCATTCCTGAAAGTTTTACCTGTTCATTCAGTGCCATTCCTGAATGAGTTTTCTCCTTTGCATTCAGTGCTATTCCTGGATGTCTTTCTCACTAACATTCAATGCCATTCTTGAATGAAGTGATTTACCTTTACCTTTCAGTGCCATTCCTGAAAGTTGTATCTGTTCATTCAGTGCCATTCCTGGATGTCTTTCGCACTAACATTCAATGCCATTCTTGAATGAAGTGATTTACCTTTACCTTTCAGTGCCATTCCTGAAAGTTTTACCTGTTCATTCAGTGCCATTCCTGAATGAGTTTTCTCCTTTGCATTCAGTGCTATTCCTGGATGTCTTTTTCACTGTCATTCAATGCCATTCTTGAATGTAGTGATTCACCTTTATCTTTCAGTGCCATTCCTGAAAGTTTTATCTGTCCATTCAGTGCTATTCCTGGATGAGTTTTTACCTTTACTTTCAGTGCCATTCCTGAAAGTTTTACCTGTTCATTCAGTGTCATTCCTGGATGAGTTTTTACCTTTACTTTCAGTGCCATTCCTGAAAGTTTTACCTGTTTATTCAGTGCCATTCCTGGATGAGTTTTTACCTTTACTTTCAGTGCCATTCCTGAAAGTTTACCTGTCCATTCAGTGCCATTCCTGAATGAGTTTATCTTTACCTTTCAGTGCCATTCCTGAAGGTCCTTGCTCACTTTATTTAATTCCATTCTTGGATATTGTGAACCTTTTATCCAATGCCATTCTTGGATAATTCTGATGTATTTTCCAGAACTTTTCTCACTACATTCAATGTCATTCTTGGATGTTGTGATTTCTTCTGTCCAATGCCATTCTTGGATATGATTTCCTCGACAGAGTCCAATGCCATTCTTGGACACCTTTTCCCCAGCTAAGTCCAATGTCATTCTTGGATATCTTTTCCTCAGCTAAATCCAATGCTATTCTTGGATGTCTCTAATGCTTGTTGTTGCCTCATTCAATGCCATTCTTGAATGTTGCAGTGCCTTTATCCAATGCTATTCTTGGATATCTTACCCAACAGAGTGTTTTTCACCTCCATCCAATGCTATTCTTGGATGACGCTGTTGTTTTTACCAGAAACTTTCTTGTTGCTGTCCAATGCCATTCTTGGACATCTTTCGACATCCCTTTTGTCTCGTTTGTAGTTTTTATCCAATGCTATTCTTGGATGTCACTACTTGTCTTCCCAGGGTCTTGTCCCTCTCTTTCCAGCTATTGATGGATACTTCTTGTCGCCTTGACAGATCTCCAGAAATAGCTTGTGTTCCCTGGCGTGTCCCTTCGCGTATTTTCTCTCAATTTACCTTACCTTCTTTGTTTCAATTTTCCCCGCAGTCTGTTTCATCCTTTGCATTCATATCATCTTGTGACATCTTATGGCTAAAAATTCGGTTTTCTGTATTTAAGTATCTTCAATCATGTCGAGACGAAGTTTTCAACCTTCATATCTCCTGATTGAAGAAACTTAAATAGGGGCAGCTGTAAGACCCCAATTTTTACCCCTAAGATTTCGCACATTTCATTTGCATCTCATAACCACAAGCAAGATCACAATTTGTGTTCCTCCTGAGCACCTGTGTGATTCTCATTTTCTTACTTGTTTTTGTTTATCTAACCTCTAACCAAAATACCAAAAATGTTGCAGTTTCTCTCTGTGTGTTGTGCAGGTTCGTCAAAGACAATGAAGTGATTCAAAGTCACAGGTGTTTGTTCAAAAGCAAGATGTCTTGTGCTGAGATTCTTCAGTTTATCAAGCAGTGGCTCGTATGAGTTTTTGGTTCAGAAAGTCAGATTCAAATGGCTATTGTTCGGTTGTGACTTGTTCAGTGGTAGTTGTATTTTTGTCAGAGGCTTGTGGAAACAAAGAAAGTCAAGTTTGGTTTTGGGCTAAAAAAAAGAGATTTGCTATCCATTATCCACATCTTTTAACCAAATTTTCCATATTCCACTTTTTGCTATCTAAACCATTTTTTTTCATTATCCATTCTCTAAACCATTTTTCTTTATCCATTTCAATATCCATTTTCAATTCATTATCCATTTCTAAAACATTTTCTAAATCTTTTTAAAAAAACCAATTCCATTTTCAAATTCTATTTTTTATCCCTTCTAAAATCAATTACCCATTTTTTTAATCCTTTCCAATATCCATTCTTAAACTATAATTCCCATTTCTTTTACCCACATATATTTTAAACTAGTCCATTACCATTATACTCAAAAAAATATCACAAAAAAAATACCCATGGCCCATTTTCTATTTTTCTACCCACACCTCCTACTACTAAATAAACAAGGTCCATTTCTTATCTCAAAAAAGCCCTTTACTATTGCAAAAAGTATAGAAAAATTGTTGCAATTACATAGAGCCATACTACAGTCACGTGAAGGAAAAGTCAGCAAACCAACAAACCAAATTCACAACCACTAGCCAATGTCCATTTCCATTTCTAAATCCATAAATACCCATTATCCATCTTTAATTCAAAATTCCAATTTCCATATTTCAATAACCATTTATATCCTTTTTTTTTATTAAGAAAAATCCCACAAAAAGGCCCATTTCTTACTTTTAGTCCGTTTTTGGCGAAATAAAAAAAAAAGAAAAAAAGAAAGCTGCTACTTTACACTTTCAAACGCCACACGACCCACTATCACAATTCACAGGCTACCGGGTTGAACTTTCCAGCCTCACAATTCCAAACCTCACGTAAGCCACATGAACAACTAGCTTCTTTCCAAGCTGTTATTACTTCACACGAGCCATCCAAGAATAAACCAAGCTGAAGCAAAGCTGTGCGAACAATCTTCTGTTCACGCTATCCACGCAAGCCGTCTTCACAACATATATGAGCTGCTACACAATACACTTCAGCTGCTTCAACACAATAAAGCAAGCCAAGCCACCCTTTCACAATTCTTTTCACACTTTATGACTCCAAAACGCAAGTCCTGTGGAAATAAAACGACACAACCAAGTGAAAAGAAAAAGAGAGAAACTCGTGAGCTCAAAACGCAGTGGAAAAAAATTGAAAACGGCAACACCAATTTCATTCCAAATTCACCTTCAATTTCTTCTATAAATACAACCTTCTCTTCACTTCAAATTCAAGCTTGACAGCCCCAAAAACTCTGCCAAAATCCATACTCAAGCTTCACTCATAAATTCATCTTCAATCAATTTCAATCTTCATACCCTTCCATATCAATTTCTCAATCCACCTTTCATCTTCAGTCAACTTTCAAATAAAATTCTGCAGAACTGAGAACAACTAACAATTTCTTTTTCATCTTGAGCTTCAATTCACCTTCAACCAAATTCTCCAATAAACTCACCAATTCAAAACAACACAACCTGCATACAAGAGCCGGAACATTTCACAACCGGCATCGGAAATTCGAGTTACATACCAACATCAACGTCTTCAACAACAACAATAGTTTTCGCGCAAAAAAAAACTCATAAGAAAAGACTAAGAGAGATTGAACGGATTGTAACCTGAATAGAAGCTTTCCGGCGTAAATCTCGCGGTTTACATTTGAGCTCGTGGTTGGATATCGCATGAAATTGAAGGTATATTTGGACATAACGTTGCATTTCGATCAAAACGGTGTAAGATTCGAGTTCTGATGCTCCGATTCGGTGGAATCGCCTTCTTCCACCGGCCTCGTGAATAGTAGGGCGTGTTCTCTCATTCTCAGGGAAGATGATGAAGCTTGTGCTTCTAATTCCCATTTTTTTTCTTTGATTTTTTGGTTAAAAAAAACATGATGGTGTTTTTGGGCCGGGCCCGTTCCAATTTGTTACTCTTATCACCACCACCACATTTTCTAACACACTTCCCTTTCTATTTTAATTCTTGTTTTTTTATTTTATCTTGATTTTCTCACTTTATTTCATTTTTAATTGGTTGTGTGGATCATAATTTTTAGATCCACTTTTCTTCATCTATTTTCTTTTTGATCGATGAAAGTCGAAGTGATCGTGAAATTTCTTTGTTGAATTTCGATCGAGACGAGATCATTTCCACCTTTTCTTTTCGTGTGGCACCGCTTTAGGATAACGATCCCTATATCGTTTATCTCGCGTGCATTAACACATACATTTCATGGCCGGCCTCATTCGTAGGGTAATTGCTCGAACAAATTACTCGGCGTGCGCTTAACATAGACCAAAATTTGTCCCGCCTCGGAATAAAATATCAAAAATAGTTGATATTTGTCTTTTGGTTCAAAACTTATGGAACTTGTTGTTAGGAGGCTTTGGTCTTATCAATCCTCTAATGAGTTCTCATTAATCTTGACCTAAGTGCAAGTATCCAATTATAATTGATCACTAACTTTAACTACTAATCACTAACTTACTAACATTACTCTTGTACTAACTTCTTTACAATTACTTCTCGCACCCTATCTCTTTTACTTTTATGCTTCATTTTATCATTTCATTTCATGTTTATGTTTCTGCAATTTTTCCTTTGTCCGTTGGACATATGTTTATGCTTCCGCATTTTTTTCCTTTGTCCGTTGGACACATGTTTATGCTTATGCCATTTTTCTTTTGTCCACTTGGACCTAAAACACTAATAAGGGCCAAAACCTCTAAAAACTTGTGATTCTAATCTTGGACTATGGTTACTATCCCTTGCAATGGACTTGGAGTTTGGACTTAGACCTTGGACATCCAATGCAATTCTTGGAACCTTGGACTTAGAATTTAGGACCTTTTCTCCCTTTGCTTTGGAATTATGGTTCGAAGACTTGGAAGCTTACTTGTGCGGTTAGGCTATTCTCTTCCTTAGCTTTTCTTTTATGCTTTAGGATAGTCTCTTCTTCTCCTCCCCATTCTTTAATTTTCAAAACTCTCTCTCTTTTTCGAAACCTTCTTGATTTCAAACTATCACTTCTTTCGTAAACAAACCTTGACTTCGTCAAGTTGATTTTACTCTTTTCTTTTCATTTCTTAATCAAATGCTAAACAACATAAGCATATTGACATCTTTTTCAAAAGACCTTAAAAAACACCAAACTCACTTACTCTCTTTTTGTGCCCTCGTGCACTTTTTACTTTAACATTTTCATAAGTTTAGACATGATTCATTTCTTCAAGCGGAATTATTCGCTTAGAAATGACGACTTGTCTTTACATTTAAAAACAACCAAAACAAACAATTTTCACTTTTTGTACCACGAACTACGGGGTTTTGATCCTACATTGCACATCGTGGGTACGTAGGCATGAGACGACAAGTCTCTCCAAACACAAAAATCTTAAAAACAACTTCTCTTCTCATCTCCTCAATCACTTTTCAAGCAAACTTTTTCAGACTAAAAGCGGTAGATATTTCAAAGGGCTCCTATAGAGTACTATAGACGTTTTGGGTGCTAACACCTTCCCATTGCGTAACCAACCCCCCGAACCCGGACTCTCTTCACTTGTTCTCATTGTAGAGCTTGTGTAGGTTTTGTTCGCTCTTTTTCCTTTCCTTTTTGGATAAAATAAAAGTGCGGTGGCGACTCTTGCTTTTCGAGTTAAGTTAATCAATAGCTTACACTCACGATTTTGCCGCTACACCTTTATCAACCGGAAAGCACACCTTATTCCAACTCACCCAATGAATTTTTCTCTCTTCCTCCTTCCTTCCCCAAAGAAAATTACTTTGGATACTAGTAATCTCTTTAAGGATCTTCACCGGAGCTTTATAAAAAGAAAGCATGAAAATGGATAAACTAGATAAAACTGATTTTAACAAAGTTAACCTCCCACCAAAACTAAGAAACCGGCTATTCCAACAAGAAAGCTTCCTTTTCATTTTTAACACCAAATCGGACCACAAAGAGGGATAATTAGAATTGTAACCAATAGGAATTCCAAGAAAGATGAATGGACACTCTTCCCTTCTACATGAGAGAAAGAAAGAGGCCAAATCCATGAACCGATCACTAATGTTAATTCCAATAAGTTTGCTCTTGTGAAAGTTAATACCCAAGCCGGAGACAATTTCAAAACCTCTCAACACCGCTTTGATCGCCCACACATGCTTCCAACTCCCTTCCCCTAAAAGAAGAGTATCATCCGCAAATTGAAGAATATCAACAAAACACCTCTTCAATTTAAAACCCTCAAACTCCTCATTCTCCAGCGACTTTGCAACCATACCCCTCAAACCTTCCGCCACTATAACAAAAAGAAAAGGAGAAAGAGGATCTCCTTGTCTCAAACCTCTCTCCACAACAAACTCCTTAGTGGGACTTCCATTAACCAACACCGACATCTTACTATTAAAAACTAAAGATTCCATCCACTTCATCCAAACTTCCCCAAAGCTCATCTTCCTTAACATGAATCTAAGAAAATTCCAACTAACCTTATCGTAAGCCTTCTCAAAGTCAACTTTGAAGAGCAAACAACTTCTTCCCTCCTTTCTAGCAAAGTCCACCAATTCATTAGCTACCACAACTCCATCTACCAATTGTCTACCCGGAACAAACGCACTTTGAGAATCCGAGATGATCGAATTTAACACCACTTTAAGCCTAGCCGCCAAGAGCTTGGATAAAGCTTTATACACACAACCCACAAGACAAATAGGCCTATAATCATCCAAACATAACGGATTAGAAGATTTAGGCACAAGGGTCAAGAAAGAGGAAGTGAAAGCTTTTGAAAACATAGCATCAGAATGAAAGCCAAAGAAACAACCAAAAAAATCCTCCTTCATGAAATTCCAACACTTCTTAATAAAAAAGAAGGAGTAACCATCGGGTCCCGGACTTTTAGATCCCTCACAACTCCAAATCGCATCTCTAATCTCCTCTTCTAAAAAAGGTCTTTCCAAAAGAGACCGATCCGTGCCACTAATTCTTTTAAACTCAAGACCTCCAAGGACGGGTCTCTCAACAACCGGCTCAATGAACTTAGCCGCAAAATGACTCCTAACCTCTTCCTTAACCTCCTCCACCTTGACCACAATTCCATTATCCGTGACAATTGAACCTAAGAAATTGCGCCTCCTCCTATCCTTCATAACTCTATGAAAAAATTTACTATTAGAATCGCCATCATTTAACCACTTAAGTCTCGACTTCTGAATGATCATATTTTCCTTAATCCTAAGATTAAGCCAAAACTTCCCACTTACCAACTTCTTTTTTGCCACCAACTCCTTCTCCCCCTCCACATCCCCTAAGTCCACTTCAACATCATCCATAACATTCAACTCCCTCACCCCCTCCTCCATCTCCAAATTGAACCTCCCAAAAACATTTGAGTTCCACCACTTCAAACTATCTTTTAAAAGACGCAGTTTCTCCTTGAGAACAAAATCTTTCCTCCCCTCCACCACCAGGTTCTTCCAAACCTTTTCAACAAAGGGATAAAAACGCCTATCGGAGAACCACTCATTATTCACCTTAAAAGGTTTCGGACCCCAATCCTCTTTGTCCACCACCAACCAAATTGGACAATAGTCCGAAATATCCCTCATGCCAATCAATTGCCCCACCGCTCCCCAACTATCAATAATTCCGTTCGAAACCAAAAAGCGATCAATCCTACTTTTTTCTTTTTCATCACCCCCATACCAACTAAACTTCTTCCCCTTGCAATGAAGATCCACAAAACTTCCCTCTTTAATGAACTCTTCAAATTCTCTCCACTTCATCCTCGAATTAAAAGCAGTTATCCCCCTTCGTTCTTGAGCCTTTGTGACCGCATTAAAATCTCCTCCAACTAACCACTCTCCGTCCGTCGAAGCCACCTTTAACTCCAACAAACTCTTCCACAAATTTCTTTTCAACTCAATAGAACAAGGCGAATAGACATTCACAATATAGTACAACTTGTTTTTCCATCTAACCTTAACTCCCAAATAACCAACACCTCTAAAGCTACAAAGAACCTCTACCACATTAACTTTCCAAAGAATTAGCATACCTCCGGACAATCCTTCCGAATTAGAAAAAGAATACTCAACTTCTTCATTCCACCAAAAACTTCGAGCCACCTTATCGGTTAAAACTTGAATCTTTGTCTCTTGGAGCAAAAAGATATCCGCCTTGCCTTTAGAAATAATTTGAGAAATTCGACTTCTCTTAACTCTACTACCGCCCCTCTAATATTCAAAGATCCCACAATCATCAAAACAAATTATTTTTCTCCTTCTTTCCTAACAATATTTCCTTATCTCTTCTTTCGCTATCAACAATTCTCCTTTGAAAATCTCCCTTAGACTCACCCTCCTCAATACCCAAACAAGAGACAACATTCCAAATCTTCACTCCCAAATTGGAATCAAGATTTTCCCAAATTCTTTGATTACACCTATCCATGCCAGAAACATCAGATTGCTCACCGTGAAACAAGATTTTAGGAATCGTCCTAGAATTTGGCGCACCATCTGTTGCAAAAGAATCCGAATTGGATTTTCTACCATTTTCCATATCACAACGTGTATACACTGCCACTTCCTTTCTCAGCCTCCCCTTTCTAATAAATTGGTGTTTTTTATACTTGTACATTTCTTTGTGGGTCCCTCCAACCCCATATAAATGTTTTAATTTAATACTCTTTAAAATCTTACTCCTTTTTCTACAGCTTTTCCTATCAGAATTTGGGCCCACAATTACCCCACCCTTACCACTCTCCCTCACGTCACACGCCCTTTCCTCCATAAGCTGCATCGAACAAGGAACAAAAGAGTCACGTGCTTGACTTATCAAAGATCCACCTACCCTATTCCCTCCTGACACCTCATCTAGACAATTTTTCCCTTTTAATGCCAACAAAGCTGTCTCAAAAACACCACCATCAGCCTCATACGCAACGTCCACCCTCTTGTCAACACCACCCTCTAAACCAGACTGTACCTTCGAAAAAATTGGACTAACCGGAAGACAATCCGATGCACTCTTCATCGCCCGGGAAAACTCCACGTCGCCGTCCTCACTAACCGGAGACAGAATCTCATCATTCGACCCTTCGCGCTCTCCACTAGAAATACCATCAGAGTCCGAAAAGAACCAGCAGCTATCTTCTTCCTCTGATAAACTCGGAACCTCAGAACCAGAAGTATTCACCTTCTTCTTCATAAGCCCAGAAAATTCTTCTTTAATACAAATCTCATATCTCACCTTGTCAATCACCACCACCAACGAAGAAATGATAACCTTAGCACGCGGTACCATCACCCTTATCCTAGCGACAACTTTACACGACCCCTCCTGTGTAGACTTATCAACTCCGATGAAGACTCTTATCTTGTTCGCGATCTTCTTAAAAAAATTTATATTCCATGCATGACATGGAACACCAAACAAACGGATCCAAGCCTCTCTTTCTGAGTCCACATCTGATTCCTTCCACGGACTAATAGCTTTGAACCATTGGCGCCACCAAGCCTCGCCGTCCACAATTAAGTCATAAATGGATCCCTCCATATCTTCTTCAAGCATACACATATTTGGCCCAAGAGGTGTGGCATTGATGGAGAAATGCCCTTCGACTTCAAGTTTCGACTGAATGTCATATGCAGTCCCCGGAGTACACAAAACACCGACATACGCTTTGCGAAACTTCTCAAGTTCCCAACATTCCGATTCATTCTCCAACACCTCCTTATTACTAACTAAATCCTCTGTTTGTTTATTTCCAACCTCCCTCCTCACAACTTCAGCATGCGACTTCTGACCTCCACCCTCCATTGAACATTTACGGCCACCAGCTTCCGAAATAGCATGAGAACAAGGCCATACCTCCACCCTGGTCCTAACACTATCAACAAAGCTAACAGACCGCTTCCCTCTAATGAACCGAGGGACATTTGCATGGATTTTAACCCCATCGATCCTGACATTATCAAGCTTGATAGCAAGCAGCCTCTCATCTTCCACCTCCCCGAATCTCGCAAACCCGAACCGCTTCCCGAACTTATTCCTTCTAGGAGATATCACCACCTCAACCAACTCACCAATACACCCAAACAGAACGGCGATATCCACAGCTTTAGTTTTGTCCGGGATTTCCGAGAAATAAAACGAAGATAACGACTCCCTATTAACGACCTCCGAAACTCCCCCAGCTATGAATGTATCCCACTTCGGAACCAAGCGCCTAAAACCTTTTCTCATCACCCAGTTGCATTCCATGATACATCCCACAACTCAAGAAACGGCACCGAGCGGACAACCAACCACTAAGAAAACCCCGAAAACCCAAAAAACACAAAATATGAAGGTCCCTATTTCGAAAAATAGGAATTTAAACCAAACATAGATCGTATCTCCGAGTTGTTTCCATGATTCACCAGCACTCAATGTCTTCTATAACTAATAAAAATCTTAAAATTATGAGAGTTTCATTTTAAATTTTAATGTTGATCATGATGAAAATTTATATGACGTTTGAATTGTTAGAATTTATAACGTCTTCAATCCACAAAGTGATAAAGAAACATTCTTAGAGAATAAAATAAAACGACAAAACTTTATAAACTTATTTTACATTTTCATTATTAATTCTCATATTTTATTTCGTATTACATGATTCTAACATATTTATTTTTCACTTAAAATTGTATGTTTTTTTAATTCTCTTCATTGAATTGTCTCAATAACTTTAAGCAACCTAAAACTCCATTAATGGAGAGAAAACACAAGGAAAAGGATAAAGAAGGAACAGATGGTAGCTTGCATTGATTGAAGAAGAAGTATGTTACAACATGCTTATATAGTTACTTTAGGTAGTTATGCCACATCATCATCCTAACTAACAATATCACGTAAGAAAAGGTGCATGGTGTAAACATGGACATGCAACTTCATGCAACTTGAGAATAATCATTTTCTTCTTCTTCTCTATGATTGATTACCACACACAAGATTGAGGTTGGTAAATGTACCAAGCCAAGATTGGACCAACGATCAAAGAAGGGACGAGGAACAAGAGCTTTCGTGAATGCATCACTTGCTTGGGCTTGAGAAGGAACCAGGAGCGACTGCATAACACCAGTCGTACTCTTTTCATGCACGAAGTGACAATCAATGTCCAACTACTTAGTCCTCTCATGGAAAACAGGATAAGTAGATATGTGGATACCACTTTGATTATCGCAATACAAGAATGGAAGTCAGGAAGGATGTTTTTAGAGATTTTGTCCAATGATGAAGCAGTAACCAGAAATGGATCTTCTCATGTCAATACAAACTCCCCAATCAACATCACTAAAACCAAGTATTTGTAATTCAGATAACTGGGATAAGAAAATGCCTTGAGAAAGTGAGAGTTTGAGGTATCAGAGGACACGAAGAGCAGCTCGATAATGTAACTCAGTGGGAGCACTCAAGAATTGGCTAAGCTATTGCCTGGAAAAAGAAATGTCTTGATATAGATGAATCGAGGCATCTAACGGAGTGGAGGCAGGTTAACAACCAGTAAGACCAGCATCTTGAAGTAATTCAAGGAAATATTTGAGTCGGAATATAGTAATGACCTTAGATGATCGAGCTACCACAAGGCCTGGGAAGAACTTAAGCTAACTTAGATCCTTGATTTGAAATGATTTGTGTAATGCTCTTTCCAAATCTTCAAACACAGTTAAGGAAGTTCCTTGTAGGATGATATAATCCACATAAACTATGAGATTGTGAATGAGATGGAATAATACTTGGTGAAAAGTGTATGATCAGCATGTGCATGTGTGAAGCCTTGAGCTTTAAGAAAGGTAGTCAGATTCTCAAACCATTTTCGAATAGGTTGATTCAAGCCATGGAAAGACTTGACATGTCTGTACACTTGACCCAGTTTAGTTGTTATGACTCCTTGTGACATCTTCATGTAGTCGACTTCATGCAAGTCTCCATGGAGAAAGGCATTGTTTACATCTATTTGATGTAAATACCATCCATGTATAGTAGCCAGTGCAAGTAAACCACGAACAATCGAGAGCTTAGCAACTGGAGAAAAAGTTTCAAACAAATTCAAGCCTTCTGTTTGGTTGAAACTGTGAGCCACAAGATGTTCTTTGAATTGTTTTATGGATCCATCAACATGTCTTTTGATTTTGTAGACCCACTTGCTTCAAATGGGAGAAGCATCAAAAGGAAAGTCAACAAAATCCCATGTGTGATTACTATTGAGAGCATCTATCTCATTCTGCATGGCTTTGATCCAACAAGGATCCTTGGAAGCTACTTGGTAGTTAGTTGGTTCAACATCAAAAGAAAGAGACATGATGTAGGCTTGATGAGTGCAGGAAAGATTAGAATATGAGAGAAATTTTTCAATAGGGTATTAACATGATGAAGGAGCAGAGGAATTCATATGTAATCCTTTAGATGATTAGGTGATTGAATGGTTCTTGTAGATTTTCTGATTTGCTCAGCATGAGGAATTGGTGTAGAAATATGTTGGTCATTATCTTGGGTGATGGATGATGTACATTGGTCATTTGAGTTGGTTATGTCATCAGAAATGGATATGCGGGTTTTTTAGGTATCATTGGAATGTGTAGGTTCATTTTCAATAATTTGAGGAATATGGGCTTATTCAATAGTAGGGTTGTGGATCGATGTATAGGTTGGTTCAGGCTTAATATCACCAATTGTTTAGTAGTAATTATCAAGATATATATTTGTGGGCACATGTGAGTTAGATTGATCAAGATAAGGAAACTCCATGTCAAAAAAAAATTCACATTTCTAGAAATAATGATCTCAAGAATAACTGTATATAATTGTATGAAACCTTTCTTACCTGCCTTGTACACCAAGAAACCACATTTTCTTGCTCTTGAGTCAAATTTGTGTCTGTTGTTTGGCAAGGTAGAAGCATAACTCAAACAACCAAAAACCCTTAGGGAACTTAGTTCAGATGCAACACCATACATGACCTCATAAGAGGAATTATTCTTTAGAACATTATAGGGATCCTATTCATAAGAAAGACTGCATGAAGCACAATATATGACCTGAATTTCCTAGGCAGACCTGATTGAAACATGAGCTCCCTACTTATGTTTAAGATACGTTGATGCCTCATTTCTACTCTACAAATCTGCCGAGGAGTATACACATAACTTCTTTGATGTATGATACCTTTAAAATCATACAATGTAGGCATGAGCAACTCAGTTCCATTATCACTTCTAATGTCTTGATCCCTTTTAAAAATAAAGTTTCAACCATCGCCACGAAGTCTTGTATCTTCTGAGCTACTTCAGCTTTGGCTTTCAACATAACATCCCAAACATGTCTACTATGGTCATCAAAACTTTTATAAAAATACTTGAACCCATGCACATAAACAGTGTTGAATGGCCCACATATGTCAATATGAATTAGATTAAACAGGTTACAAGCATTGTTATTACTGATAGGAAAAGGTAAACATTTCTTCCTAGCTTGTTGACACACATCTCAAGTCTTATGTATACTACTAGGTATATAGCTATACATTTTTCTCTCATTTCATTCCATCATAGGATAGATGACCCAATCTGAGATGCCATATAATGGCTAGAGCTACATCCTCAACTTTCCTATTGGAAAAGATACTAGAAACGCCACCTATATTACTATCTCTTTGAGATGCTTCCAAGTAATATAGTCTATCAAACTCTCTAGTTGAACCAATCTTTATCAAGTCCTTATTTGCATATATAACACATTTGTTAGTTTCAAAAACTAGGTTGCAGTCTTGCTCTATATATAGTTTTGATACTGATATCAAGTTAGCCAAAAATTGTGGCAAGTATAGGACATCCTTAATAATAAACTCATTGGATAATTTCACATCTCCGCATATAGATGCTGCTATAAAATTACCATTAGGATGATTAACCATTATAGGATTAATCTTATCCTACTTAATGAATCAATATAAAGAATGACATATAGTGTGTATAGCTCTTGTGTCTAAAATCCAACTTACACGACTATTTGTATTAAAGCTAGCAATGTAAGATTTATGTCCCTTGGCAAGACTGATAGATCATGTGTTCTTCTCAAGAAGCCCCATCATGTTATGCTATACTGTCTTGTTAGTGACATACTTCCATTTTCACCTGTTGATGCTGCTTTAGGCTTGTTATATGAATCATCAACCTCCACGTGATTTTCATATTGTCATACCCCATATTTTGACCACCAAGATTTCCAATCATTGTGCAAATCATCATCACAATATGGATGTACCTTTGTGCCTCATCAATCTCCTCAAGAAATTGTTGAGCATTCACTACAATCAAGCTTAGGGTTTCAAGCCCTCTCAGAGCCTTTAGGCAAATGATCAATCAAGGAATGACATGATCTTCAACTTGTCTAACCTCTTAAAAACCCACAAAGGATCAAGAGGTCTCCCACATCAAGAATTAAGCACAAGAGTGCAACATTTCAAATGGATCAAGCCTCAAGTTCATCTAATACAAAGTCAATTGACGCAGAAAGTCAAAATTTGACTTTTGGTCAACTATGAGCTTCACAAGCCATTACTCAAGAAAATATGATGGATGATTTAGTTTAATCAAATTTAAATCAAGAAATCATGCAAAATTGCAAAATTGATCAAATTGAAAGAAACTTAGAAATTTTTTCTAACTTAACATCATGTTCAAGTGCACAACTTTTCAAGGTTGTAACTATTGATCCAAGCATCCATTGATTTTGTGTAAGAGCTACTTTTAAAGAGGGTATTTGATACTTCAACATTGTAGAAGGAATCAACTCAAAATATCATAAGGATTGAAGGATATAAGTGATCAAAGTTGGGAATTCTTAATGTCAAATGTTCCGACATTTCATAGGACATCATTAATATTTTTCCAGCAAGAATGTCCCAACTTCAAGGATGTTTTTCTCCATGATCCAAGTTGAACCAAGTCTAGGGTCAAACATCAAAGTTGAAGTATGTCATCTCAGCTTTCCATAAAGTCCTGGAACAGCCATTTATCATTCTTGAGCAAGACGTTATGGATTTTACAACAAGGTTTGCTGCAGCTGATTTTTAAGACAGGTTTCAGGACAGATTTGCACATTTCTTGTGCCACACGAATTTTCAAGCCTTGCCATCATTTTGGACACATCTGAGAATCAAATCCAAGGGGGGTGATCTGATCTATAAGCCTCCCAAGTCCAAGATTCCACAAATAGCATGCCAAACCTAGACAACCCTAAAAGAGGGACAAAACTCCAATTTTGGTTTGGAGCATTTAATGGATGCTTAGAGGTGGCATGAACTGAGCTTCCTCTAACTGAATTCAGTCAAGATTCCTTCAACAACAAGGGGACAAGCAGCCTGTGCCCTAACCTCTAGTCAATGGCTAGAGAAGACTTGGATTTCTATTGCTCAACATTTGCCAAACTTCTGCAACAACCACCATTCACTATTGCTTCCAAAACAAACTTGCTCTACAATAAATAGAGCTCATTTGTGCTCAGTTTGAGTACACCAAAGCCATCAAACTGATGCTTTCCTCAAAATCACTTCTTTCACTCCAAAATGCATTCTTTAGCAAGGTAATTATGAGTTTTTGAGTTAGAGAGCATTTCCATCATAACTCATGATCCAAACACATTCAATATGTCATATCTAAGCTATCCAAACTCTCATAAGTGACCTATAACACCAAAATCACAAAGTCACCTCTCAAAACCTCAAAATTGGACTTTTTTGTATTTTTCAAGTCATGTCTTGATTTAGTCACTTTCCAAACCAGATAAGGCCTCAAACACACTCCAATTTAAGGGAGTTGTCGTTTTGGCCACTTTTGCCCATTTTGCAAGAAAGAGATCAAACTTGCTCCAGAGGTTTCCAGCTGATTCCAACCATCCTAAAAGCTTCTAAGAGGTCATTTGAGGGTGTCCAAAGCATCAAACCATTTCTGGAACAAAGCACTTGGTAGGTTGCACAAAATCTCCAAAAAGAGGTAAGCATCACAACTTGAAATTCTTTGAATCATGTTTTCCTTTGATGTCCATATACATGCATCATATTGAATAATTCTTGAAGCAAAAATGTAGTCCTTAATGTGTATGTTGTGATCCTCCTACTGTTTGCACTTTAACATGTTTATATGTGGAGTTTATGTTGTTTTAAAATTCATGTCCAGTTCTGGTTTTTTGCTTCGTGCGTTCTGTACATTAAGTTTCAGTATGTATGAGTGGTACCATTGGATTCCTTGCGAAAAATCGGTCAAGATAGGTTCTTACGGATTTTAATTTCGTTAAAAATTGAGAGAGTTATGAATGTTTGAAGTTTGATAAAAAGATGTTGAAACTAAAGTTTCAGTTTTGGTTTTTTAAGATGTCGAATGTGATGCTGTGACATCTTCCCTTTTTCTCTTATCTTCAAAACTCATGAAAGATGTCGAATGTGATGTTGTGACATCTTTCCTCTTTTTCTTAGTTTATCTTCAAAACTCAACCAATTCTTTCACATAGCATAAATCATCATTTTCCAATTCTGTTTTACACACTTCTTATTCATACTCCATAATATTTTAATCCACAAAAAAATCACAAAAAATATTATTATTTGATATATTTTTAATATATTCAAAAATATTGTTTTAAATTGTTTTAAATACTTTTAAAATGATTTATTTTTCTTGATTTTTAAAACCAAAATGATTTTTAATATTCATGTGGATAAAATACTTTTTCATAAACCTTAATCATTGTTTATAACATGATTAATGATTTTATTTGATACTTTTATCATTTTTTACTTGATTTCTCTTTGAAAAATACCTTTAAAAAATGAAATTAGGGTTTCTTTGATATTTGATCTTTATCAAACATTTTCAAACACTGTAGGGCATCCCTTAAGGTGTAAGCCCCAACCCTTTTGAGTATAAATAATTTTTGGGCCATTATTAGAGTATAAGTCCCTCCACTTTTTTTATTCAATCATGTTTAAATATATTTGGGCCTCCACTTGAGTATAAGTCCCTTTACTTTTGTTTCACCACACAATGTTTTTCCGTGTATATGTTTTCACTCTCACACGATGATTTCTCGTGTATGTTTATTTATCAACACGATGTTCTTCCGTGTATGTTTTATTTCACATGACATTCTTCCAGGTATAATTGACTCTGATTTTTGGGCCTCTAATAGAGTGTAAGACCCAACCCTTTTCGTACATAAATATATTTGGGCTTCTCCTTAAGCTATAAGACCCATTCCTTTTTCTTTAAAACACTTTTTGGGCCTCTAATATAGTGTAAGACCAAAACCCTTTTGTAAATAAACCAATTGTGGGCCTCACTTATTGTATAAGTCCCTCTACATTTTCAAAACAACGGCGCGATCGTCGCCTTTTCACAAAATCATTTGGGCCTCTCCTTGAGTTGTAAGCCCCAACCTCTTTGCAAAATACTTTCTCCTTTAAATTTGAAATATACTGTTGTTTCCAATCTTTCTTTGTTGAACAACTAATCAAACAGCATGGAAGCTCTATAACTGAGTAAGTGTTTATATGCTTTCTTTATCCGCTTTCACATATATAATTGTATTGTGGGGCTGTTTCACTGTAAGTCTTCTTTCATAAACTCATATCAACTGTGTAATACTAGTATAGATATTTAGAGTTTCCCCGGCAACTACGTCTAGAACCAGACAAAATCCCCTCTCCTTACATCCGACGTTCTCCCGGATATTTCATCCTCCTTTGACAATTAGGATTTTCTTTTACAACAATTTTAGACAACTAGATCTAAGAAATTTCCCCCTTTGAACAGTTCATATACAGAAGGCCATTGTTCCAAGTGAAACCCCTTCGGGAACTATTCATCAGCCTCCTCTTGGGCTTAGTGCAAGGACCCACAGACTTCCTAAAAGCATCCCTGCCTCCTCTTGGGCGTTGTACAAGGACCCTACGACTTCTTAGAAGTTTTCACAACCTCCTCTTAGGCTTCGTATAATGATTCTTCCTCAGCGAAGATAACCTTCTCTTGGGCTTCGTACAAATTGTCCCTTCGGCTTCTTAAAAGTTATTCTCGCCTTCTCTTCGGCTTTGTACAAATTGTCCCGAAGACCTCTTAAAGGTATAGGAACAGAAGTTAGTCATCTTAATAGAGCAGTCTTTCAAAGGAGTCTAGATGTTCGTCCCAAAAACGTGCATTCTCTTGGGCATCATACAAAGATAAACCTCTTCATACTAGTAGACTCGGACAGTCTCACCTCCTTTTACACTCTCAAGAAACCCTCAAGTTTCCTAAAAAACACAGGAAAAACCCTTTCCTCTTTTTAACATCCAATGTTTTCCCGGATATTCCTTTTTAACATTCGATGCTTTCCCGGATATTCCTTTTTAACATCCGATGCTTTCCTGGATATTCCTTTTCTTTTCATCTGACGTTTTCCCGGATATTCCTTTTCTTTTCATCTGACGCTTTCCCGAATATTCATTTCCTTTACTTCCGACGCTTTCCCGGATATTCCTTCTATTTTCATTCGACATTTTCCCGGATATTCCTTCTATTTTCATCCGATGTTTTTCTTAGATATTCATATCTCAATCTATAATCTTTTCAATCTTTCAATCAATTCCCATAAAAACCCTTTAGCTTCATATCTTGGGCTTCGAACAAGATACATATCACCTTTAGCTTCATATCTTGGGCTTTGAACAAGATACCCAAATATCATCTTTTTCCACCCATAGAAAAGGAGGAACTACGATTGCTCAGATTTCCCTATTTTCTTAAACGGGAATACGTAGGCATAAGATTACGAAATCTTAGCGAGCACACTAAACGAAAAACCTTAGGTCCAGTACCTTACCAAAAACCTTAAAAAACCCGAAAACAACAAAAATATCTTTTCAACATCTCTTAACTTTCCCAAAGGAGAAACTTTCCCATTTTTCAGATAAACACCAGTAAGTAGAAAGCAGTAAGGAAAATTGCTAACAACCCATGGATAACCATGTATAGGATGGGTAATTGACAACTCCCCATTGTATATCCTGACCCCGAACTCCCTAATCTCTTAAGCATTTGTTCAGAAAACATTTGCGTGCATGGTTAGTTTGAGATAGCTTCCCTTTCCTTTCCAGCTTCATAGGATAAATAAGAAATCAGAAAGTAGCACCTAATCTCATCCGCAGGCGGATGTGGGCGGTCACGAAAACCGCGCTACACATATGAACTTTCTCGACCATGTCTTGGTGGATATTGTTGAAATACAAATATAGTTAGGGTTTTGTTATCGATCCACAGAGATTATTCGTGATATCGCAGCCTTTCTACAGTTGTATACGTTTTAAAATTCAAAGTAGCAAGGGGTTTTGGTTGTTTTTAGTCTGAACGTTTGCATTCAAATTTAAGTAATAGCGGTAAAAAGATTTGTTTTAACGATTTATAAAAAGCATGTCAAGATTAGGGTTCGACAAACCATTTTGCACGTATATAATCGATAAAGCTAATGAACTCGGTTAAACGATAAATAGAATCACATATCCTCCTAATATGTTTATCTCTAACACATATTGTGAATTTTACTATTTTGATCCTTTGATTATCTCTCACTCAAACTATCAAAATGACAAAATTCAAGCTCAATATTTTGTGAACATCAACACTCATAACTATCTCTAGCCAATGTGCATTGATGGATGAAAAACCTAGATAAAGAATAGGAACACATTTCTCAATCATGAACCAACACAAAGAATAAACATAGAAACAAAGTTTTCCACCATATATTTATCATCCATGAGTTCACAAGCTAGAATCAATACATATACATGCAAAAGAAATGTTTATCTACCATCTAACCTTGACACAAAAGGAAAATTAGCTCTCCATTGTCACGGAAGCTAAACAAACAAGAAGATGAAGAAGAATATCAAGCATCAATGACGATCTCTCGATGAATGATGCTTCCAATCTTCCAAAATAGGATGCTATAGTGTTTACAATGTTTTTGCTCTCAGGAAATGAATAGTCTTTCAAGAAAAATACTGAAAAGTCTATTTATAAGGGGCTGAGAATTCGCAGAGCGCGCTAAGCGCGCTGCACCGCGCTAAGCACGGTCTCATTTATTGCTAAACCGACCTAGGACCGCGCTTAGCGGGCTCAAGACCGCGCTAAGCGGGCTACTCTCTGTAACTAGCTCCAACCCCGCGCTAGGAGCGCGCTTAGCGCGCTACAAGCATGCTCCAAAAATTTCTTTCTTCAAAAACTACTTCTATGGGGACTTCCTTGCTCCAAGCTTCACATGTCCATGTAAAAATCTACAATTAAAACACAAAAGTTAAATAAATAAGTCTACTAATGTAATTAACTATACTACGGTTATTAACCGGAAACAATGGGAAAAAGCATCGATTATCAAATAAAGATCACAAAAAGGTGCTAACAACTAAACTAAATATTAACACAATTTAGCACCTAACAGATATCCATGCTTCTTGAAGTAATTACCAGTTATATGAACAGTTTTACCACAAATGGTACAAACTTTCATATTTCCTCTTCCTCTTCCAGCAGTAAAACTACCATTCCATCTACCTCTGCCAAATTATTTAGCTTCTTCTACTCCTTTAACCATGCCAGATCCATCTTTTGCAGCATTACCACTTGAAAATATGGAGAAACATATCTTCCTCTCTCCCTGCAAAACCATGGAAAATACTTTATTAATCTGACGTAGAGGATCCATGAGTAGTACCTGTGAAACTACTCCATGAAATTCTTTATTCAGGGCACTGGATAATTTTATCTCCTACTCTAAAACATCTGTTGTTTCTCATTACTGAGCAGGTACAAACTACACGACAACTCCAACTTGGCATTGGTGTATACTGATCCAATTCATCCCACAAATTCCTCAATTCAGGAAATAATCTGAAACCTTCTAGCTACCTTGTTCAAATTTTAAATTTCTCTATGTAAGTGAGCAACACGTATCCTGTCACCTCTCATTAACTGGTCTTTGAGATCATTCAACATGTCCACAAAATTATTAATAAACACCACACTTTTATTCAATTGATAATGTTATTGAATTTATGATCCACACATGCCCCAGATTATTGCATCTTTTCCAAGCTACATTATTCAGATCACTCTTATCAGGAATTTCAATTGTTCCATCTACAAATTGGAACTTGTTTTTCATGGCTAAAGCACACATCAACTTCATCTACCATGCATGATAATTGTCACTGGATATCGCCAGAGTGACACAAACGATTGATGAACTTTCTGATGGATTAACATAGTAAGGATCAAGCTGATCATGAACTTAATTATCGTTTTCTCTCATCATAGTAACGCAATGTAAACAATGAAAACGAGAAGAAAAAAATGAAATGAAATGAATTAATGCAAGAAGAAACAAAAGAAACGATGCTTTAAGAAAAAGCAATAACAATCGCAATGAAAGTATGATAAAGCAATGAATTTATGCACAACAGAAATAGAGTAGGACGAGCCTGCTCTGATACCATCTAAGCAACCATGAAACTCATTAATTGAGAGAAAATATAAGGAGAAGGAAGAAGAAGGAATGGATACTAGTTTGCATTGATTGAAGAAGAAGTTTGTTACAACATGCTTATATAGTTACATTAGGTAGTTATGCCACATAATCATTCTAACTAACTCAATCTAACTAACAAAATCAAGTAAGAAAGAGTGCATGGTGTAAACATTGACAAGCAACTTCATGCAACGTGAGAATCACTATCTTCTTCTTTTATATAATTTATTAATAACAAAACTTTTTATACTAAAACAATAAACCTCTGTCAAATTTAATACTACTTAAACAATTAATCTAAATCTCGCGTATCGCCCGGATTTTAATCTAGTTCAATATGTATTTTGATGGAGTAACGACTCCAAGGTGCATATTATTCTTAGTGTATAAGAGATATAAGAAGAAGTTGGAAAGCGGTAAGTACATCATTGGGGATGAGATTTAAAATTTCAACATCATAAATGGTTGGGAAACAAAATTGTGCATATGAAGAATGGAAGTTTGTTTGTACATGAGCAATTATGTGAGTTCTTACACAACTAGTAAACATTTGGTAAAGTATATATTTAAATTATTATATTTCTACATTATTTTTTATATATTTAATTAAGCACAACTTCTAATTTATTATATGTTGTATTAAATTAGTTAGAAAGGTTAGTTCGCCAGAAATCTCCTCGGGTATGAGCTCGAAAAGCAATATGTCGAGTCTCACACTCGAGAATGTCAGGTAAATTTTTGATCGAGATGTTTTAGCGTTGATACAACAAAATTTGTAAAATAAAAATTAGGTGATAAAAGAACATCTTTGGTTAAATGTTTCTTGTTTTATGGTTTTTACAAAATGTAACATGTTAACTTTGAATCCGAGGAAGAGATTTCTAGTAGTGGAGGAACTCCTTCATCTGGGGGTAATTCTATAGGTGATGAGGAGGTATAGAAAAGTAATTCGAGGATAAAAAAAAA
Source organism: Lathyrus tuberosus (assembly GCA_022829125.1). Classification (NCBI taxonomy): domain Eukaryota; kingdom Viridiplantae; phylum Streptophyta; class Magnoliopsida; order Fabales; family Fabaceae; genus Lathyrus; species Lathyrus tuberosus. The sequence continues at coordinate 13,015,868 of JALAZF010000124.1, read as the reverse complement.
GTTAGATAATCTCCCTCATAGAATTTGGGATGCCATGAAGAAGATGGGAATAGAAGCTGAAGAAGATGATGAGATTTATGAGAATTGCATTAGGAATTTTGAGACAGAGGAGAGGCAGGGAAGCAGAGTTATGAAGGGTGCAGCTAAGGGTAGATTATGAATTTTATGACATATAATATTAGAGGATGTGGAAGCAGTATTAAGAGGAGGAAGATTCTGAAACTAATACAAAATGAAGGTGTAGATGTAGTATTTATACAGGAAACCAAGTGTGAGCTGATGACTGATGAAGTAGTTCATGAAATGTGGGGTGATGATAGTTGTTTGTGGTCTAGTTCAGGTGTTGTGGGATATGCAGGTGGGATCCTCACTATCTGGAGGAAAAATTGTTTGGTTCCAGTTAGCAGTTTTAAAGGAAAGGGATACCTTGGAGTGAACGCTTGGTGGAAAGGGCGCAATGTTTATTTCTTAAACATTTATTCATCTTGCTCCAATTCTGACAAGAGGTTACTATGGAACAAAATCATTCAACTGAAAGACACTTTGGCAGCAGGCGAATGGGTCATTGGCAGGGACTTTAACGCCATCAAAAATAGAAGAGAGCGATGTGGTAGCTGTATACAAAGTAGTAGAATCATGGAGGATTTTAAAGAATTTATTGAAATCACTGGGTGTGTGAATATTCCAGTTCGTGGCAATAGTTATACTTGGTTTAACGCATCTGGTAAGTCTGCCAGCAGGTTAGACAGGTTTATTATCTCGCATGGTATTCTTAGTAATTGGAATTCGATTACACAAATTGTGAGGTCCAGAGACATATCTGATCATAGGCCAGTGACGATTATGGCAAAAAATATCAACTGGGGACCGAAACCGTTCAAAGTGTTGAATTGTTGGTTTGAGCATCACGAGTTTCTCCATTTTGTTAGAGATGTGTGGGAATCTTACAAGGTTGAGGGTGATGTGTTTTATGTTTTATCCAAGAAGTTTCATCATTTAAGGAATCGATTACGCTGGTGGAATGCTAATGTCTTTGGTTGGATTGATACTAAGATCAGTGAGAATACTAGTACTATTAATGAAGTTGAAGATTGCATTGCTCAAAACGGTGTAGAGATCAATAATGATATGTTGAAGTCGAGAAGGGTAGCTGAAGATGGGTTATGGAAGCATCTGAGAATCAAGGAAAGTATCCTTAAACAGAAAGCGAGAACGAAATGGATTAATGAGGGGGATGCAAACACCAAGTTTTACCACGTTGCCATTAGGAATAGAAATAGGTTGAACACAATTAGTGTGATTCAAGTGGAAAGTGAATTAATTGAAGATGTAGATGGTATTAAAGAAGCTGTGGCAAGTCACTTTGAAAGAAGGCTTAAGAAAGATTGTAGAGTTATGCCTAAGATTGGTAGTGATGGTTTTATGAGTATGACTGAGGAAGAAAGTATGTCGCTGGAGGTTCCATTCACGCATGAAGATGTGAAGCAGGTAGTGTTTTCAAGTGATGGTGAAAAGAGTCCTGGGCCAGACGGTTTTAACCTGAAATTCATAAAGAAATGTTGGGAAGTGCTGGGTGCGGATTTCTCTAAATGCATACTTCAGTTCTTTGAGAAGGGTGTTCTCCCAAAGGTGTTTACTTCTTCTTTCATTGCACTGATTCCAAAAAAGGAAGATCCTTGTGGCTTGGAGGATTTCCGTCCTATCTGTTTAATAGGGTCGATTTACAAAGTCGTTTCAAAGCTTCTGATGGTGCGAATTAAGAAAGTTATGGATAGCATTGTGTCGACCACTCAAACGGCGTTCATAGAAGGACGTAACATCCTGGATGGCGTTTTGGTTCTAAATGAATTAATTGATTATGCAAGGAGGAGCAACTCTAAGACATTATTGTTAAAAGTGGGTTTTGCTTTAGCTTATGACAGGGTCGAATGGAGTTATCTAAAGGACATTATGTGTCATATGGGCTTTGGAAATAAATTTATGGGGTGGATTGAAGGATCTGTAATGAGTAGTTTTATGTCTTTCATGGTAAATGGGAGCCCAACCCGGGATTTCAAGGTTTCGCATGGTTTACGTCAAGGCGACCCTATCTCCCCCTTCCTTTTTGCAATAGCTGCTGAAGGACTTGCTGTTTTGTTAAAAAGAGCTTCTCAGAATGCTAGTTTTAATGGTCTAAAACTCAATGCAGAAACATCTTATGAATTATTACAATATGTTGATGACACAATATTAGTGGGAGACGGTTCTTGGTCAAATCTCTGGACTGTTAAAGCTTTGCTGAAATGCTTTCAACTGGTGCCTGGGTTACAAATAAACTACAAGAAAAGTTCCTTGTTTGGCATAGGTGTGGAGGAGTATGTTTTAAGAGCTGCAAAATGCTTTCTTGGTGTTCTAGTTGATACATTTCCATTCAAATTTTTGGGAGTTTATGTTGGCGGAAATCATAGGAAGATTTCATTTTGGAAACCAATGATTCAGAAAATTTAAGAGCGGCTCTCAACTTGGAAAGGTAGATTATTGTCAATGGCTGGCAGGGCTACTCTCATCAATACTGTGTTATCTAATTTACCTATACACTATATGTCTATGTATTTGCTGTCGTGTAAAGTAGTTAAGCTCATAACAAGTATTCAATGCCGGTTCCTTTGGGGTGGTTCTGCTCTGTCCAAAAGAATTTCATGGGTAAGGTGGAGTGAGGTGTGTAAACCGAAGGAGGAAGGTGGACTGGGAGTCAAACATGTCAAATGGTTTAATGTTGCTTTAATGGCAAAGTGGCTATGGAAGTTGTTATCTCTAAAAAGGAGGATTTGGCAAGGAGTTGTGGAAGTTAGGTACCCGGACCACATTGTTGATCTACATATTGGTGTCCTGCTGAATTATTGTCTCGAACCGTCACTGTGGTGGAGAGATTTATTTAAGATTTGGGATATGTTTGGTGTTGGAGGATTTTCGCAACATCTGAAACATGACATAGGTTGTGGGGATAACACCCTGTTTTGGCTATCTAAACGGTGTGGAAACCAATCCTTGGCTGTCCAATTTCCTAGCTTGTGGGAGAATTCCTGTAATAAGAGAGGCTGAGTCATGGAGTTCCGCAGCAACAACGTGAACGCAGGTATGTGGTCCCTTGATTTTGTCAACAGCATTCCTATAGGTAGCAATTTGCAGGACTGGTATGAGTTGAATAGATTGTTACCAGTCGATTCCTTGGCGCTAACAGAAGAAGATTGTGTGATTTGGGAGGTTGGAGACGTCATGCATTACATGTCAAATTCAGGTTACGAATTGTTATTGAAGGCGCACAGTCTGCAACATTCTCAACATAAGTTGGTTGATGTTTTTAAATTGATATGGCTGTCATCTGCTCACCCAAAAATCCAGTTGTTTGGTTGGAGATTATTTTAGGATAGGTTGGCTACGAGAGAAAATTTACGTAAACGACACATCACGTTGAGTGGTGAATCTATATTGTGTCTGTTCTGTCATGGGGTTGAGGAGAGTGTACTTCATCTTTTATATTCATGTGAAAAGTCTTTGAAGATTTGGAGTTTTGTTGGAAAATGGTTAGACATTGATATAGGAAATCATGAATCTTTGCTGGAATTGTTCCATTACTTGTTGCAAGCGCTTTTAGCCAAGAAGGTTGCTATCAAAAATGCAGTAGGCCTTTGGTTGACAATAGGTTGATGTATATGGTCAACTAGGAATAACATTGTGTTTAATAGAGAGGTGTGGAATTTTGATGTGATTGAGATGAGAATCATTTTGTATACTTGGTGGTGGTTAGGAAAACGGATTAACAGGAGATATATATGTAATTACTATGAATGGTCCAATTTCCCTTGTGAGTTTTTGTAGTTTCATAAGGGTTTAAGTTGGAATTTTTTGTAGATGGGTTGGATATACCATTTTGTATCCAAGTTGAATAGATTTTTCGCTTATTAAAAAAAAAAAAAAACTTTTCTTCATACACAACCTCTTGGTAGTTGGAGGTGTCCAGTAGTAAAGGGCGAATTATGATATGGACCATTAGAATAGATGACCACCATAGAATGTTAGTTTCAAAATGGTCCATACATTGTTTATTTTAAGGGATCCAAATTAGTCCAAGTCCATTTAATTGTTGAAATATCGTATTATGTGGGTTATAATTAATGTTTAAGAGTTTTTTTTTTGTTTTTTTTGGAAAGTGAGTTTTTAATATTGTTGACTATGAGCTTTAGTTGGAAACTGATGTTACATTTTTTTTTTTGTAAAGTGGGTTTTTAATATTGCTGGGTTGGCTATGGGCGTGACTTGGAAACTCATTTGACGCAGTAGCCAAGTTGTACTGCTGCAAATAGGGATTATAATTCGACACATATCAGAAGGATACCTGAAAAAAAAATATGAGGATTTTATTAATATATCTCATGGGTTTTTTAGGCACCGCGCGAAATTTCTTTTTTGTCCTCTAATTCTGGATGTGCATATCCGGACGCACAATTTTTATAAAAAAAACGTTGATTTGTTCCGGATATGCAAATCCGAAATGTTTTCTCATGTGCACATCCGGAAGAAATTCTTATACCTTCGCGCCAGAGCCTTCTCTCCACTAAAAAAATTACATAAAAAAAGTAAATTATTTAGTAGCTATAAATTTTAGTTAGATAGTGATTTAAAATTTTTATTTATTTTAAAACAAAATAAAATAAAATAGTGATATGACGTTGGAGTCTATGGTTGGAGTCTCTCCGTCAATATAATGGTTGTCTTCAGCATTCTTGACAACATGATGAAGATCTTGAGTTAAGGGATTAGGTTTCCCGCCAATAGAAAACTTAGTTCTTCGTATCTCTTCAAAGTGTTGTTTCGGTATAGCCATTAATCTTCAGTCAATTAAGTAAACATGCATTACAGAGTGAAACGTTGATGAACAAAAAAAAGTTTGTATGCATAAAAAACCTCATTATTATTTACCTGTAAGAGCACAAAGCTCCGAAAAGACTGAGCTTTTTGGAGAAGAAAAATTGAGAATGGGAGTAGTTAGTAACTTACACGATACAAGAAAAGTGTTTGTATGCCTAAAAAACTCATTATTATTTACCATTTTAGACTATTAAAAAATATAAATATAATACTAGCCTTTTGTACTGAAGTTAAGTAATCATATAAGTTTTGTTTTTGAAATTGTATTTTCACTTTTTCAATGTTAAAATTTTTTCTTTAAACTTACTTTTTAAATTTAATTGGATATGTATTAATTATTTAACGTCATATAACTATTTTATTTTATTTTATTTTAAAATAAATTAAAATTTTAAATCACCATCTAACTAAAATTTATAGTTACTAAAGAATTTACTTTTTTATGTAAATTTTATTTTTAAGAATTTTTTTCGGATGTGCACATGAGAAAATATTTCAGATTTGCACATCCGAAATAAATCAATGTTTTTTATAAAAGTTGTTCGTCCGGATGTGCACATCCGGAATCAGAGGGCAAAAAAGGAATTTCGTGCAGTGCCTAAGATATCCATGGGGTGTATTAAGAAACCCTAAAAAATATTTACTATGGCTAAAGTAAAAATTTACAAAATAGATACATGCATATGCATAAACTCACATAATAATCCATTAAATTAATGTGTATAAGTGTGGGCGTGAGTACTTTAGTACCCACCTGCTTCATACTTACACAATACATATTTATATAAAATTATATGTTTATAAATTTAAAAAAAAAACACATCAATGATAAACCATTTGTTTTTTTATAATATATATGTTGTTTATTTCATAATTCAACAATAAATTTTAGAAACTTTCTTTAATGTATTTAAAAATATAAAATAATTTGATAGTTTATAATTGATCTAACTATTTTTATTAGAAATGCAAATAATAAATACAGTATGAGTACTTACAAACCTTATAGAAACGAGTACGGGTGCTAACGTTGATGTCAAAGCAAATATGGGCCCGGGAACAAGTGTTTTTTCCAACCACAAATCTGGGGGATGGATACTATTCTACCCTAATAAACTCCTGCCCATTATCATCCTTAGCTACCAATGATATGTTGTGTAACTTTATTATATATATATATATATATATATATATATATATATATATATATATATATATATATATATCAAATTTTATGTATATTAATTTAAAAAATAAATAAATTTTGCTAGAGATTAAACCCTAAACCAATAGCTTACACTTATTTAAGTCAGCTAACACTTATTAACCGAGTTATCTCCCTAAGGCAATGACTTCTGCATTCTTCACTTTGGTACCCAAATGTAAGAACCACAAAAGTTTAGATGAGTATAAGCTAATATGCTTGATTGATGGCTTATTTAAACTAGTGTCCAAGATTCTAGCAATAAAATTAAGGAGTGTAATTGGGAGGTTGGTATCTAGTAATCAAACTGCATTTATACTTGGAAGACTAATACTGGATGGTGTACTGGTAACAAGTGAAATAATAGATTTTTCTTCTAGAAACAAAAGGAACTGATTATTGTTTATAGTGTATTTTTCTCAGGCTTAGAGTAGATTTTGCTTCTTGAGTATAGTTTACTTCAGTTTGCAGATGACGCAATACTTATAGGTGAAGGGACTTTGTCAAACCTTTGGATGATAAAAGCTATATTAAGAGGGTTTGAAATGGCTTCAGGATTGAGAATAAATGTGAGTAACAGTAAACTTTATAGGCTAGGTATCTGCTCAAATTTCATATAAGTTTCTTCTCAAATTTTGGCGTGCAAAATAGACAAAATCTCATTCAAATTTATAGGGTTAACAGTTGGTAGAAATCCCAGAAAATTTGGTTTTTGGAGGCCGGTGATCAATACATTGCAAGCTAAACTATCTTCATGGAGGGGAAATCTGATGTCAATGGGTGGTAGAGTGATAATGCTAAATGCAGTAATGTCAAATTTGCCAATATATTACATGTCCCCTTTTTAAATACCAATGAAGAAATTAAAGGAAATTAAAAGTATCTAGAGAAAGTTTTTGTGGCACGGTTCTACTGAAAAGAGGGGTATAACTTGTATCAGAAGGGAGACAATATGAAAGTCTAGAGAAAATGGTGGTTTGGGTGTGAAGAATATATCTATGTTAAATAAAGCCCTCCTTACTAAATAGTTATGGAGGTTTCTTAAGGAGGAGGGAACTATTTGGGAGGGGATTTTGCAAGAAAGATATGGAAGCTTAACAAAAAGATTGGGGTTTAAAGAAGGGGTAGGCCCATTGGTTATTTTATTCTATTGGTTCAAGACATTCAATTCTTGTACTAGAATGCATAGTGCGATCAAGGTTCAAATATTTAAAATTCCAATTTTTGAAGGAAATGTTACTTTATTGAGAATCAAGACACACATTACATTCAAGAGGTTCAATCTTCAGTACCAACATCTAAATTTCATTACAAAAGGGAAAGATTACAAAATTCTAAAAGAAAAACCATTTTGACCTAAGGTTGACTTTTAGTCAAACAGTTCACCAAAAGTCAAATTAATCATAAACCCACTCCATGTCTATTTTTCTCTTGATTCTTCATGTGGTCCTCCAAGTTCTTCAAGTTGTATTCCAAAACCTCTTCATGTGCATTATGCCTTGCCAAACTTCATGTGACACGCCAAAACATTCCATGAACAAGAATTCATGTTACTAAGCATACATCAATCCTGCTTCAAATAGAGATCAAGGTAGCATATTAGTCCACAGTTCATGCAACACTGTGACAGACCATACATTATGCTACAAACAAACCAAGACATGATCAATACTCCAACATAGACACAAGGCGCATCCAACATTCATGCAAACTTACATAACCTACACAACAAGTTTCAGAAGGCATACCATAACAAGACCTACCATACCAAAACACTATACAAACAAATTAATCAAACCAACTAAAATTTTCCATAATCTTTAACTAATAAACCTAAGAAATCCACAACTTTGTACTATAACCCTATGCCAACAAAATATACCATGAATATCCAAGACATGTTCTTAATTCACACACCATAGTTCAAATTAATTCAATCATAGTTCAAAAATTCCACGACAGTTCAAGTTTCATAGCAGTGCAAATTTCTAAAGCAATTCAAGTTTCATGAGCATACTATGAAGCTCTGACACGCCATTCACCGTGTGTCGCCGTGTCTGACACGTGTCCGACACGGATATGCGTACGACACACGTACGACACGTATCTGACACGTTTTTGAAGAGTCCAACACAAAAATAAATTTGAATCACAACAGACACAGATACGACACTTTATTTCAAATAAAAGAACGTCTCAACTCAAAATTTCAGAATTAAAAAAAAAAAAACAACTCAAGTTTTCAAATTTAAAAAAAAAAAAAGAGATTTTTATCTTTCATATTCCACTTCCTTACTATAAAAACAACAAGATTAGGATTCTTTATTTTTTCATATTCCACTGCTGCTTATGTTGAAAGAAATTAGAGCACATATTCATTTATCCATTCTTTGAAAAGAAGCAAGATAGCACCACATCGAGCAAAAGCTTTAGTATATATGTATAGTAATCTTCCACTTCTATCATGGAACACTCCCTAATATCATCAATAGGAAACTATAATGTGGAATGTCGCCGGAGATGAGTTTGAATCATTAGATGACAGTGAATTTCTTGAAGTTGTTGACTTGTCTTTGGATGAGCCAGGTTTAGAGACTGGTTTTCTCAATGTGGAATAACTATGATATGATTTGTATTATTTTGTTTTAGTTGATTTATGTATTTTTTTCGTTGATTGAAAGTACTAAATTTATATAAACATAAATTTTGCTTCTCATTTTAAACTCTTTATAAATTGTACTTATAAATTGCATTATCATATTAATATATAAAATATATATAGCCGTGTCTGTATCCTATGTTTTTTATATCAGCAGAGTCCTCGTGTCTGTGTCCGTGTCGTGTCCCGTGTCCGAGTCCGGGCTTCATAGTGAGCATAATTCAACCATGCAACTATTTAGTTAAGCATTCAAACTAACCCTTACCAATTATAACAGTTCATCTACACTACTAACGGTCGAATTCATGGTTTCTAACATCATAATAGTTCAAACTTCTAACTGATATTAACACAATTAAAACTAAGTTTATAACAAACATTACCATACACCTCTCTTTGGGTTAATCAACTTATCATGGTTAAAACCCTTTTCATGCATGTTTTCCTTGTTAGTCTCATGCTTAGGCAAACCTCTTCATTCATATTTTTCTTGTTAGTCTCATGCTTAGGCAAACCCCTCATTCTTAAGCATGTCTTCCTTGTTAGTCCCATGCTTAGGAAGACTCTCCTTTTCCTTTTATATTGCCATGTTAGTCCCATTGTTAGGCAAACCGTTTTTCATGCATATCTGTCTTGTTAGTCCCATCATTCCAATACACAAAACTTATCAACTGATTGTCTATATAGCAAAGGGATACCCAACAATCGACACATTAACACAAATCCTATGTACAATGCGAATCAAAGGAAAGATGATGTACAAAAGGAAACTCAATCCCCTGAATTTCTCTTACGAGGAGGAAGAAATTCATGAAGCCAGAGAACCTACTATTAGAATTCTAGGAAAAATCATCATAGAAAAACTAGTCCATGAAAGATCTCTTCAAACTGCTCTCAGTGGTATCCGGTGTAACCCTCAGAACCTCCAAATCCAAGAGGTCGAACATGACACTTTAAAGATCTCAATGGACAAACCAGAAGACCAAAAAATGGTTCTCAAAGGTAACCCTTGGCTCTTTAAGAAATCTTGGTTAATCATGCAAGAATGGGATGGAAAATGTGCTATTAACAAACATGATTTCTATAAGGCGCCTACCTAGGTCCAAATCTAAGGACTGCCCACTAATGCCAAAACGATACATATAGGAATGAAACATGGGGGAAACTTGGAGAAGGTATTGAGGCAGGCCATTATGATATGCCTGACAAAAAAATTTTGTTGTTAAGAGAAGAGTCATGCTGAATGTCCAAATTCCCATTTGTGCTAGCATGTACGTAGGCAGTAAGAACAATGGACACCTAGATTGATTTCAGATATGAAAACCTGCCATTATTTTGCTTTTACTATGGTATCAAGTGGCACAGTGAAGAGTTTTTCAATAAAACCAAGGCCCTAGTACATGGCATAACTAAGGTAAATCCCCTAGGCCCTTGGCTCCAAGCAACCCAATCAGGCAGATGACAAATTTCCCTAGAAGACAAATTGTTCAGTAGAAACCATACTAACAAACCTAACATGAGTTTGTATAGCCCAACCCCTAAAGCTATGATGGAGATGATGCAATCCATATCCCTGAAGGAGTATAGAATGTCAATGAGTGAGGGGCAAATTACCAGCACATGTCAGAATAAGAAGAGAAGATGCATAGATTGGGAAGACTTTAATGAAGACCCCAACATACCAACACTAAAGAACTCAAACTCTAACACATTGGCATAACTTCCATTCAAGGAAGCAGGAGAAGAATGAAGATCCTAGCGTGGAACTGTAAGGGGTTGGGAATTCCCCACACTCTTAGAGCTCTTAAACACATGATAAGATTACACTCTCTTACCATCCTTTTCTTATCTAAAACTAGAAAGAGGAAAAAATTGTGTTACTCTAAAATTGCTAAAATTGGTTGATTAACCAATGCTTTCAGTACTAGCTGTGATTGTAATGGGAAAAGGAGGGCAAGGGATCTTGCTTTAACGTGGAAAGACAATGTAAATCTTACCATCATGGATTCTAATAATAACTACATTGTTTTTTACATCGTGAATCATACTAATAGGATTAATAATAATGATAGTGACAATATCATGTGTTATTTATGGCTATTCCAAACCTAACCAAAAAAGTTTAACTTGTAACACGATTACCAATTTGGCCCAAAGAAATAGCCATCCCCAATGGCTTATTTTTGAAGACCTGAACCTTATTTTTGCTAATAATGAAAAAATAGGTGATAAATTTATCCCAAATTAAACCAACTTATCTTTGATTCCATTAATGCTTGCCACTGTTAAATTTAGTGCATTGATGTCAGACTTGACAGATTCATGGATACTCCGTGATAGACTAATAGATATTCTCAGTATAAGAACACACACCTCCCCAGACATAAATCTGACCACAACCTTATTCTTCGTACCTTTCAAGAGAGGTAGTACCATAGAAGAAGGAGGAGGAGGGATGCTGAGAAACCTAAGAGATTTAAAAACGTTTGGTTGGAATCCTTAGAAACCAACAAAGTTATATCTGAATCCTGAAATTCCAATAACAATCAAGACATAACATCTAAGATAACCCTCACTCTGACAACCCTATGGAATTAGGGAGCCAAACAATTTGGACAACCCTCTAAAGAGATCTTAGCCCTCAGCATAAAGCATAAGCACCTACAGGACAATAACAGTCTTTACAAACACAAAGACTAACTTCAATAAATTCAAAAGAGAATGGATGAGCTCCTGCACTAGGAAGAAACGTGGTGGACCCACAAAGACTAACAACTATGTCTAACAAACCCTGTGTCTAATGATTAACTTCTAAAAGAGTTTAAATTTTATTTCTTTTTTCTGATACTGGTATGAGAAACACAGAAAAAGAGTTTCTCACTTCCAGGACATGAGTATTTTTTTTAATATAATCTATTTCTTCAAATAAAATACCATGAAAACAAACTTTTGAAATAAAGTACCGAAATGACATAGTTTTGAAAAAAGAAAGACATAAGGCGTCATCTCATATGGCGACTCAGGCAAAAAAAATTCTGAAAAGTTATTAAAAGCCATATGGGATGGCGTGTTAGTGTATGTTGTTGTGCCCTAATTCTCAGGGGGAGGCGTCATATGGGATGACGCCTCAGTGTAATCCTTTTTTTTTTTAATTTAAATTTAATGATTTTAATATATAATTAACTTTATTATTTAATAGGGTATCATGTGCCTATAAATAAGGGTTCACCTTCACTTGTTATTGCACAACACTTGACACCAAAACCGTAATTTCCTCCCTTCCCTCACCAATATCCCAAACTCTCCCTTTCTCAACACCATGTCTGAGTAGTTAAATCGTCGTCCGTCGTCATCATCATTAGCATCGGAGGAACCGTTTCCAAAATTTCCACTGATGAAAAGAGATGCCCTAGTTGTATACTCAGTTGTCAAGCCTCCGATGAAGATGCTACTCTGGAACACGCAGACGTTGGAGCATTTTCATAGGGAACTTCGCCGCTGGCTAGCAGAAGAATTTAAGGCAGGTGAAAAGATCAGGAAGAGGCTGGTTGAGAAGTCTGGTCCAAACGGAGTCACCCGGTCTTGGAGGAAAGTGAAAAATGATGTTGGCGTCTTCATGATGATGATGTTAGAACAGGAAATTAAGTTGATGGTTGTAATTTCTTAGATAAGTTGATTCTATGAGTTGTTTCGTTTGGGTTTGTTATTGTTATTTTCTGATTTGCTATTAGGTTCCGTTGATGGTTATTTGTTGATGTTTAGCTATTGAGTTATGTTATGTTATGTTATTTTATGTTATGTCGTTGTAATCAGTTAAGTATACCATTAATGAAATAAAATTTGTTGTTATTATAAATACACAAGTTTACAGTGGAAACTATGATGCTGTGATAGAGCCCACATTTGGACACTTGGTACGATTGTGGCCTGGCTGGCGGCACAAACCACACAACCACGCCATTTTGTCTGTTGCATCGATCTCCGTGTGCATACGGGTGCTGTTAGGGCGATCCTTTTCATTTCTTCGCATCAAATCATTATGCCACATAATTTCGCCTTCGTATGGAGGCCAGTAGTCCATCCTTGCTACCACTTGAAAGTTGTTGCCGTAGACATTGCATAGAGTAATGACTTGGTGAAGAACAGAGAGATAGTTGGTTTGGTCCAGCCGGACCTTGGAACAGGCTGCTATAACATGGGAGCAAGGCATACGAAATGCCTGAAACTTTCCACGGTCACACCAACTCCTATCCAGTTCCACTCGAAAACATCCCCTAGGTCTTCCTTCGTTGTGATCAATAGACTCTGCAACACTGAAGTGACCTGTAATACGGTCAAAAACCGTGACGACATGTGTGTTGGCCTTTGCAGCTTCTTCCTTCATGAATGTCATTGAACTATCACTAAACAGCTGTCCAGATTGTATGACCGAACCCCACTTTGTACGTCTGGTATCAAAGAGTGCAGCGAGCCTAAAATATGTTGACCTCACAAGAACGGTTATCGGCAGGTTTCAGATGCCTTTGAATACAGAGTTCATAGACTCAACCAGGTTTGTTGTCATATGGCCCTATCGCTGCCCATTGTCGTACGCCCTTGTCCACTTCTCCCGTTGAATATTATCAATCCATCTTAATGCATATGCGTTTATACGTCTGATCGCATCCCGGTAGTATCTGAAGGTAGGCTCTGTTAGCGTATAGCCCGCGTTAGTAACCATCTTCTTTAGCCCCTTGTCCTTGAACTCCCGCATGAAATTTTGACCGATGTGTCTAATGAATACACATGGCTTGAGGGAGGATCCTGCCAACCGTTATCAGGATTGTTGTAAGCACTCTCTATTGAGGGGTGTCTGTCGGTGATCAAACATAAGTTAGGCTGGGGAGCAACGTATTGTCGAAGATTTTTTTGGAAAAAACTCCAACATCCAGCAGTCTCCCCTTCAACTAGAGCGAAGGCGATAGGGAAAATGTTGTTGTTGCCATCCTGTGCCACGACCATTAGTAGCGTGCCCTTATACTTTCCGTACAACCATGTTCCATCAATTTGAATTATAGGTTTACAGTACGTAAATCCTTTGATGCATGGTTCAAACGCCCAGAAGAGTCTGTGGAAAATGCCATTTCCACTGACACAATTCCTGTCTGGCGTATATGCCGGCAACATCTCCTATAATGCTACAGTCCCTAGAGCTTAGTGTTTTAGTGCCACGAGGTATCTTGGGAGTTAATTGTAAGAGTCCTCTTAAAACCATTTACGAAAACAAATGTCTCTGCTCACATGGGAAACGACCACCGAGGAACCCCGGAAAACATTGAAGAATTCGTAAGTGTTTCCGCCTTCTTTTATTTTATACTCCTAAACATAGATGTGTTTTTTTTTATCTAAGTAATGTTTTTTTTTTCAGGAGGTATCAAGGTTCCGTTGCCGTGGGCACGAATACATGCCCCACGGCCCTTTCATCAAACAATATCTAATAAGATGTGGATTTGGTGACTTGATTAAAATCAAGTCATACCATGTAGACCCAAAATTTATTCTAGCCTTGCTAGAACGATGGAGGCCGGAGACCCACATATTTCACCTTCCTTTTGGTGAATGCACGGTCACACTCCAAAACGTGCATATGTTACCCGGCCTCCGCAGAGATGACACGGTTGTCAACGCCCCCGTTTTTGTAAACAATAACCTATGCAATGATTTGTTGGGCACGCTACTAAGTCTGGAAGCACCTCAGCCAGCACAAGACGGCAGACCTAGGGGACAAGGTATAAACCTAAAATACCTTAGGGGTTACTATGACTCTATCGTATTAGACGAGGATTCCCTCCCCTATCACAAGATACTAAAAACTAGGTGCTATTTAATGCTATTGTTCGGTAAGTTTTTGTTTCCAGAAAGCACTGAAAACAGTGTAAATATTATGTATCTACCTTTGTTGACTAACATTAACAGAGTACACGAATATAGTTGGGGTTCAGCTGTCCTGGCCCATCTATGTAGTTCACTCTGCAAAACTGCAAAAAAAGACGCTTGTACATTTTACACTACAAAAAATCGCGTAAATTATGGCGGTTTAGTTATGGCGTTTAGTTTAAAATAACATAATTTACGTTGATTACGGCGGTTTAATTAAACGACGTAATATCAGTAATAAAATGGCGATTTTAACCGCCACTATTTACTTAATTGTTTCTGCAGATTTTGTCTGTTGAGTTGTAGTATTAAATATTAAATAATTGTAGTATTATTTTAAAAAAACTAATAATAATAATAATTTATGAATTAAAACAAAATCATTATTCATATCCACCTTCTTAGCTCTTCAATGAAACCCTATGGTTGAACTCAACTCTCTCGTATTCAATCTTTCCTTTCCAAATTGCAATTTCCTCAAAGCTTCAATTTCAATTTTCCTTTATTCCTTTTGAATCGTTCAGTTTCCCGTAAAACCTTTCGATTTCAATTTATTCCTTTTATTCAAATTTATTCCTTTTATTTGAAATTTAAACCCCAACTAATCATTTGAACCATCATTTTCACGTCGTTCAATCGCAGTTCCGCAATCCGCAGTTCCGCAATCAGGTTTTCTACATCTCTGTTCTGATGCCCCGCAATCTGCAGTTCCACAATCGGCCTTTCTACTCCTTTATTCTACTACTCGTCAATACACAATTCCACAATCCGCTTTCGTTTTTCACAATATGATTTCTGATATTGACCTAACTGGAATGGTTTATGGACTTGGGTGATAATTTGATATCCTTTTTCACAATATTAGCATTATTTGAATATATTATTCTATATTCATTTGTTTTTTTTATCTAAGTTCAAGTTCTTAATATATTCTTGTACAAGAGAGCCTTTAGGGTACTTTGAATGATAGTTATTAGCTATTTGGTTTATCTTATAATTTGGGTCATTGAATTCAGATCTATGCAATGGCATTTAGTGGCTATATCCAAATTCTGAACAATACTATGGATGGATTCATTTGTTCCTCTTTCTTTTTAATTTCTTAATCGTTTTTCTTCTTTAGTCTTTTATAATTGGTTATCGTTTGGTAGA
This sequence comes from Lathyrus tuberosus, assembly GCA_022829125.1. Taxonomy (NCBI): domain Eukaryota; kingdom Viridiplantae; phylum Streptophyta; class Magnoliopsida; order Fabales; family Fabaceae; genus Lathyrus; species Lathyrus tuberosus. The sequence continues at coordinate 13,000,029 of JALAZF010000124.1, read as the reverse complement.
ATTGAATTAGAATCATGATGTTAGTGCTTGGCTTTCGATACTATTTTAAGACATTTCTATTATATATTATTTGTCTTCATGAAGTGTGATTATTATGGTTAGTTACTTGTTAATCTAGTTTTGCTTGTTTACTGATTCACATGTTCCATTTGAATATTCTCTTATCAAATTAGTCTCTTTGATTGAAAGTAAGCACATAAATTGTAGTAGGCAATATTTTGCTGTACAGTGGTATCACATAATCCAAGCATATTTGTGTGGTAAAGAAGTGGCACTGAAATTGTAGTAGGCAATATTTTGATGTACAGTTAACTACAATTTATAATGAAACTGAAATATAATTTTCTATTTGTATTATAGTGTGAATTGGAGAGTGAAATTTCTGCTCTAATTGTAACAGAGGTGTTTTACTTTTGTTCTGTTCTGCTGCATGATATTGTGTAATGTACAATTCCCCTATTTTTCTTGCTTATATGATTGAGGTCTGCCAATTGTGTTGGGAACTGAGGGGAAGAACTAGTATATAGTATCAGAGTCTTCTCTTTTTTCCTTTAATTTTATATTTGATGGACTTTATTCTTTCTATGTATGACTTTTATGTTACCCATTTTACAATTTTTATTGAGTAATTGAGGCACCGAATTGACTTTTTATGTTCCATCAATGCTAAGTTTTATATTTCGGTTATGTCGCGTTGCATGATATTGCGCTATGATGTGGTTACAATGGCATATAAAACTTTTGAATGGCGGAATTTTAAACTCTTGTTGGTTTATTTGTTTATGGCTTCATTTTTATGTCTTGGCTTTTTAATTACTCTTCTCCCTCGTTTCTTAATTACTCTTCTCATCCTTCTATCTATCTGAGTGCTTTTTGTTTTTGTTAATTTTAATTTTTACGATTTCGTGTTTCATTTCATAGTTCATAAAGATTTCTATTTTAAATTGCTATGGTCAGAGGTAGTTGTAAATTATAATGTTTTTTAATGTTAAAATCATTATGCTGGAAATAATGATCCAATATAGTACTTTTTGAAGACATGAAATAATATACCGTATTCCTTGGGATAAAATGACATTATTATTTTATAAGGTTGGTAGAATGATATGATATTTGGAATCTGCAGTTTCTTAAATTTAGTGTTTCATAAATTTATTCATTTTGTATTCATTACATTTAAATTTTTCACAGAACTGTTGCCCCTTTATAGAAGATTCAGCTTTAAAGAACCATTGATGGCTGATTCACTTCAGCACTTGAGCTTAAAAATCCTTTCTTTGGCTTTAGCTGCAAATCCTCGGGGTAGTCATAATCATTTTAAAAGCATTGGAGGGCTGGAAGTGTTGCTGGATAGTCTTGGATTTCCATCAGATTATGCAATAACTTACAGTAAATATGTTTTTTGACTAATGGATTTAGGTATTGTTATATGTATTTCAAGATGATTATTCTCTAGTTAGTTTAGTGGAATGGATTGGCGTGGTTCTAAAAAAATTGAATATGCATTATTCTCGAGGGGTTATTGCAAATTTTAAAGTTTGAGTTCGATAACTGGATTACTTGCTTGATGTTGGCGAATTGTCTTAACTAATACATCATATTTTGATTCTGTTGTCTGTATTATAAATACTAATACACATGTTATCTCTTCTACTGGTTTTTTGACTTGTATTAAATATTTTGGTAAAATTATATGGTATTTTGCTACTTCTATCACTAAGAAAACGCTGGAGAGAATGAGGCCCACTGACGAAACTAGATGGAAACAGAATTAGTGGTGTCTGACATGCAAATGGGATATGCGGCGACCTCATTCGAGGTCTGGAGGGTGACCTTCAGGCTCCGTTAACAGTGACGGCAAAAGAAACACACGTAACGACACATGCGGTTGTGGTTGATGGAGGAACTAGGTGGACTGGTTGATCCGACGATAACAAGTCTGATGGTGTGTTCATCATTCTACCAATAGTCCTGTGCTTCGGCTAGGTTTTGACACTTTTGACAGGCCCAACGATTGTGAGTTATGGTACCTTAAAGCTAGCTATTTTTTGAAGAATGAGTAAAAATACTTTGTGAATCTTAAGATGCATGATTGTGAGAGAATAAAATCCACTTATCCTGTATATGGTTGAACAAGATCTTTTCCTATTTAGTTAGTTTATCATTACACTAAGTTCAGTCTATTACAGCATTGACATAGTTATCAAGTGCTAATTGGCAAGTAGATTCATTTTGTTATCAGTTTGTTGATATTGGCTCAGCCTATAAATTGAGATCTCTTGTATCAATGAATAGAATAATTGTTGTCATTTTGATACTGAAAGTACTCTAGAATAAATAACCAATGATTATTACTTGTGAGAATTTTTATATGTGGAAAATTTCATTATGTTTTTCAATAAGCTTATTGCCAATGATTAACTTATTGAAAAGATAACGTTGTTTTTCATAAGTAATAATGTTGGCTCAGCCTATAAATTATTAAAGACTTATTGAAAAAACTCTACCGATACAATTTATATTGCTATCAACTCACCAAATGGAGCATATAAAACTCAACTGATACAATTTATATTGCTACTGCTGCATAGGAACTGACTTTGTGTTGCATTATGACATTTTAACTTGCAAGGATTATTACATTTTAACTTTCGCTATGCTATAACATAAAACTCCAAATGATTGTATGATAATGTTAATACTGTGAGAACTTGCGATGGAAGTTAAATTCCTTCTCTCTCGTTAAATTCTGCTTTTATTTATGAATATTCTTTGGCTTCACTATTTGCTATTTATGACATCTTATTAATATCATGGAAGGAAACTATTCCTGCTACCTGAACTTGAAAAAGAAGTTTTTATTGTTTGTTGAATTCTGAACTTGATATACATGTCTGACATAATAAGTTTAGCCATTTACATAGTTAACAACATATGTTTAGCTTCTTATGATTCCAACTCCCTGTATTAAGGGTGATTAACATTGTTGTTTTGGTATTACAGGGATGGGTTGCACCTGACAGCAGATGGAAATGACGTACTATATGAAGAAGGGCTGCTTTAGCTTTCCTTCTAATAATATAATTATCCTTCTATGTTTTACTTGTATTTTATACTGTATATATTTATATTTTTTATGGGTAAGGTTGTTTACATAACCTTTTTTTGGTCACTTAATTACATTGATTTTGACCATTTACAAACTTGAGACAAGACCAATAACTTCTAAATTGTGAAGTAGTACTGAAAACAATGTTTGATTGTAATTTTCTATACAGAGGCTTCTTGATACATGCATTGAGAATGTAGGATAACTGATACGGTCAAATTATGTCAAAGAAGAGGTCATATATGTGGTAATAAAGACTACTTTGATATTTAAATTTCACTAACTCATTTTGTTACAAAGCATTGACTTTATTATAAAATCAATGGCACATACAAGTCGCAACAGGGGGTTTGGGAGGCATACTGCATCAAAATTTGGATGATAAGATTAATTCTCTCCACAAAGCAATAGCATCTCTTTCAGCAGTGCCTAACTCACAAGATTCACACGAGGAGCCTGTCTTTGAAAACTTATTTTCAAGTAGGACCATCAGAAAGCTAATTTTGGATTGCGCTGACTTTGCTTCCATCTTAGCGGAGGAAGCTTTAAAAGGAAAAAGTGAATTATGGGCCCATGGTCACAGGTAGGTCTCATTTTCTTGAATATTACTTGCACATAACCAATAATTTTAATCTTAAAAAGTTCAACTGTTTTAGAATAATCAACTTAAGATTAAATTTCTAAGACCTGAATTATACACAACATGTTCAAGCTTGGTCCCTAAGTGGAGTAAGCAAAGAATGACTGAAACTACTCTTGTGGCTGCATTAAATTACTGGCTAATCTAGGTTTGTTCCCTTAGTTTAAATTAGAAGAATAGTTTTAAGTTCATTTTAGCATGATATGTTATTACTCTTCAAGAGCCTTTAAGATTGCTCACTATTCACATTGTCTAATTCCATCAGACACGTCTTAACATTATTATGTAGTACTCACACTTTAAACATTGTCTAATTCCATCAGACACATTTTAACATTAATATGTAGTACTCACACTTTAAATGGGGAAGGTGTGTCTAATGTTTGATGGGTGTTGGTGTTTCACATCTACAAGACACCCATATATGTAATTATATTCAACCACCTTTTAAGTGTAATGTAGTGGTCACTAGATAATATTAAATTGCCCCATTGTTGGTGACGTCACTCAATTCGACATGGTTTAGAAATTTCTATCAATAATGGTGATATTTACTGAAAGTTGGAACTTTTTGTCTATAATTTACCTCTTCTCCTTTATAAAACTTTCATTATTTGAGATTGTAAAAAGCTGATAAACTGCTTTGTGTAACACCTCAAACTTTGCCCCTATTTTTTCTAACCTTTTCTGATTTTGCTTCATTTGCATCTGCATATCCATTAGGTCATAACTCATAATCATATCATTGCATGGGTTTTCTAAGACATGGGATCAACGGATTTTCTTGTGGGCCTTATTCATAAGTGATTCAATCGGTTTCTATTCCAGGTTAAGTTGGAGCAAGAGGTTGAATTCTCCTCGTTGTAATCTCCCGGATCTGAGGTTTTCCTATTCAGAGAAATCATCAGAGATACTGGGCCAGGGTTTCATTGGTGTGAATCGGGGTGTGCGTCTCAAGGATAGTTGGGGTTTCTCCTTCTTGGTTTGAGTACAAGTTTTCTTTGGATCAGAAGTTTGATATGGATTGAATGTGTTAAGATTGATCATGTGAATTACGTGGAATTCGAGATACAAGTCCATTCTTTCTAACCCATAACCATTTTGATCATTTTCATTCCAAATCCATAAATACCAAATTCATTATCCATATATTCATATTCCAATTCTATTTCAAATACCATGTTAAACCATTTCTCTATCCAATTTCCACATCCATGTTATACAAGTCCCATTTTAAAATCTATCCATTTCAACACATTTCCATCACCTATAACCAATTGAAATTTCATTCAAAAGCCCATTTTGAATCCATGTCCCATATATTCAAAATCCAAATTATATTCGAATATCCAAAACCATGTTTCAATTCATATCCATTTCATTTTTTTCAATATCCATTTTTGAAGCCAATGTCCAATAAAACCATTTTTAATATCCAAACAAACCGATTCTAAAATCCATTGCTTGAAGTCCATATCTATCCCTTTTTCTAATCCAATTAATCCCATTTAAATCACCACATAGACATAAGCTACACAACTTGCAAAATTACATCAAAAGAATTTCAGCAAGAGGTCACGCATAACATACTGATGCGAAACGCAGCAGGTGCAGCAGAAAATTGGAAACACATAGGGGGAGAACTCTTCTTCATTACAGATATACACCAGAAAATTCGATACCAGAAAAAAATTTCTAACTGTCATCACCACTAACCAAAAAAAAATCAGAAAAACTAAACCTCTAACAGATTCATAGAAAGATAACTGAATTTCTCCTAACCATTTTTTCTAACTGTCAATTCTCTCAACCTCCAATTTCTAACAAGAACTAACGGGAGACTCTTAACAATTAACAGAACTTCTAACAGCTTCACAAAAAATCCCCCTAACCATTTACTAACAGAATTCTGAGAAAATTCCTAACCCACTTCTTCATCTTTCACTTCACTCTCTCCTCGTTCTTGGAATCTTCAATCTCTGCAATTCATAAATTTTCTCCATCTTCAATTGTTCGTCATTCTCAAATCCAAAAAAATCTCACTGGAAAAAACTTCTCGGCATCATCTTCAAACTCTCTCCGATTCTCTGCTGAAAATCTTCAAATTCTCTTCAAAACCTCTTCCTTCAAACTTCAATTTCTCCTTCATCCTGCAACATCATCAATTCCTGAAAATGCTCTTCAAAACTTCTTCGATTCATAACCTGAAAAAATTCCAGATTAATTCTTCATCTTGAAAGCTGCGAACCTTCGTCCTCAATTCATACAAACCTGTGTAAAATCAAGAAGAAGAAGGATTAACGCCACGCATCAACAAGAAATCTTCATGGAACTACAATTCAACGCATCCATCACAACTTGATCGCGGTAACTTCGAAAAGCGAAAGGGAAGAAGAAGAAGCTTAGTACACAACAATAGCAGAGAAGAAAAGAGGAAATGAGATACATGTGAAGTCGCCGTCGAGCCATCACGTCGGACGTTGGGCTTTCAACTTTGAACAAAAAAAAAACCATTCTGAATTGAATTATTGTTCAAATCCTCAATCGAAGCGAAGCCAGGACTCTGACCGAAACAGATGAGAGTCGAACCAAAATTAAGCTTTGGATTGAATCGAAGTCAAAATTCCAAAACGGTGACGCATCGTTGTGGAGATCGCGCGTTAAAGTTGTGGTTGTGTTGAGTTTGAGGTGGAAGCAGACAGAGGAGAGAATTTCCGGCGGCTAGGTTACGGAGGAGAATGATGATCTTCTTTGTTGAACTTCATCTAGGATTTTTTAAAGACCAACTTGGTTCATTGTGGAGGATGGATCCGGGTCCTGCTCTTGGGCCCTTCAAACTCACTTTCATACCACCCTTGATACTCACTGTACCCCATAGCTAAAAAGAAAGGATGAAACCATGGGCCTCACGCTCTACTTATTTTTTTTAATTATCTTTAATTGGTTTTTGATGATTAATATCCAGATTAGAATTTTGGTTAGTTTTCAATTAGATCTCGTTGATAATTTCGATTAAGGTGTGGATTAATTTCGATTGAGGTGTTGTTCGATTTTGGCTAAGTGTTCATGAGCTTTTGAATCAATGACTGATCAATTTCGGTTACGGTGGTCCTTCATGGAGAAAATTTGGAGCTTAAGGCATTTATTTTGCCTCCAAGGTTGATTTGAAGATATTGCACGAAGTTTTCGGGTTTCTTATTATGTGAAGAATCGCTAGTTCGACCAAGTAAGAAATCTCGACCTTAATGCATCATTCTAGCTTGTATGTGGTTTAGGATCATATAGTATAGGTTGCATATTGAGCCCTCCCACCTGAGGCATTGGTTATAGCTTGATTTATGACGATATGTGACGATTCGAAGTTTAGGTTATGCGTGATAAGTGTGATTTCCTAGCACTTCCCTTAATCGCAAGTTTTTGCTCATTTCATTCCAATCATTAAAAATAGCGCACTTCATCAGAAAATTCCAATAAAATTCATGTATGTTTTTAGAAGTGTTAATTAATTTTTGAATATTTTTAATTCCATTTTGGTGTATCTTGTGATGCAAGTTCTAGAATGTGATCTTCCCTTGACCATTTGGAGCTAATTTTTGTTGTACATTTAGACCTCTGATTATATGACCTAATGATGTTTGATTGGTACCTTGGCCATGATTATTGAATTGCTTTTGAGCTTCATCTTTGCACCTTGCCTTGTATGGACATCTTTGATAATATGATTAATGTTCGCAATTATTTGAGGGATTTTGGTGCATGATATGAACCCTATCTTTTGTATGTGGTTATCTACTGTCCTTGGCATGATATTTTCAATTAATTATAATTTTCAAGAGCATTTTCCTATTTTTCACTCATTTTCCAATGCGAGCCGAACATGTAGATACATGCGTAGAAAGAAGTTATGTTTAGGGCTTGTATGAGGGCACTTTGAGCCAACTTTGAATATGAGTTTTAGCACATTGTTAAGTGTATTTTGATGCACAATTGAGACATGCTTGAGTATTGCCTTTGATCATTTCACATGCCTTAAATGATGCCTTCTTTGTGTGTATGTGAACTTGAACTTGTGTTTCATTTTGGCCACTTCTTTTGATGCCATTTGTATGCCATGTTCATGATTGTTTTAGGATTCAATTAGGACATTTTATAGGTCATTTTCCTCTGGTGTGTGAGCTTTAACATAGCCTTACCATGTCATTTCATTTGTCTTACTTGAGTGACAATTTTACATACTTGTATGAGAAGTTTAAATGCGATTTTGCTCATGGAATGAATTGACTTTGGAGAGAGAGTTTAATGCAAACCTTGGTGACACTTTGAGATTGGTTTTAAGCATGCGTATAAGTCATTTCACTTCTGACCTTGGTCCATTTTCACGTTTTAATTCAATTCGCCTAACTTGTAATGGCTTTCTTTTGTGGGTTTACCTTGAGCTTCAAAGTAGATTAGTCTTGTAGCATAGTTGTAACTTAACTTGTAATTTTATAATCCTTTTAGGTCTTTCACTTTGACTAGTGTGACTCAAATGTACATAGTGTAATACCCCAAAATTTGCCCTCTCATTTCTTCATATCATTTAGCATGAGCTTTCATTTCATTGCATTGCATTCAAGCATAGAAAAAACAAAACATCAAGCATTTAGCATTGCATCTTGCATAAGGGCATGTGATCAGTTGTTTCTCAAAGGTGTTGATCATACAAAGCTAAAGAAGAAGAGCCAAGTGTTTTTCACAAGAGCCAAGGGTCCCTTAAGTCATATATCATCCCTACTTGGTCTCACAAATCATTGAAAGAAGGAAAATTCATCAATAAGAATGGGCAGTGCACCATCCCCTATACAAAGTAGTCAAGATTGGAATCTGGCCCTCAAATGGGCAGGCTCTTGGAGTTTTTATCATCTTCAAATGACATATCTCATCATGGTTTGAGAGGATACACATCATATTCAGATGAATTTGGATTTGGAGGATGTGTTATTTCCTCCTAACCAGAGGGTGCCAAAATTAGGGTTTGACCTAAAATCAGTTTATCTCTGATTTTTTGGGTAAGACTTGATCTCATGGTATTCCTTATGTTCTTAAGTGTATATGGATGGAAAATTGCTCCTCAATTGGTTTCAGAGGAGTCTTAATTGATCAGTTGCTTGATAATCAAGAAATTAGGGAAAAAGTCAACTGTGCAGTGAAAAAAGTCAACTCCTGACTTTTTAAGGTCAAATTCATGAAATTCATGTTATATATGTTCACTGGACAAAATTTGATCAAGAAATGATGGATGAATAATGAAAAATCAAGAAATCACAAAACTGCCAAAAATGGAAACTTTAGGGTTGCCAGAAATAGTAAGTTTGGACCATTTTACACCCTACTTTGAGGCCCTCTTTCTCCAAGATAAAAGCTTCAAACCTCAGGCCCAAGTTGATCCAATTAAAGTTCATGTTCTAAGCTTCAAATCCATATAAAGAACATCTCCATTGGATCAATATTAAGTGAGATATGATTGATCAAAGTTTGAGAAAAGTAGGTCCAAAATCAAGTCATGACCAAGAATGCCCAGGCCCACGCGCCATATTTTTTACAAACACTTGGTGTGCCAAATGTCCACCCATTTTTCTCAATGATAAAAGCTCCAAATGAAAATCTTTTCATCATCAAAATTGTTCCTTGCCATGCCCTCTTCAATGTTGATGTTGGACAAATTTTGATTTGGTCAAGATATGATGGAGATATGTTAGTTCCAATTTGGTATGACCATGCTGAAAAACCATGCGCCATGTTGCCTTGCCATGACACCACATGCCTCGCCTGTAACACCCCAATTCCCATCGCTAATAAATAACACTTAATAAAATCAGAGTAACTAAAAATTTATTTTTTCCGACAGGAAACAGGGATGTCACACTTAAATGAACAAAATACAATCCCTGCTCAACCATTTTTGATACATAACACAAAGGGAAACTTTTCCTTACAAAAGGATGGTCAATTATGGAATAAAGCGGAAAGATCCATAACCGACTTGTTTTACAAAATAAACTGTTTTAGAACCTCTACTATATACAAAAGTACTACCAAATATATTCAACAATTATATACATATAAACATAATCGTTCCCCGACTCCCGTGCTACGTATCAGAGCAGACACCAAGACCGACAACGGAACGGAGGACTAATCTTCACAAAAGCCTCCACGCCTCTAAAGCTGACAATCTGCACTATGCCATAAAAAGCATATTCCAGCAGAAGGGTGAGAAATATTATCATAATAACGTTGCATATAATTATATAGACATCAACGTATAATACACATATACCACATTCTCACCACGACTTATCACGATGCACGTATCTATACACATAACATCAACATATTCCATAAGTCATTTACACGGCATAACAATCCGTAATTTAACACATCAAATATCATAGGCATAACCATTCATGCTCAAATACATGTATCCCTAATACATATCGATGCATTTAACATAAACACATATATTCATGTTCATTTACCGATGCATCATTACAAACATACAATTATCATCATTTCACCTAAACATACATATTATGTTTATCTTCCAATGCACACCTGCACGATTCTGTTCATTCCACATCAACATATACATATATATATGTTCATTCATCAATGCACAACTACAATGATGACAAATGCAACTCATAGAGACCGACTCTCGACTCTATGCAGATGCAATGCGGTACCGACTCATTTCATCTCAAGTTCAATTGAAGAACTTATTGGAACCATCGCTCGTTACTTAGTGTAACTCCCCGTCGGGCATACGATGTTCACCCATTGCTACCACCTCTAAAAAGGCTTACAATGTTTATGGATTGCTTTCGGTCCTCTTTGTATAAGGCTCACAATCCGATCGCTTTCGGTCCTCTTTGTATAAGGCTCACGATCGTTTGTAATCATCGCTCCCACCTCTCAAAAGGCTTACGACGTTACAACGGGTTCATCTTAGAACCCCACAATGCAAGAATGCACATCATGATGCTTCACATACAACATGACTCATGACACTCTTGACATGCATACATATTCACAACCATGTGAACCATTTCAACATCAATAATCATGCATTGAAAATCAATTCAAACAATGCATTCATCATTAACCACAAATCACAACAACAAGCATATTATCATATGCATTCACACCAATTCACATTAATTACACCAAACGGCAACGAGCATCGCTTTACCACCCAAACGGCAACGAACTCTTTCACAATTAACATGCATTTACATTTAATTTAAACAATGCATTTCATGATGTTTGGCATACAATGACTCATGACATTAACATTGTATACTCACACACATCACATGCATCTTCACACATATATGCAACCATAATCATGCATATATATAATCAAATACCACACATTGCATATTCTTGCCCTTAGGCCACAAATCAACAACCACAACAATCATCACATATTCACATTTAACATGCATTCTCACTTAATTCAAATAATGCATACATTCACTCAAGATCCACAATTCACAAAGCATTCTCAAATCAAGGGTTCGCTCTACAAACATATCCACAACACATTCATATCATTCTTAATTAACATACTTAACATTTTCTACAAAATCACTATTCACAAACAGTCGGAAAAGTCGGCCAAAAGTCGGCTAAAAATATAATTTCTTATCACCATCGATTAGTACATATCAATACCTTCAATTCGATATAAAAAACTCTCAAATCCGATAAACAACGAACAAGTTATGAATATTTCAAACTAACGCAAAAACATAAACCGGACGCCCGACACTACGAAACGGTTCGTAAAAACTGTACCGATTGGACCAAGTTCAGACCCCAAAACTATTTTTCCTAGAAAGAACATCTCGTTAGCTTCCCAACGCTTCAAACGGGGATCAAAACCGACTTACGGTTCAAGAGATATGAATTTCCGAAGTTTCCCCGACAAACCAGAATTTCTGCTTCAGCACAGTAGGTATCGATACATAGGCTTTATGTATCGATACATAAAGACCTCATGTATCGATCCCTAACTCGCATGTATCGATCCCTGCTGTAGTAAAAATTCCATTTTTCCCAATTTTCACAGTAGGGATCGATCCCTGGGATTATGTATCGATCCCTAACCCTGTTTTTCACAAAAAACCAGATTTTTCAAATTACAACTTTGCTGTCCTTTTCCCGAATCCCCGAAAACTCGACTAAATCGAACATTTTCACCGAAACAAACATATACGCGCAACCACCAAATACATAAGAACAATTTAGAACACATAAACGAAATTTCTACGACGTTCGATTTTTCGATTAAATTTCAACCTTTCAAAAACCAGAATTTTTAAACTTCACCAAATCGAATAAAAAGCACGACATACGACGACCTAACCTTCCTCGATACAACTACGTAATTTATTTCGAATTCTAACCGTGAAAACATCGTTTTCTATCAATTTCCTATAATTCGACCTAAACGGAAACAACAACGGAACCATACCGAAAACTAACCGAAACATAACCAAACTTAATGAAACTTCAAACAGCAGCTCACATACATATAACCAACCAACACATGTATTTATACAACTTTCCGACCGTAGAAACATCGGTTTCTATCGATTTCGTCCAATACGACATAAACGGAAACATATGGAAAACCAACCAAAACATTCACACAAAACACATACATAATCATACACAAAGTTATAATAACAATATTTCACACCCTTACCCGATTATTCGCGCTTTAAACGGAGTTTTCTCGACTTTTCCTCTCTTTTCCTCTTCTCCCTTCTTTCCTTCTCTTTTCTCTTCTCTTCTCTTTCTATTTTTCTGTTTTCTTTTCTCTCTATTTCTATCTTTCTATTCTATTTAAACAAAATATCTACCCAAATGACCAAAATACCCCTACACTCAAATATCTCGCAAACGCTCTCAAAATGCGATAAAACATAATAACGATGAAAAATAACATTTTTCTAAATAAAAGTAGAAAATAAAATAATATAATAATAAAATAATCAATTAAACTCGATTAAATAAAACTCACAAAAACTGGGGCGTTACAATTCTCCCCCACTTAGACATTTTCGTCCTCGAAAATCTAACCGAGACGAACAACTCCGGACACGACTCTCGCATCCGACGAACAAACCAACATGCCAACAAAAGGCACACCACGAATAACACAACAGACAAACACCTTGCTAACCGTAATTACAACAACACGATACGACGACAACTACAACGACAAGATGCAAAGCCCATACAATGCACTTGACGACCAACTCACAACTCAAGGAAAACCACGATACCGACACACAGGTTCACTCTAGAACCGAAACACAACAAGATCGTTACCCTACCATAGGTAACACTCCCCTAATTCCCCACACAGGAATTAGCTACACACGCTCGAACCATCACCATGGAAACGAGGCAACAACACAACAAGAACATAAAGTTCCACGATACAACATCGTTTAAACAACCTCCACACAACCATACTACAACAATGCTACGATCCACCAATCGAACATATAACCAAAACACCCAACTACATAGTAGCCCATGGATAACATTTAAACCTTTCACTTATCACTTCCATTTTGAAACGTCCAATGGTCTCATCAGTCCTACATATTCCCAATGTTCCACCTACGAAATCTTACAAGTCACACACACATATATGAATTGTGCCACATCACGCTTCCGATGCGCACTCTGATTACCCGAAACCATCAAAACTACCAATCTCACGACCAAGGTCTAACTCTTTCTCATAATCACCAAAAATCATTGTTCGCCTTTAATATACCCAACCTCGCACTCTACTGTGTTATCTCACACACCAGACACCAGTCTCTGAACTGCTCAAATAATTCTCATCCATCCGAACAGACATGCATAACAACTTTCGACTTAACTCATCAGGCACGACATTAACCTCACCAATGGGATAATTCCAACTAAAGTCATAACTCATCACAAATTCCAACCATCCTCTCTGTCTCATACCATATTCCTTCTGACCAAACAGGTACTCAATATTCTTGTGATTACTAAACACTTCGAACCCAAAACCATAAAGATAATACCTCCAAATTTTCCAACACAATACAACCGTAACCAATTCCAAATCCTGAATAGTATAGATCCTTCTATGAATCCTCAAAGGTCGTAAAGTATAAGCCACAAATTTACTTTCTTGCACTAACACACTGCCTAAACTTATCAAAACACATCCTCATACCTCACAAACGGTTGAACAGGATCACACAGACTCAAAACTGCAGCCGTAGACAAATTCTACTTCAGCTTTCTGAAACTTTCCTCACAATGAACATCCAAAACAAACGACTCATCCTTGGCAAGCCAACTGAAATAACAGAAGTACGAACTTAGCAATGTCTTCCATAACCTTTCGTAACAACCAACTGAGCCCAAAAGTTTCTAATCTCCTTAACCAACTTCGGAACCTCTCATTGTAAAACCAGATCTACTTCCGATGGATCCATAACAATACCATTACCTGAAATAACATATCCAAGAAGACTAACCTTTTCAACCAAAATTCTCACTCGAATAACTTAGCATAAAGTTGCGTCTCTTCTCAATACTAGTAAGTCAAATCTCAACCACTCTACCTGTTCTCCCTCCGAGTTTATAACAGATTCGAATATCCTCAATTAAAACCACTACAACTTATCCAATTAAATATGGAAGATACGATTCATATACTTCACAAACATTACGGACACATTACTAACACCAAGCAACATCACCGTACTTTGCAATGTCCAACCAAATTCCAAAAGATATAAATTCTTAAAGCTTTTGCAAAACCTTGCACTGGGTAACTGGCTACTCACACACACAAGCTTAACCGAGTAATTACTAGTCTATTCCGATGATAACAACATAACTAGTCACATCAAATCGATCAAAGCCTTAACTCACACAATTCACCATTCTTATCAAACATTTCAAACAATTGCAATTTCACTAAAACTCAACCAAACCATTCCAATTATCTATTCCCGAAAGTGAACACTTATTCTCAATCGTCACCTTATCCGCTGTTAGTAATCCATACACAATTTCTCCTTTTAACAATCCAAACTCTATAAATCCCAACATGTAGCAACAATCAACCAAAAAGAACTCTTAAATAATACATCCACACTTAAGGTTTTCTCAAAATTTCCATTAATGCTCTAAAATTCTAAAAACTCCAACCCTCTTCGGAACTCTAAGTTTCGCTTCCCATAGTCTCAATACCATTATACTTGTTATTCCATTATATCATCCTTCCTTTTGTTACCGACAATACTGGAGCTCTCCAAGACGACACACTTGGCCTCACAATTCTCCTTTCCAGTAAATCTTCCAACTGCTCTATCAGTTCGGGTACCTCTAACGCTAACATCCAATATTCCATCTGGGAATACATCTTAAAATCACGCACAACCGGTAGCTCATCACTGTGTCCTCCCTGCCAATTTCTAGAAAACTATCATCACAAACATAACAACATCTTAGTTTCACATCCTAACAGTTCTTCTACTTACTTAGCAGATCCAAACCTGAAATCCTTACCTTCGTCCAATTTGAGTTCACACTATTCTCTCTGAGAACCACCATTAACGATGCCCAATCATTCACTCTCAAAACTTCCCAATTGAACCAACATACCAAAGCCTCTAATCCGTTTCATCTTCCGATATTAGCATCTTCATCGACTCGTCAAAATAATCTGTAATCGTTTCCTTAAATTCCAAACACTCATTTCACACGCTATCAAAGCCGGAAAGACACGTCTATTCCATCCAACATAATTTTCGTCTGCTATCAACAAGAGATTAAGGGTGATCAGTTCCTCAATTTGTCAATAGACAGCCGACAATCATGATGGGGCATAAACCGTCTTTACCAAACTATAATAATATTTCTTACATCCTGTACACAAAACTACCTAAGGCACAAATCCTTAGTTGACATAAACCTTACCTCCGCATCCCCTTCGTAACTGAAAACAACACTGTCCGAACAACACTTACAATCTTGCAATTCACAATACACTGAGCCAACGCTCCACACCTGAAGCAACATGGAGAAGTACCAACTTCTCCCCCACTTATCTCAAACTCAATCCTGAAAACAAAGGATTAGAAAAACCAGAAAGTACTGACAGTGTTCCACACACCTATCACGTACTAAGGGATAAACAACAACGACAGTATTCAACTGTCACACCAACTGACTCAACAACTTGGCCGGACGGACCGACCTGCTCTGATACCACTTGTAACACCCCAATTCCCATCGCTAATAAATAACACTTAATAAAATCAGAGTAACTAAAAATTTATTTTTTCCGACAGGAAACAGGGATGTCACACTTAAATGAACAAAATACAATCCCTGCTCAACCATTTTTGATACATAACACAAAGGGAAACTTTTCCTTACAAAAGGATGGTCAATTATGGAATAAAGCGGAAAGATCCATAACCGACTTGTTTTACAAAATAAACTGTTTTAGAACCTCTACTATATACAAAAGTACTACCAAATATATTCAACAATTATATACATATAAACATAATCGTTCCCCGACTCCCGTGCTACGTATCAGAGCAGACACCAAGACCGACAACGGAACGGAGGACTAATCTTCACAAAAGCCTCCACGCCTCTAAAGCTGACAATCTGCACTATGCCATAAAAAGCATATTCCAGCAGAAGGGTGAGAAATATTATCATAATAACGTTGCATATAATTATATAGACATCAACGTATAATACACATATACCACATTCTCACCACGACTTATCACGATGCACGTATCTATACACATAACATCAACATATTCCATAAGTCATTTACACGGCATAACAATCCGTAATTTAACACATCAAATATCATAGGCATAACCATTCATGCTCAAATACATGTATCCCTAATACATATCGATGCATTTAACATAAACACATATATTCATGTTCATTCACCGATGCATCATTACAAACATACAATTATCATCATATTACCTAAACATACATATTATGTTTATCTTCCAATGCACACCTGCACGATTCTGTTCATTCCACATCAACATATACATATATATATGTTCATTCATCAATGCACAACTACAATGATGACAAATGCAACTCATAGAGACCGACTCTCGACTCTATGCAGATGCAATGCGGTACCGACTCATTTCATCTCAAGTTCAATTGAAGAACTTATTGGAACCATCGCTCGTTACTTAGTGTAACTCCCCGTCGGGCATACGATGTTCACCCATTGCTACCACCTCTAAAAAGGCTTACAATGTTTATGGATTGCTTTCGGTCCTCTTTGTATAAGGCTCATAATCCGATCGCTTTCGGTCCTCTTTGTATAAGGCTCACGATCGTTTGTAATCATCGCTCCCACCTCTCAAAAGGCTTACGACGTTACAACGGGTTCATCTTAGAACCCCACAATGCAAGAATGCACATCATGATGCTTCACATACAACATGACTCATGACACTCTTGACATGCATACATATTCACAACCATGTGAACCATTTCAACATCAATAATCATGCATTGAAAATCAATTCAAACAATGCATTCATCATTAACCACAAATCACAACAACAAGCATATTATCATATGCATTCACACCAATTCACATTAATTACACCAAACGGCAACGAGCATCGCTTTACCACCCAAACGGCAACGAACTCTTTCACAATTAACATGCATTTACATTTAATTTAAACAATGCATTTCATGATGTTTGGCATACAATGACTCATGACATTAACATTGTATACTCACACACATCACATGCATCTTCACACATATATGCAACCATAATCATGCATATATATAATCAAATACCACACATTGCATATTCTTGCCCTTAGGCCACAAATCAACAACCACAACAATCATCACATATTCACATTTAACATGCATTCTCACTTAATTCAAATAATGCATACATTCACTCAAGATCCACAATTCACAAAGCATTCTCAAATCAAGGGTTCGCTCTACAAACATATCCACAACACATTCATATCATTCTTAATTAACATACTTAACATTTTCTACAAAATCACTATTCACAAACAGTCGGAAAAGTCGGCCAAAAGTCAGCTAAAAATATAATTTCTTATCACCGTCAATTAGTACATATCAATACCTTCAATTCGATATAAAAAACTCTCAAATCCGATAAACAACGAACAAGTTATGAATATTTCAAACTAACGCAAAAACATAAACCGGACGCCCGACACTACGAAACGGTTCGTAAAAACTGTACCGATTGGACCAAGTTCAGACCCCAAAACTATTTTTCCTAGAAAGAACATCTCGTTAGCTTCCCAACGCTTCGAACGGGGATCAAAACCGACTTACGGTTCAAGAGATATGAATTTCCGAAGTTTCCCCGACAAACCAGAATTTCTGCTTCAGCACAGTAGGTATCGATACATAGGCTTTATGTATCGATACATAAAGACCTCATGTATCGATCCCTAACTCGCATGTATCGATCCCTGCTGTAGTAAAAATTCCATTTTTCCCAATTTTCACAGTAGGGATCGATCCCTGGGATTATGTATCGATCCCTAACCCTGTTTTTCACAAAAAACCAGATTTTTCAAATTACAACTTTGCTGTCCTTTTCCCGAATCCCCGAAAACTCGACTAAATCGAACATTTTCACCGAAACAAACATATACGCGCAACCACCAAATACATAAGAACAATTTAGAACACATAAACGAAATTTCTACGACGTTCGATTTTTCGATTAAATTTCAACCTTTCAAAAACCAGAATTTTTAAACTTCACCAAATCGAATAAAAAGCACGACATACGACGACCTAACCTTCCTCGATACAACTACGTAATTTATTTCGAATTCTAACCGTGAAAACATCGTTTTCTATCAATTTCCTATAATTCGACCTAAACGGAAACAACAACGGAACCATACCGAAAACTAACCGAAACATAACCAAACTTAATGAAACTTCAAACAGCAGCTCACATACATATAACCAACCAACACATGTATTTATACAACTTTCCGACCGTAGAAACATCGGTTTCTATCGATTTCGTCCAATACGACATAAACGGAAACATATGGAAAACCAACCAAAACATTCACACAAAACACATACATAATCATACACAAAGTTATAATAACAATATTTCACACCCTTACCCGATTATTCGCGCTTTAAACGGAGTTTTCTCGACTTTTCCTCTCTTTTCCTCTTCTCCCTTCTTTCCTTCTCTTTTCTCTTCTCTTCTCTTTCTATTTTTCTGTTTTCTTTTCTCTCTATTTCTATCTTTCTATTCTATTTAAACAAAATATCTACCCAAATGACCAAAATACCCCTACACTCAAATATCTCGCAAACGCTCTCAAAATGCGATAAAACATAATAACGATGAAAAATAACATTTTTCTAAATAAAAGTCGAAAATAAAATAATATAATAATAAAATAATCAATTAAACTCGATTAAATAAAACTCACAAAAACTGGGGCGTTACATCGCCCATAAACCAGTTCCAAACCTTTGTGTTCCAAGCTATTTTTCATCCTTTTCCAAGCCTTAATTCAATCCAAAACCAACATCAATCATGCTCTATGATGTTCTATCTTTCATTTGACACTTAGAGCTCATGATTTAATCCACTACACATGAAGAAATTTCTCCACAAACTTGCATTGGTGGTGGCTGCAGAAAATAGAATGTTATGTCATGTTTGTTGTTGTTTCATCATGCTAGTACGCACACCTTTCCCTACAACCATTGCCTCATTAGACCAAACACATTTCACATACACCACACCATACTCTCCATGATATGAACTAAGCTTGTTGAGCAAGTTTCCTCTGCACCACTGATTTCACATTGCCACCAACCATGCCATCATCACCATTCTTTTCACTCCACCTCACCTTATGTACCATGAACATTTCCACACCATAACCAAACTCACTAACCGTCCCTAACTAACTTGACTCAGTTAGTTAGGGTGAACTCAGTTAACTCAATAAAATCACCTTAAGTCACTCATTTAACCACCCCTGGTTCACTTTAAACTACACATATAAATAGAAACTTCACTCACACTTTTCATTTTCAACTCTCATTTCTCATTCTTCCTTTCAAACACTTCAAATTTTCTCTCTCAATTTCTCTCTATTCTCTCTGAGTTTACACGAATTCACCATCACTCATCATCATCATTGCTTGGCATTGAAGCGAAGATACATTGAATCAATATCCTTCTCCAAGTGAAATTTCAGCAACATTTTGATTTTCTATCAGTTTTCCATTCCAAGATTCTACAACATTTATTTTGCTTAGATTGAAGTTCCAAAGGTGAAGATCAATTGGATATCTATGGTTTCCTCAACTGTTCCAAGATCTACAAGTTTTAGGTTCAAATTTTCTTCACCTTATTCTGCTCATTTAGATTATTTTGAAGCTTGTTTTTAGCTCATTAGGAGCTCTGTTAACTCCGGCTAGTTGATAGGCCTCTTAGAGGCATAATTTCAAAACCTAGGGCATATCTTAATCTCCTCTGTTCTCTATGTATGTGTTTGTTATGTGAAAAATAATGATGGATTCATGATGTATGCAACACCAGCTTTATTTTGATATCATGTTTATGCATTTCTGGAGATTTTGAGATGTGCAGGTGGTGGTTGCTCGCCGGAGAAGATGACCGGAGGTCCTTCTTCGACCGGTGGTTTTAAATGGTTAGGGTTTCTGAGTTTTAAGGATGGCCGTTGATTTGTTTTCATCATGTGGTCAATACTATGTCAGCGCATTAATGAAGTGATTGCATGCGTGTGATTGTATGATAGTTAATATGTGCCTGCATTGATGTCCACATGATTGCATTGGCTTTGTTGATCTTGACCGTTTGATTGATCTAACGTCCATAGCGTTGCCAACACATTAATGAAAATTGTGCACCTCACGTGTTATTCTTCTTGAATTCTAATGATTGTGTGTGTGTGCGTGTAAGGGAACTATCATGTGCCTTCATCATGGACTGTTGGATACGCATATTTTAATGATTGGTGTGGGTTGACTTAGATGAATGATTAGGATTGCATCAGTATGTGGACCACATGTACACGCGTCACACACAACTACACGTTATTGGACTTGGACTCTATTTGATGTTTGCACCCCCACTTTGAGCCCATTGTGATTTTTGAACGTGAAAGTTACTATGAATACACCCCTCCCCATTTCTTTTATTCTTTTAATTTCTTTTTCACATCTGTTTGAATTGTAATTTTTAAAAATAGTAAATGATTTATAAAAATCATAATAAAATTCATGGACCATCCTTATAGTTTTATAAAATTTTTGAAAATTTTATTTTTTATTTCTCTATTATTTTTTGCTCTGAATTAATTGTTTCTTGAATTTCTTTTTGAGATGTTTCATTTGTGAGCACCTTGCATTGCTGATTTTGTTTCTCATCATTGGTACATAGTTTAATCCTCATTCTTTTTGCATATTTCAGAGGACACTTTGAAGAATTTAAAAACATTTTGTCCTATTTTTAAAATCATCTTTGCATCCTCTTTGAGCTATTTCTTTGTGCATGATCATGTGAAACCTATAAGTGACTATGGCTTGATTGTTTGAGGTCCTTTCTCTCTGAATTTTTGTATGATTTTTTGGTATGATATTTAGCTCTGGTTGAGGTCTTTTGAGACCCAATTTGATGTTTTTTTAAATTGTATTTGGTATTTGTTTGATGACTTTTGTTTGATGTCCCTTTTCATGAACTTCTTTGACATGTTTGGTTACTTACTTGGTAAGGCATTTGTGCCATTGTATGAGATCACTCTTCTTGACTTCTTGAGCCATGTTTAGATCATTATAGGTCTGTTGATTGAAATTATAAGTCTTTGGTTTGAAGTTGATGTCTTTGGTGTACATATTCAATACTTGTTCTACATGTTTCCTTTTGGCCTATTTCCTCTTTCTTTTGCATCTAAGTGCCAACTTGAATTGTAATTGGTTTGTTTATGCCATGTCATACTATTCATTTCTATTTCATATGATGTATGCCTCTGACTTTAAAGTGTTGCATTCATTCCACATGCCATTTATGTTTCACTTTGCATACATAAACATGTTTCATCCAAATGCATGTTTCTTTTTCTTCTAGCTTCTAAATGACTTGTAATTGTTTGAATGTGATTGATTTGTGAATCTTATCCTCATCCTAACATGTCATATCACCTCTGACCTTGATACTTGAGTTTCATATTAAACTTTTATAGGTTTGACTTATGCCATGAATGTTTTCTTTCCATGTTAAATTCATGTTCACATCTTCTCAATTCTCATCCTAATCACTCTTAATGCTTGGACACTTGATTGCTTGCCTTATGTGACATTTGTATATCATGTTTAGGCACATGTTTAGGCCATCCACATTCTGACTTAGACATTACTTGAAGCATGATTGCATGATCCCTTTGCATATCCACTCATTCTTCATCTAATTCTTTCATAATGCATTTCTTTGTGATTTAAGAAAGTGTGTGTGTGCATTTGATTTGTGTTTGCTCTCATATTATTGGAGAACATTCTTATGATGTACATTCTGACCTTGTGCTTCCTTTAACCTTTAAGATGCTTTTACTTTGATTCTTGATTTGTTTAAGTTTCATTTGTTCATCTTAACTAGTTTCATCACTTGTAAATAATTGTACTAACCATTTCAGGGGCTAATGGTAAGTCATGTGAGTGTGTATATGCATCCACATTCTAATTTCTTTCCTCATCTTTTAATCATTCAATTTGTGTTGTTTAAGCATGCAATAATGCTTTGATTTCATAATCTTTCTTCTTCCCTCTTAGAAACAACTTAACTTCCATCTTGGAAGTAAGTTGCTTTCTTTCTTTCTTCTTCTCTTTTCTTTTAGAAGTAGGTTTCTTAAACCACATTAACCATAGGATCACTATGTATGATAATATTAAGGTTGAGTCTTAGTCTCCCTCATTAGATTTTCACCTTTGATCCATTTTTGACTCTTTCTTCTCTCATCTTAAAACAAGAGTAAAAAAAAAACACTTAATAAAGGCATAACACCTATTGTATTTAGGCCTTTCATGTGAGAACAAGGAAGTGTGGGGTCTTCTCTCACTTTCTTGGAATGTTTAGCATGCGTCCCGTCTTGGGTCGATATGCAAGGCATTTGATCTTACATGAGGGACTTAAATACAATGTGCGTTACAAAACACAAAAATAATCAAAACATTTCTTTCTAAAAAAGACAAAAAATAAACAATAACGTCTTTCCTTCAGGAATTATTTTCTCATCACTCTCAACGTACGAACATGCTCCTCCTCGTTCTCTTGCAAGATGGTAACGTACTCGGACCAGCGAGTCTGCAACACCTGAGCTAGAACGTTAGCCATTCCCTAAAAACACAAACAATCCATCCCTAGTGAGGGGAACTACGTCGCTCTGATTCTCATGTTCCCGATGAGATACGTAGGCAGTGGGGTAGGGCCCATTCGAGCACTTCTTTTATTTTCCCTACATTTGCTTCTTGTTCTCTCTCCTTTCTTTTTCCCCTTTTCTCAGTTCTCAGCAGCGGAGCTCCAGTCGACGACACCCTTTGATCGAGACAAGCAAGCGTAGATCCTATCGGGTACGATGGACACGTGGGGGTGCTAATACCTTCCCTTCGCGTAAGCGACTCCCAAACCCAGTTCTCTTGGTCGCAAGACCATGCTCTTTCCTTTCCCCAGGTTTACGCAGTGTTTCCTTTCCGTCTCTTGGGATAAATACACATTGCTGGCGACTCTGTTTCGTGCCACTTTCGTGTTTGTACTTGGATGAAAATCCCGGGAGCGACATATAGTCATTAGACTTAGGTTTTCATATTGTACATACACTCTCTTGTTACTACTAATGTCTTTGGTTCACATGTGCAAGGTGCATAAAGGAGACATTCCAAAGGTTGTTTGACCATTTCATTTTGTAAATAAAAACTTATTTCTAACTTGGTTTGCTATTTGTTTATAGGTGCTTTCGTGACTTGCTTTCGTTGCGCTTTCGTTGCTTTGCTACGGATTCATATCTGTTTGGTAGGACTTCTTATCTCTTCACTTCTCTTTAATGCTTTCAAATGCCATGAGAAGTAGTAATAGTCGATGCCATGATAAGTAGGATTGTATGGAAAGCCCTCAAGTGAGGCCATGATTGTGCTTGTTTAATATTGTGCCTAAAGACCTCCAAAGAGGCATCCCATTCCCCATTTCCCTTGTAAGACCTCCAAGAAGGCAATTGACGGAAGGTAGGGTTTGCAATCGACCCCCGTTATTCTAGTTGAGTCATTTTTAGCTCACATTACATGATTGAAGCTTTGAACATCACCTACTCTTGTTATCGAGTCGGTCAAGTGGAATGAGAGTTTAGCAATCAAACCCCCACGCCTTGTCTATAGCTCGCATTGACCAATGCTGATGCTTATGTGATCTGATTCACATCTTCTCCTTTTTATTCTGCTCTCCATGGTTCTCGATACCATTGGATGAGTACCCTTATTTCTCACAGCCAGCTTGTTTGCCTCGGTTGATATGACCCATTGGCAAAAGCTCCCCTTTTACTTTGATTGTGTGTTGACTGACACTGTTTACTCTTTCGTTGCTTTTAGTCCATTTTGTGATTGATTCATCCTGTGTTTACTTGTCTGATGACATGATCCCGTAGGATTCCTCGCTCCACTTTATTTTTTATTAAGTCGGAGGTAGGAGAGACATTAGGATAGCAATCCATGCCTGACAACATTAGGTAGACTTCCTATGCTCCTGACCTTAGGGCCACCTTTGCATGATAACATTAGGAACAAATTAGATTCCCTTTAGTGTTTTCTTTTCAACTTGAGTCTTCTCTTCTCATCTCATAATCGATATAAAACACTTAATAAAGGTTAAACGAGTATTGCGCGTGAGCATTATATTTGGGAAGTGAATAATGGGGGGTCTCCCTTCATTCTTCTAGGGTACTTAGTGTACGTCCTATTGGGGACGATACGCGGCGTATTCGTTCCTATGTTGTAGACTTGGGTGCAATGCAAGTTACAAACAACTTCAAAAATACTTCTGTCTAAAAAACACAAAACAAACTCAAACTTTTTTATCCTTCGGGATCGATAAGTTTCAAACCTCATTTTCAAAAAAGGGCACGTTACTTTCGTCTCATCGTAAACAGGCATCGACCCTAACTGTCGGACGCGAACTTAACGTCGCTCATAAAAAACACAGACTTGGTTAAGTCGAACTATGACTTCTCTGACTTCCTCTCTCTGTTTAGATTGAGGATACGTAGGCACGAGACGGCGATGTCTTGGCGAGCAACCTCCCCCTATTTTGTGTCCGAACTACGTTGACTCTGATTTTCCCGAGGGAATACGTAGGCCTATGACTCCGAGGATGTCCTACCGAGTCACTTCTTTTTCTTTTCTTCGTTGTTTCTCCGTTTTTCCCGTTCTCGTTCCTTCTCCGGTCCAATAGCAGTGGAGCTCCAGAAGACGACACCCTTTGATCGAGACAACAAGCGTGGATCCCATCGAGTACGATGGACGCGTGGGGTGCTAACACCTTCCCTTCGCGTAACCGACTCCCTTACCCGTTTCTCTTGGTCGTGAGACCATGCTTTTCCTTCCCCCAGGTTTATACAGTGTTTCCTTTCCCTCTCTTGGGATAAATACACATTGCTGTCGACTCTGTTTCAGCGCCACTTTCGCGTTTGTACTTGGATGAAAATCCTAGGAGCGACAGCTGGGGACTCTGGTTCCCTAAGCGGGTCAATCCTAGTGCTTGGTTGTTTATTGTCATTGGGTGTTTACTGTGGTGCTGTGTTTTACTATTTTACTGTCTTACTGTATTGCTATTTTCTGTATTATTGCTTTACTGTACTACTGTTTCACCGCATTTATTGCATTTTTCATTTCATTATTATACTGGATTGTGCTGTGCTGTGCTGGATTTTTTCTGTTTGGCGGGCAGGGTGTTCTGAGAGATAAGCCTACTACCCAGGCTTGAGCATACACATAGGTATTAGTGTGGGTGGGCGTGTCACTCCCGCGGTGTTTTGCCACGTGTGGGTGTTCACGAAACCTACAACCAGACAAGGTTCTATCCTGAGCTATCTGCTACTGTATGCTCTATACAGGCCAGTAGATATTCTTTGGAGGAATTGTCGACTCTGGTGACCATTCCCGAGGACTCAGTAACGGCACTCCTCCCGAGATGTGATAATGGCACACCAGAAATGGCAAACCCATTACACTTCTTGATCCGAGGACCCAATGCTAGGAATTCGCTATAGGATATCCTTTTTGAAAGAGAATCAGTGGAGGCACTCCTCGATTGGCGATAGTACTCTACCCCGAGGGATGAATGTACTATTGCTTCTTGACCTCAGTGCCAGAAGCTGAGGACCTTTCGTTTTGAGGGGAATCAGTTGAGGCCTCCTCGATTAATGATGATGCCAAACCAGAAATGGTGAACGTATCATCATTTCTCGACCTGAGAGCCCGGGATACTGAGGATCCTAGTACCCACATGTGAGAAGGGCAGGTTGTTTATAGGTTTGCAGGTAACCTTGACTTTCATCCTACCTAGTATTCTGGTTTTCCTATCAGTGTGGGCTCATCAACCTCGTATTATGGCATCATGATTATTCGGATATCCTAGTATTCTGATTAGCTCGGTACTCTGATTATACTGATATTCTGTCATTCTGGTATTCTAACTATGCTGATATGCCGGCCTTCTGGTGTTCTGATTATGCGAATATTTTGGCATTCCGGTATTCTCTTCAGAGCAGGCCTGTGAACTTATTCAGCCATCAACACAGTGATTATTTAGACTATATGGAAGCTTTGATCCCATGTCTTATTGCATTCATATTATTGCATTGCATTTGCTTCTTGCATCATTTTACATATCTTTCTCCAGGCAAGACCAGTGAGCTCATCCTTCCTTTGCCTCGACCTGCGGTTGGTTTCCCGACTTTCGTATTAGACTTGAATCAGCTTCTGGGGGAATCTTGAATTCAGGAGAGCAGAATCAATTTATGACTAGGGTCGACGTTGACTTGATGAAGAATCAGTTGGATCAGCTTATGGAAGCTATGACAGCCATGACAAGGGGAGAGGCCAATGTTCAAAGAATTGAGAATGTCTGCCTCTAGTGAACAAGATTGCTCAAGCTCAGCCTGTGCGAGTCTCTGTTGAGGATCCTGTTGTGCAAGGACATCCTTTTATCCAAGGCAAACATGCATCTTCTCTCGATCCTGCTGATTATCAGAGTTTTGCTTTCTCTGTGCCAGATGTCCAAGGGGTAGTTCCAAAGATGAAGCCTAAGGGCTCATGATCTGTTCAGTTGATGACGAAAGATACCGTGTTTTGGATGAGAAACTGAAAGCCACGGAGAGGCGTGATACTCTTGATTTGAATGCTTCGAGCATGTGTTTGGTGCCTGGACTTGTGTTTCCTCCAAAGTTTAAGACACCGAAGTTTGAGCAATACAAAGGGGATAGTCGTACGAAATTTGGTGATGTTTTCCCGGAGAACGACTTCGTATGCCCACAATGACAAGCTTATGATTCATTGTTTCTAAGACAGTCTGAGTGGGGCATCATTGTATTGGTATATGCAGTTAGAAAGTGGTTGCATCCAATCATGGTCGGATTTAGCCAGCGCCTTTGTGAAGCAATACAGCTATAATCTTGACATGGCTCCTAGCCGCGTGCATTTGCAAGATTTATCTCAAGCGAATAATGAATCATTCCGAGGGTATGCTCAGAGATGGAGAGAGTTAGCTGCTCGTGTTCAACCACCACTTTTGAATAGAGAGTTGGTTGACTTGTTCATGGATACCTTGCAAGGTCCGTACTTTGAATAGATGATTGTCAATGGGGCAGCAAAAGTTTCTGACCTGATATTGGTGGGAGAACGTATCGATAACCTGCTCAAGTGTGGAAAGCTCCAAGGCGTCTCAAACCTCCAAGCTAATGAAAGTGCATCAGTTGTTAGTTCTCAAGAAGAATATAGTGCCAAAGGAGATAGGTCCAGTGATTCCTCCGTATCCACCAGGTTTTGATTTCAACGCCCGTTGTGACTACCATGCTGGGGCACATGGGCATTCAACTGAAGACTGTAAGGTGCTCAGGAGCAAAATTCAGACACTTATTAACTCCAATATGTTCTCATTCACACCTCAGGTTATTCAAATAAATAACTCTCCTTCATCCAGTCAAATGGATTCATCAGTCCATGTTATGGAAGAAGTCACCGAGAGCAGTGGTGCAAATGATTATCAGAATGACTTCGACAAGCAATACTGAAGATGGTTAGCTCATTAGCAAATCAAGCTTGGAAAGCCGAGTTCCACAAAGCTGGAAATCATTATATCACGTCATTTCTTTGCATTTGTAGTTTCTTTCCTGTTAAATTGCAAACTCATTTGTAAAACTTGTCTGTTTTTAATTGATAATGGTAATGAAATGAATATGCATGTTTTGATTAAATCCATTCGTGTTCACTCATACTTTTTTATCGATATCATATGCTTGTTTAAGCATGAGCCTAGGGAGGATGACGAAATCGAAGACGCAAAACTTGTGATTGTATGCTTTCGAACAAAAACCCTGCTGATGATAAACAGGCATTGTTTCAAATCCCTAAACACCAGAGATATAAGGGAGTGAAACCTTTGTAAACCCCGTTGAGCCTAATAGTATGGGTTTATTTCTGAAAACAAAAAACCCTCAATCTTAACCTGGGGCAGGGTAGGTGTCAGTTAATTTTACCGTGCGTTCAAATTTCAAAAGGAGTGTCTCGTTCGAGGATCAATTACATCCATGGTTATCCCTCACCAATCGAAGAGTGAGACGGTCACAACCCTTTACAAGTAAAGACAAACCCGTGTCACACGATTAGTTCAAAAAAAAAAGAGAATCAAAAGGAAAAAGCCCGCTAAGTCGAAACTTGAAAACAAGCGACTTAGGCAAAAGTTAGGGCATCCCGCTGGACTTCGAAATCAAAAGATTCAAAAAGAATCAGTCCAGGAAAAAATCAGGGAAATTGAAAGAATGGAAAAGAGAGAAGAAAAAAGGATTACAAAAAGAAAAATCCTCGAGAAAAGAATAAGTCGTGTGATTACTGACACCAAAGCAAAACGGGGTGACTGCCACTCCGAAAACCGTGTGGGTTCCTTTTATCCTCCTACCATGCAATAAGCTTTTTGAAATGTGAGCACTCGTGTTAAATTAGTTGAACGTAGGACTGGAGAACATCAAGGAGAATGGGTGGGTTAAAATAAAACTTTGAGCCTTATATCCTGTCTTTCTCAAACCGTGAACCAGGCCACGTTACAACCTTCAAAATACCTAATTGAAGCAAGGTTGCTTCGAAAGCATACTTCAGTTAATATCGCGTCAGTTCTGACTCTTAAAAGGCTTTTTTTACCTTTCATTTTGATATCGATGTGACATTCTGATAAGTGATTCGTTCACTATATGTCACCACATTTTCCAGTGAACAGACTTGAATTTCAAAACTATCATATGCATTGCATTAAAAGTCTCATTTTCAAAACGCATTGTTTTACTTGCGAGTAAGCACTTGACATCAGGAAAGTTTCTATAGTGGAAAGGTTTATCAAGATAAGATACAAACGCCAGAAGGTTTCGTTAAGCAGGGGAAAGTCACTAAATGATCATGCCAAATGGGCAATTTATTCCAAGATTCAGCTAATCTGGGGCAGTCATGTTGAGAAAATTTCTTCAAAGTTCAGCCAAACTGGGGCAATTATGTCAAGATCCGATAAATCTCTCCACAAACTTGTAATATGGGGCAGTCAGGTCGATTTGGAAAATCTCTCAAAGATCAACCAGTTAGGGGCAAAATCACTTCAAGGCTCGTATCGAGGCAAGCCACCTCTAGAGCATGAAAAGTTGTCCACCCCAGAAGACGGTTAATTTAAAGCACCTCTTCAAAAGTTCAGAATATTGGGGCAGGACATTTCAGATCATTACGAATCCTCTCGAGGCAGTTTACTTCATGGATTATGAAGTTTGGGGCAATTATGTCAATATCTGATAAATCTCTCCAAGAGTTTGAAGATCCTGGGGCATTTTGAATACCGGGTTTTCTATAAAATCCTCTTAAGATGATTTCTTCCATTAGACCCTGTAATCTGGGGCAAGTGGAGATCAAAGGGTCATTGGTCACATGCGAGAATCAGTAAGCAGTCGATTAACAGAAGTTTGAATTGACAAAGTAGTTCCTAGTGTGGAATTTCTCTTCCCCAATGACGTCGCCAAGAGGTATCTTTTCCCAGTGAGGGAGGCATTTGAATTGCCATCCGTCCTCAGCATAGATAGGTGAGGTTCTATTGTCCATGGCAGAGCATTATGAAAATGCTGACTATCCTCCTCAACAAGAGTTCGGAAGTTTGTTATCCCCCGACCGGTTTGGTGAAGTTTATTACTTGTCGACACGAATTTATATTCCCCCGTACAAGTCAAGTGTGTTGGTTTAGTGTTTCTCAAGCTTGCAGTGAATTGGTTTCCGTCTCCCCAACGGAGTAAGGGTAGAATGTCATCCCCTAGCCGAGCAGATGTTGTCAATAGTCGTTCCCCAAGCAGATTTATGGGTGGTGGTTAGATTTCCTCAACTAGTAAGATAACAATTGCCATTGGTATTTCCCTTCAACATAGCCCTGGGGCATTTTCAGCAAATGTTTATTATGGAGCGGAGGTTTGGTTGGATTCTCGAGCAGAGTCTATGAACATAGAAACGGTTCAGTTTGGGTGGCAAAATTGTTTATCACCAGTAGAGTTACTCTCCTCAGCATCTGAAAGATCATCATCCTCAGCAGAGTTTACTCTCCCCTGTAAGCGTACAGAGGATTGTGTCCCCAACCGAAGTCATGGTGGGTCTATTATTCCCCAACGAGCAGTTTGAAGTGGATTGCTTCAAGGTAGATGTTGTGGTATCTTCAGCGGAAGACATGTTGGTTGTCTCTGGTAAAGATTTTATCATCCCTACAGAGTCTGGTATTTATTTACCTCCGCAGGATAGGAAATGTATGTTTCGCTAGCAGCTGTGTGCTCTAATCCCCAGCAGGGTAAGGTGAATCTTTTCCTCAACAGAAATTACCTTCCCCAGACAGAATACAGAGGCTTATTTCCCCAGCTAGAGTGGTGGTTGGTCCATTACTCTCTTAGCAAGCTGTCATAAGTTGATGCTTTCACGTCCCCAGTAAGAGATTGTTGGAGTATTTTCTTTGGACGAAGATGTTATCGTCTCCACAGGGTCTGAGTACCCACTTTCCTCAGTTAGTCAGGAAATGTTTTTTTTCACCAGCCACGGTATGATTTGATCCCCGACCAATCAGTAATCTCACCAAACGGATTCGGTATTATTGACTTGTTCTCCCAAGCAGAGTGTGGTGGTGATCTTCTCAGTGGTTTGTCCAATAGCGGTTGATATCCCCCAGCAGGTCTTAAGGCCAATTATTATTGGCATTCTTCAGATCCAGGTTTGAGGTCTACCTTCGGTAGAAGTCATTGGTAATTCCCAGCGGAGGGAATTTCTCTTTGGGTTCCACCTTCAATATTCGGTTCCCTCCCAGACAGAGTGAAACTTCGTTCGGGGTTTTCATCTCCAGCAGAGTTCGTGACCAGGAAGTCGTTCAGTGAAATCTTCCTCAGCAGGATCTCCTAATTCAGAGGACAATTTAGTTTGTCATCCCCGGTGGAGTTGCCTTTGTCTTCAGCATTTATTTTGCTGAGACATTCCTCTTGCATGGCATAGGCATTTTTGCATGGCATCCTCCTAAATGCGTAGCATTTCCATTTCATATGGAGCATTACGCCATAGAAAAATTCAAACATATGCATTCGAAGCATAAGCCAGGTTTGATATCCTCCACCAGATTCTTTCCCCAGCAGAAAGTAATAAAATTCAGGAAACGTTGTTTTACACTACACCGCAACCAGTGGGCCTTTCTTACTGTTGTCCCTTCATGTACTCCCCTACAGGGTTGTCTGTGTAGATTTCTCTTCCCCCAACGGAGTCCTCTTCTTTTCAGGTCGTAAGTCCGT
Source organism: Lathyrus tuberosus (assembly GCA_022829125.1). Classification (NCBI taxonomy): domain Eukaryota; kingdom Viridiplantae; phylum Streptophyta; class Magnoliopsida; order Fabales; family Fabaceae; genus Lathyrus; species Lathyrus tuberosus. The sequence continues at coordinate 12,968,054 of JALAZF010000124.1, read as the reverse complement.
TGATTCCACTTCCTGTGCATTTGCGGTTGTTATCCCAACTTTTTGGTTGGTATTCTCTTTGTTTATCCCAACTTTTGGTTGGTATTATCTTTGTTCATCACAACTTTTGGTTGGTACTCTCTTTGTTTATCCCAACTGTTGGCTGGTATTCTCTTTGTTCATCCCAACTTTTGGTTGGTATTATCTTTGTTCATCCCAACTTTTGGTTGATATTCTCTTTGTTCATCCCAACTTTTGGTTGGTATTCTCTTTGTTCATCCCAACTTTTGGTTGGTATTATCTTTGTTCATCCCAACTTTTGGTTGGTATTCTCTTTGTTTATCCCAACTTTTGGTTGGTATTCTCTTTGTTCATCCCAACTTTTGGTTAGTCTTCTCTTGGTTATTCCAACTTTTGGTTGGTATTATCTTTGTTCATCCCAAATTTTGGTCGGTATTCTCTTTGTTTATCCCAACTTTTGGTTGGTATTCTCTTTGTTCATCCCAACTTTTGGTTGGTCTTCTCTTGGTCATCCCAACTTTGGGTTGGTATTATCTTTGTTCATCCCAACTTTTGGTTGGTACTCTCTTTGTTTATCCTAACTTTTGGTTGGTATTATCTTTGTTCATCCCAACTTTTGGTTGGTATTATCTTTGTATATCCCAACTTTTGGTTGGTATTCTCTTTGTTTATCCCAACTTTTGGTTGGTATTCTCTTTGTTTATCCCAACTTTTGGTTGGCATTCTCTTTGTTTATCCCAACTTTTGGTTGGTATTCTCTTTGTTTAGCCCAACTTTTGGTTGGTATTCTCTTTGTTCATCCCAACTTTTGGTTGGTATTCTCTTTGTTTATCCCAACTTTTGGTTGGTATTCTCTTTGTTCATCCCAACTTTTGGTTGGTGTTCTCTTTGTTCATCCCAACTTTTGGTTGGTATCCATTTTGTATCTCTCCATAGTTTGCAAATTTCCAGGTTATTTTAGTATTCAATCTCCGTGTATCTCGACTGTATGGAAATCTTCGATTCCATACCCTCAGATCCAAGGAGTTTGAATAGGGGCAGCTGTAACACCTCAAAATTTGCCCCTATTTTTTCTAACATTTTCTGAATTTTACTTCATTTGAATCTGCAAATCCATTAGGTCATAACTCATAATCATATCATTGCATGGGCTTTCTAAGACATGGGATCAAAGGATTTTCTTGTGGGCCTTATTCATAAGTGATTCAGTCGGTTTCTATTCCAGGTTAAGTTATAGCAAGAGGTTTAATTCTCCTCGTTGTAATCTCCCAGATCTGAGGTTTTCCTATTCAGAGAAATCATCAGAGATACTGGGCCAGGGTTTCATTGGTGTGAATCGGGGTGTACGTCTCAAGGATAGTTGGGGTTTCTCCTTCTTGGTTGAGTACAAGTTTGCTTTGGATCAGAAGTTTGATGTGGATTGAATGTGTTAAGATTGATCATGTGAATTACGTGGAATTCGAGATACAAGTCCATTCTTTCTAACCCATAACCATTTTGATCATTTTCATTCCAAATCCATAAATACCAAATTCATTATCCATATATTCATATTCAAATTCTATTTCAAATACCATGTTAAACCATTTCTCTATCCAATTTCCACATCCATGTTATACAAGTCCCATTTTAAAATCTATCCATTTCAACACATTTCCATCACCTATAACCAATTGAAATTTTATTCAAAAGCCCATTTTGAATCCATGTCCCATATATTCAAAATCCAAATTATATTCGAATATCCAAAACCATGTTTCAATTCATATCGATTTCATTTCTTTCAATATCCATTTTTGAAGCCAATGTCCAATAAAACCATTTTTAATATCCAAACAAACCGATTCTAAAATCCATTGCTTGAAGTCCATATCTATCCATTTTTCTAATCCAATTAATCCCATTTAAATCACCACATAGACACAAGCTACACAACTTGCAAAATTATGTCAAAAGAATTTCAGCAAGAGGTCACGCATAACATACTGATGCGAAACGCAGCAGGTGCAAAAAGTTACTTAGCAGAAAATTGGAAACACATAGGGGGAGAACTCTTCTTCATTACAGATATACACCAGAAAATTCGATACCAGAAAAAAATTTCTAACTGTCATCACCACTAACCCAAAAACAATCAGAAAAACTAAACCTCTAACAGATTCATAGAATGATAACTGAATTTCTCCTAACCGTTTTTTCTAACTGTCAATTCTCTCAACCTCCAATTTCTAACAGGAACTAACGGGAGACTCTTAATAATTAACAGAACTTCTAACAGCTTCACAAAAAATGCCCCTAACCATTTACTAACAGAATTTTGAGAAAATTCCTAACCCACTTCTTCATCTTTCACTTCACTCTCTCCTCGTTCTTGGAATCTTCAATCTCTACAATTCATCAATTTTCTCCATCTTCAATTGTTCGCCATTCTCAAATCCAAAAAGCACTCACTGGAAAAAACTTCTCGGCATCATCTTCAAACTCTCTCCGATTCTCTGCTGAAAATCTTCAAATTCTCTTCAAAACCTCTTCCTTCAAACTTCAATTTCTCCTTCATCCTGCAGCATCATCAATTCCTGAAAATTCTCTTCAAAACTTCTTCGATGCATAACCTGAAAAAATTCCAGATTAATTCTTCATCTTGAAAGCTGCGAACCTTCGTCCTCAATTCATACAAACCTGTGTAAAATCAAGAAGAAGAAGGATTAACACCACGTATCAACAAGAAATCTTCATGGAACTACAATTCAACGCATCCATCACAACTTGATCGCGGTAACTTCGAAAAGCGAAAGGGAAGAAGAAGAAGCTTAGTACACAACAATAGCAGAGAAGAAAAGAGGAAATGAGATACATGTGAAGTCACCGTCGAGCCATCACGTCGGACGTTGGGCTTTTAACTTTGAACAAAAAAAAACCGTTCTGAATTGAATTGTTGTCAAATCCTCAATCGAAGCGAAGCCACGACTCTGACCTAAAAAGATGTGAGTTGAACCGAAATCGAGCTTTGGATTGAATCGAAGTCAAAATTCCAAAACGGTGATGCATCGTTGTGGAGATCACGCGTTAAAGTTGTGGTTGTGCTGAGTTTAAGGTGGAAGCAGACGGAGGAGAGAATTTGTGGCGGCTAGGTTACGGAGGAGAATAATGATCTTCTTTGTTGAAATTCATCTAGGGTTTTTTAAAGACCAACTTGGTTCATTGTGGAGGATGGATCCGGGTCCTGCTCTTGGGCCCTTCAAACTCACTTTCATACCACCCTTGATACTCACTGTACCCCATAGCTGCAAAGAAAGGATGAAACCATGGGCCTCACGCCATGGTTGTTTATCTACACCACAAAAGCTGCTTTCCACACACCCCCAATTTCAATACTACACCCCTCCCTCTACTTATTTTTTTTAATTATCTTTAATTGGTTTTTGATGATTAATATCCAGATTAGAATTTTGGTTAGTTTTCAATTAGATCTCGTTGATAATTTCGATTAAGGTGTGGATTAATTTCGATTGAGGTGTTGTTCGATTTTGGCAAAGTGTTCATGAGCTTTTGAATCGATGACTGGTCGATTTCGGTTACGGTGGTCCTTCATGGAGCAAATTTGGAGCTTAAGGAATTTATTTTGCCTCCAAGGTTGATTAGAAGATATTGCAGGAAGTTTTCGGGTTTCTTATTATGTGAAGAATCACTACTTCGACCAATAAAATTCCAATAAAATTCATGTATGTTTTAAGAAGTGTTAATTAATTTTTAGATATTTTTAATTCCATTTTGGGGGCTGTTTGATATTTTTCTTGAATTTTGGAAAGGAATGTGTCCTTAATGGTGTATCTTGTGATGCAAGTTCTAGAATGTGATCTTCCCTTGACCATTTGGAGCTAATTTTTGTTGTGCATTTAGACCTCTCATTATATGACCTAATGATGTTTTATTGGTACCTTGGCCATGATTATTGAATTGCTTTTAAGCTTCATCTTTGCGCCTTGCCTTGTATGGACATCATTGATAATATGATTAATGTTCGCAATTATTTGAGGGATTTTAGTGCATGATATGAACCCTATATTTTTTATGTGGTTATCTACTGTCCTTGGCATGATATGTTCAATTAATTATAATTTTCAAGAGCATTTTCCTATTTTTCACTCATTTTTCAATGCGAGCAGAACATGTTGATACATGCGTAGAAAGAAGTTATGTTTAGGGCTTGTATGAGGGAACTTTTAGCCAACTTTGAATATGAGTTTTAGAAAATTCATAAGTGAATTTTGATGCACAATTGAGACATACTTGAGTATTGCCTTTGATCATTTCACATGCTTTAAATGATGCCTTCTTTGTGTGTATGTGAACTTGAACTTGTGTTTCATTTGGCCACTTCTTTTGATGTCATTTGTATGCCATGTTCATGATTGTTTTGGGATTCAATTAGGACATTTTATAGGTCATTTTCCTCTGGTGTGTGAGCTTTAACATTGCCTTACCATGTCATTTCATTTGTCTTACTTGAGTGACAATTTTGCATACTTGTATGAGAAGTTTAAATGCGAATTTGCTCATGGAATGAATTGACTTTGGAGAGAGAGTTTAATGAAAACCTTGGTGACACTTTGAGATTGGTTTTAAGCATGCATATAAGTCGTTTCACTTCTGACCTTGGTCCATTTTCACGTTTTAATTCAATTCGCCTAACTTGTAATGGCTTTCTTTTGTGGGTTTACCTTTAGCTTCAAAGTAGATTAGTCTTGTAGCATAGTTGTAACTTGACTTGTAATTTCATAATCCTTTTAGGTCTTTCACTTTGACTAGTGTGACTCAAATGAACATAGTCATTAGACTTAGGTTTTCATATTGTACATACACTCTCTTGTTACTACTAATGTCTTTGGTTCACATGTGCAAGGTGCATAAAGGAGAAATTCCAAAGGTGGTTTGACCATTTCATTTTGTAAATAAAAGCTTGTTTCTAACTTGGTTTGCTATTTGTTTATAGGTGCTTTCGTGACTTGCTTTCGTTGCGCTTTCGTTGCTTTGCTACGGATTCATATCCGTTTGGTAGGACTTCTTATCTCTTCACTTCTCTTTAATGCTTTCAAATGCCATGAGAAGTAGGAATAGTCGATGCCATAATAAGTAGGATTGTATGGAAAGCCCTCAAGTGAGGCCATGATTGTGCTTGTTTAATATTGTGCCTAAAGACCTCCAAAGAGGCATCCCATTCCCCATTTTCCTTGTAAGACCTCCAAGAAGGCAATTAACGGAAGGTAGGGTTCGCAATCGACCCCCGTTATTCTAGTTGAGTCGTTCTTAGCTCTCATTACATGATTAAAGCTTTGAACATCACCTACTCTTGTTATCGAGTCGATCAAGTGGAATGAGGGTTTAGCAAACAAACCCCCACGCCTTGTCTATAGATCGCATTGACCAATGCTGATGCTTATGTGATCTGATTCACATCTTCTCCTTTTTATTCTGCTCTCCATGGTTCTCGATACCATTGGATGAGTACCCTTATTTCTCACAGCTAGCTTGTTTGCCTTGGTTGATATGACCCCTTGGCTAAAGCTCCCCTTTTACTTTGATTGTGTGTTGACTGACACTGTTTACTCCATTTCTTTTAGTCCATTTTGTGATTGATTCATCCTGTGTTTACTTGTCTGATGACATAATCCCGTAGGATTCCTCGCTCCAATTAATTTTTTATTAAGTCGGAGGTAGGAGAGACATTAGGATAGCAATCCATGCCTGACAACATTAGGTACACTTCCTTTGCTTCTGACCTTAGGGACACCTTTGCAAGATAACATTAGGAACAAATTAGATTCCCTTTAGGGTTTTCTTTTCAACTTGAGTCTTCTCTTCTCATCTCATAATCGTTATAAAACACTTAATAAAGGTTAAACGAGTATTGCGCATGAGCCTTATATTTGGGAAGTGAATAATGGGGGGTCTCCCTTCATTCTTCTAGGGTACTTAGTGTACGTCCTGTTGGGGACGATACGCGGCGTATTCGTTCCTATGTTGTAGACTTGGGTGCAATGCAAGTTACAAACAACTTCAAAAATACTTCTGTCTAAAAAACACAAAACAAACTCAAACTTTTTTATCCTTCGGGAACGATAAGTTTCAAAGCTAATTTTCAGAAAAGGGCACGTTACTTCCGTCTCGTCCCAAACAGGCATCGACCTTAACTGCCGGACGCGAACTTAACGTCGCTCGTAAAAAACACAAACTTGGTTAAGTCGAACTACGACTGCTCTGACTTCCTCTCTCTGTTTAGATTGAGGATACATAGGCACGAGACGGCGATGTCTTGGCGAGCAACCTCTCCCCTAGTTCGTGTCCGAACTACGTTGACTCTGATTTTCCCGAGGGATTACATAGGCCTAGGACTCCGAGGACGTCCTACCGAGTCACTTCTTTTTCTTTTCTTCGTCGTTTCTCCGTTTTTCCTATTCTCGTTCCTTCTCCGGTCCAGTAGCAGTGGAGCTCCAGAAGACGACACCCTTTTATCGAGACAACAAGCGTGGATCCCATTGAGTACGATGGACGCGTGGGGTGCTAACACCTTCCCTTCGCGTAACCGACTCCCTTACCCGTTTCTCTTGGTCGTGAGACCATGCTTTTCCTTCCCCTAGGTTTATGCAGTGTTTCCTTTCCCTCTCTTGGGATAAATACACATTTCTGGCGACTCTATTTCAGCGCCACTTTCGCGTTTGTACTTGGATGAAAATCCTGGGAGCGACACTTTGGTTAGGAAGTTTACTGAATGTTTTGTTAACATGCTTAGAATAGAAATATACCTACTTATTAGATGTGCACTAATAAAGTAATAGCAGAAATATATTTATATATCAAAGATTAAGACACACTACAGTAACACCACATTGCTCTTTATTATTCAGCTATATAATTATATAATTGTATTACAACTTTATATTATTCAAGGACTGACATGGTTGTTTGTTTACTAGTTATTATTTAGCTATATAATTGAAAAATGTATTATAGCACGTGAAGATTTAAATTATAGAGTATGCAACACCTTTGCTAATTATAGGGTTGTTGTTGGAAGATGAAAATCCATAAAGGAGAGTCAAAATTCTGCCATACCGGGGTTTCGCGGCGCCGTTTTAGTGTTAGATATGCATGCAAGAAACATTCCCTTTTGTTTTTCTTTTGATCATCTAGAGGAACACCCTAAATAGCCTCATGATATAGAACCCATTGCTTTTCCAATTTCACCTACCATTCCTTTTATAACCCATTATTCCATAATGATTGTTGTTATATATTAATTGTTTTGTATTTCGTAGGCTTCTGAAGCAGGAAGTGGACCTTCATCACTTCATAAGTAGTTCATCAGATGCAAGCAATATACATGAAGAAAATCATTAAAGTCCTTAAAATGACATATTATTTTTATGGCTCTTTTATGTTCAAAAACTTGTTTATTTTGAGAATATCTTAAGATAATAGATACAAAAATTATTGGTCATTTTTATGTTTTAATATTTTGGGAAATGTTTGTGATACTTATATCAAATATTTAAAGTTATGTAATTTCGACAAAGTTAAACAATTGCACCAACTTTATATATATATATATATATATATATATATATATATATATATATATATATATATATATATATATATATATATATATATATATAATTTTTGGGCCTTTTAATATATGTTCTTTAATTTTGTTACAAGAATGCATACATGTGGCGTTTTATACAATGCTAATATGATAAGTAAACTGGGACTATTTAGTATGACTTATTTTCCGGTATATTACGACTGTTTTAACCGACGTAGAATTTAAAGATATCTTTTAATTATGTTAAAATTTTAGCTTTTGAAACCGCCACTAATTTCATTAAAAAACCGCCAATATAAACTGTGTATAATACGACGGTTTGCACGACGTTTAATTTTAAGCCGCCACTATTTTTCTTGCGGCAGCCAAATTTACGGCGTTTTTTAAAACGTCGTATTTGTTAATTATGGCGGTTCAAACCGTCGTAATTTTATCAAATTAACCGCCACAATTTTCACGATTTTTTGTAGTGTTATGGTTGCACCTATCTCCTTCAGGCGTGGGGTTGGTCAAGAACGCCAACAATAGCTCCAATTAACTGGAACCCCTTCACATTCCCCTACGCATTAAGGTAAGCTTGTACACTTCCCTGCGCCTATGTCCTTTAATGAAATGTTTAGTTGTAACAAATTCATCTCTAACTACATTTTCAGGTGGGCAGTTCCGGGAATGAGCTCCCATCGAAATCCTAGAAATGCCATAACAGTCTACTGCAACCTACTAGATCACATTGGCCCAGACGACATAAATTTTCCTAATAATTACATAAATATTTCTAACACTTTAAAGCACAATACAATTTCTCATTAAACATTGTATTCTTGTAGTTTGTCTGGAGGCCGTACGAGGGGCTCGACCACCAGCCCAACGCGAATGATGCTACTGTGTGGACTTAAAAAACGCCCATCATTCGGTTCACCACTGTGTAGATGCATTAGAGCGATCGAGTCAAACTTCAGTTCGGAATGCATCAGGATATTTCGGTGGCTCCTACAAGTTTAGGAAAGTGGCATCTGCGTAGAGTCGAAACGCAGTAGGAAGTGGGTGAGTGGACTTACTTTGCAACAGAGATGTGTCAACACTGGGAGAATCGACACCAGTACGTCTTAATCGACCCCGTTGTAGAAGATGTTATTCCAACGCAATAATATATGAGTTGGTTTAGCTCTGTTACAACACCGCAACCATTCCTCTCTCAACCGACGTATCTCATTGACCCCCGCCAACGTGCGGTTGTGCAAGTGGTTAGTCATAGTGCGGCTGTGCAAGTGGTTAGTCACCGGCTGTTGCCCGTGCATCTGTAATCGATATTGATTATCGTGGATTAAGACCTTGTGTTCAAGGCGAAATCACCTGAGGAGGGTGGACTGGATTAGCCTTTGTTGTGAACCAGGATATATCGTGTGTCCTTTACTCTTATGCTTAATGTCTTTGTTTATGTTTCTATATTGAGTATCAGAACCTTACATAAGCAAGTCAGAACCTTGCAACTCTGATAAGCTTCCGCTCTGCAAGTTCTGAATGATGTACACAGCGTTCAGACTCTCGTGGTTCTTATGCTTCATGCAAGGCAAGTCTGAATGTTACTTCGCAAGTCAGAGTCTCTCAACGAACTCTGATGTTATCTCAGCGTCATAACGAAAAGAAGCGAAAAGTTGTCAAAAAAGTAAATACACAATTCAAACCCCCCTTTCTTGTGTCTTTCTTGCACCTTCAAGAACCACAATCGTCCTACAGCCAACAAACCCACCCACTTTTCAACTACCAAACCCCACATCAACCACTAAATTAGTACCAACACCCATCAATGCAACATTTCGACCAACCATACCGTTTGCAACCAACCCAACCCCCCTACAAACTACGCAAACATGGGCATGCAGCTGGATTACGGAAGCGTCGGCGGCGGCAACCCCCCGGCTATTGGGGACAGATGTTTTTGAATTTGTCTCATGCGCGGGGCCCATCGTCTGATGCACCGGGGTCATCTCAATAGACGCAAAGACTAGCCACACCTCAACAAAATCGTGGTGCTAGACAAAGACGCCGCACAAGAGCCCCTGCATGTGGAACCGGTGGACGTTTAGATAGGCACGATCATTGAATTTTTCTTTACCACCGATTGTACTAATTGTTGACCTTAACATTCTGATGTATTTATGACTACCCTAATTTTATTTCCAATACATTTTTCATTTCAAAAATTAAACAAAAAAAAATTAAGTGAACTGAGGCGCCATCCCAGATGACGCCTCCCTTTTGCAGCATAAAATTTTTTAGAGCACACCCATATGGCCTGAGGCGTCATATGGTATGACTTTTGCCTTTTAACTGAGGCGTCGTGCCATATAACGCCACCCTTATACTGTATTTCCAAACATAGCCATTTTAGTAAATATGGTGAAATGTATATTTTTTTGATAATTTTTTTGAAAAGGTAAGTTACATTAAAAATAATTCAGGACATGAACAATATATCTTTTATTTTCATAATAAATTAGTCAAAAGAATAAAATGATAATTTTTTAGGAGATATACCCACATCTCCCTTAAAAATTTATGCCTCCTTCGTTTATTTATTTTGTATGGTCGATACAACAATAAAAAAAAGAAAATTTTATTTTCAATATTTTCAAAACTTCTTGTCTTTCATTTTTTGCAACAATTTATATATTGTACATTTTTTAAACACCTCCAACATTGAAATTGAACATACTATATTAAAATTCACGCGATACGTGACTGTATATTAGTTTATTTTTTTATTAAAATTTTAATTGCATTCAAAATATTGTTTTATAAGTATAATTAGTCAACTTATATTTATAATATTTTATTTTAAACTACACATCCAGAATAATAAAGTGAATTAAACATAAATATGTTATCAATTTTTTAAATACATCCCTTCTATTTTTTTATGATCATAGTTTCAAATACATTACAGTGAACTTAGTTAATCCTATTGAGATAATTTAATGAGGAATTTTAAAAAAAATCTGCACAATCTAATAACTAAAAACATATATCATTATTATTAAGATGATATGAAAGAATTCAAATAGTAAAATATTATAAATGATATAATATTATACAAAAAACATAATTCTTAAATTTAATAATTATAGTTACTTATATAAGTTTAGGGAATGAAATTAACTCAAAGCCAGAAGAAAATAGTTAAATTTTATAATAATAATAATAATAATAATAATAATAATAATAATAATAGTAATAATAATATTAATAAAAAAATATAACGGAGTTTTAAATTTAAATATAATTTACATTATAATATTCATGATAAATTATATATATATATATATATATATATATATATATATATATATATATATATATATATATATATATATATATATATATATATATATATATATATATATATATATATATATATATATATGATTTAATTTAACAATTAAATTAGAAAATTATAATACATATACAAAATTTAATAAATCATAGTCTAGCAAAATTAGTCAAAAAATGGCAATGACTAATGAATTTTTTTATTACAATTATAAAAACCTCAAAAATCCATCCAAAATGAACCCATTATTATAATATATGTCAAATGAATTAAATATACACACAAAGTTGAGTTTTTTTTACAAAAGACGTGAGATTTATTTATATTACAAAATAAAGTTAATGTTTTCACTTGTAAATTTTTCTGGGTTTTCATTATGAAATTGAGAAATATCTATTATACTTTAATTACATTTATATTTACTAGCGTCCAAACGGGCACTTCCGTGTCCGTTTGTCCGCTTTTTTCAATATAGACACGCATAAAAATATAAACGCATATTTTTTTTCAATTTTATATTTAATTTAAAATATATAAAATTTAAAATATACAAAATTTTGTGATATATAATCATATAAAATATGAAATAAATATGTATTTTTTCTCTCTCTCTCTCTCAAATAAGGAAGAAATTATAAAATATTGTTTTTTCATAATTTATATGTCAAGTTAAATTAAAATGTAGTATGAAACATTTATTTTCATTTCATTTTGATTTTAACATCTTTCTACTTGCATGAAATATCTCTTGAATTTTTTTCTCCCGTGCTTGTCTATTCGTATATTTTTTTGCATTAATGTGGATAATATATAAAAAGTGATATATATATATATATATATATATATATATATATATATTCTGGGCTGGGCCGAGGCTATCCAATAGGCGAGCAGACCCAACCCATACAGCCTGGGGAGACACAATAAGACCCTTCTGCAAGACACGTGACTGCCACGTACAAGCCATAGTTTCGCCAGGCACTTAGGCAGTGTCGGGCACTTGGGACAATAGGAAAGGAGGACATCACACCCTGCTGAGATGTACCTCCCCGACAGATCAGCTTCTCCCCGTGAGAATGCTACACATCACTCCTCGACGGACATGATCCCTCCTCGCGAGGCCATGTCCATTCTACGAGCTTGGTATATCCTCGACACAGAAGGCTCATCCCCGCGAGGCCATGTTCATTCTACGGGATTCATATCTCCTCGACACAGAAGGCTCCTCCCCACGAGGAGTACCTAACTGTCCATACCATGTGGACACGTTCCAAGTAACCTCCCACGTCCGAAGTATTCGGTCTGCCCTACTTCCGGAAATCTAGGAGCAGTTACTCTAGGGCGAAGACCACGTGCTGGTGTTCACTACTACACGTAAGCCCTAGCAGTTGCTTGGAGTGGGCCTAGTTGATCCAGCCCACTGCAGGTAACCGTTGGCCCCGCGCTGGGGGCTCTCTATAAATACCCTCTCACTTGAGAGGGTCAGGTTAGACACATTCTTCTTGCCACTCTACACTTTCTGTATTTGCTGTTACTCTGTACACTCTCTCACTTGAGCATCGGAGTACCTTGCAGGTACACCCCCCCGCAGTCTCTCACCATCACCGGAGCTGTCGTTCCAGACGCTGTTGGCCACTATCAACTGTCTGATCCAGGTACGATCAGTGGCGCCGTCTGTGGGAAAATATAAGCTTCCCCATTTTTCTGCTCGATAAACCAAAGCTTTCTCCATTTAACAACCATCATGGCCAACCCGTCGGCGAATCAAGCTCTAGACAACGTTATCGCGCAGCTCAGTACTGGCAACCGCGTCGACAACAATGCTGCCCAACCTGTCGTGGAGAACGGCATCAGAGACGAACTCACCGCCTTACCATTTTTCGAGGAAGTGGAGTACGAGACAGCTCACCAAGACGGACATGAAACAGTCCTCCAGCCCGTTTTCCAGCCCGTGGACCCGCCGCCAAATGCGGACCCGAGCACTGCTGCCCTGTTTGGTTTGGTCAATCATACAAGTGTATAATATTTATCTAGAATAATACCATACAAGTGTTTTCATTCGGTACTGACACAATCATAAGTGCCTAATGGCATAATTCACATACTTAACCATTTCTAATACATAAATACAACCTTTGGTACAAGACATGGAAATTAGCCAAAATAAGAAAATCTAAGAATAAGGTACAATATTCCTCATTGTACAAGAAAATAATACACATCAGAATAAGCTTAACTAAGCTTCTCTTGAAACATCCAAGCATAGCTCCACTTGTAAAACAAACCTGCAATTAACACCTGAAAAATAACAACAATATTGGGGTGAGATAATAATCTTAGTGAGTTCCCCTATGTTATTGGTTCCCTTGGCTCTACAGGGTACATGCAATCAAACGGATTCACCGTGGATCCGGGGTTTACTCACGGTCTGGGGCAAATACACAACAATGGGTAATATCCTCATTGGTAGTCCCTTGACTCACCAATGAAATAACAACAAGTACACAAACAACAATAACCAGATCAACCAACCAAACATGCAGACCCGTACTCACGTACGAGGAATCCAGAAGTAGTATCAACCTGTCTACATAGGCCACAATATAACACACCCTCGATGAGTAACCAAGTGCCTACGTCAAGAGACTAGCACAAGCACACAGCACGATGAGTCAGATGAGTCCGAAGTGATACACGCCTAAGTGGCCGCGGAACCCATCCATCCATCATCAATACGCATGTGTGTATCGGCAAGTGCAAGAACGCCTACATGACTGCACAAGCCCACCGGGAGAAAGCCTAGTGGTATTGCCTACATGACACCACTAGAGGTGAGTAACGGAGTGATATTGCCTTCATGGCATCACAACCCCACCATACCGATCACGCCGATGTGTTAACGGCAAGTGGGTAAATGCCCTATAAGACCCCCACGAGCACATCACAACGGTAGCTAAGGTGTATACCGAGCACGCAGATGAGTTAACGGCAAGTGGGAAATACGTCCTAGTGGACCCTCACAAGCTCATCGCAACGGTATTCTTCGGAACAAGTCCGGTATCCCTCGGACCAAGTCCGGAATTCAGGTGAAACACCACCTAGTAGCTTAGGCCTACTCCGATTCAAGCATACATCACAATCACATCACAACACATCATATCACATCCCGTCACATCCGAACGTTCAACCGAAACGAACGGGAACAAGCAAGGCAATGATCACATCACATCATTTATCAACATAATGCATTATATTCACACATATACAAGGGAGACATAACAAATGATCACACCAAGCCATTAGTCAAGCCATAACCAACATATAAGCATAATAGGTTAAACATAATCAATATCGTAGTTCACACACATTTTAAGGCATACAACTAACACCCTCTACCAAGCATCCTTGGTTAACCCATGGTCTAACACACCCGTCACTACCCTATGGAATTATCTTTCCAATGGCTTTGGACTCGTAACAATCGGATGCCCGATCCTTAAGTTTTGGTGGAAACAAAAGTACATACATTACATTTCCATATTTTCTTATCAATCCAAGGCATAAACATATGCTCCTATTCCACTATCATAAAGAGAATAAAATTAGCTTCCCAACGCTTCGAACGGGGACCAAAACGGACTTACGGTTCAAAAGTTATGGGTTTTTGAAAATAATATTTTTCTGAAAACTAACACTGTTAATCGATTAACACATATGGTTAACCGATTAACCAGTCAAAATTTCACGTAAAACACCATTTTTCATTGGTTAATCGATTACCAAAAGTGGTTAATCGATTAACAACGTTGCAGAAGCTCAAAAACCTGTTTTTCTTGATACAAAACCCATCCAAACTCATTCAAAACATGTACCAACACCACAATAAGTATTATCGATTATTTCTACACGTGACCCGACTATATTACGCAGTTTATTCCGCATTCTATCCGTTAGATTCATCAAATCATCATGTTATTTCACACAAAACCCCAAACCCCCAAACATGAATTTTCCCAAACTTCCTACCCAAGTTCTATCTAATGGAACTCACCTTTGATTCAAGAAGAGGATGAATTGATGATGAAGATGATGGATCCAACTTCCTCTTCCTTTCCTTCTTCCTCTCCTTCCACGTTTTCCTCTTCTCTTCTTCTTCTGCTATGTTTTTCTTTTCTTTCCTTTCCAACAATATATATATATATATATATATATATATATATATATATATATATATATATATATATATACCATATTATATAATATATATCCAACGGGCAAAATATCTCCAATTGATATTTTGTCGTCTAACGCCAATTGATCAATTATTAGAGTTTTCTTAAAAATACTTTCTTGAACTAATAAGTATTAATCTGTCTCTTTAGAGTTCTCAAGTTGCTCTATTGAACTCAATTGACTATACATAGAGCACTTAGGATACTCCGTTATTCCACTTAATCAAAGATAAAGCACATAGATATTTATCTGATCTCATCTGATATTCAATTGAGCATTTAAATAATACGGGGTATTACACTTATCCTGTATTTCCAAACATAGCCATTTTAGTAAATATGCTGAAATGTATATTTTTTTGAAAAAGTAAGTTACATTAAAAATAATTCATGACATGAACAATATATCTTTTATTTTCATAATAAATTAGTCAAAAGAATAAAATAATAATTTTTTAGGAGATATACCCACATCTCCCTTAAAAATTTATGCCTCCTTCGTTTATTTATTTTGTATGGTCGATACAACAATAAAAAAAAGAAAATTTTATTTTCAATATTTTTAAAACTTCTTGTCTTTCATTTTTTGCAACAATTTATATATTGTAAATTTTTTAAACACCTCCAACATTGAAATTGAACATACTAGATTAAAATTCACGCGATACGTGACTGTATATTAGTTTATTTTTTTATTAAAATTTTAATTGCATTCAAAATATTGTTTTATAAGTATAATTAGTCAACTTATATTTATAATATTTTATTTTAAACTACACATCCAGAATAATAAAGTGAATTAAACATAAATATGTTATCAAATTTTTAAAGATACATCCCTTCTATTTTTTTATGATCATAGTTTCAAATACATTACAGTGAACTTAGTTAATCCTATTGAGATAATTTAATGAGGAATTTTAAAAAAAATCTGCACAATCTAATAACTAAAAACATATATCATTATTATTAAGATGATATGAAAGAATTCAAATAGTAAAATATTATAAATGATATAATATTATACAAAAAACATAATTCTTAAATTTAATAATTATAGTTACTTATATAAGTTTAGGGAATGAAATTAACTCAAAGCCAGAAGAAAATAGTTAAATTTTATAATAATAATAATAATAATAATAATAATAATAATAATAATAATAGTAATAATAATGTTAATAAAAAAATATAACGGACTTTTAAATTTAAATATAATTTACATTATAATATTCATGATAAATTATATATATATATATATATATATATATATATATATATATATATATATATATATATATATATATATGATTAAATTTAACAATTAAATTAGAAAATTATAATACATATACAAAATTTAATAAATCAAAGTCTAGCAAAATTAGTCAAAAAATGGCAATGACTAATGAATTTTTTTATTACAATTATAAAAACCTCAAAAATCCATCCAAAATGAACCCATTATTATAATATATGTCAAATGAATTAAATATACACACAAAGTTGAGTTTTTTTTACAAAAGACGTGAGATTTATTTATATTACAAAATAAAGTTAATGTTTTCGCTTGTAAATTTTTCTGGGTTTTCATTATGAAATTGAGAAATATCTATTATACTTTAATTACATTTATATTTACTAGCGTCCAAACAGGCACTTCCGTGTCCGTTTGTCCGCTTTTTTCAATATAGACACGCATAAAAATATAAACGCATATTTTTTTCAATTTTATATTTAATTTAAAATATATAAAATTTAAAATATACAAAATTTTGTGATATATAATCATATAAAATATGAAATAAATATGTATTTTTTTTCTCTCTCTCTCAAATAAGGAAGAAATTATAAAATATTGTTTTTTCATAATTTATATGTCAAGTTAAATTAAAATGTAGTATGAAACATTTATTTTCATTTCATTTTGATTTTAATATCTTTCTACTTGCATGAAATATCTCTTGAATTTTTTTCTCCCGTGCTCGTCTATTCGTATATTTTTTTGCATTAATGTGGATAATATATAAAAAGTGATATATATATATATTCTGGGCTGGGCCGAGGCTATCCAATAGGCGAGCAGGCCCAACCCATACAGCTTGGGGAGACCCAATAAGACCCTTCTGCAAGACACGTGACTGCCACGTGCAAGCCACAGTTTCGCCGGGCACTTAGGCAGTGTCGGGCACTTGGGACAATAGGAAAGGAGGACATCACACCCTGCTGAGATGTACCTCCCCGACAGATCAGCTTCTCCCCGTGAGAATGCTACACATCACTCCTCGACGGACATGATCCCTCCTCGCGAGGCCATGTCCATTCTACGGGCTTGGTATATCCTCGACACAGAACGCTCATCCCCGCGAGGCCATGTCCATTCTACGGGATTCATATCTCCTCGGCACAGAAGGCTCCTCCCCACGAGGAGTACCCAACGGTCCATACCACGTGGACACGTTCCAAGTAACCTCCCAAGTCCGAAGGATTCGGTCTGCCCTACTTCCGGAAATCTAGGAGCAGTTACTCTAGGGCTAAGACCACGTGCTGGTCTTCACTATTACACGTAAGCCCTAGCAGTTGCTTGGAGTGGGCCTAGTTGATCCAGCCCACTGCAGGTAACCGTTGGCCCCACGCTGGGGGCTCTCTATAAATACCCTCTCACTTGAGAGGGTCAGATTAGGCACATTCTTCTTGCCACTCTACACTTTCTGTATTTGCTGTTACTCTGTACACTCTCTCACTTGAGCATCGGAGTACCTTGCAAGTACACCCCCCCGCCGTCTCTCACCATCACCGGAGCTGTCGTTCCAGATGCTGTTGGCCACTATCAACTGTCTGATCCAGGTACGATCAGTGGCGCCGTCTGTGGGAAAATATAAGCTTCCCCGTTTTTCTGCTCAATAAACCAAAGCTTTCTCCATTTAACAACCATCATGGCCAACCCGTCGGCGAATCAAGCTCTAGACAACGTTATCGCGCAGCTCAGTACTGGCAACCGCGTCGACAACAATGCTGCCCAACCTGTCGTGGAGAACGACATCAGAGACGGACTCACCGCCTTACCATTTTTTGAGGAAGTGGAGTACGAGACAGCTCACCAAGACGGACATGAAACAGTCCTCCAGCCCGTTTTCCAGCCCGTGGACCCGCCGCCAAATGCGGACCCGAGCACTGCTGCCCTGTTTGCTTTGGTCAATCAGACCAACCAGATGATCTTCAACCAAAACATCTGGATCGAGGCGCTGGAGAAAGGTCGTGGTCGGACTTCCCCGCAAAGGCACCGACCACCACCATTTCCAAGACATTCGCAGTCCCCAGAGGCATCTCGCAGCCCCTCCCCAGTTCCCAGGGGTTGCAGGCCACGCTTAAAGCGTACTCAGCCGGAACATACTCAGAAACGCCACCGCTCCCCGCCACCAAAGGGGCCAGTTCGCTCCTCGAAAAATAAAAAGAGCAGGCCGGACGCCGAGGAGCCCAGAGGCCGCCCAAAGGACCACTCCCCGAGGCGTCGCTATGTTCATGGACAACACTCCCCCTCTGTGTCTCCGGCGGCCAGCGAGGATGACGATTACCGGACCCCTCTGGCCATGCACATCATGGACGCCCCTATTCCTAAGGGCCTGGAAAGGCCCCCATCCTTGGGGACATATGACGGGACATCTGATCCTGATGACCATGTCGAGAGTTTTGAAGCTCTGCTCGATTTCAGGAATGTCTCCGGCGCTATCAAATGTCGATTATTCCCTGCGACTCTTCGGAAAGGGGCCATGGCTTGGTACAAAAACCTAGCAGCCGAATCAATCATGTCGCGGAAGGTCCTGAGGGAGCGCTTCAGAAAACATTTTACGGCTTTTCGTCGACATCCGAAGACGATAGCCTCCCTGGAAGCCATCTTTCAGGGGAAGGATGAACCTCTCCGGAGCTACATCGAGAGGTTCAACAAAGAAGCGGTCGAAATCCACGTGACCGATCACATCAAAATGTATCTCATCATCAAGGGTTTGCGACTAGGATCAAAGTTCGCAGAATCCATCGGACTACACCGTCCCCGCAGCTTTGAAGGCCTCCTAGAGAGGGATCAGTCGCATATTGAGTTCGAGGAAGCTGAAGCCGCACAAATTGCCCTAGATTTGAGGCGCATAGAAGGCCCCCGCGGCAACAAGGAAGAAGACTTCCCTCCACCTAGGCGAGGTGGAGACAGGAGAAGAGAAGACTCCCCTCCACCTAAGCGAGGTGGGGAAACAAAAAAAGAAGCCCGGACCAAAGAGCCCCGCGAATCACGGGGACCGTCTGGCCTTTCAAAGACTACACACCGCTAAACGCGTCCTGCGCGCGCATTTTTAGCGACTGTGCCAATTCGGAGTTCGTCAAAGAGGGAATCCGCTTCCCGAAACCGACGGCTCCCAAACCAAATACTGACAAGTCAAAGTACTGCCGGTTCCATCGCAGTCACGAGTACGTTACTGAAGATTACGTCTAACTTAAGGACGCAATCGAAACGCTGATTAAAGAGGGGTACCTGAAGAAGTACGCTAAACAGCAAGAGGCCCCCCGCCCCAGCGGCCAGGAGGCCCAGAATATCGAGGAGTCAACTCCTTCTCCCAACAACGGATCGCTGCAAGTCGCGTTGAGCATCACACGACCTGAAGACTTTGGCTTTCCGGGAGAACTCGACAACCCTGAAGCTGTCTGGAACATGTGGAAGACCTTCCCAGCAGAAGAGCCGATAAGTGCCCGCAGTACCTGGGAGTCTTTCCCCCAAGCCCTGGTCATATCTGGCGGAGCCCCCGACCGTTTGACCGTAGGGTCAATAAAGAGGAAATTCGACGAACTGAAACCAACAACTCCTCGAGCCCCTACCCTCGAGAGGGTTAATGGAAGATCAACTCCAATTACCTTCTACCTCGAGGAACTTCCCGGGGGGGCACCTAACGCCAACATCCCCCTCCTGATCCGGGCACAGATGGCCAATTTTGATGTCCACAGAATTTTGGTTGACCAGGGGAGCTCGGTGGATATCATGTACGTCCACCTCTTCGAGACCCTCCACTGACCAAGAGACACTTGTCCCCGTACGTAGGGTCAGACCTACAAGGCTTCAATGGCGCGACCACCGGACCATGGGGCTTCGTGGAGTTGATGGTCACCTTCGGGATTGAGGAAACTGCCCGACAGGTGAAGACGAATTTCTTGGTGGTGGACTGCCCGTCCCTCTACAAGTGCATCATGGGGAGGACCACGTTGGCGGAACTAACGGCTATACCATCAACGGTCCACCTAAAGATGAAGTACTACACGAAGCGTGGACGTGTGGTCACTCTCCATGGGGACATCAAGGCGGCCAGAAGATGTTTCGACGCAGCAATCAAGGGTCTGAGTGTCGTTGGCGGCGTCAAACCCAAGACTCAGGCTGGGGCATATCCAGACATCGCGCAGGTTCCACTCTTACCGGTCAGCGCGGTCGACCTTGACAGCAGGTTTCCTGGGGAGCAGGAAGAAGCTGCAGGTGAGGACCTCCCAGTTGAAATCAATGGGCAGCCTCTCCACCCAATGCGCCCCGTCCCATACGGAGATTTCGAGCTGGTTCCTCTCGGCGACAGCCCAGATCGAAGCGTGAAGATTGGCTATGGACTCCCTGACCTGGCGAAGAGGCAACTGAAGGCATGCCTCCGAGAAAATGCAGATTTGTTCGCCTGGAGTGCTGCAGAGATGCCCGGACTGGACCCTGAAGTAGCTTGTCATCAGCTGACTATAGATCCGGCCTCTAGGGTTGTAGCTCAACGTAGGCGTAGGCAGTCTCCGGAAAAAATGGAGGCTGCTGAAAAAGCTGTAAAAGACCTCCTAGAGGCAAACTTTATTTCCGAGGCCAAGTACACGACTTGGCTCTCAAATGTTGTACTCGTTAAGAAAAATAATGGAAAATGGAGGATGTACGTTGACTACACGGATCTTAACCGGGCATGCCCGAAAGACTCTTATCCCTTACCTAACATCGACCAGCTGGTCGATAACTCTGTAGGATTCAAATTACTATCCTTCATGGATGCCTACTCGGGGTACAACTAAATCCCCATGGACGAGGCCGACAAGCAGCATACCGCTTTCATGACCGAGTCGGGCAATTACTACTATAACGTAATGCCCTTCGGCTTGAAAAATGCTGGCGCCACCTACCAATGGATGATGAACAAGGTCTTCCGGGAAGATATCGGCGACGTGCTCGAGGTCTATATGGACGACATGATCGTCAAATATGCAGAAGAAGTCGACCATGCTGCTCATCTCAAGAAAGTGTTCGACACGACGAGGAAATGTCGCATGAGGTTCAACCCCGACAAATACACCTTCGGTGTTCGCGCAGGGAAGTTCCTCGGCTTCTACCTCACGGAGAGGGGAATCGAGGAGAACCCCGACAAATGTAGGGCATTCTCCAAAATCCCTACCCCAAACTCGAAGAAGTCGATCCAGTCACTTAACGGAATGCTGACTGCTCTGTCACGTTTTATCGCCAAATCTGCGCAGTACGCACTCCCCTTTTTCAAGCTTCTCCGACAGAAGGCGACTTTTGAATGGAGTGAAGAATGCGAACAAGCCCTCCTCCATCTAAAACAAGTCTTGTCACAACCCCCGGTCTTGTCTCGACCAAATAACGGGGAAACACTTTTCTTGTACCTGGCCGTCACCGGCGAAGCGGTGAGTGCTGTCCTCATACGGGAAACCCCCGACAGACAGAAACCGATTTATTTCACGAGCAGAGCTCTTCAAGGTCCCGAGATCAGATACCAACAGATTGAAAAGGTCGCCTTGGCCCTCGTATCTGCAGCCAGAAGATTACGTCATTACTTCCTGGCCCACACACTCGTGGTAAGGACGGAGCAGCCTATCAGACAGCTCCTCAGTCGGCCAGATATGGCGGGGAGAATTCTCCGGTGGTCTCTCGAGCTATCCGAGTTCGACCTTCGATACGAAGGAAGAAAAGCCTTGAAAGCTCAGGTATTGGCCGACTTCATAGCGGAAATGACCATCCCTGAATCCTCGACCAATGGCTCCCAGAGATAGACGATTTACGTCGACGGAGCCTCTAGTGCAAAAGGTAGCAGAGCGGGCATTATCCTCGAAAACGAGCAGGGCATCCTGATAGAGGTCTCCCTCAAACTTTCCTTCAAGACATCGAATAACCAAGCTGAATACGAGGCCTTCCTCGCGGGACTTCGACTTGCGGAAGACCTTGGCGCAAAAGAAGTCAAAATCTTTATAGACTCCCAGCTCGTGGCATCACAAGTTCAGGGAGAATTTCAGGCCAAAAACGATAGTCTCGTCGAGTACCTAGCCTTGGTGCAAGAAAAGTTAAAGAAATTTGTCTCCGCGGAGGTGGATCACATCCCACGCGAGCACAACACTTGAGCAGACGTGCACTCCAAGCTTGCAAGCACTAAGAAGAAAGGAGGGAACAAATCAGTTATCCAGGAGATACTCTCCCAGCCGAGCATAAACAAACCCACACCGACCACAGAGGTCAACGCCATCGGGGACGCAAACTGTTGGATGACCCCAGTTTACGAATACTTGATGACGGGCAAACTTCCCGACGATCCTTAAGAAGTGGGGATAGTCAAGAGGCGGGCATGTGCGTACACCGCCGTCGAAGGTAAGCTATACCGTCGAGGATTCTCCATTCCCTTACTCCGGTGTTTCGAAGAAAGCAAAGTCTCAGGGATCCTCCAAGAAATCCACGAAGGGATCAACGCCCAGCACCTCGGCGAAAGGTCCCTAGCCCGAAAAGCACTCCGAGCGGGGTATTATTAGCCCACTATGCAACATGATGCAAAGGAACACGTCAAGAAATGTGACCACTGTCAAAGACATGGGGACATGCACCTCGCTCCTCCAAACGAGCTTAAGTCATTGTCATCCCCATGGCCGTTTGCGTGGTGGGGAATGGATATCCTCGGACCTTTCGTCATAGGGTCGTACCAAAACAAGTACCTCATCGTCGGGGTAGATTACTTCACGAAGTGGATTGAGGCAGAGGCGCTGGCCAAAATCACTGCCTGCAACATACTCCATTTCTACAAGAGAAACATCCTCGTCTGGTTCGGTGTGCCCCAAGCCATTGTCACCGACAACGGGACACAGTTCACTGACAGGAACTTCCAAGACTTCGTCGCCAAATTGGGCACAAAACAGCACTTCACGTCGGTCGAACACCCTCAAACCAACGGGCAGGCAGAAGCAGCGAACAGAGTGATACTCCAGGGACTGAAGCGACGACTCGGCGAGGCCAAACAACGGTGGGTCGAGGAGTTGCACAGCGTCCTTTGGGCGTATCGAACAACCCCACACTCCACGACCGGGGAGACCCCATTTCGCCTAACGTACGGAACCGAGGCAGTTATCCCCGTGGAGATCAGGGAACCCTCGAGGAGGACAGAAGCTCCCCTCAACGAAGAAACAAACAATGAAGCCCTGCGAGAGGAGCTCGACCTTGTCGAAGAGATAAGGACCGGCGCTTCCCTCCAAGAAGCCTCTTTAAAACAAAAATAACTTTGCGTTATAATGACAAAGTTATCAAACGAGACTTCTAAGTTGGCAGTCTTGTCCTACAGAGAAATCAGAAAGATTCACGCGAAGGAAAGCTGGCCGCAAACTGGGAGGACCCATACCGCGTCATCGCAAAGACGGGGACGGGTGCCTATTACCTCGAAAACCTCCACGGTGAACAACTTGCTCGACCATGGAATGCTGAGAAGCTTAAACAATATTACAGTTAGACACTTCCCGGGACAGTACGACGTCGCGGCCACGGGGGCATGCAACGGTACATGCGCGACACCTCTATAAAACACAAGACAGTAAAAAACCACGAAGTGTGTGCGTGAGACTTTTTGGCCCGACGAGGAGACCTCAACCGAACTCCGTCACTGACGTACCAGATAGGCAGAACACCCAGCTCGTGAATGGAAGTTCACGCCACGAAGCTAAGACCTCGACTGACTTCTTAGCCTTGTTGAAGGTCGGAGTACAACCCCCGACCACTCGACTAGCTCTCTTCACAGTCGAGGATCATCAGAGTCGAGCAAACTCCCAAGGCGCCAGCGATCTCAACTACTTAGGCAAAAATAAGTAACGTATAAAGTATCACACATAAGCAAAATAAATAAAGAGGCAAAGCGAAGTATTAGAATCAGGCAAAACCCATTGTACGAATATTACATCAATAAGCCCTGGCCCACAAGCCGGGAAAAAACAACAAAATGGTACGCAGGCCAAGTAAATTATACTCCTACGCAGCAGCAGTCTCGGCAGCAGTCTCAGCAGCGTCTGGCCCACCTCCTTCGTTGGCATTTCCTTCTTGCCCGGGAAGCACTATCCGGCCATCGACCACCTCGCGGTTAGCATCGGCCCCGTCGGTCACAAGGCCGGGATTTAGGATCCGAAGTTGCGCCACTGCATTTCGGAACCCTATGTCCGCGGCCTCAAGAGTATCATCCTCGGCTAGCCGGAGATCCTGCTCGACTCTCCTGAGATTGGCCACCAGAGCTGCCCGAGAGGTTAAGAGCTTATCCTCTTCAGTTTCACCTTTAGCTGGCCGAACAGCATCCTCCAACTCTGCGACCCTCTCCTTGAGCCGCTTCTCCTCTGCCTCCAGCTCGGTGATCTGGGCAAGATGACCTTTCTCCGCTTCCTCAACTTCCTTTAGCTTTGTCTCTGCCCGCTGCTGCTGCTCGCTCTGTTCTTTATTCAGGTCCCTGCATTCCTTCAACTCTTTGCGCAGGTCTAGCAGTTCAGCCTCCAAGGTCTCGAGCCTTTCTTGTAGTCGACAAAGTTCAGCAGCGGGGCGGGTTTCATCGTTCAGGACAATAGCAGTCGAACAGAGCCGCATAACGGCAGACATGTCCTCAAAAATCGTTCTCCTCCTCGCTTTCGCAACAGTCCCCAGCACAGCTTGGATTTCAGAGGGAGGGACGCGAGGATAAAAGACTTCAGAGAAGAAGCGGGGCTTGAGATGGCATGGTGGGAGTTCGAAGCTTGGAGGAGGTGGGGGACTTTCTTCGTGGGCCAGGTCGACAAACTCCGCACTCGAAACCCGTAGCCGCTTCGGCGTCCCTTGATTACCCAGGGACTGGTTCCCAGCAGGAGGTGTGCGTCGACCCGAAGTCCCCGACGCAGTCAAAGGAAGCTGGGATTGGCTGGAACCTTCGGGCATTGCAGCAGAGGAAATACCTTCGGGCTTGGCCCTAGAAGGAGCAACATCTTGACCCTTTGAATGAGATGGCTCTCCCTGAGCCTGTTCTTCCCGAGCCCTCTTCGCCTTCAACTTCTTGAGCCTCTCCTCAGCTCCGGCCATTTTCCCTGCAAAAAGAAAGAAAACATTAGTAAGGCAAGACATACAGACGCGAGGAAGGCTTAGGTCGAGGATGTTTTCACCACCTAACAACTCATCAGCTTCTTCGTCGGAGAAGGTCTTGAGCAGAACACGGGTATTGATCAAGCGACGTTGCTTTACCACCTGCCCGTCTGCTCCCGTTATAGGCTCGCCATCCGGTGTTTCGTGCTGAGCTTCACTGAATCTTTCCACGAACGCGGCGATCTTATCATAAGCTGCCCGATCGTCGACGTCCAACTTATTGTGTTTCACCTTGTATTTATCCACCCCTTTTTTGAAGTGTTCCTCCGTCCAGTACAGGGGGAACTTTGGCTCCAGAACCTCCTCAGAGCGACCGTCTACTTCACGGGTAACTCTCCGGGACAGCAAGTTGATAGCCCCAAGGGTGACCGGCTTCACAAAATAGTAACGGTACTTGAAATCCCAGATGGAATCCAAATACGTGTGGAACAGAGCTTTGCTTTGCTTAAAGGACACCCAGCCGTGTCGTCCACCGACCGACGACCTTTGAAGATGGAATATTCGAAAGAAGAGGGACACTGTCAGTCCGATTTTCAGGTGTTTACAAACAAACTCAAAAGCCCGGATAAAGGCCAGCGAGTTCGGGTGAATTTGCGAGGGTGCCAGCTTCAACCAGGCGAAGACCCCCTCTTGGAAATCCGTGAAGGGCAGCCTCCACCCCGCTTCCTCGAACATGAACTCGTATAACGGGATACGCATTCCTTGGTAAGGCGAGCATATTCGGTGATGCTCTTCAGGGCGGAAAACCTTCCATGATTTATCAGACCCAATTAGCCGATGCTCGACGGTACAAAACGCATCTTCCACGTCTCGATAAACAAAGATGGACAACATCTCTAGGGTTCGTCGCAGACCCACTCCTCGAGCGGGCGCTCTTGCGCAAAAGCCATATAAGCCATATCAAATTCACCCCTCCACCGCTGTTCAAGCGAACGGGCGAGGAAGGGGCAAGGCTTTCTTGTCTCCCCGACATAGCCGGCCGAGGAATAACATGGTCACCGGGGAACTCATCGCCTCCCCAAAAAATTCTGCCCCTTTTTCCCATAACGCTTATGAAAAGAGTAACCATTGGGGACCCCGGGACATTCATCGCGTCCCCGAGATATTCATCCCTTGTCCCCGAGACATTAAACAAAAGCGAGAGAAATTCTCAACACTTCCTCTCCCAACAACAAAAGATTCCCGCCGTATTCGCCAGGAACCCTTTCATTTCTCATGGGAACTTCATCAGTTCACCAAGGAAGTGCTATACGCTAGTTAAAATCAAGAGGAAATGCAAGAAAAAGGTCAGTTTTTAAACAAATACCTTATAGGCGGCGATTTAGGTTTCCGGTGTGGAGTTCTGGCAGTTGACGGCGGCGAACGGCTGCTGTAGAAGATAGAGAGAGAAGGAGGGAGATTATTGAGAGAGAAACAAAAAAAGTGGGAAAATGAACAAGGGGAGGAGTTTTTATAGTGGTTTTCACGGAACTCGAGGGACATAGGGCACTTGAGTGCACTACCCTAGCTAGCCGCCCTAGGTAATGATGACAGACGACACGTGGCACACATGCAGCCGTTCATCCTCCCACGCGCGTGTCGCTCCCCGGGATTTTCATCCTAGTACAAACGCGAAAGTGGCACCGAACAGAGTCGCCAGCAATGTGTATTTATCCCAAGAGAGGGAAAGGAAACACCGCGTAAACCTGAGGAGAAAGGAAAAGCATGGTCTTGCGACCAAGAGAAAGGGTAAGGGAGTCGGTTACGCGAGAGGAAGGTATTAGCACCCCCACGCGTCCATCGTACCCGATGGGATCCACACTTGCTTGTTTCGATCAAAGGGTGTAAGAAAAGGATACTGGAAAAGGAGCTGGAAAAGGAATGGAAAGAGAAAGAGAAACAAATGTAGGGAAAATAAAAGAAGTGCTCGCATGGGCCCTACCCCACTGCCTACGTATCTCATCGGGAGCATGAGAATCAGAGCGACGTAGTTCCCCTCACTAGGGATGGATTGTTTGTGTTTTTTAAGGAACGGCTAACGTTCTAGCTCAGGTGTTGCAGGCTCGCTGGTCCGAGTGCGTTACCATCTTGCAAGAGAACGAGTAGGAGTTCGTTCATACGTTGAGAGTGAGTGAGGTGAGAAAAGAATTCCCGAAGGAGACGTGATTGTTTGTTTTTGTCTTTTAAGAGTTTTTCATTTGTTTGCATATGATAGTGTATATGAATCTTAGTCATTGGAATGTGTACATTCTCACATTCCAAGATGGAATGGATAAGAATGCACACTAAGAGTGAAGAAGACCCTCACACTTAGTTCCAATTATCAAGGTTCAAACACACTAGCATATTTGTGTTTATTAAGTGTTTTTGTTGATTATGAAATGAAGAAGTGTTTTTTATTATTTGTATCTTCAACAAGTATTGCATTTAAGTCCCTCATACAAGATCAAATGTTTAACACATTGACCCAAGATGGGGCTATATGCTACACATTCTAAGATTACAAGAGAAGACCCCTTATAATCCCTTCTTTATATGAAAGGCCTAAATGCAATAAATGCCTACCTTTATTAAGTGTTTTGGATTTTTCTTTGAGATGAGAAAAGAAACTCAAGAGAGGAGAAAGGTAAAATCTATGTTATCCAGGACTCAATCCTAAGCGATTAGTTGAGGGAATGATCCTAATGGTTTGTGAGGTTTCAACCTAAAGTCTAAAGAAAGAATGAATTAAACAACTCACTTCTAAAGTAGAAGATGAATTGTAATTCAAAAAGGAAAGTGATGAGTTATTAAAAGAAAGCACATAAGTGCTTAACAAAACACAAAATGGAATTGTAAAAGAGATGAAAGGAAAGAGGTTTGAATGTGGATTCCTTATCCACACTCAATTGAAACTTACCCAAGCCCCTACATGGTTAGTAAACATGTATAAGAAGTATAAGGAGTAAAAGAACGCTTAATGCACCATAAAGATCAAAAGAATTAAATGAGAAATAAAAACCTAATGTCACAACCAGAATGTACATCACATGGAAAACAAATGATCATTATCATGCAAGTCCAAGTGGATAGGCAACAAACATCATCCATGACATTAAAACATGCTACCATAAGAAAAGGGAGAATGAAAGATGAAAAGAAATGGAATAAACATGCCTAAATGGAACATGTAATCCAAGGATCAGAATTGAAATGAAATAAAAAATGATTCACAAATATCTCACAAGTATTTATGAAGCAACATCAAGACATTCAAGAAGCAATAGAAGAAGAAAGGAAATGGAAATTCAAGAGATAACACAAGTACTTCATATTAAGGACACACAAAGTTCAAATGAAAGTGAACATGCAAAGATGACACATAATATGTACCAATGACCTATAATGTCAAATGAATATCTCACAAAGTAGGCAAATGATCATGCAAGTATGCACAAAAGCAATCATGTACACATGCACAAAGATTACAAGGATATGACATGTTGTAATGCTTCAAATGAAATGTTTTAAACAAAAATCAAATGAGTTCATGAAAATTATGAAAACATGGTATTGAAGCTCACAAATCAGAGATGAATAACATATCAAAGTAGCATGCAAGAAACCAAGGCAAAATGATGTCAAACCATGCACTTAGGTCAAGTATACACATCATACAAAGTAGCACAAAAATGAACACCCAACATGCCATAAACTGACTTAAAAAAACAAAAAAAACATCACTTAACATACCTCAAGATGATAGTGACTCAATGCAAAAGGAAGAGCATCAAAACAATTTTTAATGATTGAGAACAAAAATGCACAAATTTATGTATCACATTAAGCATGCATACAAATAAAAATCAAATAAAATTATGGAACAGGGGCAAAAAGGTCATAAAATCAAGAAATAAAATCATGAAAAATTTTCTAAATGTTTTAAGAAGATTCAGGAATTTTTGTGGAATTTTATAATGTAATTTGGTATTTTTAAAAATTAAAAAGCAAACGTGTTGAAAAATGAAAATAAAAAATGAAATGCAATATGAATGGGGGTGCATGCATAGTAATTAATCAGTTCAAATTAAATGGGCTTGAAAACATGGGAGGTGTGGATATCAATCTGACTAAGTCCATTACACGCACAATCCACCATAACTACCATACTCTTCAGTCAACACAAGTCAAAGCAAGGATCACCGTTGGATCCAGTCAAGTCAATAACCAAGTCAAAGTAAACAACATCAACGCGCACATGTGAATGAGCACACGCACTATCATGTACCATGCCACACAATGCTTAAAATAAAAATCAGAAAATCACACGTGACATGCACATGAACTTTTAATGTGCTGTCATCACCCGAGCCACACGATCAAGGAAAATGGATGGACGAGATTAAAACGTGCATAAACCCTAGCTCTAACAGTCACCGGCCGGAGGTGACCTCCGGTCACCTTCTCCGGCCAAACCACCACCGTCTGCAACCTTGATTTCTCCAGAAATCCACAAACGATATACCAAAATGAAGTTGAGCTCAAACACATCATGAATATGCAATTAATTTTCATAGATCATGCACGCATAACACAAACCGAGCCAAAACAATTTGCCCTAACATCACACCTAAACTCCTAAAGAGCCTATCAACTAACCAGAACTCACGCATAGCTTCTAATAAGCTCTAAACACATAAAACGAGTTTAAATCATACTGATATGAAGCATTAAGATTGAGTGAATTAAAACCTGAAAGTGTGGCAACTTGATGTGTTGAGAAAACCAGAGAAAAGCTTGAGGTGTTGAGCTTCTAGATCTTCAACCTTAGCAAAATAAATGCTACTTGATGTGGAGATCTTGAGAGCAAAAACAGAATTCCAAACTGTGATGATGTTATGCTTGGACAATGGAGTTTTCTCTTGAATGTTCTTGCTCAGAATGGATGAAGATGATTGAGAAAGGAAGAAAAACCGTGCAGAATCAGAGAGAGATAATGGAGAGAATGTGAGAGTGTTTGAGAGAAAGAGTGAGAATCAAATTGAAAAATGAATTTGTGAAGTGAAGTTTTGTTTTATACTATGAGTTAACCATGGTTTAGTGAGTTGGTTAATTGAGTTAAGGTGGCTAAAGTGAGTCCACCCTAATTAACTGAGTCAAGTTAGTTAGGGGGCGAGTCAGATTGGCAATGATAAGGTGGTGGTGGTTCATGACAGTTATGGTGGAATTGAAAAGGTGAGAGCATGGCTGTTGTATCAGAAACTTGCTTAGCAAGTTTGCCTTTTCCCATTTCATGCAAGGCACGTGCTAGTGTTCATAGTGTAGGTGAAATGTGTTTGGTTGAAAGAGGAAATGGTTGGACAGTGTGAACAATGCATGGGTGAGTGCTATGACAATCAACAACAACATTTGTTTTTTTTTCATGACAGTTAAGAACAGATACAACCGTGGTTGTTTGAAGATGATTTTCTCTCTTGTTAGTGAATGATTCAATGAGGTTTAGATGCCAAATGAAAGAGGAACTATCGTGGAACAATAGTGATGTTGAAAATAAGTCAAATGGAAGTGTGTAAGATGGTGAAAAATAGCTCCAAACATCAAGACACAAATCTGGCTTCATGAGCGTGTGACTTGAGGCATGGCAAGGCAACATGGCGCCTGGGTTTCAGTCACGATCATCATGACTTTGGACCATCATAACTCCCAATCCAATGATCAGATGAAAAATTTATAAACACCAACTTTGAAGATCTCACATAGAGGAATAACTTTGATGTTGAAAGATTTTCCATTTGAGGTCTATAACCATGAGTAATTGATCCATACATTTTTCCCACCAACTGTTTGAGAAAATGATGTGCGCGTGACATGAAAATCCTTGGTCATGACCTAGTTTTGCCCAAGTTTCCTCCAACTTTGATGCATCATATCTCCCTCAATTTTTATCCAATGGAGATGTTCTACACATGGATTTGAAGCTTAAAGCAAGACCTTTTGTTGTGGCAGAGTGGAATTTTCATTTGGTGCTTCAATTTTAAATGGCCTTGGTTCAAACTCTGATGCAAAAATGGCCAAAACTTGCTATTTTTAGTAACCCTTCTTCATCCAAAAATGGCAACTTTCCACCTCTTGATTTTTCATGATTCCTTTGGAGTTTCTTGATCAAATTTTGTACATTGGTCACATATAACATGAATTTTATGAATTTGGCCACAAAAAGTCAAGAGTTGACTTTTTCCTCTGATTATTTGACTTGGCCCCAATTTCCCTGATTTTTTATCTTTCTTTCAATTGAACCACTTCTAAAACCAATTGAGAGGTGATTTTCCACATACATACACTTAAGAACATGTAGAATACCATGACATCAAGTTTTGTCCAAAAAATCAAAGATATCCTGATTTTATTAGAAACCCTAATTTTGACCTCCTCTGGTTATGAGGGAAAAGTGCAGTCTTCAATTTCAAATTCCTCAGAGTATGTTGTGTATCCTTTTAAAGGATGATGGGATGTGCCATTTGAGGATGATTTTGGATCAATGAGCTATCTCTTTTGAGGGTTTTCCTTCAGTTTTTTTGAACCTCTTGCATGATGAAAGATGTAGGGCTTCAATCTCCTATTGGATCTCACCTTCTTGAGGTTGTGGATGATCAATTGAGATGGTATGAGACATGAGAGACTCTTGGCTTGCCTGGAGGCAACTTGATTGACTTTTTTGTGCTTTGAATAATCCCTTGATTGTCCATCTTTCCCCCGATCACATGCCCTGATGGTAAGCGGGATGCTATGCTCTATTTTTCTATGTTAAATGCAATGCAATGCTAAGGATAGATGATAATGCTATGCTAAGATGACAAAAAGGGAGAGCAAATTTTGGGGTATTACAGCTGCCCCTATTCAAACGCTGTAGACCTGAATGCCTGAAAGCGATTGCTTTCAGACTTTCAAGGTATATAGTGATTGAATACCAAATATAACCAAAAATTTGCTCTGGATGAGGAAAAAGAAGAGGGATATAAACCCAACGAGAATGTTGAATTGAATCTTCAAGTGAAACGTTGTCGGAGAAATCTGTCTTTTGAACGACGTCAGGCGACTACTGGCTTGCCATACTGTTGATGGACTTTAACAATGTCTTTTGTACGACGCCAGACGACTACTGGCTTGCCACACCACTGGTGGACTTTAGAAATGTCTTTTTGAACGACGCCAGACGACTACTGGCTTGCCACACTGCTGGTGGACTTTAGCTGCTCTGCCATTCTAAACAATGGACTTTTACCAGTTCATGCTGGATTTTTGCCAATCTGTCGTTGGACTTCAATGATTACCAAACAGGCTTTGGAATCTCAAAATTGCCATCCGCGGATGGACTTTTGCAGCTTTGCCAAACTAATATTGGACTTCGATGCTTACCAAACCGGCTTTGGAAGCTTTGCCAAATGATCATCCCACCTGCTGGAACAACCACCTGCAATATTATCCCACAGGCTGGGATAATATGAACAAACCGTATATAATGATCATCCCACTGGCTGGAACAACCATCTGCAATATTATCCCATAGGCTGGAATAATATGAACAAACCGTATATAATGATCATCCCACTGGCTGGAACAACCATCTTCCATACTATTCCACAGGCTGGAATAATATGAACAAACCGTATATAATGATCATCCCACTGGCTGGAACAACCATTTTCCATACTATTCCACAGGCTGGAATAATATGAACAAACTGTATGCCAAAAATAAACTGGACTTTGGATTGTAACTGAGCAATGCTGAGAATTACACCACCTGTCGGGTAATCATATGCTGACACTTTGCTGAAAAAGAGATTCCGTTGATCCATATAGACCAAGCTGGAGAAATTACCGCGACTCGGCTGGGAAGTATAGCGGACAAGATTCAATGCTGAATTCTGTGGGGATATCATTACCAAAGATATGATCTTGCCGGGGACCAGGGCTACTTTGCGGGGAATATCCAAATCTTGACTGAAAGACAATCCGTTGCAACATACTGAGAAAGAGTCCCTAGAGATTCGTTAGGGAAACCCAAAGCAATTCCTCGGTAACCTGCTGAGGAAGATGACTGTCGAGCTTAGGGTAAATGTCACAATGCCCCATGTTGGGCGACCTTTCCCTTTGACGACTCCGTTGGGGATAATGAGTTTATAACACACTCTGCTGGAGAAAAAAACCGCTTTAAAGCGTCTCTTGTTAGGGCTGCCCTTCGAGAGGATTTTACAGAAGACCAAATGTCCTCAAACTCTACTGGGGATTATAGACCGGGAGTATTCTTTGCTGGGGAGATAACATGCCCCATGCCTAGGATGTCAATAACTCCGCTGGGGGTTATTCTTTGACAAATTTCCCATGCCGAAATCTGCGGGAGACATGATACTACCACTGGCTGGTACATCCTGCCAAGAGTAAACTCCACAAGGGATGTTAGTACTAAAAGTTTCGTCTCTTAAGAGGATTTTATAGAAAACCAAGTGTTTTCAAACTCTCAAACAAACACTCTGCCTTGAACTACCTTTCACATCGTCTGCAAGGTACTGGAAGATTGGCACTTGTTGTCAACCTGGAGTATTCACTGCATTAATAACCGTTATCAACACAGAAGAAATCCATCTTCGAACACCGTTGCCGTCACGAAACTTAGTGGGAACTCTTGAATAGAAGAATCGATTTAATAAGATACAACAGTATCAAGTCATAGCAAATATCTGTTCGTGGTTACGATCATGCTGTTTGGATCGATCGTGCTCATTACCCGCAACAGAAAAAGAATATGCACATGCCCCGGGATATTGCGTGGTCTTTTGGGTCCACCATCCAAGGTTGTCCAACAAGCAAAAGTAATTTCAATTTGCAAGGCCAAGATATTTTCAAAGTAACGTTTTATTATCAAAAATCGGACGTTTTTGCAAACAAAACAGTAAAATGAAAATAAAAGCCCGTGACTGAATATTCAACTTTATTGATGAAATGCCAAAAATTGGCGAATTTACAATCAGAAGCAAACCCCTGAAAGAGGCAATTGCCATAAAATTGAGAAAAGAAATCTATCCTAATGATAATGCGGAAATTGGTTTCCAACTGATTTCTGATTCTGTTATAGCCAGTATGTATTCCAACTCTCCTAATTATCTTTGCCTTTAGAAGCTCGTGATCGGACCAATTCCTCCTTTGGAATTTTGCCAGTTTGCTGAAGAGCAGAAAACGTACAGATTAATTCAAACTACAGTCATTCGCTTTAATCCCTCTTTTGTGTGGATCGCCTTTTCAGGTTTTCAATCCACCGGGATACCCTTTTTTGCCTAAGTTGCCCTTTCGGGTTTTCAACTTACCGGGTGTACAATTCTTTTCAATTATATCCCTAATTTTTGCCCGAACCTTTATTCTGTTTTTGGTTCACCGGGATGCCCTTTTTTTCCTGGATTCTTTTTTTCTTTTATCCAGTGGGTCTCTTTATACGAAGTATTTTTTAACTGCATCTGAATTAACAGGGGATGAAAAATCTTCACCATCCATGGTTGTTAGCAACAAGGCTCCACCTGAGAAAACCTTTTTTACCACGAACGGACCTTCATAGTTAGGAGTCCATTTGCCCCTATGATCTGTACTCGGAGGAAGTATTCTCTTGATTACCACATCCCCGGCCTTGTAGACTTGAGGTCGAACCTTTTGATCGAATGCCCTCTTCATTCTGCGCTGGTATAGCTGGCCATGGCATACCGCTGCTAATCGATTCTCCTCAATAAGGCTCAGCTGATCAAATCTGGCTCGTACCCATTCAGCTTCATCGAGCTTAACGTCCATCAATATTCGGAGAGAGGGAATCTCCACTTCTATCGGTAGAACTGCCTCCATACCATATACAAGCGAGTATGGTGTTGCCCCAGTGGACGTGCAGACTGATGTTCGATACCCATGCAAAGCCAGTGGTAACATCTCATGCCAATCTTTGTACGTGACAACCATCTTCTGCACAATCTTCTTGATATTTTTGTTGGCCGCTTCAACCGCGCCATTCATTTTCGGGCGGTACGGAGAAGAATTGTGATGTTCGATTTTGAAGTCCCGACATAATTCAGCCATCATCTTGTTGTTCAAATTAGAACCATTATCAGTAATGATTCTTTCGGGCACTCCATATCGACAAATGATATCTCGTTTCAAGAAACGAGCCACTACTTGCTTAGTGACATTGGCATAAGATGCTGCTTCAACCCATTTAGTGAAGTAATCAATGGCGACCAAGATGAAACGATGGCCGTTTGAAGCAGTAGGCTCAATTTTCCCGATCATATCAATGCCCCACATTGCAAATGGCCACGGAGAAGACATGATACTCAACGGATTGGGAGGAACGTGCACTTTGTCTGCATAGATCTGGCATTTGTGACACTTGCGAGCATACTTGCAGCAATCTGACTCCATGGTCATCCAATAATACCCTAATCTCAACAATTTCTTAGCCATCGCATGTCCTCCGGCATGGGTACCGAAAGAGCCTTCGTGCACTTCAATCATCAACAGGTCTGCCTCGTGTCTATCCACACATCTGAGCAGAACCGTGTCAAAATTCCTTTTATACAGCACGCCATCTTTGTTCAAGAAGAAACTACCAGCTAGCCTTCTTAATGTCTTCTTGTCATTGGAAGATGCCCCAGGCGGGTATTCTTGATTTTTTAAGAAGCATTTGATGTCATGGTACCAAGGCTTATCGTCAGACACTGCATCAACCTCAAACACAAAAGCAGGCCTATCAAGACGAGATACATCAATCCTGGGCACAAAGTTCCAACCATGCACTTTGATCATCGAAGAGATAGTGGCCAAGGCGTCTGCAAACTTATTTTCATCTCTAGGAACATGGTACAACTTGACAGTTGTAAAGAAGGTCAGCAATCTCCTCGTATAATCTCTATACGGAATCAAATTTTGCTGATGTGTGTGCCAAGGTCCCTTTACTTGATTGATTACCAGTGCTGAATCACCAAAGATATCGAGGGTCTTGATTCGTAAATCAATAGCTTCCTCGATCCCTAGTATGCAAGCTTCGTATTCTGCTTCATTGTTGGTACACCCGAAAGTTACTCGGGCAGTGAAGGGCATGTGAACACCCTCTGGCGTAATAAGGACTGCACCAACTCCGCACCCATTCATATTAACTGCCCCATCAAACATCAAACTCCATTTGAACTCAGGGTCAGGCCCCTCCTCCAGAAGTGGTTCCTCGCAGTCTTTCGCTTTGAGAAACATGATGTCCTCATCAGGGAAATCAAATCTCATGGGCTGGTAATCATCAAGAGGCTGTTGCGCAAGATAATCTGACTGTATACTTCCTTTGATTGCCTTTTGCGAAGTAAATTGAATACCGTACTCTGTCAGTACCATCTGCCACCTTGCAACTCTGCCGGTAAGTGCTGGTTTCTCAAAAATATACTTGACTGGATCCAATTTAGAGATCAACAGGGTTGTATGTGTGAGCATGTATTGTCTCAATCGCTTGGCGGCCCACGCGAGTGCACAACATGTCTTCTCAAGCATTGAATAACGCGATTCACAATCTGTAAATTTCTTGCTCAGGTAGTAGATAGCATGTTCTTTCCTACCTGTCTCGTCGTGTTGACCGAGAACACAACCCATGGATCCTTCGAGCACTGTCAAGTACATAATCAGTGGTCTCCCTTGAACTGGAGGTATCAGAATTGGAGGTTCCTGCAAATATCTTTTTATTTTATCGAATGCATTTTGACAATCATCATTCCACCTGACCGTTTGATCTTTTCGTAGCATTTTGAATATCGGTTCGCAAGTGGCAGTTAGGTGCGATATGAACCTTGAAATGTAGTTCAATCATCCTAGAAAGCCGCGAACTTCTTTTTCAGTTCTCGGTACAGGCATATCTTGTATAGCTTTTACTTTAGCAGGATCAACCTCTATCCCTTTTTCACTGACAATGAACCCAAGCAATTTTCCGGACCGCACGCCGAAAGTAAACTTGTTAGGATTCAGTCTCAACCTGAATTTCCTCAGCCTCTCAAACAACTTCTTCAAGTTGAACAGATGTTCCTCTTCTGTCTTTGATTTAGCAATCATGTCATCCACATAACACTCAATCTCTTTATGAATTAGATCGTGGAATAACGTCACCATTTCTCTTTGATAAGTTGCCCCTGCGTTCTTCAACCCAAAAGGCATTACTTTGTAACAGAAGGTACCCCACGGGGTAATGAATGTCATCTTCTCCATGTCTTCAGGCGCCATCTTTATCTGATTGTACCCGGAGAATCCATCCATAAATGAGAACACTGAAAACTGAGCGGTATTATCAACCAGCACATCAATATGAGGGAGTGGAAAATCATCTTTAGGGCTCGCCCTGTTGAGATCTCTGTAATCCACACACATTCTGACTTTGCCATCTTTCTTCGGCACCGGTACTATATTGGCCACCCAGGGAGGATAGTTGGTTACTGCCAGAAAACCCGCATCCAACTGTTTCTGTACTTCTTCTTTGATCTTCAAAACCATTTCTGGTTTTGTCCTGCGCAGCCTCTGCTTGACCGGTGGGCAGTCCTCTTTCAATGGTAGTCTATGCACAACTATGTTTGTATCTAAACCCGGCATATCTTGATATGACCAAGCAAAGATGTCAACGTATTCCCGTAGTATGACTATCAACTCTTGCTTTACATCAGCCCGCAGACTCGCACCAATCTTGATCTCTTTCTTGCTTTCCTCTGACCCAATATTGATGATCTCAAGAGCTTCCTGATGAGGCTGAATGGTCTTCTCTTCCTGTTTCAACAACCTAGCCAACTCTTCCGGGAGTTCATAGTCTTCATCACTTTCTTCCTCAGCTTGATAGATCGGATTGTCGAAATCATACGTGGGCATAACAGAATCATTTTCAGAGAAATCCACAGAATCCAGTCTGCATGATTGGGTTTATGCTTTATTTTAGATTATTTTTGC
Organism: Lathyrus tuberosus; assembly: GCA_022829125.1. Lineage (NCBI taxonomy): Eukaryota > Viridiplantae > Streptophyta > Magnoliopsida > Fabales > Fabaceae > Lathyrus > Lathyrus tuberosus. Next base: position 12,929,518 of record JALAZF010000124.1, on the reverse strand, counting down.
TTGAAAACAAAAGAAAAGAAAGTGCATTATCATTTTTAATTTTCTTTGTGCAAAAATAAAAATAAAGAAAGAGTAAAGGAACACAAATTTGTAAACAAAAACGTCCTTTTATTGATATTTGAACATTATATGAGAAAATATGGTGGCCCTACAAATGGATCCTCACACCTTGGGCAGAGTGTGGGATTTCATGCATTATGAAAGACAAGAATTGTTACTCTGCATGGTGAACAACTTGAACGATTTCTTCGCTAGACCAATTTTGCAACGCCTCGCCTGGAGCCAGTGCATATACCCATCTGTCCAGATAATCTGAGCTTTCAGCGTCATCTTCTATTGCTGAGCAGGACTGATTGAGGTTGATAATTCCTCCACTGTTGAAGTTGATTGGCCCATGGAATCGAGGAACTGGCATCCGGCCCGGCTGGTATCCAATGCCAAACTTATCTTCTTTCACAAACACATCTATAGCTTTACCCCAACCCTGGGCATTCCTGCTTTCGACCACTTCTCTGGCCTGCTTGTACGACGCAATTGATGCACTCGGCCCACCTGGCACATTCGACACCACCGCTGCTGAAGTAGATTCTGGTAAGTTATTGATATTCAGGGCTTCAAAAGATTGGCACAATGTTTCATGAATTTCTCCATCCATTTCCACATATTTTAAAGTGGATAGATGACTCACGAATATATCTTCTTCGCCGCAAACAGTAACCACTTGACCCTCGAACACATACTTGAGCTTCTGATGAAGTGTGGAGGTAACTGCGCCTACTGCGTGAATCCACGGTCGGCCCAACAAACAGCTATAAGCAGGCTGAATGTCCATAACATGAAAGGTCGTCTTGAATATCTGTGGACCAACCTGTATTGGTAGTTCAACCTCCCCAAACACCGATCTTTGGGATCCATCGAAAGCTCTCACAATCAGATCACTGGGTCTCAGAACCAATCCATCTACTTCAATTTTCATCAGGGCCTTTTTGGGTAACACATTCAAGGAAGAACCTGTGTCAACCAGCACATGCGACAAAACTGCTCCTTTGCATTCAAGTGTGATGTGCAGTGCTTTGTTGTGGTTACGTCCGTCCGGTGTCAAATCCCTGTTCATAAATCCCAACACGTGGCTCACATTCACATTAGAAATTACTCCCTCCAACTGATTCACTGTAATCTCTTGGGGAACGTATGCCATATTCAGAACTTTCAACAAAGCAGCCCGGTGTGCATCTGAACTCATTAACAGGGATAATATCGAAATTTTAGAGGGTGTCTGATTAAGTTGGTCAATGATCTTGTAATCACTCTTTTTGATAACCCTCATAAATTCCTCAACATCATTATCAAAATTGACTTTAGGGTCCTCTTCCTGAGCAGGCACCTTATCATCAACAACCTGTTTTCCTTTCGCTCTTGCAGCGGCTTCAGCCTCTTTATCATTCCTTAGAGTCTGGGGAGCAAACAGTCGACCGCTCCTAGTGAAACCACTTGGTCCACTGACATTCTCTATGCTAGTACCAACAGTCTCGGCCTTCTGCCGACTTCCTCCTTGACGAGTACCAATTCCATACTGCCACGAAACTGACCTATTAGACACATAAGCAGCCGATTCAGGAACTATAATCGTAACTGGTCTCGGCCTCTCGGACACGATGATAGCAACAGGCTCCTCAACAGGCACCTGTATCTCGACTGGATTATAGTAAATGGTAACGGCAGAAACATCCTGTTCTTTCTCTACTTTATCAAACTGAAGACTTCCCTCGTCCATAAGATCCTGCAGTCCAGCTCTCAACTTACTGCAGCTATTAACCTGCTTTGAACAATCCTCACAATCAGAGGTGCATCCAGGAAATACCTTTCCTTTTAACAAACGTTCTTTTATAATCAACAACGGAGTCTTCACCAAATTAACATCAGTAATCAAATTCAACTTCTCGCCATCAAAAATAGCATTTGTGCCTGCACCTCCATGATGAGGCATTGGATTGTCACGAACATTCGGCGGCCTAGAGAAGTTAAGAGCTTTTGCGTCGATCAGATCTTGAACATTATGTTGAAAGGCCCAGCACTTTTCTATTGAATGACCTGGCGCACCAGAATGAAATTCACATCGAACATTAGCATCGTAACCTTGAGGCAATTTTCCGGAATCCAGCGGCTTCATAGTCCGAAGTTCAACCAACTTCTCTTTGAGCAGTTGTGGTAACAAAGCAGCATATGTCATAGGCAAGGGATCAAACTTACGGTCCCTTTGTCTATTGTTCTGAAATCGGGGTCTACCTTGCTGATCTGGCGTTTGCTGTCCAACTGGAATCGGAATGGTTACCGCATCCACCTGATGATAGGACTGATTCCTTCCTCTGCCCCCTCCTCTATACACAGCACTGGACTCCCCTTCTCTTTTCCTTGGTCCATTGGCAAAGGGTTTCTTTGAACTTGAAGCAACATCTTGAATCTTACCTAGTTTCAGCAGACTTTCTATTCGTTCCCCAACAACGACGATGTCGGCAAACCCCGTGGAAGGACATGCAGCAAGTCTATCCAAATACGTCCCTTGAAGTGTGCTCATGAACATATCAGCCATCTCACGATCACCCAAGGGTGGTTGAACTCGAGCAGCCAATTCTCTCCATCTTTGTGCGTACTGCTTAAAGCCCTCCTTGTTATCCTGAGTCATACTCTGCAATTGAGTACGATTAGGTGCCATGTCCAGATTATATTGATACTGCTTCAGAAACGCAGCGCACAAAGCTTTCCAACTCCTTATATGAACCCTGTCCAGCTTAATGTACCATTCCAGGGAAGCGCCTGACAGGCTATCCTGGAAAAAATACATCCAGAGCTTTTGGTCCTCGGTGTAAGCGGCAATCTTGCGATTGTAAGCTTGCAAATGTGTTTTGGGACAGGTACTGCCGTTGTACTTATCCAAAGCAGGAAGCTTGAACTTGGGGGGAATTCGCACACCCTGCACGAGACCCATGTCTTCTACATCAATTCCAAGAGGATTTTGGCTCTCAATAGCCTTGAGTCTTTCATCCAGCCCTTCATACTTTCGGTCGTCATTGTAGAAACCCATGTCATTGTTTACTGCAGTGAACTGGTCCTCCTGACCATCCTCATTGTTATCAAATCCCAGATGTACCCCACCAGCAGGAATTGTGCCAACAGGAGGAGTGCGCACGTTGCAATTTGGGATTTCAGTTTCCAGCCTCTGGATAGTAGTTCTCATAGCTTCTTGTCCAATCCTCATGTTTTCTTGACCAGTCCTCAGCTCTTGCTGACCTTGAGCAATCCCCTGCATGAGGTTCATGAACTGCTCCATCCTTCCCCTCAAATCGGCTAACTCTGTCTGAACTTGCTCCATTACTCTTGCTTGATTGCGTCGGGTAGAATATTGGTGAACTGGGGTATCAGCTATCGTGCCTGAAACCAAATAAAGGTTAGCAGGCGCCTACAAAAGGAGAAAACCTGCAATGCAAAAATGATATGCTATGCAAATGCAAATGCACAGTTATGTTTGTCATTTCAAGATACTTTTCATATCCTGATTCCAATCATAACCACAAATTCCTGACGACCAGAAATCATGATTAGTGAGTTTTTCTCTGAAGAGATATTCATATACATCGATCACAAATATCTGGGGACCAGAAATAGTGACTTTGTAGTGTGCCCGTGTGCAGATAACACATCATATATATCTGAAAACCAGAAATTGTGAACATAAATAGCACTTTTCATACAAATTTCCAGAAGTTTTCCAGTACATTGGTCATAGTTTCAGCAACAAAATAAGAAACAAGCAGTCAAATGGATCCATCAACAATTCTGATGGTAACCATTACAAATTACAAAGAAACGACAGAAATCACTAATCCGACAGCTCTACATCCTTCAGCTTCTGGCTGGAGTACTTATTCTCTTCAAACAGGATGCGGGTACGCTGATGATGTGGCTTCTCAATCAGCTCTCTGATTATGACGTCCCTTTTTTCCAACGCATCCTCTAACGAACCCACGTGCATCAGCAAGGCTTCATCTTCACCGACTCCTTTGCGCCTCTTAATTCCAGCTTGGATTTTAACTAGCTTCAGATCCTCCGTGGCATCTTCAAGCTCTTTGTTAGCGATCTTCAGCTTATCTTCAACGTTCTTTGCCCGTTCTTGGCTTCTGTCAAGGTCTTCTCGATGTTTTCTTCTTGCTTCATGTGCTTTCTTCAGCTCTTCATTTTTATCTTTTAACCGGGTCATCAATTCAGAGTTCTCAATTCTGACTTCATCCCAAGCTTGACGGAGTTTAGCTAACGAATCTTGGCTTCGGGCTAGAGCCTACTTTGTAGCCTTATGAGCCTGACTAGTATCATCTGCTCCCAAGGTAAGCTTCCGGAAGTATCGAGCTCTCTCATCAAAATCTTCTTCTTTGTCTGCCAGGGTTTTTTCTGCTTTCAACGCTCTCTTTTCCAACTCTTTGTTGTCCGCTAGAGCTTTCTGAAGACATCTACTCATCCCAGAGTTCTCTATCTGCAACTCTCTAACCTTTTTCTTCCATTTCTCACACTCCTCAATAGCTACCATGGTGGGTTGTTCAGGCTGTACTGAACGTACAAGAGGTCTCCTTGAAAAGGGCAAAAGCAATTCCTTTACTTTCGTCTCAATCCATTTGTCATATTTAGGATAAGACCTATAATCTCCTTTCCCAAAAACCGCTTTTCCAATTTTATGCTTATCTTTCCAAGCATTCACAACCTCTACCACCTTCTCATCTTTAGTTCCTGTGAAGAACAAAGATTCTTCCATGTCTTGCTCTGTAGGAGGACCCTTAGAAGCATACCCGAACTGTCGGATGGCCAAAATTGGATTATAATTGATCCCTCCTTTTCTGCCAATCAGAGGTACATTTGGAAAACTTCCGCATCTTGTGATAAGCTCAACTCTCAGCAATCGATGATCGAACCAGACAATATTATCAGCTGTTAAACCTATCATTCGCTCTGACCACTTCGCAACATCTATGGTTTCCACAAAGGCGCATGTTTGAGGCAAATGCTTGAAAAGCCAATGACATAGCAGTGGAGTGCAACAACTAACAGGGCCTCCCCTTCTTTTCTCGTTCTTGTAGTGCACGGAATAATAAAAATCCCCCAACAAAGTAGGGACTGGATTTTTAAGAACGAAAACTCTAGTAGCTTGCATATCCACAAAGTCTTGCTGATTGGGAAAAAGAACTAGGCCATATATGCAAAGTGCCAAAATGGAGTTGTAAACCGTCCAGTTTTTAGCATTGGCGGCCTCTTGGGCTTGATCAGAAAGGAATTCCAGATGTAATCCGTCAACTCCGTTTTTGTTACTCACACCACTTTTGATCACTAACTGGTCCATTTGTGTTACAGCGGCAATTTATTTTACACTAGGAGAGCTACCAGAAAAAAATGGTATTGTTGACATGATCGGAACCCCCAAAATAAATGAGAATTCTTCTAGCGTCGGCATCAAAATGTAATCTGGAAAGAGGAAGCATCTCAGCGAAGGCTCATAGAACTGCAGCAGGGTGTGTAGAGCATCATGTTCATACTTCGTGATAGTACGGACCATCCTAACCAAATTCCCATACTTCTTTTGAAACCTATCAAGAACATCGGGGCCTGCCATGTCTATGACTTTGAGCAATGAATCCAAGGTAGGGTTTGGAAACTTGTAAGAAACATTGTTCTTCCTTCTCTCGTCATTCTCTGTTGAACCCATGGATTGGAATCAGAAGTATATTAGGCACCTGAAATTGACAAACATAACCATTATGATATGATAATGCAATGCAAAGGGCAATGTGATCAGGTAATCAGGTGTCTGTGCTGAACTGTGTGCGGTGTCAGTGTAGCCCTGGGAACAATATGGAACCACAAATAGGAACTGTCTGAATATAATAGGATAAACCCTTCCTTTGTGTAAAATCAACAGAAAACCGGGTATGTAGGAAGTCATGGTCACCTGCAAACCTGCAAACAACCCCCCTTCTCACATGTGGGTTCTAGGATGTTCAGTATCCCGGGCTCTCAGGTCGAGAAATGATGATACGTTCACCATTTCTGGTTTGGCATCATCATCAATCGAGGAGGCCTCAACTAATTCTCCAAGACGAAAAGTCCTCAGTTTCTGGCACTGAGGTCGAGACGCAATAGTACATTCATCCCTCGGGGTACAGTACTATCGCCAATCGAGGAGTGTCTCCACTGATCCCCTTTCCAAAAAGGAAACCCTATGGCAAGTTCCCAGCATTGGGTCCTCGGGTCGAGAATGTGCAATGGGTTTGCCACAGAATGTGGTCTGCCACTGTCACATCTCGGGAGGAGTGCCGCAACTGAGTCCTCGGGAATGGTCACTAGAGTCGACAGCTCTCTAGATCGACATCCTGGAATACGCAAGACGCGCATGCCATGATGGGTCCCAAGATAGCCTCGTCTAGCCGTGAAATTCGGGAATACCCAACGTACTCCAAACTGCACGTAGGTCCCACTACTCTCCACTCTAATCCTAAGTGTATACTCAAGCCTGTGTAATGGGCTTATCTCTCACAAATCCCATCCCGCCAAACAGAAAACAACACAGTCCAGCGCAGTATAATATATGAAATGTAAATGCTAACATGCTGTAAATATGGTACAAGTAATAAAATACAGTAAACAGCAAATACAATACAACAGTAAACACCCAATAAAAGAAAAGCAAACAAGCGTTAGGATTGACTCGCTTAGGATGGACCAGCAATAGGTCAACCTGTCCCCAGCAGAGTCGCCAGCTGTCGCTCCCGGGATTTTCATCCTAGTACAAACGCGAAAGTGGCACCGAACAGAGTCGCCAGCAATGTGTATTTATCCCAAGAGAGGGAAAGGAAACACCGCGTAAACCTGAGGAGAAAGGAAAAGCATAGTTTTGCGACCAAGAGAAAGGGTAAGGGAGTCGGTTACGCGCGAGGAAGGTATTAGCACCCCCACGCGTCCATCGTACCCGATGGGATCCACGCTTGCTTGTTTCGATCAAAGGGTGTAAGAAAAGGATACTGGAAAAGGAGCTGGAAAAGGAATGGAAAGAGAAAGAGAAACAAATGTAGGGAAAATAAAAGAAGTGCTCGCATGGGCCCTACCCCACTGCCTACGTATCTCATCGTGAGCATGAGAATCAGAGCGACGTAGTTCCCCTCACTAGGGATGGATTGTTTGTGTTTTTTAAGGAACGACTAACGTTCTAGCTCAGGTGCTGCAGGCTCGCTGGTCCGAGTGCGTTACCATCTTGCAAGAGAACGAGTAGGAGCACGTTTATACGTTGAGAGTGAGTGAGGTGAGAAAAGAATTCCCGAAGGAGACGTGATTGTTTATTTTTGTCTTTTAAGAGTTTTTCATTTGTTTGCATATGATAGTGTATCTGAATCTTAGTCATTGGAATGTGTACATTCTCACATTCCAAGATGGAATGGATAAGAATGCACACTAAGAGTGAAGAAGACCCTCACACTTAGTTCCAATTATCAAGGTCATATTTGTGTTTATTAAGTGTTTTTGTTGATTATGAAATGAAGAAGTGTTTTTTATTATTTGTATCTTCAACAAGTATTGCATTTAAGTCCCTCATACAAGATCAAATGTTTAACACATTGACCCAAGATGGGGCTATATGCTACACATTCTAAGATTACAAGAGAAGACCCCTTATAATCCCTTATTTATATGAAAGGCCTAAATGCAATAAATGCCTACCTTTATTAAGTGTTTTGGATTTTTCTTTGAGATGAGAAAAGAAACTTAAGAGAGGAGAAAGGTAAAATCTATGTTATCCAGGACTCAATCCTAAGCGATTAGTTGAGGGAATGATCCTAATGGTTTGTGAGGTTTCAACCTAAAGTCTAAAGAAAGAATGAATTAAACAACTCACTTCTAAAGTAGAAGATGAATTGTAATTCAAAAAGGAAAGTGATGAGTTATTAAAAGAAAGCACATAAGTGCTTAACAAAACACAAAATGGAATTGTAAAAGAGATGAAAGGAAAGAGGTTTGAATGTGGATTCCTTATCCACACTCAATTGAAACTTACCCAAGCCCCTACATGGTTAGTAAACATGTATAAGAAGTATAAGGAGTAAAAGAACGCTTAATGCACCATAAAGATCAAAAGAATTAGATGAGAAATCAAATCCTAATGTCACAACCAGAATGTACATCACATGGAAAACAAATGATCATTATCATGCAAGTCCAAGTGGATAGGCAACAAACATCATCCATGATATTAAAACATGCTACCATAAGAAAAGGGAGAATGAAAGATGAAAAGAAATGGAAGAAACATGCCTAAATGGAACATGTAATCCAAGGATCAGAATTGAAATGAAATAAAAAATGATTCACAAACATCTCACAAGTATTTATGAAGCAACATCAAGACATTCAAGAAGCAATAGAAGAAGAAAGGAAATGGAAATTCAAGAGATAACACAAGTACTTCATATTAAGGACACACAAAGTTCAAATGAAAGTGAACATGCAAATATGACACATAATATGTACCAATGACCTATAATGTCAAATGAATATCTCACAAAGTAGGCAAATGATCATGCAAGTATGCACAAAAGCAATCATGTACACATGCACAAAGATTACAAGGATATGACATGTTGTAATGCTTCAAATGAAATGTTTTAAACAAAAATCAAATGAGTTCATGAAAATTATGAAAACATGGTATTGAAGCTCACAAATTAGAGATGAATCACATATCAAAGTAGCATGCAATAAACCAAGGCAAAATGATGTCAAACCATGCACTTAGGTCAAGTATACACATCATACAAAGTAGCACAAAAATGAACACCCAACATGCCATAAACTGACTTAAAAAAATCAAATAAAAATCACTTAACATACCTCAAGATGATAGTGACTCAATGCAAAAAGAAGAGAATCAACACAATTTTTAATGATTGAGAACAAAAATGCACAAATTTATGTATCACATTAAGCATGCATACAAATAAAAATCAAAGAAAATTATGGAACAGGGGCAAAAATGTCATAAAATCAAGAAATAAAATCATGAACAATTTTCTAAATGTTTTAAGAAGGCTCATGAATTTTTGTGGAATTTTATAATGCCATTTGGTATTTTTAAAAATTAAAAAGCAAACGTGTAGAAAAATGAAAATAAAAAATGAAATGCAATATGAATGGGGGTGCATGCATAGTAATTAATCAGTTCAAATTAAATGGGCTTGAAAACATGGGAGGTGTGGATATCAATCTGACTAAGTCCATTACACGCGCAATCCACCATAACTACCATACTCTTCAGTCAACACAAGTCAAAGCAAGGATCACCGTTGGATCCAGTCAAGTCAATAACCAAGTCAAAGTAAACAACATCAACGCGCACATGTGAATGAGCACACACACTATCATGTACCATGCCACACAATGCTTAAAATAAAAATCAGAAAATCACACGTGACATGCACATGAACTTTTAATGTGCTGTCATCACCCGAGCCACACGATCAAGGAAAATGGATGGACCAGATTAAAACGTGCATAAACCCTAGCTCTAACAGTCACCGGCCGGAGGTGACCTCCGGTCACCTTCTCCGGCCAAACCACCACCGTCTGCAACCTTGATTTCTCAAGAAATCCACAAACGATATACCAAAATGAAGCTGAGCTCACACATATCATGAATATGCAATTAATTTTCATAGATCATGCACGCATAACACAAACCGAGCCAAAACAATTTGCCCTAACATCACACCTAAACTCCTAAAGAGCCTATCAACTAACCAGAACTCACGCATAGCTTCTAATAAGATCTAAACACATAAAACGAGTTTAAATCATACTGATATGAAGCATTAAGATTGAGTGAATTAAAACCTGAAAGTGTGGCAACTTGATGTGTTGAGAAAACCAGAGAAAAGCTTGAGGTGTTGAGCTTCTAGATCTTCAACCTTAGCAAAATAAATGCTACTTGATGTGGAGATCTTGAGAGCAAAAACAGAATTCCAAACTGTGATGATGTTATGCTTGGACAATGGAGTTTTCTCTTGAATGTTCTTGCTCAGAATGGATGAAGATGATTGAGAAAGGAAGAAAAATCGTGCAGAATCAGAGAGAGATAATGGAGAGAATGTGAGAGTGTTTGAGAGAAAGAGTGAGAATCAAATTGAAAAATGAATTTGTGAAGAGAAGTTTTGTTTTATACTATGAGTTAACCATGGTTTAGTGAGTTGGTTAATTGAGTTAAGGTGGCTAAAGTGAGTCCACCCTAACTAACTGAGTCAAGTTAGTTAGGGGGCGAGTCAGATTGGCAATGATAAGGTGGTGGTGGTTCATGACAGTTATGGTGGAATTGAAAAGGTGAGAGCATGGCTGTTGTATCAGAAACTTGCTTAGCAAGTTTGCTTTTTCCCATTTCATGCAAGGCACGTGCTAGTGTTCATAGTGTAGGTGAAATGTGTTTGGTTGAAAGAGGAAATGGTTGGAGAGTGTGAACAATGCATGGGTGAGTGCTATGACAATCAACAACAACATTTGTTTTTTTTTCATGACAGTTAAGAACAGATACAACAGTGGTTATTTGAAGATGATTTTCTCTCTTGTTAGTGAATGATTCAATGAGGTTTAGATGCCAAATGAAAGAGGAACTATCGTGGAACAATAGTGATGTTGAAAACAAGTCAAATGGAAGTGTGTAAGATGGTGAAAAATAGCTCCAAACATCAAGACACAAATCTGGCTTCATGAGCGTGTGACTTGAGGCATGGCAAGGCAACATGGCGCCTAGGTTTCAGTCACGATCATCATGACTTTGGACCATCATAACTCCCAATCCAATGATCAGATGAAAAATTTATAAACACCAACTTTGAAGATCTCACATAGAGGAACAACTTTGATGTTGAAAGATTTTCCATTTGAGGTCTCTAACCATGAGTAATTGATCCATACATTTTGCCCACCAACTGTTTGAGAAAATGATGTGCGCGTGACCTGAAAATCCTTGGTCATGACCTGGTTTTGTCCAAGTTTCCTCCAACTTTGATCCATCATATCTCCCTCAATTTTTATCCAATGGAGATGTTCTACACATGGATTTGAAGCTTAAAGCAAGACCTTTTGTTGTGGCAGAGTGGAATTTTCATTTGGTGCTTCAATTTTAAATGGCCTTGGTTCAAACTCTGATGCAAAAATGGCCAAAACTTGCTATTTTTAGTAACCCTTCTTCATCCAAAAATGACAACTTTCCACCTCTTGATTTTTCATGATTCCTTTGGAGTTTCTTGATCAAATTTTGCACATTGGTCACGTATAACATGAATTTTATGAATTTGGCCACAAAAAGTCAAGAGTTGAGTTTTTCCTCTGATTATTTGACTTGGCCCCAATTTCCCTGATTTTTTATCTTTCTTTCAATTGAACCACTTCTAAAACCAATTGAGAGGTGATTTTCCACATACACACACTTAAGAACATATAGAATACCATGACATCAAGTTTTGTCCAAAAAATCAAAGATATCCTGATTTTATTAGAAACCCTAATTTTGACCTCCTCTGGTTAGGAGGGAAAGGTGCAGTCTTCAATTTCAAATTCCTCAGAGTATGTTGTGTATCCTTTTAAAGGATGATGGGATGTGCCATTTGAGGATGATTTTGGATCAATGAGCTATCTCTTTTGAGGGTTTTCCTTCAGTTTTTTTGAACCTCTTGCATGATGAAAGATGTAGGGCTTCAATCTCCTATTGGATCTCACCTTCTTGAGGTTGTGGATGATCAATTGAGATGGTATGAGACATGAGAGACTCTTGGCTTGCCTGGAGGCAACTTGATTGACTTTTTTGTGCTTTGAATGATCCCTTGATTGTCCATCTTTTCCCCGATCACATGCCCTGATGGTAAGAGGGATGCTATGCTCTATTTTTCTATGTTAAATGCAATGCAATGCTAATGATAGATGATAATGCTATGCTAAGATGACAAAAAGGGAGAGCAAATTTTAGGGTATTACAGCGCGTCCTTTTGATTTTCCCCAACGTTTCAAATCTGAAACCCCGCATCTCCCCGGCGTTACGACCAGACACAACTGTCTGATGCCCGACTTGTGTGCGACTATAGGAACTTCGAGCACGAGAATGGCCTCCTCGGTTCCTCTCTTGGCGTATCCTCGACATGCCAATAACCCTTAAGTCATTACTCTAGCATCTCAGAGCAACGACTTGGGGGGCTCCTATTCTGAACTGGGCCGAGGCTATCCAACAGGCAAGCAGGCCCAACCCATACAGCCTAGGGAGGCCCAATAAGGCCCTTCTGCAAGACACGTGACTGCCACGTGCAAGCCACAGTTTCGCCGGACACTTAGGCAGTGTCGGGCACTTGGGACAATAGGAAAGAAGGACATCACACCCTGCTGAGATGTACCTCCCCGACAGATCAGCTTTTCCCCACGAGAATGCAACACATCACTCCTCGACGGACATGATCCCTCCCCGCAAGGCCATGTCCATTCTACGGGCTTGCTATATCCTCGACACAGAAGGCTCATCCCCGCGAGGCCATGCCCATTCTACGGGATTCATATCTCCTCGACACAGAAGGCTCCTCCCCGCGAGGAGTACCCAACGGTCCATACCACGTGGACACGTTCCAAGTAACCTCCCACGTCCGAAGGATTCAGTCAGCCCTACTTCCGGAAATCTAGGAGCAGTTACTCTAGGGCGAAGACCACGTGCTGGTCTTCACTACTACACGTAAGCCCTAGCAATTGCTTGGAGTAGGCCTAGTTGATCCAGCCCACTGCAAGTAACCGTTGGCCCCGCGCTGGGGGCTCTCTATAAATACCCTCTCACTTGAGAGGGTCAGGTTAGACACATTCTTCTTGCCACTCTACACTTTCTGTATTTGCTGTTACTCTGTACACTCTCTCACTTGAGCGTCGGAGTACCTTGCAGGTACACCCCCCCCGCCGTCTCTCACCACCACCGGAGCTGCTGTTCTAGACGCTGTTGGCCACTATCAACTGTCTGATCCAGGTACGATCAATATATATATATATATATATATATATATATATATATATATATATATATATATATATATAATTTAAGAAGAGTTATTAGTATTTAAGATTTTATATTTTAAAAATATAAAAAAAAAATACAAATAAAGATTCAGTCACACATTAAAAATAATAAAGCATATAAAGAAATTGTGCCCTTATCTTTCATATGCATTACAGATGATACATTAAATAATTTTTAATAATATTTATCCTATTAATCAAACAATACAATGAAATGAATAAAATTAAAAATGTGTAAGGAATCAATCAAAATGGTTAAACTTAAAAAGTTAATGGATGTATTAAAATTTAAAAAGATAGGATGAAAACTGAAAAAGTAACCTATTCTCCGTAAAGAAAATCTCCATATTTATGTTAGCATATTTTCCTTATGTCACTGCCACCAAACAAATTAAAAACAAAAAATTAATAAGGGTTGCTAAAAGAATATAGGAAAAAATCTAAAGTTGAATTAGAGAAATATTATAGAAAAGTTGGTTGTTACCATTATTATCTTTCTCTTTCATTTTCATCCTCGTTCTTTCTTCTATATCTTCTATTTGCTTCTCCACCTTTTTTTTCTCTCTCACACATTTTTCTTTTTGTTTTTTCTGTATCTAGTATGTGGAATATAAAATGGGGACGGGGTGGTTTTTTAGTTTAAAAATTGTATAGAAGTTACCAAAGATGAGAAATAATAACTTACTAATCTATTAACCATAAAAAAAAAGGTGTAAAAAAATTAATTTATTAGGGGCAAAATTGGAAGTAAAAAAGGTTACACCAAAATTGTGTTTTGCCTTTATATATTGTTATAGATGTTATATTTTAAAATTGGGTATTATTAATAATCAATAACGTATAAATTTATAATTAATATTATATAGGATTTGTAGAATAATAATAATAATAATAATAATTGTAGCGGTAAAAATTGTAAGTGTAAGCTATTGATTAATTTAACTCATAAAACAAGAGTCGTCACCGCACTTTTCTTTTATCTAAAAGGAAAGGAAAAAAGAGCGAACAAAACCTAAACAAGTTCTAAAACAAGAATAAACACAGAATGGGTAAGGGGGTTGGTTACGCTAAGGGAAGGTGTTAGCACCCAAAACGTCTATAGTACTCTATAGGAACCCTATGAAATATCTACGGTTTTTGGTTTGAAAAGGTTTGTTTGAAATGAGATTGGGAAGATGAGAAGAGAAATATTTTTTTAATATTTTTCTGTTTGGAGAGACTTATCGCCTCATGCCTACGTACCCACAAAGTGCAATATAGGATCAAAACCTCGTAGTTCGTAGTACAAATAACAAAAATGGTTTGTTTCAATTGATTTTAAATGCAAAGACAAGTCATCATTTTAAGGAGAAAACTACGACTAGTTGCCCACAAGTATAAGAAAATAACATTTGCATCACCTTAAGTTGGAGGATTTGGTCTTGAATTAAAAATCAACAAGTCTATCACTGAACATCTAAGTGGAAAATGTAAACATCTTAAATACTATGGGGAATAAGAGAATTACATCTCAACTATGAAATTGACTCATGTCTAAACTTTTTGAAAAGTTTTAAAAGAAAAAGTGCACAAAGGCACAAAAGGTTTGAATGAGTTTTTGTATTTTTTTTATGTCTTTTTGAAATTAGTCAAAGTATGACTAACATTGATTGACATTTATTTAAGAAAACAAAGTTTGAAAATCACTTTACCAAAGTCAAGTTTTATTATGAAATCGGTTTAATTTTGAAACCAGGATGGTTTTAAAAAGAAAATAAGATTTTGAAAATTGAAGAAGGGGTGGAGAAGAAGTTACTATCCTAAAGCAAAAAGATAAAAGTTAAGGATAAGAACGGTTTAACCACACAAGTAAGCTCCATAACATAAGCGTTATTTCCTTTAGATTAGGCCTTGATCAAGTTAGGTCTTCAAAAGAGAACTCCAAGTACACAAAAATCCAAAATTTACCATCACAAACTTCCAAGCATATGTAAAGATCCTATTTCTAAGTCCAAAGTTCCATGTCCAATGCAAAAGATAATAACCATAGACCACAATTAAGAGAAGAGGTTTTTTATTTAGGGGTTTCAACCTTTATTAATGCTTTTGGTCCAAGTGGATAAAAGAAAAAAAGCATAAACATAAACAAATTATCCAAGTGGACAAAGGAAGAATGGTGGAAACATAAACAAATAATATGATATGATAACACAAAGCATAAAAAAAATATAGAGAGATAGGGAGCAAGAAGGAAGCATAAACATAGCACAATTAATATACAATCACAACTACAAAACGTGCAAACAACAACGCCAGGTTTACAATAAATTCATATACACTGTTGTAATATATTAAAATTTTCGCGCTCAGTGATTAGCTGGATTTATAAACAATACTTTAATCACGGTTGTCTATAAAAACCGTAGTAATAAATGATGTGTAGCAAACTTCGATTCTTAGCAACTTCATTTTTTCCATTTTTTAGAGTACATTAAGCATGCGTCACTTAAGTCCTTTATTTAAGAAGTAAAGTGTAAATAATTTTACAACGGTTAGTTTAAACAACCGTTGTTATACGCTTGTGTCACTTAAGTCAATTATTTAAAAAATAAAATGTAAATGATTTTACAACGGTTAGTTTAAACAACCGTTGTTATACGCTTGTGTCACTTAAGTCCATTATTTAAAAAATAAATTGTAAATGATATTACAACGGTGAAGAAAATCAATTGTTGTTAGAGGACTTACGTTTCCACTACGATTATGTTACACAACCGAGATTTAAGAGTTTACTGATAAATTAAAACAAAACTTATTCTGGATTTCTTTCATAAGACGCCCTAGGCGAACAAGCTAGGCAGAGACGATAGCGGTGGCATAATCTTTACTTTCTTCGTATCCATTCATTTGGAGCTCAAATCTTCATCTTTCTCAGTACGGTACTATTCAACATCTTCATTAATTTTATCTTGGTTTATGTTGTCTATGCTCAAATATTCACCCTCTTCATTCATTTGATTCCTCATCTTCGAAGTACGGTACTCTTCAACATCTTCATTCATCGCGTGCATAAGATTCTCACCTTCGAAGTACGATATTCTTCAACATTTTCATTATTTTTTTCTTTGTTTATGTTGTATATGCTCAAGTGAGTATGAGAGTACATGTTTCATATGCTTTAGGTAATGATTGTCTGTTGGGCTGTACTTTTGTATAAGTTACCAATTCGTAATACAAACCATAGTAATCTGATTTCATTGGCTATGATATGACATTTGTTGGTTATCATAGATAGAATTTTGATTTCTCTTGTGAAAGTTACAGGTATATAGAACAAGGTTCTACAAAGTTTTGCAAGAAATCTGGTAGGCACGATGTTCAAGTTAGTGTTAGGTAACACTTGTTGTATTGCCAATATCATCAGTAGTCTGTTATTTATGCCTCGCTTGCCATATACGCTATGCTTTAATGCCTTCAGTTGTTTCTGTAACAGAAAGAATGCCAAGGAAGTTATTCTGAGATTGAATGGAACAATGACATCAATGCAGAACGTGCGTCTTTTCTGGGTAGCAGTCCGAAAAATAAGCATGCCAGTTCTATTTTCTTCTACTTCAAACTTAATTTATTCGTAATCTAGTCCAGTTTGATGTTTGTGTACTAAAATTTCTAATCTAAATTTTGTCATCGTAACCATGTACATGCATCCTCAATGAATGTTTTTATATCATCCTTATTTAATGTTTTGTGACAGGTTATTTTAGTAATGTTTTATACATAACAAAAATTTATAGGAACATCATGGTGTGGAATCTTAGGGCCCATTATTCCTTAAACACACATTACCACTTCTTATGTAAATAGCATTAGGGTCTACATTAGTTTATTTAATGTTTTGATTTCTAATGCCCCATCTTAAATAAGAATATAATAAAAATTGAATGAGTAACTTGACCATCACTATTCAATAACCTGCAATGGTTTTTGAATTAAAGAAATAATAATGACTTTCAAATAAAACGATTAGATTTTCAATGTAGAGAAAAGATGAAGAATCAGAGAAATCATTATAAATACTTTATTCCTCTTCTTACCATCACACAAGCAGCATCATTGAAGAGGAATAATCAAAATGAGTTCCAACAATGCAGTCCAGGTCCAACAAACTGTAGATAATCAACAACTTGTCCAGGTTAAAGATGCTTTATATGTCCAAGAAGTTGTCCAGGTCGTTGAGGCTGTAGAGGTCCAACAAGTTGTCCAGCCCGAACAAGCTGTACAGACCCAACAAGCTGTACGAACCAGGAGGAGAATAAGGAGATCAAGAAGAAAGAGAGGGAGGACAACTACGGTCGATTCAGATGATGATGACGTAGCACTATATATTTGGAGTAACTTTATGTCAGGTAGGGCATTTAGATTTGATAATTAAAATTTAAAAGTGTCTTTGTTGTCTTCAATATTCAGGAGTTTTAGATGTATTAAATATGAAACTTGCACTTGTGAAACATTTTGTTGTCTTTGATATGGCACACAATTCTTATTAATGGTACTTGAATGAAAACTTTATCACAAATGTGGGTTGTATTTTCTGTTGTGATATGATGAACAATAATATAGGTTAAAAATGGGATTATATACAAACGTAAGATGATATTTGTTAATTTTGCAGAATATATAACAACGGTTATACATCATAACCGTTATAACATCTCGCGTGCTGTTAAAAAAAATATCAAAATGGCGCAGCTGAGAATCGAACCAAGGACCATTATATTTATCACAACGGTTCGTTTGAAAAACTGTTGTGATAGGGCGCGCTGGTTCCAGGTTATTACAACGGTTAATGGGACGTCATAGTAAGTATTATTTTACAACAACACTCTACATAACAGCGCCTACGCCCGCATGATTATACATCTTTCCCAAACGTTGTTAAATAGATTTTCCGTAGTAGTGAATATAGAGCAACGACGATCCAAAATGAGAGAACAAGTTTTGTTGTTTTACAGAAATGCGCAACTAGTCATCCCTGAGAATGAAAACATGGTCTCATACATTACCATTGGGAGGGCTCTAACTCGGATAAAATCAATGAGTATGCCAACTAACCCCCACGGGCAACAAGAGAAATCCAATCTATTTCAAACCACGCCATGGAAGAGTAGGAGACTGATAATTCACTTACAAAACACAATGGTCCAATTTAGCGCTATGTTAAGCAATCGTAATCGGACTTATATAGAAGCCACGACTATCTAAGGCAGGTCAATAACAATGTTAGTGCTAATGCATGCTAGAGAAGTGATATGTAGATCACTCTCCGAAAGCAATATCGCCCGAAAAGAAATGAGGCAACAATCGCATCTTCATCAAGAACTTAAAATAAGTTCAAATCATATTGAAGATTTTCATTGATCAAAAGAAGAAAAAAAAAAGAAGAGGGGAGAAAGGAAGCCAAATTGAATTACAATATTTGGATCACTCCATCTTTAAGTTCCATCACTCTTCTTGGTGGATTAAGGTACTAAACCTATCACTAATTCAAAACACCTAAAATAAATCCAATGAACCACTTAAAGATAGATTTGAACTAATGAGGGTTTATCCAACTTCATCTAACACCCAAAGTCCATGGAATTTAATGAGAAATTTGATCAACAAACACTACAATTCAAGGCAAAATCAAAGGAAATGGAAGAAAAACGGAAAGAACTCAAAACAGTCCCAAAACAAGACAAAAACACATTATGGACGCTGTTAATCGATTAACATAGTGAAAACAACAATTCCAAAATGCATAAACATGTGCTAATCGATTAACACCGGTGTGTTAACTGATTACACCTGCTAAAACAACAGAAACTCAGTTTGAAAAATACAAAATTCTTGATCAATCATTTCTTCAAACACATCGTGATCAAGGAACACAATTGTGCACGAAATTTCAAGTAAAACAACATCAAAGAACACCAATGGAACACAATTTGCAAGATCCAAAGATCAAGCAACAAGAATCAATAAGAGCTCATATTGTGGAAGATGAATCAAATATAACAATGGTGGAACAAGTGAATTACCACTTCAAATCTGAAAATGCTTCAAATCAACTTCAAGAACAACACTCCAAGGCTTTGATATACAGAATTTGATGTTGATGAAATGTATGGATGAAGGTTTAGCTCAAAGAGTAGTAAGATTCAATGAAAAGCTTACTAACTTTTAATGGAAGAAAGAGCTTTGGTGATCTTGGGTAGATGAAGAAAATTGAGAATGAGGAAGAATTTTGACAAGGTGAATTTGGCTATCAAAAGCTTGTAGAATGAATGAAATGAGACTTCTATTTATAGGATTTAGGCTTGGGAATTTTGGTCGCTTATAGCTTGGTTTGGAGCCAAAATTAGGCTTAGAATTTGAATTTGGAGGCAAAATCAAGATCAAGTGGTGATTAATGAGGGTGTATGGTGGGAATTAATTATGATTATGTAGGGGAATTAAAATGAGGTGATCTAGAATATTCTCATGATGAAACAAGTGAAATTTGGTGTAAAATGCTGCAGAATTTGAATTTGGCTCATTTTTTCACAATTCTGCACATGGTTAATCGATTAACCATATAGTGTTAATCGATTAACACAGTAAAAATTGTGAAAATTTGCCTTTTTGTTGCACTGTTGTGGCTCTGGCTCGATTCTTTTTGCTTGTCAAAGAAGACATGAAAATAAACACATGAACCTTGGAGTCTCTTGAATAATAGTAAATCAAATCTTGGGAAACTCTTGATCAAATGATTTTGAATTGTTTGCAGATCAACTTTGACTTTGTTCAGATAAATTTCATTCGAGTTGAGGAACTGGTACTTGATAGTCTTAATTCAAATCTACTGAAAAAAGTTAGTAGAAGGAAAACAAACATATTTTTTTAAATTTTAATTAGAGGTTAGTAAACATAAACCTAAACAAATGTAAATCAAACAAGAAAACAGGGGGTGCTTGGTGATCTCCCTCGAAAACAAACCTACAAAGGAAGGCAAGAGAAACAAAGCTTGTGATCTTGTTTGTGGTATGAGATGCAAATACCATGGGGGATATTAGAGATAAAAATTAGGGTAATACAATAATAATAATAATAATAATAATAATAATAATAATAATAATAATAATAATAATAATAAAATTAAAGAAATTATATATAGGATTGAAGTTAAACAATTAATCAGAATCTGACATTATTGAGAAATTGTTTTTTAGTTTGTGTTGTTCGTTGTTAAGTTTATAAATATCTATTATATTTAAAAGATGAGAGTATTATTAATAAATAGAAGTATATATTTAATAAATATTTATTATATAATATTTAAAAATAATACTCCAATTACAAAACTAAAAGTTTAATTCACGCTCAAGAAATATAAATATAAATAAGAGCTATCAAATATTCAATAAATAAAGAAATTAAAGAATTATATATGAAATAAGACTTATCTTACAACCGTTATCAATTGAATAAGTGAATTATGTTATTTGAAATTTGGAGTAAAGTGTCAAAAGTTCGATTTATGTATAAATAATTTATTTAAATTAACAGTGATAAATTATTTGATTGGATCTAAATATAGGAATTT
Organism: Lathyrus tuberosus; assembly: GCA_022829125.1. Lineage (NCBI taxonomy): Eukaryota > Viridiplantae > Streptophyta > Magnoliopsida > Fabales > Fabaceae > Lathyrus > Lathyrus tuberosus. The sequence continues at coordinate 12,908,796 of JALAZF010000124.1, read as the reverse complement.
AATTTTGTATAGTTTTCAAATATAAATAACATACTGAGTACAATTTATTTAGAAAATAGTGATAAAAATATAATTAATAACCAAGTACATCAAACAGTTTCGGCATATTAATTTATTTTATAGTATTGTTTTTATTTCTTACTTAATTACATTTGTGAAATGTGATTGACTTTTAAATTATTATTTAGAGTCACTAAATAATGATTCTTTTATTAAATTGATAACTCACTGAATAAGAACATAAAACAAAGTGTGAATAGCTAGACATCATTTTTAAGTTTTATGTAGGTTACTCGTTATAAATTATTTGGTTGGATCAAAATTAGTAGCATACAAATCTACTAACGAATATATATCAATATGTATTACTACAAATAATATATTTTGAGATAAATCATCGTTAGTAGTATACAATCCTACTAACTAACATATCTCATCATGCATTACTATAAATAATATATTTCATGACACATATTTCATCTTAAGTATCGAAAAATCAAGATATAATTCCTGAACCCGTCCTAATTTATTTCTCACTACTACATTTTGACTCTACACCAACGCACGAAAACCATTGCAAATATTAAAAAATCCGTTGCCTTTCTCTATTAGAACGGTTTTCAGACCGTTCCAAACTAAGGTGTTGCTATATCCTTTTGCAACGGTTATTGTGCCCAATGGCAACACCTCATACATAGTTGTTGTTTTAGTTTTACTTAGATAACGGCTTCCAATAGCAACGTTTGTACTTCGTTCTCAGATTAAAAACCCTTGGCTTTCTGGTGTTTTTGGGAACGACTATTTCATACTCCCTCTGTCCCATATTATAAGAGAAATTCACTTTTTAGATTCATTAAATGATTAATGTATCTGGTTTATATATAGATCAGATACATTAATTATTCAATGAATCTAAAAAGTAAATTTCTCTTATAATATGGGACGGAGGGAGTATGATATAGCAACGGTTTGTAACTATTGTTAATTTGAAACCATTCCAGTAGATCTATATCTTAATTTTTTCTCCATAGTCTATAGCAACGTTTTTGATACAACAACAACACTTTATAACCGTTGTAACAAATGATTTTTTTAAAATATGAAATCATTTTATTTTATTAACCTTATAGTAAATATCATCATTCACAACTTTTTTTATATAATAATATACATATACAAATTTTAAAATGATCTTTCAATTTAAAAAATAAAATAACATAATTCATTATATATTTATATATCCTAATATCAATCATAATTCACAATCAACAAAACATCTTTAATATACATTTCATATTGTCAAACACCGTTCATAATGGAAATAACATCTTGAATCTATACAAGTAAACTTAAACATCTACATCTACATCTCGACATCTACGTCTCTTCATCATCAAATGACTGAAAATCTTCATTGATATTATCATTCATGATCTGCAAAATAAAAGTAATAAAATAGAAATAAGATTATTACCCAAAATCTCTAAACTATAATGTAAAGCATAAAAAAATCAATCTTACTTGATCATTAATTGGAGCATGTGTTGATGCAGAAGAACGTAAGACACTATTAGCATCAGTTGTAGGAGTTGATATTAAAGTTGCGAGAGCCTCTATATTCAACTCTATTTTTGATTCAAAATGTTCTTACGAAACAGCTGCATTTTTCTTTCCATTTCTTCCTTATCTTGACGACGTTTCTCTTCCATCTCTTGTATCCTATAATTAAACTGTCTAACCTTACCTGCATGATCTTTTTTAAGTTTTGCAATTTCTTCATTTCTATTCAAGAGAGTTGGTGTTGTGGTTCTTCCATGGCAACACATTCTCCACGGTTTTTGTTTGCCAAATACATTTTCAAAAGCTTTTGAAGAAGGCTGCCCTTGATTTTGAATCAAGTCTTGAAGCTTTATCTAGCATACATAATATAGTAGTAGTGAATGAAATACAAAAAACAAGACAGAACAATCAAAATACCAAAACCTTTAGAAATAAAAGAGCTTACTTTTAAATTAATTAAACGATTAAGGCATGATTAAGCCATAGAATCCCTTGGTCCAAGTTTTGGACAAGGACAAAGGGTGAATAACAGTGGTGCAAATTATGCATATACCAAAGGTATTTGCTAAGCAGTGTCTTTGACATTATGCACACATTGGGTAAGTTACTTAGCTATGAAATGTAGCATCTTTTCCAGTTTTCAACTCATCCCTAATTATTTATAGTTGTGCCCATCATACCTACATGTACACTAGTACACTTCATTAAGCTCAAAATTTTTACATACTAAGCCAACTCTAACATAGACATTCTTGAAGCCAACTATACTGAACAAATTACTTAAACAAAAAAAAAACAATATTCATAAATAGAAATGTTCCATATTTTGATAAGTGTGTGGATGATTTTGATATTATTTGCATGTATATGAAAGCCCTTATGTAAGGAAAGTAAAAATGTAGGTAGAGAAGTCACACCTAACCGATCCTAACATATTCTTCTAGAAACATTTTTTTAAAGAAGCCCTTTGTAAATATTGATATAGCTGTCTTTTATTAAACAATAATTTTTTCGATTTATTAGTGCCTTTTTACATTCTTCTGCATTATCTAGCAAGTTTATTGTAATATAATGTAGCAAGTTTATTATAATTTTTTGTTTGGGGTGGGGGAGAGGGGATATAACTTTTTGTTCAAAATGTCTAAGGAGGATTAAGTATTTCACAGTTAATATTACCATGCTTCTAGGATAGGGGTATGCTCATTCTAAAGGAATGTTAACAAAATTATGCATTTTGTTTCTGTCTGCATATTTGGTTTTTTATTCATTGTTCTATAATTTACTGCGTAAAGAATACATATTCTTGAAAATATATACCTCTCCCAAGATAGAAACAATAATGTAAAATTGTTATCAAGTAAACTATCATTTATAACTGGAAAGGCTCTAACAACTCCAATAGAAAGAAGCAAGGTAATATCCTACAAATTTGAGCACCAACTAATATTATGACAAATCATTGAAATTATTGAAAAAGATGAGAAACTTAGGATAAACTTTGGTGACAACTTGTAAACTTATTAATAGTTATTTTCATAGTTTCCAATTTGGACCAAGGGATTCTATGGCTTGTCTAGAACTTGGACAAAGAGATTAGTGGCTTGATAATAACATTAATTTAACAACAATAACTTACAATTGCAGGTTGGTTTCTTGATCCAACTCCTTTCCTTTCCTACTTTGTCGAGTAGCAATGAACACTTCAGTCTGAGTTGGAGGTTCTTTATCTTCATTACTTTCACGCTAAACCAAGTAAAAAAAGATTATGAGAATATTAATAAAATAACACAATAATTTAATATTCAATTTGAATAATTAAAAAAAGAATATCATTTTTTCACTAATAACAGCAAAGACTTTATTCCCCATTCGATGTCTCCATTTTAGTTGAGCTATATTTTCGGCATTTTGATGACTAACTTCCTACATTCGTTGATATAGAAATTTACTTTAATTTCTAGTGCTGAACACAAAAAATTCTCATTCACAAGTATGTTATACACGAAAAAAGCTCATTCGTTTTAATTGTGAAGTGTGTATCAGGATAAGTCAACCTCTCACATTTGATATAAATATAAAAATTCTAAAAGAATTCAAAAATAATGGACAACAGCTAGATGTACAATTTCAATCAAGCTTTTATGGATATTCAAAGGTCACATAGCAGCTAGATGTTATAACTAAAGCCCACAAAAAAGGTTACTTATCAGATTTAGTATAGAATGCATTTGAAACTTCTGACTTGAGTTTTTTTTTTTATCTTTCCAATACATAAATCAACATAGAATGCACATAAATCAGCATGTAAATCAGCATAGAATGCACATAGCTAAAGCCCACAAGAAATGTTACTTATCTGATTCAGTATAGAATGCACATAAATCAACATGTAAAACATAAATATGAATATATCTTACTTGAGTTTTTTGATCTTTCCAATACTCCAATAACTTTCTAAAATATTCTTCTGGTACCTCTCGTGGACGATTTTTTAGCTGCTTGCGCAAGGTTTTGTCCTTATTAAAATGATAATTTTTACGCAAGCATTTGTATCGTCTCCAAGCATCATTTATAATAGCAAATACAACCTTCATTCCTTCCTTTGGGACGTTGTATTTTTCCTGCAAAAACATATATTTAGAAAGATGTATACATTAAAGTATGTTAACAAACACAAAATCAAATAAAAAAAATTAATTTCATTGACATAATCCCACACGAAATCTATATTGTGTGTCTCCCAAAACTTACCCAAAGAATTTCAGTTATTGAAAGTGAGAGGACATAAATCTGACTTCTTCCTATTGTGCCCAAAAAACTATTGAGTTCAGACACTGTTTTTTCATCTGGCCCAATTGGTTTTCCTTCTTCATTCAAGGTGAACTTTTGTCTATCTTTGAATTCTCGTGCATGAATTTTCCGACATAAAGTCTTTCCTCATTTTCTTATTAATCTTGAGGATGAAGCACCTAAGGTATTACCTTCAGCTTTATTTGCATTTGTTCCCCCAACTTCCTCACTACCATTGTTGATACCTTTCTCCATATATTCTTCCATTTCATTTTCTTCTATATCTTCATCGTCAAATTCCTCTACTCCATTTTGTTCCTTATTTTTATCGAGATATTCTTAAAGTGGCATGGTTGGACACTTTGGAATATTTATTTTCTTCTCAAAGACTTATTGAGACTTGTTCATAGTATTGTTGAGGCTTTGCGGAAACTGAATTTAAAAAATAATGAGCTTGATATTAACCAATAATAATTAAAAATTCATTAAATAAAACAATATATTATTGTAAGTGCTTTTGTTCTTATTTTTTAAAAATAACTTTCCAAATATTTACTATTAGGATTAGAATTTGAAATTACTATGAATTACCTAATTGGTTTTCTCATTGTTGTTTTTTGAGACTTGTGACTCAATCGAACCTTTAACTTAATGATCCACAGTAGATTTCAATTTCTTCATAGTATTATTGTTTAGAACAAACGCTTTTCTTGGCTCAATACTTTCCTTTGTGGCTTCTACTTCCATTTGTCTCTTATTATTATTCAGAACAGGAACTTTGCTCGGCTTGGCAACTTCTACTTCTGATGGACTCTGATTCTTATTATTGTTCTGAACTGACGCCATGCATGGCTTAACCATTTTCTTAGAGACTTCTACTTTTGATTGCTTTCGATGGTCCAACTTTTGAATGTTTTCAACATTGGTGTTTATATGATTGCTTCCTTGATTTGTTGGATTGTCTTTTAAAGCTTTTTCATTTTCAACCTTGATTTTCATCTTCCTCCTTAAATCTGTGCTAGACTTAGCTTAGAAATCAAACACAAAATCATTCTTATTGCATAAACAATCAAACAATAAGTTTTCATTATTTTTCATTTTAAATGCAGAATAGTAATTACATCCCTATTTTAAATAATTGGAAGTAGGATAATAAAATAATCCATTTTAAATTTATAAAAAAGAAAGTATTGATACTGCATATATTTGTACCCTGCAAGCAAATCAACAAGTAACCTATATCTGCAGCACCACATTCATGCTAATTACTATATTTTTTACATTAATAATATATATGGCACATAAAATCAATGTAGGGACATATAAATAAGCCATATGTCCTTTGAAAACTATGTTAATTTCAAAATACATGCATGATTGATCTATTGTTGGCACATGGCAATGAATGTTGTACACAGTGATTCTTATTCACTGTCATTTCAAAATGAGTATTCACAATCCCTTTTATAGAAATTTCAACATTACAACCATTTTCTCCTTTAAGCAAATTTAAGAATTCTATTTCAAAACCTCATGTGATTTCACTTATTTACCCTCACCCCACAATATCATCTTCCTCGTACCTGCACTTGAGCAGTGACTGTATTATTAATTCAAAAATACTCTTCAACTCTTTATTAATCTCTTATATGATAAAACCACATAATGGTAGTTTTGTATTTTCGCAACTAGTCTTCAAAAATAGCTTATATAATATTGTCCTTGATCCTATAGGTATTTTGAATTAATTAATTATTTTTTCACTTCAAAAGTAAAGTGATACAATATTAAATTTATCAGAAGAGAAGCGTAAAAAATAAAGTGATACAGGGCTGTGAAGTGAGCATTCAACTTATATGCACCCGAAACTAAATTAAATTGATTAACACGCATTTTCAAAACTATTAGAACAAAACAAACTCAATCATAATAACATAGCATGTGAAATTAGTGGTCTCAACTTTTTGCATAAATAATATAATAATAGGAAAATGTACAGTGAAACCCACAACATACATAAACTATTTCAAAATGAAATTCACACAACATAAAAAATTGTCATAAAATTTGAATCATCATTAGATTCTATTACATCTGGAACAAGTACAAAATTATCAACAATTGTTGGTGGAATGTCATTCATAACAAATTCAACTTCACATATTTCATCGCTTGAAGCTAGATTTACTGCATGATCTGACAGATAACAATTATACGGTTGATGGGGATTTGAATATGATTGTTCATTCATGTTAAAAAAATCCCTCGGAATAGACTTCATAACATAATGTTTATCTACATCAGAAAGGATCTTGAATGTAGAAGCATTGGTGGACTTTTTTTTTAAAGCAAAATTGAATTATATTAATGACACAAAATATTATCCCTTCCGATTACAAAAAGGCCACTCTAAAAAATTGAGGCCTACAAAAAATCAAAAGGGGCATTTACCCACATATAATAATTACAATTATGAGCATCTTTACTCGTCTTTCCTATCCACCACCAAGAAAACAAAACGACTCGACTAGTAATAGACTCGAGATCCCAAAAATCGTCTCTAAACATAATGTTATTCATAGACATCAAAATAACCCAGCAAATCAAAATCCATAGGCCTGCCGCATTCCTGACGTTAAACTTTTTCTTCGCACAACCGTCCATCCAAATAGAAAAATGATTAATTACATCGCCAATAAAGAACTCCTCAATTCCTAAACAATTAAATACAAACTTCCACACAGACACAAATTATTGGCAATGGAAGAAAATATGTTCGGAAGCTTCATTCTGAAGGAAGCAAAAAGGGCATACCATTGCGTGATGATCGTTGATAATTCCTCTGTGATAAAGATTCATGCGCGTCGGAAGTTTGTCGAGTATCATCCTCCACCCGAACACTCTGACTTTGTGAGGGGCTTGCGCCAACCAAACCAAATTAATTGCCGCCTTCAAATTCTCTCCAAAGTTCCGATTAGTCACAGCGACATTCTTCTGCATCAGAGAATACATAGAGGAAACAGAAAAAAAAAACCAGATTTTTCATTAGACCAGACCACACAATCCTTTTCATTGACACTCACGTTGAATTCGTTCCGCAAGAGAAGGATGTTGTTGTCCTGATGTAAGACAGCTTTGTGGGCATTCTGTTGAGGAAAACGAATCTGCCACCTCCATATACCATCTTCAAAAGCTCCATTATCTGCGACCCAACTGTCAGAATTTTCAACCGAATCCCATAGTTCTGGATATAAAGAAGCAAGATTTGCTGAACCTGTCCATCGAGCGGTCCAGAAAGGGGTGTTGACGCCATTACCGACCTCGTACGACAACAAATTAGAGACCTGTTGGTTGCTGCAAAATCCAACAACAGAAAAAAGATCTTTCCACCATAATGATGGTTTCACATCGTATTTAGGGAGCAGGATTCTTGTATCTGCTCATAATAATGTCACTCCATATGTATTCTTCCGCTGAAACAATTTTCCACATCCATTTGAATAGCTGAGCATGATTGAACAGCTTTAAATCTTTTATCCCTAGACCTCCATCGGCTTTACTTTTACAGACCACATTCCAAATGACCCAAGAAACTCCTTTTTTAGACATAGAGTCGTTCCAAAGGAATCTCTTTTGAATTGTCGTTAGGATACGAATCACTCGAGTAGGAAGTTTATAGAACGACATATAATGAATTGGGAGGTTTGCAAGAACATAATTTATTAAAGTAATCCTGCCACCGATAGAAACGAACCGACCATTCCAAGAGTTCAGTCTGCCGCGCACCTTATCTATCAACGGTTTCCGAAAAGAGATGAGTCTGTGATTGCTACCAACAGGAATGCCAAGAAATTTAAAAGAACCAGTTGATATCTTGCAGGATAAGTAATTTTCAACTGCCAAGAGGAAATAATCATCCAAATTTACTCCATGAAAGGAACACTTGTTAAAGTTAATGTCATGCCCTGAGACTAAGTGGAATCCCTTCATAATTTCCTTGCTTGCAAAAATATTTCTCCACGATCCATCTCCGATCATCATAGAATCATCGGCATACTGAAGTAAGTGTAAGGGTGCACCGAGAGAAGCTTTATAACCAGAATAAGATCCATTCTCCACTGCCCTATTTAGAATCACCGCAAGACCTTCCGCTGTAATAGTGAACAAAAATGGGGCCAACGGGTCGCCTTGTCTGAGACCACGAGAAACCATGAAATCCTTTGTGGGGCTCCCGTTGACCAAAACCAAAGAGTAGCAGTTAAAGACCCTGTTATTCATCCACATCATCCACTTGTCTCTGAAGCCCATGATCTTCATAACGTCATGCAAATAATTCCACTCGACACAATCGTAGGCTTTAGCAAAGTCTACCTTGAGAAGCATTAACCCGTTCTTGGATCTTCTAGCAAGGTCAAGAACTTCATTTAACACTAAGACTCCATCAAGAAGATTTCTTCCCTCAATGAATACCGATTGAGTTTTTGAAATGAGACCACCAATTTTGTGTTTGAGTCTATTTGCAAGGATCTTTGCCACGAATTTGTAAACGACGCCAACTAGTGATATAGGTCTGAAGTTGTCTAAGTTTTTCAAGCCATCATTTTTTGGGATAAGGACCATGAATAAAGACGCGAGACCCTTAGGAAACTTTTCACCCTCAAAAAATTCAATAATACAGTTGGCAAAATCCTTCCCAACAAAGTTCCAGCAGATTTTGAAAAAATCAAAACAAAAACCGTCCGGCCCTGGGCTCTGGTCACTACCACAGTCAAACATTGCACGTCTGTTCTCGTCTAAATCCACATCTCTGTCGAGCTCATCTCTGTCTAGGGATGATAAGCATTTGAACCCTTTGCCACCAATATGAGGGAGGGGCCTTGAAATCCTACGAAACCTCTTTTGAAAATGATTTTTAACTGCTTCTTTGACTCCAGCCACGTCCTCAATCCAACAATCATCGACATAGATAGAAAGAATCGAATTCACGTTGAGACGGCTTTTCAAGGTAGCATGAAAGTATTTTGTGTTCAAATCCCCGTCTTGAGGCCACTTCGAACGAGACTTTTGCCTGAGAATACTTTCCTTAATCCGCAAATTTTTCCATAAGTTATCTTCGGCTTCATTCCTCTTAAGAACCTCCTGAGTAGTAATGTGCTCTTTCTTAATCTCGAACAGGTCTTCAACGTGATTGATAACTCATACATCCGCCTTGATTCTAGTGTCGATCCAGCCAAAAATATTTACATTCCACCATCTCAGTTTCTCACGCAAAAATTGGAGTTTTTTGGTTAGGAAAAATGAGGCCTTCCCGGACACAGCACAAGCTTCCCAATGTTATTTCACAAAAGACATGAAACTAGGATGATCGAGCCAACACGATATGAATTTAAAGGGTTTAGGGCCCCAGTTTACATTCCTAACAGTGAGCCAGATGGGCCTGTGATCTGAGACATCTCGCTCCCCAATCTTCTGGAAGACCGAATTCCAATAGTTCAATATTCCAGGTGAAACAAGGATTCTGTCCAGACGGCAGCCAGACTTGCCTTTTGGTTTGAACCAAGAGAACTTACAACCAGCAACAGGAGTGTCGATACAACCGCTCATACTAATGAATTCCGAGAATTCAGACATATGCCTTCTTTTGTGACTTATGCACCCAACTTGTTCTCTCGGATTTTTTATTGCGTTGAAATCTCCGGCTTTGATCAACTCTACAGGTTCCACTTTGGTTTTAATATCTAAAATCTTGGACCAAAGTTCCCTTTTTTCTTTGATACTACAGGTTGAGTTAATGTTTAATGGATAAACGTTTCTGTCGTGCCATTCAATCTGAATGCCCAGATATCCTTTCCCACTAAAGCTGCAAATAGGATTAAAAATTCCTTTTTTCCATATAGTGAGCATCCCTCCAGCTGAACCTACAGAGTAAGAGACCGACCAGTGACAATTCCTGTTACTCCATATGCTGTATACCACGTCATCAGACATGGATGAACACTTGGTTTCCTGAATGAAACAAACCTCACAGCCTCCTCTCTTAAGACTATTGCTGATTCTTTTTCGCTTAGAACCATCCCCACACTCTCTAATATTATATGAAACTAAGTTCATAATTGGTCGATAGCTGCCGCCTTCATGTTTCTCTTGGATTTCCTGGCTTGAACATCCATGTTACGCAAAATAGACTCAAATGCTTCGTCGTCTTCTTCCGCCTCAATCCCCAGCTTTTTAATTGAATCTCAGACTCTAGCAGGTATATTTTCCAATTTTTTCTTAATACGAGAGTTGCTATGAAGAAAATCGGAATCTCCAATTAAATTTTCGATTGAAAGAGAGACAGAGAGATCCTGAGATGGAACATAATCATCATCAGCGCCATCGTTATTACCTGAATGACGCAGAGGGGACGACCCAAAAGGGTGGGAGCACTCTGCTTGAAGTAGAGTAGCGTAGTATGAGGGAGAAAATGGGATTTTAATCTTCTGATATATTTCATCAATCAACAACTTCTTTTTTTTGGGAGGTACCTTCAAATTCATAGCAGCACCCGAACATTCAAGTCTGCCTCCAACTGGCTCCGGTTGGGATTTCAAAATCCCCACATCAGATGGGTTGGTTGGACTTGAATTTATTGACTATTACCTACCTTTCACAAGAGTATCAGATCCTGAATTCCTGTTTTGGATGTCAAAAGTGCAGGGTACGAACACCTCTTGGGAACACCTGTTATCACTACTTCCCACACCATCAGTAGACACAATAGAAGAGAAAGAAGCCCTGTTCTGTCTATATAAAGTTGAATCTTTTGTTTTTTCTCTTTTGGCCTGTCTGATCCTAGAGACGAAACTGCCACCAGGTTCCACCACTCCATGAGACCCGAACCCAGCATCACCTGCCTTCAATTTATCACTGAGCATGGGCCCGCCAGAAACACCAACTTCAAGACTAGGTTCAGAGTCCCTTGACTGATAGCTGGCATAATTGAACTTGTCCAAACTCCCTTCGTCCTCTTCTAAGGTTGAGTCAAATTCCTCCGAACTGTCCTCTTCGAACCTACACCTTTTCAGATGACTATGGTCCCTAGTGAATGGCCCAAAGGAATCCTCCACGATTTTGATGCAAAAAGAGTTATCATTTACGTCAATTCCAATCACTTCGTTATGGTTCATAGCAGAATTCGTTCGAATTAGAATACGCGTAACATCGAATCTCCTTTGTTTCTGTGTATCTTCATCCATTTTGACAAAATCTCCAAAGGTAGCAGCAAGAAACTTGAAAAAAAATTCGCCCCAGACATGACACGGCAGACCAAAACTCGTCACCCATGTAAGTCTTTCCTGGTCGACATCAGAGGGAGACAAAAGGTGTACTTCAGAAAACCATTTACTAATCCACTCTTTATCTTCTTTCACCAGTTTTTTGATGTCTCCCTGGTTCTCTTCTTCAATTAATTATGGTGAGTCCCTAGAGGGATGACTTTAATGTTAAAATAGCCCTCCATTTGAAAAGCGTCTACGACTTCGATAGCAGACCCAAGGCTCTCCAGAATTCCCACAAAAGCTTGATTAAATCTTTCCATTTCTTCCTCACTGACTTTGAAGCTCAAATGAGCGAAATTGGGCTTATCTCTCATTAATACATGGTTCGAGTATCGTTTCTTCCAGTTACTATCCCCATTAACCTTCTGAACATACGAAGTGCCAACCTCGCCTCTGACTTTGATAATAGGTTTGGGAAGAGAAATACCATTCGTCTTCTGCGCTAACCCTTCATTCTTCTTATCCAAAAGACCCCCACCTGCATAAGCTTCTCTCTGAAATCTGGGTAGATTGACAAATATCTTATGGCCATTAATGATAATATTATCTAGCTTAATGGCGAAAAGATGTTCGTCGACGACCTTTTTAAACCTAACGGAGCCAAATCTTTTCCCCCTCTTGTCGGTTTTTCCGGGAATAAACACTTCTAATACGAATCCATACTCCTTGAAAATATTGAACATATGTCTAGCTTCGTAGAAATCTGGAATTTCTGTGAAAAAGAATGATGACGCGTTTCGTACATCATAATCGATGCCTTTACCATTGTTGTTCTTCTAGATGGATCTTCGTCCGATGACGACACTACGACCCCTCTTCTTCCCAGCCACCTCCCAAACCCCTCGATTCTCACCGGCGAAGTCTCTGTCCTCCATAGGTAAAAAAAAAACTCAGCACGAAACAGAAATCCTTAATTGAAACTAACGACAAAGAGATAGAGGGCAACTTAGATCCACACAGCCAAAGTTGAAGGAAGTAGTTATGTGGGAGAAGATCCAAAGGGAGGAAGGTCCCTAACCCTAAGGTTAGGACTTTAAACCAAACCCATCAGATCTAACAGAGACTAAACCCTAAAACGATGGAATGGGAGCCAAGGTACAGGGTCTCGATCAATCGTTAGTGTTTAGTGAACTTGATACATTATTCTTCTGAAAAAAAGGCAAACTGTGAGTAACTATAACCCGATGAAGATGAAAAGTCACGAGTTACAAATGTAGAGAGAAGGGAGAGCTTCTCTCTAAAAAACACTAACCCCTTACTGACACGGTATTGGTGGACTTGAGAAGCCAATATAAGAAGCCAATATAAAAGGATTATCCACGTAACACCTCTTGTTGAAGTAAACACAAGGCATCCCATATTTTTCTTCTTCAACTTCAAACCAATCACATCTAAATAACACAAACTTCAACTTACCATAATAGTCTACCTCAATTATTTCTCTAATTAATCCATTGTAAGTTATTGACTGTGTTATTGGATTTTCATCTTTGGTACTTGAAAAACTTTCAGTTATTACCTCTAGTGTCACACCATTGTTTTGTGTTTTGCATTTAGCATCACGTTGTTTTGTATGAAATCTATATCCATTAACTACATAGCCAGAAAAACTTCGTGCAATTTTATTTGGTCCTCTGGATAGTTTTCTAAGGTTTCCAGATACATCACTTAACAATGCACGCTTCTTAAACCATTCAACAAAATATAACCCTTAACTCTTTGCTTTGCTCCACCCCTTTCTCTTATTGCGATTTGCATTTTCATGCTCACTACAATTAAAATTACACTGTTAAAGTTATTGTAAAACAATTATTTTATGCAACTGAAACCTACTAGTATATTCATTTACCTTATAAATTTTTGGACATCTTCATGATTGAATAAGATGTAACGATGGGCTAAACTCCTTAACTTGCAATTGCTTCACCCTTTCTCTTTCCTCCAATAGGATGGAAAATGTTAAGACAAGAGCTTGGAATTTCATGTTCATGAGGATCACATCTTTCGCTATTCCTTTTCATTCTAGTGAATCTTGTTTCAACACCACTATGCAAATACCTAGAGAAAAATGTTAACAATTCTTCAACCAAACAACCCTCAGCAATAGAACCCTCAGGACGAATTTTATTACGAACACAACCCTTCAATTTTCCTAGATATAACCCTTCAATTTTCCTAGATATCTTTATGGAAAGTACATCCACCGAAATTGAACAGGTCCTCCCACTCTTACCTCATTCACTAAATGTATTTGCAAATGAACCATTATATCAAAGAAACCCGGGGGAAAATTTGTCTCAAATTTGCAAAGTGTTTCTACAATCAAAGATTGCAGGATATCCAAATCTTCCACTTCAATTACCTTCTGACACAAACAACGAAAAAATGAACAAAGACGGATTAATGGGTGTGCAACCTAATCTGGCATTGTACTTCTCACAGCCACTTGAAGCAAGTAATGCAACATGAAATGTGCATCGTGGCTTATATCCGCTAAATTTATTTTTAGCAAGTTGAACTCATCTTGAAATGTTTGAAGCACAACCATCTGGTATTTTTGCATTTGTCAATACAGAACAAAAAGTAGTTTTCTCCTTTGAAGTCATGGCAAAACATGCTTTTGCAAACACTGACTTTTTTCCTTGATCTACCTCTTTGGGGTGAAGTTTCTTTCTAATACCCATCTCTTTCAAGTCTAAACGTGCATTTTTATGATCTTTTGTCTTTCCTGGGAAATCCAACAAAGTTCCAATTATACTATCAAAAATGTTTTTCTCTATCTGCATCACGTCAAATTTGTGGCGTAAATTATTATGCTACCAATATGGTAACTCAAAAAATATTGATTTTTCCTTCCAGGGACCATTATTAGTTTATTTTTGCAACCTGCCAAAAGCATTGTTGACGTCCTTTAGTTTATCCGAGATTTGTTCCCATGTTAACAACTCTGGTGGTGGCCTATCTTATATGCTCCCATTGAAATTCCTTGCATTTGGCCTACATTTATGATCCTCAGGCAAAAAAAGACGATGATCCATATAATACACATTTTTACTATTATTCAAATATTTCGAATTAGTGTTATAATTACAAGAAGGACATGCTAGTTTCCCTTTTGTACTCCACCCACTTAACATAGCATACCCAGGAAAGTCACTAATAGTCCACAAGAGAGCTGCCCGCATTTGGAAATTTTGATTTAGTGATGCATCATATGTTTTTACATCTAAATCCCATAACACTTTCAACGCTTCTATCAATGGTTGAAGGTACACATCAATTTTATTCCCGGGTGAGCGTGGTCCAGGGATTAATGAAGACAACATAGAATATTCAGCCTTCATGCACCACTAAGGTGGAAAGTTATTTGGTATTAATACCACATGTCAAGTACTATGAGACAAATTCATGGTTCTAAATGGATTAAATCCATCACTAGCCAATCCAAGTCTTATATTACGCGGCTCATCAGCAAATTCAGAATGACATTTATCAAAATCTTTCCATGCTTTTCCATCTGCAGGATGCCTCAACTTCCCATCTTTCAAACGCTCTTCATCATGCCACCTTAATGAGCTAGCCGTCTTTGAACACATAAATAGTCGTTATAGTCTACGAATCAAGGGAAAGTGCCTCAAGGCTTTCGAAGGAATTTTATGAGACTTATGATTTTTGTTAACTTTATCATCTTCTTTTACATCTTCATTCCACCGTTGAGCACCACAAACATGGTAAGAAGTATCATTATCATGATCTTTCGAATATATCATGCAATCATTAGGGCAAGCATCGATCTTCTTATAATCCAACCCTAAGTCCCTTATCATGCCTTTGGTTTTGTTGAACGTATCAGGGATATTCAATGAAGGAATAACTTCTCTCAACAACTCCAAGAGAGCATTGAATGATACGTTGCTCCAACCATAAATACATTTCAATAAATAAATACGAATGGTGAATGACAATTTAGAGAAGTTTTTGCAACCCGGATAGAAATCTTGTTTGGCTTCTTCGACTAGATTATAGAACTTTTTTGCATCTTTGTTGAGGCCTACATTTACTTCATCTTCTTCTTGTACAACATCTCTAAATCTTTAATGCAATAGTCCGTCAATATCATCATTATGATCACCGGGTTTCAGTTTCTTCTCGCCATGTCGAACCCAAACATAATATCCCTTTGAAATCCAAATGCAATCAAATGATTTCGTACTTCATTCCTTGTAAACAAGTTGGTATTGTAACAATTAGCAAAAGGACACAAAATATATTTCCCGCGGGGATTTCCTTTAGTGTATGCACACTACAAGAAAATATATGATTTGCTAGGATAACTTTGCTACAGAATGTATTTCTAGTTAATCTCCATGTAATTAAGTGCCATTGAATGCAATTAATTTTATTAATGTTTTTTTTCACATAGTTATACTTATATTAGTTTTACTAATATAGGAGTATTTATTCTATAATCACGCTGTCTCAACAATTAATAATAATTTAAAACAGTAAAAAAATTAAACACGTTCTCTTTCACAAAAACACGATCTCACCACTATTTCGATCTCAATCTCGATTTCGCCCCTGATCTCGACCTCGATATCAATCTCGCCATTTATCACAACCTGAAGCTGACTCTCGTTACCGATTTGCATGGTTCGTTGTCTTCGATTTCGCTTTTCAATCTGCGCCGTCTCCCGCCGATCTTCGCGTAACCTCCAATCTTTGCCGTGTTTTTCTGATTGATTCATGATTATCAATATTTTTTGGCTTAATCATGTTTATCGACACACGACTTCACAACTATTTTTCAACAATGCTTCTATTTCTTCTATATGATTGTGTTGGAATTTAATTAGGGTTTAATTGATATTATTTATATTGTTGTTCAATCAATGATTTATGTAACTTTTGAGTTGGTATGCAATCAGATCTTGGTTTACATTGTTCGATTCACAAGGCCTGATTACTCAGATCGATTCTCTGTACGATTTATCAATCTCAAAATCAGAAACAATGTGAGTATTTTCATTCTCTTCCATTTTAGTACATCAACTCTTTTTGTTATTTTGACTATAGGTTAAGTTGATTCATACAACAATAGAAACTACAAATTAGGAATGGAGGGAGTGCTAAATTAAACTCATTAGATACATTATATACAATGGAAAAGGAGTTGACAATAAATAAGGAAGAGTTTATTGCATCAGTGAGTTGAATGTAAATGCTAAAATGGCTTTAGAACGTTGTGTTGTTTACAATGTTTTACTCTTATTATTGACATGCACAAAGTTCCCATGGATTTGAGGATGGAATCACCAGATCTCAATTCCCAAATAGCTTCCTCTGTGGAACAAACACTTCCATTTACCAAGTACTGGTCCAACTTTTTTTTTCATCTGAAATATTTAAAGTTTGTTATTTTTGTATACTATAGTCTAAATCTTTGTCTTTGACAGAAAAACATCAAATTTAAGTAATCTGGGATAAATGTATATAGATTTCCAATTACATGGACTAGGATTCTACCTACTAAATATTTCTAAATTCACATAAACTAGTTCCCATAATCTTATCTTTCAAATTGGCCTCCTAATTAAGTCCCTATTTATGAGTTGTAACATATGACAGATAAATTACTTAAATCCAATCGGGGGTTATGTTCTACAACAGTGTTATTGACAATCTGCTGCTTAGAGATGAGTAACAATCCTCTACTTAATTATTTGTGACAACCCAGCCATGATATGATACCAAGATATATGAACAATTGGTGTGTTGTGAAAGAAACTGCATTTTACATATTGAAATGATAAATTTGGGTTACTAATGATATAAATGCTATTGAAATAGTAAGAAGAGATTTCTCCTCTGTTTCATGTTCATGTAGGAGTATTTGAATGTGAAATTCAAGGAGACTGGACTTAGTAACATGTATTTTCCACAGGTACATGTTAACTACCATAGTTAATTAACCATTTATTTATCTTAATTAATGATAAATCTGCAATTTGTATGAGACTGAGACTATTCCTAGTTGCATTCTACAAATTTTTACCTTAATTTTTTGGTATATGTTTATGGTCATAGCATGAAATTGCATCGCCTATCATTTGTTTGATTTGACGCTCTTTCTCCAATCTGTGCTGCAATTTATTCCTTACTCTTTTATAGAGAAAGAAGTGAGTCACTTTGAGGGTTTTAGTCCTGAGTTAGCACTAGTGACAATTGGGGGTGGAAAGTAACTTGAAGAGAAGCTCGTGGTATGCATGCTCTTCAAACTTTTGTTATGATTGTTTTATGTAAATGTTGTTTTGTTTATTGAATATATTGAATTGGAGAATTTAGTCATCTGTAGTGTTCATTGAAAAGCTGTGACCTAATGTTGTTGGGTTTGGTTCTCTTTGATCCTAAGCTGTGAGGATGATGTGGAGAAAGATAAGTGTTTTATTCAATGTATTTCTACTTTCTCACTTCAGTCTTGGTATCGGATTCATCGTTCAGGGAACCACACTACATTCACAGACTGGACTAACTTATGCCGCAAGTACCAAGCAGGATATACCACTCATTAACCTCGTTAATGACGTATATGCTGGCGTCTCCAAAACAAAAATACAATAAAGTAACCCTATGTATGCACGTCTCTATACTATATAGTATATACCATCTATTTTTCTTCCAAATTCATAAACAATAAAATAAATAAAATCTAATCCTCGAACAATAACCACCTCTTAATCATTTATTTTATTATATTATCATAGATTATAGACTTGACCTCCCTCGGTATTCACGTTACTATATTACAGACTATCCAACACAACGGAAAGGCCATTTGCGCTTCAAAAATGAACGGTCTAAGAGGCGAACGAGCGCCTCTCTTGGAAGCTCAACGTGGTACTGTAAGTCATTTCTTCATTCTTGTTCCTCTTTGTTACTTTCAAATTCGCGCTCAACAATTTCACCATCCTCGTGTTATAGGGAAGGGGAAAGAGACGCGATGATTCCACGGAAGATCAAGTTTCAGACCTTGAAAATGGTGATGCACCTGTATACTACTTCTCAAACAAACCATCGTCTTATTATTGTTGTTGTTATTGTTGTTGTTGTGAATAGTTGTTAACTTTATGTATTGAATTTTCAGGCTGCACATGTTGGATTCTTTAGAGTCTTTTCACTTGTAAGTATTAGATGTATGCACTGTATTTCTGCTGCTATATTTTATGAAGATTATTGAAGTTTTTTTTCTGTTTTGAAAATAATCACAGGCAAAGCCTGAAGCTGGAAAGTTGCTCATTGCTACAGTAGCTCCGTTAATTGCAGCTACATCAAGTACCTTAGTTGTATGCATCATTTACTCTCTCTCTCACATACACACACGCGCGCACACTAAAGTGCTTGCTTATGAACATGGAAATATATGTTGCTGCTGCAGCAAAAATTTGGTGGGAAGATAATTGATATTGTTTCGGGGGGATATCAGAACTCCTGAGGAGAAAGATGCGGCATTAGATGCTGTCAAGAACACCATAATAGAAATCTTGCTCATTGTTATTATTGGGTTAGTAGTATTATCATTGTAGTTTTATCGTATAATGATTTCTTATATGTCACATGATTTTCTTTGGATGTAAAATGGTCTCGTTGGATTATTTGAGTTTTGCAGTTCTGTTTGCTTGGCACTGCGAGCCTGGCTCTTTTATTCAGCCAGCGAAAGGGTGGTTGTGTGCCTGAGGAAGAATTTGTTCAGTCACCTTGTAAACCAGGTAATTTGTTTCTCTTCAATTGTGTTACTTTTGGAGAGTATAAACTTTCATGTCCATAAGATGCTTGTTTATGAATTTATGGATGATGACTTTTTCAGGAAATAGCCTTCTTTGATGTTACACGGACCAGCGAACTTTTAAGTAGGCTATCGGAAGATACACAGATCATTAAGAATGCTGCAACTACCAACCTCTCAGAGGCCTTGAGAAACTTGTCAACTGCATTTATTGGTCCCATTAAACATACTAGAACGACTACAATTCTTTTTCATAGGAGAAGAGATGCTAACTAACCGGTTTTAATTTTGTCTGCACTGCTTAGGAATCCTTTGGTGCCATAAGAACAGTTAGATCTTTTGCTCAGGAAGATTATGAAATAGAACGCTACTCTGAGAAAGTTAATGAAACTCTAGCACTTGGACTTTAAGAAGCTGTGAGTTAGTCATTTTTTATTTTGATCTGCATGGTTCTGTTTAGATTTATTTCCTTCACAATACTTAATTTGATCTACTTTGTGATACAGAAAGTTGTTGGACTCTTTTCTGGAGGTCTTAATGCAGCATCTACACTTTCAGTTATAGTAGTTGTTATATATGGAGCTAATTTGACAATTAAAGGCGCCATGTCCTCAGGGGATCTTACATCTTTCATTCTTTATAGTCTCTCAGGTATTTTCCTCTTTCTATTTTTTCCTTATCCATGTGAAAGGATTCTTATGATTTATTTCAGTGGTGGTTTGATCTGTCGTATTCGAACTGCTAGTTTTGTACTTATGTTGACTCGGTTAATTTGCCTTGTAGTTGGATCTTCTATATCTGGTTTGTCAGGATTGTATACTGTAGTTATGTAAGATGCCGGAGCTAGTAGAATTTAGTAGTCTTTGCTTGAGCCAACTATGATCCAAAAGGTTTGAATCAATTAGACTTCACTCTAAATTGTTATGCACTTAACTTATCTTCATTTAAATATTAACCTATACTTTTTTTTGCTATATTTTGGGTTGGGATATTATGTTTTAACGGTAGAATTAGGAAATAAAACATAAAAAGGGATACATATTTGGTTGTATTTACATAGTAAATTTATCAATTATGTACAAATTTAATAGATAATGGACTACATTATTACTTAATGATGTTGATATCAGGATTAAAAGACCCTCCTTCAAAAATCCCAACATATCATTACAGGGAATAATTTCTTATGCATTTAGAACATGATAATCAGTACACCCAATTTTTATTGAATATTTATAATGCTTCTGTCATTATTGTTATTGTAAGAATGATCATATATTAGAAAATATTTTATTGGATTATCAAATGTTCAGGTGATGGACATATAATAGACGCTTGTTTTCTTTTCTATATAACTCGATGCTAATTAAGATATCAATGTCTATTTTTCATGTCCTCACTCCAGGACTTTGATTTGTTGCAAAAGATAAGGAATCTTCTCACTTCAAGAAAAAAGTTGAGCAAATGGAGGCAGGGCAGTTGATTGTTGTGATTATTGGACAAGTTGATAAGTTGATGAATTCCACATGGTTTCTTTATCACTATATATAGGTTACCATTGTTCAATTGATCAACAATGTGGTTTCTCGTGTTACGGTGGTTGTTTTTGTTTACGAGTTATTGCCTACTGAAAATTTTTTATTTTCAAGACAAAAGAAATGAATGTATTCTTGCCTTGATGGTGGATTTTCACTTCTCACATGTTATCCAAATGTATAACTTGCTTTGGTTGATTAATTTGGGTGGAAAATCATTTTTCAAGAATAACTTTTTTACAATCTAGCCTAATTAGATTTGATTAGATATAATTATATAAAAAATCTCAACAAGCCTTATTTAGCTTGAGATTTACTATGATATTATTGTGGCAATATAGTAGCAGTTTAGCTAGGGAAAAAAATCTTAAGACCTGCATTTTACTACTACTTAGTTGCGGTTTAGCTAGGAAATTATAAATATTAGTTGGAGCTTTGCTAGGAAATTTTGGCCTAGGTAATTAGCCACTCAATCCATGCTACGACACATATAGTGGCTAATCTGTAACTAGTCTCCAGCTAATTTTATTTGATAGAGATTAGCTACAAATTAGATGCGATTTTGGTTATAGCTATTATGAGATTTTCTTGTAGTGAGTGTTACAATACATGATTTAATAGTCTTATAAGAACTCATACATGTACACAATTTTTTCTAGTTAACTATATTGCTTTTAAATGATTAAAATCCAAGATCTATACAATTCTTACATCCTAAACCAATATTGAAACATCTTCAACTGGCTATCAAAGTTTATAAAATCCGATATTTTGAGCTAAGCATCTCTAGTTGTTTTGTGTTATTCCTAGGAAGTTGCATGGCAACTGTGTGTCAACACATGTCAAAATAGAATTTGCGAAATAGATTGGCTAGCACATGAAAAATATTTTGCAACATAGCACGTGAAACATAAATGTATACAAAGAGCAGTACAAACAAAAGAAAATTTTTAAATTTGAAGGGGAAAAGGGTTTAAACGTACGCTTACCAAACAACGACTTGAATAATGGCCTCCTTGGTTTGGAGGTTTTCTTCAGTTCAGTTGCACATCATGAGGAAAGCAAACTTAATCAACATTTAGAAAATAGATAATCCAAAGACCAAGGACATTTTAAAATGCATCATACAATATGCATGCACTCACAAAAGAACCAAAGATTTGTATTTCCAAAATAACCAATTATATTATGTTGTTCATTCCTTCCATGGGATCTATTCCACCTTAACACCATGATATTGTTGTTTGATACATAGCTCTTAAATTTTCTACTTGAAGAGGCCTATCACTCCTTCTAGATTACATACTCAGTGCCTATTGAAGAGGCATATCATCATTCACTAACAAGGTGCATAATCATTCCATCAGCAAGTTGTAGATCAATAATTAATATTTGATGGAAACTGTAGAAGATAAGATATATCTAGGCCTATTAAGTATGACTTATTTCTTCATATATATCATATTTTAACTAATAATTTCATATATGTCAAAAAAATTTCACATTTTGTGTTAACTTAAACTTGTATAAGTAGAGTATTTCATGTATAGGATGTATCATATGTTTAGTAGAATCAAATCCAAATTGAAACATAGGATTTGAAATCCAAAGGAGATCAGTAATATTAATTAAAACACAAAATTTGGAAGGATGCTCTAACTAATCTAAAGGATAGATGAGATTAAATTACCTTAGTGGCAGAGGAAGGTATATTATTAACAAAACAAAATGACTTCTGTTCCAGATTGGACCAATAGCTAGGCATGGCCCAATCAACTTCTGCTCCTAGAACGACCCGATTGCCTAACTCCAGCTGAGGAAAGGCAACATTTACCTTTCTGCCCCTCTACCGAGCACATGTGGACAGATGAGTCTCAAGGTCATTTGCTCCTCCCCGACATTTCTGCCCGTTACACACGACTCCTTCATCCAGGAACAACCATGGCGCCTGTGCCCGGAACTACGCCCTTGCCCGTGGCAACGACTAGTTTTGGGCACCTCTGTCTGTCATAACGGCTAGTTTTTGGCAGTTACCTATTCTTCAGGAAACGGTTATTCAGCCCCAAAAATAGGGACCGTTGGCCACGCGCTGGGGGCATTATATAAACTCTCTCGCTTGAGAGGGTCAGGTATCCAATAATCATCCTAAGAACACACTTTGTACTTGCCCTTTTCTCTGACCTTTTCTTACTTGAGCGTTGGAGTGCCTTGCAGGTACACCCCCTCCTCATCTCACGCACCCAGCATCGCAGACGTTCTTCTTGGCCCATCATAGGATCTGATCAGCCTTCACGATCAGTGGCGCCTGTAAGACCCTAATTTTTACCCCTAAGATTTTACTCTTTTCATTTGCATCTCATTACCACAAACAAGATCACAGTTTGTGCTTCTCCTGAGCACCTGTGTGTTTCTCTTTCTTACTTGCTTCTGTTTATCTAACCTCTAACCAAAAATACAAAAAAAGTATGCTGCCGTTTGCTTGTTTCTCTCTGTGTGTTGTGCAGGCTTGTCAAAGACAATGAAGTGGTTTAAAGTCACAGGTGTTTGTTTAAAAGCAAGATGTCTTGTGCTGAGATTCTTCAGTTTATCAGGCAGTGGCGCATATGAGTTTTGGGCTCAGAAAGTCAGATTCAAATGGTTGTTGTTCACTTGTGGCTTATTCAGTGGTGGCTGTGTACACTTTATCAAAGGCTTGTGAAAAAAAATCAAGATTAGTTTTGGGCTAAAAAAAAAAGAGACTTGCTATCCCTTATCCACATTTTTTAACCAAATTTTCCATATTCCACTTTTTGCTATCTAAACCTTTTTTTTTCTTTTTCTTTTCCCTAATCCATTTCCTAAACCAAATACCCACATTTATCATATCCATTTCAATTTCCATTTTTTCAAATTTATCCAATTTTATCCATTTTTATAATTCTTTCCATTTCCAAATATCCATTTAAAAATCCATAACCCATTTAAAATATCCAAATCCGTATTACAATATCCATGTCCATTCCAAAATTATAAAGAAAATCATCATTTGTTTTTTTCTTAAGCCCACATCACACTAGCCCATTACCATTATACTAAAAAAGAAAAAAAAAACAAAACAATACCATCATAAAAGCCCATTCAAATCCATTACAAAAAAAAATTGCCAAAAACAAAAAAAGGCCTTGGAGTCAATGACCCCCACTTGCTACTATTTTTCTTTCTTTTTCATCAGCCAAACCGCTACTACACTTTCAAGCTTCATCAAGCTGTATACAAGCCGTGACTTTTCCACACCTCACTCAAAGCCACTTCACACGCAACACACACAAAGCCTTTTCCATAAACCGCAAGCCGCAGCCGTCCACGTCCAAAACCAACAACCCAGCCTCACGCAAATTTTTCTTCCAGCCGAGCCTCCAGCCATACACACAAACCGCAAGCTTCCAGCCAAATTCCCACGCCATCCACACGCAACAACACGCACAACAAATCATCACTAAAACGCGGAAAAATCAATCAAAACGGCATCATATCACTCACCAATTCTCCTATAAATAACAACCTCACCTCATTCCAATTTCAAGCTTGAAAAGCCATAGAAATTCTGCAAAAAAAATTCACCAACTTTCAGTTCATCTTCACCATTCAACTTCAAGCTTCAGAAAAATTCTTGATGAAAAAAAACCATAAATAACTTTCAACGAGAATTCTTAAAGCTTCCATCATCTTCATATTTCTTCAATCATTTTTATAACCTGTAAATTATTCTCACCATTCAAAACCAATACCAATCCATTGCAACCGAACTCAACAACAACTCGCATAAATTCATCAGCAACAACAACATCAACCGTTCAATACATCGACTCGAGTTCAGAAGATGAAGAATAATTGAATTTCTTTTGGAATTAGAAGGTAAATCTGAGTTTTACGGCGTGAATCTCGCGGTTTAAATTCAAACTTGTGGTTGGATCTTCGTTCGAAATCGAAGACATATCTGTGTAGTACACTGCGAGTCGATCACAACCGTACGTATTTCAACTTCCGCCGCTCCTTTATGAGGCTTTAAGCGGAATTATTCGCTTGGAAATGACGACTTGTCTTTACATTTAAAAACAACCAAAACAAATAATTTTCACTCTTTGTACCACGAACTACGGGGTTTTGATCCTACATTGCACATCGTGGGTACGTAGGCATGAGGCGACAAGTCTCTCCAAACACAAAAATCTTAAAAACAATTTCTCTTCTCATCTCCTCAATCTCTTTTCAAGCAAACTTTTTCAGACCAAAAGCGGTAGATATTTCAAAGGGCTCCTATAGAGTACTATAGACGTTTTGGGTGCTAACACCTTCCCATTGCGTAACCAACCCCCCGAACCCGGACTCTCTTCACTTGTTCTTGTTTAGAGCTTGTGTAGGTTTTGTTCGCTCTTTTTCCTTTCCTTTTTGGATAAAATAAAAGTGCGGTGGCGACTCTTGCTTTTCGAGTTAAGTTAATCAATAGCTTACACTCACTATTTTGCCGCTACAGAAAAGTGGCGACTCTGCTGGGGAATCTCTGGTTCCTTGAGGGGTTTAGCCTACTTTGTCTTATTTACTAGCTTTTGTCTGATTTGCTTGTTATTGGATTGTTCTGTTTTGGAGTTCCTCTGTGGGTGAGATAGGTCCTATACCCGGACCAGAGTGTACTTTAAGATAGGAGGATGGTATAGTCAAGGGAACTTTGAGGGAGTCGAATCCTGAAAAAGAAGAACTTGAGAATCCATCCACTCGGTGGTTGCTTCTTTGGAATTACTGATGCCGATCGAGCAATCGAGAAGGCATTACTCTTTCCATAGAAGCCTATAACACCGAGAACCGTAGTACCCTTTAACCCATCCTAGCCATTTTAGAATCGTGGTGCGGAAGCTATGAAGATGCAAATCTGACTTAGCTGTCACGCGATGCCACACTCAGGTTAGATTCTCTTGAGGATAACTACCAACCTCCGAGCAAATCGGTGTGCTGGTGTGTCTGATAGTGAATTGTGGACCCTGGGCACTCTGCTAGAACCACTGTTTTCTGCAAGTACAATGAAGACAAACCTTAGCACATACCTTTTGTGGACTGGTTCTTGACCTCGACTCCATGCTCGTGACTCGGACTTTGAACCTGTGTGCTTTGAGTGATCTTGTTTATGGTTGTTGCATCCATGCACTCTTGCATCCATGAGCATACATATGCATTTCTTCCAGGTTGTCTCAGAAACTCATTTCAGTTGTCTCCTTCTCCAGTTATCTGCTCGCCGTCAAACTGTTTCCTCAACACAACTACGGAACTAGAGCTGCTGTCAGATTGAGAATGGAAAACCAAGAACAACATAACGCCGAAGTCAGAATGGAAATTGCTGAGTTGAAGGCCGGTATGACCAAGCTCACAGAAATGCTGCAAGTTTTGATTGCTAGAGGTGAACCACCTCAGAGGACTGGTCTGTTCATGGACACTCTTCAGCCACTCTATTGGGAAAAGATGATAGGCAGTGTATCATCTGGTTTTGCTGACCTAGTCACTATTGGAGAAAGACTAGAAGAAGGTATCAAGAAAGGAAGGATTGTTAATGCTGAAGCCTTTAGTGGTGCTAAAAAGTATGCTGGGAATTTTCAAAAGAAAAAGGATGGTGATACCCATGCTGTTTCGGTTGAAGGTAAACCTCGTCGCAGACAACAACAATATGTAGCTGCAGTCGCTCCTGTTGTCAATGCTCAACCAGCTCAAGCTCCTCGTCAACCTGCTAGACAGAATCAGAATCGCAATAGGGTTAACTTTGATCCTATCCCGATGTCCTACACTGAGCTGTATCCATGTCTTGTAAAGAAAGGTTTGATTATAACGAGGGCTCTACCTCCTCCTCCAAATCCTCTTCCGGCAGGCTACAGGGCTGATCTTCACTGTGAGTTCCATCAAGGTGGGGCAGGTCATAACTTAGAAGGTTGCTTTGCATTGAAAGCTAGAGTACAAGAATTGGTGAACTTAAAAATTCTGGACTTTATTGATAATAATCCCAATGTTGTCAACAATCCTTTGCCAGAGCATACCAAGTGAAGTTTGAGCCAATTCAGACAGATCATCTCCCAAAAGCCAGTGTTTCAGACAGGACAGCTCATCCTTGTTGCTGATTAATCACTAGGCCTTGTTTCTTTCTGTTTGCATTTTCCTTTGATTGTATTGATTGTTTGCTTTCGAACTTTATTTGTACTTTCATGGTAATTTCAATGAAATGAGCAATGCAATGTTTGATTCAAATTCATTTATATTCACTGTGTGCATCTTTATGCTTTCTTTTTCACAAAAAATATATCTCCTGTTCAATTTCTTTATCAAGCTTTTGTTTATGCAAAGATTGGAGGGAGGATGATGAAAGCGAAATACCCGAAATTGCTAAACGGTATGCTTTCAATTTAAAACTTGGCTGAGGATGTACAGGCATTGTTTCAACTCCCAAACACTGGAGAAATAAGGAAGTTAATCCCTTGTCAACCCATTTGAGCCTAGAAGTTGGAGTTTCTTTCTGTACGAAAAAACCCGCAATTTTAACCTGGGGATGGGTAGTTCTCAGTTAATTTGACTGTGCATGTAAAACACTTTCCAATAAAGGTTGCAATCACAAGCTTTCCTTCGCACACATCAAAGAAGTGTCGAAGATGTCTTTCAAATCAAAAGACAATGATGGTTCACTGTAATCATTAAACCAGGCAGTCACTACCTTTCAACAAAAAAAAATGATGGAAAAAGAATCAAAATAAAAGCCCGCTAAGTCAAAACCTATGAAGGAGACATAGGCAAAAATTGGGGCATCCCGCTGACTGTAAAGCAAATGACACAGTTCAGGCAAAAGTTAGGGATAACAAAAGAAAAGTCAAGAGGTTACCAAAATCCTCAAAGAGAAAACAAGTTGACTAAGGTCCTCATCAAAAACAACAAAAGGTTGTAAGAAAGAGTGACTGTCATCTCAAAATACCTTGGTCCTTGTACCATCATCATAACAGTGTTGCAATTCCAAAATTATGTGGAACCTGAATGCGTAATCTGAATTAACTGAGCGTAGGACTGGAGATCATCACGAAGAATGGGTTGGGTACAAATAAACTTTGAGCCTATATCCTTTGTTTCAAAAACCGTGAACCAGACCACGTTACAACATTCAAAAGACCTAATTGAAGCCAGGTTTCTTTTGAAAGCATACTACAGCAAGGTTGCGTAAACTGACTCCTATGTTTGTTGCCAATCATTTGCTTTGTTGTCTTACTTTTGCTTTACCTTTCATCCTTGCATGTCTAAATCACCGTGTTTTGACAAGTGATTCATTTTGCTTTACATCAATAATATCATTCCAAAAATGATTTTTTGATTTCAAAATTGCATGAGCTTTACATTAAAATTACCATGTTTGTTTGAATAATTCTATTTGCAGACAAACTTTCCTCGTCAAGAATTTTTCAAACAATTGAGAAACTTGGTCAGTGATCCTATCAAGGGCACATTACTTTCAGAGCCTGTTGTGAATCAATTCAAGATTTGTTGCTCAGTACAAGTTATGCTCAAGATTTGGTTAACCAGAAGATCTCTTTCAAGATTCATACTGAGTTTAGCCTTCTCAACAATCATCTCAAGAACTGAAGCCATGATCAGTTCATTCATCCCCAACAACTGAAGCCATGATCAGTTTATCCTCAGCAATCATTTCAAGAATTGAAGCCATGATCAGTTCATTCTTCCCCTGCAGTAGTCAGACTGAAGCCATGATCAGTTTATCCTCATCAGTCAAGCAATCTGGGGCAATCTTCTTCAAGAATCCTCAAGAAGTCTTTCCTCAAAAGACCATCAGCCCGATGTAATTCATAAGTGTGACAGAGATGTGCTCAACATCTTCTATCCAAGCAGAGTGGCCAGCGTTCCCTGTGTTGAGGAATCAGAGTTCCATTCTTCCCTCACAAAAGAGTCTATCTCTGTTGTCTCTATCATATGCATTGCATACATAAATTATTTACATATCATTGCATAGAAACATTTTCATAGTATGAAGTGTGCTTCGTGCTCATATGCATTTTTCCGAGGTCCTGTTGCTTTCAACATCTTACCTTGTGACTAAAGTCCAACTTACTTGGCACCTACCAAAACTTTTACCTGCCTTTTCATTCAGTTCCATTCCTGAATGTTGTCGTTTACCTGTCTTTTCACCCAGTGCTATTCCTGGACGTCCTGCTTTCCTGGATCTTTGTATTCTTTCACTCCAGTGCCATTCCTGGATGTCTGTCTCTTTTGATCTCCAGTGCCATTCCTGGATATCTTATTCCTCTTGTTTCTCCCAGTGTTATTCCTGGAAGTCTTTTCTCTCCTCTATAATCCCCAACAGATCTGCTTGGATATCATTCAGAGCCATTCCTGGATGAGTTTTTACCTTTACCTTTCAGTGCCATTCCTGAAAGTTTTACCTGTTCATTCAGTTCCATTCCTGGATGAGTTTTTACCTTTACTTTCAGTGCCATTCCTGAAAGTTTCACCTGTTCATTCAGTGCCATTCCTGGATGAGCTTTTACCTTTACCTTTCAGTGCCATTCCTGAAAGTCTTACCTGTTCATTCAGTTCCATTCCTGGATGAGTTTTTACCTTTATCTTTCAGTTCCATTCCTGAAAGTTTTACCTGTTCATTCAGTGCCATTCCTGGATGAGTTTTTACCTTTACTTTTAGTGCCATTCCTGAAAGTTTTACCTGTTCATTCAGTGCCATTCCTGAATGAGTTTTCTCCTTTGTATTCAGTGCTATTCCTGGATGTCTTTTTCACTGTCATTCAATGCCATTCTTGAATGTAGTGATTCACCTTTATCTTTCAGTGCCATTCCTGAAAGTTTTACCTGTTCATTCAGTGCCATTCCTGGATGAGTTTTTACCTTTATCTTTCAGTGCCATTCCTGAAAGTTTTACCTGTTCATTCAGTGCCATTCCTGGATGAGTTTTTATCTTTACTTTCAGTGCCATTCCTGAAAGTTTTACCTGTTCATTCAGTGCCGTTCCGGGATGAGTTTTCTCATTTGCATTCAGTGTTATTCCTGGATGTCTTTTTCACTGTCATTCAATGTCATTCTTGAATGAAGTGATTTACCTTTACCTTTCAGTGCCATTCCTGAAAGTTGTATCTGTTCATTCAGTGCCATTCCTGAATGAGTTTATCTTTACCTTTCAGTGCCATTCCTGAAGGTCCTTACTCACTTTATTCAATACCATTCTTGGATATCGTGAACCTTTTTATCCAATGCCATTCTTGGATAATTCTGATATATTTTCCAGAACTTTTCTCACTACATTCAATGCCATTCTTGGATGTTGTGATTTCTTCTGTCCAATGCCATTCTTGGACTTGATTTCCTCAACAGAGTCCAATGCCATTCTTGGACACCTTTTCCCCAGCTAAGTCCAATGCCATTCTTGGATATCTTTTCCTCAGCTGAGTCCAATGCTATTCTTGGATGTCTCTGATGCTTGTTGTTGCCTCATTCAATGCCATTCTTGAATGTTGCAGTGCCTTTATCCAATGCCATTCTTGGATATCTTACCCAACAGAGTGTTTTTCACCTCCATCCAATGCTATTCTTGGATGACGCTGCTGTTTTTACCAGAAACTTTCTTGTTGCTGTCCAATGCCATTCTTGGACATCTTTCGACATCCCTTTTGTCTCGTTTGTAGTTTCTATCCAATGCTATTCTTGGATGTCACTACTTGTCTTCCCAGGGTCTTGTCCCTCTCTTTCCAACTATTGATGGATACTTCTTGTCGCCTTGACAGATCTCCAGAAATAGCTTGTGCTCCCCGGCGTGTCTTTTCACGTCATCTCCCTCAATTTACCTTATACCCTTTGTTTCAAGTTTCCCCGCAGTGTGTTTCATTCTTTGCATTCATATCATCTTGTGACATCTTATGGCTAAAAATTCGGTTTTCTGTATTTAAGTATCTTCAATCTTGTCGAAACGAAGTTTTCAACCTTCATATCTCCTAATTGAAGAAACTTAAATAGGGGCAGCTGTAAGACCCTAATTTTTACCCCTAAGATTTTACTCTTTTCATTTGCATCTCATTACCACAAACAAGATCACAGTTTGTGCTTCTCCTGAGCACCTGTGTGTTTCTCTTTCTTACTTGCTTCTGTTTATCTAACCTCTAACCAAAAATACAAAAAAAGTATGCTGCCGTTTGCTTGTTTCTCTCTGTGTGTTGTGCAGGCTTGTCAAAGACAATGAAGTGGTTTCAAGTCACAGGTGTTTGTTTAAAAGCAAGATGTCTTGTGCTGAGATTCTTCATTTTATCAGGCAGTGGCGCATATGAGTTTTGGGCTCAGAAAGTCAGATTCAAATGGTTGTTGTTCACTTGTGGCTTATTCAGTGGTGGCTGTGTACACTTTATCAAAGGCTTGTGAAAAAAAATCAAGATTAGTTTTGGGCTAAAAAAAAAAGAGACTTGCTATCCCTTATCCACATTTTTTAACCAAATTTTCCATATTCCACTTTTTGCTATCTAAACCTTTTTTTTTCTTTTTCTTTTCCCTAATCCATTTCCTAAACCAAATACCCACATTTATCATATCCATTTCAATTTCCATTTTTTCAAATTTATCCAATTTTATCCATTTTTATAATTCTTTCCATTTCCAAATAACCATTTAAAAATCCATAACCCATTTAAAATATCCAAATCCATATTACAATATCCATGTCCATTCCAAAATTATAAAGAAAATCATCATTTGTTTTTTTCTTAAGCCCACATCACACTAGCCCATTACCATTATACTAAAAAAGAAAAAAAAACAAAACAATTCCATCATAAAAGCCCATTCAAATCCATTACAAAAAAAAATTGCCAAAAACAAAAAAAGGCCTTGGAGTCAATGACCCCCACTTGCTACTATTTTTCTTTCTTTTTCATCAGCCAAACCGCTACTACACTTTCAAGCTTCATCAAGCTGTATACAAGCCGTGACTTTTCCACACCTCACTCAAAGCCACTTCACACGCAACACACACAAAGCCTTTTGCATAAACCGCAAGCCGCAGCCGTCCACGTCCAAAACCAACAACCCAGCCTCACGCAAATTTTTCTTCCAGCCGAGCCTCCAGCCATACACACAAACCGCAAGCTTCCAGCCAAATTCCCACGCCATCCACACGCAACAACACGCACAACAAATCATCACTAAAACGCGGAAAAATCAATCAAAACGGCAGCATATCACTCACTAATTCTCCTATAAATAACAACCTCACCTCATTCCAATTTCAAGCTTGAAAAGCCATAGAAATTCTGCAAAAAAAATTCACCAACTTTCAATTCATCTTCACCATTCAACTTCAAGCTTCAGAAAAATTCTTGATGAAAAAAAACCATAAATAACTTTCAACGAGAATTCTTAAAGCTTCCATCATCTTCATATTTCTTCAATCATTTTTATAACCTGCAAATTATTCTCACCATTCAAAACCAATACCAATCCATTGCAACCGAACTCAACAACAACTCGCATAAATTCATCAGCAACAACAACATCAACCGTTCAATACATCGATTCGAGTTCAGAAGATGAAGAATAATTGAATTTCTTTTGGAATTAGAAGGTAAATCTGAGTTTTACGGCGTGAATCTCGCGGTTTAAATTCAAACTTGTGGTTGGATCTTCGTTCGAAATCGAAGACATATCTGTGTAGTACACTGCGAGTCGATCACAACCGTACGTATTTCAACTTCCGCCGCTCCTTTATGAGGCTTTTCGCGAATCCCTCCGCCACCGCCATGAACAGTACCGTTAAGCTATGGAGAAGATGATTGTTCTTTCTTTTTTTCACTTTCTGATTCTATTTTTTTTTATCTTTAATGTTTTCTTTTGTTTTTTATATTTTATTTTATTTCTAAACAAAAACGGATGGGCCTAGCCCATACGAAATGTTTTTTTCACCATCACCTCCATTTCTAAAATAAACCTCCATCTATTTTTATTTTCTATGATTTTCTTATAACTTTTTTTTTTCTCTTTTCTAATTACTTTTTTTAATTTTTGATTTTTGAATTTGACTTACTATTGTTTTTTTTTTAAAAAGATTCTCTTAAAAAAGTCATGAAAAATTTCTATCATGAGAATTATCTTTTAATTCTTGTTTTTTTTCATTTTTATTTTGATTTCTCATTTTTCTTTCATTTTGGATTGGTTGTGTGGATCATAATATTTTAGATCCATTTTTCTTCTTTTTTTCTTTTTGTTCGATGAAAGTCGAAGTGATCGTGAAATTTCTTTATGGAATTTCGATCGAGACGAGATCATTTCCACCTTTTCTTTTCGTGTGGCACCGCTTTAGGATAACGATCCCTATATCGTTTATCTCGCGTGCATTAACACATACATCTCATGGCCGGCCTCATTCGTAGGGTAATTGCTCGAACAAATTACTCGGCGTGCGCTTAACATAGACCAAAATTTTTCCCGCCTCGGAATAAATATCAAAAATAGTTGATTATTTGTCTTTTGGTTCAAAACTTATGGAACTTGTTGTTAGGAGGCTTTGGTCTTATCAATCCTCTAATAAGTTCTCATTAATCTTGACCTAAGTGCAAGTATCCAATTATAATTGATCACTAACTTTAACTACTAATTACTAACTTACTAACATTTACTCTTGTACTAACTTCTTTACAATTACTTCTCGCACCCTATCTCTTTTACTTTTATGCTTCATTTTATCATTTCATTTCATGTTTATGTTTCCGCAATTTTTCCTTTGTCCGTTAGACATATGTTTATGCTTCCGCAATTTTTCCTTTGTCCGTTGGACATATGTTTATGCTTCCGTAATTTTTCCTTTGTCCGTTGGACACATGTTTATGCTTATGCCTTTTTCTCTTTGTCCACTTGGACCTAAAACACTAATAAAGGCCAAAACCTCTAAAAACTTGTGATTCTAATCTTGGACTATGGTTACTATCCCTTGCAATGGACATGGAGATTTGGACTTAGACGTTGGACATCCAATGCAATTCTTGGAACCTTGGACTTAGAATTTAGGACCTTTTCTCCCTTTGCTTTGGAATTATGGTTCGAAGACTTGGAAGCATACTTGTGTGGTTAGGCTATTCTCTTCCTTAGCTTTTCTTTTATGCTTTAGGATAGTCTCTTCTTCTCTACCCCATTCTTCAATTTTCAAAACTCTCTCTCTTTTTCAAAACCTTCTTGATTTCAAACTTTCACCGCTTTCATAAACAAACCTTGACTTTGTCAAGTGACTTTACTCTTTTCCTTTCATTTCTTAATCAAATGCTAAACTACATAAGCATATTGACATCTTTTTCAAAAGACTTAAAAAACATCAAACTCATCACTCTTTTTTGTGCCCTCGTGCACCTTTTCCTTTAACTTTTTCATAAGTTTAGACATGAGTCATTTCTTTAAGCGGAATTATTCGCTTGGAAATGACGACTTGTCTTTACATTTAAAAACAACCAAAACAAATAATTTTCACTCTTTGTACCACGAACTACGGGGTTTTGATCCTACATTGCACATCGTGGGTACGTAGGCATGAGGCGACAAGTCTCTCCAAACACAAAAATCTTAAAAACAATTTCTCTTCTCATCTCCTCAATCTCTTTTCAAGCAAACTTTTTCAGACCAAAAGCGGTAGATATTTCAAAGGGCTCCTATAGAGTACTATAGACGTTTTGGGTGCTAACACCTTCCCATTGCGTAACCAACCCCCCGAACCCGGACTCTCTTCACTTGTTCTTGTTTAGAGCTTGTGTAGGTTTTGTTCGCTCTTTTTCCTTTCCTTTTTGGATAAAATAAAAGTGCGGTGGCGACTCTTGCTTTTCGAGTTAAGTTAATCAATAGCTTACACTCACTATTTTGCCGCTACAGCGCCGTCTGTGGGAAACTTGTTGTCCCCGTCTTAACATCCACCTTAGATTCTAAGACCAAAACACATTCTCTGTCCAAGATTACGATCATGGCTTCGCAAGATCACGTCAAAGGTGCTCACCATCTTTTTGTCCTCCCCGTCAACAAAACTGATGCTGACGGACCTTCATTCCTCCTCGGAGGAGACTCCCGTCATCTGAGAGACGGGGCTACCATGTCTCCTTCCTCCACTCCTACTGACCGTGCCGACGACCTGCCCTTACTGGACCTCCAGCCCATTCTAGCTCCACCCAACGCCGATCTGGCCGTGGTGGCCCTCCTTTAAGTGATCAACAAGACACACCTTATGATCCTCCAACAAAACGAGAGGATCGGGGTGTTGGAAGAATCTGCCCGTCCGAGATCCCCCCAGTCGAGAAAGAATCGACGACGATCCAAGAGTCCGCAACCTCGACGGAAAGCTGATCATCGGGGGCGCCAAGAACCAGAATCCCATGCTGTTCGGAAGAGCGATCACATTTCCCCGCGAAACCAACCTTCCCCGGGCCGCAAGAGAACCCGGAGAGATCAACGTTCACCCCCGGTCAGACCAAAGGGCTGGGCACGTGTACCTTCACCCCGAAGAAGTCACTGTCACGAACGAATCATCTGTTTCCCTTCCCAAACCAGTTCTAGCAGCGACGATGAGCCCACGACCCACTGTCCCAGGAGATATTGGCTACACGCCTCCCCATAGGCTTAGAGAAACCCCCATCCGTGGACACCTACGATGAAACGACTGACTCCGATGAGCACATCGAAAACATCGATGCGCTGTAGACTACCGCGGCGTCCGAGGCACCATCAAGTGCCGCCTGTTCCCGACCACGCTCCGGAAAGGGGCAATGACCTGGTACAAACAACTGCCCGAGGAGTCTATCACCTCGTGGAAGCAACTAGGCAGGATGTTTTCCAGGAACTTTACGTCATCACACCGCCACCCCAAGACAGAAGTCTCCCTTGAGGTCATAATTCAAGGGAAGGATGAACCTCTCTGAACATATATTGGGAGGTTTAACAAAGAAGTTGTGCAAGTCCCCACTACCAACGACATGAAGAAATTTCTGCTCGAAAGGGGACTCCACCCGCACTCAGAATTTTCTAAAGCTGTTGGCCTTGCACCTCCAAGGAGCCTGGACGCCTTCCTCCTCAAGGCGCAATCGTATATTCAATACGAACAAAAGGAAGTGGCCAGCTCCGCCCGAGCCTCCCGTCATCAGGAGAACGCTCGGGCCTCCAAAGGCGATGAGCCCTCAACATCCCGTCGAGGGGAAAGAAGGCGCGAAGATCGTCGTTCCACGACTACACTCCCCTGATTGTCTCTAGGGAAAAGATTCTCTTCGAATGTGCCAACTTGGAGTTTAAACAGTCGAGGGTCTGGTGCCCCAAGCAGATACCGGCCAAGCCCAATGCCGATAAATCAAAATATTGTCGTTTCCATAAGAGTCACGGCCACACCATTGATGACTGCATCCACTTGAAGGATGCCATAGAAATATTGACCTGTCTCCTGATATTCCAACAAGAAATAAACCAAATGGAATTAATAAATTCCTCCTTACATCTACCTTTTAGCCGTTGTAACCAGGCCAAAGCGTGAGAACAACTGTCCGACTCCGTGATCCGATCAATGCCCACCCAATCACACACCAAATTCCACACCGAAACAGATTTAGGATAATTAAAGAAAAGGTGTGAGGAGTCCTCATTTGTCCTGACGCAAAACATACAAACCTTATTGTGGGGATTGTCGGTAACACACTACCAGAAAAACTGAATTTAGCTAGGGGTTTATCCCCTCACTAAGCCAAAAAACCCATCACAAAACATCATTTTGCGAGGGGGTAACCCTAGCAAATCAGGTCATCGCAAATTATTGGCTACGGGATAAACCCCTCGCAAAAATGGCTAGGGGATAAGCCCCTCGCAAAATACTATGAAAAAAATTTAGCCTGCTCCACTGCAGGCATAGACACAGACTAGTGGCACAGTGGGGCTCAGACGTGTCAGAATATTTGCGAGGGGATAAACTCCTAGCTAAAAAAGCTGCGTATTGCATTTAGGGAGGGGTAATCCCCTAGCTATGTGTGTCAGAAATTAGCGAGGGGATAAGCCCCTAGCTAAAGTAGATGCGTATTGCATTTAGTGAGGGGTTTTACCCCTAGCTATGTGTGTCAGAATTTAGTGAGGGGATAAGCCCCTAACTAATTGTCATTCGTTTTAAATTTGTGAGTGGTTAACTTCTAGCTATTATTATCATATTATTTTTAAAATATATTATCATATTATTTTTAAAATATATAATTATATTATTATAACTAGAATAATATAATTATATAATAAATTTTCATATTAAAATTTATAATTATATTATTATAATTAGAATAATATAATTATATAACAAATAAATATTTATTTTAATATAATTATATAATAAATAAATGTATATGAATATATATAATCTATTCTTTTATAAAAATATGTAATATGTTTCTTAAACTAATTCTACAAATTTACATACTTTATAACATATTTTAACTTACAAATTATAGACTTATATGTTTCTACAAATATGATATTATATGTTTCTAAATATTTACATCATTTAAATTATATATTTCTTATAAATATATTACTAAATTATATTAATATTTTAAAAAATATATACTTTATAAATAAAAATGTATACTTTCTAAATAAAAAGTGTATATATTACAAATTATATACTTTATATAAAAAGTGCATATATTACTTAAATATATTACAAATTATAGATTTTTATGATTTAACTCATACTTTTTAAATAAAAGTGTATATTAATATATAATCTATTCTTTTACAAAAATAATATATATATATTTTTTAAACAATATTTTTTTATACAATACTATTTTCAATAATATGTTTAATATATAATCTATTTTTTAAACGATATTTATTATACAATACTATTTTTAATAATATGTTTAATATATAATATCCATTTTCAAAATTTAATTTTTAGACATTATTTGGTATATTTTTAAACATTATTCATATAAATATATTACTAAATTATATTAATATTTAAAAAAGATATATACTTTCTAAATAAAAAGTGTATATTTTACAAATTATACACTTTATATAAAAACTGCATATATTACTTAAATATATTACAAATTATAGATTTTTATGATTTAACTCATACTTTTTAAATAAAAGTGTATATTAATATATAATCTATTCTTTTACAAAAATAATATATATTCTGTTTTTTAAACAATATTTTTTATACAATACTATTTTCAATAATATGTTTAATATATAATCTATTTTTTAAACGATATTTATTATACAATACTATTTTTAATAATATGTTTAATATATAATATCCATTTTCAAAATCTAATTTTTAAGAATTATTTAGTATATTTTTAAACATTATTTGATATATAACTGATTTTTAAAATCTGTTTTATAAATATTGTAATAAATCTGTTTTATAATTTTTATTACAAATCTGTTTTCAAATTTTATTTTTAATATCTGTTTTATAAAATATACTAAATATAATATAATCTATTTTATAATATAATCTGTTTTTATAATGTTTTAAATAATATAAAAAACATTATATTTTAACACATTTTGTACAAATAGTTTAAAATCTGTTTGTTTTTAAGTTAAAATCTGTTTTTTAATAATATAAACAATATTATATTAAAATCTGTTTTTAGTAATATAAACAATATTTTTAAACATTTTTTATAATCTATTTTAAAACAACATTATTTACAAAACGTTTTTTACAATTTTTTTAATAAATATTTTAAAACTGTTTTAATATAAATCTGAAAAATATAAGAAATAAAAATAAAATTTTTAAAAATATATTACTAGAAATAAATACAGAAATTTCGAAATAAAAAATAATATATATTTTATAATACCAGTAACACACCAAAATCAACATATTGATATCAATTACACCTAAAATATTTAGAAAAAACAAATAAATGTGTACCTTTAGAAGCTCCCTTAGATTTCTAACTCCTTCTAGATGAAAGTTGAATGCTTTAGATCAATTGTATACATGCAATATAACAAACAAATAAAAAATTAATTGATAAAATACATGAAACAAAATTAATTAATAAATACATGAAACAGTTAAAGAAAATATATGAAATGGGAAGAAAAATATTTACCTGATTGAAAGAAAAAATAGTTGAAAATTAAAACTGAAATGGAAAGAAAGAAAATGGTGGAAGAGAAAGTTGAAGAAGATGAACTGGTGAAATAAAACGTTGAGAATATATATCAAGTGTATCAGTCTTTGGAATGGGCGAAAAGCATTTATTAATGGTACATTTTGCGAGGGGCTACCCCTAGCCACCTCAACAGTACAATTTTAGGAGGGGGGACCCCTAGCAAAATATTGATGTGTCAGAAGTAACATTGCATGTGTGGCACGTGGAAGAATTTTGCGAGGAGCTACCCCACGCAACCATTTGGATCAGATTTGCAAGGGGCTCCCCCTAGCCATGAATGGCGTGTTTCAGTAACTTTCCCCAGGCATGTAGCAGTAGAATAATGCTTTATCAGAGTGATTTGACTATAGAATCTAGTTGGTGAAGGGATGCCCCTCGCAAAATGCCAAATAAAGTTTAGTGAGGGGTTTGCCCCTCGCAAATTGTTCAACATACAACCTTGTTTTGCGCTGACCCATAGTAAAAACTATTTTCAAAATTCAAATTTTGTTTTTTTTTTCTATTTTCTGCTTTGCGAGGGGTTTAACCCCAAGCAAGCTACTTTTTTTAGTGAGGGGTTTTTCCCCTAGCTAATCTAGTGTTTTCTTGTAGTGACACCTCTCGCTACCAAATTCAGACAGGTTGGCAGCC
Organism: Lathyrus tuberosus; assembly: GCA_022829125.1. Classification (NCBI taxonomy): domain Eukaryota; kingdom Viridiplantae; phylum Streptophyta; class Magnoliopsida; order Fabales; family Fabaceae; genus Lathyrus; species Lathyrus tuberosus. The sequence goes on along the minus strand of JALAZF010000124.1, from coordinate 12,868,973 downwards.
TATCAATAACTAACCTCCATGCAAAAACTTTGACTTTCATAGGAATATTCGTCTTCCAAATAATTTCCATTACGTGTATCGGATTATCGTCTTCCGAAACCAAGGCTCCATAAGAGGAAATACTATCATAAAAAGACTTTACAGAAAAACCATTAATTAAGTCTAAACTCCAAAGCCATTTATCATGATCATTGAAAGAAAATTGAACAGGCTCTAAAGCATGTAACAGCTCAACCAAATCTCTGTTCATCTGCTGAGAGCTATTAGGAAAAAAATCAAATAAATTCCAGATCCACTTCTCTTCGACCCACTCACCCATGTCAAAAACAATGCAGGATTTATTACTGCAAATCTGGAACAGGTTTGGATAAGAATCCTTTAAGAACCTACTACCAAACCACAAAGAATGCCAAAACAGAACCCCTTTACCATTGCCCACAACAACATTGATGAAATTATAGAAAGAAACCTGAGGAATAGAGTTAGAGACAGACAGAACATCCTTCAATCATGAAGAATCAGAATGCATATTCCCAACTATATTAAATAACTGAACTTTACGGCTCAAGTTACCATACCTGCTAGAGAGAATAGGACACTAAATTTCATTACCTCCGTTGCTGAACTTCCACAACCATTTAGATAAGAGAGCTTTGTTGAAGAGACCAACATGTTTTATACCAAGGCCACCGCAACTTTTCGGTTTACAAACCAACTTCCAACTAACCCAAGAAATAAAACCTCTACTCGAGTTCCCCGTCCACAAGAAACGCCTTTGAATTGCAATGATGTCCTTCATGACCTTTTTAGGAACCTTAAAGAAGGAAAGATGGTGGATCAGATGTTTCGCAAGCACGGAATTAGTAAGGGTGACACACCCTCCAATCGATAAATTACGCCCTATCCAATTGGATAAACTAGCCCTCATACATTCCACAACCAAACGCCAAAAGGATATCCTCCTATGATTACCTCCAACTCCAAGGCCAAGGAATTTAAAAGGCATGGAGCCCGATTTGCAATGGAGGAAATTCTCTGCAGCAATCAATAGCTTAGGATCTATACCAACACCATAAAGACAGCTCTTTGAATAATTAATCTTTAGGCCAGATGCAACTTCGAACCCCCGCAAAATAGTCTTGAAAGCCCAAATGTTCGAAACTAAACCATCCCCAAACAGGAGGGTATCATCCGCAAACAAAAGGATATTAACCGAAACCGCGTTACAAAATTTAAAATCAGCCAGGATATTGAGGGATGAAGCTCTTCTCACTAAGCAAGCCAATCCCTCTGAAATAATCACAAACAAGAAAGGAGATAGAGGATCTCCTTGATTTAAGCCTCTCGTCGCCTTGAAATCTTTAGAGGGACTACCATTAATTAAAACCGAAAGATAACTATTGAACACTAAACCACGGATCCACTTCAACTGAAAGCTCTGGGATTTTGAACAAATTTTGGTAAAACGTAATTGTTAACTCAACAATGAGATCAAGCTAAGTAATTCTACTGAAGACGTGATGTCGAACAAGATGTCTTAACATGCATCTTGACATCCTGGAGTGAATGGCTTAAGTTAGTTTTTAATCTGTTGCAACACTCAAGGAGAAATTGCTGCATGGATCAAAGACTGAAGATTGAAGACCAAGACTGCAGAAGACACAATAAAGAGAAGACTTAGACCTAGGTTTTGATATGCCTTAGTACGCCTTTTGTAACCTTGCTTTCTTGTGTATGAAACAAGGGTTTAGGGTTTTAAGAGTCGTTGACTCTCTAGGTTGTAAGTCTCCCTTTGTATCAATTGATACACTGTGGTAGATATAGGTGTCACACATATCCATAAGCCTTGAGGTATTGGATTTTGTATTATTCTTGGATGAAGCTTTTAAGCAAATCCGAGTTAGCTTGTTTGTCAAGTATGCTTGACAGATTTCTGTATTGACATGGATGATGTAGAAATCACAGTTGGTGATTAAGGGAAGTGAGTGGGGTATCTCATATCAGGGTTGTAAACGTTTGAGTTTAGCCTCGGTAAAGATGTTCATTGGGTAGATGTTAGGTATAAAGTTGTAAACGGGGGAGTTTAACTTTGTAACAGTCTACAGATAGTGGAGTCTTCTTCCTGGATTGGTATCCCCCAGATGTAGGTGAGTTGCACTGAACTGGGTTAACAATTACTGTGTTCTTTATCATTCTGCAGATTTATATTTTCTGTTAGGGTTCATGATAAACATGTTGGATCAGATGTCGTGACAACTGTGATTGTGCAGTTCTGATATTCAAGGTATCAGTCTGCTGTTGCACCTTTGAGTTTAAATGATTAGGTATCACAATGTCTTGACATGTGTTAGGACATCTGCTGTCTGCATAGGCCAGAATTTCAATTGGTATCAGAGCAGGCATCCTGTCTGGTTCTGGATGAGATCTTTGGGAGATACTTTCTGGCGTTTAAACAAGGAGGAGTTTTGAAGATCAGATCAATCAACTCAGACATACTCAAGGGTATTAATGGATGATATGGATGTTCTGGATCGAAGGGAGCTACTTGGAGGTTGTTCATGTTGCTGAGGAGATTCTAAAACAACTACAGGAGAAGTGGCTAGTTCTCTTGTTGGTGTGTCTTATAGGATGTTGTGACATCTTATTAGGGCAAGCAGGATCTGTTCCTTGGTGGTTCTGCTGCATGTGTTTCTGATGGAAGAGCTCTAAGTTATGGGATTCTGGAGTTGTTACTGAAGACAGTTGATGGAAGGTCTCAATCGTCGGCCTCTATATTTGAATATATATGCATTCTTTTATTCCAAAGTCGGGAGCGATGGAGTGAAAGGAGTTGTGGTTAGATATTTGGCATGATGACTTGGTACTTGGAAGCTTGGTTTCTTGGTGCAGTTGAAGTCAGTTGAAGAGGAGAGGAGTTGAGTTTAAGTTTATCAGGTTCTTTCTCTAGGAGTTTGATAAATTATTGGCCGGCTAGGTTGTCAAAGATACTTGAGAATTCTCTCAAGTCCACTTATAAAGGCATCTATGTTGTGTATCTGGAGTTTTCTAGTTACTCTTCTAACTAGAAGGTGTTTCTTTGAAACACAATCTGAAGAAAATGGAGGTGATTTATTTTCACCATCCAAAAACATCAAGGAAGGATTCATCTCTCTTGAACCTAAGAGTGGATCCAATCTGATTGAAGAATTGTTGAGGTAAATAAGATTTGTTCAGAGAAAGTCTTAGTTACTTGAGTCACGGGTGGCAGCCTTGGTATCTCAACATTGTCCTTTGAAGAAGATACTTGCAAAAAGATTGAATACTTTATAAGTGTTCATGACATGATCTGGTGGAGCTCAACTACAGCAGTGAAGAAGGGTTATTGGACAAGGATTTAAGATCAATTGCTATTTGTGGAATCCATAAGTATTTAATTGATTATCCTTGAAAGTCAAGATTGCTGATGTTCAACAAGATGTTGTAACATCTCATCATCAGAGTTTGTGCAGAATCGTGGGAGGGGTACTGCATATGCTTTAACATCTATTTTAGTCTTAGGTGGTGTCCTAAGAAGTGGCTTCAGTCGGGTGTGACAGAAGCATGTGTTCTCTGGAGAGTTTCCTGGCAAGAAACTAGTCTGGACTTTGATGCTATTGAAGATGAAGATGAAGAAATCATAATCTTAATGGTTACAACTTGGATCAGTTTATTTCTGGTCTAGTTGCTTTGGAGCATGGATCTTGCTCTTTTTGTTGAAGGTCAAAGTTAAGTGGCAGTTATCTTTGACTTTCTATAGTCTACTCTACTGAGGAAAGTGGCATTCTTTGGTATGGCTATGGGGTAGTGTTGAACTACTTGGTTTCTGAAGATTCAGACGTGGCAGGTGTGAAGTCTTTGGAGTTTTAAAGTAGGATGAAGGTTGTCTACTCAAACTTGGTTGCTGAATCAAGTCTATGAGAGCATGGAACTCTAGTTCTGCAAAGGGGGGAGGTTTTTCTAAGTGGCAGAAGGAGGAGCTGAATCCAATAGTTGGATTTCATTTCAAAATGTTCTGACATCTAGCTCAACATCAGAGGTCTCAGCTAGTGATGTGGCACATCAGCTTAAGATAAAGTGATCTACTGGAGAATGGAAGTTATGGATGCTCCAAAAAGGTCTATCTCATGCAGTTTGCGGGAGCTGTGGATGGGAAGATGTTACATGACTAAGAGGCTTGGTGGATCCAAGATGTCTTGCTATGGGGCAAGTAGTTCATGTGACTTGAAGGTCTGATATTTTTAGTGGATCAGCATATCTTGTGGGAGTTCTGAAGAAGATTGAGATCAATCAAAAAGTGGCATTTGGTTGGTTTCATTGTGTGCATTCAAGTAGGATGCTTGAAACTGATTGCTCTTGTACAAAAGAGTAGTTAGTTGAATTTGTAAGGAGGTTCTGGTTCTCTGGGAGCTTGTGGCAGAAGTTCTGGGTTAAGAATGGAAGCATACCTTCTTTTGGTGGATGAAAGTTTATTTCTCTCAGGGTTTCTGAAGTATTCTTTGTTCAAGCTAGTGGCGCAGTGTTGTGTGAAGATCTTCAGTGTGGATTATTATGCTGATAGTAAGTCTAGTGGTGGAGCATATCAAGAACCATGGTGTGTGGTGTCTGTGATGTGTAGAAGATGTCATAGCTGATGTTAGAACATCTCTGGGTTAGTTATCCTTGGTGAAGGATTTCAGGTTCTGTGAGGAACTGGTTACTTGCATCGTGTCTAAGAAGTATCTACATTGTCATACGGGAGAATGATGGAGTAGAAGAACTGTCTTAGAGGTCTGATGTAAAGTTGTTTTTGGAAGACTGGAGTGGATCACAGGTTGATTGCTTGAAGGTCTGGTTTCTGATGCGTTCAGAAGTAGATATTCACCAGAAAATTAGAAGTATTCCAAGTTATCATACGGGAGAATGATAAGGAATGACTGTCTTGGATTGTGGGGTGTCTATCTCTGTTACTGGCTGGGTAAGTTCAGTGGAAAATCTTGCGAAGGGGATGTTTCCCCTAGCTGGAAGTCATGCTAGTAGCAGATCGGTTTAGCATCTGTGAAGTTCTAGAGCATGCATACGATAATTGTCATTGTTATAACAAACTAAGGGGCCTTGTGCGTCTCTTTGAGGAATGTGAAGCATTCTGATTCAATTGGTTTGTGCCTCAAGTAGCTGGAGGTCTATACATGAGAATTCAAGAGGAGTTCGTGTGGTGTGTAGATGGTTGCAGGATGGGGGGGGGGGATCAACGGGACTTTGATCTCAAGCCAAGAGTTTGTTATGGTTGGCATACATTTCCTCACGGGTAGCATGATGGTGATCATGTGTGAGTGAATATTGTTTCTTGTCAGAGGAAGCAATAAGAGAGTTGATGATTGTGTTCAGCTGGTAAGTTGAACTGAGGGTGCTCTCTTGAAGACATGAAGATGCGTCTTATGTTTTCCATTCATTAGCTTAGGTGTTCTGTGGTGGAGCACTAGTTACCTTAGATAGGGGAAATGTCCCTTGATCTAAGATGAATTACTGCGAGGATGCAGTTCAAGTTCCAGTTTGTATTTGTGCGTCAAGCAAGCTGAGATGTCAAGGAGGATGCCTTGACATTGTTGTATTGTTGCAAGTTGTGGGAGACTTGGCAGTGCATGTGAAATGGTTCTTATTGGATACTTAAGAATCATTGATTGAGTATGGGGGAATTTATTTTTCTCTGTAGGCTGTGATCACAAAACTGTGAAGATTTTATTCAATACAGATATTTTCTTTAACATTGTTGGGTGTGACTTGGTCGAGGACGTCATAGCAGTAAAGAGTGTCTGAAGAAAATCTGACAGTCTGATGACAGAGGTATTGATTCCGTCTTGGGAAAATGCTTAGGGTGTATACTTGTCAGAAGGATGTGTAAAATCTTGTCCTTGAATATACATTCACATGTGTTGGAACTTGTACTTCAAGAAGAATCTGTCCAAAAATGAATAAAGACATAAAGACCGGGTAGTGGTTGATACAATTCAAATAAGGGGATCTCAAAATTCATCTTACTCATCGCTGTATGACTCTTACTGTTGTCTTTATGGCTTATATAAGGTTCTGGGTGAGCACTCTTTGGATTTGGATATACCTTGGTAATATTTGTCAAAGTGTGTCTAAAAAGGGGGAGAAATGTTCTGATCTTCTCATGAGAATCTCACGTCTGATAAAGCAGCTCAGCTTGTCAAAAATGATCAACAGGATGTTACAACATTCTGGGTCTCAGCTCTCAAATGGACTTTTGTGTCTTGTGATCTGAGTTATGAACACAGTTATGTCCTGTGTTCTGAGTTACCCAAGGAAGTACTTTGCTGCTAAGGGTATTGCTACTGCTTTTTCCTAACGATTTTCTTATGCCTCTTAAGAGGAAGATTTATCCTTTCGTGACAAGTATTGGTTCATGGGTTGAGGGGGAGCGTCATGCATCTTCTTTCTCGTGTACTCCATCACAGGTAAGGTATAGGCCTTGAAATTATTTGGAGTCCTCACTGCATGCACCATCGATCTGGATTTACCGTGCATATGTGTTTTAGCCAAAATTTGTCAAAAAGGGGGAGATTGAAAACTCTGGGGTTTTGAACAAATTTTGGTAAAATATAATTGTTAACTCAACAATGAGATCAAGCTAAGTAATTCTGCTGAAGACGTGATGTCGAACAAGATGTCTTAACATGCATCTTGACATCCTGGACTAAATGTCTTAAGTTAGTTTTTAATCTGCTGCAACACTCAAGGGGAAATTGCTGCATGGATCAAGGACTGAAGATTGAAGCCCAAGACTGCAGAAGAAACTATAAAGAGAAGACTTAGACCTAGGTTTTGATATGCCTTAGTACGCCTTTTGTAACCTTGCTTTCTTGTGTAAGAAACAAGGGTTTAGGGTTTTGAGAGTCGTTGGCTCTCTAGGTTGTAAGTCTCCCTTTGTATCAATTGATACACTGTGGTAGATATAGGTGTCGTACAAATCCAAAAGCCTTGAGGTATTGGATTGTGTACTCTTCTTGGATGAAGCTTTTAAGCAAATCCGAGTTAGGTTGTTTGTCAAGTATGCTTGGCAGATTTCTGTATTGACAGGGATGATGTAGAAATCACAGTTGGTGATTAAGGGAAGTGAGTGGGGTATCTCATATCATGGTTGTAAACGTTTGAGTTTAGGCTTGGTAAAGATGTTCATTGGGTAGATGTTAGGTATAAAGTTGTAAACGGGGGAGTTTAACTTTGTAACAATCTACAGATAATGGAGTCTTCTTCCTGGATTGGTATCCCCCAGATGTAGGTGAGTTGCACCGAACTGGGTTAAGAATTACCGTGTTCTTTATCATTCTGCAGATTTATGTTTTCTGTTAAGGTTCACGATAAACATGTTGGATCAGAAGTTGTGACATCTGTGATTGTTCTGTTCTGATATTCAATGTATCAGTCTGTTGTTGTGCCACTGAGTTTAAATGATTATGTAGCACAATGTCTTGACATGTGTTAGGACATCTATTGTCTGCATAGGCCAGAATTTCATTAACCAATTGTTACCAAATCCCATGTTAATCAACATTGATTCCAGAAAGTTCTAATCCACACAGTCATAGGCTTAGGCAAAGTACACCTTGAATAATAAGCACTTCTTCTTTTTTCTTCTTGCAAACTCGATGGTCTCATTAGCGACAAGAACACCATCCAAAAGATGGCGACTAGGAATTAAAGGCGTTTGAGTAGGAGATATAAGCTTTCCTATCACAGAACTTAACCTTCTAGCAAGCATTTTAGAGATGATTTTAAGAACACTACCGATTAAGTAGATTGGTTTAAAATCTTCAAACTTTTACGGGCTATCCACTTTAGGCACAAGGGAAAGAAAAGACGAAACAAACGCTTTATCCAACTTTTCGGAACAGAAGAAATCAAGAACATAGTTAGTAACACCAGATCCCATAATATCCCAACAATAATTGAGGAATTTAAGTTAAAGTCGTCGTTTCCTGGACACTTGTTACCTTCACTATCAAATACAGCAGCCTTAACATCACCATACGTAAACTCAGACTCTAAGAACATCTTATCTTCCGAGCTAAGGGCAGCTAAACTATCAAAATTGCAGTGAGTATTTAATCTACTCTGAGCTTTGAATTTCTTCTCAAAGAATACCTTAGCCTCCTGCTTTATTAAAACAAGATCCTCCAACAATGTACTCCCCACTATAATAACATAAATGTTGTTGGCCCTATACCTTGCTTTAAGAGAATCATGGAAATACCTCGTATTATTATCACCATCACTCACCCAATTGCTTCTGGATTTCAGATTAAGCATAATCTCTTTAAGCTTGAGACTTTTCCAAATATCTTCTTGGATCTCCAACCTCTCCTTCACATTACCAACAGCTTGACTATTTTCATTATCATCCAAATTCAACTCTAACTCATTTAAATTAGAAATGCTATCATCAATTTTCAAATCAAGCCATCCGAAAACGTGAACATTCCACCACCTAAGATCGTTTTTTAGGACTTTAAATTTATTCCATAAAACAAAATTGGGAGAACCAAACAAAGATACCGAACTCCAAGACTTTTTCACAAAATCTAAGAAACCTTTATGCTCCAACCAACAATTAATGAACCGGAACGGCTTCGGACCCCAATTTACAGACTTCGACTTCAACCAAAGCGGTCGATGATCGGATACATCCCGGTCACCCACCCATTGGTTCTTCAAATCCAACTTATCAATAACAGCATCATTAACCAGAAATCTATCCAATCTACTACGGCTAAGCCCATTAGAATTAAACCAAGTATATTTACTTCCTACAACAGGCAGATCAATCAGGTTCAAATTTTCAATGAAAGAATTGAATTCCAGCATCTCACCATAATTAACACCACTCCTGCCCTTCCTCTGCTCCCTGGCTATTATAGAATTGAAATCTCCCGCTATAACCCAACCCCCACTAGGAAGCCGATTTTTAATGTCAATCAACTCCGACCAAAGTCTCCTTTTCCCATAAATAGCACACGCCGAGTAAACATTCAAGACATACAAATTCATATTATTCTAAATAAAATGAATACCCAAATAGCCTTTCCCTCTGAAAGTCGAAGTCGCAAAAGCCAAATCCTTTCTCCAGATTGTAAGAATCCCACCAGATTGCCCATCAGAATTTGACGCCGACTAATCACAACCCGACGACCTCCAAATGCTTTGAACGACCCCATCATCAATATGACTCAACTTGGTTTCTTGAAGTAAACATAAATCTGCCTTGCCCTTACTAAAAATATGAGAAATTCTCCTTCTTTTATAGAACTACAACACCCTCGATCATTGAACCACACAATATTCATTGTCCACCCCTTTCTACATTCTTCTTAACTCTTTTACCTTTTTTATCGTCCTCGTCCAACTTCCTAAGAATGCTAACGAAAGCGCCATCTTCGACGTCACCCTCAACCCCTAATTTTTTCAAGGTGATCAACACTTTATTAGGAACTTCATCTAAAGCCTTCTTACATCTAATATTTCCTCTAAACACATCGGTATCTGTGATTGATTCATTACACAACAGCGAGTTAGACCCAGCTCTATCAAGATTAACACCCGGGCGAGAGGGTTTAGACTTTCTTATAGAATGCAAACGACTGGGAATAACCGGGAGTTCTACCGCAGCATGGAGAAGGGAAGAGTAATAAGAAGGAGAGAATGGAATTTTAACACTATCATAAACATCGTGTAGCAATTTCTTTTTCCTATTCTTAGCCCATTTAGACGGCCCAATAAGACCATCAGAAGGCCCAGAAATTGGGTTTGAACAATTCAGGTCCACCACCAAACTATTAAGAAAATATCCCTTTATAATATTATTACCCACAACTGTCACGTCCTTGCACTTTTGAAAAAGAAGTCCATCAGACAAATCAACTTTATCAATTGACTTCGTTCCCCTTTTATCCACCATATCTGCTAACAATGTATGGGTTCCATCCGGTGGCACAACTCCCAAGGTTGGATTAAGAATACAATTATCCAACCCAACAGCAGGTTCATTAGGCACGTTACTAACCCCTTCAACCTCTTCTACTATCTCGAAAGTAGCCCTAACTATGGAAAGGTCAACTGACCCACCACCCCCTACATCTGACACTTCCTTAACAAGTGAAACATCACAATCACCAGCTAGTTGGGTAGGGTTTCTAGACTCAACCACTTCCTCCTCGAAGCTACCATCCCAATCACTATCACCTTCATCGGAGGAATAAACTAAATTCGATGAAGAATAGATTCCATCCCCCACTTTATCCACCGATTGAGTCGACGACGCCAGGTGATCACAGAAATCCTCAACCAAGGAGACTTCAAAGAATAAGTTATTACACTTAACAACCACAATCTCATTCAGTATTAAAGGCAGTTTTGTTTTGACCTGGACACGAGCAACTTCCAACTTAGCCTTCCTAAGCATAGCCTCATCAATCTGGATTAACTTTCCCACCCCGTTCACAATAGATTGAAAAGTTGAATAATTCCAGGTTGCAAACGGAAGTCCATAACACTTGATCCAAGCAAAACGCTCAACATCAACCTCCTCCAGAGTCCATGACTTTAATGAAGAAAACCATTTGCCAAGACTACCTTCAGCTTCAACAATAAATTCATCTAAGCTACCCTAATTAATCTCTTCAATCAGACATTTGTTAGCACCAAAGGGTGACACTTTAATGTTGAAGAACCCCTCTTCATGCAAATTTCTTTGAATATCGATTACAAAAACTCCTTCAGCCACTACACCGACTCTAGCTTTCTCAAACCTTAGTTTATCCACATTCTCCATGGTAACCTGCACCTCCGAAGGACTATGATTCACCGGGATAAAGTTCTTGGGTTTACCACCTCCCACATCTTAAACAAAAGATCTCCCATCAATAAACTTCCCTCTTCCTCCCCCACCTGAAGTGAAACCACGTTTACTGCCAAACTGACTACCGATCCTAGGTCCCATGATTTTCTCTTTCAGTTGGAACCGTGGTACATTGACAAACAATTTCTTACCCTTCAGAATAATGTTATCAAGTTTAATCGCCATCATACGAGGATCTTGTATCTTTCTGAACTTTGCAAAACCCGAACCTCTTCCCGCGTTCGTCTCTTCTCGCCGGGATATAAACTTCCGAAATCACCCCATAAACTTGGAACACCTCAAAGAGATCTTTAGCATTCATCTCTTCAGGAAACTCAGTAACGAAAAAAGATGTCGTTTCTTCGCCAACTGCACTTTTACCGTTGCTCTCCTTCCACACTGAAAATCTATCTAATTTCGAAACCTTCCACTTACCACCTACCTTAACCCATACCATCTTGGGAGACCAAAGAAAGCAAATCCAAAACAAACTGAACACAACTTACAATATTGACTAAAATCAACACAAACTAAACACCCTTGCAATCCTTTTCTAAGAACAAAATCAGTAAAAACTGACCTAGAACCCACTCACACACTCCTAAGAACCGAATCAATAACAAATCTAAACGACACCTTCTAACAACGAATGACTCAGTAAAACCCAGAAGAAACCAACTCCTTACCAAGGCCCCTAAGCCCTAAAGCCAGGAATTTAAGTCGAAGATAAGGAAGAAGATCTACCAGTATCTACTTCGTACATATCATCATCTCAATTTGGTGCGCATTTAGGTTTTTGGATCAAAAGGTTCCAGGAAGTTTAGGGATACGATTCTAAGGATAGGTGGGTTAGAAGTTGATTTTGGATTAGGAAACGAGTTCAGAATAAGATTTTTAAGAGGGTTGGGAAGATGAAAAAATGATTTGAAAGCTACAAAGAGAAACCCAGAAAGTTAGAGAGAGGTTGGAGCCTCTCTCTTTGAAATGCCTTAATACTCTTTTAAGTTGCTACAATGCAATTGAGTTGATTGATGTATGAATTGTGACAATTTCTTTATGGAAAACGATAAGTCTATCCTGATTAGTGTGATGTATTTAAGAGTTTCAATTATGCTACGAAACATTTTTGAGTGAGCTGAAACATCATCTAACTTGAATGGTGTAGTCATACACAATAGGCATAACAAAAGAAATATGTTTTATTAATAATAAATATTTCAAACCAAAAGTATTTTCTAAAGCTTAAACCAGCACACTTTTGCTATTATTTTAATAAACTACTAATATCTAAAAATATCAAATCAAAATCATCTAAAAAAGCAAAAATACAGTAACAAATTTATTATGCTCAATTGTTGTGAGTGATTATTCATCTGAGCTTGTTGAAGAACACATTTTCATGACTGAATAAGATGTTGAACATTCATGGGGTATATGAAGTCTGGATTTGAAGAATTGTATGAACGCAATGCCGTAAGTTTATTCGCAGCCGAAGTCGGATGAAATCCATCCCAAAACATATACTCATACCTATTCTCACATGGAGTTTCACCAGGAGCACAAAACGAATTGAATATCAATCGACAGCAAGCAGCATTCGAAACTTTAAAACCTGAAATATATACAAGGATCAAAAATCATATATAGGGTTTAGGGTTTAGCATCAATATAGAATATGAAATGAAATATTTACGTTTTAAACTAGCATAGAAGTCTGATGTACTGTTTCTAAATATGAATTTAGAACAAGTGAATTTCTTATTGAGTCTATCCACTAGAGATTTAAGTTTGCTATTAAAATTTAATGCAGCAGCATTCTTCTCTTCAACACATGATCCATGAGTAGCAATGGCTTTTGGAGTGCAACCTATTGCTCCTATACCAACTAGCACCATTTTTCTTGCACCAGCATTATGTAAAACCTGCAATTCACCGAGGGTTATAAAGTATAATCATTAACTAATTTCTGTAATGAATTTTTTAAAAATGTAACATAATTAAATACCTTTATTGATTGAGATAATCGGTCAATAAGATCTTGAGCGTACTGATTAGGGTTATAGGTGCGACTGGTATAATAGAACTGAGGAAGAAAATAATTGTTTATATAATCGTTGCTGCCAATATTGACATAATACAAGCACTCCTTTAGATATTGGGAAGCTTGTTGAACACCACCAAGAATAACTGCAATTTGAGCAATTATGGTTTTGTGATTTTGTAACTGTGATTCCAAGTCGACATTAGCACCCTGCATTGTGTAGAAAAAAATTTGAGAAGAATTGAATAATATTCATTGAAATATATATCATCTCTACATGTGAAAGGAAAAAAGAAAAATACATAGAGGTGATTCAAATTATTTTATGTTATATATTTGTTTAATATATGACCAATTGATTTATAGTTTTTTTTAGAGAATAACAAATATAAATTAGTCATGTTTAAGGATTAAACAGTATTGAAAAAAAAAATATTAGTTTATTTAATTTAAATTTATACCAAATGTTTGCCGGTCTCGTTGCGAATTCCAGATGATCCAGATGCATAGTTAACACCTTTCAATATATTTGAGCCCGTAGTATTTGCAAATGGGGGAAAGAAATCCTTAAATCCCAAAAGTTGAGCTGCAATGTTCAAACATAAGTTAGAATTGAATAAGGATTTTGGATTTAGCGCAAAGATGTTGATACGCAGGAACTTAAGTTTGAATATGCAATTTTCTATTTCTTTACACTTAAAATGTGCGAGTTTAATCCAATTAAACTATCGCAATTGATAGTTGTGCATGGATATCATATACACTGATTTGGGTTCGAAACCACCGCATCCTTAAGCGAGTTGAACTATTAACTTAAAAAAAAATTTGAGAATGTTACCAAGTATGTCAATTGATGTTAGTCCATTAGAAAACCTTCCTGTTGGTCCCGTTGGAAAGTCGATGCCATATGGTTTGTAATTAACTTTTGCAAGTGTAACAAGATTATTGTTGTTTCCACTATCAGATAAAGAGTCACCAAAAATAAAAAGACAAGGCACTTGGGATTTTCCATACACACATTGTTGCATATAGCATGCAGCCAAAATAAGAAGAGGAAAAATCAACAATGTTTTAGTCTCACAAGCCATCTAATAGTATCTATGAGTAGAAACGCTATATGTAATCTATAGTAATAACTACAATAAAAATATAGGAAAAAGGGATGTGTATTTATCAAACATAAAATGGAATGAAGGTGTATATATAGGGTTTATGGATCAAATTTCACCAATAATTATTATTAAAACATACATGATGTGTGTGAAATATGTGATCTAAAATAATAATATAGGATAGCAATTTATAAAATATAGTTAGTTGTATTTTAAAGTGCATTTTTACTTACATTAGTTTTATAAAAGTCTCTTATATTTTATTTATTTTTTGAGGACCCGTGATAATAATCTCTCATACCTTAGTGACTCTTTCTTTAATGTTATTGTAAATTATTAATTATTTCTGTAATACCTTTTATTATAAAACGTATTGCGGTTTCTCTTTTTATGTAACTATAAATTAATTTTGTGTAACATCTCTTTCCATAAATGTATTCATCAAAAGATAATACATAAACTTGTCAAATATGTTGGCCGTAGTATTTATCATTTTAAATACAACATGTTATAAATTTATAGCAAGTTGTTTTGTATTGATTGATTTTTATGTAATTAAGTTTTATCTTTTTAAGCAAAGTCGTCCAATTTTACGTAGGGTGTGTTTGTTTTAAGGTTTCAAATCATATTTCTTAGAATGATATTTTTAGGATTATTATTTCCAAGAATATTATTCCTACTTATATGTTTTGGTAGAAATTAAAGTTTTTTAGGAATAATTATAAAATTGGTTAATTTAAAATTAAAAATTAAAATAAATGTGATTGATAGTGGGAAGTTATAGTTGGTTGAATTTATTCTCATGAGAATATTATATTCCCACCATTTAAGCCTTGGAATAAAAATAGAATAACCATGTGTAAATATGATTCCTGAGAATAAAAAGTACCTTGGAATAATTTTTTAAAACTTAAATCAAACATAGGAATATTGCATTCTAATAGTCATATTCCTGAAAATATTTTCTCTAACCTTGAAACAAACACACCCTTAACAAATTACTTTTTTCTAATAAATTTTAATTTTAAGTTATTAATATTAATGTATAAATGTAGTAGTTATAATTTACCTTTTAACATTTCATTGCAATAGTTACATTCTTTTCATTTTTTGGTCTTAACTAACCGTGAACGCAATAAATAGTTACTGCTTGGTCAGTAAATCAAAATAACTACTCAATAAGCATCTCATATTTTTTTATTTCTTTTTTTATATGGTGTTTTGACAAATGAAGATCATATGGGCCTTGAAGAGAATGGGTCTGCTGCTGATGAGGAATTAGTGAGGAACACACCCCATGTGAGAATGGGAATTCTACTTTTACGTGAGAATTATATATATATATATATATATATATAACCTAAGCTTATTGGACGAAATTCTTAATCACTCGACTAATGTTCCTTTTATTTATAATAATGACATAATAAATATATATTACAGTTCCAAAATAACCAACTTGATATTCCCCTTCCCTTTTATGTTTGTTGGCTTGGTTTCTCATTCGATCTTGAGATTTAAAAAATTGTTCTTGCATTTCCTTTAACACACCATTCCTGTCAGCAATGAGCCTATTGACTTCTTCTACAACAGAAATTGATACATCCCTTCTAATCAGAATTAGTGTGGTTATTCCATAATGCTCGGATGAGGTGCTTTTCAAAGAAGTATTATAATTGGTATTATACCAATATTCCAGCCATTTTGTCCACTACTTTAGTTTGCTTCCAATGATGTGAAAGGGTGACTCGTTAGAATCAAATGGGCATACTTCTTCTACAACTCCACCACCATCACGATATTATACACTCTAGTAACCTTAGGCAACCCCAATGAAATCCATCGAAATGTCACTGCATATTTATGTAGAAATAGACACTGGTTGCAAAGGACCCCTGGACTAAGAGTTTGATATTTGTTCCTCTGACATACTTCACACAGGCATGCATCTCATGAAACTATTGTGTTATGCATTTCTTTCTGATAAACTAGTCAAACATTTCTCTTTTAAGTCTTGAAATACCAAGAATGCCCCCAACTGTTGTCTCATGCTCTCATGCAAAATCTAAAGAATTCTAAGTGAATTATTTGAAAGTATAATTCTATTGATAGAGCCTTCCCGTCTTTATCTGATAACCCTGGTGGCTATTAGGATCTACTAATACATCTCGTATTATTTTCTTCAATTTCTCATCAACTTGGATTTTTTCTTTTAGTCCATCTCATGCATCACATTGCACTTTGGAAATGGAAGCATATTGCATTTCTCTAGATAGTACATCTCTTGCATTGTTTTCTTTCTGTGACTTATACTTAATCTCAAAGTCATATCCCAGCAGCTTGATAATTCATTTTTGGTTGTTCTTCTCTCATTGCTTTCCTCATTCATTCGAAAAGCTCCATTACTTCGAGACAAAATCAACAAAATACCACCTCTGTATACATTTACTTGGAAGGAAAGGAATCAAACATGGTATGATAGAAATTCCAACTAGAATTGAAGCTACAACGCTCTGAACTTTACGTGGAAATACGTTAAGTGCAAATTTTGACTTAAATTGAACCATCTATCTTGCCATTTTTCAACTCAATTCTCATGGTTTAAGAGATTTATTTCTTGTTCTTGTGTGATTCTTCACCATATTGAAAATACCTTTGGATTCTTTGATGTGTGTGTTATTGTGCAGGATATAAGCATAAAACATCAATGATTAAGATATAAAGGATCAGACAAGGAAGCCAAAGAAAAGAAGAAGTTTTAGCAAGTTCGCTGTTCGAACCAGCAGCGAGGTAAAGGCGAACGTTCGCTGTGCGAACTCACAACGAGGACCAGGCGAATAGGAAACCTTGTATG
Organism: Lathyrus tuberosus; assembly: GCA_022829125.1. Taxonomy (NCBI): domain Eukaryota; kingdom Viridiplantae; phylum Streptophyta; class Magnoliopsida; order Fabales; family Fabaceae; genus Lathyrus; species Lathyrus tuberosus. The sequence goes on along the minus strand of JALAZF010000124.1, from coordinate 12,852,057 downwards.
GCAGTAGGAAAAGGGCCATAAGTTCGCTGTGCGAAGTTGGAGTGAAGAAGCTCACTGTGCGAAGAATGAGTTTGTACTGCGAACTTAGATATTTTCCAAGGGCGGTTTAAATGATCCTGAGGCACTTAAAGTTCCTAAAAGTGTTCTTTGCTATGTGATGAATGAGTTTGCTAGGTGAACAAGACAGATTTTTGTTTTACTATATAAGTACTTTTCTTGCTTTTTAGAAAGAGACTTGTATTTTTTAGATCAGAACTTTATCTCTCTTCATTCCAAGCATATTCTAGAGAGAGAGAGAAACAAAAACCCTAAGAGGGAGAAGCACAAATCAAAGCAACTTGGAGCTTGATATTCAAGTAAGAGCTTCGATCTCTTCTTGGGTTTGGATGTAATATTTTGATACCCTATGTATTTTATCTAATCTCTGTATTGTGAACTAGATTTGATTCAATATTGTTGTTGTCTTTGATTTCTTATTTGTGGGTCTTAACAAAATCTTTTCAAATCATATATTTAAGATATTCATCTATCAATGAGCAAACTTTTGACATAGTCTTAAAAGTTTATATTCACTAGTATCACTTTGATTCTATTGTGTTGATTAGTAGCATGAGTAGGATCAATATGGTAAAGAACACGATAACGTTTTTTACGCGAACGATATTGTGAGGATCCATGATAATAGAGATGAAGAACTATGTTCACATACATTTGGAAAATTAGTTGAATGCATGTAAAAAGGGTTAAGCGTATGTACGTATTCTGATCAGGCGTTTAAAATGAATCAATCATGAAACTAATATGGATGTCATCTTTGTTTACCTGTTTATCTTTGGTTTGAACCGTTATAGAAATATACTCTTCAGATCTGATCTAGGATGATTATCTGTTAGGTTCTAGACTCCAGACATAGATTTAGGCTTAACATTTGCTTGAATATCAGTTCTTAATGCTCTTTGTTGTTGAGTTGTGTGAGACATCACCAAAGAGATAATATAGTTGTTCTCTCGATTTTGCGTTAGACATAACCTCGGATGTGGGTGATGTCGTAACCCAAAATTTGACCTCTTTTTTTTCTTTTCGCATAAGCATGTGCATTTGTATCGCTAGTATACGCATTCGCATTCTTTCTCTTTGATTTCGTTGCAGGAATATTCAGGCTTTCCAAGCCCGATTAATCACATCTTCACGAAGTCATCTCATCATCAAAACAAGCACAAAACAAGGGTTTCTATGCCTATTTATCAAGACAAGAGGTGGAAAACCGAAATCAGGACTTCAACATCATCTGTTTGCAAATTTATTGAAATTTGGCTGAAGTAACCGGTTAGCACATATGCTGTAACCGGTTACTCAGTGTATTTTTCACCAGAAAACCAGGTTTTCAAGCAAGTAACCGGTTAGCACATTTGCAGTAACCGGTTACTCTGTGCAAAATTTCAGTTCCTACTGCATTTTTTGGGACAGCACCTTGCACACTCTTTGGTCATTGATTCTACAACATTCTAGCAGCATGTGGAATATTCTAGACTTCTCTATACATTTCAAGGCTATTCAAGACATTTCCCTTACAGTTATTCAATGCATCACTTTAAATTAAGAGCACCATGTTGCTTAATTTACATGCATGTCAACCTTTGGATGTGGAAGCTTGCATTGGGATTGTTACTGAGTTGATCCTAACTAACCGAGTTAACTACCTTGACTCAGTGAGTCAAGTGTAACTAACTCCTAGCTTAGATCCAAACCCAAAGCTAAGTCCAAAGCTAGCTCCAAACCTCTCACACTCCAAACCAAAAGTCTATATAAACAAAGCTTCACTTATTTCACAAATCCTCCACAACCATTCACATAATTCCATACTTTTTTCACTCTCTATTCTCTCACATTCTCTCTGAATTTTTCTACTACTTCTTCATCTTCATCACAATTCTCTTCCAAAACCTCTCCAAAGCTCAATTTCTATATTAAACGATAATCACTTTTATATCAAAAGTGATTATTTTTTGGAGCTTAACCTTCATCATCATTCCATTCTACTGGAATTTGTGGAGCTTCAGTAGCTTTTGGATTCATCTCAAGTGATCACTTCAAGCTTCCTCGGTGATAATTCTCATTTCGGAGTTTTCGTCGCAATTTGCTCGGTTTCGATACGTTTCGACTATAATTGAAGATTTCATCTGGTTTTCTTTGATTATCTTCATCATCTTGTCATTATAATTGAGTTTCTGGAATTCTATTAACTTTTGGATTCATCTCAAGTGTTTGCTTTAAGATTCTATGGTTCGAATTCGCATTTCGGAGCTTCGTCGAAATTTGCCCCGTTTCGGTACGATTCGGCTACGATTGAAGATTCCTCTGGTTTTCTTTGATTTTCTGCATCAAGAATCCTTTGCAACAATTACCAAGGCACATCTCAGCCTTGTAGGTTGGTAGATCTTACTTTACTCACTGTTTCGATCATTTCCGCGTGTTTACGTTGTAATTTCGATTGTTTTTTGTTCAATTTATCATGCAATTGCTTGATCTTTAATCTCCATGATTAATGCTTGTAATTTGTGTTTAATTGCCCTTACATGATGTAATTTTAGTGCACAAATTCATGCCCTAGCATGTGGTGTTTGACATAAGTGATTAAGTGCTGAAAATCACTTTTGAAATGCTGCTTTTGCAGTTATTTTTGCCACTGTCTCAGTGGTAACCGGTTAGCAAATATGCTCTAACCGGTTACTCAGTTCAATTTTCACCAAAAACGCTGATTTTCAAGCCAGTAACCGGTTAGAAGATATGCAGTAACCGGTTACCACTGAACAGAATGGCCAATTTTGAGTTTTTTCAAGCTTGTTTGGTATTCTTTCTTCCTCTAACTTCCATAAATTAACATACTTGATATTTATGGATATTTTAAGTGTTGTTAACCTCTATTTAGAGCATATTTACATTAATTCAATAATTGATTTATCAATTCTTGCAATTATGTGGGTTCTTGATATTTGTTTGAACATGCTAATTCTTGCACTTTCTTTGACTACATGATACATGATTTGTGTTGTATTTTCAATGTCATGTGGTACTGTTTTGCACTCCCTCTCTTTTCTTTGCATTAAGTTTATTCTTCATGGATGAACTTAATCTTGCATAATCAATAATTTACACCTTTTGCTTTAATGATTTTCCATTCTCTTTGGAAAGTTGTTAGCATAACATTTCCCTTTGATTAGTTAATCGAAACCATGTTTCGATTAATTGATCCTTCCTTTTCCCTCTCTTTAGGCTTCCTTTACAGCTTTTTCTCTCTTTTCCCCCCGTGGAGTTGAAGATTCATACGACGACCGATACACGACACTGGAGCACTATATAACTTGGAGCTGTTACGCTGTCAGTTTCAACTTCTGCACTACACCCTGTGTGTTAGAGAAGGAATGAGAAGGGAGAATTCCTACTCTCATTCTGACTACTTCAGGTAGGGGACGAATGACCCTGTGCTTAGCTTAGTCACCTCTATCCCCAGGTGGTAGTGTATCTTCTTCCCGAGTCGAGTCGATCTTTGATCACTCTTATCTCTTCCAATCAGTCTTTTGATCTATCACCATTCCCTTGGTTCACGATCATTAGCAATCTTCACAGAGTCAATCTCTTGCCTTTGTTTAATACCTCTCCCTTGTTCTCTTCAAGAGGGTTTCAATTACCTTTTCTTGTGGCTAGTCACTTCTTTTGTTGATTGCCCATTAGAGTTGTATTCATTCTTCCATTGGTTGATCACAATCATACTGTTAAAACTAAGGCTCTATGCATCTACATTTACGCTTTTTCTTTAGTTAAACACAGTTTTCTTGTTAAAAACCGAAACTCTTGCGGAGTTCGCAACCTTCTCTTGGTTCTTCTCCCTTTGATTGGTTAACCATTGCTTGTCAATTAAAACACCAATTTGCGCTCCTTCTCTGTTAATCACAGTCAATGTGTTAATACTGAGTTTCTTCTTGGGTTAATCACCATCTCTTGGTTAATTACCCGCCTCCTCAGTTAACCACATTTCGTCTGTTAAAACATTGAGTTCCTCTTGGGTTAATCACCTATTCTTGGTTACTCACCCTTTTCTTCAGTTAACCACAGTCGGTCTATTAAAATACTGAACCTTTTTTGAGTTAATCACCTTCTCTTGGTTAATCACTCGCTCATTTCGGTTATGTAAACACTGAATCCCCAGCAGTTGGCAACCTCTTCTTGGTTCGAATACTTGCATCTTTGGGTTAGAAACCATTCTTTGGTTCGAATACCCTTTCTATGGTCAGGTACTGCTTGTTCAGTCGGTATACCGAATGTCCTTTGGGTCACGACATTTGCTCGGTCCTGCACCCGTCCTTTGGGTCACGACCTTTGCTCGGTCCTACACCCGTCCTTTGGGTCACGACCTTTGCTCGATCCTACACCCATCCTTTGGGTCACGACCTTTGCTCGGTCCTACACCCGTCCTTTGGGTCACGACCTTTGCTCGGTCCTACACCCGTCCTTTGGGTCACGACCCTTGCTCGATCCTTCACCCGTTCTTTGGGTCACGACATTTGCTCGGCCCTACACCCGTCCTTTGGGTCACGACCTTCGTTCGGTCCTACACCCGTCCTTTGGGTCACAGCCTTCACTTGGTCCTACACTCATCCTTTGGGTTACGACCTTTGCTCGGTCCTACACCCGTCCTTTGGGTCACGACCTTTGCTCGGTCCTGCACCCTTCCTTTGGGTGACGACCTTTGCTCGGTCCTACACCCGTCCTTTGGGTCAAGACCTTTGCTCGGTCCTACATCCGTCCTTTGGGTCACAACCTTTGCTCGGTCCTACACCCATCCTTTGGGTCACAACCTTTGCTCGGTCCTGCCCCCGTCCTTTGGGTCACGACCTTTGCTCGGTCCTACACCCGTCCTTTGGGTCACGACCTTTGCTCGGTCCTACACCCGTCCTTTGGGTCACGACCTTTGCTGGATCCTACACCCGTCCTTTGGGTCACGACCTTTGCTCGGTCCTACACCCGTCCTATGGGTCACGACCTTTGCTCGGTCCTTCACCCGTTCTTTCGGTCACGACCTTGCTCGGTCCTACACCCGTCCTTTGGGTCACGACCTTCGCTCGGTCCTACACCCGTTCTTTCGGTCATGACCTTTGCTCGGTCCTACACCCGTCCTTTGGGTCACGACCTTTGCTCGGTCTTACACCCGTCCTTTTGGGTCACCACCTTTGCTCTGTCCTACACCTGTCATTTTGGGTCACGACCTTTGCTCGGTCCTACACCAGTCCTTTTGGGTCACGACCTTTGCTCGGTCCTACACTCGTCCTTTGGGTCACAACCTTTGCTCGGTCCTACACCCGTCCTTTGGGTCACGACATTTGCTCGGTCCTACACCCGTCCTTTTGGGTAACGACCTTTGCTCAATCCTACACCCGTCCTTTGGGTCACGACCTTCGCTTGGTCCCACACCCGTCCTTTGGGTCACGACCTTGGCTCGGTCCTACACCCGTCCTTTGGGTCACGACCTTTTCTTGGTCCTACACCCGTCCTTTTGGGTCACGACCTTTGCTCGGTCCTACACCCGTCCTTTTGGATCACGACCTCAGCCCGGTCCTACACCCATCCTTTGGGTCACGACCTTCGCTCGGTCCTACACCCATCCTTTGGGTCACGACCTTCGCTCGGTCCTACACCCGTTCTTTGGTTGATCATAATTCTTATCTGTTAAAACTTCTTTTCCCCACAGAGTCTTAATCCCTTCCTTCGGTTAACTACTACCAGACAATTTACATACCGAGTCCTCTTTTCTCTTGGTTTTAACACCATTCCTTTGTTGTTTTCCTCAGTAGGGTCGCTACCTTCTGATTCTCAGTCACGGTTTCTTTGTTATATTACTCCCCAGCGGAGTCTCTTTATTCCTTTTGCTCTCTTGGTTTCGACACCACTATTGCACTTTACTCTTAGCACATTTATTATCTTTCCTTTGCACTTCTTTCTTGGTTATGACACCAATTCTTTTGCATCCCCAGCGGATTTTGTCTCTACTCTTTTGCTCTTGGTTTCTGACACATTTTCCTTTTCTCTTTTTCCGTCTTAGTTCCCCAAACTACGGAAGCTCTGATTCTGCATTCTTTTGAATGTATGATACGTAGGCATGAGATCGCGATGATCTTAGCGAGCACACTTCCACCCTTCCTTCCTTCTCCCTTTCTGCCTTCCTCTCTGTCCCCTGGTTCCATGAACTACGACGCTCTGATTTCCTCATTGCACTATGAGGGTACGTAGGCACGAGGGCCCCAATCCTCTGCGAGCACTTTCTTCTCTCTCCTCTTCTTTTAGCTAGAGGCCTTTAGATATATAACCCATCCAAGCCTAGAAGAAAGCGAAATGGTTCCCGTCGAGTACGACGGATACGTTAGGTGCTAGTACCTTCCTTTCGCATAACCGACCCCCGTTCCTGTTTCTCTTCCCCTTGGGTTTTATCGATATTTTCCATGTCCTTCGGGACTAAATAAAGTTCGGTGGCGACTCTGTGTTATCTTTGAGTGTGTGATTCACTCGGGTATAAACCAACCATCTTCAGCTGGTGACTCAGCTGGGGAGTTCCTACTCCTGAGCTTCGCCTCCTTTTGCTTGTCTCCTAGCTAGGTGGGACTCCCCATCTTCAGCTGGCGACTCTGCTGGGGAATTCCTTGCTCTCGCATGTTGGGGTGTCGCCTAGTTTTGTTTGTTTTTCTTGCTTGCTTGGGTGTTTATCTTTTGCGCTTTACTAGCTTTATCTTTATGCTTTAGCTTTATGTTTATTTACTGCATTTCTTTACTGCTTTGAATATTCATATGCTGCATATTCTGGATATCTGCTTTTTTCTGCTGTTGTTGGGATGGGCAGATATTATTGGAGAGAAAAGTCCTAACACCGGGCTTAGTATACACATAGGCTCGAACGTGGATAGTCGTGAGGCCTACATTTTGCGCGTTGGGTTATCACGAGAGGCACCTCCCAGATCGTGATTCGCTTGAAAATAATTCCGCCCTGTTAGCATTCACTACGGCGGGGGATTTTCATTCTGAGTCCTATGGTTTGGGTGACCTTTCTAGGGACCACCTTATTATGTCTAAATCACACCTGTGAGGGGGTTGGGTTTTTGCAGGAAACCAAGCCACTTCATACCTTTGTTCTCTCATGCACATCAGATCTTCGCACCGACGCAGAAGCTGTATATGCAGATTATCCAGAAGAAATTGCATCTCTAACTTACATTATTGCATAATGTTATTGTATACTATTATTGCATCATCATGTATGCCGAATTTTTTAACTAGAGTTATGGCATCATTGTATATACCGCATTGTCGAACTTGAGTTGTTGCATCATCATATGTATGTTGAACCTTTGCATCATCTAACCTTTGCATCATTGGATGTTGCATATCTCATTTGCATGCCATCTGCATAAACAACATATGCATACATGCATTTGCATTCACATACATCCAAACCGGAAAAAACTCACTTTCTTCCCTTCATCAGCCCAAAGACAATGATTCTCTGACGCCGAAAGCCAAAGAATTATGGAACATGTTAGGTATGAAAGCACGATGCACAAGGAAGGCAAGGTTGACATGGTTGTGGAACTACTTCTGGACAGTATGACAATGAACTCCTCGGATCAGGTTGTGATTGACGAGCCAGCCTAGAATGGACCAAAAGTGGATAAGATCATGAATGTGGATGCAAGCAATCTGCCGGTTCACCCCTTGGCTAATCAAAAGATCACTCAAGGCAATCAGAAACAAAAGCGTAAGCAAATTAGCAAAGGGAACAACAATCAAGCGATGAGACGTCCTCGTCATGATCTAATTCCCGTGACTTACACGCATCTACTGCCTGTTCTGATTCATGCTGGGGAAATTGTTCCTAAAGGGGTCGAGCTAGCCAAGTTCCCTTATCATCCTAAGCATGATCCTAATGCCACATGTGGATACCATGCTGGATATGTGGGGCATTCTACAGAAGCTTGTGTTGACTTTAAGGACAAAGTCCAAGAGCTCCTCGATCAGAAGTTGCTTTGCTTTACAGAGAAGCCTTGCCAGAAGTCTGCACCTGTGATTGCTGAAACATCTGCCGAAGCTGAGAATAGAGGTCCTCTTATTCATGTGCAGATTCCTCCAGCTATTCAACCTGTTGGACAATACCCCTACCAACGTTTTCAGTTTACTACCTCTGGAATGCCTTCTGCCTATCCTGGGGAACCCTATGCTGTTGTACCTTCAGTTACTTATCCTAGGCCACTCTACACTCCGTATGGGATCCAATTTGGTCAAAATACTAATCAGACGGTTAATCCTAGATGGATGCGCCCTGCTCAAGTGTTCCCGCGCTATGTTGTTCATCAGATTCATCCTCAAGCACCTCTAGCTCCTATGCCGTACTATTCATTCTCGTATGTTGTTGCAACCCAATATCAACAGCCTCCTCAGAATCATAATCAGCAAGCCCAAGGTCGAGAGCGTCAAAATCATCGTAAACCTCAGAATAATCTAGAACGAAGGAACGCTCATCTAGATCTGATTCCTGTGACATACAGTCAACTTCTCCCATATCGTGTTCAGAACTCTCTGGTGGTTCCTAAAGCTCTGAAGCCTCCTCTAAAGCCATTCCCACCGGGGTATGATCCCAATGTGCGGTCCGAATATCATGCTGGATCGGCTGGACATTTAACCGAGGATTGCAACGCTTTCAAAGCTAAGGTCCAACAGTTGATTAACAAGAAACACTTAACTATTCAAGGTGAGAATCTGTGGGTGAACGGAAATCCGTTGTTCGTGTAAGAGCCAAGATCGCAAAAGAATCCCTTGAATAAGCCTGTGAGCACTTCATCAACATCGGCAATCATCATGTCACTATATCTTTTCCATTTTGTAATCTTTTTGTTTGTCAAGCATTGTTCACTTGTAAAATTTGTTTGTTTTCAAATGATAATAATAATGAAATGAATATGCATGTTTCGGATAAATCCATTCATGTTCACTCATACTTTTTATCAATATCACACGTTTGATTAAGTAAAATCAATGGAGAATGATGAAATCAAAAAGACATGAGATTACTGTCTGTATGCTTTTGAATAAAACCTTGCTGACGATGTAAGGCATTGGTTCCATTCCCAAACACAAGAGTTATACGGAAGATAATCCCTAGTCAACCTCTATAGGCCTTGAAGTAGGAGTTTCTTTTTGTACATATAAAACCCTCAATCTTAACCAGGGGCAGGGTAATCTTCAGTTAGTTTGACCATGCGTTCAAATTTCAAAACAAGTACCCCATCTCCGGATCAACCACATCATATCCCTCGCAAGAGGTTGGAAAAATCACAAATCCACAATGGTTATCCCTCACCGACTAAAGGAATAAGGAAGTCACAACTCACCTTACAAATCAAACAAATACGTGTCACACGATTTTGTTCAAAAAAAAGAGAATCAAAGCCACAAAAGCGATAAAAAAACAAACAAAAAGCCCGCTAAGTTAAAAACTCAAAAACAAATGACTTAGGAAAAAATTAGGGCATCCCAGTAGACTGCAATATCAAAATAATTAGTCTACGCAAAAATTAGGGGAAACAGAAAAAAGAACAGAACAAAGAATCAAAAAAGAGAGAAATCCTCAATAAGAACAAGTTCGTGTGATCACATGTGACAAAAACAAAAGGTGAGTCACTGCCGCTCCAAAACTCTCGTCAGTTCCTCTACCATCGCATCTACCATTCAAAATCCTTTTGAAAGGTGAACGCTTGTGTCAAACTAGCTGAACGTAGGACTGGAGGACATCAAGGAGAATGGGTGGGGTAAAATAAGTTTTGAACCTTATATCCTTTCTTTCTTAAACCATGAACCAGGCCATGTTACAACCCTCAAAAGACCTAATTGAAGCAGGGTATATTTCAAAAGCATACGACAGTAAAATCGTGTCAAAGATGACTCCTAACGATTTGCTTATCATTTGTGCTGATATTGACATGGCTTTCTAAATAGTAATTCATTCACTATATGTCATAATCTTAGTGAATATACTTGGATTTCAAAACTGACATATGCATAGCATTAACATTATCATTTTCAAAGCAAACACTTTTTACTTGCGATCAAGCACTTGACATCAAGAAGGATTCCACAATGGAAAGTTTGGACATCTCAAGGGGCAAAACGCCTGAAAACTATGTTGAGCAAACAAGGCCTAGCCACCTCAAGATTCATTCAATCTGGGGCAATCACGTCGAGACTTGACAAATCTCTCAAAGATCAGTTGGCTAGGGGCATTCCTCCGAAGATCGATCAGCCAGAGGCAAAATCACTTCAGAGCTCACATTGGGGCAAGCCACCTCAAGAGCACAAGAAATCAACCTCGCCAAAAGACGGTTAACCTGGGGCACGCTGTTCTGATACACTCGGGCAAGTTAACCTTGTGGCTTGGGCAACTCATGCAGATACCCAACAGACTGGGATAGAGACGGGCTACCAAAGTACAAGTTTTCTCCCTATTTTGAAGCAAGAGCAATGGGGCATCAACAACTGCTGATCCTGAAATCGGTGTCGGGGAATCATGTCTCTATGGCTTATACCCTAACCTCAACTCTTTAACCTCCCACAACAAAAGCATTAGAACCGTTGCATAGACCTTTCTCATGCATTAGTCACGTCGCTTCGCTCATACTTATTATTCATCTGGCGTAGCATGAAACCTTGACATAAGCCCGATCATGCTTGACATTCTTTTCAAAAACCTATTACTGACATTCTGCATCTGGTAATCATCATCGCATAGCATTGCATTTTCAAACGCATAGCATAATCATTAACATAGAGCGTTGTGCCATACAGGTTCAAACATGCGTCCCAATCGAAAGCCAGTTCTCCTCTGGTAGTCAGTTTTCACCTGACTTGTCTCTTCAAATCCCAGTTCTCGTCTGTCCAACTTTTTCAACATCCAGTTTTCATTTTGCACATCTTTTCTTCCAAAGTCTAGCTCTTTCCTGGCAAATCCTTCGAGAGCTGTTTCAATTCTTTGATCCACCCAAAGTTCTTCCCTTACTCTCAGGATCGTCCTGAACCTGCCCAACTTACAACACTGCATCCTAACTTGCATCCTTGCATTGCATGATACCAAGCATCATGTAGAACAGCACGTAGCATAGCATATGCATCAAGTATACTCCCTTTCTTTTGGCCTGATTCATCCTTCCAGCAGATATTCAGCCAAACTTCTTTTCAATGTCTCTATATTCGCGCTTTTCTTTCGCATCCATGGACCAAATTTTCGAGTTACTCTTTTATTTAATGCTCTTTTACCTCGAATCATCGAAAAGCTGGCGCAATTCGAACATTCAGGTCCAAGAGGATTAAATAGGGGCAGCTGTCGTAATCCAAAATTTAACCTTTTTTTTTCTTTTCGTATAAGCATGTGCATTTGCATCGCTATCATACGCATTCGCATTCTTTCTCTTTGATTTCGTTGCAGGAATATTCAGGCTTTCCAAGCCCGATTAATCACATCTTCACGAAGTCATCTCATCATCAAAACAAGTACAAAACAAGGGTTTTTCTGCCTATTTATCAAGACAAGAGGTGGAAAATCGAAATCGGGACTTCAGCATCATCTTTTAGCAAATTTGTGGAAATTTGGCTGAAGTAACCAGTTAGCACATATGCTGTAACCGGCTACTCTGCATATTTTTCACAAGAAAACCAGGTTTTCAAGCAAGTAACCGGTTAACACATTTGCAGTAACCAGTTACTCTGTGCAAAATTTTAGGTCCTGCTGTATTTTTTGGGACAACACCTTGCACACTCTTTGGTCATTGATTCTACAACATTCTAGTAGCATGTGGAATATTCTAGACTTCTCTAGACATTTCAAGGCTATTCAAGACATTTCCTTTACAGTTATTAAATGCATCACTTTAAATTAAGAGCACCATGTTGCTTAATTGACAAGCATGTCAACCTTTGGATATGGAAGCTTGCATTGGGATTGTTACCGAGTTGATCCTAACTAACCGAGTCAACTACCTTGACTCGGTGAGTCAAGTGTAACTAACTCCTAGCCTAGTTCCAAACCCAAAGCTAAGTCCAAAGCTAGCTCCAAACCTCTCACACTCTAAACCAAAAGTCTATATAAACAAAGCTTCACTCATTTCACAAATCCTCCACAACCATTCACACAATTTCATACTTTCTTCACTCTCTATTCTCTCACATTCTCTCTGAATTTTTCTACTACTTCTTCATCTTCATCACAATTCTCTTCCAAAACCTCACCAAAGCTCAATTTCTACATTAAAGGATAATCACTTTTACATCAAAAGTGATTATTTTTTGGAGCTTAACCTTCATCATCATTCCATTCTACTAGATTTTGTGGATCTTCAGTAGCTTTTAGATTCATCTCAAGTGATCACTTCAAGCTTCCTCGGTGATAATTCCCATTTCGGAGTTTTCGTCGCAATTTGCTCGGTTTCGATACGTTTCGACTATAGTTAAAGATTTCCTATGGTTTTCTTTGATTATCTTCATCATCTTGCCATTATACTTGAGTTTCTGGAATTCTATTAACTTTTGGATTCATCTCAAGTGTTTGCTTCAAGATTCTACGGTTCGAATTCGCATTTCGGAGCTTCGTCGCAATTTGCTCGGTTTCTGTACGATTCGGCTACGATTGAAGATTCCTCTGGATTTCTTTGATTTTCCGCATCAATAATCCTTTGCAACAATTACCAAGGCACATCTCAGCCTTGTAGGTTGGTAGATCTTACTTTACTCACTGTTTCGATCATTTCCGCATGTTTACATTGTAATTTCGACCGTTTTCGGTTTAATTTGTCATGCAATTGCTTGATCTTTAATCTCCATGATTAATGCTTGTAATTTTTATTTAATTGCCCTTACATGATGTAATTTTAGTGCACAAATTCATGCCCTAGCATGTGGTGTTTGACATAAGTGATTAAGTGCTGAAAATCACTTTTGAAAAGTTGTTTTTGCAGTTATTTTTGCCACTGTCTCAGTGGTAACCGGTTAGCAGATATGCTGTAACCGGTTACTCAGTTCAATTTTCACCAAAAGCGCTAATTTTCAAGCCAGTAACCGGATAGCAAATATGCAGTAACCGGTTACCACTGAACAAAATAGCCAATTTTGAGTTTTTTCAAGCTTGTTTGGTACTCTTTCTTCCTCTAACTTCTATGGATTAACATACTTGATATTTATGGATGTTTTAAGTGCTGTTAACCTCTGTTTAGAGCATATTTACATTAATTCAATAATTGATTTATCAATTCTTGCAATTATGTGTGTTCTTGATATTTGTTTGAACATGCTAATTCTTGCACTATCTTTGACTACATGATACATGATTTGTGTTGTATTTTCAATATCATGTGGTACTGTTTTGTACTCCCTCTCTTTTCTTTGCATTAAGTTTATTCTTCATGGATGAACTTAATCTTGCATAATCAATAATTTACACCTTTTGCTTTAATGATTTTCCATTCTCTTTGGAAAGTTGTTAGCATAACATTTCCCTTTGATTAGTTAATCGAAACCATGTTTCGATTAATTGATCATTCCTTTTCCCTCTCTTTAGGCTTCCTTTAGAGTTTTTTCTCTCTTTTACCCCCGCGGAGTTGAAGATTCATACGATGATCAATGCACGACACTGGAGGGTTTCAATTACCTCTTCAGAGAGTCAATCTCTTGCCTTTGTTCAATACCTCTCCCTTGTTCTCTTCAAGAGGGTTTCAATTACCTTTTCTTATGGCTAGTCACTTCTTTTGTTGATTCCCCATGAGAGTTGTATTCATTCTTCCATTGGTTGATCACAGTTATATTGTTAAAACTAATGCTCTATGCATATACAATTGCACTCTTTCTTCGGTTAAACACAATTTTTCTATTAAACACCGAAACTCTTGCGGAGTTTGCAAATTTCTCTTGGTTCTTCTCCCTTTGATTAGTTAACTATTGCTTGTCAATTAAAACACCAATTTCGGCTCCTTCTCTGTTAATCACAGTCTATCTGTTAATACTGAGTTTCTTCTTGGGTTAATCACCATCTCTTGGTTAATCACCCGCCTCCTCAGTTAGCCACAGTCCGTTTGTTAAAACATTGAGGTCCTCTTGGGTTAATCACCTATTCTTGGTTACACACCCTTATCTTCAATTAACCACAGTCCCTCGGTCAAAATACTGAACCTTTTACGAGTTAATCACCTTCTCTTGGTTTATCACTCGCTCCTTTAGGTTAATCACAGTCCGTCTGAAAACACTGAATCCTCAACAGTTGGCACCCTCCTCTTGGTTTGAATACTTGCATCTTTGGGTTAGTAACCTTTCTTTGGTTCGAATACCCTTTCTTCGGTCAGGTACTGCTTGTTCAGTCAGTGTACCGAACGTCCTTTTGGTCACGACCTTTGCTCGGTCCTGCAACCGTCCTTTGGGTCACGATCTTTTATCAGACCTAGACCCGTCCTTTGGGTAACGACCTTTGCTCGGTCCTACACCCGTCCTTTTGGGTCACGAACTTTGCTCGGTCCTGCACCCGTCCTTTTCGGTCACGACCTCTGCTCGGTCCTACACCCGTCCTTTTGTGTCACGACCTTTGCTCAGTCCTACATCCGTCCTTTTGGGTCACGACCTTTGCTCGATCCTACACCCGTCCTTTTGGGTAACGACCTTTGCTCGGTCCTACACCCGTCCTTTGGGTCACGACCTTTGCTTGGTCCCATACCCGTCCTTTGGGTCACGACCTTTGCTCGGTCCCACACCCGTCCTTTGGGTCACGACCTTTGCTCGGTCCTACACCTGTCCTTTTGGGTCACGAACTTTGCTCGGTACTACACCCGTGCTTTTGGGTAACGACCTTTGCTCGGTCCTACACCCGTCCTTTGGGCCACGACCTTTGCTTGGTCCCACACCCGTCCTTTGGGTCACGACCTTTGCTCGGTCCCACACCCGTCCTTTGGGTCACGACCTTTGCTCGGTCCTACACCCGTCCTTTGGGTCACGACCTTTGCTCGATCCTACACCCGTCCTTTTGGGACACGACCTTTGCTCGATCCTATACCCGTCCTTTTGGGTCACGGCCTCTGCTCGGTCCTACACCCGTCCTTTGGGTCACGACCTTCGCTCGGTCCTACACCCATTCTTTGGTTGATCATAATTCTTATCTGTTAAAACTTCTTTTCTCCACAGAGTCTTAATCCTTTCCTTCGGTTAACTCTGGCCAGACAGTTAACATATCGAGTCCTCTTTTATCTTGGTTTTAACACCATTCCTTTGTTGGTTTCCTCAGTAGGGTCGCTACCTTCTGATTCTCAGTCATGGTTTCTTTGTTATCTTACTCCCCAGTGGAGTCTCTTTAATCCTTTTTCTCTCTTGGTTTCTACACGACTATTGCACTTTACTCTTAGCACATTTATTATCTTTCCTTTTCACTTCTTTCTTGGTTATGACACTAATTCTTTTGCATCCCCAGCAGATTTTGTCTCTACTCTTTTGCTCTTGGTTTCTGACACCATTTTCCTTTTCTCTTTTTCCGTCTTAGTTCCCCGAACTACGAAAGCTCTAATTCTGCATTCTTTTGAATGTATGATACGTAGGCACGAGATCGCGATGATCTTGGCGAGCACACTTCCACCCTTCCTTCCTTCTCCATTTCTTCCTTCCTCTCTGTCCCTTGGTTCCATGAACTACGAAGCTCTGATTTCCTCATTGCACTATGAGGGTACATAGGCACGAGGGCCCCAATCCTCCGCGAGCACTTTCTTCTCTCTCCACTTCTTTTAGCTAGAAGCCTTTAAATAGATAACCCATCCAAGCCTAGAAGCAAGCGAAATGGTTCCCGTCGAGTACGACGGATGCGTTAGGTGCTAGTACCTTCCTTTCGCATAACCGACCCCCGTTCCCGTTTCTCTTCCCCTTGGGTTTTATCGATATTTTCCCTGTTCTTCGGGACTAATTAAAGTTCGGTGGCGACTCTTTTTTACCTTTGAGTGTGCGATTCACTCGGGTATAAATCGGCCATCTTTAGGTGATACGTGAGGATATTAGACGAATGATTTATTTGTGTTTAACTGATTAGAAGAATGCATGTGTTATCAATTTTATGAGATCCAATCCCAACAAGGCTTCGTTTATATTAAAGTCTTTACTTTATATTTTTTGTCTTTATATTTTATGCATTTATTTTATGGTACCTTTGATCTTTAAACAAAAATTTCACAACAAGCTTAGAAACGTAGAGACCGTTCATTGAACAACATTTTCTCCCTCGCATAGATCCATGTGGAGACGATATAAATCCCAGAGAGAATCCTTCCAAAACTAAATTTTTTATTCTTGCCGCTTTACTGCAGTTCGAAAAAAATAGCCACAATATCGACTTCTATGTCGAGATAAGCATCACCTGAAATAAACACATGATGATAGTCTTACTAACATAAGCATTGTAATATATATTTAACATGTAAACATTATAAATAAAAGGAACACTAGCCCTATGGATAAGAATCTCGCCCACTTAAAGCTAGGTACTGAGTTTGAATCCCGTTGATAGCAAAAATTAAGATTTTTTCAATGTTTTACTATCAAAAACAGTAAAACTAAATTAAATGTTTTTACTGTTTTCTAACGTGGATTTAAAAAAAATTAAAAAAAATTAAATTAAATGACACATAGATAAACCACGTCAGTAAATAGTGCACCTAGTGGCCATAGCCAAGAAATCTTCATATTAAATGGGGGAATAAAAAAAATCTTATACAGAGGATAAACCGAAACTCGCTATATATATATATATATATATATATATATATATATATATATATATATATATATATATATATATATATATATATATTGTAAGTTTTGTGACTTTTGGATTTGCTATATTTTGGTAAAACAACATGTTGTTAGCAAGATGTTACACCAGATGTTCTTCCATGACAGTCCGACATCATGTCCAGCATGATATTATTACATGTGCAAGGACATGTTATACCCACTACAAAAAATTTGCCATATACCAACGGACACCTTTAGTGACTATATAAAAAAGCGTTGGTATATATATTATTGAGAGATCAAAATTACTAAACAACGGTTGGTATAAGGTTTAAAATAAAAGGAGCTTAATTTTTCATCCCATTAATATTTTTCAATTTTTTCCCTCTAATAAAAAAAATAAAAACAACTCTTCATTCTTAACACGGGAGCTAATAGTCTCATTCTACACTCATTTCTCCATAACCGATCTTCTTATTCCTATAGCCTAATGCTTCCGCCACCGCTCCTAACATTCTCTCCCCGACTTCAGGTAACTTCCGTTCTTCTTTTCGATCCTGTGTCGGATTTTGTATCGCCACCTCTGTTTTGTGATTTAGTGTTTTAGTTTTCATTCGTTATCAATATATGGTAGTTTCATGCCTTTGTTATGCTTAAAGAAATGCTTGAATCTGATGTGGTTTGTTAATGGAAAATGTGTTGTTGCAGAAGGATTTCTTCTACTGCTGGATTTGGTATTTGTTTTGGAAAAATATCGGGAGATTTTTAAACCTAGAAATCAGCGGTAATTAGTGGATATTTTGTACAGTATGAAATTGTGTATAGTGACTGATACAATTTTGTAATTTGCAGCATATAACAAACCTTTGGAGGATGTTATCACTGCCATTGACAAAATTACAATGCCAATTGATGTTCAGGATAGTAAGTTTTATTATTCTTCTCAAGATTGGTACTTTTTTTGCTTTAATACCCTCCTAGTAATTTACAAAAGTTCAGTGAGCTAAGCCTTGTTTGTAAATTGGGAAGTAATATTGTGATTCTGTTTGCTTCCCAAGCTTCTAATCGTCTTTAGTAATTTGTAAAAACAATACACCAGGGATTCATTGAATTTCTTAACATATAATTTCAATGCTATTGATGAATTAAAATTTAAATGTAGGAGGTCAGATGTTGCGGCTTGTCAAAAGCTGCATAGGCCCGGAATTCAAAAGTCAATTTGGATATTTAATTGTTATGAGTATATTTCCCTTGGCTAGATTTTCAAATGATGTTCTTTTTTGCTCTTTAATATTTTCAAATATTTTGGTTTTTGACATATAGATAAATGTTCAAGTTATCTTCATTTAGTTAGGTAGGCTTGTGTAGTTAGGGAGGCAGCACATCTAAGAACATATAGCTCTAATATATTTTTATCCTTTATCAATTTAATTGCTTTATATGCAAACCTGGAAGATATTGTTTTAATAATCTCATTATTTCTTATTTCAAGCTAATCCCTTATCACACAACTTGTACAATTTGATTTCAAGAATTTCAATAAACATTTGATACTTCATTATTTATCTCAAACCCTTTGAATGGCTTCAATTATTAGATATACACTGATATGAATGTGGAAATGTTTCATTGCATAAAAGTGGACTACTATCCTGGACACCTAAGCTTGCCACTGTTCTATAAATAAAATGAAGAGAAAGAAAATATACGAAGAACTTTCTTGTTTCAATGCAAGTTTAAATGTTTACATTGTCCAGTGTCCAATTTGCGTGAATAATATACTAGAGGTTTTAGGCTATATGCATTTTTGTGATGTTGTTAAATGGATGAACTGACAAGATGAAGTTATGTTTTCTATTGTAATGAGTTTTAGTGTTTAAAATAATTGGATATATAATGAGTTTCTTTATCTGAAACTGCATAATAATTCCCAATGGAAACTCTTTTACTGGTATATAATATGATCATTTGTCATTCCAGGTTAAGGAGGATGTTGAATTGGCATTAAACAAGCATTTGAACAACATGAAACAGTAAGAAATAATCATCAAATGATAATTTAAATTTTCATGCTTCTTTTTTTAGTTGCTTAAGAAATCAAGGGAATTGATTAGGATATAAAGCTTTTGCTACAGGACTTTGGTTTGAAATTGTTTAGCTTAAATCGTTTTAAATGCATCTTTCTTTATTTGTTTTCAGAACCTGTGGAAAGGAGTTGCATACTTCTGAAACAAGAACATTTCAGTTGCAGTTTGAAAATAGCATTTTGCTCCCTGTCTTTACGGGAGCTCGAATTGAAGGAGAGGACATCTCGAACTTTAGGATACGTTTAATTGATGTCGTAACATGGAAGGTTGTTTGTACAGAACCTGAATCGTCATCTAAGGTGGAAATTGTAGTCCTTGAAGGTGATTTTGAAGAAGAAAGTGACATTTGGATGCCTGAAGAAAATGACTAAGAACTTAGGTTGGGAATGTGTAGATGTTAGGCACTGGGATGTCTGCAAAGATTTGGGATACAACAAGGCACGTGTCATCCACTGCTAATTCTCAACAACCTCTTATAGTCTTCTATGTCGTGGGACAAGTGATAGGACTGCTCTCTAAGTGCGAGTATATCGCTGTTGATAAGCTGTTTGAAACTGAAAAGGCATTTATCTCTCTAATCGCTCGTTACTTTCACATTTCCATTCATAGTTTTTATTAATTTTTACTAAATTTGATTTTCCTACATCAGGCTGATGCTCAAATGTCAGTTGTTTATGCACTTAGCCAAGGCGATTTTATGTCTTTCAAAGACGAAGCCTCCTTAATGGATGGTTATTCACACTTAACTAATGCACATTACTCTTTAAGAACTAAGGGATCAAGTGCTTACAATTTTTCACTGATGAAGATCATCTACAATTTTTCGAGGCCGATCTACAATCTAATTGTCAAATTAAAGCAAATTTACAGAGTGCCATTGATAGCTTCATGCTGGCACCTTCTACATCTATTGCCAACGGAAAAGCTCAGAGACGATGAAGAAAGGTAGTCAACGTTCTAAAATCGTTCATGGTGAGGAAACGAAGAAATAAATTATATAGGTAACTTTCTGTATAATGCGTTCGAGAATGTAGCCAACAACATAATAGTTTGTTGTTTTGATAAAGAAAAGGTTATGATTTTCTTCTCTATTATTATATGTAAATACATCCTCTAGTCGCATTAAATCACACAATCTTGTAAAGAGTTCAGAGAAAGATATATTGTGTGCGTTTGCTAAGCAACCTCAGAAGGTTTATGCAGAGACACAAGAATTTCAACATTACACACACAATAAGTAGTTATATTAAAAGAAAACACTACAAGAAAATTGGCAAATTACAACGGTTAGTTTTGGCAAATTACGGCGGTTATAACCGACTCAAATTGCAAGTCACGACGGTTCCCCTTCTGCCATAGAAACATGTGTCGCGAGACTGTTTTACGACGGTTAGTAAAACTGTCGCTCCAACTGCCGTAACATTCCGCGACAGTTTAGAAACGGCCTCTAATATATTATTACGACAGTTGTAACCGCCATAATTATATAACATATATTTCATTGAAATTAACGACAGTTGTAACCGCCACAATTATATATTATATATTTCATTTAAAATAGTGATTGTTAGAACCGCCGTAATTTTATTTTATTTTTAAAAAAAAAATATTGTTACATTATCTCCTTTCTTCATGTTAGTATAATACCAATAGTATTACAAAATTCAATTCAATTAATACAAACTTTTACAAGAACATCAAAATACAGTAATAATGACAAATATACACAATCTATATTGCTTTATCTACAAAACAGAATTAAAAAGTGAAAATATTAGCATGCAAGAACCCGAGGAACACGGTCACTTGTAACCGACATTGTTTAACCAACATATACTTTTGGAAGATCTCCTGCATGATAAGCTTCATCATCAGACACTTTCAACTCTTATATAACACAATACAAACACATAAACATCTTGTTCCATTCCAAAGAGTATGCATCACCACTCAATAAAGGCATATTATCTTTCATTGTTCTAGGTTTTTATATTGGCAAGGGTGAAATTCTGGTTAAGCAGATCACGAAGATGTCAGACAAGATTTCGTAACCCTTGATCTCTGCTTCTCACAAGGATCTAAGGAAGAACAACTATAAATAGCAGAAAGTAAATAACACCAGAGATTGTTAACCCAGTTCGGTGAACAACAACACCTGCGTCTGGGGGCTACCAAGCCAGGAATGAAATCACTATGTAGAATTGCTTCTAAGCTAAACTCCAACGTTTACAACTTATCACTTAGAAACTACCCTTCCTAGATTTCTACCTAAGACTCTCCTAAGTATGAGACCCTTCTCAATTCCCTTTCAATCACAGCAGTGACTGAAAATATTACAACTCAATAAGAATGTCCTTCTCAAGTATTCATACAATACACGAGAGGCTCACAAGTATAAACCCTAGTACTTCTAAACAGCTGCAACAACTACCAATCAACTAGGTTAATTCTAACCTATTTATATTGCAAACCACAGCTGGACTTGGGCTTCTAAAATGCAGCAGAAATCTTCCTCAGAACTAGCGACATAATTCATTCTTCAATCCCATGTTACCAAAAATGTCTCCTTCACAAGGAAACTGCAAATCCAATTAGAATCAGAATCTCTGATTCCACAATCTCAGATGCCACCTGGAATCCTAGTCGTATTCCAATTACACCTTTTACCACAAACAGTTAGTTCAAAACTGTAAGAGACAAAGATGTCGAATCCTCCTGATAGGACATCTTGTCAAACATCTCAACCTGTTGTTAGTCTAGCATGATAGGACATCTTGTCCAACATCTTTCTGCTAAGTTAGTTTTACCAAAATTAATGCCAACCTCAAAAGCAGGGACTCAAAAATCTCCCCCTTTGGCGGATTTTGGCTTAAACTAACTTCTATTCACCTGCAGAAACCAATCAGGGAGGCCACTAACAGAGCAGCAGTGGAATCAAAAGCAAAACATGTCTCCTCCTCAATCAGTTCAGATCTACTCCCCCTCAGTGGTTAGTAGATCATCAGCAGTCAGTAGTGGGTTAGTGATGTTAGTAATTCTCCCCCTTTTTAGCCACAATATGACAAAGGTAGAAAGACTAACCCAAAAACCAATAAACCAGTTCAAAGTAAAAGTTTACACACTCAACAGAAAAAGAAAAAATTATCCTGGGCACATAGCCCTTACACAACCAAAAAGAATCAACAAAACAGTAAAGAAAACAGTAAAGAAGAAGACAACACTCAGAGGTCATCTTCAGTCTCCTCATCATCATATTCTCCTTCTGCACTCCCAACATTATTTTCAGCATCATCAGCCTCTGCACAACTGTTGTCTTCATCACCCTTGTCAATATCTTCAACATGGATTATTGTGTCTTTGTTTTGTTTAGCAGCCAGAGCCTGTATCAATCTTTTGAACTTCTCTTTTCTTGAAGTTCTTTGCAAGTGGCTTTCAGTTGATCAATGGTATGCTCTTCAGAGACTGTAGCTATAGATGTTGAAACAATGTTTGGAACATGTTTGTCAGCAAGCAGCTTGTGATGTAGAGACAAAGGTGGTTTTTCTTCATGTTGACATCATCAGCTAGGGTGATCCTAGGATATTGTTGAAGTACCATTCCACAAATGTGTGATGGGAAATAGATTGGCAATTTTACAACTGGTGAAGTAGCTTGTTTTAGAATTTGATCAAATATATATGCCCCAAAATCAAATGATTTTCTTCTACCAATGATATAGATAAACTTTCCAAGTCCTGTGGAGATAGTTGAGGTGTGGTTTGTAGGAACCCAATTTGCAGCACCAATTCTATGGAGAATGGCATATTTAATGCTGAGCTTCCCAGCAGACAGTTTCTATTTGTTAGGTCATCTCTTTACAGTGTTTCTTGTAATTTCTCTGCATATTTGGTCATCTGTATCTTCAATTTCAGCCTGAGCACACTCAGATCTACCAAGATATTTATTTATTTCATCAGGAGAAAATGTCACATTTCCTCTGACATACACTTTGAAGCAGTCCTCACTCCTTCTATTATTACAGCCTTCTGGTATGTTTACAACAAATTCTTTCACCAGCTGTTCATAGCAAGAATCAAAATGAGAAACAGTTCTGATCAACCCAGCCTCTTTGATCAATTTCATCACTTCTTCACACTTAAGGACATTTTGTCCCAGTTCTTTCTCTATGGCAATTCTTCTATGATATACATGGTTCCATCTGTTGACACTTACAACATCATGAAATGAGATGTTGTCCATGGGAGCCTTGGGATGCGAACCTGCAATCTTCTTGGAAGCTGGTTTCTTAATGTTGTCCTGTCCATCCTCTATCTCTTCATAGTATGACTCACTTTTAGACTCTGCCTTCCTTTTCTTATTTTCAACAACTTTGCTCCAGGGTCTATGGGGACCAACTACATGTCTCTTAGATTGCTTGTTAGAGATGGCTACACCTTTACCTTTCCTTCTCTTTAGTCGTTCCGACACGCTTGGCTTGAGGCTTGTAGCAATGACCTCATTGTCAGAAGGAGTGTCAACTAAGTCAATGATTTTGTTAACTTGTGCTGAAGTCTCTTGGGCAGTCAAGAATGTTTCATCATCTTCCTCAGCATTTTCAACAACATAATCAGCAAGGGTATGCAGATTCCCTTCTGACATTTCAACATCATTTCCCTCTTTGTCAGCATCCAATTCTTGAGATAAATTGGGTGGCAAGATCTGTGCAAGAGGTCTGGTGATTCCAGCAATATTTACTTTGTCTCCCTTGCTTATGAGGTTCGTTATTATGTTCCCAATCATTTCCTCTGTATTGAATTTTTCTATGCCTTCCCTAGAACTCAGAAAAGCGTCAGAAGTATTAGAGGAATTACCTGGAGGAATATTTTTGGATCTTTTGATCGGGAGCTTGTCAATTTTGCAAGGCATGATAGTCAGCAGAGCATCATCAATTGCCTTTTCAGAGTGTAGCTCTTTAGACTCTAAGGTCACTTCTTAGTCTTTCTCGATAGCAGGTGTTAGTGCTTGTTGTTGAGACATCTTCACACAATATGCATGTTCTTTGATCGGAAGGATGAACGAGTTGGAAGGATTTAGAGCAAAGTCACGTTAGGTATGATTTAGAAAGTTTTGATTAATTTGTTTTTCAAAACAGACAAACCCTTGTATACAGTTCCCATTCGTTGAGCAAAACCCTAATTTTTCCTTTAGGATTTTTCTTTTTATTTTCGTATCCCCTGAGTGATTCAAGATGTTGCCGTTGAATGTCGTGACATCTGGTATGACATTGTCCCATATCAAAACATTTTTAGAGTCAAGATTTTGAGAATAGTCGCTCATATCTCTTGTCTTAGGGGCTGTGTCAGCTGTGATGGCATAAGAACATCTATTTCCAGTCATTTCCCTAAGCCTGGAGGCTTTCTGAAGAAGATTCTCCATTCTTTCTATAGTCTGACGCTGCATCCTCATATGAGCTAGATGTGTTAATCTCCTAATGTATGCTTCTGGGAAAGGTCTATAAAGTCTCTCGGTCTGTGACGCCGTCCATACATAACAGTTGTTTCTTGATCTGAATCCTCTCATGATGGTTCTACCTTTATCATTCAGGACTTGACATTCAGAGATGGTGAAGTTTACTTTAAGACCTTGATCATAAAGTTTACTGATGCTGATCGAGTTTGCGGTCAATCCTTTCATAAGCAACACGTCATCTAGTCTGGGATTCCCAGCATGATCCAATTTTCCAACTCCTCTAATCTTTCCCTTGGATCCATCTCCAAAGGTGACATGGTTTGAGGAATGAGGCTTTATATCAACTAGATATTCCGTGACACCAGTCATGTGTCTTGAACATCCACTGTCGAAATACCATATTTCTTCAAGGTACTCATCTTGATGATAGTTAACTACCAGAGCCATGGACTCACTCTTAGAGTTCCTTTTCTTTCCAGTATTCCTACCTTTGGAATATCCATGTAGTTTTAACAATATCGTTTAATGTGATCGTACTTGCCACAATGATGACATTTCCAATTTTGTCTCCTCTGATGTCTATAATAATGTTGAGACCTTTTATTTGACACTGTCTGTTTCCTTTTGACCAAGTTGTGGCTGCAATCTTGATCATTATATCCAAGTCCTCTGACATCTCCAGCATTCCTCCCAACTTGGAGAATTTTGTCAAGGATCTCAGAGCTGCTGTTGAGCATCCTGACATTTTTGGTCACATTTTCCAATTTGGAATTTAGCACAACCACTTCCTCCTCAAGATCAGAGATGTTATCAAGATGTTTTTCTCTTTCAGCTTCAAGAAGCATAATGATCTTGTGATGTCCTTCTCCTAGTTGACAAACCCTTTTGAAGGATTTTACTAGATCATCATAGGATAGATTTTCAATTTCTGAATCAAAATCAAACGTTCTTGTCATTGCTGGCACCTTCTTAGTAGTCTCTCCATCGCTTGAGGAGTCATCCTCAGACCATGATGTGGATAGACCCTTATTCTTCTTCATGTGGTAAGTGGGACACTCACCTCTTGTATGTCCAGAACCTCCACATTCAAAGCACTGAATTTCTTTACCTCGGTTAGGTCGTTTATCATATCTAGGTCTTCTCCCAAAATTCCTCGATCTGTGGATGTCAGAAGTCTGAGCCTTAACATTATCATTCGACTTCTCATCCAATTGCTTTGCCAGTTGATGAAATTGTTTTTCCAGAACTCTCACAGTTTTGGTCAGGTCCTCTTTAGTGTCATTCTCTTCTTTGTTGGTCACAAAAGCAAGACTTTTCTTCTTTTCATCCTTTTGACTAATAGCCATCTCAAAGGTTTAAAGTGATCCCATAAGCTCATCTATCTTCATGGTGTTTATGTCATGAGCTTCTTCAATAGCAGTCACTTTCATGTTAAACCCCTTGGGAAGAGACCTTAAAATTTTCCGAACCAACTTGGCTTGAGGAATTTTCTCACCAAGATCACTAGATGTGTTGGCAATATCAACAATATTCATATGAAAGTCATGTATACTTTCATCTTATCTCATTCTCAGGTTCTCAAACTTAGTGGTAAGCAGCTGAAGTTTTGAGGTTTTTACACGAGAGGTACCTTCATGAGCAATATTCAGGATTTCCCAAGCATCCTTCGCAACAGTACAATTTTTTATGAGTTTGAAGATGTTCTTGTCCACCCCATTGAACAAGGCATTCAAGGCTTTAGAATTTCCTTGAGAAAGCTTATCATCTTCATCATCCCAATCTTCTTTAGGTTTCAGCTCCTCAGTGAGCTTCCCATCTTTGTCCTTGATCTTTGGTGGATCTTGATCACAGACTTCCAAGCCTTTCCATCCATAGACTTAATAAACGCCACCATGCGAACCTTCCAATAGTCATAATTGGAACCATCAAGTATTAGTGGTTTATTTAGTATTCCTCCTTCTTTATCAATCGTACCAGAAAATATCATCCCTGAATCTCACCCAGATACAGAGCAGGATGCCTGCTTTGATACCAATTGAAATTCTGGTTAAGCAGATCACGAAGATGTCAGACAAGATATCGTGACACTTGATCTCTGCTTCTCACAAGGATCTAAGGAAGAAAAACTGTAAATAGCAGAAAGTAAATAACACCAGAGATTGCTAACCCAGTTCGGTGAACAACATAACCTACGTCTGGGGGCTACCAAGCCAGGAATGAAATCACTATGTAGAATTGGTTCTAAGCTAAACTCCAACGTTTACAACTTATCACCTAGAAACTACCCTTCCTAGATTTCTACCTAAGACTCTCCTAGGTATGAGACCCTTCTCAATTCCCTTTCAATCACAACAGTGACTGAAAATATTACAACTCAATAAGAATGTCCTTCTCAAGTATTCACACAATACACGAGAGGGTCACAAGTACAAACCCTAGTACTTCTAAACAGCTGCAACAACCCCCAATCAACTAGGTTAATTCTAACCTATTTATATTGCAAACCATAACTGGACTTGGGCTTCTAAAACGCAGCAGAAATCTTCCTCAGAATTAGCGACCTAATTTTTTCTTCAATCCCAAGTTACCAAAAATATCTCCTTCACAAGGAAACCGAAATCCAATTAGAATCAGAATCTCTGATTCCACAATCTCAGATGCCACCTGGAATCCTAGTCATATTCCAATCACACTTGTTACCACAAACAATTAGTTCAAAACTGTAAGAGACAAAGATGTCGAATCCTCCTGATAGGACATCTTGTCAAACATCTCAACCTGCAGTTAGTCTAGCATGTTAGGACATCTTGTCCAACATCTTTCTGCTAAGTTAGTTTTACCAAAATTAATGCCAACCTCAAAAGCAGGGACTTAACAAAGGGGAATAGCATTTCAGAACTTCATGCATGAGCTAGAAGAACTGTATATATGTACAATGGGAAGTATTTGACATTCCACAATCAGCTAACAGAATAAAAGATGTGCAATCCTGCAGCTGAAACCAGAGAGGGACTAGTAGCGTAAACTGGAATATAAATCTTGAAGACTGGTGTATAATAGTTGAGCAGCCTTTAGTCTGTCCATAAGGCCTAGTAGAATATCAGATGTGATGAGATAAGGATCACCATAAAACCGTAGATTGGCATCCATCTGGGTTGCAACTATATTCCCTTCCAATGACACTCCTACAAATGCACCTGCAGTTTGACAACGCTTCAAGCTATTACTTGACTATACTTTCAAACATTATAGTACTACTAGCAATACATATGGTAAAAAGATATAAATGGTGATAAAAGAAAGGTAGTAAGTGAAAGAATAATGTGATTACAAATTAAGTAACATGTTTCACAATAGTGGAACGTGCTTATATTACCTAGCCTTGACAATATATCAGATCAGATGTTGAAATTACTCGATTCGAAAACCATAGTTTGGATAATAAGATGGTAAATAGCTCTAATATACTCGTGCATTTGGATTATTCTAGTTTCCTTAGAACACAATATATATATATATATATATATATATATATATATATATATATATATATATATAAAGGCTTGCATATTAATAATATTAGCATGTTTATCACATTACTGGGCCTTGACAATATATCAGAACATATGTTGAAACTAGTCAAATTTGAAAACCATAGTTGTGATGATAAAATGGTAAATAATAGGCCCGTAGAAATAAAAAATATCCTCGGAATTTAATGTAAAATTGTTATCCAGGGATATGCAGAAAATTTATTTATAACTACCTTTACTGCATCTGTAAGTGTAACACATGCCAGAGCCCCTGTCACCCGCACGAAGATCTGCCTCGGCCACTCTCCCAATAGGCCCTTCTGCAACACTGCAACCAGCTCCAAGAGAAAAATGCATGCGACTCCAGAACGCCTTCATATATTTTGTATCATGAAGAATAACTATAAAATCTATAAGTTCACCGCCAATCTAGAAATACAGGATAAACTCATTTATCTGTAAAAAAAATGAATGTGTAACTAAGCTAAGACAATCAAGTATCCTTCAAGAAAACATTCATATTCTCTACTGACTTTCTATTGTCATACTAACTTGTGCCCTAAGTGTACAAATTAAGAAACTCAAGTATCAAAAATAGAAAGTTGGGTTGAAAAAAAAACCAACTTTAAACTTAAAAAAAAATTCGATACACAATTTACAAAACAGAACTTCTATATTGGGCACAAGTTAGCATTTTCATATTAAAATTAGATTAATCGATGGCTTAGAAATGACTACTACCTATGCAAAAGTGATTCAAGCTAATAAGAACACATCAAGAATATTCATGCCAATTAATTTCAAAATACAAGAAAATAATAAATTATAAACACATGCAAATTTTAAAACAGAATTCTTTCACCATTTTTTTAACTAAACCAACACAGTGAGCATAACCATAGTGATATAATTTTACACATGAACCAAACCCATGTCTAATCTCTTCACCTGAGCACCCCATCCTAAACCCAAGGAGAATATAGCTGATGGAGACCATGATCCGTCATGTCTTCGTCCAACAACCAAACCAGTACCCATTTTGTAAAGGAGCAGTGCACCAGCTTTGATAACCCTCAAAATTGGAAGACCTTGGGTACTTTTGAGAACAGATAAAGGGATTGACTTCTCAGGATTGGAACCACGTCACAGCTTCTGTAACCTTCCCACTATGTAGCAACAAGGTTGATATCTTGAAATGCAATTGTTCAGAAACATATTTTATCTCAACTAAGCATTGTATAGGTGGTAACCTTGTTGTCACCCTAACCATCTGCAGTGTAAATGTAACACCCCAAATTTTGTAGAATATTTAAATAATTTATTTAAATATTATATTCGTGGATTTTTGTGATTTGTGTCGATGTCGGTGATTTTGAGAAGTTTTGGTTATTTAATTAAATAATAGTATATATTACGGAATATATTGTATTATTACTTATTTTAAATAATATTATAGGAACTAAGGGCGAAGTGGACATTTGAGGAGAATTAGTGAGGGCATTATGGAGAAAGCCCAATTTTGAGGCCCAAGGATTAGTGTGAATATAAAAGGAGGATTTTGAGAATAGGGTTCACTTTTATTAGAATGTGAAAAGAAGGTGAGACCTCTGAGGAAAAGGAAAAAAGGCGAGGAATACGAGAAGGTTTCCAAAGACTCAGAGAGAAAGCTTCGAATCGACAATCTAAGGTATGGGGAGTAATTACCTTTCATTGTTTTCATTATAGAATTCGATGTGATTAAAGTGGATTTTTGGGGATATTGGGGTTTTTGAAGGGTTTATGAGTTGTTGATGATTTAGAGGTATTGTTGAGAGTCGATGATGGAGTATTAATGGTTAAATTGATTCAGGTAAAATTAAGCCTTCGTGGCAAAATCCTCTTTGATGATATGTGGGATCTTGTATTGAGAAAGGGACTTATAGGGTTGATAGGAAGCTCGAGAGTTTTGAAGGTTTAGGGGATTTAAGGTTTCCCCGAGGTGTCCTGAATCGACCTAATAGACGCGGGTTTTATGCCTTTGATCTCCGTGATGTATTAGAACTATTATAGGGATGTTTTTGGGTCATTTGGAGTTGTACTCGCAGGTACCCTTGAGGTTGTGGAACCACTGGTGCGTAGTAGCAATTTGTTGTAATCGCAGGTTCGCTAAGCGAACCATCGCTTCGCTAGGCGAATGTTCGCCAAGGTTCGCAAGGCGAACAGTGCAGCGAATGCGCGATAACATGAGTGAAGGTACTGAGATGATTCTGGAGTGGAAGTGGGGATTCGTTGGAAGTCTCGCTAAACGAATGAATCAGGGAGTTGCTTCGCCCGGCGAATAAACCAGCGAGTATGACAGATGGTGTTTTCTGGTGTCTTGGTGTGGTGTCTGTGGGATTTGCTGGCCGCTTCGCCGAGGGAAGGTTTTAGCGAACAGGTTCGCCTAGCAAACCCTGGAGCGAAGGTCTGTTGTTCGTGAAATTCTGTTTATGTTGCTGTATTGTTTTGATGTTTTGATGCTCTGATTTTTATGATGTTTTACCATGATGTTAGTGACGTTAATGATGATTGTGACGTGATGATTTCGTGATGTTTTGACGAGTAATTGATGATATGAATTTCATGAGAATATTGATGATTATGAACTGTGTATATTTAATGTATGACGATTACTTGACGATGTGAATTACTATGACGTATATTGATGATCATGAGTTGTTTATGTATGATATATGATGATAAGACGATGACGCGTGATGTTTTGATGAATAAATGACGACATGACGAACATGATGTTTTGATGAATGATGATGCACATTACAATGTTTATTTGATGATGATGATTAGTGATGTTGTGTATCATACATTCATATGCATACTCTGTGACGACGCTTCATTTCCATTGTGCGGATATGAGGTAATTATGACGTGCTCCGGTTCCGATTATGGGATCGATCCTATTGACGGGGATCTTTGGAGGGGTGATGGCCTAGTGTCCATCGATTATGACGATTGGTACCACATGCATGAGTCTTGTTATGCATTGCATTTTTATGTGGCATTAATGAATTGTGATATGGTGCTTCCTGATGTTTCCCTTGATGATGATCCTGATGATGTTGTATATGAAGATAATGCCATTTTATGCATATCTTGTTTTATAATGATTATTATGAATTGTGATTACTCACCCTGCCTGTTTGAATGTTGCCTCCACATGGGTAACGTGCAGGTGATCAGGTTTAGCCGTGGATGCTTCCGAGGACCTTGAAGTTTATTTGCTTTTGGTCGATTTAGAGGGTATTGCTCTGATAGTGTAACATCGGGTTGGGGTCCTTTGAGTCGAACTATTTTGTTTCCTTATTTTTGTTGTCATTTGATGATATGGTTTTATTTTGATTATTATGATGTTTGTTGAAAACCTTTTATTTGAAAATTTTAAGTTTCGGTGCCATGTGAAGGGTTTTTGTGAAACTTTGAGGAAAACCCTTTGTTTACAGGGCAAGTGTATTATTTTGACTTAAATGAAAAATGTGCACCTTTTGAGGTGATTTTTATGCTTTACTATGATATTTGAGTTGTTTCTGCTGCAACATTATTGGGGGTAGAAAAGGGTGTTACATTAGTGGTATCAGAGCAGGTCGGTCCGTCCGGCCAGGTTGTCTAATATTGTCTATTCCCTAGTGTGCGACATGTGTGTGAAAACACTGTTGATACTTATTTTGTTTTCCAATTGCAGGTTGGGAATGAAACAAGTGGGGGAGAAGATGGTGCTTCTCCAAGGTGCTTCGAGTGTGGAGCGATGGCTAAGGGTGGTGTTGGATGCTGCGATAGTTGGTAAAGATAGTTTGTACTGCCTCATGATATCGGCTGTTATTGACAAATTGAGGAACTGATCACCCTTAATCTCTTGTTGATAGTAGACGGGGTCATGTTGGATGGGATAGACGTGTCTTGCGAGCTTGAGTAGTGTGCGCAGTGAATTGTTGGGGTTAAGTCGAGTGCTTAAGGATTGTTTTGATGAGCCGATGCAGACTAATAGACTTGAAGATGAGGCGATTAGAGTTTCTTGCCTGTCGGTCAAGTTAGAATATCTTGAGGAGAACAATCAGGTATTGTTGATGTCTGCTTTTGAGGGATAGAGAACAGGGTGGTGGCTATTGATATGCCGGTGGTGTGTAATTCCTGACGATCACCTGAATCTAATTTCGACGAAGGTGAAGAGTTGTTTGTTCTATGAAGGAAGTGGGTGAGTCTGTGAAAGATGGTGCAAAGGTGTTATGATGTTAGAGTATTGGGAGGCATAAGGGATGCGGTGGTGTGTGACTATTTGGAGGTGTTCCCATGGGATATCAGTGATTTACGACTGTAGTGTGGAGTGTAACTTGCTATCGACCTGGTACTCAATGCAAGCTCGATCTCGGAGTTTGCATACCGAATGTATGTTTCTGAATAAGTGAATTGAAGGAATAGCTGGAAGAATTGTTTGAGAGGAAGTTGTTCGACCGAGTGTTTTCTTGTGAGGTGCCCCTGTGATGTAGGTGAAGAAGAAAGATGGAAGTATGAGGTTGTGTGTTGATTATCGGCAGTTGAATAAAGTGACGATCTAGAATAGGTGTTTGCTTCCGAGGATTGAGGATTTGATGGATCAGTTAGTAGGTGCTTGTGTGTTTACCAAGATTGATTTGAGGTCTGGTTATCATCAGATTTGTGTTAAGTCTGATGGTGTTCTGAAGACGATTTTCGGGACGAGGTATGGTGACTATGAGTATACTGTGATGTTGTTTGGTGTGTATAATGCACCTGGTATTCATGGAGTATATGAATCGGAATTTTCTGGAGTATTTGGATAAGTTTGTAGTGGGTTTTATTGACAATCTTCTGATAGACTCTAAATCTAAAGAAGAGCATGCCGAACATTTGAGAACTATGTTGCAAGTGTTGAAAGAGAAGAAGTTGTATGCAAAGCTGTCGAAGTGCGAGTTTTGGTTGAAGGAAGTGAGTTTCCTTGGCCATGTGATTTCAAGTGGTGGTATTGTTGTGGATTCTTCTAAGATTGATGTTGTGTTACAGTGGGAGACTCTGAAGTTTGCTACTGAGATACGAAGTTTTCTGGAATTAGCGGGTTATTACTGCAAGTTTATTGAAGGCTTTTCTAAGCTGACATTACCTTTGACTCAGTTGACTCGAAAGGGTCGAACTTTTGTGTGGGATATAGCTTGTGAAGAGAGTTCTATAGAATTGAAGAAGAGGTTGACGACTGCTCCAGTGTTGATTTTGCCTAATCCGAGTGAATCTTTTGTGGTGAATTGTGATGCATCGAAGATAGGTCTTGGTAGAGTATTGATGCAAAATGGACAAGTTGTTGCTTATGCTTCGAGACAATTGCAAGTTCATGAGAGGAATTATCCTACACATGACTTGGAATTGGTCGATGTGGTGTTTGTGTTAAAGATTTGGAGACATTATCTGTTTGGCTCTAAATTTTAAGTATTCAGTGATCATAAGAGTCTGAAGTACTTGTTTGATCAGAAAGAATTGAATATGAGGCAAGGAGGTGGTTAGAACTGTTGAAGGATTTTGATTTTGATTTGAGTTATCATCCAGGCAAAGCAAATGTAGTGGCCGATGCGTTGAGCAGAAAGTCATTGCATATGTCGATGCTTATGGTGAAAGAGTTGGAATTAATTGGACAATTTTAAGATTTGAGTTTGGTTTATGAAAAGACTCATAACAGTGTGAATTTGAGAATGTTGAAGTTGACGAGTGGTATTTTGGAAGAAATCAGAGCGGGACAGCAATCGGATTTTAAAGTTGGTTGACCAATTGACTTTGATTAACCAAGGCAACGAAGGTGACTTCTGGATTGATGAGAATGTTGTGATGATGTTCAGAGACAGGGTATGTGTTCCAGATGTCCGAGATATTACGAAGGGCATTCTTGAAGAAGGACATCGAAGTAGGTTGAGTATTCATCCCGGTGCTACGAAGATGTATCAAGATTTGAAAAAGTTGTTTTGGTGGCCAGGTATGAAGAGGGATGTTGTGGAGTTGTTTATGCGTGTTTGACTTGTCAGAAGTCAAAGATTGAGCATTAGAAGCCTTTAGGTATGATGCAACTGTTAGGTATTCCATAATGGAAGTGGGATGGTATTTCCATGGATTTTGTGTCGGGATTGCCGAGGACTGCTAAGGGAAATGATTCGGTTTGGGTAATTGTGGATAAATTCACTAAGTCGGCTCATTTCTTGCCGATGAAGATTAATCATTCTATGCAGAAGTTAGCCGAGATGTATATTGCGGAGATCGTGAAGTTATATGGGATACCTTCGAGTATTGTGTCGGATAGAGAGTCGAGATTTGCATCGAGGTTCTGGAAGAGTTTGCAAGATGCCTTTGGGTACTAAGTTGAGGATGAGTTTTGCCTATCATACGGAGACGGACGGTCAGACAGAAAGGACGATCCAATCTTTAGAGGATTTTTTAAGGGCTTGTGTGTTGGATCATGGAGGATCTTGGGATAGCCATTTACCGTTGATTGAGTTCACGTACAATAATAGTTTTTATGCTAGTATTGGGATGGCGCTCTATGAAGCTTTGTATGGAGAAGGTGTAGAACTCCTCTGTGTTGGTATGAATCGGGCGAGAGTGTTGTACTCGGACCTGAGATTGTGCAAGAGATGACTGAGAAGATTAGGACGATACAAGAAAGGATGAAAGCTTCGCAGAGTCGTCAGAAGAGTTATCATGATAAGAGGAGGAAAATACTTGAATTCCAAGAGGGAGATCATGTGTTTTTGAGGGTGACGCCAGTGACTGGTGTGGGTCGACCTTTGAAGTCTAGGAAGATCATTCCACATTTTGTTGGTCGATATCTGATATCGCAGAGGATAGGAGAGGTAGCCTATCGAATTGCTTTACCGTCGTCACTTGCGAATTTGCATGACGTGTTCCATGTGTCTCAGTTGAAGAAGTACGTTCCGGATCCGTCGCATGTGATTCAGATGGATGATGTACAAGTAAGAGATAATCTGACTGTGGAAGCATTGCCTGTGCGTGTCGATGGTTGGGAGACGAAGCAATTACGGGGTAAAGACATAACTTTGGTGAAGGTGTCGTGGGGTGGACCAGCTAGCAAAAGTTGGACATGGGAACGTGAAGATCAAACGAGGAAGTCGTATCCGACACTATTTCCTTGAGGTAATTTTCGAGGGCGAAAATTCTTTAAGTGGGGGAGAGTTGTAACACCCCAAATTTCGTAGAATATTTATTTAATTTATTTAAATATTCTATTCATGGATTTCTGTGATTTGTGTCGATGTCGGTGATTTTGGGAAGTTTTAGTTATTTAATTAAATAATAGTATATATTGCGGAATATATTGTATTATTATTTATTTTAAATAATATTATAGGAACTAAGGGCGAAGTGGACATTTGAGGAGAATTAGTGAGGGC
Source organism: Lathyrus tuberosus (assembly GCA_022829125.1). Classification (NCBI taxonomy): domain Eukaryota; kingdom Viridiplantae; phylum Streptophyta; class Magnoliopsida; order Fabales; family Fabaceae; genus Lathyrus; species Lathyrus tuberosus. Next base: position 12,816,714 of record JALAZF010000124.1, on the reverse strand, counting down.
ATTATGGAGAAAGCCCAATTTTGAGGCCCAAGGGTTAGTGTGAATATAAAAGGAGGATTTTGAGAATATGGTTCACTTTTGTTAGAACGTGAAAAGAAGGTGAGAGCTCTGAGGAAAAGGAAAAAAGGTGAGGAATACGAGAAGGTTTCCAAAGACTCAGAGAGAAAGCTTCGAATCGACAATCTAAGGTATGGGGAGTAATTACCTTCCATTGTTTTCATTATAGAATTCGATATGATTAAAGTGGATTTTTGGGGACTTTGGGGTTTTTGAAGGGTTTATGAGTTGTTGATGATTTAGAGGTATTTTTGAGAATCGATGATGGATTATTAAGGGTTGAATTGATTCGGGTAAAAATAAGCCTTCGTGGCAAAACCCCTTTTGACGATATGTGGGATCTTGTACTGAGAAAAGGACTTCTGGGGTTTATAGGAAGCTCGAGAGTTTTGAAGGTTTAGGGGATTTAAGGTTTCCCTGAGGTGTCCTGAATCGACGTAATAGACATGTGTTTTATGCGTTTGATCTCCGTGATACATTAGAACTGTTATAGGGATGTTTTTGGGTCATTTGGAGATGTACTCGCATGTACCCTTGAGGTTGTGGAACCACTGGTGCGTAGTAGCAATTTGTTGTAATCGCAGGTTCGCTAAGCGAACCATCGCTTCGCTAGGCGAATGTTCGCCAAGATTCGTAAGGCGAACATCGCAGCGAATGCGCGATAACATGAGTGTAGGTACTGAGATGATTCTGGAGTGGAAATGGGGATTCACTGAAAGTCTCGCTAAGCGAATGAATCAGCGAGTAGCTTCGCCCAGCGAATAAACCAACGAGTATGGCAGATGGTGTTTTCTGGTGTCTTGGTGTGGTGTCTGTGGGATTCACTGGCCGCTTCGATGAGCGGAGGTTTTAGCGAACCCTGGAGCGAACGTCTGCTGTTGTAGTGCACTTTTTGTGGTTTCGAATCACTATCGCTTTGGTACTACAGTTCGATTCATTTTTTATCCTGTGAAGCTTATTAAGGAAGGGAAATAGATGTCTCCAATTAACCCTGCTTGCATACTGAGTTTAAACATATGACTATTGGTTTACAGATGCTATAAAAAATGGGGGTCTGTCTTAGGTTATTTTGCTTAAGAATACAGTGTCTGGACTATTTGCGAGGCTTTTGGTAAGGTATTAGATCTGATGCTTTTGGTTGATTGACGGAGGTATTGGACTTTGAGTTTTTGATTAGTATGCTCGCTAAGATTTTGCAATCTTATGCCTACGTATTCCCGTTTAACAAAACAGGAAAATCAGAGCGATCGTAGTTCCCTCCTATTCTAAGGGAGGACAAGATGATTTGGTGTCTTGTTCAAAGCCCAAGATTGAAGCTAAAAGTGATTTGTATCTTGTTCAAAGCCCAAGATATGAAGCTGAAGGGTTTTTTGTGTCTTGTTCAAAGCCCAAGATTAAAGCTAAAATGTTTGACTGAGAGAGAACTTGTTATCTCTAAAGAGGAACTGTTGATGTTCGTATGCCTTGATTAAAGCACAAGTTTGATGTTAAAAGGTTGATTGACTCAACCGGGGATTTCTCTATACAAAGCCTAAGAGGAGGCTATTGACCCAACTAGAGGGTGTTTATTATGTGTCTCGTACGAAGCCCGAGATAGAGGCTAAAAGGGTTGACTCAACAAGAGAGTACTAACAAGTGACTCACTCAACAAGAGAGTGATTTTATATGTCTTGTACGAAGCCCAAGACGGAGGCTAAAAAAGGTTTGACTCAACAAGAGAGTACTTTTATCTATCTTATACGAAGCCCAAGACGGAGGCTAAAAAGGTTGACTCAACAAGAGAGTCTGACAAGTTGATTGACTCAATAAGAGAGTCTTTTATACACAGCAAGAGAGTGATTTGTTGTCTCATACGAAGCCCGAGATAGAGGCTAAAAGGAAAGTGACTCAACAAGAGAGTCTTGAAAAGTGATGGACTCAAAAAGAGAGTCTGAAAAGGTTATCTCCGCTAGGGGGAATCATTGTACAAAGCCCAAGAGGAGACTGACTATGTTGAGGAAGGATCATTATACAAAGCCTAAGAGGAGGCAATACTTCTGCCGGGGATTCTTGAGATCTCGAGGCAGGTCCAAGAAGGGAATCAATCCTTGCAAGGGAATGCAAAAGGAATTGATAGATCAGAAACCTTGAGGCTCTGGTTTAAGATAGTGTTATCTGACTCGGGTTGGGGAATTTTGGGAGAAGGACGGGGTTTTAGAACCCACAAGTTTTAACTCGGATGGAGATTAATCCAGAATCCGGGGTTTCTCCTATATTGTAGGGGACTTGAGAATGTATTTGAGACTCAAGGGAATTAGACTGTCCAAGTCTACTGGTAGAGTTTTATCTTTTGTATGATGACCAAGAAGAGGCCGACTCGTTTAAGGGATGAATATCAACCCTAAAATTGGTCTGAAGGCGTTGACTCCTTTTAGAAAGACAGCTCTAACGAAGGATGACTAAGTTCTGTCCTATACCTTTAGGAGGTCGTGAAGGTCCTTGTACGAAGCCCAAGAGAAGGCAAGAGAACTTTTAAGAAGCCGAAGGGTCCTTGTACAATGCCCAAGAGGAGGCGGGGATGCTTTTAGGAAGCCTATGGGTCCCCAAACCAAGAGAAGTTCAAGAAATGCAATTCACACAGAAGAGATCATTCCAGGAAAGTTCGAGAATTTGGAAGAAACTCAAAAGATGCTATTCACGGAGAATAGATCAACTCTGGGGAGTAGAATTTCTTTGACAATTTCTAGGGGTGACAGTCTGAGAAAAGGTTCACCGAGAATACTGCTTTTCTCTTTGTTCCATATTGTTTAACCCCAAGAGAAGAGAAAACTGTATCTGGTAATCCTATGGAGGATCTAGTTTTGTTTGTATTCGAGAGTGACCAACAGGATTTACCTAGTTCTAGACGTAGTTGCCGGGGAAAACTCTAAATAACTATACTAGTATTACACAGTTGATATATGACAAGTATATAAAAGGATGTGAAAGAAGACTTACAGTGAAACAGCCCCACAACACAGTTATATATATGAAAGCGGTAAACGAAAGCGGATAAACACTTACCCGTTGTAGAACTTCCATGTTGTTTTGTTAGTTGTTCAACAAAGAAATTAAAGAAAGTTTTGATAACAAAATATATTCAAAATCAAAGGAGAAAGTGCTTTGAAAAGATTGTTGGGGCTTACAGCTCGAGGAGAGGCCCAAGTTTTAACGATGATCGCACCGTTGTTTTGAAAACTGTACAGGGGGACTTATACAATATGTGAGGTCCAAAAAGTTTTTATGTACAAGGGGATGGGTCTTACACTCTATAAGAGGCCCAAAGATTTATTTAAAGAAATGAAATGGGACTTACAACGCGAGGGGAGGCCCAAATGACTTTTGTTTTGAAATGGCGATCGCGCCGAGATTTTTTTAACGCAAAGGGACTTATACAATGTCTGAGGCCCACAAAGGTTTTGGTTAAAAAAGGGATTGGGTCTTACACTCTATTAGAGGCCCAAATATTTATTTTTGTACAAGAGATAGGACTTACAACTCAAGGAGAGGCCCAGGGTTATTTTTTTGAAAACGGCGATCGCGCAGAGGTTTTTGAAAACACAGTGGGTCTTATACAATATCTGAGGCCCAAAAATGGTTTGGTTTCAAAAAGAATTGGGTCTTACACTCTATTAGAGGCCCATGAGTGATTGAAAATGATAGATGAGGGTTGAATTAATCAAAACCCTAATTTTGTTTAAACAGGAATTAATTTTGTTAAAAAATTAATAAAAAACATTGAAAACATGTGAAAAATGAGTGGTGATATTGGATCAATGTTTTAAAAATCATGTTTCTATCCACAAAATGATTGGAAACCAATTAAATTTGGAAATCAAGGAGGAAAAAATATTTTAAATGTTAAAAAACAAATAAAAGAATAATTCTTTGCAAAAATATCAAGTACATGAAATAAATAATATTTTTGGGAATTTTTGGCAAAATAAAATATTTTAACATTTTTGTGAATTATTAAAAAAAGAATCAACTCAAAATCATTAAAACTCAGAGAGAAATTAATTTTTGAATCAATTAAATAAAATCACAAAATTCAAATATTCAAATTTGTGAAAAAGGCGCCAAGAACATGGGCCAAGAACACGCGCGAAGGGAGTTTTGCTCAAATTGCATTTTCTATCCAATCTCACTGAATACTTGATGAAATCACACAATCCACATATCAATCTGCTCGTTTTCACCTCACGATCATGTCTATGGTCTTTAATTTCATTTATTTTAAGCATGGAATAAGAAATCAAGACAAAACCTCAAGAACCCTAAAATTTGCATGAAGGCTGAGAATTTTGATACACGATTCAAACAAAGAAATTAATTGAGGGGAAACATTCTATGCATGATTATGAACATTTGGCAAAAGTATTGTGCGAAGAAATATACATAGGTTAAAAGATGACCAAGTTTAGGCTTACTTGAAGGTCGTGACAGCAAGAGCAATGTGATTTTTGAGTTGGAGGTGTTACAGATGAGTAGTGATGATCTGAACAGCTTCCCTACACCATATGGAGTGTGTTTGAATGCCTGGACTTGATTGGAAATGGCTGGATCACTTCATGGAATCTCAACTGCAACTTGGTTGAAAACTTGAGCAACTGGCTGGTGATTCTGAGAAATCAGTGTTACATTTGTGTGTTTAGTGTTTGATCAGCTCACATATGATGTTTATGAGGTGTTAGAGCAATTGGTTTGGGTGGAATTGCTCTCTACTGAAAAATTCGATAGTGACTTGCTAAGAAAGACATTTTTGAGATTGAGAAGATGATTTTGAGAAAGGCAAGTGTTGTAGGCCTTTGGTGTACTTAAACTGAGTACAAATGAGCTATATTTACAGTAGAGCAAGTTTGTTTTGCAAGCAATAGTGAATGGCAACTGCAGCAGCTCATTGTCCAATTGCATCACTTTGGAATCTTAAGTCTCCTCTAGCCATTGACTAGAGTAATGGCTAGAGGTTAGAGCACATGCCTATTGTCCCTTGGTTCAGAGATCATACTTGACTCATTCAGTTGGAAAAGGCTCGGTTCATGCAACCTTGGTGCATCCATTGAATGCTCCAAAACAAAATTGGAGTCTTGTCCCCTTTTTAGGCATTTTTAGGTTTGGCATGCTACTTTTAGTTCCAAAGACTTTTGAGGCTTATGGATCAATGTTTGTTCCTCCTTGGTCCCCCCAGAGGTGTTCAGATGGATAAACTTGTTTGGCATTTACACAATTTGATCAAATCGAACAAAATGCACAAATCTGCCTTGCCATGACAGTTGTAGCAAGGCATATTGCCACTGTCATAACTTTTAGCTCAAATTGAATTTGATGGAGTTCTTGGCCATTTTGGAAAGCTCTCATATGATACAACATATATGTGATCATAGTTTGTCTTGATACTTTTTGGATCCAAGTGAAAAATGCCCCTACATTTTGAAAAAAGTGAAACAGATTCTGACTTAGTGAAAATTTCACTAAGTGTTGGAAAAAGTGGCATTTTCATGTTTTTGTCATTTTGGTCACTCCATAACTAAAAATCCATGAGGAATTGGAATGAGCTGTAGTTGAAGCTTTTAAAGTATGTCATGAGAGCTACAAATTCAGCTTTGGACCATCCAAAATGGTTGCTTGGATCTCAAGTTATGATCCTTGGAAGTTGCTACCCTAGCCACTTTGTTCCATAACTTAGAAAATTTCTAAGTTTTTTATGGTTACCCCTTTTACAAGTTATCCCACTTTTCTTGATTTTTCTTGATGAATGATGATTCCAATCACACATTAACATCATTTTAGGGTTAGGGAACCATAATTAACCAAAAAATTAAAAAGTCAAACTTTGACTTTTGGGCACAGTTGACTTTTTATCAAATGAATACCAAACTGTGTGATCCTCTATGAAATCAAGTCCTTGACCTAAATCAAACTTGATGGATTGATTTCATAGGTGTTATAGGGTGTATTGAATCATGTCCCAAGGCTTGGGAGCATGTCTTGGTCAAAAGTCAAAGGTACATTTGGCTTTTTCTTCAAAAATTGTAATTGTGGTTCAGATGAAAATGAAACTTGTGAATAAAGCTTGTTGGATCAATCCATTGTTGTAAATGGATCAATGTGGTGTATTAGGGACCCTCAAATTATGTCTTGAGGTCTTGGCTCATGCTTTGTCCCAAAAGTCAACTTAGGGGTGAATTAGGTCAAGGAACCCTAATTCCTGATTTTTGGTGAATGCATCCCCTGAGGTAAAATTGACTTGATGATTGGGTCCATGAGGTCCCTTGTGTATATTGGGTTCTTCTTTGAAGCATTGCCTCATGCTCAGATGAAAATTTCCATCTGGAGACCCTGGTCGACCAAAACCTTAATTTGGTGACACTGGCGATCTTGAGGCTTAATCCACTTAGAATGTTGCAGTCTTGTGTTTGATCCTTGATGTGGGAGTCCTCTTGATCCACAGTGGATGTTTGAGAGGTTAGACAAGTTGAAGATCATGTCATTTCTTGATTGATCCTTTGTCTAAGAGCTCCGAGAGGGCTTAAAACCTTAATGTTTTGATTGTAGTGAATGCTCACCCATCTTTGGGGAGGCTAATGAGTATGAAAGTTCATCCACTTTGTGGTGATGATTTGCACAATGATGGAAAATGTTAGTGGTCAAAATTTGGGGTATGACATCTGTTCGCGGAATTCTGTTTATGTTGTTGTATTGTTTTGATGTTTTGATGCTCTGATTTTTATAATGTTTTATCATGATGTTAGTGACGTTAATAATGATTGTGACGTGATGATTTCGTGATGTTTTGACGAGTAATTGATGATATGAATTTCATGAGAATATTGTTGATTATGAACTGTGTATATTTGATGCATGACGATTGCTTGACGATGTGAATTACTATGACGTATATTGATGATCATGAGTTGTTTATGTATGATATATGATGATAAGACGATGACGCATGATGTTTTGATGAATAAATGACGACATGACGAACATGATGTTTTGATGAATGATGATGCACATTACGATGTTTATTTGATGATGATGATTAGTGATGTTGTGTATCATACATTCATATGTATACTCTGTGACGACACTTCATTCCCATTGTGGGGATATGAGGTAATTATGACGTGCTCTGGTTCCGATTACGGGATCGATCCTATTGACGGGGATCTTTGGAGAGGTGATGGCCTAGTGTCCATCGATTATGACGATTGGTACCACATGCATGAGTCTTGTTATGCATTGCATTTTTATGTGGCATTGATGAATTGTGATATGGTGCTTCCTGATGTTTCCCTTGATAATGTTGTATATGAAGATAATGTCATTTTATGCATATATTGTTTTATAATGATTATTATGAAGTGTGATTACTCACCCTGCCTGTTTGAATGTTGCCTCCACGTGGGTAACGTGCAGGTAATTAGGTTTAGCCGTGAAGGCTTCCGAGGACCTTGAAGTTTATTTGCTTTTGATCGATTTAGAGGGTCTTACTCTGATAGTGTAACATCGGGTTGGGGTTCTTTGAGTCGAACTATTTTGTTTCCTTATTTTTGTTGTCATTTGATGATATGATTTTATTTTGATTATTATGATGTTTGTTGAAAACCTTTTATTTGAAAATTTTGAGTTCCGCTGTCATGTGAAGACTTTTTGTGAAACTTTGAGGAAAACCCTTTGTTTACAGTGCAAGTGTATTATTTTGACTTAAATGAGAAATGTGCACCCTTTGAGGTGATTTTTATGTTTTACTCTGATATTTGAGTTGTTTTTGCTACAACATTATTAAGGATAGACAAGGGTGTTACAGTAAAAACACAGAAAAATGGATGTGGAAAAAACTCATTATTTTGGAGACATCTAATAACCACACAAACAATGAAATATTCATGCAGCTTTATTAATCACTAGAAATCATAGAAGAGGCAGTATGATATTTTTTAGAGTCGAAGACAATTATGGCAAGTTAAAGCAGAACTGTCCATGTTAAAATATGTAAAATATCGGTTTCTATATATCCTAATGGAGGATGTGGAAAAATCCACATCACAAATCACAAGGATCTTAATGTACATATTTTTTATTAACTAATACAACCAACAGATGGGGCGAGCATATAAAAACAGTAACAACATTCCCGCTCTAGGCACAGAAATATCATCAGTGGTGTAACAAAATTATATAACTAAACCCCAACAATTATTCAATCCTACACGCACCTCTCGCAGTGTATGATAGGCCTCCTCATAAAATTTCAATGCTTCACTCCAATCACTTCGAAACTCTGCATATACAGCAACCTAGCAATTTATGGCATCTAGATAAATAATGCAAACTTTACTTTGTTAAATTAAAAATATAAATAATGCTGACTTAATAAAAGGTTCACTGATAATAAATGGGAAAATAAAGTAAAAAGGCAAAACACATCAGCCAACATATATCACAATAAATACAATTTCAGTCCATACTCCTTCTCAAGGTACCTTTTTCAGTTATTGTTTTCACTTATGATTACAAAAGTGTCACCTCATTTCCATTATGGTTCCTGTTTTAATTGGTTAAAATTATTGAAAACAGGAACAAAGAGAAAACAATGTAAGTTTCGTAATCAAATATGAAAACAAGACATAAAAACAGTAAACGTCATATCCAAAAACCAAACATGCCTTAAGAATTTCATTTTTTTTATACTACTACTCCTAAAATTGGCTATAAAGTACATAATCCACCAACCAACATTACACCGATTCAAGTGGAACTAGACTCAGATCCCGTAAGTAAGGTCTCGGGTGCAGGCCTTGTGGATGGAAAAAATGTGGGTGAGAGAGAGATTACACTAAAGATGATCAGTCAGTTCCCTGGCAAAGCTGGTGAATAGTTCACACCAATAATATGATTGCCAAAATAAATTACACAATCCACACTAAACGTAATCAGAAAGAGAATAAAACTAAACATAATCTCAGGTGATAGGCATATTATGGAGCACTCACACAAACACTGACAAGGCACAAACACTGACACAAACACGTAATAATTTCAAAAAATGGAAGTGACCGTGTGCGACCACATGTGTCAGATTCAGACACGTAATAAGTCCTGCATATCGCATTAAAACTTATTCAGCATGCCTATCATTTCAGAGAACTAGGCATAAGGAACTCTGCCAAACCTTTAATTTCTAGGCCAATACACATTAACCTATTTACAGTGCACCAAACAGTGCCTATGATAAAAAGAGACTAAGTGGAAAATATTGTAAACCAGTACTCACCTCCAACATCAATTTAAAATTCTTGCAGTAATCAGGACCATGGTATGTAACCTTAACACAGAGTATATGCTTATAGAAAGATCGGGTAAAGTAAACACAGGGCCGGCCCTAGGGGTAGGCCACCAAGGCTACCGCCTCGGGCCTCGCTTTTTTATTTTAATTTTATATAGTTTAAATTAATTGACTTTTTTAAAATAATTTTTTAAATTATGTTATATAACATCTATTTTAAATATATAATAATAATAATAATAATTTTTAATATTATAATATGTATTATTTGATTTGTTGATTTAAAAATTATATGTATAGATGATAAGTTTTTGACTTCTTTAATATATAATAGAAGATTTGATATGTAAGTTTTTTTTTTTTTTAATAATTTTGTCATTGTTTTTCAATTATGATTTTTAAAAGAATGGGAAGTGTTTAGATGAGTTAATATTATTATCAATTGAAATAAAATACTAAATAAAATTGATTATAATAATTTAATGATTTTATAAATTTTAGAAATATAATAATAAAATATAATAATTTAAAAAAAAAATAACAAAATTTAGTTTTAAATTTTGCCTTTGGCCTCAAGACGTGTTGGGCCAGCCTCGAGTAAACATCCAATAGTTGTGCATCAAACAATTCCTTTCCCACCTGCATTAAAGATTATAATTATGACTGTCAAAGAACCACTCAACATGTAAGTGGAAGACGTAATATAACTGCAAGAGGTTGTTTTTATCTAAATCTACCAAAAAATTGTTCACCACAGTTGTGAAAAGTAAAGCACCCTTGTCAAATATGACCCTTGATAGTAGCTGATACATTCTCGGGTCAGACCACCAGCATCAATACCCTCTTCACCTTGAAATTGTACATTTAATCTCCCCTTGAGATTCGGAGTAGGACGCATCCTTAATTGATTATGTGAGTCCTCCAAAATGTAAGCCCGCCTTACATTTATACGCATCGGCCCAGACAAGTGTTGATCATGTTGTTGCCCGATTCTTGAGCAGAAATAGGCTCTCTTATTGTCAAAGTCAATCAATCTTGGGGCCTTGAGCATCATGGACAAATATTTCTCCAACAAACTTGGACTCTGCCTAATGCAAGCATTATTAAGCTGACAATGCTTCTCGGCAAACCTTGTAAATGTAAAAGCACCATATATTAATTCCTTCTAACTAGACCTCAATATCCATATCTCAAATCTTCAAAGCATACACAACAACACTATAAATTGAAACAGGGTCATCAATATGAATAACTACACAAATATTTAATAAAAAAAGCATTCACATTCAAAGACTCGTGACACTCTTCCTTTGTACTCTTTAGTAAAGCTCATCCATTTAATCAGATTCAATTTTAAGATATGAAAGTATAAAATCCACAACTTTTCTTATAGATGAGTCTTAACCATAAATCATTTTTTTCATAGAAATTAAACCTTCTTAGTGTTCAATGTTGCTACAATTGATTGAGAGATAAGGAGAACGAAAGAGGGGTCATGATAAATTGGGTGAGTTTTAGGGTTTTGCAAGAAAGAGTTGAAACATTGAAAGAAACCATAAATTTCTATGAGAAGAGTTAGAGAGGAAGAAGCTAACCTTAATCATGATAAATTGGCGGACGACGAATGGTGCATGGCGAACTGAGAACGGTGAACGGAAAACGGCGGACGATGAACGGAAAACGACTGACGGTGGACGAACGATGAGAGAGGAAGAATAAGTTTTCTGAGCATGAAACATGGGATTTTTTTTTAAACTAACATACATTTTCAAAAAAAATTCCAGAAAATACCATTTTTCAGATTAATTACAGAAATGGCTGGGTTTGAAAACCCAATATAAGGGTGGCGCCATATGAAATGACGCCATATTGTATGCTATATTTCTATTCTTTCTTATATATGTATAAATATTTCTTTTATATTATAAATAAATAAATCCTACTAATATTAATATAATTAACAAGTAGTAATTAATATTGTAATAATAATAATAATAATAATAATAATAATTATTATTATTATTATTATTATTATTATTATTATTATAATAATAATAATAATAATAATAATAATAATTATTATTATTATTAAAAGAGAAAAAATCGGAAAACAAAATATGAAAAGAAAAAAGTGGGAAAGTAAAGGAATAAAAAAAAGTAGTGATTATGATTGGTTAATGTAGTCACGACAGTTCATCCTAACTGTCGCGGATGTGAAAAGAGGGCGGTTCTTTGGTATCCATCGCAATTATGTTATTCATCATGTCTAGAAAATCTATGACGTCTAGGCCTAACCGTCGTAACAACCGTCGCAATTTAGGAATAAGGACGGTTTTGTGGGAACTATCACAACTCATGTGTCGTAAATCTCTTTTTTTCTTGTAGTGAAACTTATAATATATGTCTTAGTATTTTTACATTTATTAAAGAAGAACATATTTATCTGTTGGCAGGGTGTATTTAGAGATCAAGGGTGCATTTAAAAATCAAGATTGCCCGTTCGTTTCTAGTATGTGGCATTTTAATCGTTGTCCTTATCCTTATTATGCTAGCTATAATAAGGAGGAAGGGATTGTTAGGGGGAAAAGATCTAGTTTATAAGGGTATCAAATGTTCCTCTATGTTTCTTTCGTTCTTTTGTTTATAATAAATACTTCATTTTGTAACAAATAAAAATAACTGCCAAAAATTTCGATGCAGAAAATAAACTCGTTGCTGATGGCTTTGGTTATGTTTATAAGGTATTTTGATGCATATTGACTAAAGTGTGATGGAGATTCATGTACTGCTTCTAGTGTCCCAAACCAGACAAATTCTCGAAGTCCACGCACTGATGAAGATGGAAGAGAGGAAGATTAGAAACTACTTTTAACTTAGATATATTTGTGTATTTTATTTTTGCTGTAGCATCTATTTTGGTCATTGTCATTATATAATTAACATTACTTTGTTATTTTGATATGTTTGTAAAATTTATTATTTTGACAATATAATTAAAATTTTCTTTAATGTTGCTTTAAATTTTGTGTTATAGAAAATATTGTCAAAATTTGATTATTAAAAATATTAAAATATTAATTATAGGAAAGAAATATTAGTAAAACAATAAGACATATACCAATGGTTAATTTTGTCATATACCAATGGAAATACGCGGTGGATAAAGTTATTAAAAAGTTTAATTTGTCGTTGCTATAGCCTCGAAATTTTTTCCAACCCTTAAAATTTTCCGCTGGAATACGATATTGGGACGGTAAATTGCCGTTGGTATATGGAATTATAGTTGACAGAAGCAAATGTCTGTTGGTATAGGTTTTTTGATATTTACCAACGGTTTTTGGACATTTACCAACGGATTTTTGCCGTTGGTACATGCCAAATTTCTTGTAGTGACCAGAAAGTTAGGGCATGACTATTTGAGTATTTTTAGTGTGATTTTTTAGTGTGTTCTGATTCACACATTTGCGTTATCCATGAGAGTATATTGTGTGAATTTGTGTTTTGACAGATTATGTTAGTTTTCGTAAAAAGGATCCTTGAGCCTTTTTAGGAAAGTTTATATTGTGTTCCTATTATTGTGCAGGATGCTTTGTAGTGATTTAAAATTAATTTTTGTTGTTTTTGCACGTAAAAGAAGCCCATGTCCATTAGGTTTGAAGGTTATTTAAAGAAAGGAGCTTAACCTAAAATAGTGTGATTGAAGATTGTAAAATTTGGAGAATTAGGATTAACCGTGTATTGGTTGTTCTTTAGGGTTTGTTGCGTGTAAATTGTATGCCACTCATGTATCCTCTGATGCATTGAGGTTGAATTATTGTTCGTTGTTAATTTTCCACTCTAAAGCTTTCAAGTAAGAGTCTATTGTTCTTGGTTGAAGCTTTTAAGCAAAACCAAGTATTGTCTTGGGAGTGTGTCACTTCTAACTTTGAGTTGTTGTTGAATTGTCATTGGGATTGTGATTGATTAGGAAGTGAGAGGGGGGTCTCATATCTAGAGGGTGTCTAGGTAGATGTTTCACAAGGTAGGGATTAGACGAGAAGTTGTAAACAGTGGAGTTTAGCTTTGAACTAATACTATCATAGTGAATTTCCTTCCTAGTTTGGTAACTCCCAGATGTAGGTAAGTTGCATTGAACTAGGTTAACAATTACTGGTGTTAATTTTATTTTTCTGTCATTTAAGTTTCTGCATTTTTAATTTGTGTGATCAAGTTGTTTTGATCCCAGTGTTGTGACATCTGTCTCGACATCTGGTATCTGCGTGCCAATATATATATATATATATATATATATATATATATATATATATATATATATATATATATATATATATATATATATATATATATATATATTACTTAGGCACCACGTGAAAATACTAAAAGGCCTCCAAATTTCGGAGATGCATCTCCGGACACACCCTGAGTTCATAGAATTTTGACTTAACGTTAAAATACTCTGGAGATGCATCTTCAAACTTATTTTAGAGATGCATCTTTGAAAGGTATTAGAGCTTAAGTAACTGTTTTCCTTCCTCGTTTCTAAAAAAAACTCAAAACTTTCTCAAACTCTCTCAAAAAAATTTCCATCAACCAAGTCGATAATCAAACAAGGCTTAAAGGATCTTCAATAAACATCAAGGACATCAGATACATCATCCAACACTGAAGCAAAGTCTACATTTTTAAGTTTTAGATGTTTTGATAAGTTTTTTTAGATTTTGTGTAAATGAGTTGAATATTGTGATTTAGGTAGGAAATGAGTAGGAATTTCAAGAATGGTAGTTTATACATATTGTAAAATATGTTTGTTGGTTGAAAATCACTATCAAACCATTATTTTTGGGGTTTACATGTCTGTATTGCCACCATTGAAGGACCTAAAGAGTTGCAGAAAATTCTAGGATGCACCTCTGAAATTTTCCAACGTTTAGTTTCCTAGTAATCTGAGATGCATCTCCAGAAATTCTCTATTTTTTTTTATTTTCTTGCTTGTATTGTTGCTTGTACTAATTGTCCGGCTTACTTACAGACATTTTGGTCGATAGACACAATAGACTGAGGCATGGAAGGATTGCAGAACATGCATCAGTGCGACAAGAGAAGAGCCATGTTTCAGAGACTCATGTTTACTCTAGCCATGCAGATGCATCTACTTCTGAAGCTCATGTTTCTCCATCTTCTTCTTCCCGTAGGGGACGGGTTTCACCTACATACACATCACTTCCTTCATCCTCCCGCAGGCGACATGTTTCACTTATTCAGGTCCTAGGGGTACTCGAGTCACTGGTGGTACTTGTGGCACTAGTGCCACATCCAACTGTTGAGGTTGTGCCACATTTGGATGGTGAAGCTGCTGAGGATGACAAGCCAGAGCCACCTCATGCATTTAGAGGAGGCCCTATAGAGTTATCACTACTGCCTCTGTACCCAAACCATACTTCCATACATATCTGGGACGGAGAAGTAACATTAGTTTAATTCACTCTTTTTAATTTACGTTTATTATTATATTACAAGTTTTTGACATTGATATATTTTTCGGCAAGATCGTGATCCGTTGAAGTTTATTAACCACAAGCGAAAGATTATTGGCTTGTCTCAGCCGAATGAGGAGTAGTTTCAGACACCTTTGTCCCTATCTGGGATGACGGATTTGTGCATGACTGGTTATACATTCAACCACGTGATGCTTAAAGCATTCATAGAGAGATGGCACTCCAAGACCTCATGTTTAATCTCCCACTTGGTGAGATGTCTATCACACTCGATAATCTGTCATGTTTGTTGCATCTTCCGATCAAGGGGAAACTTCTAGATCATGGGAGGATTACCAGAGACACGACACTCGAGATGATGGGAGGATTATCAGAGCATGCCATGAGTGAGTTTGAAACAAAACAGAGGGGATGCTGCTAGGTTTGAATTCCTTAAAAAGGTATATACAGATGAGTTCCTTAGAGCTCATGAGGCTAGAGGCGATGACGAGCATGTGGGTCTCCATAGAGCATATGTTATGAGAGTATACCTTCTATATTTGGTTGGCACTACGATTTTTGTGGACAAGAGTGCCTCTTATACAGATCTCGTCTACCTATGTTACTTCGAGGACTACGAGCAGATCCATGAGTACAACTGGGGGACGCTTGTTTGGTCTACCTATACTTAAAGTTATTAGAGGGTTGTAGGTGGAAGACAAAGCAGGTTACAGGCAACATCACACTATTGAAGGTTACTTTTTTGGTCTTTTACTATTTATGTTTCATTTTAATTTCATTTTTGCATCTTCAGAGGCACAGGAGACATTGATGTACTGGAGACAGCGCCAGAGGATGGGGGTATTGATAGCCTAGGAGCCTGAGGATCCAGAGGATCCATAGGAGATATAGTCTGACATACGCAGTAGTGAAATAGTATATAGTAGTTGTTCTTTTGGTTCATTATGGATTGTATTTTATTTTCACTTCATGCTACTTTATCGTGTATTTCGACATTATTTATATATGTCATTTTTGTACCATCTGAATTTATATATGTCATTTTTTGCATATCGATTGTGTGATTTAAATCTCATCACAAATAGAGTACATATCGTTTATAAATCATCATCTTCATCTGAATAAACATAAACAAAACATAAATTGCATTGTTCTAATAGGGTACAAAGATGTATCTGCGTAAACTCTAAACAGAGATGCATCTTCGGAACAATAAAAGTGTAAAATGCCTTCAGGGTGGAATGCATGGTTTATGTTTTAAAATATTATGGAGATTCATCTCCAAATCAGTTAACGTTTAGATTATAGACAAAGAGCGTCTGAAGATGCATATCCGAAATCTGAGGAGCATTTTGGGTTTCCCATAGTATGTTTTCCACCTTATAGGGTGGAATAAGAATTCTCCGTGAGAATATAGAGAAGTACTATGAGGCCTAACCACTTGAGCAACTATTTGTTGGACTAGTTGTCAAAAGTAAACATTCTAGAAAATCAAGATATTTCTATACCTCTAAAAATTCAGTTATAATGATTTTCAATTAAGTATTATTGCTAAAATTATGTTGTATTATTGTTAATTCATTATGATAGTTGTTATTTCTCTATTGAAGTATATAACATGATGCAAAGAAATGAAAATGGCATGAAAAATATTGAAGAAGTTTTTATTGTTGTCATTTAATTTTTGTTGTTTTTTTATTGTTGCTAGGCTTTTATGCAAAACCAGAATCTTGCATTGGTGCTTTCATTTCTCACAATGACCACACCACCTCCTTCATACGAGGATATTCACACCCTCTGCAACAACTTCTCCATAACCAACAAACCTTCCAATAAAATCAACAACATCTTCAACAAAACCTAACCATGCTTACCACCGAAGTAATTCGCCACCGTTGTGGTCCTCCAGGTTTCCACCAGATCACCAGAGCCGAACAACATCATCAAGAACCTTTTTCAACATTATCTATTAAACTTGATATCTTTAACTTTGACGTTTCATACCCTCTTTGATTGATCTTCAAAATCACTCAATTTTTCAAGTTCCATAGAACACCTTATGAACAACAACTTGGGTTAACTTCCTTTTACATGCATGGTGAAGCTTTAACATAGTACCAATGGATGCATTTCAATTGTCAACTCCTTTATTGGCAACAATTTCTTTATGCCTTGGAACTTAGTTGCGCACCTTCGCAGAATGACGACCCAAGGGGAGCCCTTTTCAAGCTCTGTCAAACCGCCATAGTCAAAGACTACCAAACTACCTTCGAGTCTCTTGAAATTCATATCAATTGCCTTCCACCACATTTTTTCTGAGCTGTTTCATTTCAGGGCTGAAATCAGAGATTTGTTAGGAAGTACAAGATTTTCAACCCACCTTTTTTTCATGAAACCAGCTAGGCAAAATTGCGAGGAGAAACTAGAATATTGTGGTATTTAAGCTTTGTATGAAATAGCGTTTGTATGTAATTCTTCAGAATTCTGCACATCCATTTGTTGAACGCTGGTTTTGATATGTTATATATTATTTAAATTCAGATTATGATGTTTTTATTCTTATTTTTTGTTGCTGTTGATTTTGCAGATGCAAATATTCATGAAAACCTTCATCGAAAATACCAACACTCTCGAGGTCGAGAGTTACGACACCATCAATAACATCAAAGCTAAGATCTAGGACAGGGAAGGAATTTCCCAAGACCAGCAACATCTGATTTTTGTGATTTTTGGACTTGTTTTTAGAAACTAAGGAAACACGACTCTTATTAGGGGTGTGCAAAAAAACTGGTTTACAAGAACCAATTTTAAAAATATGGTGCACCGATTTTAAAAGTCCATATTATTTGGTTTAAAAACTAGTCCAGATCCATTTTACTAAAACTATAAAAAATCAGTATCCACTTTTGAAAACCAATATATAAATGGTTAATCCACTTTTCAAACATAGTGTATTATTTGCTTTGTCTTGTTTCATGTTCATAAGTGACAAAATGAATTCTCATATTAAATTCTATTCATTTTGTTATTCCAACGGTTGAACTATAACTTGTATTAAAACTTTGCTTCTTCCTATTTCGTAGTAGTTTTGTTTCATAATTATTACTTATTATTTCTATTCATTTTTATTGAGCTGTGTAATTTTAGGAAATGTTTCGGTCGAGATTCAAAGATTCATCGCCGACGAATAGTTATTGATTTAATAAACAGTTGGATGGAGTGAATAATAAGTTGTTGGATTCAAAATTGAGTTTTAGTTGAAACAAATTTGAGAAAAATTTGATTTTAAAATTGTTCCAAATAAAAACTGGTTTGTTGGTGCAAACCGGTTATTAACCAACCCGATCTAAACATAAACCGATTTTAGAAAAATAAACCAGTTTTATAAAAGTGATTTTAAAAACCAAACTGATCAATATATTTAGTTCAGTTTAGTTTGGTTTAAGAACCATACACACCCCTAACTCTTATAAACAAATAGAAAACACGACACTTAGTCACTCCTTAAAAATCTACCCTACCTAAAGGTTAAGGGTATTCAAGAGCGAGGAGTGGAAGGACCATTAACTAGAGGAATGACTAAAACGTTAAAATCACAATTGGAGCAACACATTATTAACTTTCTTGCCTTTAAGTCTCAGGACAAGATTGATCCACATCATTCTAATATCTTGATCACTTAATTATTTTAAGATTGACTTTTATTTTTGAATGTAATAATAATACTTTAAATTAAAAATTAAGTTTATTTTGTGTGTGTTCCAAAGAACTTGTTATCTTAAGCACCATAACTTGAGTTATGTGCATCTTAGGCATCATTTTTTTTTTATCTAAGACTATATATGTCTTTTATTCTTATAACATTGGTAATTTTTGAAATAGAAAAAAAAACACTTTGTGTGACTTTAGCAAAATGCTCTCTAGAATTCTTTAAACCAAACTTGAATCTTATTAAGAATCTCTTACTCTTGTGGTGATTCTAAATTAATCTTATCATTCCTTTGTGTAGTGTGGAAATTTCTTCCATTTATTTCCTACTTAATATTTTTTGTTTTGTTTGTGTTCCTCCTTTTATTCGCTAATTTGTTGGAGTCATATCATTTGGTTAGACTTTCAAATCATATGGAAGCACCCAACTCCATATCGTGTGCTATTAAGAGCTTGTAACCAAGTTGTAATGTCTCTCCTTAATCTTTTTTGTTTCAAGTCTTTTGTGTTCTCATTCTTCTTTATAATTTGAGGTTTTATATTCATTTTGTTCAAAATTTTATTTAATAATAATTTGTTAGTTGGTTATAAATGTTATAATATGTGTGAGATGATTTAGATTAGTAATTTTTGCCCTATACTAATGGACTTTTGAAATTCGGGTGGTGCTGGAAAAAAACGCAAAAAAAAAAAAAAAGTTATGCACTTCATCTTCTTCACTTGCAACATTATTGGGTTGTTTCATTAATAATTTATTTAGGCGTGTCTTTTTTTTACTTCTTCTCTTTCTAAACTTTTGAATTACTTGCTTTTGTCTTGCAAATTTTCCTTATCTTGTTTGGCCTCTTGCATGATAACTTTCATTTGTGTTTTGTCATAAGGAACTGTTTTGAAAAGTTTTATGTCAGTGCTAGTCAACGGCAGCCCTTCACGTGATTTTCAGGTATCTCGTGGGCTTCGTCAAGGTGATCCTTTATCACCTTACCTCTTTGCAATTGCCGCGAAAGGGTTAGCAATTTTGATGGAAAAGGCGAAAGACGTTGGGCTATTCCATGGCATCAAAATAAATCAGAAGGAGATGCTCAGTTTACTGCAATATGCAGATGATACTGTCATCATAGGAGAAGCCAATTGGAACAATGTTTGGGCAATAAAAGTAATTCTGAGAGGATTTCAACTTATGTCTGGCCTAGAAATTAACTTCAACAAGAGTAGTCTCATTGGGTGTGGGGTAGACAAAACTTTTATGAAGGCTGCAGAAAGATTCCTTGCTTGCAAGATTCAAACATGTCCATTCAAATTTCTTGGCATTCAGATTGACGGGAACCATAGATTGATATCTTTTTGGAAGCTGGTTATTGACAAAGTTCATGCTAGACTTGCTTCTTGGAAGGGCAGACTTTTGTCAATGGGTGGTAGAACTACGTTAATCAAATCAGTCCTCACCAATCTCCCAATACACTATATGTCGTTTTACCGGATGCCGAAGAAGGTAGTCAAAATATTGATAACTTTACAGAGGAGGTTTTTATGGAACGGTTCACCTTTAAAACAAGGCATTGCTTGGATAAATTGGAACTTAGTGTGCAAACCGCGAGAAGCTGGTGGACTGGAGATTATCGACATCCAAAGTTTGAATGAAGCCTTACTTGCTAAGTGGATTTGGAAATGTTCGTCTCATCATAATTATATTTGGTCTGATATTTTTCAGTACAGGTACAGAAAGTTCTTGATGCATTTGGCTCGGGGAGAGTCTCAAGTTGGTTCGGTTAAAGCTTCTCTTTGGTGGCGTGATATTTGTCACCTGTTGCGAGATTTCGGAGGCCATTCCTTCTTCAGAAATTCAGTTGCCACGGTAGGGAATGGAGAATCGGTTTCCTTTTGGTCATCGATCTAGTGTGGTAGCAATAACTTGGCTCATCTTTTTCCAATCTTGTTCAAAGCGGTGAAGGATCCTCGGAGTGTAATTGCAGAAAATGGCTTTTGGATTGGTGATAGTTGGATTTGGAAGGTGGAACTGCAGGAAACAGAAGATAATATAATAATTATGCAACAGATGTAGAGTTTACTTAATATGATTCAACACTTTTCTCTGCGCAAGGATGATTTGGATAGTTTCAAATGGGATTTAAATCAGAATCATGTATTCTCGGTTCATTCAGCTTGCGAATTCCTGGCTAGTAGGAAATTACCTGATGTTATTTTTTCTGCTGATACTTTGTTGGCTTTTAAATTAATTTGGACTGCCTCTTCGCTGATTAAGACATTGGTTTTTGGTTGGCGTCTTCTCCATGACCGCCTACCGTCAAGAGATAACCTTAGGGTGCGCGGTATTGTCGACTCAATTCATGATTCGGTATGTCCGTTATGCTTTCAGGTTGAGGAAACAATGGTTCATCTGCTGTTTTATTGTACAAAATCAGTTCAGATTTGGAAGAAAGTTTTGGATTGGTTTGGAGCCGTGGTTTACTTTAACGGTTCTGTGGTGGATATTTTAAGGAATTGGACATCTTCACTATATTTTTTGGGTGTTTCAATTCAAAATGCGGTCGGAATATGGCTTATTATTTGCTGGTGTTTGTGGAATGTTAGAAATAGAATTATGTTTAAAGACGAGTTGTGGAACGACGAAACCGTGTATCACAACATTGTGATTTGTTGGATCAACTGGTCATCTAGAAACAACATTTTATTTAGAGACGAGTTTTGGGATTATGACACGATCTCGAATCGTATACTTATCTATTCTTGGTGGTGGTTAGGAAAGAGTCACAATAGTGCTCACAATTGTAACTATTACACTTGGGTAAATTATCCTAGTGATTTTTTGTAGGCCTTGATTTTTAGAGAGGCGTTTTGATGTATACGGGTTGGGATACCCCTATTGTATCCCTGATTAATATATTTTAGCTTATAAAAAAAAACTTGGAGATGGATTGGGAAAAAATCTAATTTTACATGTAATTATTACATTTGGATCAAATCACCGATAGATTTTTTGTAACGGTGGGTCCATAGTTGATTTTGTAGTTGGATTCGGATACCCCTTTATATCCGTTTGAATACATTTTGCTTAGTAAAAAAAAATATTTGTTAGAGGTTTACCACAAACTTGATTGAGATTTGTTTTGTTATCTTAAGAACTTAAAATATTGCATTATGGAGTGGAAAAAGGCAAAGGGCGAATATTATAGAAAAATGCATCATTAAGTGATATACATGAGTGATATATGAGTGATGAGGACTTTCTTTTATTATTATTTTATATTATTATTATCTTGTTCTTGTTATTTATTTGATCATTGTGACATTTGTTGAATTGTTGTTGTTGAAATCATTAGTGAAAGTGAACTAAACACACCTTGCCCTTGAACCGCTTCTCTTATGAAACACTTTACAAAAGTGTTGAGTACTCAAATGAATGCCTTGAGAGAAGAGCTTATGAATCAAAGAGATGTGAGATTATATCATTGAAAATTTTCTCAAAATGAAGATGATTTTGAAAATGAGGGTGAAAGGAGACATAGATATCATGGTGAGAGAAGGAAACATAGAGGTATTCTAATGAAGATAAGAATAATCATACAACTGAGGGAAGTGGACGACAAAAAGAACACGTGAGAATCCATGAAGTTTATTATGAGAGAAGACACCATAGGAATTATAAGAGGAACCACATAGATTATCGTGAAAATGAGAGGTGGAATCAAAAAATAATGTTACGTATGAAGGTGGCAAAATTAAGTTTCCTTCATTTTATGGCAAATCCAGAAGCATATCTTGATTGGAAGCTTATGATAGACCAATTATTTGAAGCTCACCACATTAGATAAGAAAGAAGAGTTTTTTTTTTTAATAAGCAAAAAATCTATTCAACAGGATACAAAAGGGTGTATCCAACCCAATAACAAAAAGATCACCAACTTACTTCCACATGAAACCTACAAAAATTCACATGGAAAGTTGGTCCAATCGTAATAATTACAAGTATACCGCCCATTAATCCGTTTTCCTACCCACCACCAAGTGAACATAATGATTCTATTTTCTATCAATTCATAATCCTACACTTCTCTGTTAAACACAATTTTATTCCTAGTTAATCATAAACTCCAACCTATAGACAACCATAAACCTACCGCATTTTTTATTGCCACCTTCTTTTCGAGCATTGCCTGGATCCATTGGTGTAAATGTGACAACAATGTCTCATGCCTACCAATTTCTATGCCCAGCCATCTCCCTATAAAACGTCAAACCTTCAAAGAATATTCGCACGTATAAAATAGGTGAAAAGCATTCTCTTCCACCCTGAGACAGAATGAACACGACAAATCCTCCACACTCGATAGAATGTGGTGTGTATGAAAATTATCTCGTGTTGGAAGCCTGTCACGAAATAACCTTCAACCAAAGAAGAGTTAAGTTGACTACTATGGAGTTTAAGGATCGTGATTTACTTTGGTGGGACCAGATTGTCAAGGAGAGAATGAGATGTTTGAGTTGACTATCTTAGACCTTAAGGATCATGCTTTACTTTTGGAAATAGAAAAAAAAAAGAAACTTTGTGTGAGTTTAGAAAAATCCTCTTGATAGTTCTTTTTTTAACCAAATTTAAATTTTATCAAAAGCCTTATACTCTTGTGATGATTCTATATTTATCTTATCATTTCTTCGTAGAGTTTAACAATTTCTTCCATTTCTTTCTTACTCCATATTTTTTTGTTTTTGCTTCTCTTTTTATTTGCCAATTTGTTGAAATCATATCATTTAATTAGATCATTTAATAACTTTAATCAATTCAGTTTTGAATGCTATTTCGGTGTATTCTTTTGCTTTCTATAAGGTTTCGGCTGCGATTTTACGTGACATCAAATCCATCACCAGCAATTTCTTGTGGCAAGGCGTTCAGGGCAAGTGATGTATCCATTGGGTCAGCATGAAGGATGTTTGCTTGCCGAAGGATTTGGGCGGTCTTGGCATTATTGATGTGGGAAATCTTAACAAAGGATTATTGCTTAAGTGGAAGTGGAGGATTATGAGTGACAAGGAGGCCATTTGGCAGAATCTATTGAGATACAGATACGGCAACCCTATCCTAAAAGTTTTTATCGGCGACAAAACGGTGGTGAATAAGAGAGACTCTGACTGGTGGAAGGATATGGTCTTAACAGACTTCAAATCCTCCACAAAACCTGGTTTTACTAACAATTTTCTTTATAGGATAGGAAATGGCTCAACAACACCTTTTGGGCACGTCAAGTGGGCAGCGAATCAAACGTAAAAGGAGGCATATTCTTCGTTATTTGAGGCAGCAAACCAGCCTAACATCACAGTGGCAGAGTCTGGTTTTTGGCAGGATGGCATTTGGCATTGGGATCTGAATTTCAATAGCAGTCAGGAAGCTACAGAAGTTATGTTGAGGGAGGAGTTGTTGTTTCAGCTCGAAGGTTTATCTCCTAGTCAGGACAACAGTGACAAATTTGCTTGGTTGGATAGTGAAGACGAGAGTTTTTCGGTTAGTAAGTGCTTAGCAACATTAGCTGATCATTCTCGTTTTTCCAATTTAGACAATTCTTCGTTGCAAGCCTTATCGTTTCTGTGGAGCCTTAAAGTTCCTTCGAAAGAGAAAGTTTTCGGTTGGAAACTCATTATCAATCGCCTTCCCCCAAAAGACCTTCTGGCTAGAAGGGCAGTCTTGTCAAATCCTAGAGACTTGGTGTGTGTTTTATGTTTCGGTCACGAAGAATCGTAGTGCCACCTCTTCACAAATTGTACATTGGTTAAGAGGGTTTGGGAGGAAGTTTGGATTTGGATAGGAAGTGGTTTTCATGGAACTGTGCAGGAGTTAGCAGGTTTTCTGTACGACGGCAAGAAGGTGAATAATCCATTGGTCCGGAATCTTTTAGGATCAATTTGTCTGTCAACGGTGTGGAATATTTGAGTGTGTCGTAACAATATTCTGTTCAATGAGGCTATCTTCAGCTTCACTGAGTGTATGTCCGCGATCATCCACAGATCTTGGATTTGAGCGGGTCTTTCTTTCAATTGTAATAGAGATCTTTTTCGTTTCACGATTGGCACACCGCTCCTTTAAGTTGTTACAAGCGGTAGTGTGTTTGGTCCTTGTGTAATTTTAAGAGCATTTCTTTTGCTCTCATTAATATAATTGCTTATTAGAAAAATAAAATAAAATATCATTTAATTAGATCTTCAAATTTTATGGAAGAACTCAAATCTATATCATAAGATTGTGGTGGCTAAGATTGACAAGGGTGATTCAAAGGTTTCAATGCTAGACTTCTAAAAGAAGATAAAATATTAAGGTAGAAATCTTATCTTTGTACACAAATATGATATTAATGCGACCCTCGTGATTGGGGACCAAGTTGATAACACTACTATACTAGGTGCAAAGAATGATTGCTTTACTCTAGAAAGCATATGTCACTATTGATTGGGGTCCAGACCACCTATATATGAAGGACTTATGGCCTAACAACATCTTGGCATGATTTGGCATCTAAGTTTAACTGAAAGGCTGGTCTACCGGAATTTGTTTTTATATTGGATTTAATTCACCTTTACTAAATGCGTTTGTTAAAGTGACTATACTTAGGTTTATGTTTCGCCATATCTCATTTAACGGGGACTTTTAACTCCCTTTTTACACATGATAGAGATTAGTGTAGCCCTACTTTTCTAATAGCAAAATTTAACGATTAAATGTTAAATACCTAAAAGAATTTGGATCCTCCAATGCATAACTCCAGCATATCCAACATGAAAGAGTTATGGAAGCACTCAAATCTATTTCAATAAACTGAATCCGTCCATCTAAATCTATTTAAAACCGAGATTTGGGCACGATGAACCATCGATCCGTTTCAAACAACCTCAATTTTTTTATTGCATGTTGGGTCAGTTCGCGGTTTATTGTCCAACTCTAATTTTTAATATATCGACAAACACATTATCTTTTTCCCATTCAAATAGTGTTCAGGGCATAAATGATATCAAGTGAGGAAGATTCACAAATCAACAAGTATTTGTCATTTGTCTTTAAACTTTTGTGTTTCATCATTATCAAAAGATTTATCAACAAGACTATAAATATTCTCACAATTTTATGTCTCATGTAATAACATGTCGTAGATTTTGTAATTATATAGATCTTCATTTATTTATTTTATCTTGGATTAAAGTATATCTTATATTATAATAGGTAGAGAATATATATGTGATTAATTGTTTTAGAATTAATTCCAACATTATATTATTTAATTGGGCAATTATTGCTTGTTTCCATAATAACCTTGAATTGAAACTTTCTATTTCGTCCTAAAAAAACATGAAAGAAAATAATATCTCGTCAGCTTGTCCATTTTCAATGAAATGTCACCACCGTCGAATAGTATTCACTATCATCAAATTACAAAAGCTTCTTGAAATTACACTTAGACTTGTTGTACGAAAGAAAGAAATAAAAAGAGAAAAATAAGATGTCTTTTAGACATCTTCAAATGAACAACACATTCTATGATAATAACTGTGGCACAACTAATTCGTAGCACCACAAAACATTGATTAGATTTGTGCCAAGTGATTGATATCAAAAGGGTAAGCATCAGAAGCAGATTGAGCATTGTAAGCTCTTTTACCAATAACTGTGTTTCCAGCTTCTGTTGGATGGAATGCATCCCAAAACAAATACCCATTTCTATCCCTACATGCAGGTTGTAGGGGCAGACATGTAATTTGACCATTGTTCCTTCCTACACCACAACATCCAGCATTTGTTACTCTGAATCCATAGGCTGCTGGGTTGTTTATGATGTCTCCAAAGATACCATAAACATTTACATAGATAAATCTTGCATCAGGAAATTGGTTATTCATTTGATCAACAAGAGATTTTAATCCATTGTTAAATAATTGATTTGCAGAATTGATTCTAGCTACACATGTTCTACCATCAGGGCTATTTTGAGCCAATTCACTTGGACTGCAACCTATTTGACCAACTCCAAATAATGCCATTTTCCTTGCTCCGTAGTTATATAGAATCTGAATCACAAACACGGAAGTTGAGTGTGACATTATAACAAACTATTACTAGACAATGAAAAAGAAAAGAAGGGAGTAACTAACCCTGAGTTGTTGAGCATAAGCTTGAAGAAGAACATTAGCATACTGTTGTGGTGTGAATTGTCTACTGCTAGAATAGATTTGAGGCATGAAATAGTTGTTAAGGTAATCATTACTTCCCAATCCAATTGTATAAATGCATTTCCTTAGATAATTTGCAGTTATATTCTCATCTCCAAAATTATTTACTAATTGGGACACTGTCCTTTGGTAATTTTGCACTTGACCTCTAAAACTAATTCTTTGTCCCTACAAATTCAAAACAACGTTTGTCAGAAAAATGATTAAATAAATGATGATATAATGTGAGATTAGAATGAAATAGGTACCAATTGTTGTCCAGTTTCCTCTCTAATTCCAGCAGCTGCGGAAGCATAATTGACTCCTCTAAGTATGTCTTGACCTCTAGCAGAGGCAAACGAAGATATGTAACCATTGAATCCCAATTGTTCAGCTGTTAAGAGTTAAAGAATACAACTAATTAGTTACATTGCATGAATGCAAATACTAATTAAAGAATTTGTATTTCACCAAAATAATACATAAAATTAAAAAGAAGAATCTGACTCACCAATTACATCAACAGAAGTTTTGCCATTAGAAAATCTTCCAGTTGGTCCGGCAGGAAAGTCAATTCCATACGGAGCGTAATTAGCTTTCGCTATAGAAGTCAGTTGGTTGTTGTTACCATTATCAACCAAAGAGTCTCCAAATATAAAATAGCAAGGTACTTGTTGTGCATAATTTCCAATTCCAAAACTCATGGTTAAAACCGTTAATGCTATCCCTATATTCATTATGGAGAAGGTGTTGTGTGTCATTGAAGCTAGAAAATTTGGTGCAAGTAATTGATATGGAAAATGGAGTGTGAGAGTATGAATGAGAAAGATGGATTGGATGATGAAAATGTGAAATGAGCAAAGGCTATATATGTAGTGATTGTAGTGGAAGAGAAATAAATGAAAGCTTTAAGGCTTTTAGGTACAGTTGAGGATATTTTGGTGGGAAATAGCTATCATTAAATTGACCCGTAAATAGTGTGAAAATGAATGAAAGGCTGCCATTAGATGTTGTTCTGCATGATCACACAATACATTTTATTTCGATACAATATTCTCTAAACTTTTTTCCGATAATGAGAGTGAATTTACACACACTCTAACAATGATATCAATAATTCTAAATATAACATTTACTTTTACCTTTATCATAAATATACTATTAGAAATAATATATTTTATGACAAAACTCTCATTTTGACTAATAAATAATTAAGGTATAATAGTTTAGCATGCAACCTTTTAATTTAGGTATAATAGTTTAGCTCCAACAATTTCGTATTTTATTTATAACAAAAATGAAACTATTATTTTATTTAATTAAAATAGAACTCAGCTATTACCTCAATTTTTCCTGTCAACAGAGATATAAACTCCAAACAATAATTTATTCCAATATTAGCATGTTAACTCTCATTCACTTTTGCATTTCTCATAAATTTTTTGCGCCATAGAGCACAAAGCACCTTCTTCATCTTATCCACCTAGCGAACAAAGATTCTTCTTCCACTAACTCAAAACATCATTCTTCATCTTCTCCACTAAACAAAACATCATCTTCCAAATTGAACGAATTAAAAAATGAGGAAGGAAGCTCAAATAAGAAAACTCGAAATTCAAACTAACTCATTTATTTGACTCTCTCATCACGTTTTCAGTACTTAAAAATTTCTCCATGAGTGTACCGGCAATGTTGTTCTTGTTGTTGTTGAGATATTTAAAGTTTAATGTTTTTTGTTGTTTTTAAGTCTTAGGGTATAATCGTGTTGTTGTTTTTGTAGTATTTGTAGTTGTTGTGTTGAGATTGAATGTTTAATGTTAGTGTTGTTTTGTTGAGATCGAATGTTAATTGTTGTTGTTTGTGTATTTTTTAATTTTATTTTCAAAAGGTATGTCATTGTGGATTTTAGTTGGATGAAAGTAAATAGACTAAGTAAAACGTATTTGAATGGAGTGATTAAATTTCTTGAATTTGAAAAAAGAAAAAAGCTTCCTGGCGATGAGGGGATTTTTTATTCCCCTTGTAAAATATTCGAAATACGCAAAAATGTTCTGTTGGAATAATATATAGCAAGTGTGAGTAAGTGAGGAAATGAAATAGTCCCACATTGAATAATAATGTGGTGACTTGAGCATTTATAAGTGGGAGAACCCACACACCTATCACCTTAAGGTTTTAGGTGGACAAGTGGTGTGTTTCTCATAAATGTGCATATTCCTACACTATGTATCAATGTTCCCTAGTTAACTCCCCCAACACGTTCAAAAAAACAATTATTCAATCATTTAAGTTGTGATGGAATTATTCAAAATTATACGAAATGGGTATGATATGGTGAAGTGACAAAAAAATACATGTCTCATGTAGATATTAAGTTGATGAAGAAATGAATGATAACATAGAATATATGATATGTGATATTGAAGAAGACTATTTTTA